>OW388295.1:56773036-58025250 GCA_936450465.1 Gibbula magus
GGCTTTCGTGTTTTATTGATGTGCAAAATATCAAGTATACTTACATGTATACATAAAGAAAATATTTCAAATTTTAGGAAACTAATGCACAAGTAGATATGCCATCCGCTCGCGCTCGATAATTATAAGTTATTCGAACACAAATTCTAACAATAGTATGTTAAAGATATAAACAAGTTATATAAATCTTTAACAATCGCCTATTAGACAGAAAGACAGTTTTTGGATGTAAAAGAGGTAATCGTGATCATTTATTTTTCGTTAATTTAGAATATATGAAGTTTTTGTCGATTTCGGTTCCTGCAAATTCTGAAAATATATATTTGTTTATCCCCTGTCATTCTATTTAATATTAATTGTTAAAAATATTTTAGAAGCTATATTTTGAACGTTTTACCTATTTGAAACGTAAACGTTTTCGACTGCAGTTGTGGTTGTCTGCTAGAGTTTTAATTCTGTCATGTTGACATGCTGCACACGATGTCATGTTACTGTCATGTCCGTACATCAATCCCCTCTTGTCATGTATGTTGCAGGGTTGTGTAACATGCCCCTTCATTACGGCAACACTTGAAGATGAATGATGATGTGTGATACAAGCGAGACAGCAGGACCGCGTTTGATTTGAGGACTCGAGGGTCGTGCCGAGATGGAAGTAAACATGAGCTTTGATGTCTCATGAAACGCTGGAACGCGACTCAAAAGTTAACAAAATAAGGAAAACTTCTTTTCATTTATCACGACAAATGTCAAGTTAAAAAATGCATAAATAACTTCTATAAAATGCATAAAAGTATTTAATTCATAATATCTGTTTGATGCATTTTATAACTTTGATTTTCATTTCAAGCAATCACTTTGAAATCTAGTCTTTCTGAGGAAAATCTTGGAGTATATTCTTTACTCGACATGTACCATCTTTATACCAGTGCCATCTCTCGCCTGAAGGCTCGGGAGACACTAGTACAAAGATGGTACATCAGACCGTTTTGCTCTCGAGAGAAGCAAACAACTTATAATACATCATGATCGATATAAAAGGTGAGGTGAGGTGAGTTGGGGTTTAACGCCGCTTGCAAGAGTATTTCACTTATATCGCGACTGCTAGTATTATGACAGGGAGATAGCCCGCAACGCCATGTGGCTATGCACTGCGGTGAAACCTGCGAGCAGTGGCTGGAACTAGCGAACCATGGGTGGTACTGCGCTGAAATTCAGTGTAGCATTGCACCCAAACCTTACTGCGTGTATAACAGTTCGCTACTGCAGACAAAGTTGCCGTGCCCCTGGTGGGATTCGAACTCGGGACCTCTTGATCGATCGATATAAAAGAACCCAAAAGTGTGATTTATGCGAGTATTTTAACATTTTGAACATCTAAATGGATTTACAAACGAACTTAAAGTAAACATATAAGTTGAATAAATTGGGAAAAAATATGAACTCTTTTTATAAATAACCTTGAGTTGACAGTTTTGTTTTGAATGAATTTTGACAAATGGTTGTGTTACATCATGGTACCTGACAAAACTTTTGACAACTTTTCCAGCATTAAATGTCAGATTTTCGAATTTTAAAACCAACCACTGTCAGTTCATCATAGCGTTATATCGTCTTCTCGCACGATAGGTACATTATTGTCATTTTCTGACAATTCTTGTATGCACAGAATCCCGCACCACAGAGGTTTCTCAAGTCACTGGATCGCTTGCTTGGCTAGTAACCAAGTAACAGAGAACCATGATTGGTTGTAATCAAAATAAGTAGTCCAATCAGCAACGTTGTATTAAAGGGTTGTAGCACGTTTTTTGCAAATTTTATTTTTTCACAATTCCCATTTATAATGATAGTTTATGTCATTTATATTGACTTTAGAGGGTAAAACATCTTATTATATAAACCAACTATCTTAGTGGTAATAACGGTGTTGGGTATAAATCAAAACTTGCATGGTGGTTATTTTAATGTGAACACCTTTAATTATTTCGAATTCCAAAAACGATTCCCATGGCTTTACCGAACCATGTTCACTCAATTTTAACTTTTTCCGAGGAGAGAATGGTGTTTTACTATTGGAGACATTATTTTTCAATTACATTTCATCGACTTATTTGAGCGTAAAAACGTGCTGCTGCTTTATTATTTAGGTCATAATTCTGACAAAATAGTGTTAACGTTAACGTTAACGTTTTTTTCATATGTAAATGTAGTACTTAAATCATTACAGTGCTTAAATCATATAAAAGATATATTAACATGTCAACTTTTTAAAATATGATCTTTTATTATTATGTTGATGAGAGTTTGCTGAATAAATTTGTAAATTCTTTGTTCTCCATGTCTGCTTGCATCGTTTCTAGTATGGTAATAAGGTGTTTTATAGCCAGGTGCTTATTTGTGAAAATAAAATATTCAAGCAATACTTCGAGTATTCTCTTGAATTAGCTGTACTGGTAGATACATTAAAATAAATAAACAAAATAAAATATAACGATTAACAAAGAAATACAATCGTATAATCTTTGATGTGGAAAGTCATATTAGTCACTTCACAATGTATGCCCGTACCTAATGAAACCATGATCTGACGTCATTTCTCACCTCATGACGTCATATTATTACTGAGACAACGGGATCTATTTGGCATCTAATGAAACTACAACATGCATCGATTTTATCAGCATCGTCATACTTGAAATAAGTTATTTCTTGACCAGTATTATATTCATCTCCTCTTGTGAGGTAGAAACATACACAGAAACTATACACTACGCTTTCACTCGTGAAATATCTTCCCCATTTGAAGTAAATATGTTAATTGTCAAATAAAGACATATTCTCTTGACATAAAGATATTTAAAATTTTCCGAAATGCGTTTATTGTACGTTTGACATTAATTCATTATCAATAAATGCTGTGGTAGAATAAGTAAACTACCGGGCAAAAGAAAGGACTCACCTAAGTTTATTTCGATTAATTCAATATTTAACAGAAATCAGATGTATTTGACTATGACACGATACAATAATACTTATCTGCAGTAGTTTGAAAGACTTTGTTGGTGACTGAGGTTAAATTTTAGTTCAAATATCTTTTTGTAATGAAGACAGGGTTAAGAATGAAATTTTCACCAACATGACCCCTGCCCTGTTTAAAATGTTTTAAATGTGTGCAGAATCAGGCACATTTATTTATTTTCACATAGGATATGTCGTAGATGTCGATGAACAGTTGTGTATCATCAACAATAATTTAAAAATAAAATTAAACTTAAAATTTCATTTTTAGAAAAATAATTAAAAAACATGTAGAAGTATTCTTTGACTGCTAACTAAACACCTGTACTTATCAGTTTTGGATTATGACATCGAAAACTTGAGATATTTGCAATTGAAAATCATACATATGATAAAATCAACTGAGGTGAGTCCTTTCTTTTGCCCGGTAGTTTATTTGTTGTCAGTTGTCACAGTACGTTTTACAGAAGAACCAATCTCCTATCCTCAAACATAAAAAAACAACCCCCCGCACAAACACACACCTCTCCTCTCACCCCAACCCTCACCACCATCACCAAAACCCCACCCAAACCAATCTCCTACCCAGATAGAGTACGCTCACCTAAAAAAAACTATTCATACCAACTTCACCCTCACCCCCTCACCCCCTCACCCCCACAACACCTCACAAAACTCATTATCACATGTGTCGTGTGTGCTATCAGAATGTGTGTAATGTTGTTTGTACACAGAATCCACAAGATATATCATTTGATGATTGGCGTGACCTTGTCACCCTGTGACAGTGTATGCAAATGCGGACACATGAGGGACAGAGATTTATGACTCTGTCCCCCCGGGGAACTAGGAGAATTATGGCTCATAATACACAACCAACCCATGGAATATGTATCCATAATGCAAAGATCTCTGGCTTTATAGCAAACAAATGACTTTGATGATTTTTTGTGAGGAAAAGAAACGTTCACATTAACATCGAAATGAATGTTATGTCATTTTGATGACACTTTCGTGAAATATTTGCATACATATTTTAATATCTTACCTGTAAATAGTATGAATATGTTAAACAAAAGGACTGAGATTAATTCTCATGAGAAAGAAATATATCAAGTTATCGTCTAAATCAATGCATAATAAATACTTTGTCATTTTCATAAAACATTTTGAAGAGTCTGGACCTGGGCCCATATTTTCGAAGCTCTCTTAGCGCTAAGATAGTCGTAAGTCAATGATAATGTATGGCACTGGCCTGTAAATTGATTATATCATGTGTAAACAAAGGGAATGTGAATTTTCTTGAGAAGGAACTATATTACCTGTTAACATCAAAATGAATGAAAACTTAATGGTTTGTCATTTTGATGATACCTTTTGAAGGGTTTGCACAAATGTTTTATTATCATACCTGTAAATATGTGTTTATATCTAATGGTAAACAAATGACTTTGCTGAATTTTTGTTAATGTCAAATCGTAAATAAATGCTTTGTCATTCTGATGCCATTCCATGAATGGGTTTTTGACTGTTCAATGCTGCTCCTTTGACTGTTCGATGCTACTCCTTTGACTGTTTGGTTCTGCTCCTTTGACTAATTCAAACTGCTCCTTTGACTGTTCGATGCTGCTCCTTTGACTGTTTGGTTGTGCTCCTTTGACTATTTCAAACTGCTCCTTTGACCGTTTCAAAGTTCTTAGACTTAAAGGGGCAGTAGCACGTTTTTTGCAAAATTTATTTTTTCAAATTTCCCGTTTATAATGATAGTTTATGTCATTTATAATTACTTTAGAGGCTAAAACATCTTATTACACAAACCAATTATCTGTAGTGGTAAAAACTATGTTGCGTATAAAGCAAAAATTGCATGGCGGCGATTTTATTGTGAACACAATTTATTATTTTGTATTACAAAAACGATTCCCATGGCTTTACCGAAACATGTACACTCATTTTAAACTTTATTTTCCGAAGACAGAAGGATATTTTACTATTGGTGAAATTATTTTTCAAATACATTTCATCAACTTATTTGAGCGAAAAAACGTGCTACTGCCCCTTTAAATTTGTTGACTTATCATCACTGTAGAAGATTATAAAACAAGCAAAAAAGCCCTCTTTGACTCTCCTATTTCATATAGTTAATGAGATCCGTAAACCGCGATTTCTTAAAACGTGTGATTCTCAGAGATATGAACAGATTATGTTTTGAAAAATCCATATTTAGTTTAGGTGGCTTCTGAAGATATGGTGTGACTGCAAATGCATTGCTTGTGGGTTGAACTACATGTATCTTGTATTTCGTATGTGACGTTTCCTATTTTGTTCATTCTATTAAATTCTTTCATTGGTTTTACTTTTTTTCTTCGCAAAAGTTCCTTATTGAAGTCTTGTATCCTCAAACCATTCTGTAAAATCGGGCTGTATTAAATCGATCCTAAATAGTATGATTGAATAGTCGCGAAATCTGCGGGGGTGCAGATCGGGAGTGAGGATTGTAAACTTGTCATTTTCATTAAGATCATAAACCAAGCCTCACTTTCTTCCGTGGTTGATTTCGAACTTGTTTTGTTGTTGTATGTATTTAAGGTGACCTGTGTATAGATAATAGGTTCAGGAATGTAGACATACCTCACAGTTGCTTGTTTTATCGGCTCTAGCATTCTCGTAGGTAGGTATGTAGGTAATGAGTGATTTATAGTAGGGATATAAGTATGTAAATAGACATATCTGCTCGCTGTGAGATTAGAGTACACCAATTCCCCTTGGTAAATACTTTAAAATCTACATGAAATACGATGTTATCAGGTAATCGGTATAATCACCAAGATACCATACCATGGGGTATAGAATTTCGGTAGCTGTCGTGTTATCTTCATTTTTCTTTTTCGTTGTCTATTTCAAATTATTATCATACTGGTGAGACATTCAATTGTACACTATTTCAGTAATTGTTTGAACGTAATACTTACCATAACTATTAATCTCCAACAGTACGTAATTTACCGCAGTAATATAGTTTCGTACACACCAAAGACATATTGTAATGGCATTCGTACACAGATAGTACCATTTCGTACATAGAATAGTACCATTTCGTACACGGAATAGTACCATTTCGTACACAGAATAGAACCATTTCGTACTTAACTGTTTCTTTCTTAGATATTCACTTACCAGATGTCCAACTACAATGTACTTGTTATTACCAGGTGTGCCTGAGATTGATATACTTATTGTAGCCATCTATCCACTTGTTTTCAATGTTAGGTGAGAATTTGTATTTACATAGAGGTATAGACCCTATAATTCAATTTATATCGGTTGTAAATGTCAGGTGTATTTCTGAAAATGTATATTTTATTTATATTCTGTATTTACCTGGTGCACAAATTGTAGTGATATTTACCTGTAATGATGCAAGTCGTGAAAGTTTTTATATCTACGCGAGCGTTCTATCCACCTAATTCCAGTGCCATTTACCTGTTGCACCTTTATATTGCAAGGTGTATGTTAATATACCAATGTTCTATCAACTTGGTTCCAATGTCAGATGTGGATATAGAGTTTTATATACAGGTAGATATACTAAACTTCCATTTTCGATATCGTGTTACACCTGAATAAACCTGAATGTATATGTCTACCTTGCTTAAGTGTTTGACTGTGGTACTTTAAATACAGGTAATAAATTTATATTAGTACATGTATTCCAATTACCTGTTGTCTATGTCAGGTGTATATGAAAATTCATAAAAGTATACCAGTGTTCTATCTACCTGGATTCAAAGTCAGGTATGTTCGTGAAGCTTCATAAATATATACACCTATAGAATTACCTTCACCTGTTCTCAGTGACAGGTGTAGGTAAATGTAATTACATGTTGTATATCACTGTTATATCATAGTATCATCTCGCTTTAATGTCAGGTGTGAACTTGGGGCTTCACACAAAGGTTCACGCGTTAGAGTTCCATTGACTTGTGTCAACGTCAAATGCACATCTGATGGTTTATATAAATGTACCAATAATCCTGGTTCGAGAGCTTCTGAGCTTTGTCAGTGCCAGGATAATCCGAAATAATCATACAATATGCATTTTCAGGTGTGTACGACAAGTTTACCATACATGTCCACACATTTAAGTTCATTTACCGGGTTTAATTATCCGATATCAATGTCAATATCCAAGGTCAAAGTGAAACTGAATTTCAAACCGGTATCATGTTACAGGGTTAAGTAACGCAATCTGTGTAACTTACATGTATATCGGTTACACACTATACTGCTCAAAATACTCTACAGCAACGAAATGAAGGCTAGTGTTGTCGTTAAAGATATAATGGCTCGTCTGAGGGCCATAAATATAGTTACTGTAAGAAAACGTTCTTTCACTTTCAGTTAATGTAAAGTTTCAACGAATTGTATTTTAGAAGATGCTTTAACCAAATAGGTCATAAATATAGTTACTGTAGCAAAGAGTTATATTAGCTGGTACTTTAATAATAGTTATATTCATAGTCACATTCAGAATATGAATAATTAGCACGTTCTGAAATGCTTACGTAAAAAGTCTTAAAGGCACTGTAGCACTTTTTTTCCCAACTATACATGTATGTTTAAAGGAGCAGTAGCACGTTTTTTAAATTTTCCATTTATAATGTTAGTCTATGTCATTTATATTTACTTTAGAGGGTAAAACATCCTATTACACAAACCAATTATCCGTAGTGGTAATAACCATGTTGCGTATGAAGCAAAAAATGCATGGCGGCCATTTAATTGTGAACACATTTTATTATTTTGAATGACAAAAACGATTCCCATGTCTTAACGGAACAATGTACACTCATTTATAAACTTGCTTTTCCAAAGTAATAAGGATGTTTTATCATTAGTGACATTATTTCTCAAATTCATTTCATCGACTTTTTTGAGCGAAAAAACGTGCTACTGCCCCTTTAAAATGTGCCATTTGCCAAGTTATGAGGATTAAACATTACCTGATACCATCGCAGAAAACGGTGTCACGTATAAAATAAAAACTGCCATTTTAGTGTGAACACCTTTTAATAATTTGAGGATGAGAAATGGACACTCGTTTCTTAACTAAACCATAATCATTCGTTTTAGAACTCTATTTATTGATTGCGGAGGATTGTTGTGCAAATGGTAACATTTCTTTTCCATTATGTAAGGTCTTGATATTTCCATCAGAAAACGTGCTACAGTGCCTTTAAATGGAAATATTTGTAAAAAAAGTGGAGAAAATATATATCTGACTCAGATAAATTATGCAACGGATATCTGTTATTATTCTGTTATTAAAGAGTTGATAGATAATTCGCTGGGCAGTTTTGGATTGTTTTTGATAGAGGGAGACAGCAAATTGACTGGACGGTCTGAGTAAGGGTGAGAAAACAGGTGTCAAATTTGACAATTTCAGGACAGGCCCCAGACATGTGTTTCATTGTTTTAGTATTAAGGGAAAATATCATGCAACAAAAGCCTCCTTAAAATATTCGTCTTTTTCCAATAAATTTATAGCAAAATCGCTTGATTTTATTAAATATAGACAAATTAATTATATTACATGTTACATAATTAATGATTAAGGAACCACAGGGATTACTTGGACAATTAATAGAGCACTTGGCTTAAAGGGTAAAATATTTCGTTTCGTTTGATAAGAATGTTTCCTCTATAAAAAATTCGAATAAAACAAAAAGTATATGCATAACAATAAATTGTTCATCTCTTTCTCAAAATTTTATCGAATTGTTTGTAGTAAGTAATACGTCTGTTCCCAATAAATGTTCCCAATTAAAAGATTCCTCAGATAGATACTATACTTATGTCAGTAAGAAATTACGATAATTGTTTTTTAAAATTAGGATTTTATAACAGAACTTCAGCACATTTAACATAATCCAATCATAAATAACAACAAAATAAATAAATTGTGAAACAATCAATGTTTAATACATTGCCACTTGTAACGTCATTTCAGTAACAATATCAAATAGAATATTAACATGTGACATAATTTGATAACAAGTTTCAAAATCAAGAAAAAATTATCTCAAAACACAGGTAACTTCAGTGGTGAATGTAAAAGGTGGGAGATGTAAGTATATATATTAGATAGGTATTAGTTGTTTGAAGCGGATAACTATGAGGTAGAATATATATATATATCACCAACACATATGAACAATTTAATATTTCAAAGTTCGTCTAACTTTTATACCTCAAGTTGAAGAGTTCGAGACACCTTAGAGTGTGGCTCACAACATATAAAATCATCTTAACTCGAACTTCGAGACAATTTAGAGTGTAGTTCAAAAGGTACAAAATCATCTAAACGCGAACTTCGAGACAATTTAGAGTGTAGTTCAAAAGGTACAAAATCATCTAAACGCGAACTTTAAGTCAATTTAGAGTGTAGTTCAAAGGTACAAAATCATCTAAACGCGAACTCGAGACAATTTAGAGTGTGGTTCACAACGTATAAAATCATCTTAACTCGAACTTCGAGACAATATAGAGTGTAGTTCAAAAGGTATCAAATCATCTTAACTCGAACTTCGAGACAATTTAGAGTGTAGTTCAAAAGGTACAAAATCATCTTTACTCGAACTTCGAGTCAATTTCTCTCCAGTTTTGTTGACAGTGTATAAAATTTTGTTTCAAAATTGCTGCCATTTGATTTTTGAGAATCAATAATGTGTTGATGTATATGAGTCTTTATATAAAGCATCTCTAATCATAAATACCTATGTGCTAGGGGTAGCCTCTTAATAGTCTCCGTGATAATAAATAAATATATTTCACTTTACAAATCAGCTTCATCGTTCAGTGTACACTCGTGTAAGCGTCTCCCGGCTATGGGTGCGCATTCTTGAGTTAAAGCGGCCTTATGTTTCGCTTCACAGCATAGGCTAGGTTCATACGCCTCTCCTCTTTCAATTACACAACAAGTAGGGCCCCAATCACGGCTTTCATATCGCGATTAGCCTCTGATATACAGGGGCTTTAGCCCAAATCAGCCCAAAACCGCTGGTTTAAGTCGCTGTGATCAAGGATTATCCGCAGGATTGTAAATATCGGGGATTAACTTAATCCCTAAATTTGAAATGTTGTATCATCCACCACTGTATCACAGCCAAAAACACACGTCTTTCACTTTTACATAATTCTCAGAATTAGTCACGTGACTTCACTAACAAGGTCACCTTGTCCTCGGAGAATTCTGCGCATCGTTGCACATGTAAATAACCAGTCAATCTATCTGAGAATTCTGCGCATCGTCGCACATGTCGATTACCATATCACCATTCTGTCACGCCGTCTTCACAACATGGGATTCACCGCAATTTTGATTCCAGCACTTAGTGTACAAACCTCTGAATATCTCAACGCCAACACTGGCGCTGTATTTACAGAAGTTTAGCCTCATAGAGGTTCGTTCAGTTTCCTATTTACACTTTACAAGAGATTCAATCAATAGATATTCGGTCTTTTTGCACATATGGACACATGCTTCATCTGTATGCGGGATTGAGCCGTTTTGGAGGATTTCTCTGTCCATACATATACTCCAACTCTCCCGCTATATTTGCACTCCGCCTCTGATCGAAGCCCTCCCTCTGTCCTTGGACTGCTAGGAACTCCTTCCTGAGAGATTCCTGTGGGAAGCTTCGGGTTAGTTCATCCCTTGACATTCCTGAATTCGGAGCGAGGACCTTTCGCCTCATCTCCGCCGGTCCCATGGTCCTATCGTAGTCCGCTGGTGGGGTGTCCTCAACATTGGGGTACATGATGACGTCTTCGTTGCTCCCCCGGCTGCCCCTCGAGCCATCTGACCTCATGCTGTTGTTGCTGTACACGGAGGACTGAGAGGTCTGACGTCCGTGAGAGATGATCCGCGGACTCTGTCCTCCATCGCTCCTGTAGCTCGGGTTCCGCCTCACGGGACTGTAGTCTCCGTAGTTGTTGTAGCTTGCAGACTTCTTGAGTCCGTCATGACGGAGTCTGGGACTCCCCACCTCACCATAGTTATCCTGACTGTGCTGACGTTGATAGACCGGTGGTCCATATCCGTTGGGAGTCCGTGGACTGTCCATAGGGCTTCCCCCACTACGTCTCTTGTTGAGAGGACTGTGAGGGTCGGGGGGAGGGTAGAGGTCTTGTCTGATTGCCAGAGGGGCAACCACGGGTGGTACCATGGTCTGTTGAGACAAGCTCTGGGTCGTATATTCGTTGATTTTGCTACTGTTATCACTCACCGGGGAGCTCAAGTCCACACCACTCTCTCCCGACCCGTTCCGTTCGCGTGGCTCCTTACCACCGATGATATCCAGATTCAAACACCGTCTTTCTTTAGTACCTGCTAGATTCCCATGCTGCCTGTGCATAGTATCATAGTCTTTAGGGGGAAGCAGGATGGGAGTGTCCTTTATCTTCAACCTGTACTGTAACTCATCGGTAACAGAATCAAACAGTTTCACCTCCGATAAACTCTGCAGGTCGGGCTCGATCTCGTCACTACCGAAGTGGGGCGAGTCGTCACTGAAGGAGCTGTTGCTCGCCGCAGAGTCCACGGGAGAGTCGATGGACGGGTGAGGATCGCTCATCCCGTCCGATGAGTTCAGACCCACCATCCGACGCCGTGGGTCTTCAATCTCACCTTTCTCGGCGAGATCTCTCTCCACATCTCGGATCCGGACAGCATTCATGTCCGTCAATTGGTTGATAATATCCACAAACGTAGCAGCAGTGGAAGGTTCGTCGAACCGATACACATGAGCGTGTACATACCTCTCAGTCCGCGCCATATATCCAAGGTAAATAACAGTCACAATATCATCTGGTCTCCCGTCAGGCCGGGTAGACTGAACTGCAAATGTCACATCTTTGGAAGGAATCGTCGGGAATATCTTCTTCACAATCCTCTTCTTCTTTTCCTCAACATCCTGAGTGATTTTTATCTCCTTCTTGCTGACTTGCAGAGTGAGGGTAGGGGGCCGCTGTCCCTTGTTGTGCCTTCTCATAAGAACTTTAACTACGGGCTCTGTGTACTGTTCACCCCTCACGCCACGAGTCTCCATCCATCCTAGAAACTCCACGTAAAAGTTGGCTTTCTTTGATAGCAAGTCTTTAGGCTTATTTCCTGAGAAGAACGACATGGTCACTGCCGTGTGTGGCAAGTTTTAGTCACACCTGGAGCTGTCCTCTCCTCGCGACTCGAAGCAGTCAACTGACTACTCGAGAAATTCCGCCGGTGAGAGACGATACTCACTGGAGCGTCGCTGGGCTTGATCTACAGCGACCCAGTAAGACGAGAGAGAGAACAGAGCTGAAGGCTTCACAACACCAGGCCTTTACAAAGACTGTTCAGTTACCTCGGGACGAGAATTTCTATAGCCTGCTCCGGTAAGCAAGGAGTTGTAGATCTGGTCGTCTAGACACGCTTCACTTGTTCCATTCAGCTTCCATAGCTCAGTCAAGCTCAGACCTTTCATCCACACTGGACTCACGGGCGTCTCGCGGGCAGTCTCTCCACTTGTCAGTTGGTCTTCTATCCCCACCTGTTAAAAGGAAACACAAATATTTGAGGACCATCTTTAGAAATACAGATAATATTTCTTTGATTTCCTGGAAATAAGAAAGCGGATTACAAGATATTATTTGAATACGGCGTAGTTATGTATCATTATCAGATACGACGGAGCTCTTGTAGTATTACCTTGGATTAAGGAAAGATAAAACGCATGTGTAAAGTGTAAAGCAAATTATCACACGTTTCATTCGTCCAGCAAATGAGACAAAATAGTGTATACAATACAGAGGGTAATGTAACCACCGAACAATTCATAAGACATTAAACACAAACTATGAGATACATTTTGTATATCTCATGTCCAATGCCACATATCATTAACCAACCAACTTCTAGAATGCCTCTCAAAAGAGTTACCATATATGTTTTTAAATGTATATTTTAGTCAATTAGTGTTAAATAAACTTTTATCACTTGACCCTTTAATCTCTCTCTCTCTCTCTCTCCGTATTCTTGAATCACTTTAAACGTTACATTACTTCCAACAAGAAATCTACATTCCCATTGTATCGTTGTGTATACACAACGCCACTCACCTACATCAAATAAACAGGAGACATTTTACTGTAGTGAAATACCAATTTACAATATCCAAAAGGAAACAGCAGATTTACCTGATATCGTATGTATATCCTCAAAGGTATCCAGTTGCTAAGTTTCAATATACATGTCACAGATACAAGTATATGTACCACGTGCTAAGTTCGATATATACCTGTCTCAGCTATAAGTATATATATATACCAGGTGCTAAGTTCGATATATACCTGTCTCAGCTATAAGTATATATATATATACCAGGTGCTAAGTTCGATATATACCTGTCTCAGCTATAAGTATATATATATATACCAGGTGCTAAGTTCGATATATACCTGTCTGAGATACAAGTATATAATACCAGGTGGTAAGTTCTGTATCTACCTGTTCTCTGTGTGAGTTTCCCCATAACCTATATTATATAGGGCCCCTATCAGTGACTCCGGTATTTCACAATACCCAACCGCAACACACCTTGAAATGGGGCCACGTCTGACTGTGATATTGCAAATATTTGAATAATTCTTCAGCTATGTCGACACGAAGATGGAGTCCACTACACGACGAAAAGGAGTGGGAGCTTCTGTTTTAATACGTATATTGTTTTATTTATTTTTCTGTGAATTTACTTATTGTGACAAGTGTTTTTGTGAATTATTTAATAATGATTTATTCTGTTCCACTGCAACCATGTGTTTTGGTTGAAGGTGACAATGATTTATTTCGCATAACGTATAATGTTCGAAATAGATTTAATTTATTTTCTTTGTTATCTATTTAAATGTCTTGAAATGTTTTTGTTGAAGACGTCAATATTTCATTTTTAAATTTCGAAATTTTATCATTTATTTGTTTGTAATTGATTTAAATGTTACTTTAGGTTCTAAGTCATCTGACCTCTTTCATTTTGTAATGGTGTAAATATCACGGGACCGTCTAAGAATAATCACACGCATTTCATGTGGTTATTTTTACATCTTAGTTTAGCTATAGTTAGTGTAAACTATTATACTTAATATATACATACAATTCAAAGGCCTTTAGAGTATTTCGAACTTCCCCCTGCAAAGCATAAATCGCGCTAGTTTCGACAGTGATCCGCTATGTAAGCACGGAAAAGTAAAGGAAATGCTGCAAACCTTAAATCAGCAAGTGATGGAGACTGGTACAAGCCATGTCTTGCTGATGGAAGTTGGGAGTCCCGATTTAAATAAATGTTGAATTAACACAGAATTTTATCATTTTACAAGAAAATAAACAGAGATTTATATTTTTTATCCAAGTTTAGAATAAAACACTGAACTCAAATCTCAGACTGGTTTATACAAAACAAACTACATTTCATTGTAGAGTTCCCCTACAAAAATATAATTTGAATAAATGTTTGTTTGTAAATAAGTTAAGTTTGTTTAGTGCATTTCATATTGAATTTTTCAAGTATACATGTACGCGATAATCACCTGTATTTACAAATATAACTCATACTTATATAAATCTAACATGATTTAACATCGTAACTGCAAAGATATATTAATATATTTCAAAGGGATATTTTAGGATCTTAATTTCATCTAAGTTAATATAAATGAGTATGTTAGGAAAAGAAATTTCAAATACATAAAAGACTTCTCCGCCTGAGTATAAATGAACGCAGGGTGCTGTTTTGGGACCATTAATTTCAATACATAGCATGATGTATGCAAAATATAAGAATACTGCACGCCTAATGCATACGACAACCCATGAATGGTAGGGATATTAATAATGTTATGATGCATATGAAATATGATACACATTAATATTTACATGGCTCGTATAATAAAATATCCTTGAATCTCAGTGTTAAGTCATCTTACATGAATAATAGCACACACTTAAAGCGAATATATCTACGCTTGAAAGCATGCACTTAGACTGACATGTACACTGAGTGTCTGAACAAAATTGAAGTATTCAAATAAAAAAATGTAATTGAAGATAAATTATTGGAAAAAAGCATCATAAAAATGTTAATTTCAGACAAAAAACGGAACTTGTTTTCAAAGGGTTACCCAACTTCACCCGCAAGGAATGGCTCGCATCAGTCTCTGTCACTGGCTAATTTAAAATGGACTTTAGCACGTGTCCTAAAGGAAATACAAGTAAATCGATCTCACGATATGGAAAAGAAATAGTACAATTGCAAAGGAATCCTCCCTAAACAATAAATATAGTTCGTAAATTAATAGTTTTAAGCAACGCGGATAAGTGCCATTCTCGAATTCTTAAAACGTGTTCACACTTAAATGGCCACTAGCAGGTTTTCGTTTCGAACTATATATACATTGTGACGAGTGAAACAATTGGTAAATATGGTATTCTGAATTTATTTAACGAGTGAAGTCAATAATAAGTATGATAATCTGAACTTAAGTTTACTAATGAAGGCGATGATAAACACGATGTTTTAATATAGTTATAGTGTTCTGTAAGACCTATTAGTTTGTGTATTCTGAAACTATCATCAGATTATTCTCAATGACAAATTTGATTGTCTGAAAATCACCAGAGTGTTGGCAATATGAAATTATCATCAGATATCCTGAAACTCTGTCACATATATAATATCTTAAAGGGTCTGAAGCACTTTCTTGACCCAAAAACATTGTTTTAATTTTCCCATTATGATGATAGTGCATGTCATTTATGTTTACTTTAGAGGGTAAAACATCTTATTACAAAAAATCAAATATCCGTAGTGGAATATCGGTGTTTGTATAAAGCAAAAATTACATGGCCATTTTAATGTGAACACATTTTATTATTTCGAATTCAAAAACGATTCCTATGGCTTTACCAAACCCAACTTCCCAGTGCAAGACATAACTCTTACCAGTCTCCTTTACTGGCTGATTTAGGCCTTGCAGTATTTCCTTAAGAAATCTGTGTTTAGAAATCCAGGCCCGCTATGCATTTCTGGTGCAGCGATTCACTATCTTGACACAACAAAGCGAGGGAAATACCGCAAGGATTAAATCAGCCAGTAATGCAGACTGGCAAGAGTTATCCCTTGCGTGTGTAAGTTGTATCAAACCATGTACACTTATATTTTAATTTGTTTTTACGAAGAGAGAAGGGTGTTTTACTGTTGGTGAAATTATTTTTCATCGATTTATTTGAGCGATAAAAACGTGGTACTGCCCCTTTAAATCGTTGTGAGTTTGTATCCAAACTGATCATACAGCACCCAACGTTTACAATAGATAAAACTAAAAAAACACGATACGTTGTGTTATATCTGACTAACATTCAAAAGAATATCATTCATATTTTATCCTAATGATCTCTGGGGATTATAGGACAATAATCCACGTTGATTAGTCGATCGATAATCCACTGGCAGACACACAGTATTATGAATGAGGTGAAATCGCCTGACACATATAACACCCATTGTCCAATGATAATAGTGGTCAGTTTACCACGACAGATAAGTGGGTCTAAGTCAGTAGCCAATATGACTTTTTTATTAGCTTCTTGTTAGTTAGTACGATCGAACGTAGGTCGTATTGGGACTTGGGTGATAGAGTGGGATCGCTTAATGTCAATTATTGATATTGTATTGGTATTCAATGATTATGATGTATTTGACAACTTTGTTATATGAAAAGTTAGACGTATTTGTATAAGGTCATTTGACTAATATGTAAATGAGCATGGGGAGAGTAAATATTTAATAGAAGTAGAATTAGAAGATAGAAGTGGTATATTCGTTATGATATGACTTCAAGGAATTAATGGATCAAAGGCGCTGCTCTAATATTGCGTTTGAAAGTTGATAAGAGTTTTTATCTAGCTTCTCGTACCTGTGGGAGTGAAGGTCTGTCGTCATTGCAAAATGAGTTTTGAGATTTGGTCCAATTGGGCAATGTCAAGTATTAATGTTGTATTGTTGTATTGTTGTAGTACACTATATTGCATTGTTGTACTGCTGTTTATTGTATTGTTGTAGTGTTATATTGCTGTAATGATGCATTGTTGTACTGCTATATTTTTCTTTTTTGTACAGTTGCATTGTAGTACTGCTGTATTGTTGTATTAGTTTAGTGGTGAATGATTGTACTGCTGTATTTTTGTAGTTTTGTATTGTTGTAACATTGTATTGTTGTAGGTTTGCACTGTTGTAGTATTGTATTGTTGTAGGATTGTAATGGTATATTGCTGTAATGTATTGTTGTATTGCAGTAATGTATAATTTTATAATCGTATTGTTGTAGAGTTGTTGTATAATTGTATTGCATTTTCGTATTGTTGTATTGTAGTGTTTTCCATGGTTATAATGGAATAAGAAGCAATGTTGTATT
The DNA here is from genome assembly GCA_936450465.1 of Gibbula magus. Taxonomy (NCBI): domain Eukaryota; kingdom Metazoa; phylum Mollusca; class Gastropoda; order Trochida; family Trochidae; genus Gibbula; species Gibbula magus. The sequence goes on from OW388295.1 coordinate 56,790,560, forward strand.
ATAGGAAAATATATTGACAATCATGTCTGTAGTAACGGTATGAAACAATGAATGAAATGAAAACAATGAAAACAATAAAAACAATGAAAACGATGAAATATTTAAACATGACGTGGAAGAGTAAACTCAGTTAGAGATTAATTAATTAATTAGTTATAAAGTTATATCAAAATATTACCAAAAGAGTCTGTTTATCAAATTCGTTAATATTAAAAAAATCATAAAAAGTATGTTTTGTCTAAAGATTTGTATTTAGCTTCATATTAAGGATGTTCGCTCCTTCCTGTTGAACTTTGAAAAATGAAATATGATTTAGTAAAGATTTTTTGTCATTTTTATTTACTTCATGATATTCCACATCACCTACATACTTTTAAAAAGCAAATGAACTAAAGAAAATATGACTTTAGAACATCTGAAAAGTGCTTAAACAGCATAAATGGCCTAAATTTGACTAAAAAGGGGGTTTTCAGGTACATTTTGTGTCAAAGCTTAAAAAAACACACACTACCATATATATTTTTTCAACGATTTCGGTAGGGTAACATGAACTTTGTAACATATCAAAGAAGAAAAACAAAATTTAATACCAATAATGTAGTATTTTAAAGTTTTTAGCAGTTTTTTCTCATTTTCCCATAGACTCCCATGTTAAAATTCTACTTCACCCCACTATCTTACAGGCGCCATATCTCGAAAAAACTCACACTACCCCCTATTTTTTAATGCTGATTATTCAATCATATACTTTGATCTTTTAAAAAATATAAGTTAGAAAAAAGTTTAATTCTATAAATTTGAGGAGCGAGCATCCTTAATACTGATTCATAATTTTACCTTTATATCCACTGGTATATACATTCGGATAAGGTTTACGTCAGAGGAAGAACGGTAAATCACCGATAGGGTTCATACTTAAATCTGTCCGTTATCAAGCTGTCAATTATTTGGTCTAGTCTTATGATATACAAGGTACTCACACAAAGCACGTGGAACCAATGTGGGACACATATAATCGATAATCGATCGATAACATTGGGGAGGAATAAGGAGGGGAAAATGTATTTGCTTGAGGAGGTATTCAAGGCATGCGCAAATGGCAATAGACACCAGTTAAAATGTGTTCGAGAAAATTGTTGCATTTTAAGACACAACACAAAGGAACATTCCCGTTTAGTGCAATATTTCTTACTCCTTAGGAAGTTAAGCTTTTTTACAATATATGTCATGGCATCAACATGTTTGTATGTTTGTAAACAAAAGAAAGTACTCAAGTCAGTTAGTTTCGTTCAATTCAATATTTTAAAGGAATCAGGTGCATTTGTATATGGCACGATGACCATAATACTTATCTGCAGTAGTTTGAATGCATTGATTGGTGACTGTGGTTACATTTTAGTTAAAATATCTTCGTTTAATGAAGACAGGGGTAAGAAATGAAATTTACACCAAACTGACCCCTACCATTTAAAAAATGTTGTAAATGTATGAAAAATCAGGCACATTTTTGAATTTTCACATATAATATGTTTTATATGTCGATGAACAGTTGTGTATCATTAAAAATATTTTTTGAAGAAATTAAAAAAATTATATTTCCTTTTTTTTTTATAAATTTAAAAACATGTATATATGTATGCAAAATGAACTCAAATCATCGAATAACGGGCCTATGAGTAACGGTGCTGGAAATCGGTGCTTTATGGCTGTAAGTATATATATAGGTAAGAGTGTTGTATCGGGGCAGGTGATCTATATGAACTCAAGGGTTGTGTATAGATCTATGTAAGCTTTAGCCCGGCTCCAGGCTGGCTGTGTAGACTACTTGACTAGAAGGGACTAGTACTGTCACAAGCACGTAGTTGATTCACACTCACGTTATAGATCTGTCAAGGTATCTAGGACTCCACAGAGTACAGGGACTGGCGGTATGGATCATATCGTATTGATTACCTATATGGTTGAAAATAACCGAGTTGATATTATTGATATATGCACATGTGCACATATCAGATTTGCCTAGCAACCATGTTTCATTGCGACTTCCCGTATTTCGTCGTCTGTGACGTCATAAAAAGAGTGTTCGTGATGTCACTGTAGCTTGACATCGCAAGATTGGTTGCCCGTTTCATGACTGATATTACGCGAACCAAATGGAATTGAGTAGGTAATAATTAGAAAATATTACACTCGAAGGTGTTACAGGTTATTGACCAATATGTATGACTCTTAAAAATCAAACTGATTTTTAAAGATGGATTCCATGAGCTACGGAGTTCGAAAACGTGTAAATGTGGAAAACTACGGATCGCGAGCACTGACATCATCCATTATCCACATAATTTTTTTAAATGGCGAAAATGGACGCAAATGCCCTGCCAACTGTACCAAGGAAAACAACTTCCCAATGCAAGGCATAACTCTTGCCAGTCTCCATTACTGGCTGATTTAGGCCTTGCAGTATTTCCTTAAGATCTATCTGCTTGGAAATCCGGGCCCACTATGCATTTTAAGTGCAGCGATTCACTATCTTGGCACAACAAACCGGGGAAATACTGCAAGGCTTTAATCAGACAGTAATGGAGACTTGCAAGCGTTATGCCTTGCGTTTGGAAGTTGCAAGGAACACAGCATCAACCACTGACCACAACCAATGACATTTGGTCACATATACTGAACAAAAATAATAAGGGATATTTTTAATTTTTTTAAATTTTAAATAACGATTTATTTATTACTTGACATACTAATTTTAATTTTAATTTAAAAAATGATAATAAAACATCAAATACCCTAACTTATAATGTCCTGTATAATGTATGTTGCAAAACCATACAGCAATCGTCATGTAGACAATTTCAGAATTTGAAATCAACCCCCTGACTTAAATTCATTTGTATGTTGGAAGTAAGTTTTACAAGATGTTTGGCATAATATGATATAACAAAGATGATGCAAAGAAATACAAAAAGGAAGATAACTTTTTGGAAACTAAACTAAACAACAGACCAATAGCGATAACAATTAGTCATATACTGTTAATAGAGCGAAAATGTATATGTTTTCCCCTCCTGGTGGCACCCGTCAAACAATGTATTAACGTTAGTTACACGTCCACGCTAATACTTATTCATTATTTAAAAATGACATTGTCCATGGAACACTTATTTAAATGTATTAACATCCATACAACTCCGGAGATCTCTCACAAAATTTAGATGTGGCATTAGTAAACTCAATGTACAAGCCTATAGAAGGTCAAAATATGATGATATAAATTTAGAAATGTGTTCCCATTGTGTAAACGTTGTTGACGATGAGTATCACGTATTTCTGCAGTGCCCGTTGTACTCTCATATCCGTAGCAGATATATCCCACAACACTATTATTCAAACCCAAGCATGCCGAAGTTTGTACATCTACTTAAAATCAAAATGCAAAAATTAGCTTACGTCTAGCCATAATTGTACACAAACTACACCAAAGTGTATAAATGTTCATACTGAACGTATTTTACCAGCGCTCTGAGGAATTGTTTATATGTGATTGTCTTTGTACTATTGGCCTCATGGCCACTCTACGAAATAAATCTGTCTGTCTGTCTGTCCGAGCTAATGACTTACATGTTAATCCGGTCTTCAAGAAGAACACTGTTTAAAGGTAGCTTTGACTTCGTTAAATCGTGTTTCAGGTGCAAGGAGCTTCAAAGTTGCTGATTAAGGTCAATCGGAATACAGATGAAAGCCAGAGATTTACTTACATATATACAGTAAGTACGTGGGCTCAAAGACTCAAAGTCATTAAGTGTTTGCATTGGCCTGAACACTGGGTATTAGTTTCTAGGAAGGTAAGATTATTTATATAACCAGGGAACGAGTCGGTTTGATGCTTTCGTTGAGGAATAATTGGGGCGAGCGGGGCAAGGGACGGGTGGGTGTAATATCTACTTAACGCTGGCTTATGTTGGTCAACTCTCGGTCAAGATGGACATTCATGCTCTGTGATAATGAAAATACAGTTGCGTGAGTAAGTAAGTATACGGGGAACGAGTGTGCCACGGGTATGCCATTATATGCCATTGTGGGCATGTTTATGCTTAAAGATTTTGCACTTACCATATTTGCTATAATTGTAAATTGACAATTGCGCTGAAAATTTGCTAAAGGCGATATTACCTTAAATCTTAGTTCAGGTGTCAGAGAGTCACGAAAATGATATGTCGTCAATATCAATTTCGCACGGTGGAATTTGATTGGATTATGAAATAATAGTCAATGAAAAAAAATAGGGTGAACATTTTCTGAACGTTTTGGGTACTTGTTTTATCCGAAACAACTGTCTCGTACAAATGTCGATCCGTTCGCTTTAGAAATGAATTTGGATTCGAAAATCAAAAGCAATCTATTATCTTCCAATGATTGTTGATTTAGATATTTATTCAACGATAGTGTCGTTGAAAACATGAACCTCTAAACACCTCTATACAGCTTTGGGGATAACCTAAAATGACAGCGGCATATTTGGATGGATACACATTCGAGGGGCTATACTTATATGCCCATATATGTTATAAATGTTCATCCAAATAAAATTCTAATCAAGTAATATAAAATGTAAAGCATTTTAATAATTAAATGCACACACGATGGGATCTCATGAATTTCGCTTGCGCAAATAATCTGTCTGTCTGTCTGAAGAAAACATCGTCGCATTCATCAAAATCATAAATTCTCACCATAATTCCAGCAGGTTTAGCGATTTGGTTTCACTTGTCTGAACTTTCAAATTGATTCTTCGCCATGAACCGTTCTACAATAGTTTTCGTCGACTTGGAGTCAAGATTAAGGCATGTTAGCTACCTGAGAAGAGGACGTTTAATGTACAAATGGTTCCAAGTAAATCATGATTGACGGATTGTGTGAATTCGAACCATGTTATAATATAATATTGAACCGAGTGTGAATCAAATATTATAGTAGTAATACTCTGTAGCATTATGCATACGTTTGATAACGGCATAAGGATATATACCGAAACGTCGCCATTGTTAAATAAAGAAGTTGATCATCCATAAATATCCTTGTCTTCCGTAGCATTGGTTGGTAAAACATGGCTCCTGCTCAAGAGTATATACAGCATGTCTTTCTCAACGTTCACATTTGACTTTGAAACTATGAGGACCCAATAATTCAAACAGAATTATTCCACAACAGAAATCATTACTTCTGAGACAGATTAATGATGCCAATGCAACATGGCCCATGCGCTGTTTACTGACAACCAGCGTTATTTCTCAGGGGAAATTGACATGATAATTGCGTCAGACAGGTAATTGCAATCTATTTCTAGAATACGCTACCTGGCCAGTTTTACAGGAATATCAGGAAACTGGAAGAGAAAATCGAAACTGACAAAGCGACTTTGAGAGAAAATAAACAGGGCAATTTATTTCTTTGCATTCAAAAATAAACCTGTTTGTCAGTAACAGTTCTGTTTCAATGTTAAGATACAGACACTGTACAACTACGTTGTATACCAGAAACCATAATAAACGTGGACAATGTAAATTTAACATAAATTTATCAAATCCAGGAGTAAATATTATTTTATGCACGTCACTCAAGCTAGAATTGAATTGTTTTTCGTTCACAAAAGTTATCCAAATATCAATCCAATTTCCAATTATTAACAAGAAATATAATTCAATTACGTGCGAATTGTAGCATTACTCCTTGTAATGTACACATAAAAGCACAACTCCAGTTAAACATTTTCCCAATACACATCAACAAAGTCCGCCCATCCATTCATTTTTAAGAAGACAATTATTTTCCTCGTTTGTCAAATCGTCTATGACCTATTTACTCACGTTATTAACGATTGTTTGAGTAATAACAGCCATTCACAAAAATTATCGATTAGCACAAGAGACGCTGGAGCACAAGGATCGATACAGATAATGATTGATTATTGATTCGATTGGGAGTGTCTCGTGTTCATGGTTGATTTGAGGTTAACAGAGCGGAACCGTTTAACACAGCAGACTGGTTTTTTAATACAAATCAGTTACATGTCTTAATTCACAATGTGACTGTTTGCAGTGCTAATTAATTAGTAATTATGGCATGGATGGGTGCTTTAGGCAGTAAAACAGTTATGTTTACATTAATAGCCGCCAAAGGCATATACTGACATGGATTTTTTATGCAACAATCTTTCTCACTATATTTGTCTGGAGCCACAATTCGAGGAATGTGTCCTGATATTGTGTAGGCCTATATATTACACTGAAAATTAATTATTTTGTCATAAATTATCCATTTCACCATTTATTGAATTGACATAAGATAATGGCTTATCTCTGTTTTAATCATCTTCATCGTTTTTAATATTTAAAACGATGTTTAAGAGACAATACGAACCGGAGATTTGAAAAAGGAAATTGAAGGGACATTACAGTTTGTACAATTATTATAAAACAGTGTTGTTTCATTATATAAAGTTCAACCAAATAGGTTACATATTGGATTTTTTAAATTTAGTTTCACATTAACGATAAACCTTATAACGCATAACCTTAACCATAAAATCACAGGCGACAACAGTGTATGTTTAGCTTTGGAAAATTTCGTCCAAACATATATTTATATCCGAACGTGATATTGCATCGTTTTAACCGTAAATAATTCCAAACAACCCGAATAAATCTATTTCGCTGGTGCAAATTTCCTCTGCATAAGTGGATATTTCCGTACGTGATATTGCATAATTTGGAATCGCACTTAATTCTCGTCAGCATAAAAAGGTCCATTTCGCTACATCATGCCTTCATATTAACTTCTTTTGTTATGCACTGTCGCAGTAGAAGCACGAAGACATTAAATCATCGTAAAGCAAAATTTTATCTTGTTTTGCATAATCACAGCTTTCCAGCAAGTTTGAAACGATATGACAAAGCTGGACATCAAATTTGACATTTATCTGCTACAATAACGCTGTAAATGACATGGTAATTCCATTCATTTGCAGGACTGACGTTCAATTGACATTTTACAATACGTATACGGTCTTTGGAAAAAAATATAGCCTTTTGTGTCGGAAATGTTTAAATGTAAACATTGAAATATGGTTTGGTTTATTTAGGAAATAGATTTCATAATGTGTTTGTTCATTGGCTGATAAACGGTTTTAAAGGCGCTGTAGCACGTTTTTTCGCTCAAATAAGTCGATAAAATGTATTTGAAAAATAATGTCACCAATAGTAAAACACCCTTCCCTCTTCGGAAAGTCAAGTTACAAATAAGTTTACATGGTTCCGTAAAGCCATGGGAATCGTTTTTGTCATTCGAAATAATAAAATGTGTTCACAATAAAATGGCCGCCATGCACTTTTTGCTTTATACGCAACACCGTTATTACCACTACGGATAATTGGTTTGTGTAATAAGATGTTTTACCCTCTAAAGTAAATATAAATGACATAAACTATCATTATAAATGGGAAATTTGAAAAAATAAAATTTTCAAAAAACGTGCTACAGCGCATTTAAAGGTGCAAGTTAAACTGGTATAAATGCCGGAGCTTGTCGACAAGGCTTGCAAAATACAATGTTTATTCCTAATGCAGGAAATTGACCATCCTAAAACACACTCTCATCATAACATCTATTTACCCGTGAAAGTGTGTCATATGACTTTAACGAAACGAGTGTGGCCTTTGGTATTGCCCGAGCTAGAGCGAAGGCTGTACACAAATCTACGACTGTTTCGCGTGTAATAATTCCTTTGTTATCCATTCTATTCCACTTGAATCGCGTACAAATCCACCTATCAAGCTACAGTGACGTCACGAACAATCATTTCATGACGTCACAGTGGACGAAATACGGCGCGCTGAAACAATGGTTGCTAGGCAAACGTAATGCGCACATGTGCTCGTATCGAACATATTAACTTGGTTATTTTCAATCATATGGGTAATCAAATTTTCAACCATATGGGTAATGTGAATGATAGTTTATTCTGTCAAAAGGCCACAGGCCCATAGGACATAACATGTCAATTTTAAGTCACAAAAATTTGTTTTACAAAAGTATAACATAAACACCATATGGGTAATAAAATATCGTATAAGAAACTCGGCCATGTTAAAATACCAATATACCTTACGCAACAAATTCCTTTACAATGTTTATGCAAAACGTACAACTTAATTTCCATATCCGTGAATCGAATCCATTCACACCCAAAAGATGCCGGCATATTTCCTAAGGTAAGATTATACTTTTTAAAGTGCTATTCGTATTTAAATAAGAGGAACCGATATGTTTAAGAAGAAGGCAATCAGTGAAGGTACAATGCCCTTTTGTTGTATATACAGATCCAATATGTTTACAAAAGAAGCCTTACCTAACATGGAATTATTTCCTGGAGTAGATGATAAATATTTATGTTCGAGCTTACGTATCATATATACGTATGTACGTATGTCACATTCATAGTTAACCTGACAGGTAGGTAAGTAATGTATACTATAAGACCGTAATACAACGGAGGTGTGTTGACTACTTGAAAGACAAACACATCCTCGAATATTTCGTAAGAACCACTTTTGTTGATTTTTACCATTTTGCTTTTTAACCTTGTTTGTCAATGTTATGTTTTGTCATTATGTTTTGGAAACTGATGTAAATAACGATACCATCAAACGGGGATGTTTATAAATATCTATATACGATCCAATACATTTGCTTATACTTAATGTGATTATATGTGTGACAAAAGCATAGTATATAAAGATATGTACCTTTGTAGGGGGTCTTCTCGTTGAAACCGCGCCGATCGCGTGTGTGTGAGCAATATATTTAATAGTCTTGTTATGACGATGATGTTATGAAACTTAACTATCAATAGACTTAAACATGCAGTTTGTCGATGCCTCCTGTTTAGCTAAGGTATAAAGTAAACGCTCTTGTTATGACGACATAAAACAGAAATACCAAGAGGCTAAACGTGCAATGTTTATATCTCGTCCTTACATGCAGTTACGCGTTTAATAGAGGAAATGTCAGCACTGAGATTAAGTATTACTCTTTATGTAGGTAATAAAGTAATACAATAAACAAACTGGGGACCTGCTCTTGTTAGGAAGCTAGACTTACTAAACCGGCGTTCTGCTTCAATACAATTTGTCCTGGTTCATTGACTCTGTTACGCTGCGCTTTCACTATAGCGCAGCGTAACTAACCTAGGGAACCAGAACAGTATTATCTCGGAACATTTTTATGTGCAGTATTTTATTTTAATCAAAGGCAACATTACATAATGTGAAAGTTGTTTTCAAAATTATGAAAAAATGGCTCCATATAAAGCATTTTAAAAAGATTAAATGCATAGATGAGAGAATATTGAATAACAGCATTACATAACTTGTATGTTTGAATAACTAAAATAAACTTGGTACCTGCTGTTATCATGCTAGACTGGTTCCTTGCATGAGCGCGGGAGGACAGGGCTTCTTTCAGTTGCGACTAGATATGCATGTCAGATTAAACAAATTTAGGGACGGCATTTCATAACATTAGGTTGGTAGTTTTAAATCATTTAAACAAACTAGGTACCTGTTTAGAACGCTAGACATTATAACTAGTGTTTTGCTTGAGCGCGCAAGTACAGAGCCTCTTTCGATAATGACAAGATATGCATTTATATTTTTTTGAGCCAGCATTTCATAATATCAAGTTTAACTTCTAAAAACTAGGGACTGACTGTAGCCAGAATTCTACATAGAGTTTTTTGCTTGAGCGCGCATATTTTACAAAGTCCCCAGTTTCAGGCAGCAATGCAAGAGTAAATATTTTTAAAGACAACATTGCATAATAGAAATGGCTTTTAATATTATTAAAACAAACTTGGGACCTGCTGTAGTGAGACATGTTAAACTGGCGTCTTGCTTCAGCGCGCCAGTACAAAACCTCTTTACGCCCGGACAAGATATGTATATGCGAGCAGAGTCCTTCCATAGATGGCGTTGCATAATGTAAATGATATTTTTAGTATATTAATAAAATATCTCGATCTATTTGACTCTATCCATGCAAAAAGGCATGCGTCATTTAAGGATATTATGGGAATATACGAACAAAACATGAGTCACGTGACCTTCTTTCAAATATTTGATTTCTGATGTTATCACGAATCTCCCAGCTGTATATCGAGTTAGCCAGAAAGTCAGTTTTCTACTTCAATGAAATCAATAAACTTGTGCCTTAAGGGACAAGTGCCCTGTGTGGAGCCTGGGAGTTACGTGATTAATAGGGTTTACCTGGCGCAGGTAACACTCAACCATAGGGACATTGTATATGTCATATCATGTCATCGCGATAGGGTAAAATGCCTTTTAGAAAACTGGAGAGTTATAAGATTAATGTGGGTTAGTTGGGGGGGGGGGGGGGGGGGGGGGGGGGGAGAGACTGAGAAAGAAATAGAGTAAGAAAAAAAGAGACTTAGAATGAAAGAGAGAAAGACAGAAAGAAAGAGAAAGAGGGGCAGAGAAAAAAGTGAGGGAACGAGAGAGACGTTCTGAGAGAGACAGACAGACAGACTAAGAAAGGAAAACGAAAGAGATAAACAAACAGCATATTACATAGAGAAAGAGATTGAGAATGCGAACATTTGAAAGCATATTAAACTCTCCACTTAATCTAACTACGAGATGAAATATTAAAATACAGGCAATTGACAAAATTCCATTGAATATCATATCCATTATAATGTGTCGTGTATATGTTTGAAGTGATACCTGGTTTAACTATCATTTTATAACTGACGAGGTAACTTTTAGATAAACAAAAATAATAAAATAAATTGACACATGCATACAAGCCATACATACATACATACAAACATACATACAAACATACATACATACAAACATACATACAAGTCATATATACATACATACAAACATACATACAAGTCATATATACATACATACAAACATACATACAAATCATATATACATACAAACAAACATACATACATACAAACATACATACAAACATACATACAAGTCATATATACATACATACAAACATACATACAAACATACATACAAGTCATATATACATACATACAAGTCATACATACATATAACATACAGAACATACATGCATTCATAGCATACAAAGCCTATATGGCAAACATACAGTGTACGTTTATATCAGCCATATACATATACATATCTCTGTGTATATAGTATAGGTATACATGTCATATACACCAAGATAAAGTCCTATACAGTAAAGGAAAACACGCTTTATACTCGATATGAATGTGATAGTCATGTTATGTCAACATGTAGTTGAATGATTTTTGTCTAGTGGTCTGTTGGCGTGTAGCCAGTAAAAGGGGCGGTACTACAGTGGTATGTTGGGAGACAAGATTAGAAGTGACCCTTCCGTTTGTTCATTTTTACATTTTTATTAACATATGACCAAAATAATGGCCCACAATGCACCATATTGAATAATTACATAAATGGTGAGCTGGGGTGATTTGGGGTTTTAAGGCCAATTTTAAAAAAACAGTTTTACTTATATCACAGTTTCTAGTATCAATGCAGGGAGAAAACCCGCAATAATAATGCTGTTATGCATTGCGAGTATGGGCTGAAAAATCCAGAAATAAGCATTTGAATTATTTAAGTAATTTAGGTATGTGATATTTAAATACAACAGTTGACTCTTTTCTTAAAATGTAAATCCAGTAAATCTTATCTAAACAGGTAAATAATTGTCCAATTAAGCACCTGTAATTCTCACCTGAGTCCCACCTCCACCCAGATCAAACAGCAGGTGGAAATAGATCGCAGGTAGACAAACGGATTACTCTCGGGCTGTCGGCTAGAGAGCGAATACCTGGGGATTGTGGGATCTACCTGGGGCAGGTGTAAATTCAATATATATGCTATATATAAAGTAATCGTAAGATCGGATACTAGATTTTTTTCAATCATCAACGGCACACTTTCATCTGGCAGTTCTAGTAATACAAACAGCCTTTATATATGTTTTAAGTACGTGTATATACTAATATGTATACATATATATACATGTATGTATCTGTATACATAAGTCTAATGTATATGTATATCAATGTATATGAATGTTTATGAATATATATATTTTATCTATGTATTTCTATATGAATATGTATGTACTTTGTTTATGTATAAGAATGTATTTCTATATTATGTAACTTTTTCTGGAAATTCAAGTAACGGTATATTTTCTTATATGTAAATTGAGTTATAATGTTATTATCGAATTGTGAATCTAAGTCAATGATTATATTAAAGGCACATCTATACGTGACTCTGACCTACATTGTAATCCACCTGACGTAAGAATTCATAACTTTTCATTAAATTAAACGCTGATACACTTCTGAATAATACACTACAAAGTTCATACTCATGATATTCCGTTTTCAATTTATAATGAGAAAATGTCTCTCAAATTTGTATTTAAAAACATCGTATTCATTGAAGCACAGTCTGATGTTAATTTACCTGTAACAGGTGTGGAGTTCATTCCAGGTGTGAATATCAATATACACAACGCTACAGGTAGATATATACTTTCATATCGTAATTCTAGTGGTTTAATACATGACACAAATTGGAGTCTTAATAGTTCGCCACAGCATATGTTGCATTATAATTTCAACGTCTGCATCAACATTGTTTTGCAATATACATGTAACAGACAAAATGACACACGTTGCTCGTGCTTTCGAATGTCAACGACAACATATCACGTGTAGCTCGTGCAATAACGAAAGATCGTGGACAGTTGTTCTCCGGTTAGATGAAATTAACATACAAATGTACTGTTGTCATGATTAGCACGTGCAGCTCGTGCAATAACGAAAGTTCGTGGACGGAGGGATTTTCATGTATATAAAATAAACAACTAATACGTAGAGGGTAATGTCCTCGTAACTCTCCATTCCTTAAAAATAATGGAGCCGAGGAACATTATTTTAAGGAATGGAGAGTTACGAGGATATTACCCTACTTAAATTATACTCAAAGTATTGCTCTTTTATCAAAATTGCTTTAAAAAGTTAAATAAATTAAATTTCTACTTAAAAAAATATGATGTGATGTGTAACTCTCCATTACTGAAAAATAATGGAGTGAAAGAACAATAGGATGACGTCACAATTGTAATTTAAGCATTAGCATGTGCAGCTTGTGGAATTACGTAAGTTCGTGGACGGATGGATTTCGCGTGTATGAAATAAACAACTAATACGCACGTTCAGCTCGGGCAATGACGAAAGTTCGACAACTGTTGGACCTTTTCCCAGTAAACTGATTGTTTATACGCAGAAGCGCTTCCAAATATATTTACATGGCTTCAAATATGATTTAGTATATGTAGAAAGTTTACAATAGGAATAAATATAACAATACATGTATACAGTAAAGCATGTGACATACATGCACATCTTGTAAGTTAGGTTGTAACAATCATATAACAATCGTCAATGACATATAATCATATTGCCAAAAACAGACAATAAACTACACGTTAATTTTCAAAACAAGATACCTAACTTATCGTCCATAATAATACATATAGTATATCACCCAGGTCTGACAGCATACTTTAAAAACCTTCTTAAGCCAATGCAATAAGTAAAGATTGAATATATAATAAGTCACACCATACTTACTCATTCCTCAAGAAATAAAGGAAATAGTAATTCACCACAACAACTCGTTTCCCCGGTATATAGTCCAATCCGTTTTCCAAATATACCCATAACAGTACATGCTTGTTAACTTCACAACATTCATGAGCTGTTATGAAATAATGAAATACGATCTTTTCACTAATAGTTCTGAACAACTCAGCTTATGAAACAAGATTCTTACCTGGAAGTGTATATTTCACCTGCTCGTTGATTACAGGTGTGTGGAAATCGGACCTGACGGCTACAAACGACACCTATTGTTGTCGTACAACTGTCTATATCATAAACACACAAAAGCAAGCTGTTCGCTCCTATAACAGTTATTAGCACCTGAGTCCCTCGGCAATCGCCCTCGGTGTTACCTGCCCAGGTAAGAGACGCCACACAGGTAAATTGTTTGAAACGCCAACAAATCGATCGTCCTGACGCGCGGTCGTTGTTGCGTTATGTTTGTCTATAATCCGTACAGAGGGACGATGATTTAAGGCGGGTGAGGCGTTGTGGTCATTTGGGTGATACTTTAGTCCGGACTTTAGTGACGAAACAATGGTCAGTTTCCTCATTGACTAGATCACCTTGACCAGACAATCATCTTCACGCATGACTGAATGTTGACAATCAGTCGGAGTATTCAAGGTCATGAACTTGGGGATCAATAGAGCAATTTCGTATTTAGATATATATATGATCCTCCGATTCAGATGATTGACAGAATTACTGCGAGACGAATTCATATATTGAAGACGCCGTGCCACGTTTTTGCATGTCATTATTTATGAAAATTATATCAAAGTTTATAAATACACAGTTATTTTAGAGCGGAAACATCATATTAAACGACCCGAAAGGTTGTATCCTTAGAAAACGGTTATCCGTATTGGAAAAAATGGTGCGACGTATAAAGCGACAGTGGTGTAGAACTCTTCAGTGTGAGAGGTAGACTTGTAGGCCTCGTGAGAATTTGAGAGTTCAGACAGCAAAATGGTTGCCCGTTCCACTCTTTTACCATATTTAAAACTCTACTTTGAGTGTTTAGGTATCGCTACATCAGTCAGATCATTTGAACTCCCTTCGAGTGGCCATTTTAATGTGAACACATTAAAATGACCGCTCGATGGGAAATGGACTCGCTTGGCTTAACCGAACCCTGTGCACTCGTTTCAGAACTTTTATTGGTTCAGGAGATTTATTTAGTTATTGGTTACACTTATTTGCCTTTTTGCGAGAGCACTTTATTCCAGTAAACAGAACGTGCTACAACACCTTTAAACTAACGTTCCCTGACGATGTGTGTAGAACGTTACTTTGGTGCATGAAATAACGTTAAAATAATCTCATGGTTATAATGGTTGACCCCCTAATAGTTATAGGAATGAAATATATAAACAATGTAACGTGTCAGTTTCGATTATTATTTAAAAGTTTAGAAAAACATGTTACTACTGGATGTCTTTTTGTGAATAGTGTCCTGAGCATTTGCTAATTCTCCACTTTAAAATACCAAAGATGTATAAATAAAATTAAATGTATTCAAAATAGTTCATTCCTTGTGTCTTGAGATCACTTGAGATCATTTTTGGAGACATTCATCTTGACATTCATCTATCACGAAAAACCTCCTGACAAAAACTGGAATGAAAAATATGCTCATACCGTACAAATGATTAACATACAAACATATCAACAAAACAAATCGTTTCCGGAAATAAACTGACCATCGGTCAATCACGACATTGATCAATATTGACAACAAACAAAATAATAAGAAACATACCGTATATCAAATAATCACAGGTGCTCTATATCAACATAAAGAATGTCAAATAAAAAGTCTACCCGGAAACAGTAACTGACCAGCGGTCAATCAAGACATTGATCGATCTTGACAGCAAACTGGACCATGAAAACAAACAGGAAATAATGATATCCAGCGGCGATGAAGCTTGACAAGATATAAGGAATCCAGCCCAATCAAACCAGAGTTGAGAATAACATTTATATAAAGAATTCGTTGATACGCCTCGCTAAATATCGATTGCCGTCCACTGTCCACCTGTGAAGGGTTTACAGAGAGGGTACAATTGCACTCGGGAAATTTTCCTGCTCTCAATAACCCATACAAAACCTGCAAGTTGTATTTATTGGACGCCAAATGTTGTACTGTCGGCGCTGCATAATCGCTGCATATCTAGAAACATAAAACCTGGAAGATGCATTCACGATGCAAGTTCGTTTGTCTACTGTTGATTAATTATCAAACGGTATTTTTTACAGCTCCTTTATTTCATGTAGACTTAAGGTTTAGAAGATATTCGGATATTTTAGATGATAAACTTTCAAGAGCGTTACTATATTTTCTATCATAACTTACCCATTCAAACAGGTCGTTTGAATAATATTCAAAAACATTATAGAACTTGTAAACTTTGTATTTTGATGTCATCGTTGATTAGTTTCATTGTTTATTTTTCTGTTCTCATTTTATGAATGCAAGAATGAAATATCTAAAGCCCTATTTTGATATTAGACCAAATTTTATTCAAATGAAGACACTATTTACCAGTAAAAAGATAAGTACACTAAGAAGGCTAGCCTTGTTCTGCGGCGTAATTATAAGTGTCAATTAGGTATTGACACAGTGGAAATTATTGACATAATTACATCAATTTTACTAATTTCAAATATATGTGAAATGCTTTAGAAATACGCATATTTAATTTATACAGTTTATTTGTAATTTCAAATGCATGTCCAATCCTCCGCGGCAGTTGGTCATTTATCGATTCCTAATTAGCGCTGGACAAAGAACCTCCCGTCTGGCCTGGTCACCCGACTTCTAAATTTAAATGTTCTCTTTGTTGTGCATGCAATTTACAATGAGTCGAGACGCTCTCTCGACAGACTCGCACTGACCAGCAACGGAGACGGGCGGACAGCCGTTAGGCTCAGCCAGGCTGCTGCTGGGCTGACCAGTCTACACCCTGCGCGCTAGACTCCAACACAGCCTTATGTACATTTAGTCCATCAACGCCCCGAGTCGGACACAGCTTGGAGAGAGTCTCCACGACATGGTTTTGAGAAGGACCCTGTAGTGTACTTCAAGTTGTGAGTGTAACACCGGCTCGGGAATCCACGTAAATAAAGAAAAATGGTCGACCAACAAACCAACAGTCGTCAGTCGTCTATTCAATACATCGCCGTATTCATCGTCCCTCGTCGACGAAGTACCCTAGACGTTCAAAATGGTGGAGAATTTCCCGGTAGCGTGAGTTTGCTGTAGCTTACGCCGTTTTGGTACCTCAAATTGCAGCAGAGCGACTGGGAACCCGACGACGATGGAGGATGAAGAAAGAAATAACGACTGTGACCACAATTTCAACGCCGATCAACGCTCATCCTTCAAGAACTAACTGAAGTAAGTCCAACCTCATCAGAGCTTCAGTTAGTCAACATAAGACAAACACCAGCTAACGTCTGTCACCACATCTGCAACGACGATCTGCCCATCAACCTTGGAGTCAATCAACCGAGACATCCGACAGCCGATCTACTTTCCACAGAGAATATCCACAGTCTTTGTTCAACTCGCCATCTTCAAGACCACGCTACCAACGCATATTCCATTGTTCCACTTGAAGACACAAAGAACAAAGACTCTGTGTTTCTTATTCAATAAGAACTCTCTACTAGACACTACTTGTGATTTGACAATTTTCATTATCAAGTTTCATATCATTTATGCTATAACTTTGGATCATTCAAACAGGTACGTGTGATTTAATCAGCCAGTAACAACGTTTTGTATTAATCATTTTATTTACTATGTTAATAAGTTCTGTATGTACTGGAGTTGTTGGGAGAGCCTGTATGAGTTTTCATTTATCAACTTAAATCGTTGACGTCGGTTAGGTTTTGCATTTTCACTTTATCTTACTTCACAGGTTCGTGAGTCCCCCTATGCAAATTGCGACTCTCGGTGTCAATCATTTTACTGATAATTGTTTACTGGTTTGAAAACCCCATGAAGACATAAAGAGAAGCTGAAATGTTTCGCCAGTAGTGTATTTCTCGGCATATCGCTCTGACGAGTACTAAGTATCCCGATGCCAATAGCTTTGATTCTCTGCATCAAATATACAACTCTTAAGAGACGTGTGTCATTCGAAATTGCACCATACTTAACCTAACTTTCCATATAGAAATTATTCCGCCATTATCAAACAAATATATGTATCATATCATTTAGAAGGTCGCACCTTTAGACACATCATGTATCCCATTGCAAATAATCAATCTCGATTCCCTGCATTACATATACTCGTGTCCAACGTCGTGCTTATTTCTAATGTGATTGAATGTTCTATATTGTCAATATCCTCATCAGGCGATTCGAGTCGGTTAGGTTTTTCTCTTATCATACTCCGCCAATCCACGGCATTCCTTCCCACTTACCCTTGCTTTGTCGAGTCTAGGCCCACCAATATAAGACTCCCAACTCGATTCATCTTTTAGGAAATGTTCAATTCTAGATACATTCACCTACCGTGTAGCATTAATACGTATGTTACTATTTGTATATGAAACTGGCTTGATTATCACACTATCTCTTCATTGTGTACTTTGTGTTTTGTCTTCCTTCGTATTGCATTACCGCAAATGTATATGTCGTACTCAAAATGCAAATTCATTTGATGTCAGTCAAGTATTATGCAGTAATCTCATGTTCAAATTATTATTACGTTCTAAAACAATTTCGAGGACGAAATTTACAGGAAGACGGGAAGTATCTGACACAGTGGAAATTATTGACATAATTACATCAATTTTACTAATTTCAAATATATGTGAAATGCTTTAGAAATACGCATATTTAATTTATACAGTTTATTTGTAATTTCAAATGCATGTCCAATCCTCCGCGGCAGTTGGTCATTTATCGATTCCTAATTAGCGCTGGACAAAGAACCTCCCGTCTGGCCTGGTCACCCGACTTCTAAATTTAAATGTTCTCTTTGTTGTGCATGCAATTTACAATGAGTCGAGACGCTCTCTCGACAGACTCGCACTGACCAGCAACGGAGACGGGCGGACAGCCGTTAGGCTCAGCCAGGCTGCTGCTGGGCTGACCAGTCTACACCCTGCGCGCTAGACTCCAACACAGCCTTATGTACATTTAGTCCATCAACGCCCCGAGTCGGACACAGCTTGGAGAGAGTCTCCACGACATGGTTTTGAGAAGGACCCTGTAGTGTACTCCAAGTTGTGAGTGTAACACCGGCTCGGGGATCCACGGAAATAAAGAAAAATGGTCGATCAACAAACCAACAGCCTTCAGTCGTCTATTCAATTCATCGTCGTATTCATCGTCCCTCGTCGACGAAGTTCCCTAGACGTTCAAAGTATCAATAAAATTCAGTTATGTACACAACACACAGTCAATCTGCATTTGATAAATGCGTTCCCTTACTTTCAAGTCACTACTTAAATGGGTTGTAGCACGTGTTTTGCAAATTTTATTTTTGCAAATTTCCATTTATGATGATAGTTTATGTCATTTATGTTTACTTAAGAGCGTAAAACATCTTATTATACAAACCAACTATCCATAGTCGTAATGACGGTGTTGTGTATAAAGCAAACAATGCATGGGGGCCATTTTAATGTGAACACATTTTATTATTTTGAATAAGAAAAACTGTCCCCTAGCTTTACCAAACCATGTACATTAATATTTTAACTTCATTTTTCGAAGAGAGTATGGTGTTTTACTATTGGTGACATTATTTTCATAGACTTATTGGAGCTACTGCCCCTTTAAAAGCATGCCAGTTTGTATTTTCTTTGGATGTCCATCTCTCTTGTCAATCTTAGAAGCATTTACAGTAAAAGTACAACTTGATTGAATTATTGTATTCGTAAACCATATTTCTTATATGCAATGTTTTATTTTCTTTGGACACTCACTGACAAAGAATTGTTAAATCTTGTTTTTCCTTATGCGAAACAAACGCATTGGACAAGTTTCGGAGTTATAAACGACAGCCAAAATTACGTTATTACACAAGGTGAACACACTTTTGGGATGCAGCTGTCGTGAAAGTAGAACATGGTCAAACATAAGTAATAAACCTAGAAATGTATGTTATGTATACACGCCTCAAGCAGCACACATCACTCATTTGTTGGTTTTCTCTTAATTTCACTCTGTTGATTGACAACACTAAGACATTGCGTATTAAAATGACGCTCAGGACATTATTATTATCATCATATTTGGTTTCCCTTTATAAATATGTTAAGAACACCATACGCCTTTAACAAAACGTCTTCGTCTTATTTTTAAAGCAAATCAACAATTTATTAGAAATATAGATAATTAAGTCAAATATGATTATTACCGAATACACAATACCCAATACACAGGTATTACACGTTTAAATTATACATATGATATATGCATATACATTTAAATAAACAACAACCTACATTTTTATAATAAATTGATTCTTAGGGTGACAGCATGTTTTACAAAGCCGAGCGAAACTACGAATAACATTTACATTTTTGAAAGACAAAATTGAAACAAAGACAGTTAAAAGATATTTCAAGAGTTATGTTTTTTTCTTAAGTCAGTATAATGTGGACATTCAGAGACAAAGTCAAGTTCATCCTCTATAGCAGAATTATATAAACATACAGTTGCGTCCTATATTAATCGGCAGGCCGTTCGTCTATAACGTGAAAAGGCGACTTTATATCCTACCACAGACAGATTTCTGTCTTTGTAGCTAAGGTCCTAATTCATATGCCGTAAGACGATTACAGGAGAAACATCTTGTAACAATACGGAATTAACACCAAGCAACAACCCTGAACTATGGGATTATCGGCCCGACTGACGCCTATTAGTCACATGACGTCATCTTATCTAACGTTACGTCATTGACGTTATTTAACGCTTAAAGTGTATTGTGAACGTGTTGTGTTCCACGCGCCTGTTCTCTATCTAATCGATCGTCAACACTCTACAATGTTTACATCGGGAGATCACGTGACCGCCAAATTTGTTCAAGGTTGAATGCCTGTGGTCTTGTTTTTGTTTTGGTTTAATCCACTACAAAGGACTTCCTCGAACATGGGTTTTATGTGTCAGTTTAGAAGGTTTGCCCTGATATTAAAATGAAAATAGCTTTAAAGATGCATATTTGTTGGTTTATTCATTATTTTTTTCACACAATATGTTTTTTGTAACTTATTAGCCTTTGCTTTGATTTGTGAAGACCTATTAAAGGGAGGGTTCTATCAGGTTATTTTGTCGGAACGAAATTCGGGAAACGTTCCTGTTCACGCATTATATATTATTATTATTTTGTCGAAACGAAATTCGAGGGGACATTCCTGTTTACAAATATATTATTTGTTGTTACTTGATTATATAACACAACCCAGTTAAACTATATTACTAATGGTAATATTTTGATGACTTTATATTTGACAATTTTATAAAGGTCACATTCGTTAATAATAAAAACAGGGGAAGTGAAGTAATTCATCAGCTCTACGTGTGTGGAAAGGGATTCACTGTTGTTTACTGCTGTTGTGAGCTGTTCTACATGCAGTAAGGTTTGGATGTCTGTGCTGAATTTCAGGATAGTGCCATGTTCAATCGCAATGCATCGCATCTCTCTACAGTCGTTTCTTGAAAGCGGCGTTAAACCCCAACTCACCTCACCTCAATGTTATGTCTTAGCTGAATGTTGGAGAGCTATATACATAGATATTCAGAATGGCAACCGACGACATTAACAATTACATGTACCAACGTACTTGTCTGTATAAAAGACTGTATTACCCACATCTTCAAAATTTGATAAAGAAGTTGTTTTATCTACTCTACAAAGTAAACAAATCGTCCTAGGAAAGTACAAAATAATACTAATATACATATAACCAACTTTTCCCCTATATAACTCCAATAAACAACTCTTTCTCTATTCTGAAATTAAGTAAATAAACCCTTTTATTTTACCAAACACGTAATCGCCGTTTAGCAATAACCAAAGATTTTTATAAAATGTATTTTCCCTATTTTATGATACTGGTAAATAATTATCTACGGCGGTCATATCATCTCAGACTCTGACCGAGAATGTGTCTTGCCTTCAGAATGCATCATTGTTCAGTTCGTCTCACCTGAATGATTCACCTGTAATCATCTCACCTGCCAGGTAGGCACGAGCACCTGCTGATTGCAATATCTCGCTATGCTAGGAATGTACGGATATGGGTAAGCATATACCCAGTTTGTTGCTGGGGTTGATTCTGGGGATTCTCAGTGCCCATGTCTTGAGCAGGGTATTAAAGGGGCAGTAGCAGTTTTTTGCAAATTTTATTTTTTCAAATTTCCCATTTATAATGATAGTTTATGTCATTTAAATAAACTCTAGAGGGCAAAACATCTTATGACACAAACCATTTATCTGAAGTGGTAAAAACTATGCATGGCGGCCATTTTATTGTGAACACAATTTATTATTTTGTATTATTGAGCGATTACTTTGAAACCTCTCTTGAACACGGCCCAGGTTATATATTACTAAATATGCAGCGATTGGCATTTGGCATTTGGCGTCCAAAGGAAATGCAACATGCAGGTATGTATGAGACTTTGAAAGCATGATAACTTCCTGAGTGCAAGTGTACCCTCTCTGTAAATCCTTCAAAGGTTGACAGTGGACGGCAATCGATATGTAGAGTTTTAAATAAGGTAAAATGATGAAAAGATAAACCATCTTGCTGTCTGAACTCTCAACATCGTTTGAGACATTAACGTATAACATTGAGTTCTACAAAATTGTCGCTTTATACGTCGCACCATTTTCTACAAATACGGTTAACCGTTTCCAATAAATACGGCTTATCGGATTCTGTAATGAGATATTTTACCCTCTAACGTAACAATATATTGTATAAACTTAAATCATAATGACAATTTTAAGAAAATATAATCTGCAAAAAATGTGCTACAGCGCATTTAAGCAATGTACTATTGTAGAAATTGATAGCCCAGTTAGAATTCTATCCCAAAAATGAGGGACAGCATCTTGAACTTAAGAAATAAATAATAAAAATAACACACAAAACAAAAAAAATCTTGAACTTGAGATCCATGGATGGTGAATTTCAAACGTAGAATAGAAACATGTTCAGTCTATTGCAAGTTGTTGTAGTGAGGTTCGAACCCCAGACCTCATGATCCCAAGTCGAACCCCAGACCTCATGACCCCAAGTCGAACCCCAGACATCATAATACCAAGTCGAACGTACCATCCACAGTGACCATAACGAATTTTAAAGGGGCTGTAGCACAATTTTTGCAAAAACATTTGTTTCAAATTTCCCATTTATAATGAGTTTATACCATTTATATTTACTTTAAAGTGTGAAACATCTTATTACACAAACCAACCATCCGTAGTGGTACTAACGATGGTGCGTATAAAGCAAAACTTGTATGGAGGCCATTTTATTGTGAACACATTTTATTATTTCGAATAACAAAAACGATTCCCATGGCTTTGCCGAACCATGTACACTAATTCATTAACTTGATTTTCTAGAGAGAGAATGGTGTTCTACTGTTGGTGACATTATTTTTCAAATACATTTCATCAACTTATTTGAGCGGGGAAAATGTGCTACTGTCCCTTTTAAAGTACTAGTCAATATATGCAGTCATTGTCAAAGTGTACCCATAGTTCCTATGTCCCTCCAAAAAGGATAGGACTTTCATCCCTAAGTTCACATTTTGCTGACGGAGAATTAACAAAATTGCACTAAGATGACCATGCAATATTTCATCTGTTTAGATTCAAAATATTCAAAGCGTGACTTATTTTTTTATCAAAGGTAAATAACGCCATGTTAAAAGATATTTCAACTCCTAACCAGGAAGTGTGATTCAGCAATTATACAGAAATCTGTAGATCTAATACAAAAAGCACTGCCGGGAGCTAAAAGACTATAGATTTACTTAAAGCATCCCTCGTCTGTTGTAAACACTAGAGAGGGTTTGTATAAATACACCCACAGCAGAACGTGTATTTGGGTAACAAAAACGAAAGGAGATCGTGCATCTAAAATAATCGAGAATTCGCATCTTTGATAGACGTTTGAAAAGTTGAAATGAAGGGATAACAAATACATAATTGGAAACCTTGCATAACAAAAATAAAGAAATAGTTATCAAATACTTATCTTCATCTTCATTCAAATATTTAAAAATTAAATTTCAACATTTAAATGCTACTTACCGTGAGGGCATTGGCATTGATATAGAAATTTAAGTATCTAATATTTGCTTTATGTAAATATGTTTTACCCTTGTATATTTGAAGTTGCGTTATTATGCGTTACATGTGACGGCAGTGACGACGGATGTGTCCAAATAATATGTTCATATATTTACATGCACTTTTTATCGCGTATGTTGCGACAATCACTGCATGTATATCATGACGTCATCCGTTATTGGTGCTAGGGGTCAATGTCCTGCTGTATTGAAAGAGGCGCAGCCGAGAACAATTGATCATGAATGAAACTTACTTGTGCATCATTCTGACAGACTCGAAATTTGAATTATGTAATACAAAATGTCAACAATTTAAAGGGGCAGTAGCACGTTTTTTACAAATTTTATTTTTCAAATTTCCCATTTATAATGATAGTTCATGTCATTTAAATTTTCTTTAGAGGGTAAAACATCTTATTACACAAACGAATTATCCATAGTGGTAAAAACGGTGATGCGTATAAAGCAAAAATAGCATGGCGGCCATTTTATTGTGAACACATTTTATTATTTCGAATGACAAAAACGATTCCCTTGGCTTCACGAAACTATTTACACTCATTTTTAACTTCATTTACCGAAGAGAGAAGGGTGTTTTACTATTAGTGAGATTATTTTTCAAATACATTTCACCGACTTATTTCAGCGAAAAAACGTGCTACTGTCCCTTTAACTGTTGAGAGTTTGAACGTTATTCTAAGGGAACACTGTTCGTATTTTCCCAGTTTATCTCGCATTGGGCCGGCCATGTTTTAGAATCATCAATTGTAGGCAGTTAATGCTAAGTACAAAAATAATACAATACATTTCGCTTTCTTTGATTTTCTTTTTTAAGATAATGATATACACTTGTGGAGTTCAGAATCTACTAACAAGATAATGATTCCTTTTTAAGATAATAATTTTCAATTTAGGAGTTCTGAATCTACACAAGGT
Source organism: Gibbula magus (assembly GCA_936450465.1). NCBI lineage: Eukaryota > Metazoa > Mollusca > Gastropoda > Trochida > Trochidae > Gibbula > Gibbula magus. The sequence continues at coordinate 56,815,612 of OW388295.1, forward strand.
TCATTATGTTCGTTTTTAAGATAATGACATACAATTTTTGTGTTCAGAATCTACTAATATTGTTTTGATTCGTTCTTTAGATATTGGTATACACTCTTTGAGTTCAGGATCTACTAACATTATAATGATTCGTTCTTTATATATTGGAATACACTATTTGAGTTCAAAATCTACTAACATTATACTAATTCTTATTTAAGAAACTAATAAACTATTTAGGAGTTCACACGCTTTGTCCTAAGAGTTTTAGATCAACCCAAAAATGAAAAGAAACAGATACAAATTTATGGTTAAAGGGGGTTCTTTCAACATTATGTGAATGAACTACGAAAAGTTGGAGTGACGAATTTGAAGAGAAATAAATCGGTTACATTCATTAGAATATTATATATTTTTCCTTTTACTTCTTGACATGTTTAGCATATATTGAGCTCTTACCAAAAAGGTGTATATTAAATAAAATCCTGACAGGGGTTTAACTTCGCTTTCAAGCCTATTTTACTTTTATCACATGATTATTACGAGGCGAAAGCCCGAACACCATTGTGGATATGCATTGCGGTGAAACCTGCTGACACAGGCTGGAACTAGCGAACCATTGGTACTACTCTGAAATTCAGTGTAGCATTGACCAAAACTTTACTGCATGTAGGACAGTTCTCTACAGCAGACAAAGTTGCCGAGCCCCTGGCGAGATATAAGCCTGAAGAATTTTTCACACAAAACCTGCCATATCAGATGACTGTCTATTTCTGTAGTGATTACCATAGATTATATTACGACGAAGTATTAACTAATTTAGATAAGGTTATTACAGGTGAAGCATGATATTAAACCATTAGTTCAGGTCTCTAAACCCATTTGGCGCCGTTACTAAGCAAAGATTTGTACAGTTTTACAGTTTTATACACTTTCATTTCCTTTTAACATCCAACTTTATCATTCAATGATATTATTAATCAAGAAGTACGAGAGTCAATTGTGTAATTGCAAATTTAATGAAATTTATCATATTCTCGTTTCCTTTGACGGTGGTTTGATTGGTTTTGCATACATTCCATCATTATATCCGCCAAAAGGATAAATAGCAATGGTCTGGTCTAGTTAAATTGAGGACGTAAGTTTTTTTGCAAAACATTTTTTTCACATTTCCTATTTATAATGATTGTTTGTGTTATTTAAATTTACTTTTAAGGGTAAAACATCTTATTGCACAAACCAATTATCCGTAGTAGTTATAATGGTGTCGCGTAAAAAGCAAACAATACATGTCGGCCATTTTATTGTGAACACATTTTATTATTTCGAATGGCAAAAATGATTTCCATGGCTTTACTGAGTCATGTACACTCATTTTTAACTTGATATTTCGAAGAGAGAAAGGTGTTTTACTATTGATGACATTATTTTTCAAATACATTTCATCGACTTATTTGAGCGAAAAAACGTGCTACTGCCTCAGCCTTAATATCAACAATAAATACATAAACATTTTTTAAAAAGCAAGTCCCTCCTTACCCCTATCTTAACCCCCAAAATGCACTCACACATTCTTGTGTTAATTTCTCGTTTTATTCTACATCATAATCTCAGTTTATGACTTGCTGTTCTTCATGAAAAGTGTACTATTACAGAAATTGATAGTCCAACCAGGATGATACTTAGAAATCAAAACATCGGATGAAGATATGACGTAATCACAGATTTGCTTCCAAGGGAGTAACGATAAACTGCTAATAAAGCCTAAGGTCTACTAGTCTATAAGTCTATAGGTGGTGCAATTCCTTACTCCATAGTTCTTACTTACTCCCTTCAAGGCATAACCCGCCAGCCTTTATTTAATTTTAATTTAATTTAAACCATGCCGTATATCCTTCATTTCCCTGTACTAGCATAGTGGAGTGTTCTATGAAGTTTATATGCAGAGCGCCGATTCAACAGCACATGAAAGTTAAGGAAATGCGGCAAGGCTTAAATTTTCCATTGATGGAGGTTGGCCCGAGTTTGGATTGCTGAAGAGGTTTGTCAAGATCTTCGTGTATATCTGTTTCTATTTTGATTTTAGATACGTAAATATTGATAAAATAACTTTTCCAAATTTCAAGGCAAAAATGACCAAGTTAGTGTCAAGACTGCTCGGGTAGTGCCTTGCTTGAGAAAATGCATTTAATTTGATTATAACATTCAGGCGAGACATGGCATCAATGTTGATGAATATCTTTTGTAAATACGTTATGTTGGGTTTCTTGGCGTTATGACGCAACCGACAATTAAAAGACAATTTTAACTTGCCGGCGTGTATGGCCAGTCATATCACCAATTCATAAGTAACTATCAATAGTTTGGCATGTATACAGTACATACTGCCAAGTGCCAAGACCATTTAAACGGCACTCGGCGAATACGGCAAAACTGGGCCAATACAGGGGAATTATGACCAATACGAGACAAACTGGGCAAATGTGAGTCTGAGCATGCGCAATGCTTCACAAATTTGACCGTGCTATCTGTTTACCAATCTCGTTTATAATTTTGATTTTAATGGAAATGAGATTTTTACTATATACATGAAATTAATAAAATTGTCATTAAATAAGTATTTCCGTATTGGCCGAGTTACAGGTCCTCGGTCCGTTATATTTGCCCTCGACTTAGTCTCGTGCCTCGGACATGTATTTGAAACAATAAGGACATATACAATACGACAAAAACTATCATCATTCAACTTCTAGTACACATATACACCTGTACACAACACCCTTGTTTACCATTGATAACAAACATACAATGGGTGTAATGTGAACATGACAGATATTATGATGAATTATCGTTCATAAAGCTGACAATATGTTGAATAATATTGTCCTCAACTTTGTAAATGATTTTCATATTGACATTAATGTGACTTTCATTGTTGTCTCTTCACCAAGTATGGAATCTCTCTCCACGATTACAATGTCTCATGTCCCATAATTCCCCGCGCATACCTGCTTCCTGACAACAGGTGCGTGAAATAGACATCTTCTTCGTCTGATTGACAGTGTTATTTACACCAAGATTTCCGTTATTTACACCCAGATTTCATTTATATATCAAGGGCGTAACTGCTGAAGATTAAGCCCGCTTTGCTCTGACTTTCACCATTTGAAAATATTTTTCTTTCAAATGATTTGCTAATTGGATAATAATTCGATATTTGTCACATCTATACCATCATTTATTTTATTTTTCAACGTACGTTGTAGATATTGAAAAGTATGAAATTACAAATCACGTACATTTTATTTTCATTTCATAATATTTATCTAAAGGTTTCTACGATTTTAAGTTTATGTTTTACACATTGTCACAAGGCAATGGTCGAATATGATCTAAATTTTCAAGAATTTCAGATTTGATGTACCAATTATATTTCAATCACATATATATCAACTGGTGGGTAAATGCGTGCACAAATTGTGCAGATGCGTGCAGTCTGTGTGACGACCCCTGTCATACGAGTAAAGCGTTTGAAATTTCTGACAGACAAAACATTTTATTTCTTCCGAACCAGTGCTTTGCAGAATCGGTTAATGAGCGCCAGAAGAGATTCTAATCCAACCTTTTTCTTAAAAATCTTAGGCACTTGCCATTGCACTCTGTGACAATGTGGAAAAACTATTTGAAAATAACAAATCCTTCAGAAACAAAAATACGTAATCGTCAAACAGAGCATTTCGATATTTTTATTTTATCTTTAAACATATATTAGAATATACAAGAGTTTATAGATTCAATCTGGCAAAAATACATTTTAAAAGCCCAAACATCTGGTGTCACTTCGAGTTTAAAGAAATGAAACATGCTTATGCGAGCAGTTACATAACTTAAGATGCTATAAAATGACAAGAAGTGAGTTTATAAAACCTATAAAAAAGATTCGAATCAAACAACTGCTTGGATTAATAAAACATTTGTGATCTACTCGAGAAGGCCATAATAGTTTTAGTAATGTCAGATTGCACAATAAAATCTGCAGAATACGTGACTCGAGATTATGCGTAACGCAGTGAAGACAATCTTGTTAAACAATATTTAATGTTATTCGTTCCATATTACCGTCACTCCAGTAATAACCGACTTATGAGCTGTTTCATATTACAGCTAGTTTTAAAGGCGCTGTACTTACTGAAATAAAGTGATCTCACGAAAAGGTAAATAAGTGCTTTAAATGACTAGATACACTCCTCAATCACTATAAAGAGAGTTCTAAAACGAATGTACATGGTTCGGTTAAGCCATGCGCGTCCATTTCCTTTCGAGTAGCCAGTTTAATAAAAAAAAATTATATTAATAATAATAAATATATTGTTTAAAATTTAATTTTAAAAAATGGAAAAATTGAAAAAACAAAATTTGCAAAAATGTGCTACCGCGCCTTTAAGTTATATTGCAGTGAAAAGGTAATCGCGGTTCATGATATGGATTTAATAATAAATAACAATGTCAAAAGTGTTACTCTACATTTATTTAAATTGTATTGGTGTGTTCATGTTTACGATATGTCATTAGTAAACAAACTGAGAATTGTGATTGATAAGTAGTAATGTCGTCAATTTAAAAACTTTATAACCATCCAAAAAGATTTCGTATGTAAAATAAACAGAATTCATTGAACGTGGAGAGGCAAAATACAATAGGAAAATTAAAGGTTAAATTAAATTAAATTAGAATTAATTAAAATTGATTAATTGTATTGTTGGGGTCAACTTTTCCAAACATTATAAATGATGTTAATTTATCGAGAAGAACTGTCAGTTGTCGAAAATTACTGTTTTTATGGTATTCGATTCGATATAGTGACAATATTGTAAAAGTAGTGAATTCTGATCTATCCGGACAATGCATGGCGATTGACTCGCGTCAAATAGTCAAACGTAATTTTGGAAACTCATTTAAAACAGACAAATTTGGGTTGATAATGTTAGATAGGACATATAACTACTGTGCATGTAAATGGGCGTGTAGTTTCGGTTTCTGTACATGTTTCTATATAATGATGTTGCTTGATGTTCACTGGAAACTAGTAATTATGGTATATTTGGATGAATATGTAAGTTGATAGAAATTATTTGAACTGAAATCAGCTCATATGGTATTTTGGCACGTATTAAAGCCATATAAAAAATATGAAATACATTGGATGCCCCTTTAAAATGTCCAAAATGAAAAACATAGAGATTAGCTTGATAGGCATGAAGTAGAAATATTATGAGAAATCATTGTGAACAAATCACAGTGAGAAAACCACATAGTGGTGTATTGGTCAATATGTCTGCCTCTCACACCAACGGCCCGGGTTCGAATCCTGGTGGAGACACCAAACATTTGTGACCTGGGTGACTGTGTTGTGTCCTTGAGCGCTACATTGAGCGATCAATGAGTGTATAAGCGTTATGGAACGGAGCCATGGTAATTAACTATTGTATATGCAATCACTTGTCAGATAGCACGTAGGTGAAGTTTATATTATTCTGCGATTGTCATAAGCGTGTTCGTGAAAATGGTAACCGATGGTAAATAACTATTGTATATGCAATCACTTGTCAGATAGCACATAGGTAAACTTGATTATTTCCTGCAATTGACATAAGTATGTTCGTGAAAATGGTAACCGATGGTAAATAGCTAATGTATATGCAATCCCCTGACAGAAATCACATAATTTATATTTTTTGCAATTGACATAAATTTGTACGCATAAAATGTTCTACCCAACTGGTGGCGTTCATAATTCAAAGTGAGTTTGAGGTTAAAGGTTTTATTCATTCTTTTACTTTACGTAAAGCCTACCTTCAGACAGACACGTGATAGGTGTTTAACTTTATGAATCAATGGTCCTTTGGCACCGCGCCAGGCATTCCTCTAAGATCTATCTTCAATGGAACTTGGCTCAAAGTCAGACACGACTGGTGTCTAGTGGGTACTTACATACTGGGTAGATGTCCCTGTGACTTTTAAGCTGCCAGGTAAAAGAAAGTACTCACCTCAATTGATTGTATCATTTCGATGATTTTCAATTGCAAATATCTCAAGTTTTCGATGTCATAATCTAAAACTGAAAAGTACGGGTTTTAGTCAGCAGTCAACGAATAATTCTACATGTTTTTTTTTTAATTTAAAAAAAAATGAAATTTCAAATTTTAAATTTCTTCAAAACTTGTTTTTGATGATACAGAACCGTTATTTGACATATAAGACATATTGTATGTGAAAATTTATAAATGTGCCTGATTCTGCACACATTTACAACATTTTAAACATGGTAGAGGTCATGTTGGTGTAATGTTTATTTCTTACGCCTATCTTCATTAAACACAGATAAGTATTTTTGTATCCTGTCATAGTCATGCATCTGATTTCTTTTAAATATTGAATTATTCGAAACCAACTGAGGTGAGTACTTTCTTTTGCCTGGTAGTGTATATGTCATTCGAGCGTTGCTAGATACACTCACAGGCAAAGGAAACGATACTATACAAAACATCTTAAAACATCTTATTACACAAACCAATTATCTGTAGTGGTAAATACTATGTTGCGTATAAAGAAAAAATTGCATGGCGGCCATTTTATTGTGAGCACAATTTATTATTTTGTATTACAAAAACGATTCCCATAGCTTTACCAAAACATGTACACTCATTTTAAACTTTATTTTCCGAAGAGAGAAGGATGATTTACTATTGGTGAAATTATTTTTCAAATACATTTCATCAACTTATTTGAGCGAAAAAACGTGCTACTGCCCCTTTAACACACGATTGGACAACTCACACAACCCTACTTACTGCAAGCCGAGATGAAAGATGACCTTTGGTAGGTGACCAGGTCAAAGGTCAAGTGGACATCGATTGACCCTCAAATTGTTTGAGCACTTTGGTCTATTTCTGGCGATCTTGCCTACTTATATAGTGTACATTTCACTTAGATATAAGTATATACAAATTAGTGTGTTAGTGATGTATGATCTATATTGTCTATATTTATGATTACAGTATGTTCCTCTGGAATGTTGATAATTTATAGAAATGGATGACAACGATTTATTGTATCATGGCCCGTGTCCATTGTACTTACGATTTGTAGTTTTAGCGGAGTATAATCACGATAAATGTTGATGCAAATAAGTTTAAAGTGTATTATGGTGTAATACACTACATGCATATTACTAAGTTAGTTAATGATTTCATAACGTTAAAAAAGCCCGTTCTCTCTGTACGATTTGAGCTTACGACATACAGCTTTCAACATCCTAGTAGTACAAACTATTTATGTGCATACATCGATAAACTCACAATGTATGTCTGATATTATATATTAAATATTATACATATATCAGTCATATAAAATTTGTTAACAAAATATTTGAGCCACTTGAAATTCGTGCGGATAGTGAGGTTTACGGAAATACGGAGTCCGGGTAAACGAGTTCTGACTGTATACGAGTTGAAAAAATATATAAACAGATATTCGAGGCTTGCATAAGATATTGTTACTTTTATCATGGAGAGACACTCTGGAGAGATTATATTTATCCTAGCTTTCCATTCAAAATGTCGATCTCAGACCCAGCGTAGTCTTGGGATTTTCAGTGCATTGATGCCATAGCATTAAAATACATGACATCATGCGTTATAACGTCAAACAAATGTATGCAGTTACCATATTATGTTTAAATAAAGGAAGTAAAAGCACGGTGAGCATATTTCTTTAATAACGTAAACCCAGTGACACGTCACGCAACTGATGACGTCAGAGCAGTATGCAGATCACACAACATCATGAAGACCGTGCAGGTTTGATACCTAAGCTCAAAAAAATGAAATTTCAAATTTTAAATTTCTTCAAAACTTGTTTTTGATGATACGGAACCGTTATTTGACATATAAAACATATTGTATGTGAAAATTTATAAATGTGCCTGATTCTGCACACATTTACAACATTTTAAACATGGTAGAAGTCATGTTGGTGTAATGTTTATTTCTTACGCCTATCTTCATTAAACACAGATAAGTATTTTTGTATCCTGTCATAGTCATGCATCTGATTTCTTTTAAATATTGAATTATTCGAAACCAACTGAGGTGAGTACTTTCTTTTGCCTGGTAGTGTATATGTCATTCGAGCGTTGCTAGATACACTCACAGGCAAAGGAAACGATACTATACAAAACATCTTAAAACATCTTATTACACAAACCAATTATCTGTAGTGGTAAATACTATGTTGCGTATAAAGAAAAAATTGCATGGCGGCCATTTTATTGTGAGCACAATTTATTATTTTGTATTACAAAAACGATTCCCATAGCTTTACCAAAACATGTACACTCATTTTAAACTTTATTTTCCGAAGAGAGAAGGATGATTTACTATTGGTGAAATTATTTTTCAAATACATTTCATCAACTTATTTGAGCGAAAAAACGTGCTACTGCCCCTTTAACACACGATTGGACAACTCACACAACCCTACTTACTGCAAGCCGAGATGAAAGATGACCTTTGGTAGGTGACCAGGTCAAAGGTCAAGTGGACATCGATTGACCCTCAAATTGTTTGAGCACTTTGGTCTATTTCTGGCGATCTTGCCTACTTATATAGTGTACATTTCACTTAGATATAAGTATATACAAATTAGTGTGTTAGTGATGTATGATCTATATTGTCTATATTTATGATTACAGTATGTTCCTCTGGAATGTGGATAATTTATAGAAATGGATGACAACGATTTATTGTATCATGGCCCGTGTCCATTGTACTTACGATTTGTAGTTTTAGCGGAGTATAATCACGATAAATGTTGATGCATATAAGTTTAAAGTGTATTATGGTGTAATACACTACATGCATATTACTAAGTTAGTTAATAGTTTCATAACGTTAAAAAAGCCCGTTCTCTCTGTACGATTTGAGCTTACGACATACAGCTTTCAACATCCTAGTAGTACCAACTATTTATGTGCATACATCGATAAACTTACAATGTATGTCTGATATTATATATTAAATATTACACATATATCAGTAATATAAAATTTGTTAACAAAATATTTGTGCCACTTGAAATTCGTGCGGATAGTGAGGTTTACGGAAATACTGAGTCCGGGTAAACGAGTTCTGACTGTATACGAGTTGAAAAAATATATAAACAGATATTCGAGGCTTGCATAAGATATTGTTACTTTTATCATGGAGAGACACTCTGGAGAGATTATATTTATCCTAGCTTTCCATTCAAAATGTCGATCTCAGACCCAGCGTAGTCTTGGGATTTTCAGTGCATTGATGCCATAGCATTAAAATACATGACATCATGCGTTATAACGTCAAACAAATGTATGCAGTTACCATATTATGTTTAAATAAAGGAAGTAAAAGCACGGTGAGCATATTTCTTTAATAACGTAAACCCAGTGACACGTCGCGTAATTGATGACGTCAGAGCAGTGTGCAGATCACACAACATCATGAAGACCGTGCAGGTTTGATACCTAAGCTCATGCGACAAATCGCACAGTGTAACAGTGTTAATGTGTCAACTATATGAGATATGATATAACGTACTTACTCTTAATCACGTCCAGAAAATTGATATATTAATAATGCATGCAGGATAATAATAACAATCGCATTTATTATGTATTTTGGGCCAAGGTCTGTCTGTCTGTCTATATGAGACCACACACTGACGTATGTCCTACCACATAGCTTCACTGAGATACACAGCCTACCATATTTTCTCTAATAGACGCCCCGGCGTATATTTTTTCAATCCTCCTTCAACCCCGGCTTCTATTCGAGGCCGGCGTCTATTCATTTTTGGCATATAAATCACTCGACTTACAAACTAACAAAGAATTTGTTTTGGTGAATATTTATTCGTTATTGAACGGGAACAATGTTTTGTTTAAGAGGCATTCATGAACATTATTATATATATATATAGTAAGTAAAGGGTATAAGTATATAGGAATATACTATATATAGGAAGTATTGATTATGAAAGTTGATATACGTCTTCAGTGTATTATTTAAATTTACTTATACACTTCTCCACGTTTGATACCACATACCTATTTCAATATATATATATATATATATATATATATATATATATATATATATATATATATAAACTTTGCTCATCTTATCACCTGGCGTCTAATCGAGACGTTCATTTCTTTCAGACGGTCATACCCCGACGTCTATTCGATACGGTTATTAGAGGAAATACCGTATATAGATACCCTTGACTTTAGACTTGTTCTTCTTGGCAGGGAATCAAATTATCCAATTGACACGATCAGATATTCAGGGATGTATACAGAAGCATGTCTGGATCAAATCGATCTGTGTGAGTCGTGCTGATATTATGATGAATATGATTAAAGATCACCGGGATATCATACATATCCATATAATTTATCAATACATCGATATGAGCTGGTTGACTTCGCTTCTTCGCAATGTCGCGGTTATAGGTAATATAACTGATATAAGCAAGATTTACACAACATATAAGATCGCAAACTTACATCTGCGTAGCCACCATGGAAGATTTACGTCAGGCCTATGTTTGATCGCCACGATATTTACACTATCGTCACCATATATCTAAGATCGCCGCCATATTTAGATCGCCAACATATATCGAAATCATCTAAGATCGCCACCATGTACATAATATCGCCACCTTGTACCTAAGATCGCTCCCATATATCTAAGATCGCCACCATGTATATATGATCGCCACAATCTATCAAAGATCGCCACAATCTATCAAAGATCGCCACAATCTATCTAAGATCGCCACAATCTATCAAAGATCGCCACAATCTACCTAAGATCGCCATCATCTAAGATTGCCACCATTTATCTAAGATCGTCACCATGTATCGAATATCACCCCCATATTTCTTAAATCGCCTACACAGAATCTTAAAAGATATAAAGATGTCTCTCACGCCCCATACGTGCAGAAATACGGGTGGGTACGGGATCTCGCTAGACCTAGCACCCTTGAACACACTGTCCAAATCCCCTGGCGTGTGCTATCAGTTGTCTCACAAGGAGAATTCATCGATCTAGCGCTCCAGGGAGAGGGATATTATATATGGGTGATCGTCCCGTGTTCAAGATTGCTAGAGCTACAGAACACCCGCAAGCGCTTTCATGGTCAAGCATAGACAGCACTTGCAGGATCTCGCGCTCTTGAACACGACGGAAATCTGCTGACATGTGCTATCAGTTGCTGCGCTATAATATTCATTGAACTAGCGCTACAGGAAGAGGAATATATCATATTGGGGTGATCGTCTCCTCAGAGTGTCAATTGATCATGTATTGATCTTATCGTTGGGTGGATTATCACAGTCGTTCGCTGTCTGTATAACTAGAACTCATTAATGAATGTTCAGGTTGATATAAACAAGTATGCAACTGCTAATGGCGAACACAATAAAGCATATTTACGTAACTAATTCAAGCAAATAATTTATTTCAAATCTGGTTTTGATAAGGCATCTGATCGTTAATTGATATGGTTTGTTTTGGCATTGGGATTTATTCTTTACATATAGGGTTAAACACGACAACTCATTTTATTAATATCAAACTATCCTCGTTATTGTCATTTTCAAATATCCCCACTTTTTATAAAGCAATCTTCTTCTGTCATAGAAAGAGACAAAGGAATATCGTCATACATTCATGTAGATGGTTTGTTTCGATAGTGTGTCGTTAGCAACCCTGGAGTACTACAGGGTGACCCTCTTCCTCCATCGTTTTTAATAACGATGGCACAGGGAGCGTTTTGGAGCAAATATAATGACGGGGTATAGAGTTTCAAAGCGTTTTCGGCCCTCGTGGTGTTTTAGTAGTAACAATCTGTTCTTTTATGTATGAAAGTGTATACTGTCTTAATGTCTTCCTGTGCTCCGAGAGACGTCCTGCGTTCAAGGTACAAATGACATATAAACTTTAAAGGGGCAGTAGCACGTTTTTTTCGCTGAAATAAGTCGATGAAATGTATTTGAAACCTAATGTCAAGAATAGTAAAACACCTTTCTCTCTTCGGAAAATCAAGTTAATAATTGAGTGTACATGGTTCGGTAGAGCCATGGAAATCGTTTTTGTCATTCGAAATAATAAAATGTGTTCACAATAAAATGGCCGCCATGCAATTTTGGTTTATATGCAACACCGTAATTACAACTACGGATAATTGGTTTGTGTAATAAGATGTTTTACCCTCTGAAGTTAATATTAATGACATAAACTATCATTATAAATGGGAAATTTATAATAAAAAAAATTGCAAACAACGTGCTACAGCCCCTTTAAAGACTTGAAATTCCCCTTTCAAATGTTTTTGATTTGTAAGATTTCCCATGAAATAAACAAGCAACTCAATCACAGTATGAATATATCTTTTAATAACTGAACAATGTGTACTTTAATTATTTTAGATTAATTGTTCGTAAAACTAAAATACTAAATTTAATATACTGGATACTTAATATCTTAACCGACATCTTGTAAAGTATTCTACCCACAATGCATCCTGCTGACAAGTGTATCATTTACCGCCAATTAGTTGAGCATGCGCTGTTTGACAGCGACAAGTAGCAGCAAGCAAACGCTCAGGGTTCCAACTAATAACATTTTATTACATCTGGTATTTATGTATTATTGTGTATCACAGTTGTGGATGCTGTGTTTCAGGGGTTGACCTAGATTCAGAACAGTGGTTCATTCACACAAGTATTTTGTATTGTCTGCTAAACAAGGCTGGTATTGTACTCTATCATAACAGATCGAGGTAACCACGGGGGAAGATGTTGTCCTCTATACAATAAAATCATTTAATAAACTATTATAATTTTATGCATTCCCGACGGCGATACGTCAAGATTTGATTTATGGGGAGTGCCTAATGTTATGGCTAAGTTTGAATGATATTTAATTCACATTACTGATATTTTAAAAATATTTCTGATTTTTTTCCGTTGTTCAGAATGAACACAAAACATGTGCAAAACAGCAATGACGATAGATTATGATTAATGATATTTTGTATACATTTGTGCTATAGTAAAAATATTTTGAAATTGAATACAAATTCTTTGAAAAACAGCAATGACTATACATTATTTTCCACGAATCGTTCATGCATTTCAGGAATAACTTATAAGCGAAATATACATACATATTCTTATATGGTTATCCACCAGTGAGTCACGTGTTTACATGCCCTTTCTATCAAATGTTCTATTAAATTATATGATTATAAACTGACAAGCAAAAGAAACCTAACACCTCAGTTGGTTTTATCATATCTTTTATGTTCAATTACAAATATCTTATGTTTTCGAAGTCGTACTCTAAAACTGAAAAGTGCAGGCGTTTAGTCATCAGCCAAGGAATAATTCTATGTGGTTTTAATTTTCTGGGGAAAAAATGAAATTTTAAAGTAATAAATTCTGCCAAAATTAATTTGGATAAAACACAACTGTTCATCGACATACAAGACATTTGCTAAGTGAAAATCAATAAATGTGCCTCATTTTGCACACATTTACAACATTATAAACATGGTAGGGGTCATGTTGGTGTAAAAATAATGTTATACCCTTTGGTCCTTTCAGTGACTCTTACTCTGCATGTTTGAAAAAAAACCGAGTATGATTGTTTGTCGAGTCAGTCAACATTGAACATTAAATAATATCCCGCTTCTATCATATCAATTTGTTTTGTTATTTTTACTATATGAGTGAAACAATAGGGTGTACAGTTTCTTTGCACCTCAGTTTATGTGTAAAAAAAATTATGCGCATAATTCTATACATGTAACCAGTATAACATTAACCATTATTTGTTTTGATATACATCTATAATATCATATTATTACTACCTAGCGAACCATGGGTGGTACTGAACCATACTTCTTGTAGAAAAGTTGCCAAGCCTCTGAATGGATTCGACCCCCGGAAAATATGGATCCGAAACTGCACGTACTGACCACTGCACCCTACTGTACTTCGATATATATAGGAGAGGTCAAGTGGCGTTCTTTGACTTGCGTGTACAAATTCAGACACATTCATCTACGCCGCAGAATTTCTGCCCAATTGGGTGAATTGTATTTCTCAACTGACCAGCAAGAGAGTCAACAACCCCTAAGAGACTATCGTTTGACCGGTCCAACCCTCTTTGACCATAAGCCTCTTTCAAACACGCTTATACACAGTGTATATCCAGTCCTTACCAAGTTACCGAAGCGTTACCTCCCTCCCTCATTCACAACTTATCTCTCTATAAATACAGTCTTCAATAACTTCTCCAACTAATATCGAACCCACGTGCCCACCTTATCCCACCATCACCATCCATGGTAGAATCAACTCCCACAATTTCCACCCACGTTCCCCACCTCAACGATAAATACCACCCGCGTCCCCTGCCTCTACTGTCAACACAAACCCACGTTCCCACCTTCTCCCACAAACACCACCCACGTTCCCACCTCTCCAACAAAGAATCCACCCACGCCCCATCCTCTCCCACAAACACCACCCACGCCCCATCCTCTCCCACAAATACCACCCACGTTCCCAACCTCTCCCACAAACAACACCCACGTCCCATCCTCTCCAACAAATACCACCCACGTTCCCATCCTCTCCCACAAACACCACCCACGCCCCATCCTCTCCCACAAACACAACCCAAGCTCCACCCTCTCCCACAAACACCACCCTCGCCCCATCCTTTCCCACAAACGTGCTAATTAACCCTCTGCCTTCTGCAGTCACATCCTTCATGACACCATTCAGTAAAACACACACCAACTTTCCTACGCAATTCATAGACCTAACTTTTGCCAGTCTTTTGGCTTAAGATTTCCTTGCCAGGACATCAGAGCCCACTGTGCTGTTCAGGTGCAGCGGTCCACTATAGGCCAGACACACATGCAAAGTACTGCCTCTCTGACCCTCTCCGCTGGAATCCATTACCCATCTCAAAACCACCTCAGAGTTCTGCAGGACGTTTTACACAATTATCTCCCTCTCCACAACGTTTCAGCCCCAACCGTTTTCAAGCATTAAGGTCAGACAGTACGATGTCCCATCTAATCCAATATTAAACTTTGCTACTAATTGGGTTCACGTCTCGTGTCCATTGTCCGGACACATTGTGTCTAGCTCCAGGACTCCAGACTGACCTCTACAGTTCAAGCACCTGCTGGTCAATCAACAGGTGCGTGTTGTGATGACCAGAGTTCAGTAGGAGTGGTCATCTCAATACATGTCTCATCACGCTGACCTTCTTATGTCAATATCAATTTAATCATTTTCAATTTTTTGAAATCTTCTTCGATTATTTAGTTTGTAGTGAAATTTTGATTGGATCTTCTCATTGTTTAAAGGTGCATCCATTGTGTTGCTGGGGACCACATATGCCCAACTTTATAAATGGTGTTATTTGATCGAGAAGTACTGACTGTTGCCGAAAATCATCATTTTTATGATAGTCGACGAAGTATAGTGACGATATCAAAGGATAAGTAGTGACGTCTCATCGAAAACCGGACAATTCACCGCGCGTCAATTAGTCAAACGTAATTTTGGAAACATATCTACAACAGGCAAAAAGACAAATTTGGGTTGATAATGTTAAATAGGTCATATAACTACTGCGCATGTAAATAGGAATAGTAGATATCATTGTTGATCCAAACTCAATATAACACCAATATCATGTATTTCACAGTGTAACAACTGAAGCCACAAAGCACACTCTAACTTCATTTTAATATTTTAATTATCTTATATTTTTTTCTTATTGGAGAATGAATGTATTAAATTACACATTATTGAAATGACTGAATAATTGTTGGGTTTTTTTTCCATTGACTTTTGTTTGCTAATGTTTCTAAGTGAATTAAATTTTGTGTTTGCTATTGCGATTAAAATGTAACGTTTCTTTCAAACTAAAAAATAAATTGAGCGGATCAAGATCAACCATCACCCTATTATCAATTTATCTAAACGGCATTACACGTGTGCTCGTTAACTATACTTCATATCCACAATAACACAGTCATCTCTGAAAGTAACGATGTTTATTATATTATCTTTAGTGAAATGCGGCAGTTATTAGTTAAAATAAAATCGGTATTTTCACTGAGTGAAATAACTTGTTATTCCACTCAGTGAAATAACACTTTCAATCATGTGACGTCAGCGTAACAATAGGATGACGTCATACGATGGCGGTGGAAAGCAAGGCGATCTCGGAGGCTCCGTTTATAAAATGAAAGTCGTTTACCAACTATGCATTGTGTGAAATCTAATAAATAGAACATTTGACATGTCTCGTCAAATACCATGTAATTGTATATCACATTTCGTGAAGAAAAAATAATATGTTTACACTCGTGGCTGCACGTGAAAATATACATTTCTACTTCACTCGATTTATGTATTTATCCTCTATTTATTATGATCCATTTCGCCTATATTTTGATAATTGTGTCATACGCTTTGGCTGTAATATCACCATTACCTCGCAAAATTGTATTAGGCTAAAAAAAAGAAAGAATTTGTTTCTGGTTTCCGCCCGCATCAGTTTCAAACCCACACCTCACGTCTTTTTTTTAGGTTTTAACAAAGGTAAGGGGTAGATAACTATTAACTCAGAAAACATTTGGACATAGAAAATGCCACTCGTTTCTGTTGACATGGGACTTTAGGATGCAGTTATTGACTATTTGGAATAGTAGTAGCACATATTTAAGAGGGTTTGTTCTTTATTTATATAAATAATTGTATAAATTTTGTTTGTTTATCTCTTCATTCCAAAAATAATGTCGTAAATAATTTTAAAAAATCGCATAATTTTTGTCAGCCTGTAAAGACCAGAAACTTCTTTTTTTTTGTTCTCGTTTATCACAAAGCGTATATATACATTATCACAGGGACGTGTATGCTTATATATCTGTATAAGTAATTAGTAACATCGAGAAACACCCAATTCTACTTGTTTATTATATCAATGAGTCTACTACGTTTATTTACTACTGGCGAGCCCCTAGTGAAGACACGTCCACATACAATGAGTGTCCTTCAATGAAATTATAAACCAATAGCGTGTTATGATTGTGCAGTGAACTTTGAGTGGCCCTCGGCTCTCGTCACGTTAATATCACTGTCCATTATTGGGTAAAGTGACGTGTGTTTGGGTAAACATGTAAACCGTATTTTTGCAAAGGAAAATCGGGTTCCGTACAAATTACATGTGAAGTTCGTTCGAAGTCGAAGGACTTTGTCGACCTTAGATAAACTGGTCTTTTCATCTCTGTTGCGCAACATATTTGCGCTAAACTTCACTTGTGGTTATTACTTGAAAAATTATTACATACGAATTGATTGACAATATTGTATGGTCTGAGCGAGAGTGAGGGTTGCACATGAATGTGCATGGTTTAAAAACTTCGTGTGACACAAGTTTGAGCGTAAATGTCTTAATTTTTCATTTCACTTTTGTACAAAATAATGTAAGTTTGCAAAATTGGTTAATACGTTGTTTACGCTGTCTCGTCACAAACGAAAACAATTCAACATGGAAATTTCTATACGCGCACGTATGACAAATATGTCATTGGTAAGTTTGAAAAACGGGTAATAAAATTGAATAGTGAACCCGAATAAAACGTTAGAAGTTGTAAAAGGTGGGGTCAATGGGTTTTTTTAAATTCTGATTAAATTAAAGTTATTAATTTAACATTTTCCCAGTCCTATCGTCCAGTTTCAGTCTGACAACCTAGGCATTTCAATCTTAAAATATATGAGGCGAGGTGAGTTGGGTTGGGGTTTAACGCCTCTTTAAATAGTAGGCCTATATTCACTTACATCACGACTGTTAGTATTATTGCAGGGAGGAAGCCCGCAACACCATTTTGGCTGTGCATTATGTGAAACCTATGAGCGTCGATAGGCTAAAACTAGAGAAACTGTTACCGAGGGGTTTTCTGCCGAGATTCGAACCCCGGACTTCTTGATCCGTATCAGACCGAACCACTGCGTTATCCCGCCCCCAATAGTTCAGTAAAGGCACGACTGAAGGGAGTGGAAATCAAAGCGTCTACCATAGAAAATGCGGTAGGCTACCCTTGCTTTTTAACCCACACCCACACAAATATCAGATTTATGAAGCAAAGCATTTTTGTTGACAATAGATCCGATCCTTTCTCCTAAATACGCTTTGTTGTGTGTAAACCAGTACGTATTGTACTGAGACATGTTCCGCTATTAAATCTCCTCGAGATTCTAAAGATCGGAGTTGGACGTTCTCATTGGCAGATGTCGGACGTCACGTGACAGCTGACGGAATCTACCTTCAATCAAAAAGGGTCATGTTGTTAAAGTAAACATGTGATGTTTATTATGTTTGGGAAACTAAGTTGTTTTATTCGAATACCTGCACGTAGCAAATGTTACAAAAGTTACATTATGTTATTATTCGGTGCATTTACAGGTGAATTAAAGACAGCTTAAAGATACATCCATTATGTTCCATAAACTTTTATTTCGCGTAAATACGTGCCAACATACTATATGTGCTGATATCAGTTGAACCAATTTCACTCAACCTGCATATTCATCCCCAATCGTGAAATATTTCATATTTACTATTTTCCAATTAAAATGTGCAGAAACCGAAAATACACGGCCAATGTACATGCACAGTAGTTATAACAACTACTAAACTATATCAACACAACACAAACTGTTGTAAAGAAAATTGCGTTTGACTGATTGACG
Source organism: Gibbula magus (assembly GCA_936450465.1). Lineage (NCBI taxonomy): Eukaryota > Metazoa > Mollusca > Gastropoda > Trochida > Trochidae > Gibbula > Gibbula magus. The sequence goes on from OW388295.1 coordinate 56,834,486, forward strand.
CGCGCCACAAACGGTGCATTATCCGGTTTTCGATCAGAAATCGTTACTTTTACCTTTACTGAGTCGACTAAACGGAATTTTCGGCATAAGTCATTACTTCCCGAAAAATAACACTATTTATAACGTTTGGCATATGTGACGCCAAACAACACAATGGATGCACATTTAAAGGCGCTGTAGCACGATATAAAATGCTTTCACGAACATAAAACTAAATAAAAGCTAAATAAAACTCTTGAATCAATTACAGACAGAATTCTAAAACGATGGTTCTGATACGTATTGCGAGTTCATTTCTCTTCAATGAACGTCCATTTTGAGGCGTTCACGTCAAAATGTCCGTTGGATGGTACTTCAAGTGAAATGACTGATGTAGCGATACCTAAACACTCAGAGCAGAGTTAAATACATTCTCTTCCCACAGAGGTTAGTCCCTACATTTTTCCGGTTCTACCCTCTGTTACATTACGCTTGAAATGGAGAGCAGAACCAAAGTCCCCTAGCGGCGGAAAGAGAAATCTCTTAACCTATCCTTGCTTCTTAACCAATGAGAACTCATGTTTAATTGGACATGTCGAAATGGTAGTTTCAAAGCTCGACGCATTATACTCTGAAGGGTCTTGCTCATTAGCATATGTCATTCGAATATGTCTGATGTAAATAAAGCAAATGAACTGTTTTGGGTATTTGTCTCTGTTTTGGTTTTCTTTCTTTATAATTATGTTTATGATCGATAGTTTTCACAAAATCAAAAAGCATAGTTCGAGGAAAACACAGAAAACACAGTAAAACGAGAAAACGTTGGCCTTACGTTTATGACGTGTCATTGGCAAATGTCACTTTTACAACGGCGTCGCTGATTGCACAACTAGATTCAATTGCAACCAATCAGAACACTACCTTCCCGCCCACATTATCGAGCGTAATGTAACAGAGGGTAGAACCGGAAAACTGTAGGGACTAACCTCTGTGGGAAGAGAATGAGTTAAATATGGCACCATGATGGAATGTTCAACAATCTTGCTGTCTGAACTCTCAAAATCGCATGAGACCTACAAATCTACCTCTCATACTGAAGAGCTCGACAAAATTGTCGCTGTATACGTAGCAATACGGATAACCGTTTTCCATAGATACGGCTTATCGGGTCGTGTAATGAGATGTTTTTACCTTCAACGAAACAATATATTGCATAAACTTTAATACAGAATTTTGGGGTTGGATTTGTGCTTTCATTCGATTTTTTTCCCAAAAATAATTTTCGAGCTTTCAATTGCGCAAGAGGTTATCCTGTTGACACATGTAGATAGTGAAGAAATGTAACTTTGTTATATTGGGTTCCAACTGCGGGGGAGGGGCGGGATAGCGCAGTGGTTAGCGCGTTCTGCTTCGGATCAAGAGGTCCGGGGTTCGAAACCCGCCAGGGGCACGGCAACTTTGTCTATAGAAGTGAACTTCCTACACGCAGTCAGGTTTGGGTGCAATGCTACACTGAATTTCAGTGCAGTACCACCCATTATTCGCTAGTTCCAGCCGATGCTCGCAGGTTTCACCGCAATGCATAGCCACATGGCGTTGCGGGCTTTCTCCCTGCCGTAATACTAGCAGCCGCGATATAAGTGAAATACTCTTGAAAGCGACGTTAAACCTCACCTCATCTTGCGGGGTTCGAACCCACACCCTCAGAGTCAGGTACCAATCACCAGCACTGACTGAACAAACAGCTTCTCCATTAGACCGTACATCAATCTGTGGCCCCAATGTTACATTCATATGTAAATAGGTCAAAATTGCAGGGTTTTTCCATAATTGCCAATTTTACATATAATAAGCTTTATTTCATATGTGGTTGTCCAAGTGTTTATAGTTTGTATTATTTGGAATTATTTCACAATATATAAGTACTGGAATATAAACTGGATAAGTTTGTGATACTGCATTTTTATTACTGATATTTTACCAATGCACTAATAAATAAATTCATATATTTCATATTTCATATATCCATAACTATGTTTGTCCAGTATAGATAAATGTATTACGCAGACAGGTCATCCTTTGAGATTTTTCATACATATGTATACAATCAAATAAATTACATAAACTACGTATTTCAGAGTACTCTAACTCAGTTTTAACTACGTGCCTATAATGTGAGCCCTCATTCATCAAACCACTTGGGCACCATCCTTCCCTCTTTCTCAGTCCTTCATCAATAGATCGGGGACACATTTCATCTTAGTGACAAGATCTATTTTGTTTGTTATATAGATGGCGATAATGCGTGTGAATGTGTGAGGATCGTGCGTGATGCGGCTCTTCCTGGCACTGTAATCTTGCGCCATTGTGAAACGGCCTTGTCCCATTCAGAGGGATCAAAAGAGGGCCGCATCTTCCCTCATCTCACTCTCTTCTCTTTCTTTGTGAAGCCGGACCAATAACCTGAATAGCTGTTGCAATATCTAGTTCAAACACGAGCTGTGAATAGAGTAATTGCGCTGGTCATACATCCTGGTAAATGTTTTGGAAAATTTTGTGTAACACGACTTGTTATCTTAAAGGCACACTCGCAAAGTTTTACAAAATGGATAAAAGGCACACTCGCACAGTTTTACAAAATGGCTTAAAGGCACACTCGCAAAGTTAAGATAATGGATTAAAGGCACATTCGCAAGTTTTACATAATGTATTTAAGACACACTCGCAAAAGTTTTACAAAATGGATTAAAGGCACACTCGCAAAGTTAACATAATGGATTAAAGGCACACTCGCAAAGTTAACTAATGGATTAAAGGCACACTCGCAAAGTTAACATAATGGATTAAAGGCACACTCGCAAAGTTAACATAATGGATTAAAGGCACACTCGCAAGTTTTATATAATGTATTTAAGACACACTCGCAAAACTTTACAAAAAGGATTAAAGGCACACTCGCAAAGTTAACATAATGGATTAAAGGCACACTCGCAAAGTTTTACAAAATGGATTAAAGGCACACTCGCAAAGTTTTACAAAATGGATTAAAGGCTGACTCGCAAAGTTTTACAAAATGGATGTGGGGCAATACAACCATTTAATACTCGTTTCGTAAAAATGGTACGACACATTTGCTCGGTTACTTCTTTTTGTAATGGGATATTTAGACTCACTTGAGGTTTTGATGAATACATTTGTTATATATCAAGTAAGCAATTTTATTGAGAAATTTGGTAGCAGTAGCGCAGTGGTTAGAGCGGCTTCGGACAGACAGACAGACATATATTTTATTTCAGTCTCACCTCATAGTTACAAAGTAAAATACAGCACCTTGGTTAAAATTGAGACACTCCGTGCGGAGTTATGAGAGACTATAACAATATGATATTTACAAAAATATTACACAATTTATGTACATCTGTAACATATTCTTAATTACCATAAAAATGAGACCGTCTTTTCAGTAACATTAAGTAGCAGGTTTTGGCAGATAAACGCACTCATTTCGGATCAAGAGTCGGTTGGATGCTTTGCTGTCTAGTTTCGACTAAAGTTTAGGCCCCTTCACAACCCATCGTGCGTGCAATTCGTTCGTACGTTTTTTGGGGAGGCCACGGTCGCTACGTTTTTCTGAAAACGTAGGGTGGATTTAATCAAGAACAGAGAGGGAGTTTGCCAACGCACGTCAAACGCACATCGTACGTACGTGGCCGTCGACACGTCTGGCAGTGAGGAGGTGCGTGCATCGTACGATGCGCACGTGGTACGTGCGTGTGCCGTGCGTACAACGTGCGTACAACGTGCGTACAACGTGCGTGTGATGTGCGATTGTCACATTGTCGTACGGGGGCCGTGCGTCTCACGTACAGTGTCCTTATACCACGCACGTTGTAAGTGCGTGCGAGTGCAATGAGGTTTTTCCCACCCTATTGACAGGTGCTTGGTACACATTGTCAATCCACAAGATGCCGCCCATTCCACCGCTCCGGGTCCTGATGCTGCAAGATCAACTTCAGATGGCAGCACAGGAGTTGTGCCCAACACGTGCGTTGTACGTGCTTACTCGGTACGTTGTACGTGCTTACTCGGTACGAACGACGTGAGTTTTCTTTAATTATTTGATAGTTAAACTTTGGACGTGCCGAGTAAGCACGAACTACGCACGTACAACGCACATTGTACGCACGTGCAACGCGCGTCGTTCGTAGAGAAAGTGTGAGTGGGTAAGCCTGAAAAAAACGCACGATGTCGGTGCGTTGTGCGTGCGGTTGTCGTACAGGGCACGCACGTCGATCGTACGGAGGAAAATTCGCAGCCCGTTCGTAGACTGCACGCAGCGAAAGTTCTGCATTCACTAAAAGTTCTACGACGAGTCTGCGTGCTCCAAATTTGTCCAAAATCGGTACGGCGTCGGTACCGAGGACGCACGAATTCCCCAATTTACGCCACGTTTGTGTCGGTAGACAGCACGCAGCTGCACGTACGACGGGTTGTGAAGGGGCCTTTTGGGTGTAATGATTTATTGAATTCAGTGCAGTGCTACCATAGTTAGCCAGTCCCAGACGACGATGTCATGTTTCACCACATTATTACTGGTCTTTTATTAAAATGTACAGATGTTAGGTGAAACTCCAGATTCATGTATATATCATATATTTAGATTAAACTAATATAAAAGGATAACTGACAGACAGTTTTAAAAACTAAGTGTACCAGTCCTTATCATTAAACATGGACTATTTTATACTTTGTTGATGAAGATGTGTAGCATTGTAATTATTTCCATCATAAAATATCAGTGACAAAACTTTTCACTAATTCACTAAATCACAAGGTACCTACATTTATTTCAAAATTCTCCTGTGTGGGCGACATAACTGGGACGTTATTTTGAAAGTGATAAACAAAATTAATTATTTATTTTGACAGATTATAGACAACATAAATGATAAACAAACACAAAAATGTGACATTATTTTCATTTTTCACCCACGCTTCCTATAAAAAATGCAAAATATGTTAATGAAAATCCGCCTACATGAGTGAAATATTTGAGAGGGTTTAAAGGTGCATCCATTGTGTTTCATAAAAATTTATTTGGCTTTAATATGTTCCAACACATCATATGTGTTGTTTACAATGCAAACAAATTCACTCAGCTTGCATATTCATCCCCAATCGCCAAACATATCATAATTACTAGTTTCCAATTAAAACCGAGTAACATCATTATGCATGTGCAGAAACCGAAAGTGCATTACTTATTTACATGCACAGTAGTTATATGACCTATTGAACATTATCAACTCAAATTTGTTATTTTGTCAGGTTTAAATAAGATTCCAAAATTACGTTTGACTCATTGGCGCGCGCCACACGCTGTGCATTGTCCGGTTTTCGATCAGAAATTGATACTTTTACCTTCATATCGTCAATATACTAAGTCGAGTATCATTAAAATGATAGTTTTCGGTAACAGTTGGTACTACTCGATGAAATAAGACCATATATAACGTTTGCTATATTTGACCCCAAACAACACAATGGATGTACCTTTAATTCAATCTCCTGGGTTTAGGTAGTCATTCATTAGATTCTGTACACAATGATGTTTAGTGGAACGAGTCGGTCACTTTTCATTTGACCTACATGCGCCGTATCAACAAAACCACAAATATGTGTGTCATCAAAACAAATACCTCGCTGCGAGGAGCGTCGGGTGGGAGGGAACCAATGAATGTCAGGTCAAAGGTTACGTACGTATCACACTATTTCCCGCCAAAATTTAAGTGACATAGGAATTCATGGGTAAACTCTCAAAACTTCTACATGCCATAACTGCTACAGCTTAAAACAACAAAGTTCATGGTCCACTGCACCACTAATCTCTAAGGATGGACTATAGTCCGATTTTGTCCCAAAACCTCTGCATACCAAAGCTTCTGCATTGGGCTACTAATAGCAGGATTATCAGTTATACGCTATTCGATAGTTTATGATAGTTCTGCTTTACAAACGATTAATTAAATAAAGTTTATGTTTCCAATAAGAAAAATGCACTTGTGTATCTATGAAAGTTTTACTTATAACGACAGATATTTTAGCATATGGATGATTACGTTCTATAAGTATGTTCATTTAATTGTTGTGCAGTAATTTGAAACTTCGGTGTTTCTGATGTTATCTGAAATTTAAGTTATTCACTATACTCTGTATAATGAAAAATGCAGTGTAATGAGTCACTATCAAGTTATAGAAAATATAAAACAATATATAAGATATATCAAAGCTATATTGTATAGATGTTCCGCATTAAATTTACTTGAAAAGTAGCCAGTCAAAAGTGTTATTTTGTCAATTTAATTGGTAACATAAAATCCCCAAAAAGTTTCATGCTAACTCAATTATCATTTATCATCGTAATCAATTTCATTGTGATTATTCAGAAACAACTTCCCCACAAGGAATGACTTGCACCAGTCTCGATCCTTCGATCATTTAAAGGGGCAGTAGCACGTTTTTTGGAAATTTTATTTTTTTAAATTTTCCATTAACAATGATAGTTTATGTCATTTATATTTACTTTAGAGGGAAAAACATCTTATTACACAAACCAATTATCCGTATAGGTAATAACGGTGTTGTGTATAAAGCAAAAATTGAATGGCGGCCATTTTATTGTGAACACAATTTATTATTTCGAATGACAAAAAACGATTTCCATGGCTTTACGGAACCATGTACACTCATTTTGTAACTTGATTTTCCGAAGAGAGAAGGGTGTTTTACTATTGGTGACATTATTTTTCAAATACATTTCATCGACTTATTTCAGCCAAAAAGCGTGCTACTGCCCCTTTAAGCCTTGTTGCATTTCGCTACACTTTCTGTGCTAGTGTAGCGTTGCGCACTTTGACGTTCAGATGAAGCGCGCTCAGCTAGCACAGAAACGTTGATGAAATGCAGCAAGGCTTTAACTACACAGTTGTCGAGAGTGACGGTAGTTATGACTTTAGGGAAATTTGCAGTCGCACTATGGAACTCGCTTCCTCTGGATTTGAAAGTATCCCCTCGCAATCAGGAGATTGGAGATGGGAGATTACGAACTCGAAAAACAAGGAAGGTTATAATGTTGCACTTAAAGGCTTCATGTAAAGTATGTACTGTAAGCAGTAAAAACATTACTCACCGAAACAGGAACCTTCTTCGGACACCATTTTTTTATGTGTGCATTTCCGGCATCGACCGAGAATTCACGGAAATGGCCGATGTAGTATCTGATATCGATATGCTTCCTTCCGACATCAGACTGTCAGTTTCTGTAATTACCGTGGATTCACCGATAATGCTGCGATTGTTAATCCGATCCGTAATGGGCGCGTTTCCTTCAAATTTGGATGGATTTTCTTCAAAATTGACGCATTTCCTTCAATTACTTAGGGGGCCTGCCAATTGTACATTCGTATATATTTATTGTTTAAGTATTAGCGCTATGAGCGGAGGTAAGCTCATTAAAATATGCAATTATAAAAGGGGAAGTAGCACGTTTTTTTCGCTGGAATAAGTCGATGAAATGTATTTGAAAAGTAATTTCACCAATCGTAAAACACCCTTCTCTTTTCGAAAAATTAAGCTAAAAATGAGTGTACATGGCTTAGTAAACCCATGGAAATCGTTTTTGTCATTCGAAATAATAAAATGTGTTCACAATAAAATGGCCGCCATGCAATTTTTGCTTTATACGCAACACCGTTATTACTACTGCGGATAATTGGTTTGTGTAATAAGATGTGTAGCCCTCTAAAATTTAAATGGCACAAACTATCATTATAAATAGGTAATTTGAAAAAATAAATTTGGCAAAAAACGTGCTACTGCCCCTTTAATGTTTCAATATTTTGTTTTTATTTTAAGTTTTATATTATGTACACACTGCCGCCTTGACCCGGAAATCATATTTGACATAAATAACACTGGGTACCATCATTATTCAGATATCACCCATAATATTCTACTTTATCCAGCATAAACATTCTTGAAAGCTTCTACAACGGGAAGCATACTGCGAAAAGAAACATACATTCCCCGACCAAGCCAAGTATACCAGTTTAACCCTACAATTAATGACCATAAACTATCCATAAAAGAGTATATGTATGTCACCTGGCGTTGTTTTTGTTTTCTTGTTTTTTCATGTTTGATTGTGTTTGACTTTGGTTGAGTGTGGTTAACAGATTAGTGAGGGTTGATTTTTTTTCGTACATCTATCATGTGGACTGTAATCGTAGTTTAGTAATAACTTGCTTTCATTACCCTATAATTACTATTTAAACAAGAAGACATTGTCATCAACATCCCCCGCAAGGCCCAAGAAATCGGACAATAATAATAATGAGGGCAATAATTCAAGAAGAAATAATTGTGCGCTTCTCTTTTTCATTCCATCAAGTTATCGATATCTTCAAGCCACACAACTTACTTCATCTTAAACCATTTCTGAGAAAAGCTGGATACCTGGAACAGAGTTGGAAAAAACCCAGAACAAGGGCAATAACTCCGGAAAAAATAATCACACGTTTCGTATTTTCGAACTCCATCAAGGTATCGATATCCTCAAGCCACAAACCACATTTGGCTATCTTATGTAAAACAGTTTCTGAGAAAACCTGTCTCCTTTGAAGATACCTGGAAAAGAGTCGAAAAACGGATCAAGGGCAATAACTCCGGAGAAAATAATCACACGCTTCTTATTTTCGAACTCCGTCAAGGTATCGAGACACTCAAGCCACACACCAAATGTGGTTATCCTATCTTAAACACTTTCTGAGTTCCAACAATACGGAACAAGGGGGAAAAAACACAAAAACTAATTGCACGCTTCTTATTTTCGAACTCCATCAAGGTTTTAATACCCTCAAGCCACACACCTGCGCCCCGTTCAATAGCAGCGAGCGCTTAAATTGCTCAATGTAGCGCTCAATGTAGCGCTCAATGAGCGCTTCTTCTCTCTTGAACGACACAGTGCAAATACCTCAAAGTTTGCTCGCCTTGCTACGTAGCGCTACATTGAGCAATCGCGTTCAAGATAGGTTTCAAAGTAATCGCTCTGTGAGCGATTACTTTGAAACCTATCTTGAACACGGCACAGATGTCTTGTCCTATCTTACATAGTTTCTGAGAAAAGCTGTCCCCGTTATCACGGACGGACGGAGCTCAAACCTATATCCCCCTTCCACTTCGTGGCGGGGGATAATAAAGAGATAACAGGTAATCACAATTTAAAGGATTAAAAGATAATATTTAATGTTCTTTATTGATATTATCAGTTTAATGTCTGTTTTAGAAGGTTAATCAGATGAATCTATTTAAATGTACTATTAAGCGTAGTCTAGTTCTGCAGTTCTATGCGTGTATTATGATACATGTAGCAACCTGCAACGGAAAATTGTACACAAAATCCATACACGCTCGTAACCAACCAAGGGGCGGGACTGCTAAAAGTTCATACAAATATATATATATATATATATATACAATGTAATTTGTGAAATTAGTTTGCCCTTCAACAACTGAGTACATTCGTCCAAACACCAAAACGATAGTAGTAATTTTAATGCTGTTAAAACAGATTCGAGACCATATCACTATCTGCAAAGTATACATTTTAAAAATGATAGTATAAAAAAAACATATGTTAAACTTTGTATCCTATGACATATGATAATAACATAACTTGGGGGTGGTTAAATTGCATATCCGTGTAAAATAACCAACCACGTGTTGGTCTACTCCAGGGATATCAAGTAGAAACAGGCTTATTAAGAGAAAAACTAAGTCATAAAAATAAGATTAAAAGTTTAAAAGAGATTAAGCTAACAACGTTATAAAACACCGTTAATCACACCTGTCACTGTCGTTCTTACATGTACCTGTGTTTTATCAGATACAAAGAACAATGCACCTCGTGTTAAAACCTTGACTCACCTTTTAGGAGGAATTTGCCTTCGAGCAAATTTCTTTTTTTTCCACCTAAATGGGATTCAAAGTTGACGTCAGAATTCTTTACGACGATGCATGCTACTTGCGGTATTTCATTTATCTTTCCAAGCGTCAGTTTTTCATATTTTCAAAGTGTGTATGTGATTCTTTCCCATTTAAAATGTTAAGTACATTTATGAAAACTAAGATTGTCGCTGTTGTTTCTGCTGTTTTGCTGCTGTTGTTTTGTTGCTACTTTTGCTACTTTTGCTAATGTTACTGCTGCAACTCCTACTACGAGTAGTGTTGTTTTGCTGTTGCTTATCCAGCTGTGGTTGTTATTGCTGGTGCTGTTGTTTTGTGTTGTTTTCCTCGATATTCCTGTTACGTCCGCTTGTTATTGTTGTTTGCTGATGCTGTTGTTGCCTGGTCTGTTGCTGTTGTTGTTGCTACGTCTGTTTCTGATGCTGCTGCTGCCACGTCTGTTGCTGTTGTTGTTGGTCTTGCTGTTTCTGTGGCATCTGTTGTCTGGAGATGTTCAGCACATTTGCAATAAGTTTCTCAATTTGAATTTGAAGTTTGAAAGCCATTGTTTAACTTTGAGAGAGCCAACGGTCGTTACATTGGAATGGTCAGAATAGTACCTCATAACTCCTAGTAAAGAGTAAACCCTTAAAATCACTAGTCTTGCATGACAATTTCTTTGTTCACACAACCTAAATAAAAAAAGTCAAGTTCATGTGTGTGTTTTTTCTTAACTGTAGTCAAGGATTGGGTACTAGTGACGTATCCTAAATAGTCTCAATCTCAGCGTGGAGGTATAAATAAAAGACCAATGATTTTACGTGCGTTTCTGTAAGTACGGTAACAACGTTTTGAAAGTGTTATGTTGGCATTTTGTCTTTACCACAACGTAGAGTCAACAAAGGAAGAATAATTTGAAGAATAGTTATTGTTGATTTGGAAGATAGGATATTCTTGTATAGTTTTTTTTTCGGCGAGATAGCGCTGTGGTTAGCGCGTTCAACTTTGGGTTTGACTTCGCCACGACCTGGTCCCTTTTTGGTTTGCCGTAGAGTATTGCGTATGTATAGGTTCATTTCTACATTAAAGGGGCAGTAGCACTTTTTTTCGCTCAAATAAGTTGGGGTAGGTATTTGAAAAATGATGTCACCAATGATAAAACACCCTCCTCTCTTCAGGAAATTAAGTTTAAAAAAATTCATGTACATGGTTCTGTATAGCCATGGGAGTCGTTTTTTGTCATTCAAAATAATAAATAAGGTCACAATAAAATGGCCGCCATGCAATTTTGGCTTTATACGCAACTCCGATATTATCACTGCGGATAATTGGTTTGTAAATTAAGATTTGTTACCTTCTTAAATAAATATAAATGACACGAACTGTCATTATAAATTGGAAATTGGAAAAAATAAAATTTGCAAAAAAAGTTCTACTGCCCCTTTAAAATTCAGTACAGTATCACGGTTTGATAGTTACAGTCGATGGTCGTATAGGTTTCACAACAACGCCAAGCCATATTTGTGTTGCAGGCTTTCTTCGTACAATAATATTAGCCGCTGTGATATAAATATTACTCTGGTGATGTAATTATAAATGTTTTGTTCACGACATGGCTAGCTGTTTTCTTCATTTTAACTTGAAAGGAGAAAAGCTTTAAGTTATCGTTGTCTTGGCAAGAATGAGACCAGAAACTTCAGATCGTCTTGAAATTGACAGGTCCGTACACGCTTGGCAATAACGATGCATAACTCGGCACATCAAAGAGTTTATATTTAGGACGTGACGTCATATCCTGGTCACGTGAGGCCCCAAGCATTATCAGAAATATAGCACAGTCTTACTATGAAAAAATAGCGGTCATAAATAGATACCATCTTTTAGCTGTAATTGAAAGAGTCTATTTAAGACGAAATTTGATATGGAGAGATTTCGCCCCGTCATGTTTCGGATCGTGAACACAAATATCTTTTTATCAACATCTTACATTTTGACATAATTTGATATGGTTAAAAAGACTGTGTATGAAATTTATATCTAATCAGGTAAATTGGGTTGTCATAACCAATATACATACATACATACGTATATATATAAGGCATAACTCTTGCCAGTCTCCATTACTGGCTGATTTAATTATTGCAGTATTTCTCTCGATTTTCCCTGCTCGCTGCACCTGAAAAGCATAGTGGACTCTGATTTCCTAGCAAGGAAACCTTAAAGGGAAAGTTCTATCACCGATTTATCGGCAGCATCCGCCATTTTGGTTTCTTGTCATTTCGTGAAATGAAAACACGTTATGTTGAACCCAATTTTAAATGTTTGTAATAATAAAACATATCAACTAGTAGAATATACACAAAGTAACACATAACGTATCATAAAACTAATAAACAAGATACAAGACTGGAATATCCTCTTGAATTTCGTTTCCACAAAAATTACCCCGATACTCTTTTAAGGAAATAAGGCAAGGCTTAAATCAGCCTGTAAGGAGACTGACAAGAGTTAAACATGCGTAGGGAAGTTGAGTTATCATATGAATATTAAGCTATACATCCATGAATTAGAACATTAGTTTTATCAAGTACTATAATGCGCATTTTCAAAAAGGTGTACCAAAGCAATTAACCAAACCTGAAAGTAAAACATAAACATAAACCATCTTTAATACATCCCATCCAACTGCTTTCATCTAAATTCAAAACTAATACACATTTTGAAGTGAAGGGGAAAACAAGACTCCGAGGTCTTATGCTGTAAGAAAAAACCTTATGTTGAGATAATCCGTCGGGCTTTATGAAAAAAATGTTCTGACAAACCATTCTAAGTCTATTTTAAGGTCTTGCTTTAAAATGTAAACCACATACGGAGTTATTGCCGATAGAAACACCTCATAAGACCTTATTCAAAGAAAATAGTCATCTACAATACAGACAGGCAGACAGACAGACAGAATATTTTATTACAGTCTCACCTTGTACATCTGATATACATATTATATAAAATGTGGGTAAAAATATACAAGCCACTCCTTCAGGAGTTACGAGAGACTATTTAAAGACAAAGTCATATATACATAAATATAATATTTTAAAACAAAAGTATATGTACATAAACATTCTTAAAATCATACATCAGTAAAAAGGTAATAAATACTTATTTGTATAAATATAAACGACGTGTATCTAAAATATCCTTGCAGGTTTTGGCCGATATAAAAATCAATAAGGGGTTGGCTAAAACATGACATAACTTTTCATCCTCAGATAAAACATTAAAATAAGGTATAAAATCGTTGCATTTTGTAAAAAGGGAAATCCTGATTTCATTATACAGGGGGCAGTGTAAAAGCACGTGTGGTTCATTTTCTGTTTTGTCGTTGCAGTGGAAGCATATCCTTTTGTCTGTGGGCAAATTTTCATACCTTCCAGTCTCCATCTTTAACGGGGCAACTCCACATCTGAACAGTGCCAGTGCTCGCCTGTTCGCTCGACTTATACTGATGTTCACATAACTTTCACATGTGTAGTTGACTTTAAAAGTCCTGTAAATTCGTAATTTATTTCTCCCTTTTCCATTCTGTCCACTTTCTTTCTGTAACTTTGCCTTCCAATCAATCTTAAATATCTCCATTTCATATATTTTGTACAGTATTTAGCATCGGTGTTTAAAAAATGTGAAAGTTTGTGTTCCTTGAATTTTTTATGCACTCCTTTGTTCCAGTTGCACTTGTTTTTCCTTGCAAACTTATCTGCCCAGAGAAATACATATTTATTCGTCCTGTTTACAATAGGCGAAATCCGATCTAAGTTTTTAATATTGAATAAGACACCCCTGTGGATTAGAAGGGTATACCTCAAGACAGCGAGTAACCGCTTCGTGACGTCACATATATCAGAGGTACAAGGCGCGCGCTGTCTTGGAGCTTATTGATTGCAGCTTACAACAACAACAGCCTATGATATGACTTTTATATCTACAACTGTACACACTACAGTCTCAATATAGGTTGACCCGAGTGCAATCTATTTAATCCTAGACATCAATTAAACGCCAGATTTTATGGAAGTTTATTGAGCGGAAAAATAATAATTGCCTTCAAATATTTTCAAATTCCATTAGCTTTGCTCGGGAATAGATGCTACAGAGAGTTAACCCCGCGTGACGCTCGATACTTTAGGAAAGCAGTCATTCAGAAAGTAGCATCTTTGAGATGGTTTCCAAGGTTATGGCAGTTCATGCGTAAACGCCTTTGAAGACTCAACAATTCACTTTGGAAAATTTTATTTTTAAAACCTTATTCATTTTTTGTGAAATGCATGTAATCAACATTTTCAGCAATTGAAAGAACTTATAGGTCAAGGGCCGAATAGTTTTATTGTTCATTTGAGGTCACAATGTTTGGTGAAGGGAAAACCTTCCTCGTAGAAAATGGTTATTATGTTTCACCAACAATATTTGTTTAGTTAGTGATAAACAGTTATAAATGGCCCTTGAGAAAAGAAATATTATTAACTAATCAGAATAAAGCTAGGTCATCTTGCCTGGTACAACAAAGGGGTGTAGGTGAATTTGTAGGTCAGACCGGTTCGTAGCAGTAAATTTCGGTGGATTCGTAGGAGGATCGGCCGGTGAATTCGTAGGAGTTCGTAGTTTAAAGGAATAAATCTTAATAGACTAACTTTATGTTTTGACATTATGACAATTAAATATTAATAATCTATTAAATGATATTGTAAGTCATTCTAACATTCTGTCCGTCGTGTTGTGTTTTGTGTTCAATAACAGAATCGTATGTTCATTGATGTTATTATTTTGTAACATTTACTTTGGTTGAGTTTTTAAATGAATAAAAGAGTTGGGTAAGTATAATTTTATTCCAGTTTACATTAAACATTTACAACATCTATCAACTACAACTGGAGAGATGACCGCGCCTATTGTAAAACTTGATAACGACATTAGAATATATGTCAAAACGTCGCCTTCACAGAATAAAGAAGTTGTATGTCAATAAACTTAAACTCATCCCCTTATCTTCTATAAGGCTCATACAATAATTAATACAATTACTTTACAATGTACTTAATTTCATTTTTCAGAATAGAGCCATTGTCTCTGTAGCTCATCAGTTATTGCAATGTATATGATTTCTTAGGTTGAAAACTTAACTCTCGGTCGCAAGGCACAGCGCAGCACCAGTTAAAGCGTCATACTCTCCTTATAATGCCGAGTACTCAGCCAGGGGGGGGGGGGGGGGGGGGGGGACCCATATTTTACGGCTTTCGGTATAAACCGAAGCCAAGCCGGGTGATGAGTGAACACTCGAGCTGAGCTACACCCCTGATGATTACAAATGTTAGTATGTTGCAAATTTTGCAAAATTAAGTACACCGTGTTCGCGATATATATGAGCTACAACCCTGGGCCCATATTTTCGAAGCTGTCTTAGTGCTAAGATAGTCGTAAGTCAATGTAAATGTAAAAGTATGGCACTTACGACTCTCTTAGCGCGAAGAGAGCTTCGAAAATATGGGTCCTGGTGATTACCCAGAGTACGTTGCATATTACACTAATGTGCAAAAGTTCACCGTGTTCGGGAAATGTTCGTAAAACAGTGTACTTAATTTTGCACAGTAGTGTAGTTGAAATAAAGTGTCCATAGTTGCTGATTTTCACCTGAAAGTGATAAACTTTGTATTGCACAAACGGTAGTTTATTTTCGTCTCAAAATAACCATGAAAAACGAGAAATTTCAAACACACAAAAACACACAGGAAGTGGTTGTTTTTCTAATGTTGGGCGTATATACACAAGAACGGAAATGTTGTTTTTTTGTGTCAACGAAAGTCAAATTGGGAAAAACCTTGACATAAATTATTCCCGAAAATAAATTCTTTCAAACTTTGCATTTAAATAGAATGCATTCACTGCATTATAACTGTAGTTGCATTTCTTTGTTCTATGCTGGGTAAAAATAGTTAGGGATATATGTAAAAAATTAGATTATATCAATCATAAAAAATTCCAATATCCCTAACTTATTTTGTCGACTAGTAAATTAAATGATCTTTTCAAAACATACTACACCACAAAACAACATAAATGCATCATTTTCGAAAAAGTGGTTGACTTAATGATGAGCAAACCTTAATTTTATGATTTCGTCATTTTCATTTAAATTCCAAGTGACACTTTGTAAGAAACACTTTCATTGTGGGCTATCGCATTTTAGAATAGTGCTTTCTTTCCAAAACAGTTTTTGTCGTGGAAAGACTAAAGTATATAATATATATCTAAGTATGTGGGTTACTATATGGTGCAAAAGAAAGTACATCACTCAGTTGTTTTCCAATAATTCAATATTTTAGAGACATTTGATTATGGCACGATATAATAACATCTTTCGGCAGTAGTTTGAATGACTTAATTAGTGACTGTTTTATTTTTTAACTTACATATCGTTATTTAAAGTTTTTTTTAAACAAACGCTTAGAGGTATTCTTTGAGTGATTTAATGTTTTGGACTAATTTGCCAAACAAGTCGTTTTTTTAATACGACGTCGTAAACTCGAGATATATGACTTTGAAAATTATACATTTGATAAATACAACTGAGTGATATACTTTCTTTTGCACCTCAGTTTAGAAGCAGTTAAGGTTGTTTAAGACTACTTTGAAATACTTGACAATGACATGAGACGTTTTTCGGCAATGATTTACATATGCACTTTACGACATCTATCTTGTTGGCCTTGTTTACATAAGTGAAGTGAAAGTATGCTTCAATTACATACATGATTAACTGTATAGAAGCGCTTTGCTATGGAAGGTTGACAGTTTTCAAAGACCTCTAAAGACGAAATAATTTCGAAGATTACATTAAGATTATAGTCATTATCAATATTGTATTTACAAAACCATGTTTACATAAATCAATTTTTTTATTCAGATTGATTACTCATCGAATAAAATTAACTACGTAATTGGCTTTAATTCCCTTTGATATTGTACGTACATGTAAATAGAAACACAAATATGTCAAATCATTCTGGAAGCCACTTACCCATCTTCACCCTTAATGAGAGATGGGACGATTAAATAAAATATTTTAGAATTCGCTTATGTTTTTAAATTAGCAAGTTTAATATGACTTTTATCCAAAAATGAAATAAAATTTCCACTCATCATCATCATCATATTAGATATTAAAACGGGGCGAACTGACCCTGGGACGAACCGGTTTTGGTACGAACTGATCCGGATCCTCCCCTAGGATGGCGCAGGTCGCTCGAAGATTTGCTTGTAGTTACTCTAAAGTTGCAATAAAGTTGTTACGGTAAGATACCCGAACTATTCAAGTATGACACATGTATCAGGGATGTAAAGTGGTAGTAGAAAACTCTTTTCGAGATTGATTGTTTTTGCTAGGAATGAAATATCGACTTTTTCCTCGATTTTTATCGATGAATTTCTGAGATACCATTTTGGCCCACTCAAGTTTGACAGGTAAAAAATCGTGTTTCAAATGTCATAACTTGAGATTTAATGCACCGATTTTGTTGATGTTTGTCTTAATTGAACGAAACATCACTGTGCTTTAATTCTGTAGTATGTAGTACGTGTAAAATGTGTGTTGACATTTTGAAATGTGGACTTGTTTGGGCAGGGGTTAATATTGGCGTTGCATCCCTTTCTTTATTTATTAGTATAGGGTATATATCGCATCGTAGTAGTGGACCTAGGAACTGTTTGTTTTCAGCAATACAAGCCCCTGTGTTACAAACAACATTTTTCCACAATACACCAACATATCAACGAGACATTCAAATAACAAATGACAGGAAATACAAATTTGCAAAAACCTTACTGTAAAAGTCTCAGGTTAACTCTTAAAAGGAGGGTTCTATCACGGTATTTTTTGTGGAAATGAAGTTCAAGAGGATATTCCCGTTTACACATACACGCTATTAATACATGATTGAAACACAGTAAAATTGAAAGATATTAATGAATTTAATACTTTGATGACTTTACATTTCACACATTGATAAAGATAAGCTCACATTTGTTGAAAAATAAAAACAATGAGAATTGAAGCCATTCATCGGCGCTGCGAGTGGGGAAAACTATGCTACCGCCTATTAGCATAGTGTTTGTTAGTTTTTTTTATATGTTATGTGTTACTATGTGAATATTCTATCAGTGTATATGTTTTATTATTTCAATTTAAAATTGGTTTAAATATAGCTTGTTTTCATTTCACGAAATGCCATGGAACCAAGATGGCGGATACTGTCGATAAATCGGTGATAGAACTGTCCCTTTAACCCAGAGACCTACTTTGTATAATGCTTGCCTCAACACTATCTACACTGGTATGCTACAGGACTCGAGTTACCATTGGAAAGACGATACGATCTCGGTGTATCTAAACTCATGCAGAACTAGTTGTCAGGCGAACAGCATTGTCCGGAAGCAGTCGGGTAGAAGAGGTGAAGTGTTCCATGAATGGCCGAAGCCTATGTTACAAATCTCAGTCTGGCGTTGGCGATGCTGTCTAAGATTACATTGTGTACACTTGTGACGTGTGTTAAATAACGATAGAGGACCTCGTGTTTTAAACATAAACTATTCACTGTCCAAAGGACAAAAATAGATAATAGGCCTACCTGAAAGGACCATGATTGGTGTAGTTCATGCCTTTATTTGGTTCAACATCTTTCTCTGCTGTTGGTAGCTAAAAAGACTCCATTTAGTCTCAGCTTCATCCTTGACATCCTTCCTTCCTTCGCTCGATGCGCTTTATTATCATTACGCCCTGAAGTCATAGTTTCAAATTCATACGACAAATGAACACGTCTTTATCAGTGTCCTGGGAATTAACTCTGTAATGCCCATCTGAATGAATGTTCTGATTGAGCCTGTGATCAATTGGGAGTGATACATGTTTCTGTATTTAACCTATCGTATGAATGTGCAGCTATGGCTACAAGGCTATTTTTAAGCCGGCGGATCAAAAAAGGGTTTCAAAACTGGGAATAAGCTTCAGTTACTTGAGATTGTTATCGTATCTGTATAAAGATCAGAATGTACAACACTTTGCCAAATGACAATAATTAAAAAAAACATTGTTTCACACACAGTGTGATGTCATAAGAATACATATTTATCAAATAATTGACAAAGGATTAAGAAAATTCAATGTCAGTTAAGTAGCTTAAAGGGGCAGTAGCACGTTTTTTTTGCAAATTTTAGTTTTTCAAATTTCCCATTTATAATAATAGGGTTTATGTCATTTATATTTACTTTAGAGGATAAAACTTATTATTACACAAACCAATTATCCGTAGTGGTAATAACCGTGTTGCGTACAAAGCTAAAAATGCACGGCGGCCATTTTATTGTGAACACAATTTATTATTTCGAATGACATAAACGATTCCCAAGGCTTTACGGAACCATGTACACTCATTTTTAACTTTATTTTCAAAAGAGAGAAGGGTATTTTACTATTGGTGACATTATTTTTCAAATAAATTTCATCGACTTATTTCAACGAAACAACGTGCAACTGCCCCTTTAAGTATACTTTATTTAATTGTGATTCCCACAAAGAAACAAAAGTACATGGGAACATCATTGTTTTGGGTGCAACAAAGTTGACGTCGACAAATTTCAGCTGATTTCAGGTTTTAACTGTGGCAGTAAACGTGCATGCACGAACTTAAAATGGTGGTTTCAGGTGTTCTTGCTTTCAATGGGATTATCGCTAATCTCTTAAGGATCTTTAGACATTTGCCAAATCTCACAACGACAATTCCCTATGAGTCAATAGTATTCATATTACTGAGAGCTCAACAAAGGGATTTAAGAAATATCACATTTAAGAACTGGTATAAAGAATCGAGAGATAGTTTGCTATCAGCCCGTTGTTCCCGGGATTATGACTGTCGTTAAAAAGATAGAACGACCCAAATTAAATCCACAAGGGTGGTAAGGGTTTATGAAGCGAGAAAACTATATAAGAGGTGTTAAATAGTAAAAGGGAACTATATAAATGGCTTGAGTGGGTATACCGCAGGGGGCGATCTTAAGAGCCCCTGTATTTTGTGTAAGGGGTGAATACATTGGATGATGGTCTTCAGTGTGATCTAGTGGCACACCGATATGTGGTTGGTCATTGTTACGTTTTAGAACCCCAATGCATTATTGGGAGTTTATAGAATGTCAAATAATGCATTTTGAATCAAATACGATGTTGGTTTATGCCAACTCTGTTAAAATATTCCTGAGAGCATTTAGAAACGAAATTTTAAGTTTCATTATTAAACACTTGTGATATGTGTGGTTGATGGATTTGAAGTCAGAGGTGATTGCACTGAATGTGTATTTAGTATGGTATGGTGGCGTCCTTACCAGCAAGGTTCGTTTGGGTCATGTTGACCAGTTTAACATTTTGAAACATTTTGACCTCAATGTTGTTAAACTAAAGTATGCAGGCTAGAAAGACTTCGAGTATCTTAGTTTTTTTACACTATTAATTTGTCAACATGTATACATGCACGTAACTCCATGAAACTGAACTCATTGCCCGTCTATTCATTGGTGGCACGTGACCATGTGCACAGCTTTGTTGCCTAT
The DNA here is from genome assembly GCA_936450465.1 of Gibbula magus. Lineage (NCBI taxonomy): Eukaryota > Metazoa > Mollusca > Gastropoda > Trochida > Trochidae > Gibbula > Gibbula magus. The sequence goes on from OW388295.1 coordinate 56,855,114, forward strand.
CAGTGGTGTCAGTGACATTCAGCAAAATCAGCGGCCCATTGGATGGGTGGGTAAACCGCTTTATTGCTGGATAAATGGAAAGTTTGAAGGATGATTCCCTGCCCCACACTGATATATGAGTTAAAGGTACATCCATTGACAATGTGTTGGTGGGGGTCAAATATTCAAAACGATATTAATATTGTTACTTTATCGAGAAGTACCGACTGTTACCGAAAACTACCATTTTGGTCATAGTCGACGTAGTATATTGACGATATGAAGGTAAAAGTTGTGATTTCTGATCGAAAACCGGACAATGAACCGCTTGTGGCGCGCGTCAATCAGTCAAACGTAATTTTCGAAACTTATTTACAAAAGGCAACAAGATAAATTTGTGTTGATGATGTTTAATAGGTCATTTAACTACTGTGCATGTAAATGGGTCGTGCACTTTCGGTTTCTACACATGCATAATGATGTTTACTCGACTTTAATTGGAAACTAATAATTATGATATATTTTGCGATTGGGAATGAATATGCAAGCTGAGTGAATTTATTTGTACTGTAAACAACACATATGGTGTGTTGGGACGTATTAAAGCCAAATGAAATTTTATGAAACACAATGGATGTACCTTTAAGAGACTTGTGGTGCAAGTAACCTTATTTAAAACGTGCCTCTGTTTACCAACAGTACCCGGTAAAGGTTTTGTTGGAGGTGACCTTCTAGCGATATGTTTGTCAGTTAAGACCAGAGTAACAACAGTCTGATTAAAATCGACCTTGTACCGAGGATTAATATTTGCAAAATAACGCATCTGCCGGGATACGAACAGGTTCTGTAGATTCCTCTGGTTCTGCGAGAAAACTTCCCAACGATAAGAGTTCGTATCCCGGTAGATGAACTAATTTTCTTTCTTCGGAAAATCGTCGATTTTAATCAGATTGAGAGTAACAATGTTGATAGCGCCTTGGGCGTGCACTAGTTGCTGGAAAAGTGTGCATTTTTAATATCCATATTACTGTTAATTATGAAACTTTTAACGAAAACAAAACACCAAAATGGAAGTCAATATGTGTTCACAAGCATCAGTTTGAAGTGAATGTGGTTTTGGCTTTTATCGACCCTTGCAAAATTACCTCGCTAACTTGTCACATCAATACAAAGAATACAACTATGCTATGTTTTCCCGTGAACATGCAAGGAACTATAGGGAATATGAGTAGACCAATGAAAACCACCAAAAGTGGACCCCCCCCCCCCCCACCCCCTTTAAAAATTCCTGAATCCACAAGTGATTCGAGCCTCTAACCTCTCCATCGGACGCCAAAGGCGAAAACCTCTTTGCTACACAACCACATTTAAAATTAAAAGTATTCATGTTTGGGTTCCATTTTCATCAAAAGGTTCAAGCAAAACTGTTTCACGGGCATGTTGCGGGCTCCTTTCCTGCACCAATATCAGCCGTGATGTAAGTCAAGTGCTACGGTGCAAAGCCATAGTGAAGCACAGGCCAAGTTTAGCGTAAATATGTTCGCACATAGGGAAAACTGGTTGTTCATCTCTGTTGCGGAACATATTTGCGCTAAACTTGGGCTGTGAGTGAAGCTTTCTCGGGTCAGTACGTAAGCACATGTGACCAGTTTGGCGATGGTCGCCTATATATATACTGCCTAACTAACGAGTAACTATCGGATAAAATATAGGGGGCGGGATAGCGCAGTGGTTAGCGCGTTCGGCTTCGGATCAAGAGGTCCGGGGTTCGAATCCCGCCAGGGGCACGGCAACTTTGAGTAGAGAACTGTTCTACACGCAGTCAGGTTTGGGTGCAATGCTACACTGAATTTCAGTGCAGTACCACCCATGGTTCGCTAGTTCCAGCCGTTGCTCGCAGGTTTCACCGCAATGCATAGCCACATGGTGTGCGGGCTTTCTCCCTGCCATAATACTAGCAGCCGTGATATAAGTGAAATACTCTTGAAAGCGGCGTTAAACCCTAACTCACTCACTCACTCGGATAAAATAATTGATGGCTATTCAAATCATAGCAGAACAAAAACTAGGCTTTCTGTAATGAGAATCATCGAATAGCTGATTGGTTGATTGCTACAGCAGCGTCTGTATAAGGATCAGGAGGTCCGGGGTTCGAATCCCGCACGGCAACTTTGTCTGCAGTAGAGAACTGTTCTACACGCAGTACGGTTTGGGTGCAATGCTACACTGAATCTCAGCGTAGTACCACCCATGGTTCGCTAGTTCCAGCCGATGCTCGCAGGTTTCATCGCAATGCATAGCTACATGCATTCTCTTCCCACAGAGGTTACTCCCTTCAAATTTCCGATCCTACCCTCTGTTGTTTTTCGCTTGAAATCGGGAGAAGAACCAAAATCCCCTAGCGGTGGAAAGAGCAAACTTACACCGTGTCCCTGCTTCTTAACCAATGAAAACTCATCTTTAATTGGCCATGTGGACCGGGTGCCTTAAAAAATCTTGGCATTTTACTCTGAAGGGTCTTGCTCATTAGCAAAATATTTTGGGACCCCCCCCCCCCCCCCCCCCCCCCCCCTTTCAAAAATCCTGGATCCGCCCTTGATATGTCATTCGAATATGTCTTATGTAAATAAAGCAAATGAGCTGTTTTTGGTATCTGTGTCTGATTTGGTCTTCTTTATTTATAAGTATGTTTATGATCAATAGTTTTCACAAAATCAAATAGCGTATTTCGAGGAAAACACAGAAACACAGGAAAACGAGAAAACGTTGGCCTTACGTTTATTTTATCATTATGACGTGTCATTGGCAAATGTCACTTTTACAACGGCGTCGCTGATTGCACAACTATATTCAATTGCAACCAATCAGGACACTCCCTTTCCGCTCCCGATTTCAAGCGTAAAACAACAGCGGGTAAGATCGGAAATCTGAAGGAAGTAACCTCTGTGGGAAGAGAATGAGCTACATGGCGTTGCGGGCTTTCTCCTTGCCATAATACTAGCAGCCGCGATATAAGTGAAATACTCTTGAAAGCGTCGTTAAACCCCAACTCACCTCACCTCACCTCGAACCTGCCCTTCCCCATTTTGAAAATTTTTGCAAATTTCCCATTTCGAAAAGTTGATGGACTCTCTTGGACCCACTCCTCCCTTTTCAAAATTACTATGATGTTTACAACTATTTAAAACTCTCAGAAATACCATGGTCCTTTACTTATGTTGTCCAATATATATATGAAACTCTTTGGAAGGATTATATGTTCAAGGAATTAATTTCATAGAATACAATAAAAGAAGTGTTCTATCGGGGTATTAACGATGAGAACTGCAGCCATTCATCGGCGCTGCGAGTGGGGAAAACTTTGCTACGGCCTAACTACATATTGTTTTTAAGTTTTGTGATAAGTTATTGGTTACTATGTGAATATTCTATCAGTGTATATGTTTATTATTTTAAAAAGAAATTTGGTTAGACAAAGCGTGTTTTCACTTCACGTAATGCCAAGAATCCAAGATGGCGGATGCTGCCGATAGATCAGTGATAGAACTTTTCCCTCTAACTTTTATTCATCATGTACATCTCTCAAACAATTCAGAGATACCCCACAGTCTAACTGATGGAGAAGTGCGAGTATACAGCGAAACGCCGTGTGTCGACACAATAAGTTATCCAGAATTAGTTTTTCTGTTCAAAACGGACCTTTTAACCTTCATCAAATTTAAAACATGACCCGTAATGAAATCTCGGGGTTAAATAAATCATAAACACGGAGGCGTGACGAAAGGTGAGGCATCAACAGTGAACAGGAATGTGAGATATGTCCCATTAATGGCGGATCATCCGGCAGATGGCACTCATTGATGTCCCGGATGAGCAAGCACATCCGGTCATGCGTATCATCTACCCGAGAAGATGTCTGACGAGACAACCATTTAAACATGAGTCACTGAGAGTGAATCTTCGAACCAGACTGAATAATAATAGACAAGGAAGCTTTTAAACTAGTGTTCGTTTATTATCAAAATTGACGAGGCCTGTTTGTCGGAATCTTGAATTGATTTATATTTGCCTACCAAGAAGGTCATATATTTGACCCAAGGGTATCTGATCCTGATGCAACTGTGAGGGGTTGTCAATTTTGGGGTGTGAAGAAGGGCAGGCAAGATTTTAGGTTACACGGTTTGAAGAGTGGTGGCACGTGGTCCTGTCCATAGCTCAGTCGACCGCTATCAGTGAAGTTCAGCAACAATGGTCGTGGCTCGCTGGACGGGTGGGTTACCCGCCCGGTTGCTGGATAAAAAACTGAGAATTTGAAGGGTGATTCCTTGAGTTGAGAAGCTCCTGGTGTCCCCTTGGGCAAGAGACTTTATTCGAGATGTGCCTCTGTTCAGTCAGCAGTACAATTGAGTACCTGGTTTAGAAGTTCAGGCAATGTGACAGATAACCTTCGAGCACCATAATTGGTAGCTCAGGTTGCATACTCCAAGGGAGTTGAGAATGGAAAAGGAATGATGTTGGTACAAGGGTAATAGCGTGTGTGTAGCGCTTTGGGCATGGCCTTTTGTTGTGGATTAGGCGATATATAAGTATCCCCATTATAATTATTATTATTAAATATTTCCCACCATTGAGTATCATTCTGTGATCGTCACAGAAACTAACATAAAGGTGAGATGGGGTTTAACGCCGCTTTGAAGAGTATTTCACTTATATCGCGGCTGCTAGGGAGAATACGCCATACTAACATAAAAGTCGAGTAAAGGGGTTTAAACACTGCTAATGAAGGTTAATAATGATGCATGGAGGAAAGCCTGTGACTCCGACTCCGTTGTGATTATACATTATAGTAAAACCAGCTAACATGGGCTGCAACCAGAGAACCTTCACAGTACTGCAGAGGTTTACAATTCAGTAATAGAGCAGTTATAAACCTTTAGTTATAAAGCCTATTGTTTTGGGGACTTATTTTCATGGAATAACCTCTTACGAGGTTTTCATTCCGAAAATTTGAGGTTACACTTTTGAAAGTAGGGTTTTTGGGGGTTTTTTTTTAAAAAGTAAGACCTTAAAACAATCCAATGTTTATGACAACTTTACACAAAATCCAAAAGTATACAAAGTAATAATTTCTTCAGGTGAATTTGGAAATATGTTACATGACTTTTAGCCGATCGCTCAACCAAAAAACCACTGATAACGAGGAAAAGTAGATTTGACCTACTCTATTTATATCTTTTCTGTCTCAATATAACACTAGAGAGGGAGCCACACTTTATAACGTATGGTTTGGGTATACTAAATTATTAAATGAAAATGTTTATATTTGACGGTTTAGAAATCGGAGAAAACACCACTCGATCTTCTGCTCCAAGAAAAACCTCAAGGACGGGATAACCCTTTGGGGCTTAATCTCTCTCTTGGAACAGAAGACCCCAGAGCTATAGGGCTCCTTCATTTCTCTACTGAGTTCGAACCCCAGAACGTGTTTTTCGTTGGAGGCAATTATACCCAACAGATAAGGGATAAATAGCACTTGAAAGCAACTTGGTAAATTATGACGATATGAAAATATGGATTTTTGAGGGAATAAACATCAGTTTCCATTCAACCATTCATTGAAAAATTTGACGTATACCACACGTGAACTACGTGATTCCTAACATACTATGCCATGTAGACAGAGAAATCCCCTCCAAAAAGAATATTCCATTTACGATTAGTGTTGGACTTTTGGAAAACGATCCAAGACGGCAGCGGTCAGTGCCAGTAAGTATTTATAAAGGGAAGAGGATATTTTCTTGTTTCATATGTTCGTGTAACAACGTAAATACTGTATCAACTTATTTAATTATTTAATCGAATCTGAAGCTTGATTAGAACTAATGATGATGAGTAAATTGTTATACTCATCTATGTTACCAGCTTCTGCCAAAGTGTTTGTATGCTTTTCGTTGTAAACAAATTTGTATATGTAATGAGCATGTACATGTACCACAAAAATAAATAAATAAAAAAAATTTAAAAAAACTTATTTAATGTAATTGAGACATAAATGTTTGGGTGTGTCTATTTCAAATCAAGGTTGATAAGATGTCACACATTAGATAGACTTACTTCTTAAACCGATAATTGAAATTTACCTGGGTTCGTGAAGCGTAACTAGCCTTATCACAGATCACAACCACAAAAGGTAATTTGTTTACAAGTAGAGTCTGTCGATGAAAGATTAGAATCGTAAATAGTCCTTAGTTTTGTTCAGTTCATGTTGCCAATAGATCAGATTGAGGTCACGTGACCTATATTCCCACATTCCCGGGTGGCATGAGAAATGAGACGGATCTTCATTCACACTAAGTTGTCTATCATACAGGTGTGCGTTATTTACACCTGTCGATACCTGCACAAGATACGCCATACCTGTAATCAAATCTTCACTGTACCGAATGCCCTTTTAAGTCATTCATTAGAAACTGTGTTAAAAGATTCGTGTTACGTAAGTTCTGATTTGTGTGATGAACTGATTGTGAGTTCAAGGCCGTTTTCAGAGAATGTTATTGATATTTTGGCTAAATTATATGACTGGTATGCATTTGGTGTGACCAATTTAATTGTTTGATATTATAGCTAAAATTAATGGTGAGGTGAGGTGAGGTGAGGTGAGTTGGGGGGTTAACGCCGCTTTCAAGAGTATTTCACTTATATCACGGCTGCTAGTATTATTGTAGGGAGAAAGCCCGCAACACCATGTGGCTATGTATTGTAAAATTAATGGAATAATGCGCAGAAATAAGTGGGCAGCTGCAAATTATAAAGGCCTAGTCCAATCGCTCTATTCCGTCATCTTTTTAAACCGCCAGTTGCCCCTTTAGTAAATGACTGTGCCAACTCGTAGGCTCGTAGCCATTTTAATTTATTTGTAGGCCTACTTTTCAATTATTTTTCAATTAAAGATGAAGGATCATGTCAATTCCCAAACAATACACTTTACCGACAATGTTATCATTTCAAAAGAAACGACCAGATGACAAAAGACAAGTATATTTTATTACTGCAAAAACCAGTTCTAAGTTGCCTTGACTTGTCTTGTTAATGGGATAGGGGAGGTAACTCTTGTTAGCTCAACAGAAAATCTCAAGAGTTGCGGAATGGGAGATATTTCGGACGAGTTCAAATCCTGCTGATAATATTGAAAAGCATGTTTTACAAAGAAAAATAGTTTGGTTATATGTTTAAATGATTTTATTCAGTTAGTTTCAGTAAAACTGGCACAATATAAACTAGGAGACTCACACCAAATGTAACGCAAAAAATAATGAAATGTGAATTTCGATGAACGATAAACACAGTGAAATTCAAGTTAGTTTCTCAATAAATTATTCAAGTTAATCACTTCATGAATTCGGGCACAGACAATACATAATGACATTTAAACAAATTAAATATATAAGTATGTGTGAAATTTATTCATTTCGAAATTATTTCTCTTATTTCACAATACCGAAAAACATTAGGTTGAATTCAAAATGTATGCTGTCCGTCAAATTTAACATCAATGTTGTCAAAACACTTGTTGGAAATGAAATAAGGTAATTCATTAACTTCATTATACATTTTCAGTTACAAATTTTTCCATAGATTTGCAAATCAATCTAGGCATTTCAAGTTCAAAAGTTTTAAAGATTCTAAACTTACACTCAAAATATAAGACTTCTCAAGTTCTCAAGTAACAAATTTCTTAAGTAGGTTTTAAAAGCGTCACATGGTCAAATACAAATACAAAACTGGACATAAACAGGATATCAGGCATTGACAATGCAAAATACATCACTGAAAAACCTGTTCTAAAGTTCTATAATTCGACACAGGCGAACAGGAAAAGAAAATGGGAATAAAAAAGTGACTTCATATCTCAATGTTAATAGCAAATAGTCCATGTTTTAAAAGTATGACTTCTATAAAATACTGCAATGATCAAATGATTTTATATATTCACGTAAAACCGTCAATGTTAAGTTCATGAAAGTTGAAATCAAATGATACAGCTGTTCTAATCAAATCTCTCTACCCAAAGTTATAAAACTTCTCCGGCTGTAGTACGTTTTTTGGAAAATATATTTTTTTCAAATTTCCCATTTATAATGATGGTTTATGTCATTGAAATTAACTTTAGAGGGTAAAACATCTTACTACACAAACCAATTGATCAGTGTCGCGTATAGAGCAAAAATTGCATTGCGGCCATTTTTTAATTATAAAAACGATTTCCATGGCGTTACTGAACCATGTACTCATTTTTAACTTGATTTTCCGAAAGAGAGAAGGGTGTTTTACTAATGGTGACATTATTTTTCAAATACATTTCATAGACGTATTTGAGCGAAAAAACGTGCTACCGCCCCTTTAAAACAGCATCAACATCAATGATCATAACAGCAATATTGTAATTAGTATACATAATCTTTTCATAAATATTAATAATATTTCGTTACAAATGCAATTTTGCCAATCATGGTTTATGACAGTAATTAACTATACATCTTCATATTCAGAGGAAAGGACAGTGCGACGGTAAAAAAACGACTTTTTTCATTGGTTAAAATTAAATTCCGAAAAAAGTTCAAACCATTATCGGTGATAGGAATGCTACAATCGAGTGTAGAAAAGCATGAAAACTCTGGCAAGGTAGGAAATGGACTTAAGCTAGCATTTTTTAAATCTTGCTTATGAAGTAAAGTATGAACACATGGATAATTCAATTGAAAATCGATAGATACAAAACATTCAATATTTTCTCATGGCAGGGTCTTCTATTTCTCTCAAAGCTTGATATATATTAATAATATTACAGCAATAATGTTACTCAAAAATAATAAGAACAAGTGACTTCATGACAGCTCTTGTTTAATACAGCGTGTTCATCACCATCATCTTGGACTTTCTTAGATCTCTAAGATGTTGCAAATTTGGAATAAATTTCTCAATATTTTCACAAAAACAATCAGATTTAGTCAACAAAATATTAAAATGACCAAATTCAGCTGATCTAAGCAATTTCTCCTCCCACAATATACGCTTAAAGTAAAATTTTTGTGGAAATGAAATTGAATTAAAAAATTGGTATTTGAACATTAATGCCCTGGAAACTCATCAACAAACCATCCTATGCGATAATTTCAAATTAACTGGAACTATTTAACGATTAATGGTCTGAATTAATTTATTAGTGGAAAACAGTTCTTAGTGTCCAATTTACAGGAAAGACACTTGTTAAGGGAGGATATTGGCATAAAAATGTTTAATGTTTCTCGGGCACTTTTTTTTTAAGTGACAAGGGTGGTAGGACTTTTTTAATTGCCTACCAAATAAAGCTTTTTTAGTTTGGAAGTGCTGAAAGTATACAAAATGGAAGCAGGCCTGTACACACACATCCTCGGTTACCCAGGGTTTTATATATGCTCCGTTACTCTCCACTATATCACCAATGTGAAATTTCATCAGAGAAATCTGTACTCAAATTACCCGCCCTTGGCCGGCGAGAGTCAATCAAACCGCTATGCAGCTTGGACCTGCGAGCCAATGACAATTCATATCACTTCGTTGCAAAGCACCCAAGGTCATTTTGTTAGCCATCCGTCAACGGTTATCTCCCTTGACCATTTCCGTCTTATCGTATTGAGTATTTTCTTTGGTTACTGACTTGGTCACGCCAGCCAAGGGCGGGTAACTTTAGTACAGATTTCGCTGACAGAGTTTCCCATGGGTGATATAGTGGTGAGTAACGGAGCATATATATAACCCTGGGTAACCGAGGATGGTACATACACAGTGAGACAAATATTTGGTGGACAAATGGATCTTGGGGTGATGCGGCAATTAGATAATTGTTTGTTTTCTTTAATATTGACAATTAAAAAACAGCAACCGTTGCAAGAAAAATTTCACTTTTTAAAAATTAGTCTACATTAAAAAGTGATTCAAACAAACGCAAATACAGCTCAAATTTCATTTCCACAAAAAATCTTGTGTAACTGACCCTTTAATAAGACGGAAGGTACCCAAAGAATCTGGGCGTAAATCAAGCTTCTCAAATATATTATCTTACTCTGTGGGCATCAAGCATCTCCAGCATCTCTCAACATCATTGGAAACTTTGTAACATCTCTCTTTAATAGGTTCAATATATATGACTCCAGTCATTTGATATGCTATTTACAGCGTTTTATAGGTGAAATGAGATGAGATGTAAATTTAAGATCAGTTTTACATCAGCAAGGACGAATTTCTTTAAAATTGACTGGGTATGATTCTAAGTGAGTGTAGACATTTTCAGGAATCTGGAATGAGGGAAAGGGCATGATTTGATGTGAATTTTTGATAAAAACAAAATATTGCTTAGCTTTCATTAAACTAAGAATAACGCAAATGACAATGAGATTTTCTTGTTTCAAATTTCTATTAAAAAATTTAAATTAAAATTATTCAAAATTTATTAGCAAAATAAATTCAATAAAATAAATATGTTTAGATGAGACTTGTTCGATATCATGGAGCTCGAGCATCTGTTTCTACATTATCCTCTCTCACCCGATTTGCAGGCAGAGATTATTTTAAAAGCAATGGCCAACATATTAGTCATCAATGTGATGAGACAATTTTAGCTAGCGATTAACACACAAAACCCAGATTCCTTGCGTTCTAGGTATGAATGTCAACAAATCAGGAATTTTCAAAGTAGGATTCAGCGACTTCGTTCTCTAAGCTCTTAGCGCTAAGATTGTCAAAGGTCAAAGGTCAATAACTAGTGCCAGTGTTGTTCTAATCACTCTCAGATCCTTCGCTATCGATGACACCTCGAAGTCCACTCAGTTTTAGCTTGAGAGGAGTGACCATTTTCTTTGGTGACGGGCTTGGGGAGTTATCTCCCCTGACAAATCGACTCTTCACTTTTCTTTTGGATCGACCTGGAATTACAGCAGAAATAGAATGTGAATAAAGTTGAATGGATCTGTGTTAATGTAAGATATTCAATAGATATCAATAATTTTGCATGACAATATGAATCCATGAGTGGAAGATAGATATATTTATCATATATCTATCAATGATATGGGCTGTTTTGCATATGTGATAGAGGTCAGGACACCACACCCATATCGCTGCCCGGTCCGCAAATCCATATCAGCCATATCAGCCCGGTCCGCAAATCCATATCAATATCAGCCCGGGTGACGTTAGGTCAGAGTGATCTCCCTTTGCTTAGGCCTACATGCGTGAACACAGTAAAGTCACAAGCGAAGCAGTGTCAGAGTAACTAGTTCATTTGAATCCTTTCAGAGTACCCTCCAAACAAGGATGTTGTTGACGCTTTTAATTTATTAAATTAAATATACTTTTAATTTGAAAACGAGGCACGACTCGCATAATTTTAAAAGAAAAATTACCCCAAAAGAACAAATTTTCGCATAACATAAAATTATTATTATTTCTGTAAATATTTTGTCATGTTTTAGAAAAAAGTATGATATATGATAAAAAGGTTACAACATGTCATTTTTCATACCATACCCCATATAAGCCCTCGACCCATATCAGCCCTCTGGCCTGCGGCCCTCGGGCTGATATGGGGTATGGTATGAAAAATGACATGTTATAACCTCTATATATTACCCATATGGGAAGATGAACACAGGGTAGTATTTTCCTGTAAGTCACATGAGAGTTACACCTTTTTCTGGTTTTGATTGGCTGTTACAGAAAATAAAAGTTTTGATTGGTTGCCGGAACTACTTCTTTAATCTTTCTAACTCTTCCCGATTGGTAACTTGAGAAACTGTCTTCTGCATTTAAACATATCTTATTTGTTTCCCGTAGCGTTTCCGTACAGGAGGAAGCAGTTAAATTGTCAGAAAATTAAAGAAACTAGTGAGTACTGATTGACTATATAACCACGGAAAGCTTCAAGAGCAACCGCGATCATTTCGAATGCAATGACGTCATAGACACCACATTCAAACCAGGTTATAAAAGTTAATAATAATCATTTTAAAGTGGATATTGTCTTGGTTTTATGCTCTTTTGATCCCGATATATAATGCACATAGATATATAATAATCTGTCATTCTTTCAAAAAATGCATTACACCTGACCTTTAAGGGTAACATCCTTGAATATTCAGGACTACATAGAGAATCTCACCCAAATGACTTCAGATATCATATATATCAACGAGTGTTGATATATTTGATATCAGAAGACACGAGGGTGAGATTCCATCTATCATCCAAAATCATTCCATTAGTTTTTAATGAAAAATGAACATATCTGAACACAAAACTGCCATTTGGCTTCCAGTGCTGTGATGTCATAGCATTGTGACGACATTATAATTATGACGTCTTTTCATTGTGATGTCATTACTTGATGCAAAATCATTGTGATGTCATGTAGCTGATGCCAACAGGGCATTGTTCAAAATCTACTGTCAAAACGATATCTCCTAGGAGATATCGCTTGATCTCATACAAGCGATATCTCCTGTGGAACCCAGTTTTGGATGATAAAAAGTAAGGGTTGACATTATGAAACATTTCGGGGGTAATGGTTAAATGGTTACCTTTATCCGATATGATGTTGTCTGTGTTGAGTTCAGCAGCTTCCCTCTTCAGTTTGAGAATCTCAGCTTTTGCCAGAGAGGGTCGACCTGTAAATATAAAATACTAGATTAGCTTTGACCTTTGACCTTCAAGGTCACACAATCAATGATCACATTTCTTGCAATGTAATGGGCGAATGTTCTAGTCAGGTGATTAAATAATTTATTTGAAGCCATAATATCGGTATGCAATTTTTAAGAGTTTAAACTGATTTTTATTTGTTTTTAAAAATGGGAATATTATAAACAAAATTACTGCCATTGGGTTTTAACCCTTACGTTGCGTATATATATTTTACCATTTTTAGCCCCTGTGGCGGAATTTACAGGCTCGCAGCTTGCAGCAGTAGTTTGAGCTTAGGCACTAACGAGCTCTGCTGGCGGAATTTCCAGGCGGCGATTCCGGTACCGTTTTTACGAAATATACCGCATCTACATGGCGAACAAGCACTATATACGGGCGTTCAATACAAATTCAAGTAGCGACACCCGTACACAAATGGCTAATTCACACCCGAAACTTTGAATGAATTTTCTATGATTTTTAGTTTTTATTCTATTACTTTCGAAAGATTGTCTTTAATTCGGGCCTTGTAACATCATAAATACGAAACGAAAAAAATTCCATTTATATACGGAATTGAAGACAAGATGTCTAGCTTCACAATGATATACAAATTATTAGAATGCGACCTTTGGTTATAATTCTATAGCTATGTAAAGTTTGTCTTTATTTCCACCTATAAAATCGTCAATACTTACAACATGTATGCGGCATTGCAAACGGTTGTTCATCGCACTTTTCCAAGAAATCATAATCTCGAACCAGTTGACAAATAAGCACATGTCAACCCAAATATGGTTATGTCGTTTCACCTTTCAAATAAACGCTAACCTCGAACCATAACTGATGAAAATATGTTGATTAGTTTGTGTGCCGTTTGGTTTCACATGTCTCTCAGAAAGGTAAAATTGTATCTTTATTTCTGTGAATAAATACGCGCATTTTATAAAGAATAAAAGATTATTCTTTTCCGTTTATTGTGATATAAAAATCTTGAAAATGCATTCAGTATTTTAGCCGTGATAAATGTGTAAGAAGTTGTGAAAATCGCCGATTGTTAAAGGGATGGTCGAAGTGTGCACATGACCTTTTCCACGGCGCTTGCTGTGTCTTTATTATTTTTTTGACATTTGCTAAATTTATATGGGAATGTAGTCCATTCTTTCCCCTTTATTTTGCCGTATTTGTTTTTGAAAACAAACTATTCGCTAACATGATATGAAGTGCGGGAGTAAGGCGAGTTAGCGATTTTTTTCCCCGTCTCGCGAGATGCGAGGCAGATAGCAGTCTCGGGCGAGGCAAACCCGATGCAATACAAACACGTGGGTGAAAATAGCCGCAAGCGAAATGAGGCTTCGGGGGCTAAGCCCGACAAAATTGGCCTTTTGTAAAGCTAATTATCGATGCGTTACGGGTCAACAATGCACACGCAAATTGGTGTGAATTTTGCTTGACATTCCGACCAGACACTGAACAAAGCTTCAATCTCATGTCGGGCCGCGGAGCGTAAATACTCATGGATGCTCGCGGACACAATCGACTTGGGACCCGTTGACAGGGCTAGTAAAGTAGTGAGACAGCCATGAATTATTCTAAGTCTCGTATCCGGGATCCGTATACAGACACCTCGTAATCGCTTATAGCCCGCCCGGATAATTCCGGGATTCGCAAGTTAAGGGTTAACATTGCATAAGTATGTCTAAAAAACGGAAGTATTAGACACACAACAATTCATTAGTTTATTTACATTTACTAAATTTAACCCGGCCATTATTCAAGGCAGGCAATTATTTATTTTTAATGGGGCTTAGACCAGGCGTTTATTAGAGGCAGGCGATTATACAAGGATTTACAGTACATGGTTCCAGACGCTGTGATTTTTACAGTTTAAGAGGTTCTTTTAAATAAGCAAGTTATTCCTGAAATGGTGAAGTTGATTTTCAAATAGTCCCTTACTGCAATATGCTAGTTCTTTCTGACATTTATCATCATATAAACATTTTGTATAGCACCAATATCCAGCTATGCTAAGCTACTCAAAGGTGCTTCGATTGCCCCCGATCATCGGATGTCACTGTTTACGACACTCCTTGTCATTCTCAGCTCCATTTGGAGTATGCACTTTTGCAGCGCACCAAGTATGTTCATGCTCATCCTTACGAGGTACCCATTCATAGCTGAGTGGACTAGGACACATAGTCACAGTGTGTTGTCCAAGGATACTGCATGTTGCTGCACCTGCAACTAGATGTCTGCACGTATTCATGTGACCACCATCTGGTCATTTATTTATCTGGCCTGATGAGCTAAAAATGGATGCCATGAGCCAAATTATTTAAAGCGGGAGTTCTACACAAGACTGTTTGTGAGGAATGAGAACTCTTCACTGGACAATTCAGCGTAAGTGAACTTTTCATTTTTATCTAAGGTTACAGATAATAGAACAAATTTGTTTTCCTCATAAAACAAAACTCATTTCATTCAACCATAATAACGTCTTCTTTTTGTATTAGTAACATTTTATGTTTATGAAAACTGGACTGGGCCCATATTTTCGAAGCTGTCTTAGTGCTAAGACAGTCGTAAGTCAATGTTAATGTATCACTTTGTCATAGTGACGTGATGTTATAAACAATGGTATGACGTCACACTTCGTCTATGACGTCTATGACAGTGGGTCGTCAGCCTATGGTTGAAAGTGGATTTTAAAGATATTTCATTAATTTCACAACTTCGGTGATAAAAGAATATCATATTTGTGACTATGCCATACTATATTTACGACGCTCGTGCCAGAATATCTCGCTCGGGAAATATGAATATTCATACACTTGTGTCGTAAACATAGTCAACATAGACACACATATAATATCTATATAGGACAGTCGATCTAAATTAATTCGATTGACAACGACCACATACCTTGCATGCCTCGGTTTCTCAGTATTTCCCCAATACGAGTTATCTTCTCTTGTTCCGAGTCACACCCGAGAAATTCAATCTTGTTGCGGAGGATAATACCAGCAGCCTTGCAGATCTTCCTCAGGTTGGTCATCTTCTTTTGAACCTAAAAGCATGAAACAGGTGGAGCTATTGCCTCTGTATCTCATTAGGCTTATATTATTCAAATTTTCTAAAAGTAGTTAATCAGCGTTATAATCCAACTGGTCAAGAATTCTGCAGAAAAGATTTCAGCTCTCTAGGAATTTTAGTTGTTGCAAAGTTGAAAAAGGTTTTGCGACCTAATATTAGGAGCCGGGTTCTCACTGAAGCATACTCTGGTGGGGAAAAAGAAAAAGTGCCTGACAAGATCTGGTTTCTATAAATTTTATTGTCTACATAAGTTAGAAATCAGCTTTAGTCTTCTAGCCCAGAGCTAGTGAAAAAGATGCTGGGCTAGCAAGATTAAAAAAAAATTAAAGATGTTGTGGACATGATGATATATAATATACTTGGCTGGTTCAAATGAGTTTGGGTTAGTATTTACAAATTGAAACTAGAAGGTGTTTTTACTTGTAAAAACAGATGTCTCCCCCTTACCCCAATTCAATTTCAGTTATTATCGTAAAGACAAAGTCTAAATCGTTGCCATGGAAAAAGATTTTTTTTTTTTTAAAGTTCCAACATCCAAAAGGGACATCTGCATGATATCGGGAGCTAGGTAGTGTACCACATTTGGTGAAGATAGGTCACATAGGATTAGAGATCTGCTCCGGAAACAAACCCTACCCTTTAAAAGGACAATGTCCAAATTGTTACATGATAATGGGAGTTTGTATACCAAATTTGGTGAAGATTGGTCAAGTAGTTTTAGAGGTATGCTCCGGAAACAATGGGAACGCCGATTCCGACAGAAACTCAACCAAAAACAATGTCTCCCGACCCTTCTGATATCTCTGGATTTTGAGTTTAACACCTTTTTAAAAATTATTCCGCTTTTTTATTCATGATATGTACAGACATACAAATGTGTCCAGTGGCTAGCATAAAAGCTGGAAGAAAGCCTGCATTTCATTGTGGCCATACATAATGTTGAAACCTGGGTGAGGTAGCTGTTTTTTATTGTCCTCAATACATACATACATTGGAAATTCATAATGCTGAGTGTCAAGCAAGGAGGCAACAACTCCCATCTTTTAACGTCTTTTGGTATGACACGACCGGGAATCGAACCCTGGTCTCCCGGGTGATGAGCAGAAATTCTACCAACTGAGCTACATCCCCGGTCTTCGGTAATATTGGACCTGATTTCAAAATAGAATTGCATCCAAATTATATTGCATGTAGAACAGTACACAGGACACAGTTGCCGAGTCCCTGACAGGATTCAAACCCGGACCTCTTCATCTGCAGACAACATGTCAACCATATACTAGTCCTCACTCTGTATAAGCTGAACTGTTACCTTTGAAGAAGCTGCTCTCTTCCCTTTTGTCTTTGTCGTTTGGGGTGAATCAGAGACCTCCATGGACGTCCCACTGTCATCGGAATCTAGCTCGGATGCCTGGAAAGATAAGATTCATTTTGAAACAAGGCACATACCTCTGCTTGTAGTTTGATCACCTTCATACAGTATAAATAAAATGGAGAACGTAACAGAGCTGCCTACCTTCCTATCGGGTAAAGTGTAGATATATAGCAACTTTGGAGTATTTTGTAATGTTTGGGTGTACAACTCGATGAAGTTAATATGATACTATTAGTTAGTAGATATCATGCTCTGGTTTGACAACAATTATCATTGTCTGACTTTGTATACTGGGGTTAACTCTGGAACTTAGTTATAATCTAACTCTATAACAGTCAGAACTCCATTACTCAATACAGAAATTTATGAAATTAACATTTGATATATTTCCAGAGAAGAGGTGTACAATTTGCAACATTGGTGTACAATCATATTTCAGGACTGTAAAGTGTACAAAATACTCCAAAAGTGTACAAGTAGGCAGCCCTGGTAACCTAGTCAATCATGTCAATGAATAACAATGATTGTTTTTAATGAAAATATTTTTGTAATTACTTGAACCGTGGAGTTTAAACCAATGAAAGGCCCAACAATACCATATAGGCAACATCAAAAGTAAAGTTTTCAAGTTATATAGTTTTTTATTTATGCCCCTCAAATGACACAAATGACACAGAGTTAAACCGTTTTTGGTCAAAATTTCAGAAAATATTTGGACCTTGGGACCTCTAAAGGGCACAACAGCACCATATAGGTTACTTCCATACCAAATTTTAAGTTTCCAGGTCAAATAGTTTTTGAGATATGTTCCGGAAATGAGACAAAGTCCAAAACCTTAGAGTCAAGACCCGTTAAAGGCACAACAGCACTTTATAGGTTACTTCCATAATTTGAAGGTTCCAAGTCATATAGTTTGTTAAATATGCTCCGGAAAGGATTTCGGATGGACGGACAGACACCCGGAGCGCTATATACCGGTACCAACGACTCTACGTAGAAGGGGTATAATAAAATACTTAAGAAACATACATACATACATACATATACCCCCACTGCAAACATCGGTTAAAGAAAAGATATTAAAAAGCCCATGAATGTAGTACTTTTTCAGTTTGATTAAATCAACCATTTTCTGAGGAATAAAAGTTGCAAAATACTTCTTCTCAAAGGATATGAACTGGTTCTATAGATTCCTCTCCACAACACGTTTGTATTTTTACAAAAAATCATTTGCATTATGTGTGAAACTATCATCTTTGAAAGAATAAGGAATATAAACAAAACAAGAAAATGTCTGTTGGATCCCTCATTCGACAGGATTCACCTGCTGACCACATGTTTAGCTGGAGCAAGAACAATAGGGGGATTACTGACGACTGATGTCTGTAGGCTAATAGGGCTGGATAATCTCATGATTGCATTGTATTTAAACTTTTTTATATTTTATTAAATAAAATAGATCTGATGAGTGTGTGGCAATTATTCCAAACATTCAAGGAAATAAACAAATAATCTATGCGCAAAGTTAATATTAGCTATATTTGCCAATAAAAAATTGTCATTATAATAGTGTAATATAATAATACATTTCATCTTTACATATGTGCCCTATCGGGTGCCCTTTCCTGAATGTAGTCAACTTCCAAACGCAAGGCATAACTCTTGCCAGTCTGCATTACTGGCTGATTTAACCCTTGCGGTATTTCCCTCGCTTTGTTGTGTCAAGACAGTGAATCGCTGCACTAGAAATGCATAGCGAGCCTGGATTTCTAAACACAGATTTCTTAAGGAAATACTGCAAGGCCTAAGTCAGCCAGTAATGGAGACTGGCAAGAGTTATGCCTTGCATTGGGAAGTTGGAATGTAGTTGACCGGCCCTTTTTACAACCTGGTGGAAACACTACCGGTACTTACAGCTTTCTTGGACTGTTCATTTTCCGACACTTCAGAGTTCGCTTGGTCTTCAGGTTCACTTGCCTGAAATAGGGAGAGAAATTTTAACAAATAAACAAACTTACAAACAAACATCTGGATTCTACGCTTTACATAAATATTTTTTAAATTGAAAAATAGCAAAACATTTAAATTCTATGATACGACTAAAAACAATTATTAAATTGAAATCTTTTTAATCTTAATTTAATTCTCTAATCTTTTTTTTAAAATTGAAAAATAACCAAGTCTTTAACAATATATTTAAATTCTATGATTTTGATTAAAAACAAGTTAAAAAACAACAAAAACAAATTGTACAATAGTTTTCCCACATAAAGGGAAGATTCATCAGTCCAGTGACAAGGTTATTTCCTCCCTTGCCAAAGTTCTCTGCTTTTCTGTTGCAGCGTCCCTTTCAGAACCTATAACCTATTTAATTTTTTAGCAATCAGGATATCTTTATTTTTGCTTTAAGAATCAAGTAATGTGTTTGTATACAGAAGACAAGGATAGTTATCTTTATGGATGATCAACTTCTTTATTCAACAATAGTGACGTATCGGTATAGATCCTTATACCATTATCAAATGCATGATAATGGTATAAGTACACTGGGGAGTAGGGTCACACATTCAATCGCCATTGTTAAATAAGGAATAGTTGATAATGTTAGGTGAGTCGAGTTGGTGTTTAACGCCGCTTTCAAGAGTATTTCACTTATATCACGGTTACTAGTATTATTTCAGGGAGAAAGCCTGTATCATCAAGGTCGCTATGCATTGCGATGAAACCGGCGAGCATCGGCTAGAACTATTGAACTGGAACTGTTCTCTACTGCAGACAAAGTTGCCGTGCCCCTGGCGGGATTCGAACCCCGGACCTCTTGATCTAAAACCACTGCGCTATCCCACCCTTTGATATTGGTAGGATATCATCTATACCGAAACATCACCGTTGTTTATTGAAGGTGAGATGAGGTGAGTTGGGGTTTAACACCGCTTTCAGGAGTATTTCACTTATATCGCGGCTGCTAGTATTATGGCAGGGAGAAAGCCTGCAACGCCATGTGGCCATGCATTGCGGTGAAACCTGCGAGCAGCGGCTGGAACTAGCGAACCATGGGTGGTACTGCACTGAAATTCAGTGTAGCATTGCACCCAAACCTAACTGCGTGTAGAACAGTTCTCTACTGCAGCGAAAGTTGCCTTGCCCCTTGCGGGATTCAAACCCTGGACATCTTGATCTGAAACCACTGCCCTATCCCGCCCCTTGATATTGGTAGAATATCATCTATACCGAAACATCACCGTTGTTTAATGAAGAAGTTGATCATCCAAAAATATCCTCATTTTCTGTATAACACTAATTTTTAGAATGCCTTTCTGATGTTTCATTACATGATCCCGGAAAATAAATTATTCAATTAATGTTTACTCCTGTTGAAGTTGTCAAAACCAAACCGTATCTGAACTAAATTGGAAAATCTAAAAACAACATATTTACATGTAACCAGAACAAATATGAATCTTTTTGTGTGAACTTGTGCAGTGTTGTTATGAGGGAATCCTGTGAAATTTAACTCCAATTGAGTAACATTAAATGTGGAAAATGAGGATGGCTAAAAGGCGCTGTAGTATGTTCTGCTTACTGAAATAAAGTGCTCTCACAGAAAGGCAAATAAGTGTTACCAATGACTAAATAAATCTCCTGAATCAATAAAAAGTTTTAAAAGGAATATACATCGTTAAGCCATGCAAGTCCATTTCCCAGTGAGCGGCATTTTAATTTGTTCACATTAAAATGGCTGCTCAAAGGTAGTTCAAGTCATCTGATGTAGCGTTACCAAAATCCTCAAAGTAGAGAGCGAGTGAGTGAGTTATTGTTTAACGCCGCTTCGGCAGTATTGCAGCCAGTAGCGGCGACCCTCAAAGGAGAGCTTTAAATATGGTACAATGATGGAATAATCAAACACTGTCTGAACTCTCTAAAATCGCTTAAGACCTACATAACTACCTCTCACACTGACAAGTTCCACACAATTGTCGCTTTACACGCCACTCCATTTTCTAACAATATGGGTAACTGGTGAAGGCTTATTGGAACGTTTAATGAGATGTTTTACCCTCTCATGTAACAATATATTATATGAACTTTTAATAATAAATGGCAAATTTGAGAAAAAATAATATGCAAAAAACGTCCTACAGCCCCTTTAACAATTGCAAACAGGCTGCTCCTTCAGGGTATAAGCATCGGTAAGAACACTTCATTCCCCTGATAGCATAAGCAGATTTTACCTCGTATGACTGAAGGCATCCTTCTCAGGGTATAACGTACGCTAATGCAACTTTCATACCCTGAGTGCAAAGGCAGCTAATACCTTCGCACGGTGACGTATGTTCCAACCAATCAAATAGTTTTCTCGCCCTGTTGGTGATAAAATTTAGCCAATCACAGAGAGCTTTTCAAATGCAGTTGGCTTTCGAACTTCAACAAAATGGCGACATCCTTAGATGAGCGAGCTGAAATCGAAGAGTTTTCTTCCCATCAAATTGTCTCAGACGCAGACCATGGAATGGGACACGCAGTTCATCGAGGAAGGTGGGGTAAACGTTTGATGACTCGGTTTTGAGAGATTGTTATGAATTCCGCAGTGATAAACCACAAAGAACGCAGGCGGAAGCCGACTCGCCTTTCAAGTGATGTCATTGGTTGTCTATATTTAGATTGTTCCTCGATCATATGTCACCTCGCAAAAGTATAAGATGCCTTTGCACCCAGGGTATGTAAGTTGCATTAGTGACGTTATACTGAGATAGGCTGGGCTGAAGGTTGATCACACATCGCAATATAAAGCATATAATAATAATAATAATAATAATAATAATAATACATGATTTTAAATTTCATTGATTGTTCTCATCTGGACACTGGAAAAATTGATTGATTTAAAGGGGCAGTAGCACAATTTTAAAATTTTATTTTTTCAAATTTCCCATTTATAATGATAGTTTATGTCATTTATATTGACTTTAGAGGGTAAAACATCTTATTACACAAACCTATTTTTCTTAGTAGAAATAACGGTGTTGTGTTTAAAGCAAAAATTGCATGGCGGCCATTTTATTGTGAACACATTTTATTATTTCGAATGAAAAAAAACGATTCCCATGGCTTGACCGAACCATGCACAATCATGTTTTAATTTGATTTTCCGAAGATAGAAGGGGGTTTTACTGTTGGTGACATTATTTTCAAATTTATTTCATCGACCTATTTGAGTGAAAAAACGTGCTACTGCCCCTTTAAAGTAATTTTATTGACTGGTTATTTATAGCATGATACGAGGGGAAAGCTTCTTAGAAAATCAGTTTAGCTAATTGGCATCTTCCCTTGGTCATCAGACAAAACAACAAAAACAAACCAGAATAACAGTGAAACAGGACAATAAAGACAGTGATATTTTTGCACCATTGAGTAAATTTTATAACAAAGACTTTCAATATTAAATAGCCAATGACAAATGTTCTTATAAATTTGGTTGGAATTCTCAATATGCACTAACAAATGCGAATAATACTCAGTCACTGTTTACTTAGTGGCCTGGGATAAAAAAAATATATAAATTAGCAATTCAAAACACCAAAAGTCAAATTTAGGTTTTAACTTTTAATCATTTAAAATGAGTTTAATAACAAATACTAAAACTGAATTGCTGAAGAATTACCCTGCTTCCAAAATTGGTCAAAGAAACAAGCTTCAAAATAGTCAAAGGCACATCAATAATATATATATATATACACCTTTGTATTCAGTTTTATGAAAACAGAGTATGAAGTTTGAGAGAGACAATATGACACTTACAGATATTACACAAATTAATATTTTGAAAAAAAAAATACACAGCTCACTCATATACCCCTGCTTTTATTATTGGTAAAAATAAAAATAGAGCCATGGGCTCTGTAGCTCATCATGATTTTATTGATTTATTATCTAAGGTTGAATATCTAAGTTATCTCAAGTAATACATTGTTAACAAGCAAAATAATATTGGTTTTAGATCATGACCCCTGTGACCCACATTTGGAGTCACAGGGTCACCAATCCTACAATTAAGAATCACCTTTGACCAAAGAATCTCTACACAACATTTCACCTTTCTAGAGCTTTACATATAAACTGGAGAAGAAGACCCATGACCTAGATTGGGGTCACAGGGTCACAAAATCTACATTTAGAATCCCCATTGGTCAGGGAGTCTGCACACAGCTTTTCAGCTCTCTAGACCTTTTGGAACTGGAGAAGAAGATGAAATTAGGTTTTTAGGGTTGTGACCCCAGTGACCCCATTTGAGGTCATGGGATCAGGAAATCTACAATTTAGAATCCCCATTACCCAAGGAGTCTGCACACAGCTTTTCAGCTCTCTAGACCTTTTGGAACTGGAGAAGAAGATGAAAAGAGGTTTTTAAGGTTGTGACCCCTGTGACACCATTTAGGGTCATGGGGTCACGAAATCTACAATTTAGAAACCCCATTAGCCAAGGAGTCTGCACACAAATTTTCAGCTCTCTGGACCTTTTGGAACTTGAGAAGAAAATGAAAATAGGTTTTTAAGGATGTGACCCTTGTGACCCCATTTGGGGTCACGGGGTCACGAAATCTACAATTTAGAATCCCCATTTGCCAAGGAGTCTGCACATAAAATTTCAGCTCTGTGGAGTTATTGGTTCTGGAGAAGAAGTCGAAAAAGCGAAAAGTTTACGGACGGATGGACGGATGGACGGATGGATGGACGCCATGCCATGCCATAAGCCCATCGGGCCTTTCAAGCCTGATGAGCTAAAAACAATTCAAAATAGGAGAAAGACATGGTTAGTCTTTTGTATGAACAGATCACAGAAGTATTATGAAAGCAGAGTATATATATGTCTTCATACTAAGTATGTCTTCAAAGATACACTTGTAATAGGACTTTAGAAGTAAAAGTCGAAAAATTTAGAAAATGTACATAAGCAAATTATAAGTTAAAAGTTATATATATATTAATCAAGTTTCGTAACATTTGAACAATCAGTGTCTGAGTTTTGAGTGAAACAGAAGTGTGAATGGTAAAATAGAAAACTGAGAAAATTTGCATAAATTATGCAAATGAGGGTATGAATTATACAAAAGGCAGATGTACACATGGTGATTATATGTATCAAGTTACAAGACATTTGAACAATTAGTGACTTGAGTTATGAGTGGAACAAAAAGTGTGAATGGCGAAGTTGAAAATTTGCATAAATTATGCAAATGAGGCTATGAAATATACAAAAGGTAGATGTACACATCATCGTGATTGTACATATCAGGTTTCGTAAAATTTGAACAACTGGTTTCAGAATTATGAGCGGAACAAAAACCGGACGGACAGACGGACAGACAGTCGGACGGACACGCTGACCGCTATATATACCCCCGGCTACTTTGTAGCGAGGGTATAAAAATGCTTAAACATAAAGTCAGATCTAGTGACTTGTGTATGAATTTTCATGAAGCTAATTTTGGTCGATATAATTCAGAGAAAATGACCCCACAAAACATGCTCTACCATTACTGGAAAAGAAAGTTGTAAAGCTAAGAAAATTTACATACATTATGCAAATGAGGGTAAGATCCTACAAAACGCATATCCCATCATACTTGTTACATGTATCAGTTTTCGTAAAATTAGAACAAATAGTGTCCGAGTTATGAGCACAAAAAAAATCGTGACGGACAGACGGACATGCTGACCGCTATATTCCCTGCCTATCTCAGTACTGGTTCAGCAGTTAAAGAGTTAATAGATTTGGTTAATAAGCAAAATCATAAAGCTTTATTACCGTAATTGTCATAGTAAGCGTCATGAGTGAAAATGAATTCAAACGGGGTAATAAATAATATATGAAATTGAAACCCCTTCCTATTTAATAAAATTTTGATCTCACAGGTTTTGAAATAGTCCTGTAGTCAATGCTAGTTGCTGGACTAGACGAAAGGCTAGATTGAATAAAAAAGTAATGACATCATCCTGGAGATGGAAATTAACTAGTCTGAATGGCTAGTGCTTTGATAACTTTCATTTTAACCCCTGCATCAGCCAAATCGTCCATGGATTCTAATCTTTAGGGTGCATGCTTATTATGCAAATTAGGGTAATGGAGTATGATTTTAACGTGATCAAGGTTATCTTTTTAAATTTTAAAACTTTGGGAAATTCCTGTTTACCACTTCAAAACAATCAAATTCCCCTGTTACCTGTTCAAAACAAAAAATTTAAAATCAGGTAAATCACTGTTTACCTGTTCAAAACAAAAACACAAGATCAAATACTGTGGTTACCTTTTCAAAACGAACTCGGACGACACCCATGCAATTAACTAACCTCTTGCCCCGATTCTTTCCCTTCAATTGAACCGAGCTCACTTTCCGACATTTTGACCTCACTGGCTATGGAGGCGTCACGGAAATCATCCACCGGTTCGATAATACTGCTGGCGTCAGAGTCAGAAACATCTCCCTCTATTGTAGGAGAGACTAATTTCTTGGGGCTAGCGGACACCGACCGCCTTGCTCGGCCACTGTGTGATATTTTACTTCTGATGAGAGTTTTGGAAGGAGATTTTCGTGTCCGAGGTTTAAGCATCTCCAAACTTCTGACGCTGTCGTTCAACGACCCAACATCGGATCCTTCTTCAGATTCAGAAATAACGTCACAAGGAACTGTGGATTTCTCAGGTGTCGGGTCGTGGCTACGCGTCGATTTGGAAGGGGTGTTGTGACAACTTGTATTCCATTTTCTCGGGGATGCACGGCTCGGGATTTGAGTTCTGGAGGATTCTGAAGTCATCGCAGATGAAATAACCTCAAACTCCTTGTCAAGGAGTTTCTTAGTCCTTTTCAAAGAAGCTAGAGATTCATTCTCAGAGTCACTTGACTCCTGGACAAGTGGTTTTATGTTAAAAGAACACTCGGAAGAATCAAATGTGGAATTGAGAGATTTTTTTTTTGATTTCTTTTTCTTCCTTGAGTCTTTCAAAGGAGTCACTGAACATTGTGTCCTCAACGGAAGATCATCAGATTCAAAGGTTGATTCATTTTTCAACTTCTTTTTCTTCTTCTTTTGTGCTTTTGATAATTTGAAAGGTGTTTCACTAAAGTCTGAGCTAATATTAAATTGTGAAACTTTTGACTTTTTTCGATTCTGTCCTTTATTTGTAACAGTTTTCAGGGGCACATCACTCAAATCTGAATCTGATTTCAATTCTGGAGGCACGATGACTTGCCAGTTCTTGCTTACTTTTCGTAAAATTACTGGCGTTGAGCTTTTGAATTCATGTTTATGTTTCTTTCCTGCTATTTTAATGTCCTTGAGCGACATGTCATCTGAGTCTGAGAAGTCATTGTCAGAAGCAGACGGCTTCCTGTTTGCTTTGACCTTGACCTTAGAAGTTTTTGTGGTCCAATCAATTTGATCATCAATCTTTTCCAAGCGAATAACACACTGTTTTACATCAAAACTCTCCCCACATAACAGTTTTGAAATATTTCTTTGCTTGAATGCCTTAAACAATTCCCTTTTCTTGGCATTTTTATCACTCTCTGTATCTGACAGGGAAAAGACCGAGCCTTTGCCTTTTTGATTTTCTTTATTCTCACTTCCTTTCTTGGACTTACGTTTGGACTTTTTGTCAGATTGTAACCTCCTTGATTTGAGATTCACATTAACCCCGCTATCTTCAGACGCAAGATCGGTTTCGTTCCTGGTGGACACGGAACCTGCTCTACTGGACATGGAAGCTAAATCACTTTCTGAATCTGTTACGTCAGCAATATGGGCAAGCTTATGGGCAATTCTCTGAGCTTTACGGGGAGGAGAGAACTTCTTAGAAAGGTTACTTACCCCAAGGTCAATGTGAAGGCTGTCGTCATCGGAGCCCTCAGAATCAGTGTCAAACCCATTCTTCTTCCCACCAACCTTTGGAGAGATCTTTGGTTGTTCAAGAAGCTCCTCATCGCTCTCGCTGACCGTCTTAATGTCGGACTTCTTTATTTTAAGGATCAGCGGTTTCTTTTCAGGCTCTGGAGGTTCATTGTCAGAATGATTGAAGGATTCTTTCAAAACTTGTGATTTCTCAGGTTTGACCTTCTTTGGTTTTCGTTTTGGCGACTTCTTTTTTTTGCCCTTTGCAGGTTTCAGAGGTTCGTCTTCGCTTTCACTGAAACCTCCGTCAGAGTCGCTCTCGACAATCTGCTTTCTCGTTTTGCCTTTTGATTTCATAGGTGAGTCTTCTTCGACGCTGACATCGCCCGATAGTTTGGCTTTTGGAATAGGTGAAGCTTTTGCGGATGGTTTCAGTTTTGGTTTCAATGGTTCGTCAATGTCACTGTCATCGCTGACATTTTGCTTAGTAGGAGTTGCCCGAGTTCGTTTTTTGATTGGTTTGGGTGGTTCATTGTCTTGTTCAACATCACTTCCACTGTTAAGGTCACTCATTTCAGCACTTGTTTTCTTTTTGGGAATAGGCGATGCTTTTGCCGTTGGCTTCCATTTTGGACGCACGGGTTCATTGTCAGAATCACTTTCCAAAACTTCATTAGTTACTTTGGACTTCTCAGCTGCTGCCTTTCGTTTAGTGGTTCTTCCGACATTTTTAGTATTTTTAAAAGACTTCAAAGGTTTATCATCTTCATCACTGTCACCTTTTTCCTTATTATTGTTTATTTTCTTTTTGTTGGAAAATTTTCTAGACTTCTTAGGCTTTGACACTGGTTCATCGTCAATCAAATCTTCCGAATCACTCATTTTTTCTATTTCTGACTTTCCGTTCGATTTGTTCAAAAGTTCATCATCGTCTTCACTGTTGACGTCTTCGGGAAGTAATTTCTTTCTCTTTGCTGCGGGTTTGACGTTCTTTTTTGCAGTCTTTTTTGTTTCAAGAGGCAATGGATCTTCATCAATAACCAATTCTTGATCATCGTCGGACGAGACATGCTTTCTTTTCTTGTTTGTTTCGTCAACAATCTCTGTGTCACTGCTCGCCACTGACGCAATTTCGATGGAAACGGGAGACGACGCGTCTTTGTCGGACTCCATCATTATACCAACAGCTTCTTCAACATTCATTTTCTTCTTTCTCTTTCTCGGTGACTTCTTATTTGCCAATTTTTTTGTCGGTGTTTTCTTCTTAGGAGATTTATTTGGTTTTGAAATGCTTTTCTCCTCCACGAAAGACTCATCGGAATCATGTTTTTCATTATCGGAAGGGAGATCACTCTCCGAGTCTGATACGTTTTTCTTCGGGACATTTGCAAGTTTTTGTTTCTTTGGCGATACCATTTCAACGCTTTCACTCTCACTTCCGCCATCACTCTCAACATAATTAACTTTTGTGTTTTTACGTCTTGAAGTTTTTCTGGTAGGAGTCTCATTTTCCTCCGAAATTAAACTTTCATCTTCATCACTTTCAGGATCAGGTTTAAATTTTCCATTACGTTTTTTCACTTTTTCTTTCTTTGATTCCACTTTATTCTGGTCAGACTCAGTAGAAGTTTTGACATTTTTACCACTTCTTTTAGGGGTCTGATTCTTTTTTTGCGGAGTTGAATTGTTTTGACTTTCTAGAGCCTCTGTCTTGGCAGAAAGATTATCAGATTGCAGACCATTACTTGATGCGGATTTTGGCTTCGTTTTTTCACCGTCAGCTGTTTTCTGTGGTTCAGGATTTTGTTGAGACGTATTTTCAGGAGATTGGACATCATCAGGTTTGACAGGCAAGGGAAATTTCAAGTTCTGGAAAAAAGGGAGAAAAATGTTTCAGTATACACCTTGTGTATGGATATAGTGCTTTATAAATGCCCATTATTATTATAATTATTATTATTATTACTATTGAAAAGACAGATTCATTAATAATGCACATTAATGCCAAAAAAACTATATCCAAAAATTTCATGGATTGGGAAAGACATTTTTAGGGCTTTCAGTCATTGGGCCATTCCCCTTTGTAGCAATGTTAAATTTTATTAGGCTATTTTTTTTATTCAATGTGCAAAATTACCCATGTCCCCAACCTTTCCCAATCCTGCAAAATATACATCACAAAATGCAACCTTGAAAATATACAGTTAAACTTCCAAGAACATTTCTTGAGTTCTCAAACCATTATATTTCATTGAAGTAAACGCATTGATCAATGTTTTTCAAATGGAACTTCATTTTTTCAAAAAGTTGCTAGTTAGCTTTAACAATGAAATTTAATCTTGGTAAACATAAATGTAAAATTTGAAGTTCAACAAGAAAAAAGTGAGCATGGCTCACATACCCCCGTCATCCGCTATCCGTCCATCGAGAATTATAGATGTGAAGGTTACTATGTTTAAAAAAAAGCTTCAAGCATCATAATATTGTCCAAAATAATTTTAGGAACTGACTGTTATTACAAAATTTAATTCACCCAGATGTAATATTTTTCAGGTAACTTAATTTTTCCCATTAGGGCATCACACCGGTAATTTGTACCAAGTTCAATTACAGATTCAAGGGCTTTGAAATAATATTGCGGAACTGGACTGTGAACTCGATAAAGAGTATCATCTGGACTACCTACATGTAAAATTTCATTCACCTAGATGTAATAGTTTCCGAGAAAACTTGTCCCAATTGGAGCATCACAGCTCTTTTGGTACAAAGTTCAATTTCGGATTCAAGGGCCATAACTCAGAAAAAAATAATATTTCGGAACTGGTTTTCGAACTCGATGAAGAGTATCATCTGGACTACCTCCATATTAAATTTCATTCACCTAGATGTAATAGTTTCCTAGAAAACTTGTCCCAATTGGAGCATCACAGCTCTTTTGGTACAAAATTCAATTTCGGATTCAAGGGCCATAACTCCAAAAAAAATAATATTTCGGAACTGGTTTTCGAACTCGATGAAGAGTATCATCTGGACTACCTCCATATTAAATTTCATTCACCTAGATGTAATAGTTTCCGAGAAAACTTGTCCCCATTGGAGCATCACAATTCTTCTGGTACGAAGTTCAATTTCGGATTCAAGGGCCATAACTCCGTAAAAAATAATATTTCGGAACTGGTTTTCGAACTCGATGAAGAGTATCATCTGGACTACCTCCATATTAAATTTCATTCACCTAGATGTAACAGTTTCTGAGAAAACTTGTCCCCATTGGAGCATCACAGTTCTTCTGGTACGAAGTTCAATTTCGGTTTCAAGGGCCATAACTCTGTAAAAAATAATATTTCGGAACTGGTTTTCGAACTCGATAAAGAGTATGGTCATGAGTACTCACAACCAAAATTTCATTCACATAGGTTGAACAGTATCCGAGAAAACTTGTCCCCATTGAACACAATAAAACTAAGTCCAAAAAGTGACGTTTCCATGGAAACGACAAAAAATATCAATCTCAGAAAATTGAAAATTGTCTGTGCGCGATCGGAAGAACATGGTTAACATCTGTACAAAGTTTAGTTGATGTAGCTTTGACGGTTTTTGAGAAAATTGACCGGACGGAAGGACGGACGGACGGACGGACGGACGGACGGACGGAATGACCGCTATATACCCCCGCTTACTTCGTAACGGGGGTATAATAACCACGGCAACACAAATGTAATTGAATTGAGAGGCTAAAATCATGATTCAAATTGAATTGTCTAAAAACTGAATAGATACACCTTGTGTCTGATCTAGGACGTAGGATTGCTAGAGGTGTAACGATACAGGGGGGTCACAATGCGATACGTATCCCGATATGGGGGTCACGATACAATACATATCCAGATATGGGAGTCACGAAACGATACGATATGTATCAAGATATGAGGGTCACGATACGATATGTATCCCGATATGGGGGTCACGATACGATACGTATTCCGATATGTGGGTCACGATACAATACGTATCCAGATATGGGGGTCACGATACGATACGTATTCCGATATGTGGGTCACGATACAATACGTATCCAGATATGGGGGTCACGATACGATACGTATTCCGATATGTGGGTCACGATACGATACGTATCCCGTAAGATACAAATTATTTACACACATCTTTTTCTATTAACAAGTTAAGTTTATGTCACATGTTTATGTTTTTATGTCACAAGGTATGACTGTTTCTTGAATTGTTTTGTTATGAATTGGTGATTTAGACAAGTTCATTTGTGAATGAACAAATTCACCTAAAGCTACTATGACATATTGTGTTAGTTACTTAATCACAACTTTTAAAGTCTGGAGAGGATCTGTTTTGTTTCACTTAGTATTTTATACATATTTATATCACAGTTTTGTGTAACTGGAATGTATAAAAAGAACTTTTATAAATATTGTCACATAGTTGTGTGTATCCTATGAAACGATACGATACATAACAGGCCTTGTATCGCGATACGATACTGTATTGCTGTATCGTTACACCCCCAACGATTGCTGTATATTGTCAAATAGCCCTTCTACAAAATCATACTGAAGGCTGTCATTACCATATACAGGGTACTAAACAACCTCCTATTCAATACCATTTTTATTAAACGAGTTAATGATTTTGTATAAAACCGAGAGAAATCAATTCACTAGTTTAATAAAAATGGTATTAAATAGAAGAGGTTTAGTATTCTGTTTATTACTTGCCCACCTATAATCCATCGAAAAAGCCGACATGGCTCTGAAACTATGATTCCAACAAGTCTGATACTATTGTGACGTTACTCCCATAACCGCAAACTATTGTGACGTCATACGTGCGTCGGTATAACACTAGTTTTTTGCCGTATAAATATACCACTGCAGTATCTTACAAGTAATAAGTTATTTCATCCCTACTTTTGAAAGCAATATTCCTCTATTTTTCAAAATTCCCCATATTTTCTGCATGAAGTGTGCATGATAGGTTCCCCTCGAATTTTTGTTCTAGATTGTACAGTGAGTTCATTTAGAATTGACAATTTGTTTTCTACCTGTGCTATTTCATCAAGCAGTCCACTGACGAACTGCTTCAGTTTATCTTTATCGTCCTTGCTCAGGCTTTGTTTGATGTGAGCTTCATAGGCCTTTCTCACAGCTTTCGTTGTTAACACACTGAAATAAGAAAATCTTTAATAACAGAACAATATGATTTATACATGTATTCTTCTGAAATTCATTTAAAAAAACTTAATTTTAAGGGGCATTCCTGGTTTTACATATATACATTCTTCATACATAATATTAAAATCCACTTGAAAAATACTACTAAGTGCATCGTTTTAGTGACCGAAGGTAATGTGAGGTGAGTTGGGGTTTAACGTCGCTTTCAAGAGTATTTCACTTATATCATGGCTGCTATTAAGGCAGGGTGAAAAACTTCAAGGCCATGTGCTAAGCATTGCGGTGAAACCTGCGAGCAGTGGCTGGAACTAGCGAACCATGTGTGATACTACACTGAAATTCAGTGTAGCATTGCACCCAAACCTTACTGTGTGTAGAACAGTTCTTGACTGCAGACAAAGTTGCCGTGCCCCTGGCGGGATTCGAAACCGGACCTCTTAGTACAAAGCCGAACACACTAACCACTGAGCTATCCCCCCCCTCAGTGACCTAAGGATTCGATAATTTCACAGAGAGAATCAAGCACCCTTCAACGATATCCAGTTGTGGAGATGAATCCTTAGACATCTTTGGCCTACTACTCTTACTTGTTGACCTCTTGAAATCAAAACGATACCCCTGATAGTGCACATTCATTAAAAATTAAAACAAGAAGTGAAGCCATTCATCGACAGTTCATAAGCTTATCATCCGACATCCTTTACTGGATCCGGATGGCATGCCTGCACCTTCAAATCGTCATCGAGGAAACACCACTCCTGACATATAAATTTAATCATTAAGCTTGTTTTGTGCTGCATATGAAATTAATTCTAGTAACAACTATTACAACGTTTTTGAATGTACTTTTCAATATTTTTCTGAACACATTATAAGATCTCTTAATTAATTAGATCTACCTCAAGATGATAAATCTATTTGGACAGGTAAACCGTAATAAAATACTTTTTCAAAACTTAGGTAAAACAAATTGTTATATCTACTAGAACACGTCGGAGCAATATATTGATGTGCGATTTTCTAATGTATCTACATACTACTATCTAGGTTAATAAAATTTATAGAATCATAGATGCATTAATATATATATTGAACCCATATTGATTGGTTGAAGATGTGAATTTGGTTTCATTTCAAGACCAGGCGGTTTACAACAATAATATAAGCTATTTTGACGATTTTAGAGAATCAGGCTTATTTCTCAATCTGTGTTTGCCATTCCCTGTGGACTATACACACCTTAAATCCGATGTTTTGATAAGATTCGAAACAAAATCTTCCATCTTCTTTTTTGGCGGGGGACGACACGAGATATCATAACATCTTGTCTGAGTTTATTCTAATCAGTGACTTGGATATATGACACGAATATGAGTTTGTATCGCGAAGGAATGTCACTTGAACAAATGTTCAGCATTGGCTTCCGAGTTGTACGTTGAATCCGTCATAATCTTCCAAATTTCTTCGTCTTATTTTCTCATTTTCAACTGGGTTTTAATTTCTCGTGCGGATGCGCATTATATTCGATAACCAGTTTACGGAAAGACACGAAGATGGACATTCGTATTGAGTCGGAAATGAAATGACAATTGAGATGCGGACGTAAAATCCCGTGATTTGTTCCGTGTGCCCTGTCTGATGTTGATTGCGAAGCAATCTAAATAAATTTAGATCAAAAGGTGGGTTTTTCTTTTATTAGATGACTGTTTCAACATGATAAACACACCGGGACCAAACGTTTTTCCACACCCTGGCATTTTCCATAGACATACATGTTAATTAACCGTTTCAAAAATAATTTTCATAATTAAACTGCCAGTTAAATCGTTATAAATGTTTCATCAAAAGCCCGAGCTAACTGTTAAAGCTTTGAAAAATCACATCTTTGTAAATACACGATCGATTTTCGAAAGGAAAATACATTTGCTTTTACGTGTGATAAGCCTATATAAATATTATTGTGGGACATAAGATGACAACATTCTGAAATAAACTACCGGGCAAAAGAAAGTACTCACCTCAGTTGATTTTATCATATGTATGATTTTCAGTTGCAAATATCTCAAATTTTCGATGTCATAATCCAAAACTGATAAGTACAGTTGTTTAGTTAGCAGTCAAAGAATACTTCTACATGTTTTTTGATTATTTTTTTTAAAAATGGAATTTTAAGTTTAATTTTGTTTTTAAATTATTGTCCATGAGACACAACTGTTCATCGACATATAAGACATATCTTATGTGAAAATAAATAAATGTGCCTGATCCTGCACACATTTAAAACATTTTAAACAGGGTAGGGGTCATGTTGGTGTAAATTTCATTCTTAACCCTGTCTTCATTACAAAACGATATTTGAACTAAAATTTAACCTCAGTCACCAACAAAGTCATTCAAACTACTGCAGATAAGTATTATTGTATCGTGCCATAGTCAAATACATCTGATTTCTTTTAAATATTGAATTAATCAAAACAAACTTAGGTGAATACTTTCTTTTGCCCGGTTTCCAAACGAAATAATATTTCGCCGATTGTCCGTCATCTTGCTTTTTTTGCAAAACGTGACAGGAAAAACGCTGTATGTTCACTAATTTTATATTTTCAAAATAGTAAAAATATGCGTTGATTGATTTTGAATATTCACAAAGTAACGCACACTGTATCTTTAAACTAATTAACAATGTCGTGTTGTGTCGTGACGTAGGAAAGCTTTCCACACTCGTACCCGATGAATAGCTTCACTTCTCAAAAACAAAATTATATTTGAAGGAATTTATTAGCGTTCGCCTTTATCAAATCACAGGTGAAGTTTAGTGCAAATAAGTTGCGCAACAGAGATGAACGACCAGAACATAGGGAAAACGGGTCGTTCAACTCTGTTGCGCAACATATTTGCGCTAAACTTCACCTGCGATCAAATGTTCAACTATAATAATAATAATAATAATAATAATAATAATAATAATAATAATACTTTATTGCCTTTTCAGGAATTTGTTTTACATCAACACAGAGCTTGAACAATCATATGCAATATTTATGTACACGCATTTAATTCTTTTCACATTTATTTAATAGACATATTGTGTTTGGAACAAAATATGTACGGGCTCTCTTAGTTTTCAAAACTGGAACTTTGTAGCGGCGGCCTGAAGGGAGAAGGTGATATTCTGAATGAAGGTAATGTGTCGGGTCAGATATGATTTTGACAGCTTGATTTACGATTTGCCGCTCATATATATCAGTTAAACACTCGAACTTGACACCGGCAATCTTACTCGCAACGTTCACAATTTTGTTAACTTTACATTTAAGATGAACTGAGAGAGACCCGTACCAACAATGGAATGAAAATGTTAATATGCTTTGAATAAAAGCTGTATAAAAGGTTGACATGACGGAGGGGTTAACATCGAAAGATCTGAGTTTTCGCATTAGATGAAGACGTTGCTAACATTTGTTATACAGGGCTTCAATGTTGGAATTCCAGTTCAATTTAGAATCAATGTAGGTTCCCAAATATTTATATTCCGACACAGTCTCAACACATTCACCATTTATCATGACTGGAAGCATTTGTGATGGTTTACTTCGAAAGTCAATAACCAGTTCCTTCGTTTTTTTGACATTTAAAATTAGATGATTGTCTGCACACCAAGTTGTAAATTTTGTAATTTCATCTTTATACAGTTGTTCAGATATATCATTATTTATTTTTCCAACAATTGCGGCGTCATTCGCAAACTTGATCGTTGAGCAGGTTGAGCTATAACTAACGCAATCGTTAGTGTATAGAGGGTGAACAGGACAGGCGAGATGACACAACCTTGCGGCGCTCCAGTATTTATGGATCTTGTGCTCGATACTGCCCCGTTAACTTTGACAAATTGCCTTCTGTCCACAAGAAAATTTCCAATCCATTTGATGAGATTATAATTCACGCCCATGTTCAACAGTTTGTCAATCATGATGTGAGGCTGTATAGTGTTGAACGCAGATGAAAAGTCCACAAACAAGATCCTGATATAAGACTTTGGTGTCTCAAGATGGTTGTAGACATTATTGAGGAGTGACAATGTAGCATCAACAACTCCTCTCCTAGATCTGTAGGCGAACTGAAGTGGGTCCATTATATCGGAAACTGCCTGTCGGAGATGTCTCAGCACGATGCGTTCCATGGACTTCATTGCAATAGATGTTAGCGCAACTGGTCGGTAGTCATTTAATTCTTTAGGCTGCGTCTTCTTTGGAACAGGTATTATTTCTGAAGTTTTCCAAACGGAAGGAATGACATGCGTATCAACTGAGAGTTGGAACAATCTTGAAAACACTTTACACAGTTGAACTCTACACTCCTTTAGCACTATGCCGTCAAGGTTGTCAGGGCCTTTCGCTTTCCGAATGTTGATTCTGGAGAAGCTTTGGATGACATCTTCTTCCGATATGTGGACATGTCACAAATGATCATGTAAACATTACCCTCAGTAATATTTTTCATTTGGAGTGTGCAATAAGTAAATGTATTAATGTCATGAGTAAACATGAATGTCCTCTCGAATTTCGTTTCCACAAAAAATACCTGATAGAACACTCTCTTTAAGAGAAGTGAAGAGGTGAGACAAAAAATTGATGAAAGTCCACAATCTAGTCACATCAGCTGGTAATTTTATTAGTTTCTTTCTATAAGTTTGCCAATTAAACCGATAAAATTACACTTTTTGACTAACTAGTTTTCAAATATGTAAAGTCACACCCTTATTAAGACTTGTCAATTTTGTAAGATTATTTGTTTCACAATTTACAATCACAGGTTATAAATACGTTATACTTCAAAATTCATGTACATTAATTGTTTGTTTCTTGTTGGTATTAGATAAAACTCACATCCATTTCTGGATCGCGCTACAATTTATTTTTCTTGGTAACAGGATGTCATAAGACAGCGCAATTTGAGTGATGGCAATATGGTGTGAATGTAAGTCGATGTAAGTTCACGTAACGTGTAACAGTCTTCCCAACATGACGTAATGGTTTGTACGCATCATCAAACCTTCATTGACGTTTTTACTGCATATGGCGATGGTCCATGATACATTTGCAAACACTACCGGGGAAAAAACCCTATATCCCGGAAATCACAGATATTTTAGGGAGTTTGAATACAAAATACTAACATATTAAGAAATCGCCAGTTTTTTTGTAGAAAATATGTCGTGAATCTAAGTAACGTTATAAAAATAACACGTTACCACAGTTGTTGTTGAAAAAGTTGTCTGATGAGCTGAGAAGCAAATTTAACAATCTCTATGAGATTTTAGTTGACATAAAAACAAAAAAGTATAAAACACCAATGAATGGAATTGTTTACTCTTATTTATAAGACAATTACTGACAAACACTCACAATTGACTTTATCCGCCAACATCATTTTGAGGTTTCACTGTGTTAAAAATGAGTAGATGTTTTCTTTGCGCCCGGTAGTGTATGTGTATAACATCATTTAATGTGGAGCGATATAATCTTTTTAGATTGCTCGAACTTGTTAATATACAGGATTTTACATTCAAAGATTTTGGAATTACTTTTCTGTTATATATGATATTATGATATCATTTATGTCGAGAGGCTCTACCTGGATAGTATATATAGGTGAGATAGAGCATTCGGGCGACAGAGGTTTCGGTCTATATATACATGTTTAATTTCAAGTTTTAAAAAAACACAAGACAAGACAAGAACTTGCATTCAAATTTATGCAATTGACTTCGTTCTGGGTTCGTATCGGATTTAGACGTTATACAAAACTATTTTCTTGAGTGAAATAAATAGGCGTACCTATAACAAGCAATGTATTTCATAACAAAGTATCCTATTTTATAAACAATGAAAGGTTTTTGTGTTTTCGGTGCTGAAAGTCGACCTGTATCATATATAATTCTATACATTATGTAATCGCACATAAGTTGTACAGCTTAAGGATAAAGAATTGACTTGAATTGATTAAAATACTGGGAGTATGTACATCAAGTATGTGTTTATGCGGCTCAGTAGTCATAATGAGAGTAGTCATAATGAGAGTAGTCATATATATAATATGGTTTAATATGTAAGTAAACATTCATTGTCCACGTAAGACTAGTGATGTAGGCCTAATCGATCGGTGGTCATACACCTGTTCGCATGTATCCTAGCTGGTTCTCTGAGTCAGTCATGCTGCGCCACTGTACATACAGCGCAGCGTAACTGACCCAGAGAACCAGGGATGGTTCACGTGATGCACGAGATCTCTGATGTGACTACTTCTTACATAATTCACACCAAGACCGTACAGCTGTGCTCTGATTTATCTTATCAGTTATATATCTTGATCAACAAAGCTGACGTGTATTCAATATTTAACGCAATATAGATTAATATGGCCTAAGAGACCATAAATTATGTTTTTGGTCGCTGTTGCAACGTGGTGACTTTTGTACGGACTTAATTGTAGCCTACATGTTTGATTTTTTTTACTTTTCCCCAATTTTCAAATAAATTGAAGGAATTTTTCATTGCTCTGACAACGACATAAAATAGAGCCAATAGCACTGTAGCTCATAACGTATTGTATCATTAATAATTTTGGTAAACAGTCGCCAAATTTACAAATTATATTCTACATTGATCAAGGTATGTATAAACAAAATATGACTATCTTAATCCTTTGCATAA
The DNA here is from genome assembly GCA_936450465.1 of Gibbula magus. Classification (NCBI taxonomy): domain Eukaryota; kingdom Metazoa; phylum Mollusca; class Gastropoda; order Trochida; family Trochidae; genus Gibbula; species Gibbula magus. Next base: position 56,894,083 of record OW388295.1, read on the forward strand.
AATAGATAAATAGAATCTCACCCCCAAGTGTCTTCTGATATCAAATATATCAACACGAGTTAATAAAAGTTACAAATATCCGAGGCTTGCCGAGGATAGTTTTACTTTTATCAACGAGTGTTGATATATTTGATATCAGAAGACACGAGGGTGAGATTCTATTTATCATCCAAAATCATTCTTATTACGTTTCAGTGAAAATAGTGTTCATCTCTGAGCACATCTTTGCCATTTGACTTCCAGTGCGGTGAGGTCATAGCATTGTGACGTCTTCATGTTTATGACGTCATAGGATTGTGATGTCATTACTCGATGATGTAAATGCATTGTGGTGTCATGTAGTTGACGGTGACAGGGCATTGTGCAAAATCTACTGCCAAAACGGTATCTCCTAGGAGATATCGCTTGATCTCCCACAAGCGATATCTCCTGTGGAACACAGTTTTGGATGATAAATAAGGTGTGACCTCTGGTTCAGCTGTGTCTGGCACTGAAGGAGAAACTATAGAGAAGGCTATATAATAGCTACACTTTGCTTATTTCTGGTGTTACAGACATACAGTTGGGTGTATTTGAAATTTCATAAACATATCTATATGATTACCTTAAACATTGGTGAACCACTGCATCCCTGACACGCACTTATTTTTATGAGTAGGCTAATGATTTTATGGCGAACACCCTGCCACGCCCATATTTGAGGAGGGATAAAGACCAAATAAACAAAACTTTAGTCTCCATGTATCAAAGATGGAATTCTGAAAATTTCAGCTTCCTATGTAAAATGGTTTTGGAGAAGAAGTCGTTTATAAGTTTTATTGAAAATGCCAGCCACGCACATATTTGAGTGGGGGTGGGTGGTAAATAAACAAACTCGCTGCAATAAACCTGTCATTTGATAACTGGTCCAACAAATAGAATGATATTTCACCCCAACATCTCATTACACGACACATAGTATCCATAAAAACAAGAAGAAAATGGTCCGACGTACGAAGCGACAGTGGTGTGGAACTCTTCAGTGTGAGAGAAGGTCTTGATTTTGAGAGACAGCAAGATTGTTGATGCCGTTCTATGTGGAATAGGCGTGGCTTAACCGTACCATGTACATTCGCTTTAGAACTCTTTTTCATTAATTCGGTAGTATTATTTTGCAATTGCTAACACCTATTTACCTTTTTGAAAGAGCACTTTATTGCAGTAAGAACGGCGTGCTGCAATTAATGCCTTTAAATGGAATGCATTTTCATAACAGTAGGGAATCTGAAATACGTTGTCATAATAACTGTATCGTGATGAGGACCTTACAACATTGGTTGATTATTTAAACCAAATACAAACTTCTATTACGACTATCAAGAAGTTAAAGTAAATTAAAAAAGTGTTTGTTTAAAGTGGCAGTAGCACGTTTTTTCGGTGAAATAAGTTGATGAAATGTATTTGAAAAATAATGTCACAAATAGTAAAACACAATTCCTTCTTCGAAAAATCAAGTTAAAAAATTAGTGTACATGGTTCCGTAAAGCCATGGGAATAGTTTTTGTCTTTCGAAATAATAAAATGTGTTCACAATAAAATGGCCGCCATGTATTTTTTGTCTTATACGCTACATAAGTTTTAAAAAAAATCATATATGCTCAAAAATAACTAGCACATGTTATTATCAATTTATAAAAATCACTCCGAAATAGAAGAAATCAAGAGTTGAGTTTGAATGAAACTATCATTAATGATTTCACAATATTTTTAAAAATTATGAAACACCAACTAACGCGTTTGGCATCATGGTATTTCTATTAAACATTCTCAATTATTTAATACTGATCTACATACCGAAAATACAAGCGTTAACGTTATGAAAAATACTTTCGCAATACTTTTGGCACGTCACTGCGAACCTGTCAAATGCTAACCCCGGACCTATTGTAATGGGGGTTACAATAGGTCCGGTCAGAATCTAACCCCCGGACTAGATATTCCACGACACCGGGTTGCCGGCGAAAACGGGCGACGCGGGCGATAGCCCGGCTGGCAAATCAAGTCGGCCCTTTGTGATGGTTGCTTTTGCCCGAGCGTCAAGTCTTTAGACAGCGGACCAGCCCTGAAAACCGTTTGATCAAGGGTCGAGCTGAAGGTTACACTTGTCTCCATGGAGGACCTTTATGGTGTTCTTGAATGTCAACCAACGGCTTCGCACAGTGAAATGAAGGAACAATACACAGCATTGGTCAAGCGGCACCACCCAGATAAGTCCGATTCATTTGATTCGGAAAAGTTCAAGAAAATACGCAACGCATGGACAATTTTAAGCGATGAGCATTTACGAAGATGTTATGATGAAAGATGTAAGCAAAGGTGCATTATGCAGGAATTGCCTATCCAGGAAGTTATTTCCATTGTGGATTTCAACATAAATGGTGATAATAACTTCGAATACAGTTGCAGATGCGGTGGTGCTTATGAAATGAGTGCATTTGACGTTTCCTGTAAGTTAGACCTTGTGTGCTGTGGCACGTGTTCATTATGCATTCAGGTTCTGTACGGAAAGGGGACATGATCTGGTCAGTTTTCTATTCTGAATAGGCCTTTATTCATCGAGGGGATTCATCTGATTTGTAGTGATTTCGTAGGAGGAACCGGTTCGTAGGAGGATATTTCGGTGGATTCGTATGAGGATTTTTATAATGAAGTAACTTAAGTAATGAATTATGATTTTGTCATTTTATTTCGATATAATGGAAATACTGTTTTTTAGTTAATTCATATTACCATGTATTATTTTCTGTTTGCAGTCACTACAATGATACGAAACTGCAGGCTAGCTTCACATTCAATTTGGCGATTTCGAATGGAATGTTTTGTGAATGAATCATTTATATTATATCTATTTTATACAATAACAATTATTGTCTTACATTGTATTATTAATATTTGTGTAATGTTTGTATAAAGGAGATAATTCAATTCAATTGACCAATTTGTTTGGTGTTGGTTGTTTTTTATATGAAGCGTCGTAAAATATAGCAAGATGGAGGTTGAGTTGATAAATGCTTTTTTTTATTTTTAACTGCAAGGAAGCACTATATTTGTATGATTTTCATTTCACACATTTGACACAGTTCTCAATAGCACTAAATAGTTCACTCTAGTTCTAAGTCCACAGTTTAGAGAAAACAGAAACAACTTTCAGTATGTTAAGACATTTTGCACCCAAAATTAAATTACATTCTTATATATTAAAAAAAAACATAAATTTGTGATATAATTTCACTCATTATAAGATCCTTAATTATTCATTTGGTCATGAAAAAATGTTCAACTGGCTTCGTTGTGTAATGGTTAGGTCGTTCGGCCAGAAAGCAACAGGACACGGGTTCGATCCCAGGTTCCTTATATGTTCATTTATAATCTGACATTTTATAAAGTATCATCACTTAGAATTTGGAAATTTAGAAAATTGACTACATTGTTTCTCAGTTGTTAAAAAGTGTAGGTATATCAGAAAAAGTGTAGGTATATCAGAAAAAGTATAGGTATATCAGAAAAAGTGTATGTGTATCGGCTATTCTAAGATGCCTAGCGGCTAGAACAATCGAAATAAAAGTACTTTATCAGACGATAAAGGTATAGTTTTTGTGATGACGTAACAATTGAATGACGTTTCCGCTCCCCTCGTAGTCACGTGTGCCCATGGTAACCCAGCGAAAGAGGGCAGTTGAAAAGACCGTGTTTTTCTGCAAATGATAATGTCCTAAAACAACGGTAGCGTTGTGATAACAATTATTGAAGGAATGTGTTCTTTTGTATCCGAATTAGTCCTAAATTTTAAGCTACATTTGTACTTGAACCAAAACGACGAAATCCGCATTAGGCAACCCCAGGAACCACTATGACGTCACAACAGAACAATGACGTCATAGTCGCTGATGTCGCACGGCTCGTCAGTTGGCCCTGATCATGGATTATTAATATTAAGGAAGTAAACTCTATTTTTCTTGCAAAATTACTCAAAGCAGAATGTTGTGTTATGGGTTATCTTAGAAAAGTAATAAAGTTCGCTGTACCCCAATGTGTTTTGTAATAAAGTATAGTTTTGCCCTGAACTATTATAACGTCAAAGTACTCGGACTACCGTCCGTCCGAGTACTTTGACGTTATAATAGTTCAGGGCAAAACTATACTTTATTACAAAACACATTGGGGTACAGGGAACTTTATTTCTTAAATACACCTACACTTGAAACAAAAGAAACCATAGAAACGAGACCGGAAGTGGGGTATAAGATATATTGATGGAAATGAATAAAGGGACGCATGTATTGATGGTGAACTTTGTTTTATTGTCATGGGTTTTTGATATATAGTATATTTCATTAAGTATGTACATCACAGGTGAAATTTCAGTATCTCGAGTGTCCTCCTTGTTTCCTGATCACTTCTTCACACCGTCGTGGAACACTTTGGATCAACTTCCGGATGACAGCCCGAGGAACTGCGCGCCACTCTTCTTGGAGAGCCTGGAACATGGCATCAGGTGGAACATAACAATCCCTCACCCGACGTCCAAGAACGTCCCAGAGGTGTTCAATGGGATTAATGTCTGGGCTCTTGGACGGCCATGGCGACACTCTGATGTTGTTTTGCGTGAGAAAATCCCTGCTGACGTGAGCCGTGTGGGGTCGAGCATTGTCATGTTGAAACTCAAAGTTTACACCCATTCTACGGCGGAAAGGAAGAACAACAGGTTGCAACACTTCGTCTCGGTAACGGACATCAGTCACCCTTCCATCAAGTCGAACAAGGTTGGTTCTATGGTCGTAGGTTATGCCGCCCCATACCATCACAGATCCGCCCCCGTAGGAATCGTGTTGTTTGATGGTGCACTGATGGTGACGTTCACGAAGGCGTCGTCAAACGCGGATCCGACCATCTGCGAAGTCCAAATTGAATCGTGACTCATCATTGAACATGGTATTGCGCCAACGTCGAAGTTGTCTAACTCGATGTTGTATAGCCCATGCTCTTCTGAGACGTCTGTGTTCCGCAGTCAGCCTTACCCCAACAACAGGACGACGTGACATTAAGCCTGCTGCTTTAAGTCTGTTTCTGACAGTACGTCACAAATTCTTAGTCTCGTTACTGCCCTGAACTCAGAGTTTATTTTCGATGCTGGTTTAAATCGGTTACGTAAGGACAGCAGCACCAGCTGGCGGTCGTTTCGGGGCGTTGTCTTACGTTTGGACCACGACCGGGTCCAATCTTTACGTTCCCTGTCTGACGGAACCGTTCCACAGTCGCGAAATCACACTTTTAGACTTGTTAAATTGTCTGGCTGTTTGGCATTTTGATTGACCGCTGTTTATGCACCCAATAGCCTGCCATTTCTCATTATCAGAAAGTTTTGCTCTAGGCATGATTCTGAAGGTAAAGGTACACTGACATTCGTTGACTCCTTGAAGGTTAAATGGACGTTGCCATGCATGAAGTCAATTTTCAATCAATTGTCACGTGCACGGTACCTTTTCAGTGAAAGTAAACTTCAACATTTTCAGTTTATAATGGCCCCACGCAGCCTCGAACAAACGGAACATGCCAGACATAAGTTAACAGTAATTAAGCGTTCCCTTATTCGTTTCCATCAGTATATATACAATGAATGCATGCATGAAAAATGAACACATGAAAGTCTATAACATTTACAATGAATGCATAAATGAAACATGAACACAGTGAGACCTTTTAACTGGACCCCGTATACCTGGAAACTCGGCCATCTGCACGGTAGTATTTCAGTTTATGCATTTCTATGCAAATATATAATGATTAACTTAACCGCACGTGTTGCTATCCGGGCAAGTTTCAACTTTAACCAAATTGTGCGGATAAACTGGGTCTGCGTGTATATGAGAATCGATTCTACATAGGCCTACAATGAACGCAGTAATGACACATGCACGAACAAATGAGCATCCATGATATATACGATGAAGGCATGGATGACACATGAAAAGATTAGATTCTATGATATATATATAATGAATGCATGAATGAAGAAGACCACATGAGAGTCTATGATATACAATGAATGCATGAATGAAGATGACCACATGAGAGTCAATGATATATACAATGAATGCATGGATGGATATGAACATATGAGAGTTTTTGGTACACAATGAATGCAATGAAGCAATCATTTTTGGAACTAAGCAGCAGCTAAAAAAAGTGGATCTAAGCACCGTTAATGTGTCAGACACGGACGTTCAGCTAACCACGACTGTCAAGGATCTCGGTGTCTTGCTAGATCCAACACTCTCAATGGAAGCTCAGATTAACAATGTCTGCAAACTATGCTACTTGAACTTACGTGTGATTGGAAATATTCGTCCTTTGATCACCATGGAAACTGCACAATGTCTAACCAGATGTCTGGTACTGAGTAGACTCGACTACTGTAACAGTCTTTATGTCGGACTCCCGGATATTCTCCTTGACAAACTTCAAAAGGTACAAAATACAGCAGCGCGAATCGTGACTCTAACATCTAAAGGATCGCACATTACTCCTGTCCTTAAACATCTTCACTGGCTTCCAATAAAAGCAAGGATTCAACTCAAAATTTTATGTCTAATGCATAAATCTCTGCATGATCAATCGCCTGCCTACATATCAGAGTTGATATCAGCCTATGTCCCAACACGGGAGCTTAGATCACAACATCAGAATCTATTGACAGTGCCGAAGTGTAACCTCAAGTGCTTTGGTCAGAGATGTTTTGAGCATTTTGCTCCTAACATGTGGAACTCTCTTCCCAAAAATCTGAAACTATGTCCAACATTTGAATCATTCAAATCAAGTCTAAAAGCCTATCTTTTTGTTCAGTTTTATGGTTCATAAGGACTTTCACAATTGCAACAATTGTACACATTGATTTGTTATTGCTGTTTGTGTGAAGTGAGCACATTCAAATGTGCATCACTATTATCATTATTTATTAGCATTATATGTTTAGCGCTTTGAGCATGCTTTCGAGCGTGGATATGTGCGCTTTATAAATATGCACTATTATTATTATGAATGAAGATGACCACATGAGAGTCAATGATATTTACAATGAATGCAAGAATGAAACATGAACGTATGAGAATCGATGATATATACAATGAATGAATATGGCCACATGAGAGTCTATGATATATACAATACATGCATGAATGAAAGATGAACACATGAGAGAGTGTGATATATACAATAAATGCATGAATGAAAGATGAACACATGAGAGAGTGTGATATATACAATAAATGCATGAATGAAAGATGAACACATGATAGAGTATGATATATACAATAAATGCATGAATGAAAGATAAACACATGAGAGAGTATGATATATACAATAAATGCATGAATGAAAGATGAACACATGAGAGAGTATGATATATACAATGAATGCTTGCGATGAAAGATGAACACATGAGAGAGTATGATATATACAATAAATGCATGAATGAAAGATGAACACATGAGAGAGTATGATGTATACACTAAATGCATGAATGAAAGATGAACACATGAGAGAGTATGATATATACAATAAATGCATGAATGAAAGATGAACACATGAGAGAGTATGATATATACAATAAATGCATGAATGAAAGATGAACACATGAGAGTCTATGATATACAATAAATGCATGAATGAAAGATGAACACATGAGAGAGTATGATGTATACACTAAATGCATGAATGAAAGATGAACACATGAGAGAGTATGATATATACAATAAATGCATGAATGAAAGATGAACACATGAGAGAGTATGATATATACAATAAATGCATGAATGAAGAAGACCACATGAGAGTCTATGATATACAATGAATGCATGAATGAATATGGCCACATGAGAGTCTATGATATATACAATACATGCATGAATGAAAGATGAACACATGAGAGAGTGTGATATATACAATAAATGCATGAATGAAAGATGAACACATGATAGAGTATGATATATACAATAAATGCATGAATGAAAGATGAACACATGAGAGAGTGTGATATATACAATAAATGCATGAATGAAAGATGAACACATGATAGAGTATGATATATACAATAAATGCATGAATGAAAGATGAACACATGAGAGAGTATGATATATACAATAAATGCATGAATGAAAGATGAACACATGAGAGAGTATGATATATACAATGAATGCTTGCGATGAAAGATGAACACATGAGAGAGTATGATATATACAATAAATGCATGAATGAAAGATGAACACATGAGAGAGTATGATGTATACACTAAATGCATGAATGAAAGATGAACACATGAGAGAGTATGATATATACAATAAATGCATGAATGAAAGATGAACACATGAGAGAGTATGATATATACAATAAATGCATGAATGAAAGATGAACACATGAGAGTCTATGATATACAATAAATGCATGAATGAAAGATGAACACATGAGAGAGTATGATATATACAATAAATGCATGAATGAAAGATGAACACATGAGAGTATGATATATACAATAAATGCATGAATGAAAGATGAACACATGAGAGAGTATGATATATACAATAAATGCATGAATGAAAGATGAACCCATGATAGAGTCTATGATACATACAATAAATGCATGAATGAAATTTGACTCAGTGAGAGTCTATGGTATATGCAATGAATGCATGCAATGAAACATAAACACATGAGAGTCTATGATACATACAATAAATGCATGCAATGACACATGCGAGTCTATCGGGGATTTATTCAGCAGCTCAGATCTAGAGGGTCACCGTTGACCCTGCTGATGTGTCGTCTGCTCTCAGCATTGTTTGCAGAGTTGTATCCCCTTCTCCTACATCGACGACGTCGGCGTCTGCGAACATTGACGGTTTCGTCTTTCTGTGCAGGTGTTGGAGCGGCGTCCTTGTCAGTTTCAGACGTAGAGATGGCGACATCGTCCTTGTGGCCAGCATCCGTTGGGCTTTTCTGAAGACTGACATCATCCACAGAATATAAATCAGTCTTCCGGTGTTTGTCCGGCACTGCAAGGAGCAGATCATCTCGTTTCCGCTTCCGGGACAGAACAAGCTCTACGTCCTGATCTGGGTCGGCGTATATCACCTGGAAAGGGAAAGCATTTACATAGGTTATAGAGTTAGCACATCACACGTTCTCAACGTTGAGCAGTGCATGATGGCCGATGAGAATAACTTAACGCTAAAGTACACACTATACTTTTATATTTCAGTATTTTTACTTTGATGGATTCGGTAATTTTGGGAGGCTTGACAAGAATGAACAGAAGCAGAGACTGATAAACAATGTTGCAGAGCTAGTTGAATACTTATTTTGTAGGATTGTGTATTCTGTTTGGAAATAAATACAACATGTTATTAAAGGCGCTGTAGCACGGTTTTTTTGTGCATATTATGTTTTCTCAAATTTGTCATTTATAATTAAAGTTTACACAATATATTGGAGCGTGAATGGGTAACACACCTCATTACACGACCCGATAATCCGTATCCATAGAAAATTTGAAGAAAATGGTGCGACGTATAAAGCGACAGAGAGGTAGATTTGCAGGGCTCGTGAGAATTTGAGAGTTCAGACAGCTATTTAAAACTCTACGCTGAGTGTTTATCTATCGCTTCATCAGTCAGATCACTGGAACTGCCTTAAAACATTAAAAAGACCCCTCGATGGGAAATGGACTCTATTGGCTTAACGGAACAATGTACATTCGATTTAGAACTCTTTTTATGATTCAGGAGTAATATTTAGCCATTGGTGACACTTATTCATATTTTTTATGAGAGCACTATTATCAGTATGAGAATCGTGCTACAGCGCCTTTAAGGGACACGTATCAAAACGTGAGATATATAAATTACCCTTCTCCTATCGCCACACTCTTGTGCAGCAAGCACTGCTAATTTTACGTCAGACCTCGACTCCAGAGAGAGACGGGCCAATGACGTCACGAGGTGCACTTCCACGATTCTCCTGTCCCGACGCCTCCGTCTCTTGCTCTTAGGGGTGTGGGTGGGGGAGTAGAGGGGAGGGGGTAGATCCTCGTCATTGCCTGCACTCCCGTACCCTTCATCATCACTCGCCCCGCTCTGAAATACGGCAAATAAAGATATGAGTATTTATCCTTACCTGTGTATGTTTATTTATATAATGTTGAATTGGTGAGGTATTCAGAAAAGCATTGCTTGCTTACCGAATCAAATTCATTTTATTTTAATAAACAAAATTAAAACAATATGAGTATTAAGAAGGTTCCTTACCAATTTGAAAATTAAAAAAGAAATGCTTACATTTCATACATAAAAAACATCTGCTAAATCTGTTTCTGTTATTCAGAATCGTATGTGCTCGATTTTGAGATAAAATCTTCAAATCAAGGTGGGGATATCTCAAAGTAATTGCATTTGTCACTATCATTTCACATCATCGTTATACAACAAGCATACTTCGTGATTATGGCTTTTTTGCAGAAAATGAAATGTCGTTTTGCAAAATTCGATTTCTGTAAAAATTTTCATATTTAAACCAATCAATCTTAAGAACTGCAGGACAAAACTCTCTATTTGATAGACATATTATTCAACAACAAATTAACCAAAAACAATCATATGTAGGCCTATACAGGCCAAGGCCATGCACATCTCATCTGACACCAGAGGGTGCGCAAGTACGGCCTAAAGTTCTTAACTTATGAACATGTTTATAAAAACTACGGAAACTACAGGAGAACAAAACTAATAAAAGTGTAGTGTTAATAACGGAACAATTAGATATTTAAGCTTACTCTGTAATGCAAGAAATCTCCTCTTTCTACTTTCGAGACCGTGGTTATCTCCCCTTGTGTCTTTGACAGAGGAAGGTCAAGGGTTGGTGAGTTCACAGCATTTATTTTCCAAGGTGCCTGCAATACACAAAGTTGTAAAATGTGAAATATTTATCATAAATGAAAACATGAGGCCAATGCCGTTGAAACAATTTACAAATTACATGTTAAAGGGGCAAAGACGTTTCAATTTGCCTAGGCCCAAATAAAGACCACTGTATTGATGATGGCAGTGAGGGGGTTAATAAAATATCACCTCTTGACATATGTTCCAATAACCTGATAACCATTCTCTACCCACAGAGGTTACTAAAGCCATTTCTTCCAAAATGTGCATTGAGTAATATCGGTGGGGAAGAGAATCAAAGGAACTCAATATCTTAATTAAAGCAAAGATAAAAATTTTGGGGGGATATCGTACACCTATATCGAGTTCCCTAGAAGAGTATGTCTGTTAATATAAACATAACGTGGTTCATTTGTCTAATACCTTGCCAGGTTTTGAGTTTGAGCGAGGGTGAGTCTGGGTTGTGTCTTTAGCAGGGCGGTTCAGCGGGGACACGTTGTTGAACTGCTGGCGGTTATCCGGTGAATAACGCCGATAGCGGTTCCTGGTGCCGTCCTTATATTGAGGCGAATACCACGTCGTTTTAGCAACAGGTGGGCGGGGATCATAGTCTCTACTGTGAGATGGGCGGTTCAGTGGGGACACACCACGCCCCGTTGAGAGAGCACGAGATCTGTCCTTATACTGAGGAGCATACCACTTCGTTTTAGCGCGTGGTGGGTGAGGATAACAGTCTCTGCTCTTGGAATCAGGGCGATTCAAGGGGGACACGCCACGCCCAATTGACTGGTGTCTCCTGTTGTCTCTATACCGGGAACCCCCGTGGCTGGGGTTGTTGTAGGGGTGGAGGCGAGAGACTGTGTCTGGGCCCGCGGGGACACGCCCTGGGGGAGGAAGGGAGTGGGTTAGTGTTAATAAATTGGATAATTGGATATCGGAAGACATTAACGTACATAACACACATTCATTTTACCCAAACCTGTGCAGCAGAAATTACATCTCCGAGGTTTTGGCATCCTCGACAATCCAGAGTATACTCTCCGATAAATCTACTTAGTATACCAGTGGATATATCGGAGCGTTTACTCTGGATAATCGAGAATGAGGTTTCGGCAGAACGTAAAAAACATATCGAGGAAAACCTGAGAGATTTTCTGAATCCTATGACTTTTCATATTTTCCCCAAACGGAAAGAACTTGTCTCAAAGTCCGAAATATGTATCTTGCAGTATAATTATTATGACTTTACTGTTATTTCTCCTAACTCTACAATGCTTTAAACGTTTACAATTAAGAGGTAGTTTTACAGTCAATTGAAAAATATTCGCAAAGATCATTTCCAAATTGAATGTGTTTCACAAGTTAAAAGCATAATCGGCTGGTTCAAAAAATGAAGTTATGCCTCAAAGCGACCATCATCGATAATCCAGGGTATACGTTCCGATAAGTCTACATTATAGATGTAGGGTAGCCTAGGCCTACACATGTACAAGGTATATATAGTGTATATTTATCGGAACGTATACCCTGGATTATCGAGGATTCAAAGCGCCAGGCTAGTGTACATATTTTATTTTGAATATTATATATTTCATCATAAAAATAGTATATAATGTAATTGGTTATACAACTACTGTCTACAATAAGCGTGAGTTTGGAGGTGTGAAATAAATGTCAGCTGTTACCCCAAACCTAAAAGTGTGTCTTCAAATTTACTGAGAATGCCGATTGATATATCTAAAGAACGAAATTTCTACGATAATAAATGAAGGAAATAATAGTGCCAACTGCAGTAATCTCGAATGAATAAATAAGAATGATATCGAAAAGAAAATGACCCTTTTTGAAGTTACAGATTAACAGTAGCTTAATTAGGCCCTACTTTAGTACATTTAAAAGAAACACATTTTATTAAAGAATGAGGATCTTGTTAATAATTAATTTATGAAATAATAAGTCAAGAATTGTTTTCCAGTTAATTATTTGTGTGATGGTTTTATTGCATTGGTTATTCAAAGATGGGCGCCGCCATCTTAACCATAGAAACCCCGCCATGTTTACCATAGAAGCGCCGCCATTTTAACCTTGGAAACTTCCCAAGAGACACATAAAATCGGCCGCCATCTTGTTTTGCTAAACAACAATCAGTAACTTTTAGCGGCGCGAAAATTTGAACATTTTAGGGCTCAATGCATTATTCTCTGAGAAAAACGGAACTGGGAGTGTCACAGTATCTATATATAAACCGTAAATACATGCACGTGTGTTCAACGCTCAAAAAGGTTATATAGGTACAGTTCTGCAGCTAGGGGCATACATATATTTGTTTCAAAACAAAACAAATATATCTTCATTCGACCAAACAAAATAATACTAAATATTCACTTACGTATTTATTATGTATAAATTGTTCAAGATATAAATAGGTAAGCAACCAATAAATAGTTTAATTCACGCAAAACAAAAACAAATGAATGAGGGAAAAAACATAAATTAACGAATTTCTTGCTGTTTTATTTACAATAAAACAAATCATCAAATCATATGTATTCCTTATCGTAAACAGTAGCTGTAAAAACTATTCCTAAGTTTTTAACACTTACTGTCAGCCTCGTTGCTGTTCAGCATGCCAAGTGACTGTGATGACGCGGAGTTCAGTGGAATGGTTCAGGGTGATTCGCTTTGATGTGTCTCTTCTGAGAATCATTCATCGAAAACCGTTGCAGAGGTTGTGTCGTCTTTATATAGGGAGCGTCATGACGCCTAGCAACGGAACGACGTAACGTAGCAACGTTTGTTCCTGGAAGTTCCATTGTTCGTCGTGCCATCTATGTAACGTACACCGGAAGTGACTCGTTTGCTGTAATCGTAAAGGACCATTTTCGAATCCCAACGGAGATGTAGGAAAATCTGAAAATTAAATGGTTTTTGTTTTGCCTAGTTTTAAATGTCTTATCTAAGTACGATTTAGGCAGTTTAATTGATGGTTTCACATTTGTTACAATTTGCATACAGGCCTAGTAGAGGACAAGGATGCTACTATTACCCTTTCGAACAAAATATATCAACATTTAGAAAATTGTGGTTCATATGTTAGGATATTATTTGTAGACTTCAGCTCAATACCATTCAACCTCATGTATTAATGAAGAAACTCTTAGACATGGATGTCAACTCAAATTTGATAGGATGAATAAATTCCTTTCTGGTTAACAGACCGCAATTTGTTTGTGTACTGTAAATGGTACTGATTCGTCATGTGTTTGTGCAGCCACAGGTGCGCCACAAGGCTGCGTTATTTCACCCATGCTGTTCATACTCTATACAAATAACTGTAGACGTAACACTGACACAACATTTACTGTTAAATTCGCAGATGATGCAGCATTGGTTGGACTTATTAGAGAATCTGAAATGTGTAACAGGAATGAAATTAAAAATTTCGTAGAATGGTGAAGTTCAAATTTTCTATTTTTGAATGTTGAAAACAAAAGAAATGATAATCGATTTCAGAGGAGGTAAGCCATCTCACTCAAAAGTAAGCATAGATGACAAGGATATTGAGGTTGTTGAAGAATACGTGAAATATCTTGGCACCATTTAGACTCAAAGTTATCATGGAATTCTAACACTGATCATACACAAAATACAAGCAGCGATTACATTTCTTATGGAAATTAAAACACTTCAAGTTAGACCAAAACATCATGATGCTCTTTAATGAAAGTTTTATTCGAAGTGTTCTTACTTTCAACTGTCTATGTTTGTATGAGAATCTGTCAGTTCAAAACAAAAATGAAATTTTAAGAATTCTAAATACTTCTTAAAAAATTATCGGATTACCTTTAGAAAGTATTGGCTATTTCTATGAACAGCAAATCATTAAAAAGATGATTTTTTTTTTTAGGTGACTCATCTCATGTTTTGTTTTCGGAATATTCTATTATTTCATCAGGCCGAAGATTACGCATGCCAGCATTAAAAACAAACAAGGCTGGTCATTCATTTGTACCATCTGGTATACGAGAAATAAATAAGAAAAGAGACTGTGTGTAAAACTAGGGTGGGGTGGGGTGTGGTGGGGACGGGATGGGAGTGGTGGGTGGTGGGTGAATTTGTGACTTTATGTTACTTGATAATTGTGAGTGATGTAACTTGGTTTATATATGTGTGTATTGCATATATATATTTATCTCTATGTGATATATAATTTTTATGTATTTTTTGTTTTGCCTGAAAACAGTGTACAACAAATTTCCAATGGACATTTTCTTATATTATTATAAGTTTATGGTATGGCAATCCAAATTTACTTCACCTGTAGATTTGTATGTGTATTGCATATATATTTATCTCTTGGATAGCTATTACTATGTGTAACGTAGTGGCACCTAAAGGTTAGATGTCATGCCATATGGTCACATTTGGATTCATTAAAATGGGATTTCAATTTGACAATTGCTCGAATTTAAATTCTTAAATCGGCCCATATAAGGCTTTAAAAAAAACCCGCCTAATTCAGCTCGGCGGCAGGAATGAATATCTGCGGGGGTGTGGTCCCTCAAGCGATGTGACGTCACTGGAGTAATCTCATTATCGGAGATGGTCATAATTCAACCATCCTCGGTTACCCATGGTTTTATATATGCTCCGTTACTCTCCACTATATCACCCATGGGAAATTTCATCAAAGAAATCTGTAATCAAATTACCCGCCCTTGGCCGGCGTGTGCCAATCCAAACCGCTACGCAGCTTGGACCCGCGAGCCAATGACAATTCATATCACTTCGTTGCAAAGCACGCGAGGTCATTTTGTTAGCCATCCGTCACCGGTTATCTCCCTTGACCATTTCCGTCTTATCGTATTGAATATTTTTCTTTGGTTACTGACTTTGTCACGTCGGCCAAGGGCGGGTAATTTGAGTACAGATTCTCCTGATAAGGTTTCCCATGGGTGATATAGTTGAGAGTCATGGAGCATATATAAAACAATGGGTAACCGAGGATGTAATTCAACGTACTTTCGCAATTTTTTGATTGTTAATTTCACAAACAAATCTTTAAAAAAACTTGAATTTTCCATATATCGAAAGTTTAGATATCCAACTAGGTTATTCTGCAGATGACAATTACATAATTATTGCATGGAAATGTGTTTTTGTCGATTTAAGACACCTCATAAATTCATGTAGCGGCAGTGATAATCATCATTAATTAATAAATGAGGCTCCACGGAGCGGGTCTGTGGTTAATCAAAGCGGATCGCCACGCCGATTGCGGCATTGTTAAAATGTGTAAATTAAAATCGTCTTAATAATTAAATGCAAGTGTATATTATCTCGATTTTATGCTTAAATGATTCCGATATTAATGTATGTAGAGGTAATGACCTGTCATTCTTGAGAAAATTGCATTACACAGGATCTTTAATATACTATTAGGATGTCAACTTGTCCCCGCCTTTCTCTAAATCTCCTTTTAATATAAAGGTCTTTTATCGGTGGATACAAGGTAATGTCAAGCCAAGGGTCATGCTTAAAAAAACAAAAACATATTTGTAAACTTTTCATTTATTGTACCACAAAAGATACATATAAAAGCTTCATTGTAACAGAGAGACATATAGAGTCAGCTTGCGTACTCAGAAATGGCAATCGCTTACATCAATTTCTTCTAAATGCCCTTCAAAGACCTGATTGACCTTTTCCTAAAATTTAATTTTTTTTAAATTGAATAAATTACTTAAATGGCATGAAATTGACAGATTTATTTGATTTTACTAACACAGTTAACTAATGTGTAAATTTTCATATTAAACATAAGTAGAAATTATATGGAACAAATATGAAAATACTGTTTTATCAGAAATTATTCTATGAAAAAACAAAAGCATCTCATTGCACAAATCAGAAATCAATTAAAAACATGATTGTAAAATTTGAAGCACATAAATGGGTCAACATAAATATTTTTTCTTGATTACTAAAAATAAACAAAATATCTCTCTCTACACAAGAATGAAAACGATGGAAATAAACAAAGGCAAACAATAAATATTCAGGAAAAAAGTTTTTGATTGTAGTGCACTACTTCAAAAGGACAAATAAGGTTAAAAATAAAATACATTTGAAATAATTTAACATTGTTATTCCCCTTTTGATAAATGATAACCTTGTTCCAGAAGATCTCATATATCTCTAATGATATTTGAAAGAGAGATTCAGAGAGAATAAGAGTTTGAATACCCAAAACCATGAGAACCTTATCTGCAAACAATCCAAGAAATGAAAACAAAATCCATGAAGAACACAAATAATTGATTTAGCACCACCAGAGACAGGAACTGACAGTGCAAGAAAATCTCTTGTGCAAAGATTGACAAAGTTCAAATCTGAATAAACTACTAAGAATAAAATATTGTCATTTAAAAGACGGATCCTGAAATTTTCAAGGTGAGGAGAGGGATGTTCCAACCCCCTCTGGAATCACCACTGTACAATCGTAAACACTGTGACCACACAATTTCTTAAAACATAAGGATAGAAACTTAATTAAAGGGCCATAACTCTCATTTGACTGTTTCAAGATCAGTAGCCTCCCCTTTCATTAATATTTGAATATTAACCAATAAAGATAGAACCAAATATCCAAATCAAAGGGCAATAACTCTCATTAAACAGTTTCATCATAAATGGGAGTTACCTCCCTTTAATTTTATAATAATGAATAAGTAAACCTCATATACTAAATTTAACATACACATTTGATAGATGGACATATATAAATGAGCATTTTGTAAGAAACTTGTAACCGGCTTGTATAAAAGATTGTCATGATTAAAAAGGGAGATTAAGATTAACTATAATCCAATGCTATAGAAAAACTCTGTATAGACTTAATTCTTCTAAAATGGTAACAATATCAGGTATATTTTAGCAATGCTAGACTCATAAATACGTTGCTTGATAACATAGTTCAAGGGACTTTCTTTCTTGTAAATCATTGTAGAGGAAATAACTTACAAAAGTATAAATGAACTTGATATTTATGGTATGAGAGAGCTGAATAAAATATGGGTAATTCTGAAAAAGCGAGTAAAACATGTATAAATAGATGTTGTGCTAAGTCACTGACGTAAAATTCTACGGAAGCAGTGCAAATGATACATAGAAAGATCTGTATATAATATATTAAGAATTGTTTATCAAATAATAAAATACACTTTCCATAACAATAACAACAACTTTGAACAACAAGACGAATATTGAATAACAATGATAACTAAATTTAACTGACATTCATCCTTCGAATTCATTCACACACGATAGAGATGACCTTTGTCTTTAACAGAGATATCTCCTCTGTAATAGGAGGAAATGGATGATTGAGACTACAACATAGTACTGTATATTCATTGGCTAAATGATAGTTGCACAATACACAACTTCAATTCATTGTTTCCTATTTGTCTATTAAATAAAACAGCGAAGAGACGTTAGAAGATCGATAGTAAAAGAGAAACTTTGCCTCCAGGTTTAGTGTGGATTTTACAGGGCGTCCATCCTGATGATAAGTAAGGGAAAGGTGAGAACATCATCAGATGAAGACAAATTTTGTCAACAATGAAGGTTTATTTTGGTTTGAGTACCTATCAAGTGGCGGGTCAAGAGGGGGACGTTCAGGGGTGACTCCCCACCCTCTGAATGTACTGCAGGTATACAGGTAAATTGTATGGACCCCCTGGGTAACTCCCCCCCCCCATTTTCAATTTGTGAACCATATTCCATATCCATGATTTGTCGATGAGTCTGATTAAGTGTAAACATTAAACATTTATGGTTAGGTGGGGTAAGTTGGGGTTTAATGCGGCTTTCAAGAGTATTTCACTCATATTGCAGCTGCTAATATTATGGCAGGGATAAAGCCCGCAACATCATGTGGCTATGCATTGCGGTGAAACCTGCGAGCCACAGCTGGAACTAGCGAATCGTGGATGGCACTAGGCTGAAATTCAGTGTAGCATTGCACCCAAAGCTTACTGTGTGTAGAACAGTTCTCTACTGCAGACAAAGTTGCCGTGCCCCTGGCTGGATTCAAACCACGGACCTCTTGATCCAAAGCCGAACATGCTAACCACTGCGCTATAGTATACCGCCCCAAATAAATTATTGAAGACGATATCATAAATTACGATATCATGGAAGGTCTATTTCATTATCATCATGGCCTATTAAATGTTGCATCTTCCACAAATAATCATCAGTATGATGTTGATGTTGAATAATACTTCAAACTAACAGGACGCATCTAGTATTGACATGATTATAATAACATAATAACAGCATGATAATAATAATTTGTTAACCCTTCACAGTATTCACACTGACAATAAAATACACATAAATTCATACTTCTTATATCACATAATGTATATAGCTATCACAAAATACAAATCTATATGCATAAAGCAAACACAAACACTTTGGACACTAGAGTATCTCTATACAAACCGAACACCTCACATCAACACCAGATTCAAGTCATCCAACAAGTAAAATAAGACAACCACGGAATTGCAACAAATTATACCATATACAAGCTTCATGTGATTATAAATTAGACAAGGAAAAATACATGAAACTGATTATTTGAAGTGACATAAAATACCAACTGTTTAAGAGGCATTTTAGAAATTGGTGTAATAGAAAAACAAGGATATGTTATGGATGTACAACGTCGCCATTGTGAAATAAAGAAGTTGAACATCCATAAAATATCCTTGTCTTATATAAAATACCATTGTACCTTTTCTCGGATGAGCTGTATATTATCAAAGCCATTCTGGGTTGTACAACTACAGGAATCAAAACTTCTGCAGTGGTGGATTCAGAAATGTTCAAGGGGGTTCATTCATTGAAAGTGGGTTGTCACCTTTGGAGTGGATCAAATTTACATGCAAAAGTTTTCTGAAAGGGTTTTAACACCCTGAATCCCAACTCTGAATCCGATCTTGTCATTTATCATTTTATTGTAAATACTAAGTTAATGATCCTTTGATAAGTTACCTTGATGCTAAGGTAGTCTTAGCATTTATCTTAATGACACTAATGTTCTAACAGAACTTGGAGCCATATATATTTTCCTGGATAATTTTGTGCAAAGCCCCAGTGACCTTAGTGGCCTTAGCGTAATGTTAAAAGTTGGTAATACCTTAGCGCTTAGGTATTTTCTGCAACGACAAGGTTCCTGTTGCATAAAGCTCTGAGATGACCTTAACTCAAAAACACCCGTGTGTTAAAAGTTGGCACTTAGGATACCTTAACGCTAAGATTACTTTGTGCATCAGGACCCAGTGATGTAATTATTTACAGGACAGAAGTTTATTATGCTCAGGGGTTCATTGCACAAAATAACCTTGAACATTGGCTACTTTAGTGATTCAAGGTAATCTTAGCATTTTGTGCAACGAGACCCTGACCTACAAGACCCCTGGGACTTATAACTTGAGCAATACGTCTTTGGCAGCATCAATGATCACGCTTGAACACTTTAATTACGAAATCAAAGGGTAAGTGACCTGGACCCATATTTTCGAAGCTCTCTTAGCGTTAAGATAGTCGTAAGTGCCATACAATAACATTGACACACGACTATCTTAGCACTAAGACAGCTTCGAATACGGGCCGAGGTGAGGTCGTTACGATATAAATTTGTGAGTTTGTGTTGATATCAAGTGCAGGTTAACGTCTGACCAAACATTCTGTAAAAATTAAAACAAACCCATCAAAATCATAAATTCAATTAACGTCAATGAACCATGTTAATTTTTGCAACACAAAAATATCAAATTTATACATCAAAGAAAAATAGTTGAATTTTGATAATATTGAAGACACATCAAATTCATACATCAATTAATTTTGGAATCAAAACTTACACTTTAATAAATCATTCAATATCGGTCAATCTGAATGAAATAATGTACAATTTATAAATTAAATTCATATGAATGAATTTTGATAAATTTGCATCAAACAATTGTCAAATATCATGAATCCAATTATAATTTTGTTGCAAAGATCGATCCTGTAAAAAATTATGTTGAATATTTTATGATTAAAGTGGATAAACACATGATTTTTTATCAGAGACATCAAATACAAGAACTAGTATTGTTCCTAGGTGGTCTGCTGAGGGGGTCATTTTGGCCATTTCTGAACAAATAGGACCCTTTGCAATGGTAAAAGTATCCTACTTCTCA
Source organism: Gibbula magus (assembly GCA_936450465.1). Lineage (NCBI taxonomy): Eukaryota > Metazoa > Mollusca > Gastropoda > Trochida > Trochidae > Gibbula > Gibbula magus. The sequence continues at coordinate 56,915,312 of OW388295.1, forward strand.
AAATTTTAAGGGAGTCCACCAAGCCAAAACGGTGGGCAAATGTCCCCAAGACCCCCTCTTGGAACAACACTGCAAGAAGTGTCAAGTTCTTGAGTAATCATCCGTTTCATATATAAATATTAAAGGCACTGTAGCACATTTTTTGCATTTATTATTTTAATTTGCAAATTATAATTAAAGTCTAAGAAGTGTACCTTTAAATCAACCCATTACATGACATGCTTATCCATACTCAGTGTCACTTAAAAAACGAAAACTGCTAACAGCCATTTTAGTGTGAAGACCATTTAATTATTTAAAGATGGAAAATGGATCGGTGTTGCGTACCATTCATATAAGAACTCTTTTCATTGATTGACGATTGTTTTGCAATTGGTAACATTTCTTATTCATTTTGTAAGATCTCTTTATTTCCATTAGAAATGTGCTACAGCCCCTTTAAGTGCTTAATTATATACAATTCTGTAAACATGTAAAAAAATAACTTGTAGACAGTTTGATGTTGAGGTCATAATGGGAACACATCAAATAAAATAATAGTGAACACGAACATTTGCAAATGAAATCATCGATTCAAAATTCAAATATCAATAACGTAAATGTATGAGTCACTCGGTGCCCTGTGTAAATATCAATTATGCTAATTTTTATTAATAAAATGAATATATAAAATACTTAAAATATTTGCTGCAAGACGATGTCATCTTGTAGTAAAACAAATTTAAGTGGAAAATAATATACACACTTTATTTCTATGAACCAAAATAACCCTTAGTTCCATCATAAATAAAACGATCAAGATATGTCATATTTGAAAATAATAAACCTATTTTGTTTGTGTGGTAAAATTTCATTTCACAGGAATTTTATATGCCAAAAAATACTTTTAAACTTTGTGATCGTTAAAAATTCCATCGTGTAAAAAAACCTGAAAGAGCAACCTTCCTAAAAACTTGCGCCCTGTAATGAGGTGAGATGATTTGGGATAAACGTCACTTTCAAGAATAGTTCACTTATATCATGATGGCCATTATTATAGAGAGACTGCAAAACAATTTTGGTTATGCACTGAATTGGAAGTTGCACATCATCCGAAATCTTACTGCAAGTAAGCTGCACAACAATTAACAAATTCTCTACAGCAGAAAAAATGGCGGGATTCAAACCATGGACATCTTGATCAAGCATGGCGCTATCTCGTCCCAAACCCTGCCTCCTCCATTGATAGTGAAGTACGATGATACACAACACGAACTAAATGTTGAAATATCGAACACTTATGTGCCATTTGATGTCAATCGAAACCTAGAAAATCTAGATTATAATTGCGTGTGATTACATTCAATCAGCATTCAAACAATGAAAAATTTCAATATCGTGATAGTATCTCTTTCTTTGACATTCACACCAATACTCCCATTCAGGCGACACTTGGGTACGAAAACGGCAGTAACAATGATTGTAACATTGTGCTGTTTCATTGTCCATACTCCACAATGCCTGGAGAAATGACATCACCAAGACCATTTCAAGCCCTGACGTCATCCAGATCATTTTCAAGTCTTGACATCAAGACCATTTTTGAGCACAGATCAAGACCATTTAAAGTTGACGTCATCAAAACCATGTAAAGCTGACGTCATTAAAACCTTTAAAGTTGACGTCATCAAGACCATTTAAAGTTGACATCATCAAGACCCTTTAAAATTGATGTCATCAAGACCATTTAAAGTTGACGTCATCAAGACCATTTAAAGTCGACGTCATCAAGACCATTTAAAGTTGACATCATCAAGACCCTTTAAAGTTGATGACATCAAGAGGTCATTTCTAGTTGATGTCAAGATCAATTTCAAGCACTGATGCTGTCCATTTCCTTTCAAGTGATGACGCTATCATCATACAGGACTCTTCGTAGATCCATCGAACAAGGGCTTGACTAGAAGTTCAAATCATTTCATCAACTTTTGACTAGGATCACAAACTTCTACTTTATCTATGAAGCCAACTAGCCAGCTTCAAATGTTTACTTCTTTGTATATGAAACCAATACACCACACACTGTTCCATCTCGAGATAAAATCTCCAATTTCTACATCACAGAACACTCTTGCTTTGAGGCCCCAAAATCACCATCCCCTATCTTTGGACTACATTTTTCACTCCCACCTCTGCTTCATAAATTTTCCACCAGTCAGTCCTAAGATTGTCATTCATCTTTTGGACTCAGTTTCCAAAATTTTCACTCATCATCCCCGAAAATTCTCCTTCAAGTTTGAGCGGTACTGCACATCTTCACCAAAGTTTTGGTCACTATGTCCAAACATCCTCAATTTTTTTGGCAACGTCTTTCCACCAAGAGTTTGGGCCATCATTGTCCAAATATTCTCCCAGCATTCTTCATCACAGTTCGGGCCACCAGAGCCTAAAAGTCCAACACAACACAAGACCGACCAATCAGAAGACTTCTGACAGCTATATAGCGGACTCTGTCCGACTGAATCTCTTCTTGCTAGCAGGGGATTTTCCTCGTTGCTTATGAGTGTCTGTGTGTACTTCCTCTGTGTCAGTGACGGTGATTTTCGTTGAACACATTTCTGGACCGGCATGAGGAAGGAGTTCCGGTACGTTACCCGCATGTCCGGGGAAGGATGTTGTTCGTTTCGTCATCTTACGCCCTTCCTGGGGACGAGACAGTCGGAAACAGCTCTTCTTGAGAAACATCCGTGCGTTTCCCACGGCTGGCCTTGACCGCCCTGGCCCCATCAGATCGTTCAGGTGGGCTGCGTATCCGTCTGATATCACCTGGGAAGGGGAGAAAGGTGAAAATGTCAAATCAGTATCCAATATACAATATGATATATCATATGATACACAGAAATCGCCACTCTTATACAATCACCTCCTTTTTGTGAACACTGTAAAATTTTTTTTATCAAATACGAAAAATAATTTAACTAATAACTACAAAGACAAATGGGGTAATACATATTGTATTTGCCCTTGTGCAAACTCACAACTGTTAACTGTGCTGGGGAGGGGTTCACATGGAAAAGCAAAATTTCAAAATTTCAAAAGGGGGTAACATTAATTCTCCTCTTGATCCAGAACTGAATGCAACACAAATTTTATTACTTTTTCATGGTTTGCAAGGATGCTTTCATAGTATTCCATGACAAACCAAGCACTTTTCAAGCAACACTGAATGCCGAATGGAAATTTCACAAGTTATAAAAATTCAATGACTTTTCCATGTTTTTTTATAAATATGTATGCCTATTTTCGATTGCTTTTCAAGGCCTGGAAACTTATTCTAAAATACCATGACTTTTCCAAGATTCCTTGACCAGTATGAACCCTGATATATACAGTTATTGCATGTTATTGTGTTTCATAAAATTTAATTTGGCTTTACTCTATACTAAATACATTCCAACATACCATATGTCCTGGTTACAGTACAAATAATTTCAATAAAGTTGCATATTCATCACAGATCGCCAAAAATATAATAATTACTAATTACCAATTACCAGTAAAATTAAAAAACATCATTAGGCCACCCTTTTTTTATTACTTGGATTACGGATATTTTCAGCCAAACCCTGGAGTTGGAGGAGGGGAAAAAAAAAAAAAAAAAAAATTCACCCTAATTTTTTTTTTCAGGACCCTTCTTGTTCACATTCAATTCTTTGGGGTAGGAGGGGGAAAAAAAAAATTGTTCAATTTTATTTGTCAATTTAATACTTTTACATGTAACATAACTTCACACTCGCTAGCAAGCTACAGTGAGTCAATCCCTGGATCCTGGGTAAATTCCCATCAAATTATGACTTGTACAGCTTTTGTTATTGACCGTCTTCAAAGGCTGTTTCAGTAAAATATTGTCATGTTGCATACAATATTCAAGCTAAGATCATTCTCAATAATCTGGAACTAATTTATAGTTTTGATTGATAAACAATTTATTTTGATTTCAGGAAACCAAGAATAAATTGAAAAAAGATTTTGTGTCAAATGTAGAGTATTAAATCTAAAAATAGTATTTGTCTAATGTCTCCGCATAACATTTGAAAAGTAAGTGAATAAAAACATGGTAAATGAAACTTATTTGCAGGAGTTTTATCATGATCTTATTGCACATAAAAGCATCTAAAAAGAGATTTAATAAAGTTTGTCATATTAACTCACCAAGACTGTCACAAACATGTTCAAAATCAAAATAAATATTAATGAAATTAGTTATATCAAAATACAATAAATCAGAAATTAATGTTTGAGGAAAATGAAATTTACATTAGATAAACCGGAAGTGGAAAATGTTTTTTTAAAAAGAAATTTTCAATGCCACCAGTCACATAGTTGCATGAAATACTCAGGAGCAATTTTTTTGAGTTTATAAACATAAATAGGCACAAATAATATCTTACACTTTGTTATTATAACTTAATTTAATTTTACCGATGAAAGTTACAAGAAATATTGAGACTCAATTTTATTAATAGACTTGATGGCATTTTTTGAGTAAGTAAATCACACTGACAAAGTACATTTTCTTATCGATTTGAAAAAACACTTTTACTGTTATGTTATCTATATCTCATGAGGAGACATGCTGTACCGGTATGTGCTAACCATATGTTAATGTTTTTGATAAGAAATGATCAGATCTAGGAATTCCTACGAACATTTAGACAAGCTCATCTTTGTTATAAATATTATTTTATTTTCATAATCTAAAATAAAACAGAATATTTTTACAGTTTAAAATTGTCCTTCACACGAATGGTTATATTAATTCCCAGATTTATGTGATTGGTTGCCTTATTTGAAGAAAATCAGACGCTTACGTATTTATCTTTCAAGAACTAGAAATATTGTGTGTCTACCATTCACTGTAACACAGCAAGAATTAGCTGCAGACTTCCTTTGTCACAAGTGTCGCATTTAATGTGTTATAGGGGTTGTAGGAAGTCAATGGAATGTATTTGAAAAATAATGTTAGCAACACCCTTCTCTCTTCTTCGGAAATCAAGTTAAACTATGAATGTGCATGGTTCAGTTAAGTCATGGGAATCGTGTTTTTAATTCGAAATAATAACATGTGTTCACATTAAAATGACCGCCATGCAAGTTTGGCTTTACATGCATCACCGTTATTACCAATATGGATAATTGGTTTGTGTAATAAGATGTTTTACACTCTAAAGTAAATATAAATGATATTTATAAACTATCATTATAAAAGGGGAAATTTGAATTATTTAACCATTGTTTATGTTGATTAAACTGTAGACTGCATGTGTCTATTGTATGTCAATATATTAAATTCTTTGAAATGTTCATAGACGTGTGTGTTTCTTTTCTTATATGCAGCAGGTAAATGAAATAACACAAAAAAGATTGATATATAAATTAAACAAACATTTAAAAAGAAAAAGAAAATATTTAAATTTTCCTTTCATTCAGAAAGAAATACAAATATCACAACGTAAATTTTAATTAAAAGATTACTTTATATCATTGTTTAACACAAATACAGAATTACACAGAATTACACATTTAGTTTTAAAAATTTTAATATGTTGCTGAAATGCTTTCTCATAGATGTACATTAAATTTAATCCAACACAGAAGTACTTGCATGTATTAACTGATGTCAGTCAATCAACACATGTACGTGTTACAAATGAACTTTAATTAATTATTGCTGTATAAAAACAGTGCTCATTGACAAGGAAAAATCAATAATTATGGTAATTTACAATGTGGACGAATTTACCCCACTGTGAAAACATGTGGGCGAAATTACCCCGATCAGATGGACGAAATTACCCCGAAGGGGGGCGAAATTACCCCATTTACGGTTCTGTCGTTCCAGTGCCTGTTATATGGGAACCTCTCGACCAATCAGATAATACTTTACATCGAATGTTAGGCTAAACGTCCTTCACCTTCCTAACACGTAGACTCGAAGCACAGGTGACCTAGAAAGCTACTGTCAGCTCAAACGTGCTCAGGTGGGCGAAATTACCCCGTTTTACCCTAGATCTCTAAGTTACGAGAAAATGTAACTAGACACGCTGTAAGGTCATGTGACTTGTAATGAAGCACTGTGATTGGCTGTCAAGGAACCTTTGACACTTCCACACAGCGTCAGATAGGCATCGCTTCTCGCTGTTACAGTATCACTGCAATGTTCCGAGTTTTGACAATAACACGACTGCATGCTTTCGTTTTGACTAATGGTCAACACATGTGACTCTCAACGGTAGTGTACATTTCCAAATTATCTCTTGCTACATCTGACAATGACTTGTTGCTCAGAATTGTTTATACTTCAGAGACCATAAACAAGACAATTTTTATGGCAGACACAACAGCATGACGGGATCTGAAGGGGTTGGAATTTTAATAGCCGATCGCTAGCTTCCTCGCATGCGATGCGTGAAAACATGTTGCAAGATTATTCAAGATTTATTTTACAAATAAACTGGTTTGGTGATTTTATAATATGACATAAATTCCTAATAGTGAAATTTAGGGACTTGTTGATTTAAAAATTTCACTAAAGTGCACAGTCGGCGGGTAAAAAAATAGGCATTTCCAATTTTTTTTTATTTTTTTTTCGATTTTTCAAAATTTAGAGTCGGCGGATCCGTAATCCAAGTAATAGAAAAAGGGTGGCCTTATGCATGTGTAGAAACCGAAACTTTACGTCCTATTTACATGCAAAGTAGTTATATGACCTATGTAACATTATCAACCCAAATTTGTCTATCTGTCAGTTGCAAATAAGATTCCGAAATTACGTTAGGGTAATATGCGCACATCAACTGTGGTGCATTGTCCAGTTTTCGATCAGAAATCACTACTTTTACCTTCATATCATCAATATACTTAATTGACTTTCACCAAAACGGTAATTTAAAAGTCTGTACTTCTCGAGAAAATAACCCCATTTATAGCGTTTAGAATATGTGACCCCAAACAACACAACGATATACCTCTAACTATTTGGCAGAATCAACACTAAAACGCATTTACTAGAAAGTTATCAATTACCTGGGCAAGCGTGGACTGTTTCTTGGAGACTTTGCCCACAATAAAAGTCTGCGCGGGTGTAACACCCAGCTCCTTGTAGAGAGTGATGTCCTTGCTCGAACCATAGGCTGCCTTGTACACGATCTGCGACTGGAAACGTGTCAATAATTTAGTGCCAATTAACACACACGTCCACACTCTATAGCAATCACTTTATAATCCTGATGTAGAGACAATATCATTCTAACTACATTAGCACCAGTTTGTATCCCGATATGAACTATTTTGCAGATTAATCCTCGGAACAGGGTCAATTTTAATCAGACTCACCCGAAATCAGCAGATCAGTGGATAAATACACTCTCTGAATTAACAGATAAAGGGTCAAATCCTTCATGAACCCACCTCACTCTGAAGAGCCTTCAGATAGTTGAGTTTCTGACGGAGAGGATCCTTCGAGAAGCCATCCATGAAGGCGACCATGCCGTGTGGAAAGTTGTGCTGAGCCAGCCAGGACACAACTTTTCTGTGTTGCATGTCGGGCCGCGCCGTCACGTACATGATGAGGTACCCAAGCTCCTGCCAGTGTCTGCAACACAGGCAATTCACATGAATATTCATCTTTATTACCCATATGGTTGAAAATAACAGAGTTAATATTATTGATATGAGCACATGTGCACATATCATGTTTACCTAGCAATCATTGTTTGACGACTTCTTGTATTTCGTCGTCTGTGCGTCATAAAAAGATTGTTTGTGATGTCACTGTAGCTTGCGGCCACAAGAGAAGTGGACCATTTCCTGTCTAATTTTATGAGAAGCAAATGGACTAGAATGAGTAATAAAGAAATTATTACACTCGAAAGTCTGCCGTAAGACTGTTACCAAACTTGTGTCAATTTATGTATGACCCTCGTTCTCACTCGTGCAGTAAAAAATTTACACTCACTTCATAAACGTCATATGACATACTTCCTCGTGTAATAATCTCAATTTCTTTTCCATGTTTTTTCAAAGAAGCTTCCAGCAGTTTTCTATGACAAGCCATGCAACAGAATGTCGATCTCCCATATAACTTTGTTGCAGGGTATAATAATTATATTTTTAGTTTAAACAAGAAGGGAAAGTAAGTTAAAGAGCAAAATTTCACATGGAATAAAAAATCAAAAACTTTTCCATGATTTTTAATATCTATGCCTATTTTCGATAGTTTTTCAAAGCCTAGAAACTTATTTTAAAATACTTTTCCAGAATGCCATGACCCTGTGTTAACTAGGGATTTCAGGGTATAAAGAGATTATTATACCCAGGGAAGTATGTCATATGATTTTTATGAAATGAGTGTGAATTTTTGTATTGCTCAAGCTATTTTTCACGGGTTTTGTAAAATCATATGACACACTCAAGTGTAATAATTGCTTTTTTACCCATTATATTTTATTTGAATTGCGTAAAAATAGACACAAAAAGGCCCACTTCTCTTACGACGGCAAGGGAGAGTCTCATCACGTCACTCATGACGTTAAAGACGACAAAATATAGAAAGTCATGCTGAAACAATGGTTGCTAGGCAAACGTGATTTGTACACATGTGCTCATATCAAAAATATTAACTCAGTTATTTTCAAACATATTGGTAAGAAATAGTGGATAGTATAGGACCTCTATGCCATACCGTGTTTATGGTACCATTATGATACCATTATTATTACCATTTCCCCGAGTGCACAAAAGAAAATTCAAATGGTGGATCCTTTTAGTTGTATCCGTACCTGACAACGTCAACAGCTCCTGCTCTCACTTTAGGATCCTTTCCCATGATGCTGACACTCGCGGTGAAGGATCCGTCGATGCTGAACAGAACGGTCTCCGTCTTCGGTGGGAGCACCGCTAGGTAAAAGTCACATGACGTGTGGTCACCTCTGAAAAAGAAGTGATCACTGAGTAATCATAAAGAAATCTTCACCCTCAAGTTGTTATATTCTATATTACCCCAGGTTATTCAGACCTCCAATTAAGCTTGCCGCTGGGTTTTACCTTAAGCAGTCATTGACACTGCCAGCCGATTTTGCCAGACAGTGTATCTTGTAAGTCTAACTTAATGGGTGTCGCTGGCTATTATCCCAATTGTATAATCATCTGTGAGAAAAACTCCTACTTCACAGGATCACAAACTACAACTTAGAATCTCCATCGGCTTAAGAGTCTGTACATAAAATATCAGCCCCTTAGACCCAGTGGTTCTGAAAACGAAGCTGGAATAGCGAAAAGTTTACAGACGGACGGACGTTGGACACCATGCCATGCCATAAGCCCATTGGGCCTTTCAGGCTTGATGAGCCAATAAAAGTTAAACATGCGTCAATCAATTCAATAGAGTTATTTACAGATACAGATACCAGTATACCAGTAGCTCAGTCACAATACCAGTATAAAGAGTATCATTGAGTGAGCGAGTTATCATTAAATGCCACTTCGGCAATATTGTAGCCATTAGCACGTGAGAAGTATTACTAAAGATGAGAGTGGGAATTCTATAGTAACATCTTCATTATTGTTTTTAATCTATGAATATTTTTCAAATAAATTCTATCTACATGACTTTAGATATATATATATATGCACTTTCAACTTTTAGTGCAAAAAAGATCAATGCATGTGTGTAAAAAAAGTTTACAATAAATTTTGTGTTGAAAGTTCTAAATAGAAAGCTACGGTAAAATTTAATGGAGCAGTAAGATACAGGGATGCAGAAATCGGTCTATTTGCCGGACATGTCCGATTGTAAATCCAGTTTGACCGAATGGAAAATTGACCTATCGGACATCAGTTGACCGATTGCAGAAAATAAAAGGAAAAACTAAATTTACAAGCATTAAATAAAGGCAAACGGCCCTGCTTGTGTCGGTCATAATTGTTTATGAAATTGAAATATGTTGATCCAGTCAAGAAGTCACATTTATTCTTCACAGCACGAGGCACAACGTCAATCATCATTATCTTCAGTAAATTAGAATTGTCGGCAGAAAAAACACTTACCGTTCGTTATTTAATTGAAATTTCCAGTGTCATTTAGTGACTGAAAGATGTGACCCATTTCACAACATTATTTACGAAAAAGATTTCATTAAAATCGCATTATAAACAAATTTTGTCAAAGATAAACTTTGCATGAACGTGTGGCTTCACCGTACCGGTGATTCATGAATTTGTTACAGATTGAGATTTTGCTATTTGAATCCCGATAAATTTAATAATATCTCGGTCATAAAACAAAGGTAACATATTTCAACAAATATGATAGATCAATATCGATGTATGGTAAAGCTATTATACAAATTCAAAATAAATAAACCTATCAAAAACGAATAATTAGCAATAATATTTCACGAGACGTTATGTAGTCAAACACCGTTTGTATGACGCTACGAAGACGCGATCGCATTGCCCATCGCATTTACATGATGACACACGTTATAAATAGGTATGCTAATTTAAAAACTCCAATTTCTCTTGCGTTTACATTACTTCTTTTTATTTTATAATTATTCATTTACAATTGCGAAATATGTCTCCAAATAAAATATAAAAGTAATCTTATTAGAATAAGTTCAAATTCGTAGCTACATCTTGAATAGGAAAATAGTCGTATGGAAAATAGTTGGACCACGTGCTCTGCCGAGTATTGAGTTTACGTAAATTATATCGCTATTGAAAACGAGTTCCTTTGAATTTAAAATGATTAATTAGAGGTACATATCATTTGGTCCATGATTTGAACTTTTGATGAACTATGTGCAATTAAATTATTAGAATTTTCTCGTCTATCTTGACGCAAATTCGCTTGTAAACTCACTTGTGTAAACTCGCTCAAACTAGCACTGTCGGTAAATCGTAGTTGGTAAACACTGATTTTAAATTATGAACCATTTTATGCATGTTAATGATAAATGAATAGTTATCGTTAATTGCTTTCGTGTTATGTTTAATAGTATGCAATGAATTGAAGAACCAACAAATAGTAATACTTTCTGATACTTTATTCATAAAAAAATTTTACTTCCGGGTTTGTCTTTTTGGGTCAAAGATGAAATGTCCGACTGGCAAAAATTTGAATCTGCATCCCTGGTAAGATATCTTTAATTTATGGGTTGAGGAAATTTTAAATCGACAAAACACTTGATTCACAAACTCCTTGAATTTTTTTCATGCGTCTCAATGAAAACCGAAGATAGAAATAATAGATTTGACTTACTTGACGACCATCTTGACAGGATAGAGTCCCTGGTTGAGTCTCTTCTCAGCAGGAATCTCGAACGAAAGGCGTCCATGTCCGTCAGTTACCTCTGTCCCAATAAACGTCCAGTCTCCTGCTGGAGGCTGTGGCATCACGTACACATCGACCTGAATAACGAGAATGAGTGAGAAATTTCCTCGAATAGACACCTCCTTCTGTCCAAGCATGTATTTGAGACCCCCTTTATTAATTTTTTTGGCAATATAAAACATCCAATCAAAATCATATTGAAATGCAATCTTTCTTGAATACGATTTGTTGTATTTATTCATTATTGAACTATATCTGCTATAAGAGGCACGTGTCAATACATTTTTTGTTTTGAAACTTTGCTCATCTTAACACCCCATGTCTCTTCACAATTAACCTATGTCTATTTCTTTCAAACAGTCACATCCTGGCTTTAATTTGAGACCCTGCATCTATTCGAAGCAGTGGCGGAACCGGGGGGGTGGGGGTTTCGACTCCCCCCTTTCAAATATTTTTGCAAGGGCGAGTATGGAGGAACAAATTTTGGAACCCCCCCCCACCCCAACTTCAAAATTCCTGGATCCGCCATGGCCACTGCGAAGAAATATGGTATTGTTTGACACTGTGTTGGCGAAACACTCGTGAACACTATCCTACAAACATGCCTGATGCTTGCCGCCATCTATTTCTGAAAGCAGGGCTGTTATCCATCAGCCATAATCAGAAACAAATCTAGACGTTGCTAACCTTTTCCCCAGTGAGAGAGGTGATGTCCAACGATCCATACATAAACTTGCCCGACAACGTCTGGGCCGTGTCTTCAAGCACTATCACATCATTTGCTCGGTGGTTTGGTTGCAAATTCTGCAATGAGCAACATGAATTAAAGATTTCAATGAATGGATGCATTCCTAAACCTTTAGAACGGTCGTATTTTCAAAGAGATACAATATGTTTTAATTGAGGTGAGGTGAATTATTATCTAAAAAGAATTTGCTAAATATGTCAAAGAAACAAAATTATTACTGTATTGAAGCTTTGTACTACAGTGAAACTTGTGTACATATTCACTGGAAATAGAGAACTGGGGACATTACTGAATTAAATTGAAATATGGCATTGCCAATTTCATAGATTTATTTACTCAATCGTAAGAGTTTTGGAGTAATGGGGCTGTTGTTATGATAACTTGTCAAATGACGAGCCTGTTAGCTCAGGAACGATATTTTCAATAAAATAAAATTATGTACCCTGACTTTGATTGTTGTTCTACGTTTCAGCCACTTCTCCCGGGGTTGAGTGAGGGTCAAGGTCGACGTAGCTCCACGAGTTGTCCTCTCTGTTTCAACTAGCGCCTCGTGACGTAGAACCTACAGACAAGGGCAGGAGTAAACTGATGTCAATTTGATGATGACAGTGATGATGATGATTATGATGACAATTATAATGCCTAGTATTCAGCACAAACGCAGCTCTCTGTCGGTACATTTTATAACCATTTCAGTGCTGCTTCTAAGTGTATATCAATACTTCCCATGTCCAGGTACCCAATTTAACTGCTGGGTGGACTGAGTGCAATGTGCCAAGGGAGACAACACAGTATGAGACCAAAGTCACATTGTCTTTGTCTTCACCGGGATTCAAACACTGGCCCTTGGTGTGAGAGGTCAGCACACTTACCACAACACCAAAGTATCGGCACTTGAACAATATTTCAAGTTCTTGCAATGACAGTGACTCATTTCAACATGATTCTATAAATTTAAATATAAATTAACAAGAAAACATTGCAAAACTTCAAATTTTCAAACAAACATTGAAAAATTTCAAATTTTCAAACGAACATTGCAAAATTTCAAATTTTCAAACAAACATTGCAAAATTTCAAATTTTCAAACAAACATTGCAAAATTTCAAATTTTCAAAACAAAAGCTAGTGAAGTAATTTTTGCCATCCATTGTTTCTAACGGACCTGTCTGAGGATGAAAGCGGCGACATCGGTCGACTCCCAGAAGCTGGCGTGGAAAAGGTGAGGTAAAGCGTTGGTTGGAAAGGAGTGCAACACCTCCGGACAGTACAATACGTAGTCGACACGCTTGGTGCCCCACCACCGCCCCGTCACTGTAACAGGTATTTGGTATTTGGTACAACATAACAATGGTGTCTGGTTTATTTCTAAACTTACAGCGTACTCACGCCTTAAATAAAGTACATGATGTTTAAACTTCCTACAACTGTGAGGTGAGGTGAGTTGGGGTTTAACGCCGCTTTCAAGAGTATTTCAATTACATCACGGCTGCTAGTATTATGGCAGGGAGAAAGCCCGCAACGCCATGTGGCTATGCATTGCGGTGAAACCTGTGAGCATCGACTGGAACTAGCGAACCATGAGTGGTACTACGCTGACATCCAGTGTAGCATTGCACCCAAACCTCACTGCGTGTAGAACAGTTCTCTACTGCAGACAAAGTTGTCGTGCCCCTGGCGGGATTCGAACCCCGGACCTCTTGATCCGAAGCCGAACACGCTAACCACTGGTAGTCCACTACGCTATCCCGCCCCCTGTTACATATAGGAGATATTTCGTTATTCTGACATAATCTGATGTCAGTGGAAGTTGCAACATCGGTAACGTCCCTATCTTTGCCCAATCAAACATCCTTTCACATCTGTGAATGAATTCTCACCTGTAAACATATGCACATCACACAGCTATAGTCACTTCAAAATTTACCGTATGTTCAGTTTGATTAATGTATGTAGCTGATTTCACAACTTCGGATGCAATAATTATCTATTTCTAGCCGAGAAAGTGCTTGAAATGTAACAGAGGTTATGATAGAAAATAAGGAAGTAAAGAGAATGAGAACATCTTGGTTCTGATCTTTTATGTATTGGCTTACCGTTGGTGATGCTGGTGACGGCGGTTTCTCCAACGCCGGACGTTCCGCTGGATATACTAGAGTTGCTGGATTGTCTCTGCAGCCCGGGGTGACCCGGGGACACGGAATGTCGGTGTCCGTCGGTGAACAGAGTCAGGTGGTTCTGCACCGTCTCGACTGGAAACAGAAATACATATACATTCATTCATATACTGAACAAAATAAGGGATATTGAATGTTTTCTGATTAATATTTGGGGGCGGGATAGCGCAGTGGTTAGCGCGTTCGGCTTCGGATCAAGAGGTCCGGGGTTCGAATCCCGCCAGGGGCACGGCAACTTTGTCTGCAGTAGAGAACTGTTCTACACGCAGTAAGGTTTGGGTGCAATGCTACACTGAATTACAGTGCAGTACCACCCATGGTTCGCTAGTTCCAGCCGATGCTCGCAGGTTTCACCGCAATGCATAGCCACATGGCGTTGCGGGCTTTCTCCCTGCCGTAATACTAGCAGCCGCGATATAAGTGAAATACTCTTGAAAGCGGCGTTAAACCCCAACTCACTCACTCACTCACTCACTGATTAATATTTCATTGTTATGTCAAGTTATAAAGACATCATTATTAATAATTTTAAAATAGAGCAATGGGCTCTGTAGCTTAATCTGGACACAAAATTTCAGCTCCCTAGACTAAGTGGTTCTGGAGAAGAAGACGAAAATGTTTACAGACAGACAGATGGATGGACAGACGGATTGATGGACGGACAGATGGACAGACGCCTGACGCCATGCCATACCGTAAACCTATCGGGTCTTTCAGGCCTGATGAGCTAAAAATATGTATACCTTTATATGAACCCCTGTCACAATCAAAGTATCAAAATTTCAGTAATGAAATTTACAAATCATAATCTCCATTTTTTAAACATTACACTGCCCAGGTATCTGGATATCTCCTATTGGTGGTTCATGAGAAGAATTAAGTCGTTTGAAGCTTTTAGGGTGAACAACGTGCAACGTTCATATTTCATAATTTATCTCAACCAAATTTACAAACTTGTACCTCCATTCCACAAAGATGTTAATGACAAAATTTCATATTCCTATATCAAGCGCTTTCGGAGAAGAAGTCGTTTAAAGGTTTCACTTTAAATGTCTCTTGCGGCCATATTTGTTGGCGTTGGAATTCGTGATGACAAACTTTGACCCACTAGGTGATGGATACCCACTCACCAAATTACAGCTTTTGGGGTGTAGCGGTTCTGGAGGAGAAGTCTAAAATGTCAAAAGTTTATGGACGACGGACGCTGGCCGATGTCATAAGCCCATCTGACCTTTACAGGCTGTCAATTAGTCAATTAGTCAATAATTAAAGAAAAAGAAATACAGATCTTGTATCTTCAGTGAGTTTCTAGGTCCATAACTGTGTGTCTATTTGTCTAAACACTATGTGTCTTTAGTCAATAATTAAAGAAAATGAAATACAGATCTTGTATCTACAGTGAGATTCTAGGTCCATAACTTTGTGTTTATTTGTCCAAACAATGTGTGTCCAGATCAGTGAGTGTCTAAGATCAATTCAAACAACTATTTTCTTTCAAAATAGACAATTTTTATCTATCACCAGATGTCGGTGTTCACTCAGCAAGCATTTGGAAACTGAAACTTATCAGTTGCTATATAGGACACAGTGTGGATCGTCATGGTGTGGATTGTGGTCATCGTTAATACTCTCACACTATTATTATTTGTGTGTACGGCCCAGCCAACTAGCAAAGATGTTGACATCTCAAGTCTAAACGAATATGTGAAAAAAATGGATGCCCTACTCCATGAGGTCCAGTCTCACTCTAAAGCTCAGGAACAGAAATACTCGGCCGTCCTGTCCAGTGTTCTCTCTCAGCTGACACAGACTACAGAGGAACTGAGGACGAGTAAAAACGTCACTGAAGAGCTGCAGCAGGAGGTCGAGAACATGAAGGAGGAGTTGAAGAACGTGAAGGAAACCAACAACATCACCCGACTGGACTACGCTACAGCCATGGAGGAGTTGGCCGAGTTGAAACAATCAAACAACCAATCTCTTACCAAGTTGGAACAATCACACAACCAATGTCTTACAGAGTTGAATCAATCACTCAACCAATCTCTCGTAGAGTTGGAGGTGGTCAAGAGTGAAGTTAAATCACTCCAACAGGACTGTAGTGGTAGCTTCTTCAAATCGAATTCTACTGTCCAGGGACTCTCACAGTTGAACTCAACACAGGCTCAAATACTGGTGTCATTTGCCGAAGTCGTGGAGCAGCTGATGGCGGGTTACATACAACCTAACGGTCCTAAATGGCGTAAGTAATAACGTATAAATTCAAATTGAATCAATGACAGTAGATACAGTCAGACCCCGTTTATCCGCACAACTTGGTTACAGTTGAAAATCATGGGGACAGCAAGTCGTGCGGTTGAGCGATCATTTGCATAAAAATGCATAGAGAAGATTTGAACTACTATGGCTGCAGATGGCTGGGTTTCCGCGTATAAGGGGTCCAGTGAAACAAAGTCTGACTGTATTTATATAATCATCCTCGGTTACCCATGGTTTTATATATGCTCCGTTACTCTCCACTATATCACCCATGGGAAACCTTATCAGAAAAATCTGTACTCAAATTACCCGCCCTTGGCCAGTGTGACGAAGTCAGTAACCAAAGAAAAAAGTCAATGGGATAAGACGGATATGGCCAAGGGAGATAACCAGTGACGGATGGCTAACACAATGACCTCGCTTGCTTTGAAACGAAGTGATATGAATTGTCAT
Source organism: Gibbula magus (assembly GCA_936450465.1). NCBI lineage: Eukaryota > Metazoa > Mollusca > Gastropoda > Trochida > Trochidae > Gibbula > Gibbula magus. The sequence continues at coordinate 56,932,323 of OW388295.1, forward strand.
TGGCTCACAGGTCCAAGCTGCGTAGCAGTTTGATTGGCTCACGCCAAGGCCAAGGGCGGGTAATTTGAGTACAGATTTTTCTGATAAGGTTTCCCATGGGTGATATAGTAGAGAGTGAGTAATCGAGGATGTTATATAATTAAACTCCTCAACTACTCTATCAAAATTCCATGGTTCATGGTTGTTTATTTCAAACCGTATTTCTATTTCAGCATGGCTGTATAAGGATGTTGGATTTGAAGCTAATCTGGCTAGTGAGATACTTGTCTCGGAGTCGGGTAGAATTATATTCGACAATGTCAACCACAACGAAGGAAATGGATACGACAAGACTACCGGATATTTCACAGCTCCGGAGTCAGGGATGTATTTTTTTTGGACAAACATCGGATACCAAGATCACAAACCTCCTATTGTGTTTCATATTAAAACAAAGGAAACAATCCTTGGCCGTGCATATGGGACTACAAACGGGTTCTATGGAACGGCCATTGGAACAACCAGCTTCTATCTGAAGAAAGGGGACCATGTCTGGATAAGTTCCAAGATGGCGGTTCACTTGCGATTGTTCACATCTGCAGGGATCGTGTTGATTAAACAATATTAAATACTTTTACTTTTCTTATGTAGTTATTTGGAAACTGGCAATTCGTCCCAGGGTCTGTGTTGATTAAACAATACTAATCAATAACTTTTGTTTTTCTTATGCATGCGTTATACTGAATTTTGCATAATTTGTAGATTTGAGATATCATATTTTTAGTCTGTATATACTGACTACATTTGAGATAATGAATAACTTTCGAGACTGAAATGATGATCTATCTACATATAGGATTTCAGCATTCTAGTGCTTTTGTTCATTAGAAGAAGAAAAGAACAATCATCTTATTGGGGCCACACAGTTTTCAAATCTACAGTTCATAGTCCAGTTCAAGGACTTTGTACCATGCAGAAAGGTCACGATACGATACATATTTCGATACAGCTGCCACGATTCGATACATATTGCGATACACAAAGTCGTTCTCAAATTTCAGAAAGTTTGGATCATTCAGTTTTATTTTTCATCAGACAATTTATTCTGAAAATTCCCAAAGTTTTCATGCTGAAATGTTCAAACATAAGTATGAGATTTTTAAAATGTCTCTTCTCTCTATCTCCTGGGCTTAAGGAATTAGGAAATACAATCCAGAGGGAATGTTATAAAAATTATCCTACCTCATGTAAGAATGTCGATCCCTGATTGGTCCACGTGACCATTAACAAATATCAATAAATACAGTCATACGAGTAAATAAATCTTCCCGAGGGTGATAAATGTTTATATCCCGCAGCATGAATAAAGCATGCATCCACGTCAATCATTCCACGTCACGTGACACAAGTTAAAGGTCACAGTTTGTCGATTGATCAGCTGTTTTCTGTCAAAAATTTTCTTGTATATTTTTAATGATATTTTGAGACATGCGGTAATATAAATCGCCTACGGCTCGTTGGATAAACACTAACGCGGGTCTGATAAATTAAGATGTCACCCTCCACTGAATGTTATAACTTATATTAAAACTGTACTATAAGGTTTTATTAGGTAAGCATATTTTTCCAGCGATCTGATTGGTTGAGAGGTGACCATGTGACCGTCGACAGAAAAGCATATTGACTCCAGCCCAAGTCCGACAAAAAGCCGTATTGACTTCAGTGACGTCAAACGATTGTTGCATGACGTCAAACGATTGTTGCATGACGTCATGCTATTGTTATCATGACGTCATGTGACCGTAGGCCCAGCTGTTCAAACCGAATTGCATTTTTGACTGTATTTCATTGTTATCCTTTCGTTTCTGTATTAATTTCATAATAAAACAATTATAGACTGATGATTCGGTCAATACCTGTTTTTATGAACCCGAGAAAACAATATTGACCGCGGACTTCGTCCTTGGTCAATATTGTTTTCTCAGGTCCATAAAAACAGGTATTGACCTCATCACCAGTCTATAATTGTATAATATAGGAATATATATGTAACAATTCAAAACGTAAGTATGAGATACATACCAACATGGACAGGTTCTCCGTCCCCGAGCGGGAACTTGCTGTACCTCGAGATCTTGACCGGAGCGATATGTCTGAAGCCAGACTGAACCAGGGGCTCGAGTCGGATGGCGATCGGGTCGTTGGAGTGGAACAGATTGTACACCTGGTGGCAAGATGGCTTCAGCGGGGGACCTGTTGAGACGACGAGAATATCAAATATATAGAGGATATCTGTCTTTTCTTGACTAATATCATGTTTATATCATCGAGTGAGGTAGAAAATTATATAACTTTTCTACCTCACGAGGTATTTGTTTTTATTATATGATGTTATCTTTGTAATTACATCCGAAAAGTGCTCGTCACCACAGTAACAATATATCATAAGCCAATTCACTGCGTCAGACCATTGTTTTATGACGTCACATTATATCAGTCACTGGTCGCAGTGCAAATACAAGAAAAAAGTGAGCATGGCTCACATACCCCCGCCATCCGCTGTCTGTTCATTGAGAATTATAGATGTGAAGGTTACTATGTTTAAAAAACAGATTCAAGCATCATAACATTGTCCAAACTAATTTTAGGAACTGACTGTTATTACAAAATTTCATTCACCCAGATGTAATATTTTTCAGGTAACTTAATTTTTCCCATTAGGGCATCACACCGGTAATTTGTACCAAGTTCAATTACAGATTCAAGGGCTTCATAACTCCGTAAAAAATAATATTTCGGAACTTGACTGTGAACTCGATGAACAGTATCATCTGGACTACCTACATGTAAAATTTAATTCACCTAGATGTAATAGTAGCCGAGAAAACTTGTCCCCATTGGAGCATCACAGCTCTTTTGGTACAAAGTTCAATTTCGGATTCAAGGGCCATAATTCCGTAAAAAATAATATTTCGGAACTGGTTTTCAAACTTGATGAAGAGTATCATCTGGACTACCTCCATATTAAATTTCATTCACCTAGATGCAATAGTTTCCGAGAAAACTTGTCACCATTGGAGCATCACAGTCCTTTTGGTACTAAGTTCAATTTCGGATTCAAGTCCATAACTCCGTAAATAATAATATTTCGGAACTGGTTTTCGACTCCATAAAGAGTATGGTCATGAGTACTCACAACCAAAATTTCATTCACCTAGGTTGAACAGTACCCGAGAAAACTTGTCCCCATTGAACACTAAGTCCAAAAAGTGACGTTTGCATGGAAACGACAAAAAATTTAAATCTCAGAAAATTTAAAATTGTCTGTGCGCGATCGGAAGAACATGGTTAACAACTTTACAAAGTTTGGTTGATGTACCTTTGACATTTTTTGAGAAAACGGAAGGACGGACGGACGGAATGACCGCTATATACCCCTGCCTCCTTCGTAGTGGGTGTATAATAAGTTATTATTATATAAGTTTATTTCACTGATAAATCACAGTATTTCATTGCTCGTCGTATAACAAATAATTTCATTATTCTAAAAGGGCTGATTAAGTGATGAATTTCTGAGAAGAGAAATATCAGAGACTTTACTCAAAGATAAACGTATTCAAGTCAACCATCTATATACCTAAAAGCAGTTATCTTGAATATCATTAGATTAATAGTGCCTTATGTTTAAACATCCAATACAGAATTGTAAAAATATACTACCTGATACTTGCAAAATGAATATTCAAAAGGGAGTCAAATGAAATCATCAGATAGTTTTTGTATACACCAACAATAATTACTTATAATTTGTAAGTAACAATAACATGACAATGCAGATCTGACATTTCACGTTAATCAGAACATATCTAAAATCGTGCAAACCAAAATTTTTCAATCTAAAAGGTTGTCCTAATTATTAGTAATTGTTACACCGTTTCCCCATTTGAAATAATTAAATGTGTTCACAATAAAATGGCTGCCATGCAATTTTTGCTTTATACGCAACACCGTTATTACCACTACAGATAATTGGTTTGTGTCATAAGGTATTTTACCCTCTAAAGTAAATATAAATGACATAAACTATCATTATAAATGGGAAATTTGAAGAAATAAAATTTGCAAAAGACGTGCTACTGCCTCTTTAAACTCTTGTTTTTGTCCATCTTTACACAGCAAACAAAACAATGGTGAGAAAAGTTTTCTCACCATTGTAATGTTTGCTAGTTAAAAGGAGTGAGTATATACTCCGAAACATCGTAGATTTCACATTAAAGAAGTTGTTATCCAGAAAATCTTCCCGTTCTTGTGTATCTTGTATCCAATCTGTTTCTCATGAATAAAATGTGTTTGAAACGAAACATCATCACTATCATTTGAGTAATCAGTTAGTCCTTTTTGTTGATGAGATGATGATGAGAAATGTATAAACGACCAAATTAGAATATTTCATATGGAGAAATTATATTATCTTTCCTTACAGTTAAATACTCGTTTCTGATTGGCTAACGGTAGCTACATCTTTCATTATGTACTCCGTCAGTCTCATGGGGTACAAATTTCATGTACCCCGCTGCCATAGTAACAGCTCCTAGCAAAGAGTACTGTAGGTCTCGCATTATGGTCAGATGACGTTATACAATGACGCACGAGATGTACAGAGTTTTGAACAGTTCGATCAGCTGTTTACGGGTCTATTAATTACAGACATAATTTTCCAATAGATGCTGCTTTGTTTGGAAACAAATCTTATTTTGCATTCACTCAATTAAACAAAGAATAACTCGTTTTAAGGCATTTAAAAGCTTATAGTACTACGTAATATGACTCTTAACATTTCAGTCGAGACGGGTGACGCCATTTTGTTTATGTTTAGGGTCAAGGTCATTCAATCGATATAAGCTGATCAGTCATCGTCAGTCAAGACGCAGTAAATACAATAATACTAATTTTATTGACATAACGGAAAGATAAATACGTTGTATACTTCTCCCTCGGGTAATACGGTCTCATGTACCATCTTTGTACCAGTGTCATCGCCTGGTACACTGGTAAAAAGATGGTACATGAGACCGTATTACCCTCGTAAGAAGCATACAACTTGTAATATTTCATACGGCAAGAATATACTTACAGTGCTTATCTTCCCCTGAGAAGAGCCTCCTATACGCCAACACAAGTCCGATAGGCGACCCGAACATGAAGAAATCTGACACATCAAAATCAAACTTAAAGTAACCACTATCAAAATGGCTCCCTGTGCTAGTCCTTCGGGAGCCATCGTCTCTTTGATTTACGCTCAGATGAGTTGAGTTTCGGGACGACCCTTGTCGTCTGAATTCCACAAAATCAGGGGGGATAACTTCGCTTTTACTCCGCTTGTATTTCTCGCTCTGTTCGACACTAGATTGAGCATTTGTGTCGGGATTGAGATCTGGGTCACTATGGCTAAGTTGCTTTGATTCTTGGAGTTTTCCCGAGGTGTGATGTCGATGCTCGCCCGTTTTAGCTTCACCGCCTGCATGATCGTCCTCAAGACTAGTATGACTCCCGTAGCGACTCCCGCCGCGGTGGAAATGTTGATTAGCTCGTGTCAACGCATCGTAGACAAGAAGGGAGCCGGTAGAATCAGCCAGTATACAGACCTGAATTGGAACAAGAGTTGTATCAAATAATGATTGTATCAACATTTGAGGTGAGGTGAGGTGAGTTGGTGTTTACCGCCGCTTTCAAGAGTATTTCACTAATATTGCGGCTGCTAGTATTATGGCAGAGAGAAAGCCCGCAACGCCATGTGGCTATGCATTGCGGTGAAACCTGCGAGCATCGGCTGGAATTAGCGAACCATGGGTGGTACTACGCTGAAATTCAGTGTAGCATTGCACCCAAACCTTACTGCGTGTAGAACAGTTCTCTCCTACAGACAAAGTTGCCGTGCCCCTAGCGGGACCCGAACCCTGGACCGCTTGATCAGAAGCCGAACGTGCATTTGATGTAATTGTGATGGAGTATATAAATTTAGTTGAAACACTCATAAAATACTTGTAATGAATAACTGATATATGAACTTGAAGCAAAGCCAATGTTCTTGAATCCTATTTGAAGATAAGATCTGGGATACATAACAACTTGAAGCAAAGCCATTAATGACTTTGAAAAGAAATCTGAAATGAGGTATAACTCCCGACACACACCCCATCATGTTATAACAACAAAATACTTCAAAATGGTCGCTAACCTGTCCACCGAACCCCTGTCCCTCCTCCGATATGAGGAACTCCTGGAAAGCCTGGTTGGCCCTGACAACGGTCGTGTTGACGTGTTCCTGATATTCTGCGCTGGACGATGCGAACAGTGATATGGCACCGAGAGGAACAAAGTCTTGTGTCCATGACAACGTGTTCTCACCTGAAGACACTCCCGTCTGCCCCTCGAAGTTGTAGGGGCTGAGGCTGAATGAAAATAGCTCATAATTAGCTTGAATGGTATATTAAAAGATATTCAATGCTTTAAAGTGGTAGTAGTAGTTTTTTGCAAATTTTTTTTTTCAAATTTCCCATTTACAATGATAGTTTATGTTATTTAAATTTACTTGAGAGGGTAAAACATCTTATTACAGAAACCATTATCTGTAGTGGTAATGATTGTGTTGCGTATTAAGCAAAAATTGCATGGTGGCCATTTTATTGTGAACACAATTTATTATTTTGAATGACAAAATAGATTTCCATGTACACTCATTTTTTAACTTGATTTTCTGAAGAGAGAAGGGTGTTTTGCTATTGGTGACATTATTTTTTAAATACATTTCATCGACTTATTTCAGTAAAAAAAAACGTGCTATTGCCCCTTTAAACATTAGATAATGGAATTTGAGATCTTTTGTAAAAATGTGTGAAATTTGTCTTTTATACCAGTATAGCAGAGCTTTGAGAGTACGGGGGGTAATTCTCTCAGGGCTTCAACTGTCATAAATTCGAAGAAGGGGAGAAAACAAAATAAATATAGGTTTTAATGATGATGTTGATGCCGTCACGACAAAATTGGGTGTGGGTCATCTATGGCATGACTAGTTTGGACGCATAACAAGATAATATAAGAATCAGATCAGCACATTCTCCTCCTCTTCCTATTTGACCAAAGAAACCTCTATCTGTAGCTGTTTTTTGGACAACAGCCCTGGCAAGTTAAATCCAATGTCAGTTCCATCAATGGCTAATTTATGCCTTACTGATTTTTCTTGACTTTTCTGTGCTAATGTAGCGGTTCGCTGCACCTGAACTTCAGAGTGGGCTCTTGTACTCCAGCAAAGAAACGTTGTTATTATTCAGATTTTCTTCTTATTAGAACTCGTACTTTTTGTGTGCCTCTGATGAAGTAACGGCTAGGCTGATTTTTGATGAAATTTTCAGGGATTATAGCCTGTGACAAAAACTCGACCTGTACATAGACCGAATTTTGATTTTCGGCCCAAAACAGGGGGGATAACACCAAAGGTGAACAACTTTAAACCTCAATATCTCAAAAAAAATAATAAAGATAATTTCACAAAACTTTTACCAAGATGTGGGCAACAGCAAGGACAAGTAGAAGTCTTGAAGAACTAAGTATTGATGCGTTAATCCTAGTTATTATTATCATAAGAACATCTCACCTGGAGAGGATGGAGAGAGTATCAGAGCAGACCTGGGGACTGGGTACGAGACGGAATGCCACCTGGCCGTGAGCAGCCTGGTAGTGAGACTGGATCACGCTCTCAAACGTGGAGCGCAGCGTCAGGAAGTCGCTTCGTTTCGTTGGCTCCTTGCCAGCATCCAGAACACTCCCTGCAAACAGAGAGAGACACGTTAATTGTTATTTCCAATGAACAAGTTTCAAAACTTACCTTACCTTTAGCTAGTACATAGTCCTTGACTCAAGAAAAGTTGCCAGTTTTGGATGTCACATGACTGATTGACACACATCTTCCATCACATCAGGTCAGGTCACCTCCGTCCTCGCGGTATATCATCAACACATTTAAACTGTTTACAGGTCAGCATAGTAATATGCACTAGTAAGGTTACTAAGTCTTTTAAACAAGATTTATTATATGAATCCTGAAATATTGAGCTTTTTCTGTAAATTGAAATCTTATCAAAAGTTTGGCTAATGTCCTAATGAAATATCTTCTACCTGCTATAACCTGATGATGGCCCATAAACAGGAATAATATTAACCTTTAACTGGCTGAGACTGAAACTCTGGAGTAGACAAGACTGGACATGAGTGTCTGTTATGACCTCTTCATCCAAGGTGAACTTTATTATCCTACCTCATGTAAAAATGTCGATCCCTGATTGGTCCACGTGACCATTAACAAATATCATTAAACACTGACTTACGTTTGATAAAATCTTCCCGAGGGTGATAAATGTTTTATATCCCGCAACATGAATAAAGCATGCATCCATGTCACGTGACACAAGTTAAAGATCATAGTTTGTCGATCGATCAGCTGTTTTCTGTCATTTTTCTTTGTTTTTTTTAAAATGATATTTTGAGACATGCAGTAAGATAAATACGTTATAACATTCAGTTTGTTCGGGTGACATCGTAATTTATCAGACCCGTGTTAGTGTTTATCCAATGAGCCATAGGCGAGTTGGATAAACACTAACTCGGGTCTGATAAATTACGATGTCACCCTCCACTGAATGTTATAACTTATATTGGAACTAGCTTAGGGTTGACATTAATCATATCAAAGCAGTCCCAAGCCATTTCATCTTGCCAGATGCTGTATCATATCATCGAGTTCAAACCGGCCTTTTGGACTTTTAGTCAAAAAATTGTTTATCCAAGCAAATTCTTCACAACCATGGGCTACTGGACGAGTGGTAATTTTTAACCGTGCAGACTGATGTAGATAAGTTGATAGAGTGTCCGCCAGGCTTTGATTCCCGGTCGTGTCACACCAAAAGGATTGCTTCCTTGCTTGACATTCAGCATTATAAGGACAGAACATTGCTTAACTGGCACTGTTACTGCTGGTTGCAGAATGCGCAAAATGAATTTCAAATGTACTCTGTATTGCGGACAATAAAGAGTTATCATTATCATTATTATCATCACTACTATACTGACCCCCATGCATGACGAGGAAGAGAATCTTGATGGGGCAGGCGCTAGAAGTATGAGGGGGGTGAGAGTCCAGACTTGAGGGGAGGGACGTGTCCACGCTATACATCATCCGAAACTGCTCGCACCGACGTCCGAAGTTGGTCTCTGCAAATAAGAAGGAAATATTTGGTCAATCTGAAGATGAAAAGGAACTAACAAATTACTTGAAAATATAACATGTTCATTATCTCAACTTAATCCATGGTGATGACGTCAGTCTATTGTGTTGACGGTTTATCTTTCTTAAGAATCTACTGGTCATTGACTGTCCCAGTCAGAAGGGGTGTTAGGTTTTGACGTTTTAGTAATGGCTAACTGAGTACATTTTTTTAGATTAATGTATTTTGACTTTGTGTCTCTGAATAGGATCTTAGAATATCTCAATTATGACAAATTAATTTTTTTAATGCAACAACCTGGATTCGACATGCAACCTTTTGTTTGGTGGACAGCGTTTTTATCCATTAGGCTATGAAACGCAGTTAGAAACCATAGGATTGTTTATCAGAGACAAAATGGAAAGGCAGAGTTTAACCTGTCAATCACATCGCTTCGCGTGGAATTTTAACATGTAAATGGCAGTTTTGTGTTTCATATGTGTTGTTCTTTTGCTAATAATTGAAATGATTTTGAACGATAAATAAAATCTCACATTTGTGTTTTCTGATATCAAATACATCAACATATTTGTATTTGTAATGTTTGTAACTTTAATCAACGAGTGTAGATATTTTATATATAAGAAGACACCTGGGTGAGATTCTCTAAATACGCACCTTCTGAGAGAGCGTCTGCGTACTCATCCCCGCTGGAGATCATCTCCATGGATGTTGAGCGCACCAGAGCTCCCCCGTGAGTCTCCTCCTCCTCCGTTCCTTCTGGAACACAAAGAACATAATGTAGGAACTTGTTCAACAAGCAATTGTCACCAAGGTGACATGATCTCCAACGCAAATTTATACTTCAAAATAAAATAATGTCAAGGTCACCAAAATTTCACAGGCCCTGAATCTTTCCTAGAAGAACATAGGTGTAGGTTGTGGTTAGAAACCAGTGAAATGTTTTTGTGATATCCCGCTGACAAGCTAAGTTCAAATGCCGAAAATTCAAAGTTGCACTGTGAGAAACTGTTGACCGGAGTAATGTGCTTCACAACCATGCAATTATGACTGACAAAAGCAGGACAGTTTGATTATTTAATGCTTGTTAGGTATGTTTGAGTGATTGTTTAGTTTTCCTTTGATTTTCTTCAATCGGTCATTTGACTTTTCAAATGCCTGACAGGTCAATTTTCCAATGGACAAACTGGATTCACAATTGGACATGCCTGGCAAATAGCCCGATTTCTCCACCCCTGGTCCTTCCCCTGTGTGGACAATGATAGTCCCTGGGATTTGTACCCTGGAGTCAAAAAAAAAGTGATCGAGGCAGACATCAACGGTAAAATGTATCAAGCCCTAGTTTCACTTTATAACAACGTTCAGTGCTGCGTGAGAATAAATGGACTTTACACACCCTGGTTTGATGTGCATTGTGGTCTAAAACAAGGATGTCTTCTATCACCGTTACTTTTTAACATGTATGTTAATGATTTACTAGTTACTATTAATGACCTGTCCATTGGTGTGAATGTTGGTGATAATAATATTTCTATTTTAGCATATGCTGATGATGTCGTGCTTTTAGCTGAAAATGAAAATGATTTAAATTTTATGTTAGATTTACTACATTTATGGTGTGAAAGAAACAAGATGTCTGTTAATACATCTAAATCGAAAGTCATACACTTTCGACCCCCCTCCACAGCAAAGTGTGAATGTGTATTCAAATGTGGTGATGATGAATTAGAAATTGTTGAATGTTATAATTATCTTGGTTTGCTCTTTACTGAGCATCTCAACTATAAGCGTATGGCTAGAGCTGCAGCGTCGTCTGCTAGTAGAGCGCTAGGTTTACTTATTGTTAAATACAAACAATTGGGAGGTATGAATTATAGCACTTTTACTAAGTTATATAATACTATGGTATGGTCCACTCTTGACTATGGTTCATGTATATGGGGTGTGTATGAATTATCATGTGTGAATGCGGTGCAGAATAGAGCGATGCGTTACTTTTTAGGCTTACGTAAATATGCACCAAATAATGCTGTAATTGGTGACATGGGTTGGACGCCTCCTTTTATCATGCAATGGTGCAGTGTTGTTAGATTTTATAGACGTTTATGTAATGTGGACCCCGATCGATTAACATCAAAAATATTTGTTTGGAGTTATAACAGAGCACGTGCTAACAAAAGAAATTGGACGTTTAGAGTAAATAAGAAGTTATCCGATCTTGGTCTTAATCATTTTAGTACTATTACCAATATGTATTGTCTTAAGCATGTTGTGTCATCTGTGAAGAAAGTAATGTTTGATGATTTTTGTACAAAATGGAGTGAGAATGTGTGTCGACCTTCAAGCACTAATGGCACAGGAGGTAATAAACTTAGGCTATATTGTAATTTTAAGCACTTTCCCGATAGTGAATTTTATGTGACATGTTTCTTGCCTCGTTCTTACAGACGAGCGCTGGCAAATTTTAGATGTGGTACGGCCCCTTTACGGATTGAAACGGGACGCTATGATAGCACAGTGTTGAATGAAAGATTATGTTTACATTGTTCTGATTTTATAGAAGATGAATGTCATGTTTTACTGAACTGTCCTCTGTACAAGGATGAAAGATCTTTACTTTTAAATGTATGTCGCACAGAATGTTTTAATTTTGATTTTTTATCAGATTTGGAAAAGGTGTGTTTTATATTGTCCAGCCATGAAATGTGCTTTTTATCTGCCAAAACCTGCCACTTAATTTTACTGAAAAGACGGTCTCATTTTTATGGTAATTAAGAATATGTTATATATGTACATAAACTGTGATATATTTTGTAAATATCATATTTTTATAGTCTCTCATAACTCCGCACGGAGTGTCTCAATTTTAACCAAGATGCTGTATTTTACTTTGTAATTATGAGGTGAGACTGAAATAAAATATCTGTCTGTCTGTCTGTCTGTCAGTCAAACTTGCTATGGAGTATCCCACATAATAAAGCGGTGGATCCCGAATCTTTCAAAGGAGTGGGGTTCACGTTTGGGGTCCATCAAATATACATGCAAAATTTTTCCAAAGGGGGTTGATGGGGTTGAACCTCTTCTGGATCTGCCTATGACAGTAAGACCTCACAAAAGATATTATCACCAGTCTACCAGACTCTGCACAGCACCTTGGGAGAATAGTCCATTACGAAAGAAGTTGACATGAAACCTTTAATCTGCCTTGTGAACATAGCACAGGCTTATAGAATCTCCCATAGATACAGATAATACTTAAATTGCTTTAAAATGTTGATGTGGTCTTTACCGAACTATAAAGTACATCATAAAGAAGGATATAACATTTGGTCACATGTTGACATGAGAAATAATTGTAGAATATATTCAAACTATTTCGAAACTACAATACCAAGATCATAATTCTTAGCTAAAAAAGAATTTGGCGAATGCCATAGCTTCATGCCTATCAAATTCAACTTTAATTTTTTCTTAAATATCAAGAAAATCAGATGTCAAAAATTGAAATGTTTTTTTTAAATATAACCATCATGAATGTTATTTTTTATTCCATGTCTATATATCTATATATCTGCATGAGAAATACAACTTAGTTCACCCTATATCTTAGTAAATTGGCATACATATACCTAGCATATTAATTATAAATTCATATGTTTAATTAGTTTTCCAATAATTCACCCATTTCTCCGAATAAGCCTGTGAAAACTGTTTAATGTTTTCAATTATTGAAAGCTTTTTGTAATAATTATGATTTATCCTTTATCAGCTAATCGGTAAATGAAGAGTATTTTTTTTACACACATTTCAGATAAACAGGGAAAAGTAGTAAGATTTCTTTGAAAACATGGTATTTAGCAAATAAAAAAATAGAGCCATGGGCTCTGTAGCTCATCAGAGTTTATTTTGTTTGATGATGAAGACAGAAATATGTTGTCTCAATATAATGCACAATCCATATATAACCCTGACAAATCTTAGTCTTGAAATTGAGAGAGAGCACTCAGCAAGGTCAACACACAGGAGATTAGGCTATATTCTGACCCCTTGGCTCTGGTTACAAGCCAGCTGTGTTTTTTGTGTTTTACCGCCAAATTATGTAATAGACTCTTGCTTGCACTAAACACTGGCAGCACTGATCTAACTGTATAAGGCTTAAAGAGAACAGGCAATGTGATGAATCTCATGGTACATAGTACAATTTTGAATCACCTTGGCTAAACAATCTCGGTTCTAAGCCTTGTCATCCAAACATCTAAACATTCTGAACAAAATATTCCTTCTAGTTTGTTCTGGATGAAAACAGGATTTTAGGTAATGGCCTACGGGGCTCTTATTTGGGGCCACTGGGTCACCAAATCTACAATTTAGAATCTCCATTGGCTAAAGACTCTTTACACAACATGACAACCTTCTAGGTCTTTTCGTTCTGGAGAAGATGAAAATAATCTTATCTTATCATTTCATCACCAGTCATATGCAGTTCACATATCTCATGTAAAATAAAAGAATTCTTAACTCCTCTTCAATTTAGTCCTTTATGCCTTGTCACAATTTTCAGTTCATAGGCTATTCAAAAGTTCTCATTTCACATTGATTACATCAATTTGACAAACATGTCCACAATGTAGATTGTTATCTAAAGTCGACATACATTTCAAATAAAGTGGCTGAAGTGTCATAAAATATCAGTTCAAAATTCATTTTCAAAGGTTTTTTTTAGGCTGTGGCCCATATTTGGGGTCACAGGGTCACCAAATTTACAAGTTTGAATCCCCATTGGCTAAAGAGTTTGCATACAATATTACAGCCTTCTAGATCTTTTTGTTCCGGAGAAAAAGATGAAAACAGGATTTTAGGTAATGGCCTGTGAGGCCCTTATTTGGGGCCACAGGGTCACCATATCTACAATTTAGAATCTTCATTGGCTAAAGACTCATTACACAACATGACAACCTTCTAGGTCTTTTCGTTCTGGAGAAGATGAAAATAATCTTATCTTATCATTTCATCACCAGTCATATGCAGTTCACATATCTCATGTAAAATAAAAGAATTCTTAACTCCTCTTCAATTTAGTCCTTTATGCCTTGTCACAATTTTCAGTTCATAGGCTATTCAATAGTTCTCATTTCACATTGATTACATCAATTTGACAAACATGTCCACAATGTACCGTATATTAACGGGTATAAGTCGAGAATTTGATACCAAAAATTAGGGGGTCAAGAAGGGGGGTCGACTTATACACGGGGTCTATGTTTCAGCCCCAAAAATCTAGATGCCAGGTAAGTATCTGCCAGCCCAGCAAGTCGAACGGACGATGTTTACACCGGAAACAATTCATCGATGTCCAGTCGACAATATTAAAATCATTGAATAAAAAACATATGCTTTATTGTTGTCTTTTTAAAATACAAATATAGCGTGATATACGAATAAAAAATAACATTTCAATCACGAAAGTTCATTAAAGATTATATTATAATCTTCACTATTACCTGACAAACATCGATCGATATCTAGCCTTGATGTAAGTCGAGTGACCCGATAAGGTCACGTGGACCAATGAGATTCTACATAGAAGCCGGTGACATGCGAGATAGATACTCATGAAAAAATAATCAAGTGTTTACGCAGTGAGAAGTGCAAATTACTGGTACGAGTAGACGTATAATTTCTGAGATGTTCTAACATAATAGCATATATTCAAAAATATTTAGAGAAATGTAAATTGCCGATTGTCATTGTATTGTTACTGAGATGTTCACCATTCATTTTGTATAATAGTGTATATTCAATACTTGTTAATAGACAGACGTTTGATTAGGTTGTGAATAGATTTGTTAATTGCCAGTCAGGGTAGTGATTCATTAGCGCATCCGGTAATTATCTAAGCTTTGATGTTAAATTAACATTAATTGATAGTAATTAACAGTAATTAAAGCCTGTCACTTCTCATCTCAAAAGTAAAAGCAATATCTTTTTACGTCTTTTTCTACTAGGTAACAATTTAACTATTCACCGGTTATCTAATAAAGTTTTGTCAACATGTTGGTCGTAGTTTATTCGGCTTGATGAGAGGAAAATGTAATTTGATTGAAACAAATAATAACAGACACCGTGAGTCACAAGTTGTATCTTTTTATTGGTTGTTTACAACGTCTGAAAAATAAATTATCATTTAATAATATTTAGGGCAAAACAATTGAAAAGTCGATCGACATCACTGCTTACCAATCGCCGCTGTGTTGACTCTTGGCCATGTCGACTTGTCACTCGGTGTCAGTCAGCACGTGGTAAAAGGGGGGTCGACTTATACATGAGATATAGGGTTTTGACCAGTATTTGGGTAGTTGAGAAAGGGGGTCGACTTATACGCGGGGTCGACTTATACCCGGTAATATACGGTAGATTGTTATCTAAAGTCGACATACATTTCAAATAAAGTGGTTGAAGTGTCATAAAATATCAGTTCAAAATTCATTTTCAAAGGTTTTTTTTAGGCTGTGGCCCATATTTGGGGTCACAGGGTCACCAAATTTACAAGTTTGAATCCCCATTGGCTAAAGAGTTTGCATACAATATTACAGCCTTCTAGATCTTTTTGTTCCGGAGAAAAAGATGAAAACAGGATTTTAGGTAATGGCCTGTGAGGCCCTTATTTGGGGTCACATGGTCACCAAATCTACAATTTAGAATCCCCATTGGCCAAGGAGTCTGTACATATAATTTCAGCTCTCTGGAGTCATTGGTTCTGGAGAAGAAGATGAAAATAGCTTTATAGCTTATGACCCCTGTGGCCCTTATTTGGGGTCACATGGTCACCAAATCTACAATTTAGAATCCCCATTGGCCAAGGAGTCTGTACATAAAATTTCAGCTCTCTGGAGTCATTGGTTCTGGAGAAGAAGATGAAAATAGCTTTTAAGGTTATGACCCCTGGGGCCCTTATTTGGGGTCACAGGGTCACCAAATCTACAATTTAGAATCCCCATTGGCCAAGGAGTCTGTACATAAAATTTCAGCTCTCTAGAGTTATTGGTTCTGGAGAAGAAGTCGAAAAAGTGAAAAGTTTACGGACGGACGGACGGACGGACGGACGGACAGATGCCATCCCATGCCATAAGCCCATCGGGCCTTTCAGGCCTGATGAGCTAAAAATCTATCTATCCAAAATGAATACCTTTTAAGGTAATAAAGTACTGTTATTTGTCAATTTATCAATTTTGTTTCTGGGAAAAAATATATAGAACAAACACAACAACAACATTTGAAATAAGATGATGAAGAGATGAGGTGGGTTCCCAGGATAGCGAAGAAGATCGGATGAAAAACATTGATATCCATGTGCAAAGATGTCAATCAGAGCTTATTAGGTCTATTTCATTCAGATATAAAGTCAAACATAGATTTTAGATCATCCTTGCTATGGCCATGTTTAAGATAAAATCATAAAATATCAGGACAAAATCTCAAAATTTAACATCTGCTAGTAGGTCCCGGCACAAATTTTAGCTTCAGTTGTACGGAAGAAGACTAGATGAAAATATTCACAGATGATACTTGACAGAACGCAACTTTGCCGTCAGCAATATTGATAAAAATATTTTATCATATAACATCAGCAACATATATAACCTTTCGAATCAAATTTCAAAATTCTTATTATTAAATATTGCAATTTTATCTACCCAATAAAATATCAAATCTTGAAACTCAATATAGAGATAGTGTCGTAAAATAATGAGATTCATGAAACTCAATATAAGATCGAGTCTTACAAGATTCATGAAACTCAATATACCTCGCATCTACCTCTATCTCGCATGTCACCGGCTTCTATGTAGAATCTCATTGGTCCACGTGACCTTATCGGGTCACTCGACTTACATCAAGGCTAGATATCGATCGATGTTTGTCAGGTAATAGTGAAGATTATAATATAAACTTTAATGAACTTTCGTGATTTAAATGTAATTTTTTATTCATATATCACGCTATATTTGTATTTTAAAAAGACAACAATAAAGCATAAGTTTTTAATTCAGTGATTTTAATATTGACTGGACATCGATGTTTGTGAATTGTTTCCGGTGTAAACATCTTCCGTTCGACTTGCTGGGCTGGCAGATACTTACCTGGCCTCTAGATTTTTGGGGCTGAAACATAGACCCGTGTATAAGTCGACCCCCCTCCTTGACCCCCTAATTTTTTGTATCAAATTCTCGACTTATACCCGGTAATATACGGTAGTAATAGGCCTATTTTCGTGAAATTACAAGTTTAAAAAAAAAAAAAATTTCTTTAACATGTGAATGATCAAACTTGGAGGAGCAAAAGAGACCGTCAGTTTGCAATAAATCACGCCATGTGTGATCTGCTCTCCAACAGAAAATCAATAAGGATAGACCTAATTCTTCCACATACACACTCGATACACATTCTTAGTCATACAGTGTAGGTAGTCTGGTATTCTAAAGCTGTCCATCATCTTGTCTTGAATATACAGAGTGAAAAATGTTTTATGAAAATTTCTTATGCAAATCGTCGTCGAGTTTCAAACCCTGAAAGACACAACACAGCACTTTTCAAATCAAGTTGAATTCATATGGATTCCGAGCCATGCTCTGGAAATGAAGCAAAGCATACAAATTTTTGGTCGGTTTTTGCTAAAATTAAAAAAATTTAGGGCTCCTTGGTATTGTCAAAAGTTTAACAACAACGCATGTGTAACTTTTAAAACCAAATTTGAAGCTTTTAATTCATACAATTTTCCAGTGATCTGGAAATTAAATAAACAGAGGAAATGTCACCATTCTCTGCTAAAAAATAAATTGTGTATCCAATATTTTGGCTGTAGCTGAGCTGGAGCTAAATCCCTCAATCACTCTCAGCTAGGCCATCATTTTCAATACAAGCCCATCAAACATTATGAATACAAGCCCCATCCATTATCATAAATACACCATTGTCAATCCATCATTATCATACAAGACTATTAATCCTTATCAATTCAATATCATCCATTATCAATACAAGACCATCCATCACAATCAATACAAAATCTTCCACAATTATCAATACGAAAACATCCATATTTATCAATTTAAACAAGCGCAATCCATCAATACAAGAACAATCCATCAATATCAATACAAGCCCAATCCATTATTATCAATACAAGACCATCAATCATAATCAATATAAGCAATACTAAGATCGATCATTATTGATAAGAGCCCCATTAATCATCATCAATACAAGTCTCATCCACCATTATGAACATCAATACAAGTCTCATCCATCATTATGAACATCAATACAAGTCTCATCCACCATTATGAACATCAATACAAGCCCGTCATTATCAATACAAACATCACTTCATTATCAACACAAACATCACCTCATTATCATTACAAACATCACCTCATTGTCAATACAAACATCACCTCATTATCATTACAAACATCACCCCATTATCAATACAAACATCACCTCATTATCAATACAAACATCATCTCATTATCAACACAAACATCACTTCATTATCAATACAAACATCACATCATTATCAATACAAACATCACTTCATTATCAATACAAACATCACATCATTATCAACACAAACATCACTTCATTATCAACACAGACATCACCTAATCAACACAAACATCAACTAATCAACACAAACATCACATCATTATCAACACAAACATCACCTCATTATCAATACAAACATCACATCATTATCAATACAAACATCACTTCATTATCAATACAAACATCACCTCATTATCAACACAAACATCACTTCATTATCAACACAAATATCACCTAATCAACACAAACATCATGTCATTAATACAAGCATATTTTCATTATCAATACAAGCATCCTCTGATCAACACAAACCCCAGTAGGAGCCACCATTATCAATATAAGCCTCATCCATCATTATCAATACACGCATCACATTGATCATAATCAATACAAGCCTCATCCACCATTATCAATACAAGCCTCATCCATCATTATCAATACAAGCCTCACATCGATCATAATCAATACAAGCCTCATCCATCATTATCAATACAAGCCTCATCAAACATTATCAATACAAGCATCATATCATTATCAATACAAGCATCATATCATTATCCTCTGATCAATAAAAGTTGAATTCCTAATCAATACGTATGAAGCATTTTACTTACCAGAGGAAGACATGCCAGCAAAGCTTGTGTAACCAAGAGGTCTGTTCACATCAAACTCTGAGCAAGACTGACACAGATTTCTACGGGTTAACAGCGTCACAAACTAGCCATCTCCATATAAAGCGAGCTCCTTTTGCAATAATGTCTGTCTTCAAGGAATTCAATCACACAGCAATCTTGTCTGCTCCTTTCAATTCAATACTCTCCTCAAACAACACAGTAACAGTAAGCTTCCTTGGCATCAATATAATATCCAAGGTTTAGCAAGAGCTCCTCTAACTGCTGGGGACATACAGAGTGTGACACTGTCGGTTACCGTATTGGAAGGTGACGATAGAAGAGCTAGCAGTGAGCGGAGAGGTATGGAAAGATGGATGGCTTGGAACAACGTGATATCCGGCTAGCTCCTGACTAACTGGAAGGAGGTCTTCTTGGTCAGACAGGAGGGCATTGAACTGGTACTACTACCGTATATCCTCTAGTTGTTCATCTTGTACTCATGTCAACTGATCTGATAGCTTTAAGCACTTGTGAAAGAGTAACACTAATTATTCATGCATATGCCACAACAATTTGATATTGTTGCAATTGACTGTAGTTGGGCACTGAGCACTTTGATTGGTCATACAGATGACATTGATCCCTTGCACCGTACAGATCCTTGTAACCTTGTTCCTACCATACAGATTCTTGTAACCTTGCTCCTACCATACAGATTCTTGTAACCTTGCTCCTACTGTACAGATTATTGTAACCTTGCTCCTACCATACAGATTCTTGTTACCTTGCTCCTACCATACAGATTCTTGTAACCTTGCTCCTACCATACAGATTCTTGTAACCTTGCTCCAACCATACAGATTCTTGTAACCTTGCTCCTACCGTACAGATGCTTGTTACCTTGCTTCTACCATACAGATCCTTGTAACCTTGTTCCTACCATACAGATTCTTGTAACCTTGCTCCAACCATACAGATTATTGTCAACTTGCTCTTACCATACAGATTCTTGTAACCTTGCTCCTACTGTACAGATGCTTGTTACCTTGCTCCTACCATACAGATTCTTGTAACCTTGCTCCTACCATACAGATTCTTGTAACCTTGCTCCTACCCTTCAGATTCTTGTAACCTTGCTCCTAGCATACAGATTCTTGTAACCTTGCTCCTACCATACAGATTCTTGTAACCTTGCTCCAACCATACAGATTATTGTAACCTTGCTCCTACCATACAGATTCTTGTAACCTTGCTCCTACCGTACAGATGCTTGTTACCTTGCTCCTACCATACAGATTCTTGTAACCTTGCTCCTACCATCCTACCCTTCAGATTCTTGTAACCTTGCTCCTAGCATACAGACTCTTGTAACCTTGCTCCTACCGTACAGATTCTTGTAACCTTGCTCCTACTGTACAGATTCTTGTAACCTTGCTTTTACCGTACAGATTCTTGTAACCTTGCTCCTACCCTTCAGATTCTTGTAACCTTGCTCCTACAATACAGATTCTTGTAACCTTGCTCCTACCGTACAGATCTACCTATCACACTACACAGTTACACACCACTTTTGTTTTATATGTTGCACAATTTTCATATGGATAGCCATTTTCTATGGATACGGCTTATCTGGTCGTGTTATGAGATGTTTTACCTATTAACTTACCAACATATTGTATAAACTTAAATAATAAATGGCAAATTTGAGAAAACATAATATGCAAAAAAATGTGCCGCAGCGTTTTCAATGAGAAGCAACATGTCCTTCCCATCCTCTGAGACAGGTGCGTTCAAGACAGTATCCTCATATACTTCAATGGCTAATCTCGCATTTCTAGCAAACTGCCTCTTTACCTCCAGGGTATGACACAGATTTACAGAACCTCTACCTTGGAGATGTTACTTATGACAGATCTAATTTTTTACATCATTAAATATCTTGGAGCTCACATGACGGATGTGCAAATCAAAATCAACGCCTCCCTCCTTCCGTGCCAAGTGTGACCCAGACGTTGGTATTGATCGGAAGATTCTCAACCATCTCCCAATGATATCTTCCCTAGCCTCCGCTTCCCCTTGCTATCAGTCAGCTTCATAATTCCCCTCTATCTTTATTGTCTCGACCCTGTACAAAGGTTGGTAATTTCATCAAGAGAATGAGAAATAACGCCACACTGAGCAAAAATTTCCCCAACTACAACTCAGACTTGTCTGAGCATGTAATGTGGCTATGAAAGGTTACAATGTCTGCATTTTGAAGGAATTAACCCCCATAATGCAACTGTTTCTTTAAATTAACCACTAAAATGCCACGGTCACATAATTAACCCCCATAATGCCACGGTCACTTCCATTAACTCCCATAATGTCACGGTCACTTCCATTAACCCCCATAATGCCACGGTCACTTCCATTAACCCCCATAATGCCTCGGTCACTTCCATTAACTCTCATAATGCCACGGTCACTTCCATTAACTCCCATAATGCCACGGTCACTTCCATTAACCCCATAATGCCACGGTTACTTCCATTAACCCACATAATGCCTCTGTCACTTCCATTAACTCCCATAATGCCACGGTCACTTCCATTAACCCCCATAATGCCACGGTCACTTCCATTAACCCCCCTAATGCCTCGGTCACTTCCATTAACTCTCATAATGCCACAGTCACTTACATTAAACATGATCACTTCCACTTGAAACAGATACATCAGTGGTTCTTTTGTTTTGTTGCATTAACTCCCATAATGCCACAGTCACTTACATTAACCCCCAATCAAAGGATTGAAAATTTATGATTCATTTAATTCTACATTTTACTCATGAAATTGTCAGGTATAAATAGGGCACATTGGACATTTCTGAACAATATAAGCACAGGCAAGTAAAAAAAATAGTGGGACATATGTGGAAAAATCTTGATTTACACACTGCCAATGGTTCACGCCATGCTTGCACCTGCATGGTGTCATGTCATGACAACCTGATGGAGAATAAGACTTTCTGCATAATTGGCACGACAAGTGTCTCTATCGTGTGTGTAAGCTAGGTCATAAGAGGATAATATAAGTGACTCATATCATCAGTCTAGTAGAACATGTCAGGCAGAAGAATGTATAAGAATCCAGTTGCTCCAGACTTATAATATGAAAAGTATGTGCCCTTATCAGATGACCACCTTCCTCTAATCAACATCCCTTGCATATGATATTCCCTGAAATCCAATTGTGAATATCTTATAAAAAATGTGCTTGAATATATCTCTCAATATTTTCCTCCCGTCCCAATTCACTGTACTGCACATATTAAGGGGCACGTTTTTTGTAAATTTTATTTTTTCATTTTCCATTTATAATGATAATTTATGTTATTTATATTTACTTTAGAGGGTAAAACATCTTATTAGACAAACCAATTATCCGTAGTATTAATAACAGTGTTGCGTATGAAGCAAAAATTGTATGGCGGCCATTTTAGGATATTAAAATGTATTCCACTTCTAAATGCACTTCAAAGACTTGAAATATTCTGTCTTTGATCTAAAGCCAAACATGCTAAGCAGGCTGACGATGTTTGATATACTATTTTCAGCAAAATCATAAATAAACTTATTAATGGAGGAATTTGATGTTTCATGTTTATAGAACTAATTCATTAAACATTTTTCTAGCTTCATATTCCCAAATTAATTAGAAAGGGTTCATCACTAGCCATATTGAATTTTAAAAAGAATTATTGTTTCTTCTAGACGCCAGGTTCTTAATTATTCAAAGAACTATACAAGAAAATTTTTAAATCCATTTCTCTACCGTGTATTGATTTCACGCATTCTCAAAATGCCAGAAAGTTTCCAAGTAGGAAAATTAAATGAATTCCTCTGAATGTGGGCAAGTTTAGAATGAGAAATATCTGGTCTTTTCTTAAAAATTCCAATGTTTAAAAGATGAAATATCAGACCTTTTTTTGAATCAAGTTAAGAGTAAGCTGGCAGGCTGTATTGAAGATATTATCAACACGTTCAAGGAACAACTCGAGAATTCAATAAAATTGGAAATAGCAGAACTTTCTTTCATTTCTGAATTGATTCATAACTGTCAAACTGTTTGAATCAGTGTTGTTCCCAGAGGGGGTCCTGGGGAAATTTACTCACTCTTTTTCGCTTGGTGTCCCTTAAAATTTAATAACTAGTGTACTTTTACCATTGGAAGGGATTCCATGTCTTTAGAATAGACCAAAATGACCCTCTAATGGCTTTACCTAGGAACAACACTGTAAATCATTGAATATTAGTATTTCAAGGGTGAGAGCGAGGGATATACCAATATTCAGCCATGATTTTAGTCTATTTTGAAAAATTGAGCCATGGGCTCTGCAGCTTATCAGGTATTATAGCTACTAAACATATATAAACAAAAATTTTGGTTTGACAAATTTACAAAGTTCAACAGGTTTTGATTTCAATACAGGTTTCCTTATAACCTTCATAAAAAAAAATCAGCAACTGTAAAATATTTTTACCATGTTTCCCCTACATCTGTGTTTTCCCTGACCCATCATCAGTCCAAAACATCCCCCTACAGAGAGAGGGAAAGGGACAAAGTCTTTTAAAGCCATAAAAGCATTTTCTCATCAACTGTAAGAAATGTCTTTCACCATTGTACCAATCCTTCAAATGCTTAACAAACATGCAGTTGTTTACAGTATCTTACTGAGCTTGGCCTCTTACGTAAACAGAAACCTGAACTCATATCACATAACATTACAATTACTCTCTCTCCCTAGGCTTGCTGTGGACTACAGTGAAACCTGGGATTGTCCCGAGACCTTTTCATCCATGGAGAACTGAGTTCTCTAGCGCAGGCAAAATTGCCAAGCCCTTGCTGAGATTGAAGTGAGGTGAGGTGAGTTGGGGTTTAACGCGCTTTCAAGAGTATTTCACTTATATCGCGGCTGCTAGTATTATTGCAGGGAGAAAGCCCGCAACGCCATGTTGCTATGCATTGCGGTGAAACCTGCGAGCATCTGCTGGAACTAGCGAACCATGGGTGGTACTACGCTGAAATTCAGTGTAGCATTGCACCCAAACCTTACTGCATGTAGAACAGTTCTCTACTGCAGACAAGTTGCCGTGCCCCTGGTGGGATGCTGAGACCCATACCCCAGACCAAAAGGTAACCACCCCAACCACTGTGCTACCCTACACATGAATCTATCTACATATACTGACCTTGAGCATCAAAGAATTCATCCTCGTCTGAACTCGATTCCTGCAGTTGTTCCAGACTCTCAAACCTCCACTCAGACACATCCCGACTCGACCCTGGAAAAGAGAAGAAAGAAATTCAAATCCTAGCTTGCATACAAGTTAATATATTGAAGGTGAGGTGAAGTGAGGTGATATGGGTTTTAACGCCTTCAAGATTATTTCACTTATATCACGGTTGCTAGTATTATCGCAGGGAGAAAGCCTGCAACACCATGTGGCTATGCATTGCGGTGAAGCCTGCACTGAAATTCAGTGTTGCATGGCACCCAAACCTAACTGGGTGTAGAACAGTTCACAACTGGAGACAAAATTGCTGTGCCACTGACAGGATTTGAACCAGGGACCTCTTGATCCGAAAACGAACGTGCCAACTAATGCGCTATCCCCCCCTTCCCCATGTATTTTGTCAGCCAATCAAATGTAGTGATTTGAAATTTCATCAGTCAAATTCACTGCCAAAATTGCTTGGTTCAATGTAATTTATTAGCTGGTTATTTAGTGATACGAGGCAAAAGTGATTACACAATAAGGGAACTATTGGAACCATATTGATATAAATGCAACGAGGTTCTATCAGGGTATTTTTTGTGGGAACAGAATTCAAGAGGATATTCCTGTTTACACATATGTTATTAAAAGTCGAAAGATACTAATGAAGGTTATATTTTGATGACTTTATATTTCACAACTTGATAAACACAAGCGCTCATTTGTTGAAAAATAAACACAATGAGAACCGAAGCCATTCATCGGCGCTACTAGTGGGGAAAACTTCGCTACAGCATAACACAGTGTTCCCGCTGACTTTTTAAACTCTCGGTACAGTGTACCGGCAGTGGTAATTTTTACCGGTACATACAGAATTTCACCGGTACCATACAATCTCGAAAGTAAATATCACACAATAATGACATGGCTTCACAATTACATAGTTCGCGTATTCCCTGGTGTTACCTGTTTTCGTGGTAATAAAATACACGCCGTAACACGGTACGAACAATACTATAGATCGTTTTGTGATAACGATACATGTTGATTATACGAATTATCACTTGGTTGCAAAGTATATATCACGGTGGTATTAAAAAATGGTGTCTACGAAATATTATGAAGTGTTTTGTATGGAAAAACTTCTCACAAACTTCCTCTTGTGTGCAGGTAACCTGCGATCATAAGGGGGGTGGTTTCAAAGATATTTTTACGAAATAAATTTTTCAATATACATTAAAGATATAATTGCTTATGTAATTTTACTATCTTTCACTATAGTACAAATAACTTACCTACATAACGAGTGTAAGATGAAATGCGTAATTAATACAAGACTATTCGAACAAATGACTTTACTTTCGTTTCGTCGCAATAAAGCTCCAAAATGAATGTTATACAGCCCCCGCTATTCAACCAATCGGATTGAAGAAAGCCGCTCAGTGCATGTCTGTTGTAAAAGTTGCAGGGTGCTTCGTTTGTCAAACTGAATGATGCTACAGTTTTAAAATGTACACTCATTATGTGATATAATGATATTGTTCGTAGAAAGATACTTATCTGAGAGGTTTCATGACTCATATTATGTCTGAATTGTGGATACGGCCTGACAGAAAATAATAACTTTCATCAGTGATTCGGAAATGAATTTGTTTTCATTCACACTCGCCGATTGATCCATGATGAACTCAGCTTTTGACTGGTATTTTTTTTACATTTCAATTTATTTGTGGAACTTCATTATTATTGAAAATTAACTGAGATATATTGAATATTTTAATTTAATTCATGACGGAAAAGTTTGTAGTTTGCCGTGTGCTAAAAGGATCGTTTCAAGAAAATGCCGTGAATAATGAATGCCACGCACCTGAATCACAAACATTTTTTTTAAAGTTTGACATTATGCCTTTATTAAAATAAGGAAATCTGGCGATATATATCTGTAAACTCTACACAAACATATTCACAAACAGTATATATCATATCGGACACAAATCAAGTTGGCTAACACCCGCATGTGGGAAATCCTGTTTGGTTCTCTGCCATTCGATTGGTGTGACGTCACAATATTGTCCTTACACTGACCAATAGGCGTGCCGTATTGCTCGATCGCTACCGTCAAAGGATTCCCCTTCACGTTCGAACATCTTGTCTTGGTTGAGGAATCAGGTTGAATTTTAAAACATATTAAGCTAATCGTAAAATGTCAAGAAAACAAATGAAGTTTGCAAACAAATTCAAATGGTTTATTAGTCATGGTTCAGATCAGTGATTAGAATTTACCGGTACACTGTACCGACAGGGTTATAAAATACCGGTACACCCCCAAATTTATCGGTAAAAAACCGGCAATTACCGGTTAACGGGAACACTGATAACAGCAAATTGTTTTTTAGCTTCATGACATGTTATGTGTTACAATTTGAATACTCTATCAGTGTATGTCTTTTATTATTAAAAAGTTGTAAAATAAGGTACAATATAGACTGTTTTCTTTTCACGTAATGAAAAAACACAAGATGGCGACAGACCCCCCTCACCCCCTTTAAGTACAAAGATGGTATAAATGTATTTAATTCATCAATGAAATGGATTGGAAAACAAGAGATCTTATGTAAATGCAGCTCCAAAACTACAAAGATGATAATCAACTTCTATATTCCATTATTCTTTAGCTTGACACACCAAACTTATTTGTGTGAGGAATTTAAAGTTAAACTAAAGTCTTTTCCTTAAAATAATATTGAAAAAGGACTGTCAGGTTAGTTTGTACAATAGACAATAATAATACACCACAAGATACCAGATGGTTTGTACACAGCAAAAATACCTAATCCAGGCTACTGGGCCATAGTCAGGGTTACCAGAGCACTAGGTTCTGTTATGTATATTGAAATTTGAACCTTGTGCGATCTTTTTTTTCTCGTGAAATATATTTTTGATAATCTAAAAAATCCTTGTCTGATCTCCACCCAGTGGTGGACCCCCCCCCCCCCCCCCCCCCCCCCCCCACCCCCTCCCCCGTTCCCCTCCCTCACAGTGAGTGAGTTATTGTTTAACGCCGCTTCGGCAGTATTGCAGCCATTAGCGGCGACCCCTCCCTCACAAATTTTGGATCTAATTTTTGCAAATTGATCAAAATCATATAGGAGAATCTGTAAATTAACTTCATATTTTTTCTCGTCTCAATACAAGTTTTTAAACTAGTTGTGAAGTACTCAAACAATTGATCATTGAAAATAATTATTTTAATGCATCAAATGATTTATGAAGAATTATAAACATATATGCAAATATTCCTAAATAACATTATGTGATCTCCTTCAAATAATTCAACGCTTATATATATACATGGTCTAAAATAAACTAAATCTTAGAGTTTTTTTTCATAAACTATTTTATTTTACTTTTATTAGATTTATCCATCTTTGTTAAAGAATATCTGGTTGTCATGGGAGAAGACAAAGATATAACATAAGATTCATTGCCATCTGACATTTACATGAAATATAAATGTCAGTATCAAATTCCCTTTTAACATCAAATGTCGTTCATTTCTGAAATAAGCAAGTTACGTTTATATTTACCATATATCCTCTTATAAACACCTGCCTCCAATTAACGCAAGTCTCTAATAAACACCTATCTTTAGTTAACACAAGATCTCTTATAAGCCCCAGGTGTTCAATTTGTCAGTGGAGTTTTTAAGTAAGACATCTTATGAAATTGAAATAAAAGTACTTTATCAGACGATAAAGGTATAGTTTTTGTGATGACGTAACAATTGAATGACGTTTCAGCTCTCCTCGTAGTCACGTGTGCCCATGGTAACCCAACGAAAGAGGGCAGTTGAAAAGACCATGTTTTCCTGCAAAGGATACTGTCCTAAAACAACGGTAGCGTTGTTATAACAATTATTGAAGGAATGTGTTCTTTTGTATCCGAATTAGTCTTAAATTTTAAGCTACATTTGTACTTGAACCAAAACGACGAAATCCGCATTAGGCAACCCCAGGAACCACTATGACGTCATAACAGAACAATGACGTCATAGTCGCTGTTGTCGCACGGCTCGTCAGTTGGCCCTGATCATGGATTATAAATATTAAGGAAATAAACTCTATTTTTCTTGCAAAATTACTCAAAGCAGAATGTTGTGTTATGGGTTATCTTAGAAAAGTAATAAAGTTTGCTGTACCCCAATGTGTTTTTTAATAAAGTATAGTTTTGCTTTGAACTATTATTGCGTCAAAGTACTCGGACTACCGTCCTCGTACTTTAACTATAATAGTTCAGGGCAAAACTATACTTTATTACAAAACACATTGGGGTACAGCGAACTTTATTTCTTAAATAATATCTTTTCCGTTGTACATTTAAGCACCAGGTCTCCTATTAGCACAAGGCCTCAATACAACTTCATCTTAAGAGCCTCAGATAAATTACGAAATTAAGGGAAATACATTTTATTGCATATTTGCTCAGTAGACTAAAATTCAGTCTATTACAGACCATTAAAGGGGCAGTAGCACATTTTTTGCAACTTTTATTTTTGCAAATTTCCCATTTATAATGATAGTTCATGTTTATATTTACTTTAGAGGGTAAAACATCTTATTACACAAAAAATTATCCGTAGTGGTAATAACGATGTTGCGTATAAACCAAAAACTGCATGGCGGCCATTTTATTGTGAACACATTTTATTATTTCAAATGATAAAAACGATTCCCATGGCTTTACAGAACCATGTACACTCATTTTTTAACTTGATTTTCCGAAGAGAGTAGTTGACGGTAAAGCACAATGTTCCTACATTAAAGGTGCTGTAGCACGTCCTTCATACTAAAATAAAGTGCTCTCAAAAAGTGTCACCAATGGCTAAATAATACTCATGAATCAATAAAGAGTTATAAAACAAGGCAAAAGTGAGCGCAGCTCACATACCCCCGCCTGTAGTTTGACCGCCTTTCTTTAAACTATGTAATCATAAATCTGTTTATTAAATCATATATTATGATAAGGCTTAGGAATGTGGTTTGGTCAGCACATAACATAGAAAACAACAGGAAATGTAATTGTTTGCATAGGTGTGAACTGGACGAGATAACTAAATGTTTTACATCAGAATCTCACCTTCCAATCAGTTGCTTGAAGGTCAATATATATTCCTATGTATAAACTGTAGTTATAATCTTTATAAATAATTTATTTTTCATGAATTCAAAAAAGTTTAAAGAAGTGAAAGATTTTAAAGATGATTATCATTTTCTGAAATATGTTGCCACCATGAGTGAAAATAAAATTCTAGTATAATAACTTACCTATTGATGAAATGGAAATGTCCCACTCTCACAGTAAATGTGTGAAATGTTCAACATGTCAGCTCCATGAACAAAGCAATGTGACAATAATCAAACAAAACACAAATGGGAAATCACCTCGTATTCATGATTTCCAACCATATAGACAAGTGAAATCAAACTAGGATTGAAGTTTACACATAAAATTTTTTTAATTTATAAAATCGGACCGTTTTTGGGTAAAAAACCCAAAATTATTTGAACCATGGAGTTGAAACCCCTAAAAGGCACAACAGCAACATGTAGGTTAGGGGTATAGTTTCCGAGATAAGCTCCGGAAACGACACAAAGTCCAAAAATGGGACCGTTTTTGGTCAAAATGTCCAAAATTATTTGAACCATGGAGTTGAAACCCCTAAAAGGCACAACAGCATCATGTAGGTTATCGCTATACCAAATTTGAAGTTTCCAAAGGGTATAGTTTCCGAGATAAGCTCCGGAAACGACACAAAGTCCAAAAATGGGACCGTTTTTGGTCAAAATGTCCAAAATTATTTGAACCATGGAGTTGAAACCCCTAAAAGGCACAACAGCAACATGTAGGTTATCACTATACCAAATTTGAAGTTTCCAAGGGGTATAGTTTCCGAGATAAGCTCCGGAAACGACACAAAGTCAAAAAATGGGACCGTTTTTGGTCAAAATGTCCAAAATTATTTGAACCATGGAGTTGAAACCCCTAAAAGGCACAACAGCAACATGTAGGTTATCACTATACCAAATTTGAAGTTTCCAAGGGGTATAGTTTCCGAGATAAGCTCCGGAAACGACACAAAGTCAAAAAATGGGACCGTTTTTGGTCAAAATGTCCAAAATTATTTGAACCATGGAGTTGAAACCCCTAAAAGGCACAACAGCAACATGTAGGTTATCACTATACCAAATTTGAAGTTTCCAAGGGGTATAGTTTCCGAGATAAGCTCCGGAAACGACACAAAGTCCAAAAATGGGACCGTTTTTGGTCAAAATGTCCAAAATTATTTGAACCATGGAATTGAAACCCCTAAAAGGCACAACAGCAACATGTAGGTTATCGCTATACCAAATTTGAAGTTTCCAGGTGGTATAGTTTCCGAGATAAGCTCCGGAAAAGATTTCGGACGGACGGACGCACGGACGGACGGACGGACGGACACGCGGAGCGCTATATACCCCCGACTACGTCGTAGCGGGGGTATAATTAATGCACATGGTTCAGTTAAGCCGGGCAAGTTCATTTTCCACTGAGTTGCAATTTTACAATGTTTACAGTAAAATGGCCCCTACAATGTAGTTCAAGTGATCTGACTGATGTAGAGATACCTAACCACTCAGAGTAGAGTTCTAAATATGGTACAACGATGGAATGGTCAACCTTTTTTTGCTGTCTGAACTCTCAATATCACATGAAACCTACAAATCTAACTCTCACACTGAAAAGTTCCACAACATTATCGCTTTATACATCACATCATTTTCTCCCAATACGGATAAACATTTTCTATGGATACGACTTATCAGGTAATGGCCACTAAGGCAATCAAATATTGCATATACTTTAATAATTAACGGCAAATTTGAGAAAAAATATGCAAAAAACGTGCTACAGCACCTTTAAAGAGAAAGCGATTGTGTTTGATATCACACGCTTGTTGCCCATTGGATAAAACATGATTGACACAGGTGGGTGTATACAAAATATCAGCTTGCTGTCACACCCCTCCGGTCTCAAATCCCACAGGGTGACACCTCGTTGATATTTTGTATACCGTATTTCCTCTAATAAGCGTCTGGTCTTGAATAAGCACCAAGTCTAAACCATTAGATTTATGCTTCCTTAGTAAAATTCAATATTCTATTAAAGAAATTAAACGTTGGGTCTCTAATAATCGTGCGGGCCTCTAATAAGCGCCGGGGGGGGTCAAGGGGAGCTGAAAAGGAAACACAGTTGAAACCAGCTTGAAACCAAGTTGCACCCACCAAAGTTTAGTTGCACTGCTTGTTTTCTATTTGAATAAATGAAAACAATCAAAACCTAACATCTTAGCTTGTATATAAGGCTTGCAAAAGATCATTGAAGAATTCAAAGTTGAAAATATGGTCAAGTGAACGAACAGTGGGAAAATGAGTTCAAAGCAAAACAAGGGCAAGGGAGGTAACTCTGATGGAAGCAACAACACAGACCACTAAAAAAAAGATTTTCTCTACTCTCTGGACATCTTTCTTAACATTGAGGTTTAAGACAACCCAAGCCAGAGGGAACATTTCCGTAATAATTATTATGGATTTTATTATATAATCTGATAATTATTATAAAATTTACTCACTTCATAATGTCAAAAATTAGGTTTCTGCTCATAATTTCATGTTTGTGATAAAAAAATCAAGCATTAATATAGTCACAAACCTACCAATAGCTATATGAAGGAGAACACCCTTCAAATCCATCGGGGCCGGCTGACTCGGTGATGGCCAAATGATATATAATTCTATATCCTTCTGAGTATCATAAACAATCCATTACTGAATGAAACATTCCAGTTCTCGAAGAGAAAGAAAAAGAAAAGGAAGTTAAAAGATAATATTATACATGGAAAACAACTTTTCAACCAAAGAAGGAAGCACAAGATGGTTCAAATATATAGTCGGGTTTCATTTGCCCGGACCCTGTTTATCCGGAAACCCAATCATCCGCAAGGTAGTATTTCAAATCTTCTCTCAACTTCCCAATGCAAGGCATAACTCTTGTCAGTCTCAATTACTGGCTGATTTAGGCTTGCAGTATTTTCTTAAGAAATCTGTGCTTAGAAATCCAGGCCCACTATATCTAGGCACAACAAAGCGAGGGAAATACCGCAAGGCTTAAATCAGCCAGTAATGCAGACTGGCAAGAGTTATGCCTTGCGTTTGGAAGTTGATCTTCTCTATGCATTTCTATAGAAAGATTCGCTTAACAGTTTTCAACTGTAACCAAATTGTGCAGATAAACGAGGTCTGAGTGTACTCTGAACCCAAGCAACTAATTTCTCTTTTATCAATACAATTCATCTTCAAGGAAGCAATTTGGTTCTCCTTTGTCTGAAATTCTATGCCGTGTCATCAATCAGTCAGGAGATCAATATATTGTAGTACCCCTAATAGTTCCGTGTTCAAGAACGCTAGTGCTAGCAAGAATCCACAAAGTTTCTTTGATTTTACTAAATTTCGTAATAAACTATATAGTAATATCCCTGAGCACACAGTCTAACATATAGGTGAAGTGATTTGGGGTTTAACGCCGCTTTCAAGAGTATTTCACTTATATCGCGGCTGCTAGTATTATGGCAGGGAGAAAGCCCGCAAGCCTGCATTGTGGTGAAACCTGCAAGCATGGCTGGAACTAGCGAACCATGGGTGGTACCTGTTGAAATATAGTGAAGCATTGCACCCAAACCTTACTGCGTGTAGAACAGTTCTCTACTGCAGACAAAGTTGGCGTGCCCCTGGCAGGATTCGAACCCAGGACCTCTTGATCCGAAGCCGAACGCGCTAACCACACACATTCTAAGAAATACGGCGCTAATGACTTATTGTCAAATACTGCTCAAACAACCCTAAAAAATAACTTGTTTATACAACTACAAAATCAGCAATAACAAAATTAATTTCAAAGAACTTATATATAATGTCACTAATGGTAGATCATCAAATATTGCTCAAACATCCCACACCAACTTGTTCATAGAACAACAATATCAGCTCTAACAAAATTAATTCTAAGAACTACGGTGCCAAAGGCCGAACACCAAATATTGCTCAAAACATCCCTCAACAACAACTTGCTCATAGAACTACAATATCCGCACAACAACAGAGCAATGACAATAATCTATGATTACTCAATCCAAGAACGCAAATAAAGGAAAATTATAGTCACCGACTTCCTAATTCCGCAGACACCTAGAGCATGAGAGGAGGTGAGCAGATAGATACCCCTAGTTAAAACTGAATCGTAATGGAATGTAACTTGTTTAAGAGAAGCAAGTGATCTGTGTAAACCTTGGTGATAAGGAACTTTGCTTCACAGAGAGGCAATGTTTTATATAGACTGCCTCAACTTCTCTCGAGTAGTTTTCTTGCCTCGACTTGATATTGTCGTTCAATTGAGGCTTTTTTTTTAAAGGCACTGTAGCACGTTTTTTTGTAAATTATTTGTTCTCAAATTTGTCATTTATTATAAAAGTTTATACAATATCGTTACAATCAACTTTATTACGGTACTGAAAATATCGTATATGTATATATCGTTACATGACCTGATAAATTGTATCCATGGAAAACAGTATCCGTATTTGAAGAAAATGGTGCAACGTATAAAGCGACAGTGGTGTGGAACTCGTCTGTGTGAGAGGTAGATTTGTAGGTCATATGCGATTTTGAGAGTTCAGACAGCAAGATGGTTGACCATTCCATCATTGTACCATATTTGAAACTCTACTTTGAGTGTTTAGGTATCGTCGTCAGTCAAATCACTTGAACTATGTATACCTTTGAGCGGCCATTTTTATGTGAACACATTAAAATGGCCACTCGATGGGAAATGGACTCTCATGGCTTATTCAAAACGTGTACATGCATTTTGAAACTCTTTTTATTGATTCAGGATATTTATTTAGTCATTGGTAACACATATTTGCCTTTTAGTGAGAGCACTTTATAACAGTGCTACAGCGCCTTTAAAGATTTGACTGGCAGATACAGCTATACAACATGACTGTATTTTAGTCTCATAATGATATTTTGTTATTAGTAGCAAATGATTTGTAAAAATCTTAGGTGGAAAACACTTGCTTCACAGAGATGCAATGTTTTATATACACTGACTCATCGTCCTCTCGGGAATAATTTTTTTGCATCAGTTTACTCTCTCGAAAAGCAAGTCTAGTCAGATTAAAACTTGGCAATGTTTTGGTTTTTAAAAAATAACTTTTTAAAGTTATTTATTTGGGGATGTTCTTCAGTATGTAAAGTTTAAAAGTTTCTGGTCTGAAAAACAATTGTGCCTTTAAAGGTACATCCATTGTGTTTCATAAAATTTGATTTGGCTTTAATACGTTCCAACCCACCACATTTGCTGTCTACAATACAAATAAATTCACTCAACTTGCATATATTTATCCCCAATCGCTAAATATATCATAATTAATAGTTTCCAATTAAAATTGAGTAACATAATTATGCATGTGCAGAAATTGAAACTGCACGCCCAATTTACATTCACAGTAGTTATATGACCTATTAAACATTATCAACTCAAATTTGTCTTTTTGTCTGTTATAAGTAAGATTCTTAAATTACGTTTGACTCATTGACGCGCGCCACACGCTGTGCATTGCCGGTTTTCGATCAGAAATCACTACTTTTACCTTCATACCGTCAATATGCTAAGTCTACTATTATCAAAATGGTAGTTTTCGGTAACCGTGGGTACTTTTCGATAAAGTAACACCATTTATAACGTTTGCAATATGTGACCCCAAACAACACAATGGATGTACCTTTAAGTCTGTGTTTTGACTGGATATTGACTTTCCTGGCAGATACAGCTTTACAACATGACTGTATCTTATTCTCAAAATGATTTTTTGTTTAAAAGTAGCAAGTGAAATTTGTATAAACTCTGGACGATAAGAAATCTTGCTTTACAGACAGGCAATGTTTTATCTAGACTGAAGGATTTTAGTATTATCATCATTCCTTTCTTAATCTTTATCTTTAGTTTATAACTTGAAGAGGCGTGTTTACAGAGCCTGTTCTTCATCAAAGGGAAAGAGCTATCGAGAGTATCTGCCATTTTGTTTTTTTGCATAACATGAAATCAAGTCTGTGTTTTGACATTGCTATTCCAGGCAGAATCTGCTATTCAACATGGCTGTATTTAGTCTCTAGTGAAGAACAAAAGTAGCAAGTGATTTATATAAATCTTGAGGGGGAACACTCTTGCTCCAATGAGATGCCATGTTTTATATAGACTGACGTAAGTCTCCTCTAACATGTCTTTTACCCCTTTATCTACACGTCTGGAAAATAATGATAATAATAGTGCATACTTGTATTTCACATATCCACACTCACAAGTACGCTCATGGCGCTCACAGGAGAGTCCAGTCAAAGTATTTTGTAAGAGATTTGTTTTGAGCATTGTCTTGAAAGAATCTATACTCTCAGCAAGTTTTAGTTGGATGTTCCAAAGAAGGGCAAATGAGGCGAAAAACCGTTTCCCAAACGTTGTCAGTTTGTACTTAGGAACAGTGAGGAGATGGTGGCTCAGTGGTCAAATGTGCTGAAGGAGAATAATTTTGACTGAAGCAGATCTGATACATAGGAGGGCTGTGAGGAAAGAAGGTGAGGTGAGTTGGGGTTTAAGGTTTCAAGAATATTTCATATTTTATATCACGGCTGCTAGTATTATGGCAGGGAGAAAGCCTACAACGCCGCGTGGCTATGCATTGCGGTGAAACCTGCGAGCATCGGCTGGAACTAGTGAACAATGGGTGGTACTGAAATTCAGTCTAGCATTGCACCCCAACCTTACTGCCTGTAGAAGTTCTCTACTGCAGACAAAGTTGCCGTGCCCCTGGCGGAATTTGAAACCTGGACCTCTTGATCTGAAGCCGAACGTGCTAACCAGTGTGCCATCCCGCCCCTGCTATGAGAAATGAAAGTCCAGTTTTGTTTCAAGCGAAAGATATGTCTTCACAGAGGCTATGTAACAATATTCAGTAACAGAGCTGATATTGTTTTAAGTAATTTCTTGTGGAGACTTGTGCAAGTCTATGTTTTGACTAGATATAGGTGTTCCTGGCACATACAGCTGAAAATGACTGTAAATCAGTCCAATGAAGATGTTTTGTTTACATAGTAGCAAATGATCTGTATAATCTTTGGAAGATAAGAAACCTTGCACATGGAGGCAATGTTTTATATAAACTGTCTCATGGATCTCTATTATTATTATCACTCATCAATCTACCCATTAATCTCTGGAAATGTAAGTCTAGATAAGTTCTTGTAATGATAAGAAGCAAGTGATAGCGCAGTGGTTAGCGCTTTAGGCTATGGATCAAGAAATCTGGGTTCGATTCAAATTAGATGCCAAAAAAAGGGGGTGGGGGTACCAACCCCCTGAACCCCATCCTCTTGATCCATCACTGTCTGTACCTCCCTGTCTATATTTTCAAACCTCCTTCGCCCCAGGACGTCTTTTCTATTTTTGGCAATATAAATCATCGAAGTAACAAACTTAAACATTCATGGAAGTGCAATCATAACAAAATATGAATTTGTTTTGGTGAATTCTCATTCATTATTTCAAAACGGGAACAATATCTTATTTGAGAGACATACATTAACATATATACATTGCATACTTAAAACTTTGCTCATCTTATCACTCAGTGTCTATTTAAGACTATTTCTTTCAATAGGTCATACCTCTGGCAGTGCTCCAGATAAGCTGCGTATCTGCGTATTTAACACACTTAAATTGTTAAAAACGTACTTAAAGAAAAAACTGGGAGTACAGATACGCAGGCATTTTCTTTAAAACTCAATACAATCATAATATATATCGTAATGTACGCAATAGTTTGGAAACACTAGCGTATTTGAACATATATACTTGCCACGAGTTGATATCAAAGCTCTACATCAGTGTTTGACATGTATAAACCGATGCCTCTGTTGTTTTAGAGTATTGGGAATCTGAACAATAAATCTCATCAAACTCTACAACAGTATTTGTTTGTGTAAAACGAAGCCTCCTCAATAATGTTTGTTGTTTTACTATCACCATGTTACTTATCAAAATGGCACTGTCAGTCGGTGGTTATAAATCTTTCTTTTTGTAACAATTTGTTACAAGGCTAAAACAACATTAATTTAATTTTAGACAATTGTTTCATCAAACGTGAAAGAATGAAAATAAGTCTATAGATGACTAATTAGCAGGGTTTTACCCAGCAACTCAAATTTGAGAGTCCAGGGGACTCAGGATATATATTTTTGGGAGTCCTTTTCCTAAACTGGGGATCCTCCAAAACAAGGACACATTAATCTTGATAATTACAAACATTTGTATTTATATTATCATGTCCTTTAAGTCAGTCACAGTATTCATTATAAAGACAAGAGAATATTCAAACAGTAAATTAACAAATTTTAATCAATTATCAACAGTGATGAATGAAAGTTTGAAGAAGTCAAGCGACAATAATAAATCAATGTTCAATATATTCAATAAGCATATATATACTGTCTAGGGCCTACAATGCTCAAACTGTAAACAACACTGAAACACATACAAAATATTTGAAGGGGTGATCTTAATATTTCATTACCAATTTACGGAGTAACTATTTGGTACAGGCCAACTATCCTACATAGAATCCATTTTAACTATGTTATCACTTACGTCATAACGATAATCTTTGCTTGTGAACAAACAATATTTTGTTTAGGTTGAGTCTCGATATATTTAAATTATGTCTGTCATAAAAAATAGTACTGCAAATATGATAGATCAATAGCAAAGCTAATGTACAAGTTGAAATCCTATCAAAGACAAATAATTAGCGATGAAATCGGCAATGTTATTTCATAAATGTTACATACACAAACACTGTCATTCTGCGATAGTGTTTTCTTGACGACATATAGGTTATTAAGAAGATTCTAATTTACAAAATCTAATTTCTCTTGTGTTTATGTTATTTCTACTAATTCTATAAGTATTTATAAAATTGTCTAAATATTTCTTCAAATTAAAATATCACAAAAAATCTAATTAAACTAAGTTGAATTTAGTACATACATCCTGCATAGGAACAATGTTGTGTGGAAAAATGTTCGGACCACGTGTTCTAAATTCCCATTGTTTTCATATGTGTGTTGAAATGAAACCTTAGAGCGAGTCTTTCTTCAAATAAATATGAATCCAAATGCTAATTAAATGACAGCAAACATGTCAACAAGTCCTGTTAAACAGTTCTGGCCTTCACAGTGACCCAACAATTAATTTGATACAAAGCGTTTCACATGTGACCTACGACATCTGCGACATTTGATTGGCTAACCTTTCACCTCACAACTATACTGACGATGTTTTAATTTGTTTCTGGCTACTGTTT
Source organism: Gibbula magus (assembly GCA_936450465.1). Classification (NCBI taxonomy): domain Eukaryota; kingdom Metazoa; phylum Mollusca; class Gastropoda; order Trochida; family Trochidae; genus Gibbula; species Gibbula magus. The sequence continues at coordinate 56,971,572 of OW388295.1, forward strand.
ATCAACAATGATAAAGTTAATTCCTACATATCAGACATGATATTGTCACATAACACTCAGTTTTTAGACTTTGTGATAAAAATATGAAGGATGCTGCAAGTTACGTGAAGTTAGGCTAGTTATCAGACATGACAGCGAAACAAACTCTGCACAGCGCGTTATTTATAGCACAGCATGAGCGATGCCTAGAACCGTGCATCGAGTAATAGAGTTACAGTCGGAAGTTCATCGCTGCACATAGAATCTAGATCTAGTTTTTTGTCAAGTAGTTTTGTCGTTTAATTAAAAAATAATAAATCATGATTCAACATAATATTATATTTAGCAGTCATATGGCAATCTCCTTTCATGTTTAGAAATTTCTTAATGAAAATACTGCGTCCAGGAGCTAGGACGCACATGATTTTATTTTGAGGGTCCTTTATAAAGTTTCTGCGTCAAATACGCAGGAAACACGCGTCCCGTAAAACCCTGAATTAGTCTGTGAAATGACAACAGATACAATTATTTCATTTACTCTTTCAAAATGATAAGACACAAAATATTGAAAACATTTAAGAAGTACATTAATTGCTTTCAACATCTTCAATACATGTAAGATATATAAGAATAACATAATCATATAAAATCTTGAATGTAGAGTTATCCCATTTTTTATATAAAATACCAAATTGTCAGAAATCGGACGAGTACCATTTCACTGAATACGCAATCAAAATCGAATTTACTCAATGGTAACAAAAACAAGGGGTAAATACCCAATGGGTCTAAAAATTATCTGGAGCACTGCCTCTGGCGTTTATTCTAGACCTGGTGTCTTTTCGAGACCCGGCATCTATTTGAGGAGATACAGGATTGCTGCAAACTCGGGTTGATATTAAACACAATTTGCCTACTGAAGGAACTAAGAAGCAACAAATCAAATTCAAGATATGTTTAAAGCAGGGATGCAGATTCAAATTTTTGCCAGTCGGACATTTCAACTTTGACCCAAAAAAAACAACCCTGAAGTAAACTTTTTTTAATGAATAAAGTGTGAGAAAGTATTACTATTTGTTGGTTCTTCATTCATTGCATACTATTAAACATAACACAATAGCAATTAACTATAACTATTGATTTATCAATAACATGCATAAAATGGTTCATAATTTAAAATCAATGTTTACCAACTACGATTTACCGACAGTGCCAGTCTGAGCGAGTTTACACAAGCGAGTGTACAAGTGAATTTGCGTCAAGATAGACGAGAAATTTCAAATAATTTAATTGCACATAGTTCATTAAAAGTCATGGATCATGGATCAAGGAAAAATTAAATTTTAAATTCAAAGGAACTCGTTTTCAATAGCAATATAATTTACGTAAACTCAACTCGGCAGAGCACATGGTCCAAATATTTTCCATACGACTATTTCCTATTCAAGATGTAGTTACTAATTCGAACTTATGCTAATAAGATTACTTTTATATTTTATTTGGAGACATTGTCACAATTGTAAATGAATAATTATAAAATAAGAAGAAATAATGTAAGCGCAAGAGAAATTAGAGCTTTTTAACATTAGCATACCTTTTCATAACGTGTGTCATCATGTAAATACAATCAAGTGTTCGTAGAGTCATACAAACGGTGTTTGACTACATAACGTTTCGTGAAATAATATTGTTGATTATTCGTTTTTGATAGGTTTATTTATTTTGAATTTGAATAAAACTTTACCATTCATCGATGTTGATCTATCATATTTTGTTACGGTATGAAACTCAAATCTTTTTAATTTTTATGTTTATTAGACTTAATATTCAAGCGACGATATGTTTTGTTGTCACTTTAGCTTGTTGCATTCTTGGATATAAACCAAACTGAAAATGTATCGAACCTTGGGTTCTGTACTGCGATACTGAAACTCAGGCAGGGATTGGGAAAGGTAGAGGCCATGGGCCATTGTGCACATTGGATTGAAATTTTACTTTTTCTACAGAGGGAATGGCCTATTTAAAATTCCGAAAATGACTAAAAGACCTAAAATGGCCCATTGTCAAAGGTGTCTTTCTCAATCCCTGCTCAAGTGTACCATTTCACCCTAGATTTCAATGAATAAATAAACTGATTATTGAATTATTATTGTAACTTGATTTCGTAGGATCCTTGATTCTGATTGGTTGATTTGCCTATGTTGAATGACAATGAATACCCACAAATTACTTGGGGCGAATCACCGCGAACATATATACATCATGTTCACAAGATCTGGCCTGACTCAAATTTTTATTTTTCTATTTCTCTTAACCCTTAACATGCGGGCGACGGAATTATCCGGGCGGGCTATGAGCGATTCCTAGGTGTCTGTATACGGATCCCGGATACAAGACTTAGAATAATTCACGGCTGTCTAAGTATACTCTATCACCCATACCGGGTCACGAGTCGATTGTGTCCGCGACCCGACCCATGAGAATGGCTGTATTTACGCATCGCGACCCGACATGAGAATAAAGCTTTGTTCAGTGTGTGGTCGGAATATCAAGCAAAATTCACACCAATTTGCGTGTGCATTGTTGACCCGTAACGCATCGATAATAAGCTTTACAAAAGGCCAATTATGTCGGGCTTAGCCCCCGAAGCATTAATTCGCTTGAGGCTATTTTCACCCACGTGTTTGTATTGCCTCGGGTTTGCCTCGCCCGAGACTGCTATCTGCCTCGCATCTCGCGAGACGGGGAAAAAAATCGCTAACTCGCCTTACTCCCGCACTTCATATCATGTGAGCGAATTGTTTGTTTTCAAAAAAAAATACGGCAAAATAAAGGGGAAACAATGGACTACATTCCCACATAAAATTAGAAAATCTCAAAAAAATAATAAAGACACAGCAAGCGCCGTGAAAAAGGTCATGTTTACACTTCATAAATTTTGAAACAATCGGCGATTTTCACAACTTCTAAAACATTTATCAAGGCTAAAATACTGAATGCATTTTCATAATTTTTATATCACAATAAACCGAAAAGAATAATCGTTTATTCTATATAAAATGCGCGGATTTATTCACAGAAATAAAGAAACAATTTTACCTTTCTGAGAGGCATGTGAAACCAAACGGCACACAAACTAATCAACATATTTTCATCAGTTATGGTTCGAGGTTAGCGTTTATTTGAAAAGTCAAACAACATAACCATATTTGGGTTGACATGTGCTTATTTGTCAACTGGTTCGAGATTATGATTTCTTGGAAAAGTGCGATGAACGACCGTTTGCAATGCCACATACATGTTGTAAGTATTGACGATTTTATAGGTGGGAATAAAGACAAACTTTACATAGCTATAGAATTATAACCAAAGGTCGCATTCTAATAATTTTTATATCATTGTGAAGCTAGACATCTTGTCTTCAATTCCGTATATAAAAGGAATTTTTTTCGTTTCGTATTTATGATGTTACGAGGCCCGAATAAAAGACAATCTTTCGAAAGTAATAGAATAAAAACGAAAAAACATAGAAAATTCATTCAAAGTTTCGAGTGTGAATTAGCCATTTGTGTACGGGTTTCGCTACTTGAATTTGTATTGAACGCCCGTATATAGTCCTTATTCGCCATGTAGATGGGGTATATTTTGTAAAAACGATACCGGAATCGCCGCCTGGAAATTCCGCCAGCAGAGCTAGTTAGTGCCAAAGCCCAAACTACTGCTGCGAGCTGCGAGCCTGTAAATTCCGCCACAGGGGCTAAAAATGGTAAAATATATATACGCAACGTAAGGGTTAATATGTGCCCCATACTCAAATTTGACAGACGCCATTGTCATATTCTAACTTGTGTATAGCAGTATAGGTAACAGATAACTCTCAAAATTAATTCGTTTAAGTAACTAAAATGTTTTCAACTAGTAAGATTTGTCTAAGTTTGACGCCTTCTTCCATGCGGTTGTGTTTACCGAATGCCGTTGCCATGGCATGACGTCATAGTGATAAACCGTTTTGACGTCACAATGCTAGCGTCATTGTCACAATGGGTTAGGGCAAGTTTAAGATTTTTGTTCCTACTGGTCTTTTGCTGTGTTGATGTCGTAGATAAATGTTTATCGCCATCTAAAAGGATAAGTGAATATTGTGAAGTGAACATAGTTGAGTGACACTGTTTGAGCTTATGTGTTTACAACTTGTTGCTAATGTACATATTACACCGAGTATTTACATTTGTTTTGACCTAACCACACCTCTTACAAAAATGGAACAGTCGCAAAGTCCTTTCCACCGGTTTTAAACTAAATTTGCGGGTGTTGAATAGCGATGAATCCCGGAAATTTTACAAACACAACTATTTATCTTATAATTATTAAAAATATTCCTACCTCCAGCAGCTTTTTTACTTGAGGACAATGACCTGCGTCTTGAGCCTGGGTCTCCGTTAATAAGCGTAGCACTGCTTTCTGTGGAAACAGTCCGATCAATTAGCACCTTGGAATTTACATGAGCATTGTCTTGAGTTTCACTAGAGGTTGTAGAGTCTGTGAATCTGACAGAGTTATCTCCCTTCACACTGCCTCTCTTCTCTGTTCCCTCTGTCTCCTCATCTATGGCAGCCATCTTCTCCTGTAAAGCGAGTTGTGTTTCTCGTTCAAGTTCTCGAATATCGTTGAGCGTCAACCCGCACCATTCGTCTTGCCAGCACCAAGCTTGTCGGTGAGCTCGTAACATTGTCTTCCGTAGAGCTGGGAACAAAATGTCATAAAAATATACTGCAAATAATAATAATACATAGAGTCTTTTCTTGACAAATACCATGTTTATCTCATCGAGTGAGGTAGAAAGGTTATATTTTCACGAGTGGCGCAGCCACGAGTGAAAATATATAACTTTTCTACCTCACGAGATGAAATAAACATGGTATTTGTCAAGAATTGACGGATATTCTATTTATTATATGATGTTATCCATGTAATTAAGCCCGAAAAGGGTCATTTTCACGCCGAGCGGCCGCTAGGAACAGCCCGTCACCACAGTAACACTGTGACGTCATAAGCCAATTCGCCGCGTGAGACCATTGTTTTATGACGTCAAATGATATCAGTCACCGTTCGCAGTGAAAATATAAGTTATTTTCACTGTAGCTTGATAGACAGTTTATTTCACTGATAAATCCCAGTATTTCATCGCTCGCCATATAATAAATTTATATAGCGTATATATATCCATGCACATTGCATGCTCAAAGTGCTGGCCGACATTTTATCCCTTGTCAATGAGTACAGAACACTCCGTGAAGAGAATACAACCGGTCACCTGTCAGATGCTCAAGGTTCAAATTCAAACTACCATTGTATCGTATATACAAAACTTTCAACACGTTATGTTTGCAATATTGGATGTTGAAATGTAATTTTTCCTCTTGGCATCAGCCATGTACACTCATTTTTAACTTGATTTTCCGAAGAGAGAAGGGTGTTTTACGATTGGTGAAATTAATTTTCAAATACATTTCATCGACTTATTTGAGCGAAAAAAACGTGCTACTGCCCTGATGTATGTAACACTTTTACACATTCTATTAATGCAAAGGAAAACATTACAAATATTTAAATCAAGCAACCATTACCATAATTAACTTACCTATATCGTGAATAAATCGTTCAATTTTGTTCTGCATGCCCCAATATCTGAACTCCACCTTGCACAGCTTATAGGCCGTCATTATGGCTTTGCTTGTATTATTAGGGTCGAGAATTGCCTGTGAGTATTCCTGCCGCCAGTTTTCTTCCAAGGGGCCACGCTCAGTTTTGGAGGATTTGTACAGCTTTGGGTCTTCTTCCTTGTAATAGTCACCACTGGAGATGGGGTCACGGACAATGTCTAGCACATCTGGAACATGAGGAACTGGAGGTGAGGTGAGGTGAGGCGAGGCGAGGGTTTAACATCGCTTTCAAGAGTACTTCATAGACGTAATTGTAAAAATCGGGGGGTGGGGTGGGTGCCCACTTTTTCACGGCCTGAAATGTTTTTGAGGGACCAAAATCAAGATTTAAACGCAAATCCCCCCAACTTTTGAACCGTTCCTACGTCTATGTACTTCACTTTCACAGCTGCTAGTTTCAGTGCAGGGAGAAAGTATGTAACCTCATGTGTGATAGGCATTGGGGTGAAACCTGCTGGGTCTAGCGAACTATGGGTAGTACTGAGCTGATATTCAGTGTAACATGGCACCCAAACTTTACTGTTTGTGAGGTGAGTTGGGGTTAAACGCCGCTTTCAAGAGTATTTCACTTATATCGCGGCTGCTAGTATAACGGCAGGAAGAAAGCCCGCAACGCCATGTGGCTATGCATTGCGGTGAAACCTGCGAGCATCGGCTGGAACTAGCGAACCATGGGTGGTACTACGCTGGAATTCAGTGTAGCATTGCACCCAAACCATACTGCGTGTAGAACAGTTCTCTACTGCAGACAAAGTTGCCGTGCCCCTGGCGGGATTCGAACCCCAGACCTCTTGATCCGAAGCTGAACGCGCTAACCACTGCGCTATTCCGCCCTCTCGGACTAACGAACTATGGGTGGTCCTGCGCTGATATTCAGTGTAACATGGCATCCAAACTTTACTCTGTGTATACAAAAACAGCTGAACTACCGGATGTTTTTGCCGAGGTCATGGTGGTCGAATAGGTAAGCTGTTGGTACTGTCAGTGCTGGAAGTTGGTGCCTTACTCTGAGGGTGTGGGTTCGAATCCGGGGCTCAGTCAAGCATTTGAACTTTTGCAGATAGTGTGATCCCAAATATAACAATGCTACATTTGTTCTAATGGTAAATATATTTTTTATTTAATTTGTAATGATTGTTTCTAAATGAAATTCCAGTTGATAACAAAACCAGACAACTCGATCCTTGGCAAGATAAATCTTTAATTTCAACAAAGCAAATGCTTGTTACCAAATTTTAAAAACTTAATCTCAAAAGAAATATATGATCCCAATTAACCTTTTATCTGCAGTTCTCGGAATACCAGGAGTTGGAATATATTTAACGTCCCAAATTATTACCTTTGATAATGGACTGTGATTCATGTCAATTTAATTGGTCACTTAGAATCGATTTGTAATAATTAATTCATCAATTTCAGATCTTAGGTTTGATAAGGATGAGTTTGTTAAGTGAAAGATATTAAATAGAAAAGAAGCAAACAAAAATATGAATAACATCTTTATTCATGATATGCAACGTTTCAACACAGATTCTTGTGTCATTTTCTGCTTGAAGACAAGAATCTGTGTCAAAACGTTGCATGTCATGAATAAAGAAGGATAGATTTCTCTTCATTCTCATCAAAAATGGCACTCAAAGAAGATAATTAAACTACTTGATTTCGCTGATCTGTGCAAAAGCTGCTTAAAGCTGCACAAAAGCTGTTCTAATCAATAGGATCAAGAGATATTTATCAAAATGGATTTTTTTAATGCTAATATGATTAATTAATCGGATCTCAAAAGATTTGTAAACTTCAATCAATGTCTTGCAAATCTTGAAATCCTCAAAGAAACATTCTGTTTCTCATAAATGCCATTTGTCACAATGGCATTGATAGTTTTGGTTTTGAAGATTGCTAGGAAGCAAATTAGGACTTCTTTGATTCTTGTGGCATTGATTGTTTACCAGCAAAAGTGACAAATGGCATTTATGAGAAAAGAATATTTTAACCCCAAATCTGCGGGTCCAGGAATATTTCGAGATGGATTTTGCAGTGACCAAATACCAAGATTTACAGTAAGTCCTTGAATAATCGCCGGGGCGATTATTAATTTTAAACACCGATTTGACCCGACTTTTATATCCGACAGGCAGTTATTCGAGCCAGGCGATAATTATTTTCGAAGCCATAATATATATATGCAATTTTAAAAAGATAACAAATATTTATGGCTGTATGTTTTAAATTATGCATATTGTAAATGTGCATGTCAGAGGTTAAACTTCGCATAAATATTCTTATGCCGGAATTATTCTTTAAAAGTAGTACCCATTTATTTATGCATATATGTCTTAAATTCTCTGTAAATATCCTATTTTCATTTCTGTATTATATCTCTGTCCATGTTAAATTTATATTGTTATAATGCTATAACTTTGTAAATACCTGGGAGAAGGTTACCTAAGTTGGATAACTTGTTCCTAATCCCTTTCTTTATTGAATAAAATATGTTTAAATAAAAAAAACCATTTATTTATTTATTTTTTTAAAGAGGACTTAGACCCAGCAATAATTCAAGGATTTATGATATGAGTTATGTAAATAAGTCACTCAGAAATATACATCCATAAAATTGTATCCCAGAAAGGGTTGATACCAATAGACAGTGTTAATCCACCTTACCCACAATCCTCTGGCGCATGTCCGAGGGCGTCATGTTGAAGACGTTCTCAGTGTCGCCCCCGTTGTTGAGGTACTTGGTCTCGATCTCCAGCTGGAACTTCTCGATGAATGGACACTTGTACCGCGTCTTCGTGTACGGGTAGGCGTTCCATGCCTCCTCTTCTACACGCAGGGCGGACTTGGGCAGGATTGCTCTGAACCACCCTAAAAGTATAACGGTTTAAAGGGGCAGTAGCACGTTTTTCAACTCAAATGGGTCGATGAGTGAGTGAGTAAATTATTGCTTAACGCTGCTTCGGCAGTGTCGCAGCCATTAGCGGCGAGAATAGGTCAATGAAATGTATTTGAAAAATAATGTCACCAAGAGGAAAACACCATTCTCTCTTCGGAAAATCAAGTTAAAAAATTAGTGTACATGGTTCGGTTAAGCAATGGGAATCGTTTTTGTAATTCGAAATAATAAAATGTGTTCACGTTAAAATGGCCGGCATACAATTTTTGCTTTATACACAACACTGTTATTACTACTACGGATAATTGCTTTGTGTAATAAGATGCTTAACCCTCTGAAGTGAATATAAATGACATAAACTATCATTACTAATATAAAATTTGCAAACATAAAATTTGCAAAAATCATGCTACAACGTACGCCTTTAAACTGCAGTAATTTGAGTGTTAAAATCGTAAAAAAAATTACGGAGAAATCGTTACGATAGGCACCTCTGCATGGATAACAACATTTTCAATATTTACTGAGAATATAAGTACAAACCAGGTAAGTGACTGCCAATGTGGTATATCTTGTAGGTATACTGCCCGCTACCCCCTGGTCCCTCCGTGTAGGGTGTGTTCTCCAGGATCTCCACTCCACTCCCGGCTCCCTGGCTCTCCTGCCGCGACTTTTTCTGTGGAGAAGAAGAAAATAATTATGATCATTTTATAAAACATATTGTACAGGGCCCTTATTCTCAACATTTCTAGCCTGAAGAATTCATAGCTTAGATCGTAGCCCAAGTGTGGGCTTAAAGGTAGGGTTCTGTCGCCATCTTGGATATTTTGCATTACGTGAAAGGAAAACACGCTATGTTGTACCCAATTTTGCAACTCTTTGATAACTAAAGACAAACACTGATAGAGTATTCACACAGTAACACATAACATGAAATAAAACTAATAAACAAGTTGCTGTTATGCTGTAGCGAAGTTTTCCCGACTCTTCGGTTCTCATTGTTTTATTTTTCAACAAATGTGTGCTTGTGTTTATCAAGTTGTGTATAAAGTCATCAAAATGTTACATTCATTAGTATCTTTCAATTATACTGTGTTTTAATCATGTATTAATAACATATATTAACAATTTTGTAAACAGGAATATCCTCCCGAATTTTGTTTCCACAAAAAATACCCCGATAGAACCCTCCTTTTAAGAAGTTTGTAGAGCTACGAATATGATGTAATAATCATGTTCAAATAATATTATTCAGAGAAGCTTGTTGCATAGATTATGAAATCAGCGTTCTGAAGGAAAAAGTGTTGGACCCATATTTTCAAGCTTTCTTAGCCCAAAGATTATCATAAATACTGAACATACATTAACACTCACTTAGTGCTAAGAAAGCTTAAAAAATATCAACCCTAATAATTGACCATTGGAGTGAGTAAGTTATTGTTTTACGCCGCTTGGACAATTTTGCATCCATTTGTGACAAATTGACCATTGGAAGTTTTATATGTGTGAGCAGTAAATTTACTTGCAGTATACATTGTATAACCAAGGGTTTTGGGGAATGTTTTAGGTCTAACATTATACTTACATCAAGTGCCAAATATATAACCACTATAGGGCCTATATTTTCAAAGTTCTGTCTTGTTTTCCTTTTCGCAAAATCCCGTTATTACCCAAAGAAAACATGCTACAGTGCCTTTTAAATGTGATAAAATGCTAGGGGCAGTAGCACGTTTGCTCAAATAATTTGATGAAATGTATTTGAAAAATAATGTCAGTAATTGTTAAAAAAACCTTCTCTCTTCGGAAAATTAAGTTAGAAAATGAGTATACATGGTTCGGTAAAGTCATGGGCATCGTTCTTGTAATTCAAAATGATAAAATGTGTTCACATTAAAATGGCTGCCATGCAATTTTTGCTTTATACGCAACACTGTTATTACTACTACGTATAAATTGGTATGTGTTATAAGATGTTTTAACCTCTGAAGTAAATATAAATGACAGAAACTATCATCATAAATGGGCAATTTGGACAAATTAAAATTTGCCAAAAATGTGCTACAACCCCTTTAAAGGGTTTACAATTCAATGAATTTATCAGTTTGTTTTTCTAATCCTGCAAGAGAACTCAGAGAAGGTAATCTCTTTTGGTTTCCCTTGAACTGACTCTTTGAAGTTGCAATTGTTTTTCAAATTATAATTAAATTGTCTTTCACCATGCGAGGCAATAAATCTTCTCTTTTTGATTTATTGAAATTCATGAAGGCTCTTTTTCATCTATTCCAAAAGGTTAAGTTGTTCTAAATGCTGAATAAAACTTTTAAAATGTCATTGAGAAAAAAAATATGTTAGCAAACTTATTGAAATTCTTCCTTTCACGGAGAGAAAATTTCCAATGAATTCTTGACATGACGACAAAGAAGAAACAAACGCTTTAAAAAAATTTGTTTTCAAAGTTATAAAATTAAAACAACATTCTTGAACACCTTTACTTCAGCTCAATTTGAAAAATTGAGCCATTGGTTCTGTAACTCATCAGATAATAAATTATTCATTATACCATTAGGTCACTGAAGGAGGAGAAAGGTATCCAATAATATTTTTTTTGCTTAATGTTGGTGCAACAAACATCAAATTGGGTGCAGTTGAAAGCTATTACCATTACATTGACCATTTCATCATTGTCCTAACATGGATGCATCACTTTAAATTGCCATGCCCTTATTATTAATATATATAGTGCATGTTCATCGGTTTGGAGGAGAAGTCGAAAATGTTAAACTTTATAGACGCCGTGTGCCAGACATTTCTGCCCCCAAAATCTGTAAAGCAGGCAATTTGATTGTTTGACCGAAGAAGAAACTACCGTATTTCCTCCAATAGAGGCCCAGGCTCTCATTAACATTTAAGGGCTCTTATCCCCGGGCGCTTATTGGAGGCCCGGCTCTTGTTTTAGGTTTAGGTTTGACCATTACACGTTGCTACCTCTGATAACGGACTAAAATTTCTGAAAAACTCCTCGCCATTTGACGTAAACTGCATTAGCATGGTAGTTTAACCCTCTTTGTGCTTGGGAACATTTAAAAGGAGGATTTTATCGTGGTATTTTTTTGTGGAAACGAAATTCGAGAGGATATTCCTGTTTACACATATGTTATCAATACATGTTTTCAAATTGAAAGATAGCAATGAAGGTAATATTTTGATGACTTTATATTTCATAACTTGATAAACACAAGTGTACATTTGTTGAAAAATAAAACAATTCATCAGCACAGCGAGTGGGGAAAACGTTGCTACAGCATAACAGCAAAGTATTTATTTGTTTTATGACCTGTTATGTGTTACTGTATGAATACTCTAGTGTATGTTTTTAGTGATTAAAACGTTGTAAAATTAGGTACAATATAGCGTGTTTTCATTTCACACAATGCCAAAAAATCCAAAATGGCGACAGAACCATCCCTTTAAACAGATATATAGTAGGGAGTAATCACTGACCAATATTAACCGTGGCTCCTATTAGAGGTCCAGCCCTCGTTGGAGGCCGGCTCTTATTCACCTTTAGGTACCTTTAAAGCTTAATTTACCCTCCGGCTGCTATTAGAGGCAAGACTCCTACTTGAGGCATGGCCCCTAATAGAGGAAATACGGTTTGTTCAATTATCATAAGGCATGAATCTCTAACATAAAAACTGATAGAAGCTCAGCTAGGTCCTATATAACTAAAACACACAGCCATATACAAATATCAGATAATCTTAATAAGACTTTATTTATAGCTCCATGGAAGCTGTTACATCAAAATAAACGTATTTCTCACTGATGATTAGCCGCGAAGCTTTTTGCCGATGAAAAGATCAGTACAGACATGTCTCCCACCTGGTTTGCATTAGGAAGTATCTCTGCACTCACAAAAACAACTTCACCTTACAAGTGTCAGTGGGGATATAAGTATGTACATATGCGAGGAAGCATTAAACATGTCATCTTGGAGATTTGTATCTAATACACAGCATATTCTCCCAAAATAAATCAGTTGTTTTTCTTTTTCTGAGATATTTACTTGCACAATTTGTGTAATATTCACAACATGACAAGCTTGTTGCTTGAAGTGGGTAAACTAATGGTTTGGTGTCAGATGCCAACATCGTTATCAAACACATGATATTGGACATGATTTACAAGATAAATATAAACATAAATGGAGAATAAGTTTGTACAATTGAAGAGGTTGATTTTCTCAGGGATTTGATAAGTTTAATTCAAGATGATGTACAGGTGACTTGATGTTATTTAAGAAGAAGATGACGAGTTGGCATGCTTGATCATTGAATAAAACATAGCAGGGAGCATAAAACACGAGGGCCCTGCTATGTTTTATTCTACGATAAAGCACAACAACTTGTCTTCTATTTCTTATATGAGATGCCCTTTAAGGAGAGATGGGACCCAGAAATTGAACTCACTTACGGTAACATTTTGCGACAACAATGTATAGCTGTAAATAAGTCTGAAAATATGTGCATTGCGTTTTTAGGAGTGGATGCTTATTCGTACACTAACGGAAATTGCTTAAATTTAACGTAACGCTTTTCTAACGGTCATTTTACGACATGCCGCATGACGTTACCGTCACCTATATTCACGGTAAATATATTACTCCGTGTATTATTCCAATTACATACATATTACAAGCTAGTGATGAATTTAAATTGCCTTGTATGATTAACTGATATTTGATCTTCCAATCAACACTCTCAGATTGATGATGTATTAAATAATAATTACACGATAGGCCGTCAAAGTTACACTTTAATTTATCAAAACTGCCGTGACGTAGGGTTTTTACGTTTATGTATGTCATTTAAAAAATGACGTTAAAATGATTAAAAACGTTTGGTGACCCCCTATTATTATTTCTAAATTAGTTTGTTTATTCAACTGCGCATATCATATTACAATTTAAGCAATATGTAAATATGTGTGTCACTTAAATATCCCGTTGAATATGCGAAAAACGATTATAAAATTGCCGTTTTTATTTTAAAAGTGTTTAATTTAATTTTGTTTCCCTCATCAGTGTCATTAATTTCAAAATATAGACTTGCTATGTATTCAAGTATGTGATTAAATTGTATCTGAAAGGATTCGGAGTTTATTCATTGAAAGCGCGCGCTTCATTTAAGTAGGTGAAACTGGTAAAAAATAGCGCAAATTTTTACAGGGGTATTACTATTAATGCCAATAACTCTTTAAATCATTCGGTGACCACCAAATTTTATTTCATTTTTGGATAAAAGATATAATAAACTTGCTAATTTGAAAAAATAAGCGAATTCTAAAATATGTTATTTAATCGTCCCATCTGTCCTTAACAGTTTTTCGCTTTTATATAAAAAACGTGAAGATATTATGTTGTTTGTATAAACCATATTTTAAAAATATTAATGACTTCCGTCGTATAACACATTCACTAGCATTGAACAATCAAAGTGATGTAAAATATGACGTCATTTGCTAAGCAACCCAACTGACATCTAAAATCACGAGAATGTTTTATTGTCTCATAAAGCATGATCAATGTTGGCCCCGTTGACCGCCTGTGTTTTATTGCTGTGGGTATCTTATATTACAGTACACAATACAGGGGGAACCAGATGGACAGAATGAGCATTTCTACAATAAAGAAGTTGTAAATCCAACGAACTTGTCGGGCCTCAATATAGCAACCAATTTAGGAGAATTTTCTCCTTATTTTTTTTTCAATTTTGTAATTTTGAGCTAGGAGAACACATGCTCCTTGAAAAAATTTGATGTCCATTAACGAAAATTGTGTTTCTTCACCAAATATAATTATCCATCACAACTACCACAAAATGGTATTGAATATTAACTAGCTTACAGTTTTTTGCTTATATTTATTCATATACAGGCAATTTTAGCAATTTCATTTTAGATGTGCTCTTCTTACTTTGAGGCCTGACATGTTTTTCCTTCGTCTAACCAACTTCTAAATATTCTAAGATGTTATACTTATGATATCAAAATATAACACAGACCACTATAGTGATGGTGAATGATTGATCAAAATATTTTAAAGAACTACCCTTGATAATAACTTTCTCTAGAATTTTTGTAGACTTGAAACATCTAATATTCAACAGAAAAGTCGTCCCTTGATGTTCAATAAAGACACGCCCCCAACTGGTTTGAATTAGCAAGTCTCTGCACATACAGAAAGGTGTTCTCTTCATGACAGTTGTGATATGAGAATGTTTATGTGTAGAGGCAATAGACATCAGACATACTCAAGATATTCTGCCAGAATATTTGTGTTTTTGCTCGTTATTGTGAGTTACTCTTAGTCTGTAAACATGTCGGTTGAATGATGTTAATGAAAATGAAAATGCTGAAAGTTTCACTACATTCAAATATTGAAAATAGTGAGGTGAGGTGAGGTGAGGTGAGGTGAGGTGAGGTGAGGTGAGGTGAGGTGAGGTGAGGTGAGGTGATTTGGAGGTGAAGGCCACTTTCATGACTTTTTCACTAATATCATGGCTGCTAATATTAGTGCAAGGAGAAAGCCTATAACACCATGGTGATTATATGCATTGTGGTGAAACCTGCAAGTATTGGCTGGAACTAACCAACAAAGGATGCTACTGTGCTGAAATTCAGTGTAGTACTCAAACTTTACCATAGGGGCGTATCACTTAGAAAAAGCATAACTATACTGCATGTAGAACAGTTCTCTGCAGCAGACCAAGTTGCCGGATTCAAACCTTTGACATACTAACAACTGCACCATCTAGCCCCCATTTGTTGACTCCCCAGGAGTTTGAATATAAGATTTCAGCTTTTTAAGCCCTAAATTTTGATTCTAGAGCAGCTGAAATTAAGTTTTGAGATTGTTGCCCCTGTTGTTCTTATAAGTGGTCACAGAGACACCAAATCTACCATTTGTATTCCCCAATAGCTGAGGAGTCTGCACACAAAATTTACTTTTTCTTTTCGTTCTAAAGAGCACGAAAATAAGTTTTGAGGTTTTGCCCCTGTGGACCTTATTAGGGATAACAGAGTCACCAAATCTATAATTTATAATGCCAATTGACCATTGTGTCTGGTCACAAGATTTCAGCCCAGCAGCTGAAGATGAAGAGGCCAAAGGAATACAGATAGACCCAGTACCATGCTGTGAGTCAATAACATCTTTCAGACCTGATGGCTCAAATGTCTTTCCTACACTGTATTCAACATACACACGACAACTTTTCTCAGTTCTAATCAGAGTGTAGGATTTCACATCAGCGGCTGGCAATCAAGCTTGTTATCCCCACCTCGATAATCATCGAACACAATTTCCTACTTGCAAATTAGCGGTAAGGGTTCATGTTAATCATGTTTACAGGCTAGAAGTTAATCAGTCAGACTCCGATTGGAAACTGGATCATGGCTCTAAGTCATCATCATTCTATTGATCAACCTTGTCTTAGTCTCCCTAATCAGCTTGTCGCAATCCGATGAACACTAAATGTGTTCAAAACTTCTACATCTAGGAACACCAGATGATCAGATATATAGGTGAGGTGAGATGGGGTTTAACGCTGCCAGTTACGCATCTGGGGGAGGGGTCAGATGTTTGCATGGGCGGGTATGGGGAAAACAATTTTGGACCCCCCCCCTTTCAAAATTCCAGGATCAGCTACTGGCTGCTTTCAAGAGTATTTCACTGTTGCTAGTATTGTTGCAGGGAGAAAGCCTACAATACCATAGTGGCTCTGCATTACAGTAAAACCTGCAAGCATCGGCTGGAACTAGCGAACCATGGCTGGTACAGCGCTGAAATTCAGTGTAGCATTGCACCCAAAACTTACTGCGTGTAGAACAGTTCTCTCCAGCAGACAAAGTTGCCATGCCCCTGGCAGGATTCGAACCCAGGCCTCTTGATCCGAAGCCAAACATCTGCGCTATCCCATCCCCCTATTCTAACAATGCACTGGTCCTACGTCTAGGTGTCACACAAGCGCAAAGTTTACAGATTTTTTGTGGACACAAAGCACTTCTACAATAGTTTTCAGCAGTCCTCATCAGTAATGGGAGTCATTATAGAGCCATTAAATGACATCTTTTCAAACACTATTATCTTTTGCCACGTGTATATATTTTTATGTTATTCATTTGTATGTTATGCACATTGAGCATGAACCTTGTTTGTGGAATTCTGCGCTTTATAAGTACTCTTATAATTATTATAAGTGTTAGTAGTATTTTTCATAATAATTTTTATGGCTTCCATATGTGCCGAAAGACATGCTGATTTAAGTTCAAAAGTTTCACTGTATATTCATGCAAAATATATCCAATGAAAATCCAGCAACATCCTTCTACATTTTGCATATGAAAAGGACTGAAGTATTACAAGTGAGTGTAGCAACAATGTCCTCAACAACAAAGAAATCCATCTTTCACGACTGATTGATTATTACCAAAGACATTTTGTCACAATCTGTGTCAATGTTGAAGCAATGTGTGGGAGAGAGCGCTGATAAGGCAACATAAAGCAGGCCAATTACAATCCTTGTGGGTGCATACAGCAATATTTCCATCTCCCCGGTTGATACAGGAGTGTGATATAGTGCCACTCGTACCGATAGACCACACTCTAGTGTTGACGCTTGTCACACTGGGGAATCAGCTAGAACTCTGTTCATCTGTGAAGCTCCAGGAGTCTATTGTAAGTACAACGAAAAGCCACCTTGCACAAACTCCCACAGATCCAATACTCTTACAAACATAACGATTGTAATAAGATCAGTTTGACGAGGATTTCAATCAATCTTACACAAATTCCCTCTGCACCCATTGCTCTTACAAATGTAACTACTCCAGTGCTGTTCCTAGAGGGGGTCCTGGGGACATTTGCTACCCTTTTTGGCTTGGTGTCCCTTAAAATTTGGAGAATTAGGATACTTTTACCATTGCAAAGGGTCTCACTTGTTCAGAAATGGCCAAAGTAACCCCCTCAGGAGATCACCTAGGAACAACACTGACTACTCTATTAAGTTCAGTTGGAAGAGGATTTCAATCAATCTTGCTCAACTCCCAAAGCACCCAATGACCCCATAACTAGGGTTCTTATCAGAAACGATTTTCAAAGGAAGAATCAATAAAGGACAAAATAAACCTAAAGGATTTAAAAACAAGAGATCTACGGTAGTTAAATTATGTTACAAAATCCCAAAGCACCCGATGACATCATAACTAGGGTTTTTATCAGAAAAGATACCACATGAAGGATCAATAAAGGACAAATTAAACTGAAAAGGATTTAAAACAAAGATATCTTGTTTGAACTTTGTAACAACCCCCTTGGCTCCTAGTTGCTCCTCGGAAATGGATCTATTTGGAAAAGATCCAGTTTGAGGTTTAACTTCAAACGATCTTTCACAAACTCCCTTTGCACCCAGGGACCCTGTCGGGATCTTTTAGAAAGTCCATTGATTTCTGATTTGAAAAAAATTTGGAGAATCACAGAACTTTGTCACACACTTATGTCGTATGTATGTCAAAGGGTCAAACGTCAGTGACGTGTCAATATATAAAAATCCTTTGGGCCACAAATGTGGCCTCTAGCGTGCAGGATCTTAAAGAGCAATTTCAAACAATTTGGCGCAAAAAAACACAGAATCAAGACAAAGATTTGTTCAAGAAAATTAATTAGCACATGTTTTCCTCATATATTGCATGAACTCCTTTAGGCTTGAAGGAGAGTCTTGTGAGTAACAACAAGAATTATTTATTTCTCGCCATTTGATTGGTGTAGAAATTTCACAGCTGAAAGAAGTATCAAGCAAATTGGAATTCAGTTAGAATACTGAGACACTGGCATATCAACACCAGGCATTAGATTTTCGAAGCTCTCTTAGCACTAAGTCTACCTTACCCTCAGTTTTCCTCACCTCCCACAAACACATCTGTATTATGCAAAAGCCAAACTTTCGTGCACACCCTTATTTTTTGGAGTAGGGTAATGAACAAATGAACAAACTTTGGCAAGGTACCTCCCTAAAAAATTTCAGCTTTGGGATTGTAGTGGTTCTGGAGGAGAAGTCGAAAATGTGATAAGTTTAATGAAAACGGCTATTAGCATGCCAATGCCCATGCCAACGTGAAAAGTTACGGATGATGTCTGATTGGTATCCCTTTAAATATTGAGAAATAGGATATTTTAATTTACCATTGCACACAATGCACAGGGTTCAATCTATTCAGATTTGACCCACTCAGCTGATCAACAGCATTGCAAGTAACAGAATTTCTTCAACAAAAATAAGGTGACACTGAAAACTAATCAAAGGACCATCAGTTTTTATCTAAACGCTTTTTTATCAAACAATAATTTCCTTAAATAATACCATCCAGATTGCTGGTTTTCATTACATTTAAACTAGTAAAGGAAGAATTTAAATTATAAAACTCTTTCAGATAAACAAATCTAATGCGTGAATTTAACCCTTTAAATGTTAATTTACCTGGTATCCCAATCATTCCTGGCCAAACCTGGATAATTCTCCTTCGTTTTCCTGAAGTCAACCACTCAAGAAGGGTGATGCACTAATTGGTACAGCAGGGTGAACGTTTTAGGCAACTATATTGTTGCAAGTCTTAACACCCGCCACCCTCCATTGTTGTCTATTTTAAACCTTGCTGGATGTTTTACTTTTCTAACGTCACAGCGTGCTGCACCTGAATTTCATAATGTACACTGCTGTGCTAGTACAGAAATTAATAAAATGCAGCAAGGCTTCAATAAGTTGGATTGAGACTGGTGTAGGTTATGACTTTTGGGGAAAGGTGTTTAAAAGGGTTAAATATCAACATGTCTGATGAAAATATACTTCATCACACATGAACCTGTAAAAGTGTGAAATCCAATTATAAAACTTGTTTGCAGCACAAATGATCCCATTCAGATATCCACAGCCAGCGGTGTTACTTTGAAGCATAATTAATCCAGTTGCTGGTGTGAGCACACTAGACACTGAGTCTCCAAAATACTTATTTACTTACTAACATGAAAAATTACCATTTAATTTAACATTGGAAAGGAGAAATTGAGAAAAAAAAATTGATATCATGTTTGAGGGTTAGGTGAGGTGAGGTGAGGTGAGACGAGGTGAGGCATAGCAATACAATGCAAGGCGAGGCATGATGAGGTGAAGTGAGATGATGTGTGATGAGGTGAATGAGATGAGGTGCAGTGAGGCGTGATGAGGTGAGGCGTGGTGAGGTGTGGTGAGACGTGATGAGGTGAGGTGCGGTGAGGCGTGACGAAGTGAGGTGAGGTGTGGTGAGAAGTGATGAGGTGAGGTGAGGTGAGGTGAGGTGCAGTGAGGCGTGATGAGGTCCGGCGAGGTGAGGTGTGGTGAGACGTGATGAGGTGAGGTGAGGCTTAGCAAGGCAATGCGAGGCGAGGCGAGGCATAATGAGGTGAATTGAGATGATGTGTGATGAGGTGAATGAGGTGAGGTGCAGTGAGGTGCAGTGAGGCGTGATGAGGTGAGGTAAATTAGGTGAGATGAGGTGCGGCGAGGCGAGGCATGATGAGGTGAATGAGGTGAGATGGGGTGTGACGGGGCGAAGCATGAGGTGAATGAGGTGAGATGAGATGAGATTAGGTGAGGTGAGGTGAGATTAGGTGAGGTGAGGCAAGGTGTGATGAGGTGAGGTGAGGTGAGGTGAGGTGAGGTGAGGTGAGGTGAGGTGAGGTGAGGTGAGGTGAGGTGAGGTGAGGTGAGGTGAGGTGAGGTGAGACATTGTGAGGTGAGGCATGGGAGATCAGGTACCCTAAGGTGAGTTGAGTTGATGTAAGGTGAAACTTCAGAGTATTCAACATTTAACACAGCTGCTAGTATATATTGCTTGGAGAAGGCCCGCAACACCATTGTGACTGGGTATCATGGTGAAACCTGCGAGCATTGGCTTGAACCAACAAACAATGGGCGGTGCTGCTAAGAAAAGTGTAGAAAACTGCAGGTAGAACAGTTCTCTTCTGTTCAAAACTGCAGATTCAATACATTGAAGGGTCAACAGGTATTTTAATGGAATCCAAAATCTATTCACATTTTTGCACTGGGAGATCAACAAAATGAGATGAAACCTCCCTGGAGAACAATCAAACTGTCATAATAGTTAACGACCTCACACGTATTGATTGTATAAATCGCTTGGTAACCTGATCAAACAATCAACCATAATTACACCACGCTGTAAACAGATCGTGGTTAGCTTGAGGATATTGCTATAGCTGCAGAATACAGTACTGTTTGTAAAGTGATGTTTATCATCACATAAAATTGTTGCCGCCTACAGGACATTTAGACTCGTGTTGGAATAAGGTTGGTTCAATGATGCTTCTAACAGGGTGAACAATGTGCAAAAGGACATTTGTTAAATTAATATTATTATTTAATAATACTTGAACTGATATCAAAGTTACAAGCCTCAAATTTCCTTCCGTAGAGAAGTGATTAACAAAGACAACAACAAACCAAGCCTGTCCAACCCTAAAACTCACCCCCCCCCCTCATGAAAAGGTGAGGTGATTTGGGGTTTAACGCCGCTTTTTTTTAAAGAGGACTTCACTTGTATCATGGCTGATAGTATTATTGCAGGGAGAAATTCTGCAACACCATGTGGCTATGCATTGCAGTGAAACCTGCGAGCAGCGGCTGGAACTAGCGAATCATGGGTGGTACTTCTCTGAAATTCAGTGTAGCATTGCACCCAAACCTTACTGCGTGTAGAACAGTTCTCTACTGCAGACAAAGTTGCCATGCCCCTGGCAGGATTCAAACCACCGACCTCTTGATCCGAGGTTGACGTCCATATAAGCTACGGTAATGTTTACTGAAATTTATCTTAAATAAAGGATTATTTGAGAGCAGCTGAAATAAATATCACTTCAATATCGTCTTCCTTGATTGATATTCTGGAAGTTGAGGTTATCAAAAATGACAAATTGTATGGATAAACAACTTCTTTATTCTATGGAAGCATGGTTTAGACAGCAGGGTTCGAAATTAGCACTAGTCCGGTAGCCCATGGCTAGTGAAAAAGAAGATGGGCTAGTAGAGTGTAAAATCAGGTAGTCCAAAAGACTAGTTAAAATTTGAGGTGAAATGATCAAGGAGATGTATTTGGCTAGTTGGAATAAGGCTAGACTAGTACTTTTAGAAATGCGCTAGTCGGAATGGCTACTGCATTGAAAAGGTTAATTTCAACCCCTGGACAGAGATCCTATTGTTGTTGTAATACTTGCTTGACAACGATATTTCAGTCTAACGTTGTCAACATAGGATAAAGAAAACGTTTATTCGCAAAAATCTTCATTTTTCAATATTGTCATCAATCAAACAAATGCCAAGTTAGATTGAATTAAAAGAAGTACTAATTAGTAAAGTCAAGTTAAGTCAAGAGTGGTTTAGGGGTCAAAATTACCCTTTTCAAAGCACTAGCCATTCGGACTCGTTAATTTCCTAAAGTACAAGTTTGCAAAAACCATTTCCGAGAGCCAAACATATCTGCAGGAGCATATCATCTTTTACATTCAAATTACCCTTTTGGGCTACATAACATTTTGTTAGCCCAGATATCGGATGAGTGCCATTTCCAACCCTGTGTTTATTCATGTTTTTAGGCCGTACATGTACATTTCAATACATATTTCACATTACATATTCAAAATAATTTCAGTGATGTTTTCCTTATTTGATGTATGTCTATTTAAATAAGTAATTGTGTAGTTTTGTTTGTCATCATGTCAAAGCACTTATACTTGAACATAATTCGTTAAGTTCAAAACACGATAGAAAATGAATTTATTAAAGGCGTTAAAGCACGTTTTTTTTAATTTATGCTTTCTAAAATAAGCCATTTATTATTAAAATTTATACAAAATATTGGTACGTTAATTGGTAAAACATCTCACTACACGATCCGATAAGCCGTATCCACAGAAAACGGATATCCGAATAGGAAGAAAATGGTGCGACATTGAAAGCGACAGTGGTGTGGAACTCTTCAGTTTGAGAGGTAGATTTGTAGATCATGAGAATTTGCTACATCATTCAGATCACTTGAACTACCTTCGAGCGGCCATTTAATGTGAACACATCAAAATGACTGCACAATGGAATGGACTTGCATGGCTTAACTGAACCATGTACATTCATTTTAGAACTCTTTTTATTGATTTAGGAGTATTACTTAGCCATTGGTAACACTTAAATTATTTATATTTTTGTGAGAGTATTTTATTTCAGTAAGAAAATCGTGCTACAGCACCTATAATTCAACTGTTGACTCAACAAAGGGATGTAACTAGAGAAAAACAATGCACACCACTAAAAAAAATAATTTTTTTCTCTCTCTTTTAACTCTGTATCATGCCTTTTCCAATCCAGAAGGAACAATTATAATTTCTTGAATCACTATAGTGCTCACACGTAACATACTCTTTTTAACAGGTGCTAGGTACCTCTCTTTATAAAAATATGTAAAAAGTTTGTTAATTCCTACCTGTATCATGTAGAGCTGAGCAATCCTGTACTCCTCCACACTCATGGGCAGAGAGATGCGGTACTCCTTGATCAACATCTTGCTTGCTTACTGCTACTCAGTGTGTGCGTCTGCTAGTGATTCTTCCAGTGCTACTGGTGCTGATGAAGAAGTCCTATGTTCTTGGAGAAACTTCAGGACATTGTGATCTGTTTCTCTTCCTCTTGTCTCTCACTGTCTCTTCCTCTCTGTCTCTACTGCTTTCTTGTATCTGTTCAACACTGCTTGTTTCCCTGTCGCTCACTGTTGCTTCTTCATATATGAGTCTTGCAGTGCTTCTTCCCCGTTTTTCACTGCTTCTTTGTATCTGTCCAACACTGTTCTTCCTTTCTGTCTCTCACTGCCTCTTCCTCTCTGTCTCTCACTGCCTCTTCCTCTCTTGTTTCTCACTGCCTCTTCCTCTCTGTCTCTCACTGCCTCTTCCTCTCTGTCTCTCACTGCCTCTTCCTCTGTGTCTCTCACTGCCTCTTCCTCTCACTGCTTTTCGTATCTGTCTCACTTCTTCCTTCCTTCCTCTGACAGCTTCTTTTTATCTGCCACTTCTCCTGTCCCTCACTGCATCGTCCTACATCTACAGTTGCTATGGTGCTAATGGAGAATGCTTTGACAGGTTTCAGATTCAGGACACCATTGTCAGCCTGTCTGTCTGTTATTGAAGGTTCTGCAGGTGAACTGGTGTTACTGGTTGTGGCTCTACAGTGGGGTATGACAGTTCATCCTCTTCCCAGAAGACATTTCAGGACACCATTATCACACCCCAGCATCTCCCCACATCTAGACGACTCCTCCCCAGCATCTGCAACAACCAAAACAGAACGTTTTTGAATGGTTTCATGAAGAATGTAGAATAATGTCAACAGTAATACAAACTGGCAAAGATTTCATTGTGGTTGGCATGGTGATTCATTCTCAAATCCTACTTTAACTGGTGATAAATTGTAATTTTCCCCATAAAATCAGTAGCCGTAAGATCAATGAGGTAATTTCCATCACTTAGGAATACAATTGTTTGATTCTGATCTCTTCATAGAACCATTATTTTTGCCTCACTCAAGAAACGCATTTGCAATTTCTGTCTTTCAAAGTTACACACATGGCATAACTCGTACCAGTCTCTATCATGATAATAAGCCTTGCTGCATTTCCTAAGCTTTCCTGTGCCAACATAGCAGCGAGCTGCACTTGGACATGGTAGTTCAATCAGAAAACTGGCACAGAAAAGGCAAAAAATGCAGCAAGTCTTAAATTAGCCAGTGATAGAAACTAGCACGAGTTATGCTTTGCAGGATAATTTGTGGTCCACTGAAGTAACCACAGTGAGTTTATACACTTAAAACACTACGAACACCAATGACCATGAATGTTAGTGGTGACTATTGACCCACAAGGACTATTGTGATAGTGATACTCTATTGTGACTATCTTTTGCGATAGTGATACTCTATTGTGACTATCTTTTGTGATAGTGATACTCTATTGTGACTATCTTTTGTGATAGTGATACTCTATTGTGACTATCTTTTGTGATAGTGATACTCTATTGTGACTATCTTTTGTGATAGTGATACTCTATTGTGACTATCATTTGTGATAGTGATACTCTATGTGACTATCTTTTGTGATATTGATACTCTATTGTGACTATCTTTTGCGATTGCGATACTCTATTTTGACCTTCTACTGCAATAAGGTATTAATGCTCTCAGGCCACACATCAAATTTGGTTGTCCTATCCTAAATAGTTTCTGAGAAAAGCTGTCCCCTTTATCGTGGACGGATGCACGCACGCACACATGGACAGATGCAGGGACAGACGGAGCTCAAACCTATATCCCCTTCCACTTCGTGGCGGGGGATAATAAACTATTGAAACTATCGATAGGTAGCTCATGCAGCCATGCTATCGATGCTATTTAAAGTTACTTTCGATAAAATATTATTGACACAGTAACTATTGCGATAAATGGATAATTCGATCTATTGTCAAACCCCTAATGAATATTATAGATCAGTGCTCAAGGAGGATAGAAGAGGATAATAAGCTTAGTTTTCCGAGAGAATAAAATTGAAACAAAATGGTGGACATTATGAGAAATAATGTGGTTAAACTAAATACCAGTATAACAAACTCACATCAATTACAAGAACAGTGTGAAACACTCAGGCAAAATATACATTCAATAGGAAGGCTATGATACTCTAAAATGTGAAATCTTCAGGCTTATGCTATTATTTAAATCCTAGTCCTAGCTGCAGGGTGAAGCTTTACTCCTCATCTCCAGGAAGCCATGGAAAGATATAATTTCAACAACTTCAATCCGCCATGGGGAGATGACTTCTGAGCAAGACCATCAATATGAATCAATTTGAAACCAATCTCAGAGAAAACTTATCTGTACATATTAAGGGCAACGTTGTCTGACACTAGAGCCCTTACACTGTATCAGAGATCATCTGATGACACTTTTCTGTGCTTTGATGACTCTAGTATGATACTTATAAAACTGGCGAAAGTTAAAGAATGTGTTCACTATTTCGAACTCGAAAGACGTCATTTTCAAGAGATCTGAACAATTTGAAAGTCATACATTTTTCTGTTTATCTTGCAAACAACCAAGATGCAACAATTATGCAATTATTACCTAAAATCATATATATGTCCAAGTAGACAATCACCAGGTGACCAGACTGACTTTCAACCTTTTCCGCAAGCTCAGTTCCAGTTCTTCCAGTCTCGATAGATTAAGGGTTAAAGTTCATAGGATTCTAATCAGACACCGAATGTCTTCAACTGTCTGGATAACAGAACCAGTGATGTGCTTATCTAATATTTATTTGTAAAAGTTCATCACACTGACTTCAAACCAAGTCTGCAAGGACAGTTCTAGTCTCTTTCTCCAGATTAAGGGTTAAAGTTCACAGGTCTATATTCAGGCAACATTGGATGTCAGTCTGGATCACAGAACCAACTAGAAGAGCGTTTGCGGGACACCGCAAAAGCAGAGCAGCTCCGAAACTTTGGGTCTCGCCTTTCCCTGTTCCGCCTTCTCCTCAGCATAAATAAAATGGGAATTTTTTTGGACAAAATGTTTTTCATTATTCAAGTTATTCTTACAAGTTAAACAAGCAGACAGAGTCGGCCATATCCCCCGCCTTTGGGAAAATTTATTGAAGAATAGTTGTTGAATAACAGTGACTATGAACCTTCTCCTTATAGCCTGATGTAGCAGGATGGATGATGATTTGTTGGCTCAGCAGGGCAGGGATGCCACTCCCTGTAAGGTTTGTAACATATCAAAACAACCTTAGCCCACCCAATAGAAGGTTCATTGCAACTGATGGTTATCGGTTGCTGATGATCAAGATGAAAATAGGTTTTTTAGGTTGTGAGCAAAGCAAAATTTCAGCTCCTTAGACCAAGTCGTTCTGGAGAAGACAAAATGCGAAAAGTTTACAGACGGACGGATGGATGGACCGCCGGACGCCGGACACTGTGCCATGCCATTAGCTCAAAATACATCCATGGCAGTTTTTTAGTTCTGCTCCGGAAATTAATTATTAAGTTATGTATCTATGGAAGTGGTAAAAATTCAACAAATTAAATTAAAAATTGTAAAGAAGTTGAAAACCCCAAAAGGCACATCTACACATGATGATTGTTCCACACACAAAGTTTCGTTGAGCTATGTCTTATAGTTTTCGAGTTCTGATCCGGAAATGAAATTCTAAGTAACATTTCCATGGAAACGGTAAAAAAAAATAACTCGAAGAAGTTGAAAACCCCAAAAGGCACATCTACACATGATGATTGTTTCACACACCAAGTTTCGTTGAGATATGTCTTATAGTTTTTGAGTTCTGATCCGGAAACGAAATTCTAAGTTACATTTCCATGGAAACGGTAAAAAAAAATAACTCGAAGAAGTTGAAAACCCCAAAAGGCACATCTACACATGATGATTGTTCCACACACCAAGTTTCGTTGAGATATGTCTTATAGTTTTCGAGTTCTGATCCGGAAACGAAATTCTACGTTACATTTCCATGGAAACGGTAAACAAAAATAACTCGAAGAAGTTGAAAACCCCAAAAGGCACATCTACACATGAGGTTTGTTCCACACACCAAGTTTCGTTGAGATATGTCTTATAGTTTTCGAGTTCTGATCCGGAAAAGAAATTCTAAGTTACATTTCCATGGAAACGGTAAAAAAAAATAACTCGAAGAAGTTGAAAACCCCAAAAGGCACATCTACACATGATGATTGTTTCACACACCAAGTTTCGTTGAGATATGTCTTATAGTTTTCGAGTTCTGATCCGGAAACGAAATTCTACGTTACATTTCCATGGAAACGGTAAACAAAAATAACTCGAAGAAGTTGAAAACCCCAAAAGGCACATCTACACATGAGGTTTGTTCCACACACCAAGTTTCGTTGAGATATGTCTTATAGTTTTTGAGTTCTGATCCAGAAACGAAATTCTAAGTTACATTTCCATGGAAACGGTAAAAAAAATAACTCGAAGAAGTTGAAAACCCCAAAAGGCACATCTACACATGATGATTGCTCCACACACCAAGTTTCGTTGAGATATGTCTTATAGTTTTGAAGTTTGAGGCCGGAATGGAAAAGCCCGGACGCACAGACGGACAGACGGACGGACGGACGGAGCTCATTTCTATATCCCCCGCCAACTTCATTGTGGCGGGGGATAATCATCACTGGGGTCACTTTTCACAACTTTGTTCTTAAAACCTATTTCTGATTTCAAAATTGGATCAAAGATTAACATGGCCTTAACCAATATCTCATGACCTTGAACTTTGACCTTCAAGGTCACACCATCAATGATTACTTTTCATTGTGTATAACAATCATGCAATGACTCAAAAGTGTTCATTGTTAACATAAGGCATATTCACAATAGCACGCTTAAGTTGTGACCTTGCTGTGACCTTGACCTTTGACAGATTTTAGCAAAAACGTTTTCAAATCTTGGTCTTTCTCCATAGTTGATGTATACCAAGTTAGGGCCTGATAGCACAGAAGTTGTTGAAGTTATCGTGTTTACAAGGATTTTTGTAGTGATTTCAGAACTCATGACCTTGACCTTTGACCTTGAATGTGAGCATGTCAAAATATTTCCCCAGGTGTACAAGAAAGAAGCTATATATATGAGGTGTTGATACCTTCATGAAAAAAAGTTATAAAGTGATTTCAGAACTGGTGACCTTGACCCTATCTCGTGACCTTGACCTTTAAAATTCAAGGTCACACAATCATTGATCACTTTTCATTGTGTATAACAATCCTTTAATGATTCAAAGTGTTAAAAGTTGAAATAAGACATTTTCGCAAAAGCATGCTTAAGTCGTGCCCTCGCTGTGACCTTGACCTTTGACGGATGTTAGCGAAAACCTTTTCAAATCTTGGCCTTTCTCCATAGTTGATGTACACCAAATAAGAGCCTGATAGTACAAATATTTTTCAAGTTATCGTGTTTACAAGGATTTTTTAGCGATTTCAGAACTCGTGACCTTGACCTTTGACCTTGAATGTGAACATGTCAAAATCATCCACCAGGTTTATAAGAAAGAAGCTATGTATATGAGGTGTTAATACCTTCTTGGGAAAAGATTATTTAGTGATTTCAGAACTGGTGACCTTGACCATATTTCGTGACCTTGACCTTTTAAATTCAAGGTCACACAATCAGTGATCACTTTTCATTGTGTATAACAATCATTTAATGATTCAAAGTGTTAATAGTTGAAATAAGACATTTTCGCAAAAGCATGCTTAAGTCGTGCCCTCGCTGTGACCTTGACGTTTGACGGATGTTAGCGAAAACCTTTTCAAATCTTAGCCTTTCTCCATAGTTGATGTACACCAAATAAGAGCCTGATAGTACAAATATTTTTCAAGTTATCGTGTTTACAAGGATTTTTTTTAGCGATTTCAGAACTCGTGACCTTGACCTTTGACCTTGAATATGAACATGTCAAAAAAATTCCCCAGGGGCATAAGTAAGAAGTTATGTATATGAGTTCTCAAAACTTTCTAGGAAAAAAGTTATAGCGAATACAAAACGCGCGCGCGGCGGCGGCGGCGGCGGCGACGACGGAAACTGCGCAAAAACTGATAGCAGCTCCGACTTAGTTGGAGCTGCTAATTATGTGTTAATCTAATATATATCACGCTGACTTCAAATCTATTCTGCAAGGACAGTTCTAGTCTCTTTCTCCAGATTAAGGGTTAAAGTTCAAAGGATTCCACTCAGGCAACATTGGATGTCTAACTGTCTGGATCACAGAACCAATTATGTGTTCATCTAATATATATGTGTAAAAGATCATCATGCTGACTTCAAACCTATTTAAGGGTTAAACATCTAAAGGTTGAACATTGTCGTCTGGATCACACCAGTAGAAACCCATAAAAGATTAATCTAATATAGATCTATGTACACAATCATCCCACTGACTTTGAACCTATCACGTTAGCACAGTTCAGTATGTTTCTGTACTTTAAGGGTTAAAGTTCGAAGGTTGGCGCTCAGAGAACATTGCACCTCTGGACTGCCTTGATCACACCGGTAGCAGCCCATAAAACACTAATCTAATATAGACCTATGTACACAATCACCCGACTGGCAAGTCACGTCTTGGAACATCAAACGTAAAACATCCATGATAAATGTCAACATTTTCAGAAATAATATCATTAACCTTCAGACCCAAAGACTTCCGTCCAATTTTGGATCTTTTCGTCTTTTCAGGGCGTTACTAACGCACATGACATTCACATCAAAAGGACGTATATAACATTGATGTCTGGTTTTGATTTAAAGAGCCACAAGATTTGAAGGATTTACAGGAATATGACATTCTCCTTGATCCAATCCTGCTACAAGAGCAAGGATTCCATAACATAGCCAGAAGGTGAACAACCTCTGTGAGACTTTAACTGTTGAGTTAACTAGTGTCATACCATTCTGCGAGACCAATTTACAGTTAGGGAAGGATCTAGGCTTCACCACTGGTAACGAAATGCTTTTCTGATAGGAATATTACAGATCCTGCGGTAAATTTTTAGGAACTTTTTGGTGTAGTTGGAATTTGGTGTAGTACTGCACCGAAACCAAAAACAGTCCTCTACAGAAGACAAAGTTGCTTAGCCCCCGGTGGGATTGAAACCTGGACCTCTTGACCGAAGTCAAACACGCTAACCACTGCGTCCAACATCCATAGAAGTTATAAATATGATCCAAAAGCGTCCAATGTAAATAAACAAAAGTGCAACTGAGTACATGGTGTGATTAGCCACTGTACAAATGAAATATGATTATGAAACAAAATACTCACAGGAAACGACAAGCATCAAGCCTCTATTGAAATTGCCACACTGGCCAGCATGTTATGAAAATGATCGCACTGTCCAAAGAGCAAAGCTCTCCAACATGTTTGAGATCAACAGTCATGGGTGTTGCAAGTAGACTGGAGGCTGCCAGTGGTCAATTGGGATAAACACTGGACGCAGATCAATAAATCATGGTCAGTCTTGTCCCTCTGACCGCACCAAACATCCAAGTGACAAGACAAGGACCTGGGTGTATTTACACAAAGTTGCCTTGATGCTACGGGAGCCTTTAGCTCATAGTTGTAACTCACGGTTACAATTACCTTAAAGGGAAAGTTCTATCACCAATCTATCAGCAGCATCCGCCATCTTGGTTTCTTGGCATAAAAACAAGCTATATTTAACCCAATTTTAAATTTAAAAAATAACAAGTGTTTGCCACTAACATGGCAATGTCCACCGCCGGTGACATTGAGTAAGTAAGACACATCATTGGTCAAATTGTCGCGGTGACCTTGAAAATAAGGTCAAGGTCACCAAAATAAACTGGCGTTTGTGCCTTTCCCCAATGTAGGCTGACAACTAATTTGAAGACTTTGGATGCAATGTTTCATGAGATATCGCATTAACAACAGTTCAAAGAGTGGTCAAAGTGTCTTGGTAACCTTGAAAATAAGGCCAAGGTCACCAAAAGTTACTAATGTTTGCATCTTCCCATAATGTAGGCAGACACTAAATTTGAAGACTTTGGATGCAACGCTTCATGAGATATCGCGTAAACAAGAGTTTAAAAAGTTGTCAAAGTGTCGTGGTGACCTTGAAAAGAAGGTCAAGGTCACCAAAAGTGACTGGTGTCTGCGTCTTCCCACAATGTACACAGACACCAAATTTGAAGACTTTTGATACAACGCTTCATGAGATATCGCGTAAACAAGAGTTAAAAAAGTAGTTAACGTGTCATGGTGACCTTGAAAATAAGACCAAGGTCACCAAAATTGACTGGGGTCTGCGTCTTCCCACAATGTAGGCATATATCAAATTTGAAGACTTTTGATACAACGCTTCATGAGATATCGCGTAAACAAGAGTTCAAAAAGTGGTAAACGTGTCATGGTGACCTTGAAAATAAGACCAAGGTCACCAAAATTGACTGGTGCCTGCATCTTCCCACAATGTAGGCATATATCAAATTTGAAGACTTTGGATGCAACGCTTCATAAGATATCGCGTAAACAAGAAATGTGACGTACGTACGGACGTACGTACGGACCCTGCTGAATTCATAGTCCCCCGTTCCGCGTTGCGGCGGGGGACAAAAAAAAACATATACACTGATAGAATATTCTCATATTAACACATAACGTGTCACAGACCTAATCAATTTGCTGTTAGGCCATAGCGAAGTTTCCCCACTTGCAGCACCGATGGATGGCTTCAATTCTCATTGTTTATATTTTTCAACAAATGTGCACTTGTCCTTATCAAGTTGTGAAATTAAAAGTCATCAAAATATTAACTTCATTGATATATTTTAATTTTACTGTGTTATAATCATGTATTATATCATATCATATATATCACAACTTGATGAAGACAAGCACATATTTGTTGAAAAATAAAAACAATGAGAACTGAAGCCATTCATCGGAGCTGCGAGTGGGGAAAACTTCGCTACGGTCTTAACGCATATTGTTTATACGTTTTATTATATATTATGTGTTACTATATGAATTTTCTATCATTGTATATGTTTAATTTTCAAAAAAGTGTAAAATTGGCTTAAATATAGTGTGTTTTCATTTCACGTAATGCCAAGAATCCAATATGGCAGATGCTGCCGATAGATCGGTGATAGAACTTTCCCTTTAAGTTGAATAACTTTTATCCAATCTCTTCTTGAATGAATAAAATATGTTTTAATCAATCGATTGATACTTTTTTCACATAGGCGACGATAACAATTATTAACAATGTTTCACTACTTCTTTTAGGCGTGAAAACCCTTACATATTTCAAATCTAGTTCATACAATATACGGTTCACAATAACATTAGTAAACCTCTGCATTTTTCTTTCAGTTCAGTGTACTTACTGTACATCAAAGTGTATTTTTGGTTTCGCATACCGTATTTTATGTTATCAATTTCATAAAATATTATCCATATTTTCATTTTTTTTTATTTTAATGTTTTAAACTTTATTTTCAAGATAAAATGTGCTCTGCATTAATCGTTCTGAGCTGAACCGAAATTGTATCAAACCTACTATACCGCAATTGTAGCGAAACTCAAGTGTGCAGTTCCACACCCTTTATACCTTTTCAAATTCCGAACTAGTAGGTTAAGGGTTAAACATGCTCATCCTGAAATCATACACAACAATGAGTCGGCTGATAACAAGGCATGATTCCAGCTGCATCACTGACACAAATCCATCAACTTTAACCCTTTTGAACATGTTTCAATGCCTGCAGATAGTTTATTCATTCACGCTGACTGATTCCACGGTGAAAGGGTTCAGTTTTGGAATCAATGGACAACCATTAATCTTCTCAAATTATTACATTCAGCAAGGAATTCACACAAGTGTAATGAAGTACATAGAAAAGCGACATCATTTACATCCGGATCATTAAGGCCAATCTATCAACATTAACCCATTGCCTGTTTGCAAACAAACACAACGTGTCACAATTCCTGCAATATATGTTTTGGCATTTAGAAGGGTTAAAATCGTCCTGCCTTGAAATCAATGTACAAATTTATCTTCCAAAATTATTCTAATGCCCAGGGGGTCACAAAACAACCTTAACATAAAGGTTAAGCTTAGTACCATCCTTTAGCATTGCACTGAGGGTATCTCCATGAGTTAAAATTACTTTGAGGTTTCGTGGTGACCCTGATGTAAAGATCTATCACCGATCTATCGACAGTATACGCCATCTTGTTTTTTTACATTACGTGAAATGAAAACGCTATATTTTACTAAAGTTCTATATAATAAGACATACACTTACAGAATATTCACATAGTAACACATAAGGTGTCATAAAACTAATAAACAATATGCTGTTATAATATTTGCCATTAGGAAGTTTTCAACATTCGCAGCCTCGATGAATGGCTACAGTTCTGACTGTTTCTATTTTTCAACAAATGTGCACTTGTTGTGATAAAATAAAGTCCCAGTGACAAATTTACCCCTGAGTCCTGCATCAAATACTCATAAAACTTAGAAAGACCTCATAAAAATTTAATGTGTGAGTCACCTCGACTCAAAGGGTTTTTTTTGTGGTATTTGCTAACTTATTGAGGTACTCACAAGAGCTTGTGGTAGCGAGTCCCTGGACTCTGCAGGTCATATTTGTAAATCTATCACTGACAAAATATTACCTTCATTAACATCTATCAATTTGACCATGTTTTAATCATATATATATAAATTAATAGTGTGAACAGAATATCCTCTCGAATTGCGTTTCCAGAAAAACAAGATGTGTTTGTTAAACACGGATGCCCCTGGATATACCAAAGTTATGGCCAAGGTTAAAGTCTTCTGAAGATGTCCACTGCGGCAAGGTGAAGGTCACAAGGTCAAATATGATGACCTCATCTGAAAGGTCTCATCACAAGGTATGCACATGCCAAGTATGAAAGCCCTATCTGAGCAATCCAAAGTTATGGCCAAGGTTAAAGTTTTTGTGGACAAACATACAGACAGACAGACAGAGAGACAGACAGACAGACAGACAGACAGACAGACAGACAGACAGACAGACAGACAGGTGAAAAAGAATGGGCATAAAAACTGTGATACCTCCATAAGCAAGAAACCAACTGTAATGAACTACAACAAGGCTGACTTCTTTGACAGGCATCCTTCAAAGCATTGCTACAAAGACTATATATACTGATGTAGGAGAAGAGGTTAAGTTGAGGGTAGATTGACAATGATTTGCTGTAAAGATGCCAGCTACATGCTGAGATCATGTTGAAAAGCTCCTTACACCAAGTGATAAAGAGGAGCTTTGATGTCGAAGTTAGATTGCGAGGCTGATTTTTCCTCTAATGTTCCAGATAGACATAAGGAATGCTAAGAAATCGCTTACCCGATGGAATGAGACGATTTTATGATTTAATTCTGGATTGCCATTGGCTTGAGACAGGATGTCGTGGAATATTTTGGAGCCCATAGGTAAAGAGATTAGTCTTGTTACAAGATTATTTCACCTATATCATAACTACTAGTATTTAGGAGGAAAATCAGCAACACTGCAGCAGCATTGCATTGTAGTAAAACCAACTAGCTAATATTGAGCTGAGGTCAGTTGGAGTTAAGCATCGCTTTCAAGGTGAGGTGAGGTGAGGTGAGTTGGGGTTTAACACCGCTTTCAAGAGTATTTCGCTTATATCGCGGCTGCTAGTATTATCCCCTACAAAAAAAATTTCCTGAAAATATGTTTAGGCAATATATCCACAGTAGCACCACAGCATCTTTTCAGGTAGTTAGAGCAAAATTTTACCATTGCTGCTAGCGGATCAGATCCGGACGTGGTGTGGATGGGTCATGTGGATGGGTTTCAACGATGTATCCGTTGGCTGTAAGAACCTCAAACTTTTCTGGATATGTTACGGTAACATATCCACTGACGAGTCCGGGTTATCCACAGTATAGCCAAGAAAGAGCACAAGATAGCTGCCTTTGTGGATTGGTTTCAACGATGTATCCATTGGCTGTTTGACCCTCAAACGTATCTGAATATGTTACGGTAACATATCCACTACCGAGTCCCTGTTGTCCACAGCATAGCCACAAATGAACACAAGATAACTGGCTTTTTGGGAATGCTACGGATGGGCATCGATGTGAAGTTGGCTGCTTATAGATTGTAATTATATGAAGTCTCTGTGGTAAATTCAAGGGAAAAGTCCTCTGTTAAAAGTATTGGTAAAAAATCGTTGGTAAAAAAGCCAAACAAGTCCTGTTATTGTGAAAACAGATTGAATTGATGTTAGCACTTAAGATATGATAAAGAAAGCTTATGATTTGAGTTTAGACTATAAAAAAAACTTTGTTGATCACCATC
Organism: Gibbula magus; assembly: GCA_936450465.1. Classification (NCBI taxonomy): domain Eukaryota; kingdom Metazoa; phylum Mollusca; class Gastropoda; order Trochida; family Trochidae; genus Gibbula; species Gibbula magus. Next base: position 57,007,244 of record OW388295.1, read on the forward strand.
ATCCTTCTGGTTTAAACAATATTTATTTTTAAAATTTAATGGATTGGTAAAGATGCATTACGCCTATGTAAATACGTCTTCGGTACAAAATTATACTTAACACAATATTCATTCATGCAATACTGAGAAAAGCACAACATACAAAAATATGTTTATAACAGTATGAATGGGCAAGGAAATAAGGTTTAAACATTTAGTTTTGATAAGAACTATGTTTTTTCTAAAGGTGTGTCAAATATGATTGCAAAATAATTATTCATCTCTCAAATTATTGTTATTTCAAATCGTGTTAAATGACTGTGGTGTTACTTGTATTACTTTAAACAGAGAGAGAGCAGGTTCCAATGTAAATATATATATCAGAGACCATAATTTGATAGCTTACACAATAAATATTACATTCGTACATTTTACTTACTATCTTCAAATAAACAATTTAATACATTTGGTGTAAGATTCAACATTATTTTTTTTAAACTAAACGTCAGGTTAATTTTCATTAATTTAATTAACAGTTTTATGTTATTTGATTATGTGAGTCTTATGTCAACAAAGTTTTGGCATATCTTCACATGACTGAAAATCCAGAGCTTAGTGTTTGTAAATATATAAAAATAGCCCATTTTTATCTTTTAAAGAATTTGGGTTGTGATTTAGAAATATGCCTATTCTATGTAACTATCACACTCATTAATTCAATTGGTATTTAGAAATATATTAATTTTACACAATTGAGATATAAACATTCATCCCATGTCAATATATGTGATTGAAATAATCATCCATATTTTTTATTAAAGATAAAAATTGAATTGTCAATTTGGGTTGTGATGTAGAAATATCACTATTCTATTTAATTATCAAACTCATTAATTCAATTGGTATTTCAAAATATATTAATTTTACACAATTGAGATATAAACATTCATCCCATGTCAATATATGCGATTGAAATAATCATCCATATTTTTTATTAAAGATAAAAATTGCATGAAATATATATTTATTGTATGTATGCATTACAAAACCTACATTAAAATTGTTGAAGTTAAAAATATTCTTTAATAAATAATTATACACTTCGCCAAAGTGAAGATATCAGAAAGAAATAAAAATAAAAATAATTTAAGTTTAATTTTAATTTTCTCTGACCTTAAATTACAATCAATTGAAATACTTGACAAAGTTGTATAAAACAAGTGCAGTCTTTACATATTTACAATCACTAAAATGTGTATACCTCTGAGAAATTGCAACAACAAACAAGTGCAAAACTATTGGTCATCAGACTTGAAATGGGTGGAGCTTAATTAATTGATAACTGTCCAATGGTCAGATTACAGGAATGACACCAAATATACATTTTAAAAACACCTAATGGATTGCTTAACAAGTAGCTTAATTACTGTATACATTTCATTAGATTAACCAATTTGAATGTTTAAGAACTGAGCAGTGATGTGGAGGGGCGCTGTGTATTTGATTGAATGTTGTTTCAAGTTGTAAACTGGCTGTGAAGGTATATCTAATTAATAACCTAAGTATTTATCACAGTTTATCACAATGGATTATTGATACCAAATGAAAAATACATTTTACTCACATATTAGCTCTGAGATGTTCTAAAACAAATCATTTGGTCAAAATGTTTATTTATGTTTGTATTATTATGTATTTCATGTAAATTTGCTGGCTTGTACTTCACAGTCAAGACTTTGATATCTAGTTTACATTTATTCTTTCATTGATTTAATCAACAATTGACACAGTTGGCACAAATTTCATGTAATGAAGGAAATAAAATACCAAATTAAACTTCATGAGTCCTTTTAATTTTTTAGTTTAATAAATTGATAGAAACAAACCTTTTCATAATATTTCATGATCAAATCCCTTAAATATCACAAACTGTCATATTTAACCAAATAATTGCCACTATTATCAGATAAATAAATTTTAGCCAATCAGAAGCATTCTCAGTATTTAGTGCTTTTCATTTGCTTGTGTTTTACAATTGATAGATAAAACAAATATTCTTCATAGTCAATTCAAATCCTTTATATATTACAAACTGTCACAACCAATATATAAAGAAGTATTTTGCCATTATGATCAGATCAATCAATTTTAGCCAATCAGAAGCCTCCTTAGTCTTGCTGCAGTAAAGTTTTCTCCATAGTGGCTATTCTTAACAAGAAGAAGGAAGCTCCCCAACCTTTACAGTTCACAAGACCAAGAAGTACAAGATTTCTCAGTTGATTAATCCAAGGCAAGTACTTATTTTCACTGCATTCCAAATGTATCAATCTAATTTCATTCACCCATTTCCATGAACAGACTGAGTAACATTTTCTGACATAAGATTGGCTTCATTTGTAAAAAGGCACTCATGTCTCATGGCATGTGTACAAAGGTATCTGTGATATTTATATGCAATATATTGCTTTAATTTGTATCAGATTATGATTTGAATTAGGAATATATGTTAAATTTATTTTAAAAACCAGTCTATATAAACATGTCACTTTTCTTAACACAGGTGATTGTGCACTCAGCCATGACAGACAGGTGGTCTGGGGAAAGACAGGAAATGATGTAACCTACTCTCAGACAGGAAATGATGTAACCTCTCAAGGTAAGACTTGAGATGCTTGCATATTGTTGTTTAAACAAACAAATTGTTAAATAACAATTAATCAAGACATTTGTTTTCCTTAATTGATGTTCTCGAAATGTATCTAGACTGGCTGATTGCTAATATAACATTTTACAGATAAATTTGCTGTGAGTCATTAATAGTCAAAAATGCATTTGTGTTTTAAAGGTTTTTTAATCCATATTTATTTTACCAATTTAATCAATTATATTTGTTTGACTTACAAATCTTAATTTTGTTGTTTTATAAAGAATTCCAAACAATTGTTTGTTGGTTAAAATACCCTGTATTCTTATTTTTATCATAAACACATTTATTGTCATTATACTCTTCAAAAGTATTTACATGTTAAATATTAATTATATAATATTAAATATTAAATTGATTTTGATTATTTGTAATCTGTTTAGTAAGGGATATTTGATGTTTTATGATTATCAAGAATAATATTTCACTAGTTACTCAACTTATAAAGATATTATTATTCATGACTATTTTTGTTCAGTATATGTTTATCAGTTAATAAGATTTATTTTGGATTATACTTTTCAAAATCTTTTTATTTTCATCAAATAGTTTGTATCTTATTCATTAAAATGTCAATATTGATTTCAGTGTCGGCTGAACCGGACAGAAAATACACTAACCTTGTGGACACAACTCTCAGACGATGTTTATTCAAGGTCTGTTGAAGGTGGGTTTGGCATTGAAATTTACAATTAGCTTCTTTAATTGATAATCTTCTTTCTGAATATGCACCCAATCAAGCTGATTGATTACTTTAATGGACACTAACGTTCATGGTTAGTTAATTTATTGCAGATTACAAATTACAACCTTAATATGCATCCAGTCAGACTGATTATATTTTACATACAACTTTTGCTATCAGCCATTAATCATGAAAATAAAATTTGTTTTTTCGCATTTTGTAATAATTCATTATTTTACTAATTTATTTGATTATATTATAAATATTCGTTATAGTTTGAACCAGAACTTACAAATGTTTATGTTGGTTTAGATACTCAAGTCAAGTCAAGTTCTAGGGTTCAAGACGGCAGCACAGTGAAAACTGTACCTCAAGCCATTGAAGGTGCGAATTTAACATGATGTATATTGTCATTTCATATTAAGCATTTAAATTAAACATTTAAATTTAAAGGAACAGTTACACTACTCCAAGCTGAGTTCATTTGTTTTCTATATATATATATATATATTGTCATATCATATGAATTTGAATAACAATTTGAAGAGTTTGAAAACATTAAAATCATTTTACTATATGCAATCATGACTAATTTATTGAAATACTAATACTGTTCTTTGTTTCCAGTGTTTGCCGTCCGGGTGTTGCACCTGTTATTCACAGTACACCGACCACCTGTCCAAGAAGATATGCAGCCTGAGGAAGGCATTCCGGAAATTAGGTATTTCCAAAGATATAATATCTCTTTTGCTTTCTTTATATTTTGCAAGAGTCCTGTGGGTATGAATGTCCTTTATGTAATGGGACATGAATGTGCCAATGGTTATGATCTATATATATCAAAAAGTCTTTTCATATCATGTGATTTGTAACTTGCCTGTTTGTACCATGGTATCTATATTCTTACTATTCTACTTTTCAGGAGCTCAGCGCGCTCACCGTGATCCCCATGGCCCTCGAAAGTGACCTGGAGATTCCAAGATCATGAAGAAGTTGCTGAATCTCAAAACGAAGTGTTCCTGAACACAGTTGAATGTTGAATTCCTTTCAAGGATATTTATATGTATATATTTGTAGAGCACGCAAGATCTCAAGATGAACATTAATATTATAGTATTTATTTTGTACTATTAAAAATCGTGAAGTGTACTATGTTTTTTGTTTTTTGTTTTGATGTATATATATTGTATATCTAAAGCATTAAATTACCGGAGTGCCTGTGGACGGTTTTATGCAAATATATGCAAATGCGGGTCTGGACTACTTGTGGATGGTTTTATGGCTCTATTGGATAGGGTGGGGATCGCATATGGACAACCTGTGGATGGTTTTATGGCTGTATTGGATAGGGTGGGGATCGCTATGGATATATTACCACACCATATCCGCAGCTCCATTCTGGGCTAGTTGTGGATGGTTTTAAGGCTTTATTGGATAGGGTGGGGATCGCATATGGACAACCTGTGGATGGTTTTATGGCTTTATTGGATAGGGTGGGGATCCCTATGGATATATTACCACACCATATCTGCAGCTCCATTCTGGGCTAGTTGTGGATGGTTTTATGGCTTTATTGGATAGGGTGGGGATCGCATATGGACAACCTGTGGATGGTTTTATGGCTTTATTGGATAGGGTGGGGATCCCTATGGATATATTACCACACCATATCCGCAGCTCCATTCTGGGCTAGTTGTGGATGGTTTTATGGCTTTATTGGATAGGGTGGGGATCCTTTTGGATATATTACCAAACCATATCCGCATATGGACTACCTGTGGATGGTTTATGGCTTTATTGGATAGGGTGATCCCTTTGGATATATTACCAAACCATATCCGCAACTCATTTTATAATTTATGCGGATGGGTTGTGGCGATGGTAAAATTTTCCTTGTGGCAATGGTGCAGTAATATGTTTTCAAGGGATTTTTTTTTGTAGGGGATGGCAGGGAGAAAGCCTGCAACGCCTTGTGGCTAAGGATTGCGGTGAAACCTGCGAGCATCAGCTGGAACTAGCGAACCATGGGTGGTACTGCACTGAAATTCAGTGTAGCATTGCACCCAAACCTTACTGCGTGTAGAACAGTTCTCTACTGCAGACAAAGTTGCCGTGCCCTGACCGGATTCGAACCCCGGACCTCTTGATCCGAAGCCGAACGTGCTAACGACTGCGCTATCCCGCCCTAATCGCTTTCAAGAGTATTTCACATGTACAAGGCCTTTAGTATTATTGCAGACAGAAAGGCTATGAACTGTGAAACCTGCCTGCATCGACTGGAACGAGCAAACCATGTGTGAGAACTGCTCTGAAATTTCAAGTTTCGCTACATGAGTAGAATCTCTTGAACTACCCTCGAGCGACTATTTTAACATGACCACCTTAAAATGGCCGCTTGAAAGGAAATGTATTGAGCCATGTACCTTTGTTTTAGAACTCTTTTTATGGATAGAGGAGTATTATTCAGCATTGTTAATACTTATTTACATTTTCATATGATCACTTTATTTCAGGAAAACGGCTTGCTACAGCACCTTTAATGGGATTTGAATCCAATAACCATTATCCAAATCCAACTATTGTTTAACCATTGCATTTTTTTCCAAACCATCAATCAGAAATACAATTATATATTACTTGGCTTGTCACTTTCTAATTTTATCACAAAAACGTTAAACAGCTTCCAATACTTCAACCAACGGAGTAGTAATTAATTTCAATGAATAAACGATTAATCGATACATCTAAACTTGCAACAAACAATAAAACATTCAACTCATCAATCAAGCAAAGAGGGGAGATATGGCATAATTAAGATGTATAAATAGAAATTCTCTGGAGGCATTTGTTAAGAACTGATGGAAAATGTGGCCTCACATTAGGGTTATCTCGGGACAAGGAAATACAATCAGTGATTGACAGCAACGTCCCTATAGGCAATCAGCGTTCATTAATAGCTTATGTCAAGTGCAAATCATAGAGAGACTGAGAGTCCCAACACGGTCATATATCCACCCACACATCCCTTGGTGGGGCTGTGTTGTAGGAAGCGAACCCTTGGGGTGAGGTCAGGTGATTTGGGCAGAAGGCTACTTATACGAGCATGTACGTTACTTTGCATTTCACATTTACATTATTCTATTATTGTTTCAGATTGTATTATTGCAGGAGAAGAGGCTGCAACACCATTCTACATTACAGAGGAACTTCACTCATACTCAGAAATTGTTTATTCGTAAAATATCACCATTTTTATTTGAAAAGGAGACATGAGAGGTGATATTTTCAGAACTTTTCTGGAAATCATATTTCCATTAAAAGTGTTTCTGCAATCGGTGGGACAAATTAAGACCTCAGAAAATGGCAGAAAAAGTACAAAATACAGAAATTCCAAAAAAGAGTTTTTAAAGTTTTTGACTACAGAGGAACATGCATATGTCCAAACTGTAAAGATCCATTATAAATAGCGACCCCTCAGGGTAATTGAAGTTTTCCTCACATCTCAAAATAAAAGGTTGTACAACATAAAGCCTATTGAGTCAATAACAAAAGCTAGCAGCCAAGAAACATCCATTGCCTATTTCAATTCTATATTGGAGGACTCTGGGACGTTGTGACAATTTCAATTGGAGAGATTTTATAAAAGTCAGAAATATACCATATAATTGCTTGTGAAAAATTTGCACATCAAAGATGGAACTGTATGTTGAGGGTGGGGGGGGTCAAGGACAATTGCCACCCAGATAACTGACACCGGACAATTCCCATCGGATGATTGCCACCTGGACAACTGCCATCAGGGAGTTCCAGGTTTAAGTCGTGCTTCAAGCTTTCACATCATATTTGACAGTTTTTGACACATTTTTGTCAGTAAACAAGCTGGATGATATGCAATGCTGTGAAAACTGTTTGCGCTGGCTGGAGCAAGGGAAAAATTGGTGGTACTGAACTGAATAACATTGTAGCACTGCAAATGTTAATCAGTATACTGCTGAACATTTTTTTTTATCAAAAGCAGGAGTGTCTAGAACCAGAATTCAGAGACATCACCCTTCATGCAGAAAAGAAGAGGGTTATAGATAAACTAGGAGAGTAATGATTTCAAAGGTAGGGATAAAATGATAATGCGCCCTTGAGATAATTTATAAGGGGCTATTTGATAATTTTAGCATGAAATGTACAATTGAACATCCTAGATTGGTTGCTGCAAATGCACTGACCAGAAAATTACATATTCTCAACTTCACTAAAACGTTATTGGCTTATATATCACCCGACTAACACATAGAAATTCAATCATGACAAACTTTCTTGAGTATGAACTTGTTTTGGTGAATATTTATTTCATTATTGTACGGGAACAATGTTTTCTTTAAGAGACATACATTAACATATATACATTGCATTTTTTAAAAACTTTGCTCATCTTATCACCCGGCGTCTATTCGAGGTGAGGTGAAGTGAGTTGGGGTTTAACGCCGCTTTCAAGAGTATTTCACTTACATCGCGGCTGCTAGTATTATGGCAGGGAGAAAGCCCCGCAGCGCCATGTGGCTAGGCTTTGCGGTGAAACCTGCGAGCATCGGCTGGAACTAGCATCATCAGGGAAACCTCCAAATGGATTCATTTCATAGGGCAGTTTCTTGTGGTAGACAATAAACTGGATCACTTAAGTTCTCTGTGCAATGTTTGAACAGATAGATGCACTGGGTAATTTATAGGGTGCTTTGGGACATATACTCCCATAAAAAATGATTGTTATAAACACATGCTATTCAGCATACAAGTGTTCAGGACAATCAAATGGCTAGTCTGTTCTTGTAGTGAACTTCACAGTGTGATAATCCATGTCAGGATGAGCTTGGTGGTTGAAAGGAGTGAGTATATACTCCGAAACATCAATGAGCTAACGAGCTAAAATGTTCTAAACCATTCTGAGTAGCAAATTTACAGGAATCACAACAAAGGAAACAATCCGGAACTGGCCACTAGCCACTAGCAAACAGAAATATTTTGAAAACTGCAGTTAAAGTGTTAGGAACCAAAAGAATGGAAATGGAATTGGCTCAGATATAGATTTCAGAATCGACCAAAGCACCAATGGTGCCTACAGGAAGAGAGACAAGCATTGATACCATTAAGAGCTTCTAATTTACAGTCAGGCCTGAGGTAGCAATTATAGGCTGCACTTGTCTGGGGGACAATTTACAGTGTCCAGAGTCACAAGAAGAGACCATTAAATTACTCCCAGGCCAGGTTAACACTGATTGTGTTCCCTCACGGCATATTTCTTAATACAACACTCAACAATGGCTGGATCAATCCAGCACCTTGTCTGAGACTACTCTCCAAAAATAAAATTATTCTAAAAATGATCACACTATCAAATATTGCAAACGGGCTTTTGAGGAAAGGGAATTTCAGATTGTTTAGGGATTTCGACATTTAAGGTTAAGTTGAAAATTAATTATAATTAAATTGATATAATTAATTAATAAAATAAACTCACAGAGTTGGATGAACTCAACACCTTATCTGACACACTAGTCTCCGGAAAAAAAATAATTCTAAAAATGATCATATTTTCAAATATTGCAAAGGAGCTTTTGCGAAACAGGAATTTCAGATTGTTAAGGCACAATTTTTTAGATTGAAGGTTAAGTTTGAATTAATTTATAATGAAATTGATGTGATTAAATAATAATTTAATTGATTAAATTAATAGATATAAACTGACAGATGGTAAGATCAACTCAACACCTGATCTGACACTAGTCTCAAAAAAAAAAAAGATTCCAGCTGAGCCCTATTCAAGGACAATCTATAAGATTCCAGCCCTATTCAAGGACAATCTGTAAGATCCCAGCATTATTCAAGGATAATCAAAACTGTGTCTACCCTGCGGTAGTGTTGGTAATGTTTCACAAGGGAATACCGGCATGAATTCTGTAACATTTTCATCATTGGCAGTAATTGTGAGATGATGATGATACGCGGCTTGTCCTTCCTTGGGGGACTTAATTGAAAAACACTCGTGGATGGAAAATCACCTCAACAGCATGCTGCAGGGATCCTGTACGGGTTGGCCACATGACTCCAGACACTAGGACTCAAACAGTCTTACACTCAGACTATGAAAAAAGTATTTATTCTGAAAATGTCATCATGTTATTCAATATTGAAAAAGAGACTGTAAGAAATGAAATTTTCATAAAAAGACTCCTTTTAAATATTTTTTACAATTGCTGCTAAGGGGAATGGCCCATTTAAAATTATTACTAAAAGCCCTATAAATGACCCATTGCTAAATGTGTCTTCCCCAATCCCTGAGCACCCTTAGGGCTTAGTGAAATTAGGACTTGAATTATCAAGTATGATTCCTGTAAATTGGTTTGACACCAAATTTGAAATCAGCAGCAATAGCGTGAAATTAACATATAAAGCAGGTTTTCCACCCAAAATACCAATTTTTTTCTTTATCAGGAGTATAATCCCGTCTCTGTTGCAGCACAGACAATGCAAAATATTTCAGAAAATTTGAGAGATATAGAATCCACTGAGAAGAATCATTCACAAATTCAACTGACTTCTTAATGTATGTGACCAACTCTATTGCAAAGTTCTGCCTTGCTGCACGTATATATACTATACAAATGTTGCATAAAATCATGCATTTCTTACAAAGATAAATTAACTAACCTGCATAAAATAACAGTTTAAAGGGGCAGTAGCACGTTTTTCGCTCAAATAAGTCGATGAAATGTATTTGAAAAATATTGTCATCAATAGTAAAATACCCTTCTCTTTTCATAAAATCAAGTTTAAAATGAGTGTACATGGTTTGGTAAAGCTATGGGAATCGTTTTTGTAATTCGAAATAATAAAATGTGTTCACAATAAAATGGCCGCCATGCAATTTTTTATTTATACGCAACATTGTTATTACCACTACGGATAATTGGTTTGTGTGATAAGATGTTTTTACCCTCTTAAGTAAATTTAAATGACATAAACTATCATTATAATTATAAAAGAGAAATTTGAAAAAATAAATTTTGCAAAAAAAATGTGTTACTACCCCTTTAATACACAGCAACAAACACAACAGATAGGCAAATATACAAATTATCCACAAATGAATGAACATACCGGTTACCTAAACACAACATGCCTGAGCAGCACCTCATAACTCCATACAGATGCTAGAACTCCAAACACCACTGTGCTTACCGTACTCCTTACAAGGTTGTACTTCCTTTTTGTAGACTGACACTCAGTCCCTGACAGAAATTATCAACTTAAAGGGGCAGTAGCACGTTTTTTGCAAAATTTATTTTTTCAAATTTCTTATTTATAATGATAGTTTGTGGCATTTAAATTTACTTTAGAGGATATCACATCTTATTACAGAAAGCAATTATCCGTAGTAGTAGTAGTAGTAGTAGTAGTAGTAGTAGTAGTAGTAGTAATAACAGTGTTGCGTATAAAGCAAAACTTGCATGGCGGCCATTTTATTGTGAACACATTTTATTATTTCGAATGACAAAATGATTCCAATGTCTTTTCTTAGCCATGTACACTCATTTATAACTTGATTTTACGAAAAAGAGAAGGGTGTTTTACGATTGGTGAAATATTTTTCAAATACATTTCGACTTATATGAGCAAAAAAACGTGCTACTGCCCCATTAATATATGATACATAACCTTCAGAAATTTCCTTTTTCAAATTCTCACAAAATTCCATGAGGTGAGATGATTTAAGGTTTGACATAACCTTAAATTAAAGTTTATTGCATTAAAGGCACTGTAGCACATTTTGCTTACTGAAATAAAATGCTCTCACAAAAAGGCAAATAAGTGTTACCAATGACTAAATAAATATCCTGAAACAATAAAAAGAGTTATAAAAAGAACATGTACATGGTTCGGTTAAGCCATGCAAATCCATTCCCCATCGAGCGGCCATTTTAATGTGTTCACAAATGGCCGCTCGAAGGTTCAAGTGATCTGATTGATAGAATAGAGCTTTAAATATGGTATAATGATGGAATGGTCAATTATTTTGCTGTCTGAACTCTCAATTTCGCATGAGACCTACAAATCTACCTCTCACACTGAAGAGTTCCACACCACTCTCACGTTAAACGCTGCACCATTTTCTTTCAATACCGATAACTGTTTTCTATGGATACGACTTATCAGGTTGTGTAATAGGATGTTTTACCCTCTAGCATAACAATATAGTGTATACACTTTAATGATAAATAGCAAATTTGAGAAAACAAAATTTGCTCTTTTGAATTATTTCATTAAAATTAATTTAGTGATAAGTATTAATCCAAGAAGAGTGCCAATTTTAATCTGAACACATATCTGCTTGAATAAGCAAACCACAATTGTTCCCATCTAACTGAAGAATACTTCCTTATTGAAGAATAGGTTTTCCCATGGGATTTAAACCTCAGACCTTAAATTCATCAAAATCTGAATCGAGGAATCATTGTCAACCTTTGAATAAATTAATAGACATTTTGACAGAATTGGTATTTTACAAATATTGTAGATTTTTAGGAAAAGTGCATTTCATGATAAATACATTTAGTAGGGTGACGCGAATGAAACATTTTTAATCAGCGAATTGTAAGAGAGTTCACTCCCTTTGAATGAATCAGCTCCTCACAGTGTGTCTATCTGATCAATCCCAAGGGTTAATGAAGCCTTGCACTGTTGAGGAGTTTGAGTGACATGGACAGCCATACTTTACACCAGAGGATCCCTCCTGACATAGATCTATCTGGTAACCAACGAAAGGAATGCACAGAAACATTGCCACACTCAACTAATTATGGGCCTCCTGTTTCTTCTCTACAGGATACACTTGCAGTAACTAGCTTAAACTAACCCCCAAATGAAAATAACCTTGAAATTGAAAAAAGAAATCTAGATTATCCATGTACCGTATTTCTTCTAATTAGTCTATTTTTTCAGACCTTCTTCAGCCCTGGCTATTTTTTTAGACCGGCATGTATTAATTTTTTAGTAATATAAATCATCCGACTAACAAACATATAGAAATGTATGCAAACATAAACTTTCTTCAATATGAATTTGTTTGGTGAATATTTATTCGTTATTGAACATGAACATGAACTCCTTTAAAAGGCATACATGAATATATATATACACAGCATTTTCAAAACTTTGTTCATCTTATCACCCAGCGTCTATTCGAGGTGAGGTGAGTTGGGGTTTAACGCCGCTTTCACTTAAATTTCACTTATATCACTGCTGCTAGTATTATGGCAGGGAGAAAGCCCGCAACGCCACGTGGTTATGCATTGCGGGCGTCTATTCAAGACCCGGCTTATATTTCTTACAAACAACCCATACTCTGGTGTCTATCTGAGACCCGACATGTAATCAAGACCCGGTGGAAGGTCCCAGATTATACCCCCTTCACAGTAGACCAGGGTAGATTTTGGGAGCGTCAATTTGAGGCCCGGCGTCTATTGGAGGAAATACCGTATTCAGTTTCTACAAAAATTATTGGATGACCAAGAACAGGAATTATATACGAAATTGATGGCACTCTCAAGCAATTCTGCTCTTCTTGCTACCTTATAACAGGAAACACTTGCAGTAATTAGGTTTTACAAAAACACATTTTCAAAATAACATGCTTTGAAATATTTCTCCTAGTTTTGCTGACAGCTTGGCAAGTGTGCAGCTTGCAGTAATAAATCTTAACTTCACGTTTATCTGAAAATAAAATGCATTAAAATATTTCTCTTGAATACATGAAATGTATACTGGATAAACAAAACTTTCCCTCATATTTGGAGAATTCCAAGGCTCCAAGGAATAGACTCTATCTGCTTTGGATATTATTCACCATTTACAAAATTTTCCATTGTATCAATTGCAGTCTGACTGAATTTTTTTAGTTGCAAATAGTACATCTACTAGTGTTGTTTCGGAGATTTCCTAATCAAACCGTCTGATGACAGCCTGTATGCTTGTATGATCTGACGCAAGACCTCCAACAAACCTTTTCGCTGCGAGCAGCTAGGGGCAGGTAACTCCAAACAGCTATCCTTTCATCTGTTACCGTAACATGAAGAATATGTTAACGAATGATTCTGAATGCTTTTAAAAATGGCGACCGTTTATAAACTATGATGTTATTGGTCAGATTTGTCACTGGGTTTTGTCTGCACTAAACTGGTACCGAACACGCTTATACCCTTTGGCCCTCCCCAATTTCCCTCTGCAGAGCGCCTTTTTTCACAATCAAAATCACTTGGTCGATTTGAAACCATAACGTATATGCTTCCTCTCATTGTAAAAGGCCCTTAGTGTTGAAAAGAGCCAAAATTGCTCGATAGACTGCCATCTATTTTACAAAACAAACAAAAATGGTTACATTTCTTTTCCATTTTTCCGTACGTCTCTTTATTTCAATAAAAAAATGTCCTACAGCCCCTTTAAAAATATCAAACTGCAATATCTTCCAATGACAACTAAATAAAATATTTGTAGTTGTCCAGAATCAAAATTGTCGGGGATGGGATAGCCCAGTGGTTAGCGCGTTTGGCTTCGGATCAAGAGGTCCAGGGTACAAATTCCGCCATGGGCACGGCAACTTTGCCTGAGAAACTGTTCTACACGCAGTAAGGTTTGGGTGCATTGCTATTCTGAATTTCAGCGTAGTACCACCCATGTTTCGCGAGTTCCAGTCGATGCTCACAGTTTTCATCGCAATGCATAGCCACACAGCGTTGCAGGCTTTCTCCCTGCCATAATACTATCAGCCATGATATAAGTGAAATACTCTTAAAAGTAGCGTTAAATCCCAACTCACCTCAAAGTTGTCCTGTGATTAGGTGTTTTACTGTTAGCTTGAGACCAAAACTCAAATCGACAAATATATCTTTGAGATTTATCAAGGAATATATCTTAAAGAGCTTATGCTATCTAAAGTAAACAGATTTCACGGAGCTGCTTTGAAAACCTTCAAGCACCCATTCGAACTAGTGAAGTATTGGTTGTATTGCAATTAAATTCAAAACAGCATTGCACCAACAATTTTAAATGTAAAACATTGACTTTTGAAAGACATTAATAATAATATGTCATCTTGTATAGCGCCCTTATCAAACTACTCAGCAGTTTCTCAAGGCGCTGATATTATCACCCTGACGGAATTGTATTTCGGAGCAGCCATAAGCGCTACACGAAACCACCCGTTAATTCAGGTACCCAATTATACAGCTGGGTAGACTGAGTGCAAAGTGGATAAAGTGACTTGCCCAAGGACACAACACAGAGAGACCCAGGTTACAAATTGAACGTGCCTCCACATTAAGAAGTGGAATACATAAAAATAAAATTCTGGATAACAACTTCTTTACTTTGTAGAAACATTCAGAGAATTTGTGAACTTCTTCATCCACCTGATGAAAGAACAGGTTTATACTCCCAAACACACTGTATCTACACAATAAAGAAGTTGTAATCCAGAAAGTCTTGTTATCTTTTGTGAATTGAGTCCAGCATGAAATGACAAAGAAAATACAGCTATCCAAGTTAATGATAAAGGTTAACATACCTGAATATAAAGACAACTTTTCCGAAACTACTGGAAGATATTTATACAAAAGGTCAAGGCACATTACACAAACTTTCACCAAATCACCAGGCGAAGTCCTTGACTCAATATTTACTTATATAACGACATATGCCTATAGACATGGGCTGGGGGACATTCCACAACCCAACCTGGGTTGACAATCGTGACATGGCGATTACTCAACACTGGAGTGAGAAAATAGACTTGTCTCTTGGGTAACAATCAGCTTTTGACAGTTTTCAATACTTGAGTGTGACAAATAACAGTGATTTACAATGGCATTTCAAAAATAGTTTCTTTCCTGACGAAGTCAACATTCTGCTGAAAAAACATTGAATCACATTGGTCATTTTTTAGTTGCAGACATGTATATTTGGAAAATAGTTAACAAGGTAAAAGTGAGAACAGCTCACATACCTTATACACCTGTATATAGTTGAATGTTTTTATAAACCTTTATATACTTTTCAGAGGGTTGTCCTGGTTGGGGTTATTCTCAGGTTATAGCCCACCCCCAATTTAGCTAGATGTTCCATGGTCATTCATTACATATATCTATAATAGTATTTTAAGTTAAGTGTCCAAAACCTACATTAAACCTATTCTGACTGTATGAATTTTCATCCGAGTTGAGGTCTCTCTCGTCTAAAACCCCACCCTATGTTTTCAAGATGTTTGTTAGTCTGGCCCCTGGTCTTATACCCAAGAGAATACGGTAGCATTAATTGATTCGAAAACATATCTAATCAATCATGTCAATGAAAGGTGGTAATTTCCACTGTTATTAGTGGCAGATCCAGAGGGGGCTCTGGAGGGGTTTTTTTTGCATTTAAATTTCATAACGTCCGTTTGAAAATTCCCCAACCCCTTGAAATTACTGGATCAACCTAGTTACCCCTAAGTATATTGGTTACTTCCATACTAAAATGTTTTAAGTCACATTCTTTTTAAGTTATGCTAGCGAAACAATTTGGAGGGATCAAGAAGGACACACAGAGCACTATTTTACAACAGAGGCTTAACCCTTAACTTGCGGGTCCCGGGTAAGTCTTGGATAAAAACAGTGAATTCATATATCCCGCAGGCGAGACGCGGAAGCGGATTTTGGTTTTTATCATAGCAAATCATTATCATTGAGGTTCGTGCCAACGACTTTCGGTTAGTTAGACAGTACTAGGTTTGCTGTTGGGAAATTTGGTTGGCAGCAAATGAGTGCCTAAACCAAAACCCTGCGGCGAGTTAGGGGTCTGAAATTTCCGCCATGGGTCTAAAAGGGGTAATATAGAATATAGCAATTTGAGAGTTAAAAGGATATGACAACATCTTTGGGACCTGCAGGCGAGGGGTTAATAATTGCCCAATTGCAGACAAGATATGCTATCACAACAGTCAAAAACGAACTGGAGAGGCATGCACACATAAAAAGCCCATTTAGTATCTCCACATATCCCATTAGATCGAGAATACCAGAAATGCATTAGACACAAGATAAGAGAGACTATTACACATATAAAAGATATATACTAATGTTGATAACGACAACAGTGGTGTTGATTTCATTAGAAACTGAGAAACAGTGTTCATTTCCAATGTCTAAAAACAAAGCTCAAGTGTGTTAACTGGATGTCTATTGTTTCAGAATAAAGTTACAAAATGAAATGCGATTCACTTCCTCTTTCGTCTGGAAAACATGGCAACTAAAATCTAAAATAAAAACTAAAATGTACAAGTTGGAAAATGTTTATCGAATGATTATTATTAAAACATTTAATTCATTGTTTTCAAAGGATAAACATTTTTGAAAATTTATTTTAAATATTTTTCTTTGACTCAGTATTTCAGTATACAGACAAACATGACAAACTAAATATCATGAACATAAATTATAATCTTTAGCATGATTAAATTATCTCTACTTTATGGAAAGAAAGAAGAAATGTCTACTCCATGAAGGATCCTTTATAGTGTTGAAAAAAATGTTTATGTTAAATTCTTACAATTTATATATTACCTTGAGGGAAATGTACATGATATACTAAAAGCTGTCTACAACACTAACCTTTACTTCATTGTAAGAAAATGTCTACTTTATGCAAAGTCTCACATATTTTTGTCTCAGATTGTAACTTATGTAAGTTGCATATGTATGTGAGGAGATGTGCACATGGACACATATAATAGATATGACACACATTCACACAACTAATCTTTACTTTGAAGGGAGAAAAATACCCACTGTACACACGGTTGCTGAATATATGACAAAACATACAGAAAAATGTCTACCTTACACAAGGTCTCTCATATTTTTGTATCAGATGGTATCTTATATTGATGAAAATGCACATATAATAGATATGACACAACTCATCTTTAATTTAAGGGTAAGAAAAGTATACAAAGTGAGGAGAACTGGGGTTTAACGTCGATTTCAAGAGTATTTCACTCATATTGCTGTTGCTGGTATTTTTGCAGGGAGAAAGCCTGCAATGCCATGGTGGATATGCATTGTGGTGAAACCTGCCTCGGAACACTGTAAATGGCATTACACAGAAACTCATTTAATATTTTCTATCTATATGTGAGGTGAAGTGAGTTGGGGTTTCAAGAGTATTTCACTTATATCACGACTGCTAGTCTTATGAAAGCCCGCAACGGCATGTGGCTATGCATTGCGGTGAAACCTACGAGCATCGGCTGGAACTAGCGAACCGTAGGTGGTACTGCACTGAAATTTAATGTAGCATTGCAACCAAACCTTACTGCATGTAGAACTGTTCTCCACAGCAGACAAACTTGCTGAGCCCCTGGCGGAATTCAAACCCAAGACCCTCTTGGTAGCCCGTGGCGGGACTAAACTCCAGACCTCTTGATCTGAAGCCGAACATACTAACCACTACACTATCCCCCCTACTGTTTACAAAGTCTTAACCATGTCTGCAGTCACGAATACATATTTTTTCACAGATTATCTTATACTTTGTATATATATTCAAGGGAGAACAAACAATATCCTCTTAAATAAGCAAGAGTAGCAAGGGAGATAAAAACGATATTTCTGATCTGGACTTTATCTGACAAAACACAGACAAAACTGTCTATGAGTTGGAAGCCTGCAGTTTCTCACAAAGCTTCCGAATGGCTCCGATTCTTCAAGCTCAATCTGCTATCAGGAATTACATAATGAGAAAGTGAAAACATCTCCTAACGATAATTACAGCAAAGGCTTATGCATGAGGGCCGTCATTCAGGAAGATACACATGTAAATTTCATTATGGTTCGTGAAGAGCTTTGATAAGGGTAATGCACATTAAAGCCTCGGGGAATGATGATGCGGAAAATTATTTTGGAAGTGGTTTAACTCGTTGTTTGTGAAATTAACTTTCAAAGCAAAAGCTTAATTTTTAACAATTGGTTTGAAGATGAAGGAAGGAAAATATGCACTCAGGACTTGGAGATTTGGAATACATTTAGAGAAATTTTTCATGAAATAGATTAAATCTTGAAAGTTAGTTAAAATTTCAAGGGCGGGATTTCAAGACAGTGAAGATGAAAATCGAGGGGCTATCTGTTTGTGCAATTATGCCATTATAACCTAGGCTGCTTAATTTATTAGTGTCAAACAATTCTGAGTGGAAAATTAACAGGAATCACAACTCATCAACGAAGTAAATAATCCAGGATTGGCCTGTAGCTAAAAACAAGCAACTCGGGAACCTGCATGCAAAGGGTTAAGTAGCTTGGCAGGTGTTACTAGTCAACCACAATGTAAAGCATTTCTGCAACAAGTCACTGCATTGAATTTGTACAGAATCAATGAAGAGTGAAGAGCTTCAAGTGTAGATGATAAATCCACATAGCACAGTCAACAACAGGTGATGTATATTTTAATGATAAAGTAAACAAACCTATCACCTGAAAACTGAAAGACACCCCAACCGATCAAAAGGAAACATTCTGAAAAGCTAGGAAGATGGAGCGTCAAACGTGACCAGTAACATAATTTTTCGAGCTTTTCTAGAGACAGAGTTTCAAACTTCACTAACAACATTCGATGTTACGAGCACCCTCTTCCTATAAGCCCCAAAATCACGTTTTTAATTCCAGAAAAATTTAGTACCCCCTCTCAAGACATCCTACGGTAACTAAGTCGAGGTGAGGTGAGGTGAGGTGAGGTGAGTTGGTGTTTAACGCCGCTTTCAAGAGTACTTCACTTATATCACGGCTACTAGTATCATGGCAGGGAGAAAGCCCGCAACACCATGTGGTTATGTATTGCGGTGACACCTGCGAGCAACGGCTGGAACTAGCGAACCATGGGTGGTACTACGCTGAAATTCAGTGTAGCATTGCACCCAAACCTTACTGCTTGTAGAACAGTTCTCTACTGCAGACAAAGTTGCCAGGAAACTGGCGGGATTCGAACCCGTACCTCTTGATCCAAAGCCGAACGCGCTAACCACTGAGCTATCCCGCCCCCTGAATTAAGTCGATTCTTGAATTATGTTCCATTATATTTGAAAACAGTGATATCGCAAAATTAATTCTGACCTTTATTTTAAACACGTAGGTTGATCAAATCGTAAATTTTCTGTATGTATTTTGAAAATATCCAAGAAATTTTACTTACTGGACTGAATGATAAGGTCATTTTAAATAATGTCTTCTTCCAATTTTCCAAGTTCCTAGGTATACCTCATTTGTTTGCAATCATTAACTGAGCAACAATATAATTTCTGATCTATTAAAGAAGCCGACAGTCATCCCAAACAACAGAGCTTCAAACTCCACTTCCCTCATTTCTTGGCAATCAACAACATCATTTTTGATTTTTTCAAAAAGGCGACAGTCATCTCAAAAGACACAGCTTCAAACTCGACTTCCTCATTTCGTGGCAACAACAACAACAACATCATATCTGATTTTTTCAAAAAGGCGACAATTTTCTCAGAAGACAAATTTTTTTGCAATCAATAACATCAGTTCTGATCTTTCAAGAAGCTGACAGAGTTTCAAATGTGACTTACCTCATTTCTTTGCAATCATGAACTCAGCAGCATCATCACTTCTGATTTTTTCATGAGGATAACAGAGTAAGCTGGTGAGGAATCCCGCTGCATTAACCACAAACACAAGTAATTCCTCCCTCAGTTCCGTTTGGGCAGATTGATGTGACTGGAGACCCACAAGACAGAGTAGTCCCTGCCAATGCTGCCTCGGACGATGCACGTCTCACACAAAAAGACGGCCGGCTAAATAAATGGTTGAGGCATTAGCATATCGTGACATTTAAGATAATCAATGGAACTTGTCCCTCTCCCTCTCCTGGCTAGTGTTTCCTGAACCAGTGCTACACTCCTATTGATTTTTCTCTCAAAAACTTTCATATACATCAAAGCCGACCAGATCCATAACTACAGAAGAGGCGTTGAGGCCGCACCGACCAGTGACAGCCGACAAGACGGTGCAGTCGGAACACCGTTCCGCCGTGTGACAACTTGACCCCTCGTCCCTCCGACTGACACGTTACACGCTAGACATAACAAGATGTATAGCTCTACCTTGTCCTGCAGACAGGGCTAGACGTGGCTCGCGATTAGCCTCAAAATCAACAAAACCGGCCTTGGAATCATATAAGCCTTAGAATCATCAAACCACAGAACCACCAGTTACCTTCCTATTACCAAGATTTGTCTCAGGATTACCAAAACCACAATTTAGATTTTAAATAATCAACTCAGAATTACGAATATTTCCTCAGTTTTGTCCAGATGCTCTTTCACAAAGCAGCCTTAACCACGGCTTACCTTAATTCATCCCTAACTAACATCCTTACTAACAGGTATTCCTCATCGCTGCTTATTCTCCTAATCTATTTACCTGGCTAATTAACTTGCCATTCACTATTCACACATCTTGTTCTTTTATGTCATTAGCTGATCTAGTTACCGGTATTGTTATCTCATTATCATACAAACATGTATCCTGTATATAAATTTCTATGCTATATTATGACAATATCTAGACCTGGCTCCAATTGAGTCTCTACAACAAACTACACAAGCACAGACACTCGTGACCTGTGCCCAATTTTATGATTTCTGTTCACTCTAGACCAGGTTTCAATTGTATCTATACAGCAAACAGTCAGCACAAGCACGAACACAGCTAACTATTAAATGTGCCCACCTTCTGAAATTTGACAATTTCTGTTCACTCAGGACCAGGCTTCAACCGTGTCAACCGCAAACAACACGAGCACGGACACTGGCAGCTGATGATGATCTTTTCCCACCTTTTTAAATTTGACAATTTCTATTCACTCTAGACCAGGCTTCAATCGAATCTCTACCACAAACAGCACACACATGAAATTTGACAATTTCTGTTCACTCAGGACCAGGCTTCAACCGTGTCAACCGCAAACAACACGAGCACGGACACTGGCAGCTGATGATGATCTGTTCCCACCTTTTAAAATTTGACAATTTCTATTCACTCTAGACCAGGCTTCAATCTCTACCACAAACAACACACACATGGACACTCACAGCCAATGATGATCTGTTCCCACCTTCTAAAAAATATGGCAATCTAGACTGAGCTTCAAATGAGTCTACTGAAAACAGCACACACATGAACACTCACAGCCAATGATGATCTGTGCCCACCTTTTAAAATTTGACAATTTTTATTCACTCTAGACCAGACTTCAATCGAGTCTCTATCACAACCAGCACACTCATGAACACTCACAGCCAATGATGATCTGTTCTCACCTTCTCAAATTTGACAATCTTGACCAAGCTTCAAATGAGCCTAAAACACAAGCACAGACACTGGTAGCTAATGATGATCTCTGCCTATCACCGCCTCTTCCTTCGACAAACCCAGGACATTGTGAATTTCACCTGATATTGATTTTACAATGTCCTCCTTGGATCTGAGACAAGCAACTGCCCTGCCATGTACTAGCTTAACTAGATAATTACAAGGTTTACACCACTAGTTAACTGATGTAAACATTACATGATTACATTACTAGTAAACAAACATCCTCAGTATAAACACGTGATTCATTGATAATTCCTAAGTAACTTGGGGTGAGACCATCAAAATTATCAACCACGAATTTTCAAGAACTGTTTCCGAACTTTTTTGAACTGCAGAAATTAGTTACGAATATTTTACGAAGCGATAGTTGATTCGTGAACATTTTTGAAAAAATCTAAATTTGGAGGAATGTTGCCAAATCAACTACGAATCATTTACGAATTCCAAGAATTAATTACGAATTGTCTACGAATATTCACGAATGTGAAAATTTTCTCTTTCATGATGATTCATGACAATTCGGCTCCTAGCGAAATAGAAGCAAAGAGGTGAGGTGAATTAGGGTTTAACGCAAGAGTATTTCACTTATATCGTGGCTGCTAGTATTACGGCAGGGAGAAAGCAAGCAACGCAATGTGGCTATGCATTGCGGTGAAACCTGCAAGCAACGGCTGGAACTAGCGAACCATGGGTGATACTGCACTGAAATTCAGTGTAGCATTGAAACCAAACCTTACTGCGTGTAGAACAGTTCTCTACTACAGACAAAGTTGCCGTGCCCCTGGCTAGAAGCAAAGAAGGAGTACTGGTAGTAGTGTCCACCATTTTGTTTTGCCGCTTATAAGAAATGAGAAAAACTTTTTAATAATTTTACATTTTTAATAATAAATCATATTTTGATATAATATCCATTAGACTGGTCACTGACAGTTTAATGCATTCTTTTAAAGAACCAGTGATACTTAAAAATAAATCAGTCAACTATCTAATTGTCAAAAGCAAATTCATTAAAAAATAGTTATTGAATGTCGCAAGGATAACATTTGTCCACCATTATATATACGCCGCCTTCACCGGTCATTTCAAACTGGAACATTCGGAGTACGCCTACACCGAGTAGCTCGCCGGGTCCCGAATCAAGCATAGCCTACGATATTCACTTGCTAATCAGGGGTGTGATACAGCAGAGATCTGATACACATTGATATTCCCAAAATATAGGTGTGGTGAGGTGTTTGGGGTTTAACACTGCTTTAAAGAGTATTTCTCTTTTATCATATAATGGCGGGTGTTATCGATGCAATAAAGCAATCTGATAAACTTGGTATCCAAATCTGATAAATATGCAAAAAAGGTCAAAGGTCAATTACACGAACTACTTTCGGAAAAATTCCACTCTTTCATGCGAATCCTAAAACTGTTTACGAATCATTGGAAAGCGTAACCGGGAGTTTATCCGTGTATTTCCGCTTGAAAGAATGGACATTCGAAAAAAAAAAGTTCATCTGATATGAAACTGTGCATTTTTAGTTTTAACAAAGTAAAGATGATTGTAGATTTAATCTAAAAATCATTCAAAACTTCAGTGCGCTATTGGCCAACAGAATCAGCAAGTAGCTGCAGTGTTCTGTGTACAAAATGAATTTGATGTGTCAGCGTCAAACCGACACGCCTCGTCGATCGCACTAGCGTTTCGGCAGTTCTTGAGGTCTGAGCATACCGTATTAGATACATTTATAGGTACTTATTGTCATAAACGAAAGAAACAACCTCATCCCACAAATAATTACCGTTTAAGTGTGAAAGATTCTGTTATGCAGCAATCCGAATCAACCCTGCAACGCAGCTTCCAAAACGTTGAAACTAGAGTTACTTCCCTTGTTCTAGCGACGTGACGATGAGTGCTTTTTAATTATTAGATAGGTGCATGTGAATTGATTGAAAATATCTCCATGAATAAGAAATCAGCGACTAATTGTTGATTTTTTTAATAAACGCGCACATCGTGTTTTATTGTATTTTTTAATTAAGAACTATTTCTAGGCACTTCACAGCCGTTGTCGTGACCATCACTTTGATGTACCGTCTATGATATTACTACGCTAAAACTAGGTCAATTCTCTTTCCAATTTTACTACA
The DNA here is from genome assembly GCA_936450465.1 of Gibbula magus. NCBI lineage: Eukaryota > Metazoa > Mollusca > Gastropoda > Trochida > Trochidae > Gibbula > Gibbula magus. The sequence continues at coordinate 57,031,218 of OW388295.1, forward strand.
AAAACACGCTTATTTTAATAATGACATATATGATAAAGAGATTATTAACCTCGTGTGTTTCCGTATCATTAATATCATATATTTGGAATAAAAAATAATGTATTATGCTCGCCAAAGGCTCGCATAATACAATTTTTATTCCAAAAATATGATATTAATGATACGGAAACACACTTGGTTAATAATCTCTATATATCGAGCTGATAGTATTATTGCAGGGAGAAAATCTGTGACACCACAGGCTATGCATTGCAATGAAACCTGCGCCCATTGGCTGAAACTAGCTAAGCATTGGTGGTACTTCACTGAAAATTCAATGTAGCATTGCACCCAAACCTTACTGCACGTAGAACAGTTCACTACAGCAGACATAGCTGCCTAGCCCCTAGCGGGATTCGACCCCAACACCACTTAATCGAAAGCCGAATGCGCTAACCACTGCGCTATCCCCTGTACAAACACATTGTTAAATTATCTACCTAATCAGGGATGTGATAGAGTACAGATACATTAATATTCTTGCAATATACCATACAGCCAGACTACTTCTTACTAATGATATTTCATAACGCACGTCTACATACCGAACCTACATGAAATATTAAATAACAACTGCCAAGCTACAATGAATTTAACTGCAGGGCAAGTAATTCCACATTTTCAATCCGAAAGGTTATATGTGAAATTCTTGGAATGAATTATTGAGCAATTCAGTCGAAATATTAAACTGAAATATTCTTGCAGTTATCGATTAAAAGTGGATTTTGTCTTGAAAAACAGGCAATGATGGAAATAACGATGATACAGCAATGTTCTTCAAATATGCATTTGTTGTATTGCACTATGACAAATTTACCCCCGAGTCCTGCATCAAATAATCATAAAATTTGAACTCGTAAAAATTAAAGCTGCAAGTCCCCTGGACTTGAAGGGTTTTTATGTAGTAAATTTTGCTTACTTATTGAGAGACTCAGTTATATCTGCTGGGACTCACAATAGCTTGTGGCAGCAGTCTCTGGACTCTGCAGGTCATATTTGTAAAGCTATCACTGTAATTTTCACTGTTTATATTTGTGCAAGGCACTAGGAATTTATTGCAAAAGTTGTGATTCTGCTGGAACAAAAGGACCAAACCATTTCAAAATTTCACAGCAGACGATTAAAATTGTACTGAATCCTTTTAAGTTTTATTTTACACTGGGTGATTTAATATCTTTCAATAAGAGCCAAGAGAGTCCAGACAATTTTTAAAAATAGAGCCATGGGCTCTGTAGCTCATCAGAGTTTATTTTGTTTGATGATGAAGACAGAAATATGTTGTCTCAATATAATGCACAATCCCTAACCCTGACAAATCTTAGTCTTGAAATTGAGAGAGAGCACTCAGCAAGGTCAACACACAGGAGATTATGCAATATTCTGACCCCTTGGCTCTGGTTACAAGCCAGCTGTGTTTTTTGTGTTTTACCGCCAAATTATGTAATAGACTCTTGCTTGCACTAAACACTGGCAGCACTGATCTAACTGTATAAGGCTTAAAGAGAACAGGCAATGTGATGAATCTCATGGTACATAGTACAATTTTGAATCACCTTGGCTAAACAATCTCGGTTCTAAGCCTTGTCATCCAAACATCTAAACATTCTGAACAAAATATTCCTTCTAGTTTGTTCTGGATGAAAACAGGATTTTAGGTAATGGCCTACGGGGCTCTTAGTTGGGGCCACTGGGTCACCAAATCTTCAATTTAGAATCTCCATTGGCTAAAGACTCTTTACACAACATGACAACCTTCTAGGTCTTTTCGTTCTGGAGAAGAAGATGAAAATAATCTTATCTTATCATTTCATCACCAGTCATATGCAGTTCACATATCTCATGTAAAATAAAAGAATTCTTAACTCCTCTTCAATTTAGTCCTTTATGCCTTGTCACAATTTTCAGTTCATAGGCTATTCAATAGTTCTCATTTCACATTGATTACATCAATTTGACAAACATGTCCACAATGTAGATTGTTATCTAAAGTCGACATACATTTCAAATAAAGTGGCTGAAGTGTCATAAAATATCAGTTCAAAATTCATTTTCAAAGGTTTTTTTTAGGCTGTGGCCCATATTTGGGGTCACAGGGTCACCAAATTTACAAGTTTGAATCCCCATTGGCTAAAGAGTTTGCATACAATATTACAGCCTTCTAGATCTTTTTGTTCCGGAAAAAAAGATGAAAACAGGATTTTAGGTAATGGCCTGTGAGGCCCTTATTTGGGGCCACAGGGTCACCAAATCTACAATTTAGAATCTTCATTGGCTAAAGACTCATTACACAACATGACAACCTTCTAGGTCTTTTCGTTCTGGAGAAGAAGATGAAAATAATCTTATCTTATCATTTCATCACCAGTCATATGCAGTTCACATATCTCATGTAAAATAAAAGAATTCTTAACTCCTCTTCAATTTAGTCCTTTATGACTTGTCACAATTTTCAGTTCATAGGCTATTCAATAGTTCTCATTTCACATTGATTACATCAATTTGACAAACATGTCCACAATGTAGATTGTTATCTAAAGTCGACATACATTTCAAATAAAGTGGCTGAAGTGTCATAAAATATCAGTTCAAAATTCATTTTCAAAGGTTTTTTTTAGGCTGTGGCCCATATTTGGGGTCACAGGGTCACCAAATTTACAAGTTTGAATCCCCATTGGCTAAAGAGTTTGCATACAATATTACAGCCTTCTAGATCTTTTTGTTCCGGAGAAAAAGATGAAAACAGGATTTTAGGTAATGGCCTGTTAGGCCCTTATTTGGGGCCACAGGGTCACCAAATCTACAATTTAGAATCTTCATTGGCTAAAGACTCATTACACAACATGACAACCTTCTAGGTCTTTTCGTTCTGGAGAAGAAGATGAAAATAATCTTATCTTATCATTTCATCACCAGTCATATGCAGTTCACATATCTCATGTAAAATAAAAGAATTCTTAACTCCTCTTCAATTTAGTCCTTTATGCCTTGTCACAATTTTCAGTTCATAGGCTATTCAATAGTTCTCATTTCACATTGATTACATCAATTTGACAAACATGTCCACAATGTAGATTGTTATCTAAAGTCGACATACATTTCAAATAAAGTGGCTGAAGTGTCATAAAATATTGGTGCAAAATTCATTTTCAAAGGTTTTTTTTAGGCTGTGGCCCATATTTGGGGTCACAGGGTCACCAAATTTACAAGTTTGAATCCCCATTGGCTAAAGAGTTTGCATACAATATTACAGCCTTCTAGATCTTTTTGTTCTGGAGAAAAAGATGAAAACAGGATTTTAGGTAATGGCCTGTGAGGCCCTTATTTGGGGTCACAGGGTCACCAAATCTACAATTTAGAATCTCCATTAGCTAAAGACTCTTTACACAACATGACAACCTTCTAGGTCTTTTCGTTCTGGAGAAAAAGATGAAAATAATCTTATCTTATCATTTCATCACCAGTCATATGCAGTTCACATATCTCATGTAAAATAAAAGAATTCTTAACTCCTCTTCAATTTAGTCCTTTATGACTTGTCACAATTTTCATTTCATAGGCTATTCAACAGTTCTCATTTCACATTGATTACATCAATTTGACAAACATGTCCACAATGTAGATTGTTATCTAAAGTCGACATACATTTCAAATAAAGTGGCTGAAGTGTCATAAAATATCAGTTCCAAATTCATTTTCAAAGGTTTTTTTTAGGCTGTGGCCCATATTTGGGGTCTCAGGGTCACCAAATTTACAAGTTAGAATCCCCATTGGCTAAAGAGTTTGCATACAATATTACAGCCTTCTAGATCTTTTTGTTCCGGAGAAAAAGATGAAAACAGGATTTTAGGTAATGGCCTGTGAGGCCCTTATTTGGGGTCACAGGGTCACCAAATCTACAATTTAGAATCCCCATTGGCCAAGGAGTCTGTACATATAATTTCAGCTCTCTGGAGTCATTGGTTCTGGAGAAGAAGATGAAAATAGCTTTATAGCTTATGACCCCTGTGGCCCTTATTTGGGGTCACATGGTCACCAAATCTACAATTTAGAATCCCCATTGGCCAAGGAGTCTGTACATAAAATTTCAGCTCTCTAGAGTTATTGGTTCTGGAGAAGAAGTCGAAAAAGTGAAAAGTTTACGGACGGACGGACGGATGGACGGACGCCATCCCATGCCATAAGCCCATCGGGCCTTTCAGGCCTGATGAGCTAAAAATGTACACCACTCCCTGATTGAAATCTGAAATTACACATACAATTTACATGCACATAACTTTAAGCCCTATTAAACATTACCAACCCAATTTTGTCTTTTTGACTGCCGTAGATACATTTCCAAAAACTATGTTTGACGAATTGCTGCATGGAGACAATGGTAAATTGTCCGGTTTTCTATCATAAATCACAACTTTCGCCTTTATTTTGTCACTGTACTGAAGAACTAGCATCAAAATGATCATTTTCAGCAGCAGTCAGTACTTCCGATAAAATAACACCATTAATAACATTTGACATAATGTGACTTCAACAACATCCGTAATGCCACTTTAAGTGATTAACAGACAGGGGTAACAACAATAAATGACTAACAACAGAGCATATCTGTTCAAAGAAGCTTTAGTCAAGTCCTAGATTTTGGATTCATGTGATTAACTAGTAGAATCATCAACAAAGCATCGTCGGTTCTAAGAAGTAAATGAACGCCAGAAAGACCACTTTATGTTTTCTATTTCATTAGTGCAACCTGATTGAGGTGAACTAGTAGACTAGACCGAACTAGACTCCACTGGATAGCTCACTCATCCATTGAGAACTATTAAGAAGACTGCTCTCTGTAAATTACTCTTGAAACATTATTACAACGTCTGTGTCTGCATCTTAGACTTTCATTATGAGCTAAGAGTGTGCTCGGGAATCATAAATAAGACTTCTATAAATGGATCTTTGTAAATCAGTGGAGTAACTGTCTGCATATGTTGGTTAAATCTTGGTTTCATCTTGGTTTCATCTTGGTTTCATCTTGGTTTCATCTTTGTTTCATTTTGGTTTCATTTTGGTTTCATCTGGTTTCATTTTGGTTTCATCTGGTTTCATTTTGGTTTCATTTTGGTTTCATCTTGGTTTCATCTGGTTTCATCTGGTTTCATTTGGTTTCATTTTGGTTTCATCTGGTTTCAATTTGGTTTCATCTGGTTTCATTTTGGTTTCATCTGGTTTCATCTTGGTTTCATCTTGGTTTCATCTTGGTTTCATCTTGGTTTCATCTTGGTTTCATTCTGGTTTCATCTTAGTTACATCTTTGTTTCATCTAGGTTTCATCTTTTTTTTTTAAAAACTTGGTAAACATGCAGATCTGCCTTGATCGAAAGAGGCAATAATTTGGCCAGTGTACAGTGGTGAATACTTTGCAAGTCAATAATATGGACCTTAAGGCTCATTTGTTCATTAGAGAAACTCAAGGTATAACTATGGGTTAACGATACTATGAGGCCTTTTGTAATTAGGGCCAGCATGCCAAGAGGTTCCTTGAGAAAAGCAGTCTGTAGTAAAGTTAACTCCTCTTCTTATTTACAACTAGAAAGTGTTTTTACCCGTAAAAACAGATGTCTCCCCCTTCCTCAAATGCTCCAAAACCTCTAAACAATACTATCATAAAGCAACATTCAAATTGTTGCATGGAAATAAAAAAATATAAAAAAAAAATTCAAAATTATCTCTAACCCCCAAAAGGCACATCTGCATGGTATTGAGAGACAGCATACCAAGTTTGGTGATGATTGGTCACATAGTTTTAGAGATCTTCTCCGAAAATGAAATGGGAACGCCGACGCCACCGCCGACGGGAACCAATATGTCTCCGACCCTTCGGGGGGAGACATAATAAAGTTATCTTAGTGACTTATGATAACATTAGAGTTGTATGCCCTATATGTCAGATAAACACTTTATCCTCTTAACTCTTTAAGGAATAAGGACCGCAACTGTTGTTATCCAAATTTTCCTGTCAGTAGCTATTTTCTTGGTAGCCTCCAATTTGAAATTGGCTTCCCTAAGTTTTTTTGTCTAGGCATTTATAAATAATATTTCCTTGTAAAGATTTCCCCAAGTCCCTTGTCAAGGTGTTCTCAAGTTCCATATCAAATGCTTTGTGAAATTCTTGACAAGGTTTTCTCAACTCTAACATTGTTACATTTGGGATAACACCAGCTTCAATAGCACAAGTTTTTGTACTTTTTCGAGCCGAGTCGCTTCGAACCCACAACCTCAAGGTAAGGCAATTATCTCAAGTACTGACCGTACCAACAGCTTACCACACGACCATGGAGCCTCAACGTGTGGTAAGCTGTTGGTATGGTCAAGGCGTCATCAAGTTCCTTGTTAAACAGTCATCAAGTTCTTGTTAGACTTTCTTAAATTCCTTGTCAAGACTTCCCAAAGTTCCTTGTCAACGCTTACCCATGTTCAATGTCAAGGTTTCTCCATGTCAAGTCCTTCTTTGGTTCTAATCCTCTTGTGCGCTCTCATCCTCGATAATCCAGCGCTATTGTTCCGATAAATCTACACACAAGCGCTGGAAAACAGTAAGGGTATTTATCCTTAACCTAGTTACCTCCCTTCGCAATGACTCAGCAAAACGCTTGCTTTCTAACAACCAATGAGATCACTTGAAATCAAGGGTGAAATAACAAGCACAGGGATTTTAATCATTTATCTCCACCCGTTTTGATGGACATGAATACACCCTTCTTCTCGTACATACTTCTTAAAACTTTCTTTTGAGTTTCTGTCAGGTTTTCTACGCTGAATTTGTTACAAACTTTATCGTAATCGAGTGAGTCGGCCGCCGCCATGTTTGTTTCTATAAACAACGTTAGTGATGCGTTTTGATTGGTCGAGTTGTTTACGCAGATAGTGTCTGCGTTTCGATTCTGATTGGATAGCATGGACGCAAGAGGAGGTAAATAGGTTAGGGATAAATACCCTTACTGTTTTCCAGCGCTTGTGTGTAGATTTATCGGAACAATAGTGCTGGATTATCGAGGATGGTGCGCTCTTAGCTCATGTCCAATTTCAGATAAGTAACAAATGGAATTTAGTCAAATTTAGAGGAAGAGTAAATGACCTAATCAAATGCATATTGTATAATCAGTTGCGTCATAAAAATATTGAATAAAGAAATTAGAATTAGTCATCTTGAATAAGATTGATAAATCATTAAAAAAAAGATTCACAAATAAGATGTTTTTTTCACCAGAACATCTTGTTTCATGTATTCAATCTAAATGCCCTTCAAAGACAGGATTGACTGCATTTATACACTTGATTTTTTCTCAAAAGAGAAAGACTGCTTGTAATCAAATAAATACTGATGGGTCTGATCAATATGCTACACTTGTACTGTGGAGGAAGCTAATTCAGTATACAGCAGCCTGGTGCTCAGAGCCCACATCCATGAATCATAGAGGCTGTTAAACATCTCTCGAGATTTTAGTTTACAACAGACATAGGTGGTTACAGAGTATGTCAGTTCATAATGTCAATATTTTTTAATCTATTACCATCTACAGCTAGGGACGGGATACTGCAGTGGTTAGCGTGTTCGGCTTCGGATAAAGAGGTCCGGGGTTCAAATCCTGCCAGGGGCACGGCAACTTTGTCAGCAGAAGAGAATTGTTCTACAAGTTTGGATGCAATGCTACACTGAATTTCAGTGTAGTACCACTCATGGTTTGTTAGTTCCAGTCGTTGCTTGCAGGTTTCACCGCAATGCATAGCCACACAGCGTTGCGGGCTTTCATAATACTAGCAGTCGTGATCTTGTTAAACTTTCTTCAATTACATTGAACCAATTGACCCTTTCTCTTTAAATATTTAATTTCTTGAAATTTTAAGTATACAAATAGTGAATTCCAATTCTTCTGACTATTTTCATGAAAACCAAATTTCATTGATCAAGATTAAATTATTTTTTCAATGCATATACAAAAGGACAATCATTATTCAAATATTCCTTTCTACATACAATAACCAGAATATCTTGGGCATGTCTTTCATTAAAACAGAATATATTAAAGAAAATGCAATTACTTGTATAAATATTTCACATTATCCTAAAAATAATTTCTATAAAGTATTGTAAAAAACATAAATATATATAAAAACAATTATTTGAATGAATCTTAAAGTCTTATTCAGCCCAATTATCATATTGCTTAGCAAAATTGACTACACTCAAAGGAGAGAGTATCCTAAGTTGGGAAACTTTTTAAAACAAACCAACTCAATGGCTTTATTTAAGCCTGAAATTTCACTGAACTAGCTTGCATTCTATTATTTCTACAATGTACATTTAATTATGTAAAAGGTTTTTACCTAAAAATTTAACCAGAGTATATTTCAAAGTTCGTTTAACATATCATTTGCGGAAACAATAATTAATATGATAGTATACTGAGATCGTGCAAAAAGTGTGATTTGAGTCAACAACTACAGTCAAGCCGCGATAATCCGGTCACCGATAATCCGAATCTCGCAGTTTCCGAACGGTAGGAAGATGTAACCAAACTAATCTCTTTAGTAGTCCTCAGTACTCAGTAATCCGAACATTTCACTATCCGAACGTTTTTGATGAAAAACGGAAGCGTTCGGATTATCGAGGCCCGACTGTATTTAGAAAAGCACACCCAATGAAGACCCTCTGGTTGATTTTAGGGCTGCAACGATTCACCTAGACAAGTTCGATTCGATTTTTTTATTTTAACAGTTCGATTCGATTTATTTCGATTAGATTTTTTAACACTACAGAAAAACAAAAATCCGCCAACTTGATCGTTGCTAAGAGAAATGTATAAGCCAGGCTGATTAGCCGAGAATTTCGGAAGATGAGGATATAAACCAATCATTGACTACGTTACATATTGTAGACACTGAACTTGGTCTTCCGTGACATGTGACTTGTCATAGCTCGCGAATGCAATTTCACGATCTAATTGTTATAAAATCAGGTGACATTTTCTTATTTTAGCATGAAAAAATAGAGCCATGGCCTCTGTAGCTCATCAGGAGATAATAAGTGGGGTATGTTATGGAGTGGACTTTATAGCAATGGTCAGATAATGGAATGTAGTAATAAGAATCTAGGTAGTGAAACGATTAAAGCAGTTTAAAAATATTTTGTTACCATAACTTTGCCAATCTGCTATATATATGTGTTGAAAGAGCAACACAAAGCTTGGAAATAAATTGCTGGTATCAAACATATAATAATGTGGTGGAGAGATCATACTATTTTTTAAGATCGTACACACATTATATAATAATGAATATACCGGGTACAATTCTTTGCATACAATTCACCACTGTAAGCTATTGCAATAATGGCCTGGGGCTGTAGAAGAAAATGAAAAAAACCTTTTTAGGTACCCCTGTTAATTATTATCAAAATTGGTTACACACAAATCAACATTCGTTATGAATATCATACACCTTTGCATTATATTGTTTTAATTCTTAATTGCATTATGGCAATACCAACATTTATTACATAATGAATAGGAGCCTCAGTTTTTGAAAATCCCATTTCTCATAGGCTCCATTTCAATACTTAATAAATTGGTGAATTTTTGTTAGTAAATTCTTTTTCACCATTTCTTATAGGCTCCTTTTCAATATTTGATAAAATGGTGATATTCTATGAATAAATTCTTTTTTAGAGTCAGTGGAAGACTAAAGCAGTCTCACGCACAGTCTATGATAACACAGTGCTGCACAGTAGTTTGAAGTAACCTGAAACCTCTGTGTAACTATCAGTTTTCATTCTTCTGCCAGGAAGAGGTCAACACAATGCAATTACATAACATGCAGACACTGGACTCACAGCCAGTAAAATTTATATGTTAGATGCAGTTTTTCCTACAATTAATTATTTTTCTGTACTGGAGAAGATGATGAAAATAGGTGTGATGTCACAATCTCATATAGCTACTTCTTTTATAGTCCTATGTTATCACCAGTCATCACTAGTCATATTCAGTTCACATATCTCATGTAAAATGAAAAAATTTAATTCCTCTTCAAGTTATTCCTTCAAAGGGTATTCAATCCCGCCAGGGGCACGGCAACTTTGTCTGCAGTAGAGAACTGTTCTACACGCAGTCAGGTTTGGGTGCAATGCTACACTGAATTTCAGTGCAGTACCACCCATGGTTCGCTAGTTCCAGCCGATGCTCGCAGGTTTCACCGTAATGCATAGCCACAAGGCGTTGCGGGCTTTCTCCCTGCCATAATACTAGCAGCCGCGATATAAGTGAAATACTCTTGAAAGCGGCGTTAAACCCTAACTCACCTCACCTCACCTCAAAGGGTATTCAATAGTTCTCATTTCAAATAGATTCACATTAAACATGTCCATGATGTAGACATCTATCTCATTTCTTGTTCCTATTGAATAAAATTAACTGCAAAGTTAATAGAAAACTAAATCAGTTATAAAGTATAAAATATGATATAAATAAGGTATACCAAATTGACTCGTACTGGAAATTCTCAATAATTAATTAATTAATTCTCCAAATAATTACACAATATCATGAGATATTAAAAAACTCCATTATTTACTCTTAAATTACAAAGAACATAATATTAGATTTAATAAAAGATTCTGTATTAAGTCTTTAGAATACTTTTAGACTTGTGTACCTTTATCAGCAAATTCACTTGCAAAATACAAATAATTACTCATATGTGAAATGTGAGACAAAGATAAAATATGACTTATAATTTTTGTTAGACCTCCAATTCTAAGTTTTTAATTCTAAATATCTCTTTTTCATCAGACATATTATATTCTCAAAGCACATGTTAGAACTCTCACATCAGAAAGATGAAATGCCTTTAACTCAGCTGTTTTCTTTAAAATTACCTCCCTTACCTAATTACTGATTGAAGTGCACATATAATCTCAGAAAGATGCTGTAAACTGAAATAGGCTTTTAGGTTATGATCTCTGTGACCCATATTTGGGGTCACAGACTCACCAAATTTACAATTTAGAATCCCTTACAGCCAAGGAGTCTGTACATAAAATTTCAGCTCGCTAGAGCCATTGGGACTGGAGATGAAGATGAAAATAGCATTTTAGGTCATTGCCTCTGTGACCCAATATTTGGAGTCTCACTGTCACCAAATTTACAATTTAGAATCCCCTTCAGTCAAGGAGTATGTACATAAAATTTCAGCTCTCTACGTTCATTGGGACTGGAGAAGATGATGAAAATAGTTTTTTTTAGGTAATGACCCCTGTGAGCCACACTTGGGGTCACAGGGTCACCAAATCTACAATTTAGAATCCCTTTCAGCCAAGGAGTCTGTACATAAAATTTCAGCTCTCTGGAGTCATTGGTTCTGGAGAAGAAGATGAAAATAGCTTTTAAGGTTATGACCCCTGTGACCCACATTTGGGGTCACAGGGTCACCAAATTTACAATTTAGTATCCCCTTCAGCCAAGGAGTCTGTACATTAAATTTCAGCTCTCTGGAGTCATTGGTTCTGGAGAAGAAGTCGAAAAAGCGAAAAGTTTACGGACGGACGGACGGACGGACGGACGGACGGACGGACGGACGGACGCCATCCCATGCCATAAGCCCATCGGGCCTTTCAGGCCAGATGAGCTAAAAAATGAATGTGAATCGAATCAAAATTTTGAATCATGAATCGATTTTCGATGTCTTTAGTTTGTATCGATTTTCGATACATGGTAGTGAATATTTGCAGCCCTTGTCGATTCACTTGCGTACAATAACCACGTACATCTACAGCATCATCACCACTTCAATGGTTAATCTGTTTCAAATGTCATTTCTCTGACTCAACACAGATCCAACAACAGATTAAACAATAGCCAATCTCCTGTTACAACTTCTGAAACTTTTAAATGTTGTGCAGAAATGGTACAACTTCATTATGCTATAACATTTATTAAACTGTTCTTTATAGTTTGTACATAATCTGGTATCTGATATCATTGTAGACCATCCTAGATTCTTATGTGAGCATATTGTTCCAGCAATCGGATTGTTTGACAGGCGATTACATGACCATCGACAGAAAAGTATTTTGACTCCATCCAGAGTACTCCAAAAACTTGTTGACTCGAGGTGAGGTGAGGTGAGTTGGGGTTTGACGCCGCTTTCAAGAGTATTTCACTTATATTGCGGCTGCTAGTATTATGGCAGGGAGAAAGCCTACATCGCCATGTGGCTATGCTTTGCGGTGAAACCTGCGAGCATCGGCTGGAACTAGCGAACCATGGGTGGTACTACGCTGAAATTCAGTGTAGCATTGCACCCAAACCTTACTGCGTGTAGAACAGTTCTGTACTGCAGACAAAGTTGCCATGCCCCTGGTGGGATTCAAACCACGGACCTATTGATCCGAAGCCGAACGCGCTAACCATTGCGCTATCCCACCCCCGGTATAGCGAGGGAGCACGGTACAATATGATGTCACTTCAGCTGACACCAGTGGTACAAAGCCCTTCCCTCTCTCTAAGCACCTATAATCTGGATGAAGGTCAACACACGAGGAATGGGTGGGGCAGGACTAAACGACATCTCTCTAATTGATTTATCAGTAACAGTTCATCACACATCTCGTTTAGCTGATAAATTCCTCAACACAGACAAAGTCTGTGAAATAGGTCTTGGCCAATTAACCTTGTAAATCACATATTAAGGTAAAGTGATTTTGGGTTTAACACTGCTTTCGAGTGTTTTCAATAATATCACAGCAACTAGTGAAGGCAACACATTAGTGATTAGTGCATTGCAGTGACAATGTTCTGCAAGCAACTACTGGAACCAGCGAATCATGGGTGATCTTCACGTAATAGTTAGAACCTATGAAGAGAAATCTTAGTGATTAAGAAGGGGTGGAGCGAGCGAGCCCGTTCTTAATCACTAAGATTTCTCTTCATAGGTTCTAACTGACTTAGAACTCCACCTACTTTTGATAGACAGGTACTAGGTTCAATGACGTCACTGTTTGCATGATTTCCTACGTAATCGTTTCATATGACGCGATGTCGCCAAGCTGTATGGATGTGTTTTTATGAACTCTCATTTTTCGAAAGACGTATTAAATCGTAACATTTGTTATCGTGAGTGAGTGAGTGAGTTGGGGTTTAACGCCGCTTTCAAGAGTATTTCACTTATATCGCGGCTGCTAGTATTATGGCAGGGAGAAAGCCTGCAACGCCATGTGGCTATGCATTGCGGTGAAACCTGCAAGCAACGGCTGGAACTAGCGAACCATGGGTGGTACTACCCTGAAATTCAGTGTAACATTGCACCCAAACCTTACTGCGTGTAGAACAGTTCTCTACTGCAGACAAAGTTGCCGTGCCCCTGGCGGGATTCGAACCCCGGACCTCTTGATCCGAAGCCGAACGCGCTAACCACTGCGCTATCCCGCCCCCTTTGTTATCGTAAAACTAGAGATAATCTTCCGTCTGTCTTTGAGGTGAGCTCATTTTCTTCTGTTCATTTTTTTCGGAAATAGTTTATTTTTAACCATGTAGAAACCGTTGTCTAAATCAAATTGTGGAATGTGTGAATCATTAAAATTTACATTGTTGTTTCATAATTTAATGTAGATGGAAGTAAATATCTATTTAGTTATTAGTTCTTTGTGTTTAGATTACAGAAACAAATAGAATATAATTAATTCATTATGTTATAATAAAATTAAAGTTTTTTGGTTTTAGTTTGTTAAAAGACTGAAAGTTTTTGTTTGTAAAACGACTTTAATAAGGCCGAGACAAAGTGTACACTAATTATGCTAACTAACATAGCATGCATGCAAAATATTTCGAAACTCATTTGACAGTATCTTTATATCGCTTGTGTAGCGTAGTGTCGGGTCGTGTTTACTTCGAGTCACGTGGGGGAAATGTCAACAAAAAGTTGTAAAACATTGTTGTCATTTGTTTTTGACCAATCAGGCACAGAGAGGGCGTGTCATGAAGAGCGTTTTAGCGTTGAGTTCTTAATCATTAAGAGTCTGTTTTGTCAAGAAAATACGACCATCTGATTGGCTGAGAAAGTAGGTTGAGTTCTAATGAATTTTAGCATCACATTATACCAAGGTGAGGTGATTTGGGGTTAAACGCCACTTTCAAGATTATTTCACTTATATCCAGCTGCTAGCATTATTGCAGGAAGAAAGCCTGCGAACACCATGTTGCCATGTATTGCGGTGAAACCTTTGAGCAACAACTGGAATTAGCAAACATTGGTGGTCGTATTACACCGAAACCTTAATGCACGTAGAACAGTTCTCTACAGCAGACAAAGTTGCCAAACCCCTGGCAGGATCGAACCCCAGACTTCTTAATCCGAAACCGAATGCGCTAAACACTGCACTAAGGCTGTGTACTGCCTCAATTTTCGTATTGCGATATGTATTGCTGAACTGTAATGTATTGCAATATGTACCACAATATATTGCAAGTTCCTCTGACAATGAAATATTTCTCTAGAAAAAATTTGAACTAGTGCCAATGACATTACAACATGTTAAGAGAACTCTACATTCAACTTTTATAAATCATTTTGCAGTTTAAACATGACACATTTCATAAAATGACTTTCAGATCTTTAAAAAGATTTTTTGTAATACAGTCCAACACACATTCTAGCACTTCAAAATAATTTTCTTAATACATGTTAAGCCAGTAAATGTGCCTTTTACAAGATAAATGAATAAATTTGACTTAATATTTGTTGGTGCAATATATTGCGATATGAAAATCGTATTGCAATATGTGTATTGCAACTAATACAACTCTGTATTGCAATACTATTGCACAGCCTTACACTGCTCTATCCTGCTTCTCATTACATGAAACTTTACCTCTTATAGAAAAGTCAACAGACTGAACTGCTGAGCCCTGGCAGGATTGAGATCACTTAACAGTTACACCATGAATAGAAATTATTACACAAGCAAATGTGACATACCATCATATACCGATACCGGCGTGAATTTTGTTTACTTAACCAAACAAGGGTTACAACATATAATGACAGACATTCTAATGAAGTATTTTCTTTAATATTTTTATTTATGATCTTCAAAACTAATATGTTTATTATAACATATTTTATCATTGCATATAAGCAAGTCTATCTTGAAGCATCCGAGCACAAACCATTGAGTAAATTAGCACCAGATGTAATGGAGTTTACTTGGCACTTTGAGGAAACATTCCCCATTACTGGCGCCGTAGTTACGTCTCCCTGTTGCTGATTTGCACGTGTGTACAACTTACACTGTACACAATACAAGACAAGATGAATAGGTGCAGCTTTTTCACACCATCAGGTTCGGCTTTGCTCAGGAATGTAAACATCCAACATCTTCTACGTCTACTTGTATCTACTCATCTATTTGTTTACTTACGTAAATATATGAGTTTGAAATACTATTCAATAGTCCATACTGTGGGGGATCCAGAAATTTTGTAAAGCGTAAAGGGGTTCACTTCTGAGGTCCATCAAATTTACGAGCACAAATTTTTAAAGGGGGGGTTTCCCCTATCCCCTTTGGATCAGCCATTGCCATGGTTAGTGAAAAAGTTTTTTTCACTAAGTGAATGGCTTATAAATGTTTTGACTGGTCAAAAGGCTAGTTTGAATTTTAAGATGATATGATCCTGGAGATGCATTTGGCTTGCTGAAATGGCTTTGGGCTACTTTAGGAAACTAGTAATAGTGGTTTGATAGGTTAATTTTCTGTTTTTTTTATTTTTTCGATATTTTGAAAATGCATTTTGCTAATTATTTTATCTCGTCAATTTATTTCAAAATAAATTTATAGAAGACGAACAATACTTCATTAAATGTAAATTTCTCGGTTATATGGAAAAGGCATTCAGCTAATTTTCGTTTCTCGTCAAGATATATTGATAGAACACCAACAATAGATCCATTAAACATTTACGTATATCCCATAAGAGGAGGTCAAAGGAACCTAATCTAATTTGAATTCCAGGTGATCAACTTAGCTATTAATATTGGCTCCAAGATGGACAATGGAAATTGAAGACAAACAACAATCCCATTAACTATGAATCTATATCACACTGGGCTAGATCCCTAATGGAATACATTGATTAAACTATTTACCTATCTTCTCTAGTCTACCTGGCAGATATGGTAAGTTCAGTATATATAACCTCATCAATTAAATACCAATGTTCCGAAGACATTTCACTTAACATTAAACCCAGGTAATACCAGAACTTTTAATGCATTTGAAACATTAAGCCAGAATTGTAAGCTAACACTATGTTTAAACAAAGGTATTTTTGCATAGAGAATCCCCTGAACCCCATCCTCAGGATTTGTCATGGTACGGGGCCTGGGTGAACGGGGTCCCACTGTATTCACTTTTTAGATATTGAGTGCTAAATTTGCTGTCTATGATGCAGTGATTAATCTACAAATATGATTTTCAGAGTACAGGGACTCACTATCAAAAGCTTTTATGAGTCCCAGAAAATAAAAGCGAGTCCCTCCATAGTAATCCTATTAGTATAAATAAAAACCTTGCATCTCAGGGACTCACAGTTTAAATTTCTATGAGTCCTTTTCAAATTTTGTGAGTAAATGAAGCGGGACTCGCAGGTAAATTTATCCCTGATTCAGGTACCATTAAAACACTTAGGTGGATTTAGGGATGCGAACACCGGACCTCTTGATCCGAAGCTGAACGTGCTAACCACTGCGCTATCCCGACCCCAGTCCTGGGAGGACAGTTCTGATAATTAAATTTGGTGTGACATTGTACTGAACATTGGCTGATGTTGTCTTTGTGATCGAACACAACGACAGTTCTGACAATTGACAGAACTGCCTACCCTCCTTTCAGGTTAAGTGTAGACATATTGCAATTTTCGAGTATTTTGTAATTTTTAGGTGTACAAAAATGACGAAGTTAGGATACTATTACAGTCAGGCCTCGATAATCCGAACGCTTCCGTTTTTCATCAAAATCGTTCGGATAGTGAAATGTTCGGACTACTATAGAGATTAGTTTGGTTACATCTTCCTACCGTTCAGAAACTGCGAGATTCGGATTATCGGTGGCCGGATTATCGGGGCTTGACTGTACTTCCAAGATGTAATGCTCTGGTTTGATAACAATGACTTTATTTACTCTGGAACTTATGATAATATCAATATAATTTAGCTATGTAACAATTCAGTACTCCAAAGTGAAATTTATGAAATGAACAATTCTTATTTTCTCAGTAGAGGTGTACTATTTGCAACATTGGTGTACAATGATACGTACATCTATATTTTAGGATTGTCATGTGTACAAAATATTCCAAAATCGTACAAGTAGGCGGCCCTTGATTGAATTCTGTGGCAACATTCATTGTGGTGAACGTTGGTTGATATCATTATGATCGAACTCTTCCGATGTGAGACATACTTGTGTGGTAATCAATGATTGGTCGAGCAGTGTTAGTAATCAGTTATTGATTGGCTGCAACCTATTGACTACCAGGACATAATATGCTTTTATCCAACTCCCATTATGTTAGCATTTGATATTCAATCTTTTTATAATTGTCAAACTGCAAATAAGTTAGAGGCAATATTACCATCACAATAAAACATATGCCACATAAGATAAACTCGCAATGTTGATCTTATGAGTTAGGTTTACTTTGTACAAAATGAATATTAAATAAATAGGACGCGTTGCAGTGGCAATCCTTACGCAATGGCCGAGCTAACTCAGTAATATTTACCCCCAAGTCCTGTGTCAAATACTCATAAAATTTAGAAAGGACTCATACAAATTTATGCTGCGCGCCTTCTGGACTCAAAGGGTTTTTATCTTGTATTTACAGTTTACTTACTTATTAATAATGATAATAATGATAATAATAATAATAATAATATACATTTTAACGGCTAATATCCAGTGCAAGCACTGCTCAATGGCGGTACAATTATTACCCTAAAGGAACTGTACTTTCGGTGCCGCTACTAAGCGCTCCGCGCGACCATTTTAGGTCCGTACCTCCCATGTTCAGGTATCCATTTAAACAGCTGGGTGGACTGAGTGCAATGTGGATAAAGTGCCTTGCCCAGGGGCACAACACAGTATAAGACCTGGGTCACAAATGTTTGGTGTCTCCACCGGGATTCGAACCTGGGCCGTTGGTGTGAAAGGGAAGCATGCTAACCACTACACCACTGTGCTTCACTGTGTTATTGAAGGACTCAGTTATATCTGCTGGGACAGTGTCCAATCTAGAACTGGAAAGCAAGGGTGATTTGTCCCCCCTTCAAGTAGAAAAGAGGGGGGATTTGAAAACACAAGGGGGGAATATTGATTTCTTCTTTTGGTGATTACCTTACCAGCACAGCATTAATTTTCACCTACCATGGGCAATCTGACAAACCCAAAATGTAAAATTTGAAAAGACCATTTATACAATATGAACTTCAACCGCGAGGCATAATCTGTTGGAAGTCTCCATCAATGGCCCATTCAAGTCTTGGTGCAAATTCCCACCGTAACTGGCTGATTTTAAGTCTTGGCACATTTCCTTAAGGTTTCTGTGCTAGGAAATCAGAGCCCACTCAGCATTTCAGGTGCAGTGATCCACAATCTTAGCACGGAAAAGCGAGGGAAATACTGCAAGACTTAGATCAGCCAGTAATGGAGACTGGTAAGAGTAATGCCTTATTTAGGGCAGTTGGCCACACTGCCATTGGTCGTCTTTCTGTGCTGACAATTTCTGATCGCTCTACCAAGTCCAAGTGCAGCACGCTGGTACACAACAGCTGACAATATGCAGCAAAGCTTGAATATATATAGACTGGCATGAGACCTTGTGATGAAAGTAAGTATAAAGCTTATTAAAGGGGCAGTAGCATGTTTTTTCGCTCAAATAAGTCAATTAAATGTATTTGAAAAATAATGTCACCAATAGTAAAACACTCTTCTCTCTTTGGAAAATCAAGTTAAACAAGATGTGTTTGTTAAACACGGAAGCCCCCGGATATACCAAAGTTATGGCCAAGGTTAAAGTTTTCTGAATATTGTCCCCTGCGGCAAGGTCAAGGTCACAAGGTCAAATATGATGACCTCATCTGAAAGGTCTCATCACAAGGTATGCACATGCCAAGTATGAAAGTCGTAGCTCTGAGCAATCTAAAGTTATGGCCAAGGTTAAAGTTTACTGAAGATGTCCACTGCGGCAAGTTCCAGGTCAAGGTCACAAGGTCAAATATGATGACCTCATCTGAAGGTCTCATCACAAGGTATGCACATGCCAAGTATGAAAGCCGTAACTCTTAACAATCAAAAGTTATGGCCAAGGTTAAAGTTTTCTGAAAATGTTCATTGCGGCAAGGTCAAGGTCACAAGGTCAAATATGATGACCTCATCTGAAAGGTCTCATCATAAGGTATGCACATGCCAAGTATGAAAGCCCTAGCTCTGAGCAATCCAAAGTTATGGCCAAGGTTAAAGTTTTTGTGGACAAACACACAGACAGACGGACAGGTGAAAAACAATATACCCCCGGAATCTCCGATTCGGGGGCATAAAAATAACTGTACATGGTTTGGTAAATCATTTTTGTAATAATAAAATGTGTTCACATTAAAATGGCTGCCATGCATTTTTTGCTTTATACGCAACATCGTTATAACTTCTACGGATACTTGGTTTGTGTAATAAGATGTTTTACCCTCTAAAGTAAATATAAATGACATAAACTATCATTAATATAAATGGAAAATTTGAAAAAATATAATTTTCAAAGAACGTGCTACTGCCCCTTTAAAGGAGCAATTGTAATCAAAATTGGAATCCTCTTACATCAGAGTCGAAACAGTCTGAGTGACTGACCTTTAGAAACCATAACAAAGAGAATAAGTTATTGGTTGGAATACATGCACCATATATCATAATATCATATCATAATTAGGTGAGTAAAGTAAAGATTAGCAAGTTAAGAGCATATCAATTATGACACAGGTTATCATCTATCAAATGGGTAATAAAATGTTTGTAACATATTTCCTAACTAGAAATATGTGCATGTGATGCACTGTGATGTCCCCCGCTCCAACTTTCAATCCAACCTTCTCCTCTTGACATTATTTTTCACTTATGATTTTGAGATAGAGGTCAGAAAAGGTTCCTTATCCCTATATACACTAAGTTACGTGAAAAAATACTGCATAGATTTTGAGACAGAACGGAAAATGTCACTACCCCCTCATGCACAAGGTTCAAACTGTTTCCATGGAAACCACAAAAAATAGAGCCATGGGCTCTGTAGCTCATCAGGATTTTAATGATTTATTATCTAAGGTTGAATAGATAAGTTATCTCAAGTAATACATTGTTAACAAGCAAAATAATATTGGTTTTAGATCATTACCCCTGTGACCCACATTTGGAGTCATAGGGTCACCAATCCTAAAATTAAGAATCATCTTTGACCAAAGCTTTACATATAAACTGGAGAAGATGAAAATAGAATTTTGGGTCATGACCTGTGACCAAGATTGGGGTCACAGGGTCACAACATCTACAATTTAGAATCCCCATTGGCCAAGGAGTCTGCACACAACTTTTCAGCTCTCTAGACCTTTTGGAACTGGAAAAGAAGATGAAAATAGGTTTTTAAGGATGTGACCCCTGTGACCCCATTTGGGGACATGGGGTCACGAAATCTACAATTTAGAATCCCCATTGGCCAAGGAGTCTGCACACAACTTTTCAGCTCTCTAGACCTGGTGGAACTGGAGAAGAAGATGAAAATAGGTTTTTAAACATGTGACCCCTGTGACCCGATTTGGGGTCACGGGGTCACGAAATCTACAATTTAGAATCCCCATTGGCCAAGGAGTCTGCACACAACTTTTCAGCTCTCTAGACCTTTTGGAACTGGAGAAGATGAAAATAGGTTTTTAAACATGTGACCCCTGTGACCCCATTTGGGGTCACGGGGTCACGAAATCTACAATTTAGAATCCCCATTGACCAAGGAGTCTTCACACAACTTTTCAGCTCTCTAGACCTCTTGGAACTGGAGAAGAAGATGAAAATAGGGTTTTAAACATGTGACCCCTGTGACCCAATTTGGGGTCACGGGGTCACGAAATCTACAATTTAGAATCCCCATTGGCCAAGGAGTCTGCACACAACTTTTCAGCTCTCTAGATCATTTGGAACTGGAGAAGAAGATGAAAATAAGTTTTAAGGATGTGACCCCTGTGACCCCATTTGGGGTCATGGGGTCACGAAATCTACAATTTAGAATCCCCATTAGCCAAGGAGTCTGCAAACTACTTTTCAGCTCTCTAGACCTTTTGGAACCGGAGAAGAAGATGAAAATAGGTTTTTAAGGATGTGACCCCTGTGACCCCATTTGGGGTCATGGGGTCACGAAATCTACAATTTAGAATCCCCATTGGCCAATGAGTCTGTACACAACTTTTCAGCTCTCTTGACCTTTTGAAACCGGAGAAGAAGATGAAAATAGGTTTTTTAAGGATGTGACCCCTGTGACCCCATTTGGGGTCACGGGGTCACGAAATATACAATTTAGTATCCCCATTGGCCAAGGAGTCTGCACACAACTTTTCAGCTCTCTAGACCTTTTGAAACTGGAGAAGAAGATGAAAATAGCTTTTTAAGGATGTGACCCCTGTGACCCCATTTGGGGTCACGGGGTCACGAAATCTACAATTTAGTATCCCCATTGGCCAAGGAGTCTGCACACAACTTTTCAGCTCTCTAGACCTTTTGACACTGGAGAAGAAGATGAAAATAGCTTTTTAAGGATGTGACCCCTGTGACCCCATTTGGGGTCACGGGGTCACGAAATCTACAATTTAGAATCCCCATTGGCCAAGGAGTATGCACATAAAATTTTAGCTCTGTGGAGTCATTGGTTCTGGAGAAGAAGTCGAAAATGCGCAAAGTTTACGGACGGATGGACGGACGGACGGATGGACGGACGCCGGACGCCATGCCATGCCATAAGCCCATCGGGCCTTTCAGGCCTGATGAGCTAAAAATATAAAAATCAGAATAACCTAAGTAGCAAAAGGCACCACTCCAACACTAGGACTAACCACACACCAAGTTTCATAAAAAAAACATTAAACAGTTTTTGAGATACGGCTTGGAAATTAAAGCATTTCGGAATCACGGAAGGACGGAATCACGGACAGAGGCGAAAACATTATGACATAATTACTGTTACAGCTACTAATTGGTTATCAAGTTGAAGTAATTACTTAATGCCAACACCTTTTCACACCATGTTGTGAAACTACGACACAATACCAGGTCCGTCAACATCCAACAACATCTTACTCAGGAATCACAGAATTATTACTGACAAAATTATTATACCGGTACCACAACTGACGTGAAAACCAGAGCTATTCAGCCTTTTTCTAAATAGTGCAACAAACTTGTTCTATAGATTCCTCGCCACCAATTCACACGAAACCCTGTATAGGCGCTTGTTCTGTATCAGCGCAGACAAAACCCAGTCATAAGCTGGCCAATCACATCACATTTAAAACGATCACTGTTTTGAACACATTCATATTTCTTTAACAATTTCCAAATATAACATAAACAGACGAAAGGAGCGCTGTCCGGAGTTACTTGCCCCTAACTGAACATTTTTGTTCAAGATTGGCAAACTGAAATGGGACACCTTCTCATTCTAAAAAATAATTCCGGCATAAGCATATTAATGCGAAATTTAACCTCATGATATGCACTTTGTTTACAATATACATAATTTAAAAATACTGCAATGATGCTTTTGTTATGATTTTTTTAAATTCCACACATAAAATTATGGCATCGAAAAAAAAATGCCTGCCTCAAATAATCACCTACATTGAATATTCACTAGGTCAAATTGATGTTTGAAATTAATAATTGCCGGGCAATTATCTAAGGATTACAGTTTATTTTCCAATAGGAAGCCAGAACAATATGTATTTAATATTTTTCAATACTCAATTTTAAGAATCCTGATTATCAAATATTGATTCCCAAAAGAGCACCAGAAATATCTCTACATTCTCAAACAGTAAAAGAAAATATAATATTATATATTCTCCAAACAAAAACAAGTACTGTGTATTTCCATTAGAATATTATATATATTACACCCATATGCATTTTTTTACCAGAGGAACGGCAAAATTAAATGTAAATTTTCCAATTGGAAGCCAGTTATGAATATTTAGTATTCTCCAATCAGAGACCAATAATACTGTTTACAATAACGGAATATCCACCGTGGAACAGCGCCAACTATGCAGAAGTCAATATTATGTATACTCACCAATATGAATCCAATATTTTTCTTTTCAAAAACGGCCTCAATTTTATACAGATTCTCCACTGGGAAGCCAAAACTATACAAAACTCATCATATTATTCTCCGTTAGGATGTTAGTGTTCAGCATACACATCAAGGACATTGCCTACCAGTGCGCACATCCAGCTATTCAGCGCTACATTATCACTGATAGCCACTAACTGTCTCCATAGTAAATTGCTCGCCACCTGATAGATCAATATCCACATCAACGGTAATGCTAGACCTTAGCCTCGTAAAACATTGGTACCTTGTCTGTCAAGCTTAGCTCTCTGGTAAAACACCTCAATTAAATATGGTATCTCGTCTGTCAAGCTTAGTCCTGCAGTTTGGTACCAAGCTTAGTTCTCTGGTAAAACACCTCAATTAAATATGGTACCTTGTCTGTCAAGCTAAGTTCTCTGGTAAAACACATCTAAATAAAACATTGGTATTGTGTCTGTCAAGCTTTGTTGTCTGGTAAAACACCTCAATAAAACAATGGTACCTGTCTGTCAATCTTAGTTCTCTGCTAATACACACCTCAATAAAACCATTGGTACCTGTCATTTAGTCATTTAGTCTGTCAAGCTTAGTTCCCTGGTAAAACACCTCAATTAAACATTGGTACCAAGCTTAGTTCTCTGGTAAAACACCTCAATTAAACATTGGTACCAAGCTTAGTTCTCTGGTAAAACACCTCAATTAAATATGGTACCTTGTCTGTCAAGCTAAGTTCTCTGGTAAAACACATCTAAATAAAACATTGGTATCTTGTCTGTCAAGCTTTGTTGTCTGGTAAAACACCTCAATAAAACAATGGTACCTTGTCTGTCAAGCTTAGTTCTCTGCTAAAACACACCTCAATAAAACATTGGTACCAAACTTAGTTCTCTGGTAAAACACCTCAATTAAATATGGTACCTTGTCTGTCAAGCTAAGTTCTCTGGTAAAACACATCTAAATAAAACATTGGTATCTTGTCTGTCAAGCTTAGTTCTCTGGTAAAACACCTCAATAAACATTGGTACCAAGCTTAGTTCTCTGGTAAAACACATCTAAAAAAAACATTGGTATCGTGTCTGTCAAGCTTAGTCCTGCAGTTTAACACCTCAATAAAACATCGGTAACTCATCTGTCAAACTTAGTTCTCTGGTAAAACACTTCAATAAAACATTGGCACCTCATCTGTCAAGATTAGTTCTCTTGTAAAACACATCTAAATAAAACATTGGTATCTTGTCTGTCAAGCTTTGTTCTCTGGTAAAACACCTCAATAAAACAATGGTACCTGTCTGTCAAGCTTAGTTCTCTGGTAAAACACACCTCAACAAAACATTGGTACCAAACTTAGTTCTCTAGTAAAACACCTCAATAAAACATTGGTACCAAGCTTAGTTCTCTGGTAAAACACACCTCAGGTACCTTGTCAGTCCAGACTCATCTGGTAAAACACTATAATAAATAAGAGGTATCTCATCTGCCAAATAACGTCCCATGGTAAAACACGTACACCATAATAAAATAATGGTACCTCACCCACCTAGATCTGTCCATGTTTTGAACAAGAAAAGAAAATTCTAATGTGTCATGTCTACATCTTTATCAAATCCATTCCATTTTTCGCATAGAAAATTGCAAAGTTAAGGGGTTTCTTTAAAACACAAATCAAAACAAAATAATTTATATCTATAAGCAAACTTACCTCACGCATGTACTTCGCAAGCACTTCTATTCAATGATATGGGCTGTATTCTGCCTGTATATGATTGATATACGTCCAAATGACGATGAGGAACTTCACGAGATAGCTCATAATAAAAAAATAAATTTAAAAGAAGTAAGTGCTTGAAATAATGAAAGCTAGCTGTTCACCAATACAAACTTCTTTCAAGCAAAACATCTGCAAAGTAATTGTTCCTCCAAAATGTTTCTTTTGGAGGCACCTTGAAACTATGTGACGTCAAGAAACTGCAGAAACACAAACAAATCATCATGTTTAAATTACTACAAGTGTAGCTAGACTTCTATGTTGCAGGAATTAGAATGAGCTGAATTTTTAACAGGCATAGAGTTTAATCAAGAGTTTGAGGCATAAAAACCAAATTCACAGGACATTTCATTTTTACCAAAAATAGTCTGTCTTTGACTCTGTTTAGTAAAAATGAAATGTCCAGTGAATCAATAAAATAAATAATAGGATTATGTATGTAATTCTTTTCATGTAGCCACTATATATATATATATATACCTAGTAGCAGCCAAACATGTATAGAGCCGATTTCATGACTGAATTCCATGACACATGAGCTTATCTATTTTGCTTCCTATTGACATGCAACCATAAACCTAAGATAATAAGGATTAACATGGCATGAACTCGGTACCAAAATGATTCCTTCATAATCTTATTCTACATTCAACTAATAGAAATAGAGCTATTGGCTTTGTTACTCATCAGGTTTTTGTTTTAAATTGACAGAGGTTAAACAAACCTGTAAGTCAAAGGTCAATGATGTACCAAATGTTAACTTTGGCTTGCCCGAAAAATCACCCAAAAGTCAGTGAATTGCCTCTGTTTCAAACCAGTTAACTTCTAGAGTGGAAGGACTTCCAGTAGGGCTGGGACGGGTAGATATTTCCTACCCGGGTACCCGACCATCTGTTACCCTACCCTACCCGGATACCCGTTTTGTTGATCTCCAACATCTAATTCTAAGATTTTGTACTACTTTATTCAACTGGTTGGCTGGAACATGGGGCTAGAAACCTAAAGCATAGAGACCCATGGCTATTTCAATCAAATTTATTATGAATGACAACTTGATCATTTTAATATTATGTTAGAATCTTCAAATACATTGTAATCTTGAAATGAATAGCAAATTAAACTGTTTTATGATTAGTCACATGATAAAAACGGGTCCGGGTAGTGTGATGGGTACCCGGGTCCTACTCAATACCCACCCGTCCCGGGTATCCGGGTATCCGCCTATCCGGGTTACCCGTCCCAGCCCTATTTTCCAGACCTGACTCTGTGACTTGGTGGGAAAAACTTACTATCATTGAAAAGATTTTTCAACCCCTGATTGGTATATTCACAACTTCTAAAAAAACTTCTAAATCTCGAACAACTTAAAACTTCTGCCTCTCTTAATCTCAAAGTTTCTCAATCTCTGCCTCTCAACCTCAACCTCTTTCAACCTCAGTATTACTCATTCTCAACCTCCCTCAACCTCTGCTTTCCTCTCCCTTAACCCCTCTCAACCTCTGCCTTTTTCAATCTCAACCTTTCTCAACTTCAGCCTTTTTCAATCCAACCTCTCTCAACCTCAGCTTTCCTCTCCCTCAACCGCTCTAAACCTCAGCCTTTTTCAACCTCAACCTCTCTCAACCTCAGCCTTTTTCATTCTCAACCTCAACCTCTCTCAATCTGTCTAAATCGCTACTTTTCTCAACCTCAGTAATTCTCAGCTTCAACCTTTCTCAACCTCTTTCAACCTCAGTTTTAATCAACCTTAACCTCTCCCATCCTCTGCCTTTTTCAATCTCAACCTCTCTCAACCTCAGTCTTTCTCAAAAACAATTTATCTCCTTCTCCTCAACCTCTCTTCAACCTTCAAGTTTAAATTAGTTTGCTAGTTCTTGCATACCCTCAGCTTTATTACTGGGTCCGACAATTCCAAATAAACTGTTGAGTATTTCTCTCGAGGCAGACAGGCAATTATTTCCTCAAGGGCTGTCTTCTTGCCCTAAAACTACATTTATTCCTCCACAATGTCAGAAATGCCAAACTCGTGCCACTTGAGTGACTGTCTAGCAGATTTAGATTTAGCCCAACACAATGATTGCTATACTTTCGGAATCACATTGGCAGCTGTACGTGCAAGGAATAAAGAAATACATATATAAAAATTATTTTTGCCTGAACATTAAGTCATCTGATTTTCAGAGAAATGAGTTTTGATTTCAAGAGGTTCCAACCCAACAGAGGGCAATTTAAATTTAAAAATCATTCTTGTAGTGAGGAGGTGGGGTGAAGTGAGCTGGGGTTTTATGCCGATTTCAAGAATATTTCACTTACATCACGGCGCTGCTAGTATTTTTGCACAGAGAACACCAGTGTGGCTATGCATTGCAAGGAAACCTGCAGGCAACGGCTTGAACTAGCAAACCATGGGTTGTACTGCACTGAAATAAAGTGTAGCATTGACCCAAACGTTACTACATGTAGAACAGTTCTCCTGGTGGGATTCGAACTTGGACCTCTTGATTCCAAGTAGAACACACTAACCACTGCACTGCCATATCTTAGAAGATCCCTGATTGACTAAATTTATTGATAGTGAGAGGTCACGGTGGACCACTGACCATTAACCAATTACATCTTAGATATCCATCTTGTTGCCTGGGAGAGCCAGCGATTAATCCAAAATTACTCTCTTTTATATATATATTTATCCTCAAACCCGAGAAATACCTGAGGCTGACCAGTGCTATTTGGGGAAGAAAAGTCAAGAGAAATTGTTGTAAAGTCCTGCATAAAGCGGACAAGTTTATTAACATAAATATGAAATGAATACCGCCTTCGAGCGGCACTTATAACAATATATAATATGAGTAAATATCGTAATATTTACCCATTTGAACTTGAACATTTCAATATGTAGGTAATTGACAAATTTATTCCCCAAAGCAGAGGGTAAATTAGCGCCCTATAAATACATGTTAAACGTACTGGAACAAAAGAGGAGGAGGCTGAGGAGGTGGAGGCTTTTAATACAGATTTTGATGCGTCCTTCCGCCTAGAGTTCCGAAATTGAAGTGACGACAAAGGTGAGGGCTCAACAACATGACGTCATGAAATGACGTCAGATCCGCTTAGAGCGTGATGATTCCTGCGTGAAGCGCATCGCAACGCATCACAAAAACTAAATATCATTTTGATCCCTTCTTCTCGCATAAAGAATTTTAAGATGTAAAATTGTATTTATATATATATATATATATTTCGCCGCTAATGGCTGCAATACTACCGAAGCGGCGTTAAACAATTAACTCACTCACTCACTCACTATATATATATTCTCCTGTAAATTAGTCCCTAAAGAACGGTTTTATCCAGCAGCTATAGTGTCACAATTTCATACAATTATGTATGAAGAAAACAGAAAATCAATGCGACGTAGATCAGGTGCAGGAAAATCCATTTTCTGCCGATTTATGAGAATTTTATGCAAGCACATTTACAACACTGAGACATTCCGTAACTAAATAATTGACAAATTGCTCCCATGATCATGAATATTCTATCAACTCTTAACAGAAGCCAGCTCTTGCGATGAAATCTTCATATATTCTGTTTAAGCAGCTAAAATGTCAAATAATGTCAACCGAGATAAACAAAAACAGCTTTAAGGTTTGCACAGAATCTCTCTCCGTGGTAATCAATACTTCCAGTGTCTTTACAAGCCTGCCTCGAAGCTAGAGACCGGTCATAAAGATATAAAGACCATCTACATGGATATCTAGCTAGTTCCAGCGAAGGAAACTTGTCGTAAAGCCAACATTGTTTTGGCTTCATTGGATGACAGATAATTGATCCTGTCTCTTCCTTGTTTACAAGTCTTGGAATATGGCAGGAATACGGCTTGCCAAATGGAAAATGTTGTTCAAAGTAAATATTGAGGAAAATTGCATGACAAGACCACAGGCCTTAAAATAGCAACCAATTTGAGAGTATTTGCTCCCTATTTTTTCAGTTTGCTCCCTGTAATTATGAGTTCTTGACAAAATTTGGGGTCCACTTTACAAATTGTTTCTTCACCAAATTATCCATCACCATGGCTTCAAAATGGCATTGAATATTAACTAGCATACAGTTTTCTGCTTATATTTATTAATTTATAGGTAATTTTAGCAATCTAGTTTTATATGTGCTCATTTCAATTTTTGTATTAAAAATGATAGTAGGATGTTCGCTCCTTGACATTTTATTTGCTTTGAGGTCTGAAAGTGTCTTGCTTTATCGTAAAATTTACAAGATTATCCATATTGATAAAATTATTCACCTGAATTCATGACAAGTCTTAGAGAACAAAAAAGGTGATTGTCCACTAGGTATTAAACATATAAGACGAGGCGTTGCCACTTGCCATGATGATAATGTATTATGTAAACATTGTAAAAGTATTGAAGATGAAGTCCATGTTGTCTATATCTGCAAACGCTACGAGGACCTGCGTCAGCGTTTAATACCTAAACTATCGATGGATGTTTTTACTCCCTCCACAGTCTATGTACATCATCGGACATAAATATTATCAATAATTTTGTAAAATTCTTGGAATATGTATATTCTGCTCCTGTAAACGCTGTATGTTGAAGGTAACTCAAATTAAATTAATCTTTGTACCATTTTGTACGATGGGTCTCACGGCCTCTATACGAAATAAACCCTTCTTCTTCTTCTAAAAAAGGTGATTTGAGGTTAAACAATGCAGTCAAGAATAGCATTATTTCAGGAATATCATCATGCAACACCAGTGTGGCTATATTGCAGTAAAACCTGAAAGCATTTGCTGAAACAAACAAACAAAGGGTGGTATTTCAATGAATATTATTACACTACTGTTCACTTCAGCAGAGAAGTTGCCCAGTCAGCAAATATGTTTTCCCTGTTTTCCTCAGAGTCAGGCACCAATTGCCAGCACTGATTGTCCTAACAGCTTATCCATTCAGCTACCAAGACCTTGAAAAAACGAGGTCCAGTAACTGCATGGTGGATATATTACATGTATTTTTACAAACAGTACCATTGGGCACTTTGGTAGATAATGCAACACAGATACAATGGCTGAATATACAGGCTTTTTAAATAGTGAAGGTATTCGATCAGAAGGAAAAAGTACAAATATTTGAACTATTGTAAATAGTGTGATCCCAAATGTTACAGATATCAACACAAGTTAATTAACAAAACAAATATCCATTTTTATTACTCGCCCGTTGAAGATATCGCAGTTTAATAAATCTACAATGTTATACACATTGTGTAATAACATCAGGTGCTGCCAATTGACGTGACGTCATAATGGAGAAAATATGATGTCACAATGTCAGCGCCGCGGTCACATAGGAGTGTGTCCAATTTATCGACGAGTTTGTGGAATTAAGTGGCATTTAAATCAGTGAGTAATAAATAAAATACTAAACTTGTTTCTGTTTAATAACATATTTATATTGAAACTCGTGAGATGGTATTTGTATTTAACTCGCTTTCGCTTGTTAAATACAAACCACCCACTCGTTTCATAAATATGTTATTAAAAGGAACGTTGTTTAGTATTCTCTATTTCATGGAGGACAGGAAGAAAAATAAACTACTTACTGAGATAAGTGGTGAAATATGAAGTGCGGGCTCCAATAACTACATGGTTTTGAGTACACAAAATACTTCATACAGGGTTTGAAATGAGTAGTTACAATAACATGCTATCCCAGGGTTGGGGGCATAGATGAAAATGTTAAATCGGGGTGTTGTTTTTGTGAAACAGAAATTCAATGAAACCATCCTTATGATGCAAATACCGTAAATACTTGAATAGTTGCCTACCTTGTTTAATCGCCGCATCTAAGCTCTCTTTTTCAAATAAATAATCACCTGCTTTGAATAATAGCCGGGTTAAATTTAACAAAAGTAAACTAAAATAGTGGGTATCTCCTTTTAAAAATAATTCCAGCATATAGGCATATTTGTGCAACGTTTAACGTATAAAATATTCAGCAAAGGTATTTTTTTGTTTCAACTTTAACTAAAAGGTGAACAAAATAATCGCCTACCTCAAATTATTGCCTGCTTTGAATAATCACCGGGTCAAATAGGTGTATGACATTAATAATCGTCAGTCAATTATTCAAGGATTTACGGTATATCAGGGGTTGAAATTAACCTTTTCAATGCAGTAGCCACTCGGACTAGTGCATTTCTAAAAGTACTAGTCCAGACTTATTCCAGCTAGCCAAATACATCTCCATGATCATTTCACCTTAAATTCTAACTAGTCCTTCGCACTACCAGTTTTTACACTCTACTAGCCCAGCTTCTTTTTCACTAGCCATGGGCTACCAGACTAGTGCTAATTTCGAACCCTGTATATACCAGGGATGCAGAAATCGGCCTATTTCCCGGACATGTCTGATTGTAAATCCAGTTTGACCGAATGGAAAATTTATCTATCGGACATCAGTTGACCGATTGCAGAAAATAAAAGGAAAACTAAACAAACACGCAATACAAGCATTAAACAAAGGCAAACCACCCTGTTTGTGTCGGTCAAAATTGTTTATAAATTTGAAATACGTTGATCCAGTCAAGAAATCACATTTATTCTTCACAGCACGAGGCACGACATCAATCATCATCATCATTATCTTCAGTAAATTATAGTTGTCTGCAGATACAATACTTAGTGTTTGATTTAATAGATATTCTCAGTGTCATTTAGTGACTGAAAGATGTGACCCATTTCACAACATCATTATCAGAATTATTATTTCCATATCAATGTGGGGAAAGTTACATTCCAGGATGTACAAATCTTATATAACATTATCATTTTTTTTTTAAAAGTATCCCATTATTTCAATAGGATTTCCATTTCCATTTTGAAATTATTTTTTTCCTCTCCTAGATAAAATAAATCACAGTTATTGGCATAAAAATATCAAATAAAAGGTTAAAACTGTATGGTGTCATTTCATGCATGCCTGGTTCCGCAGTGTTAAACTTGGCTCGGATGAAATTGGCTTCAAAATCACTGAAAATGTTTGAGAAATTACAAACCTACCTTATAGGTTTAGTTTATTCATTTGTCAACAATTTCATGTCATAATACTCAAGTTAGCTGCAATTAAGTTTCGAAGATGAGTTTAGAAGCAATAACTTATTTCACTGATTATTTTATCGCTATTTCTTCTGTTTACACTCGGCGGTAATAAAAAAAATGCCCTTATGAGAATTATATTTATTTTCAGTATTTCAGATTTTTCGGGTTGGCAGATCCGTAAACGAACTTATAAAAACAAAAACGCCTAATGATGATGAAATAGAAAAGGATGGCCTTTTTCATTCATATTCTTCTTCATATTTCTGTCAGAGATTCCACGAATAATGGATTCCTTCTGAATAATGAGGACTTCCTTATCTAACATATGAGTGTGAATGACATAGCACACTGCTCAGGAAGCCACTCCTCGAATGTACTAATCAATCCTCAAAATGTAAGAATTCATACTATTACCGGTAGATCCCTTTATAAGTACCTATGAATTAGATGTATATTCAGTATTTTTCAACATGGTGGTTTATTTTTTATTTTTTCCCTAATTTCTGGTAAGTGGAACAATGTAGGATCTGTTAAGTTATGCAATGCAAAAAATATATATAAAAAGATATAGTTTGCTGCACCGATATTGTTTCAATTACTTATCAAAATAAATAATGAGGAGCCAAACATTATTATCAGATGCATATTTGTATTCATCACATTTCTGGAATTTTTTGTTAGTCAACAATTACAAACTGCTTCAAACCAATGGCAAACTTGAGTAAGATCGAATGTTAACAAAAAAGATGTATCATTTATAACATAAATAGTTGCATTTGTAAAATTTCTGGGATTCGATGTTATTCAACACCCGCAAATTTAGTAATATTTTAAAGCCAACGGTGTTAGAATCGTGTTACACCGAAGTCATGTTAAAATTCAAGATGAATTGCATGTTTAAGCATTAGCAGGACTCTTACAGTCGGTTATCAATTAACAATTGAGAAATACTGTCATGTTTACAGTTAGGATATCATTAAACGTCTACTGAATAAACATTTCATAACACAGTATTGTAAACATTCATGCACGAGAAAAACATCCTTGACAGTTACTATTGGTGGTTTCAAAACTTACTATTCACATATTCAGTATGTGCATATTTGTTGGTAAACAAATACACATCGTGCACATGGATAATTCCATTTAAAAACAATGCGATTTTGATGTCATAGATATCAAACGATCAATGATATTGATATTGATATTGTATGAAGGGAACCTGGAAGATCCACTTGTCAAATCATCTGTGAGCAACACGTAAAATACCAATGCAGTACCAAATCAAAACATTCGCAGGGCAGAGGTCTGGAAGCGAGCAGTGAGCTGAAATTAATGGGAGGTCTAATCGATTTTACAATTAACAGCACGGATTCTTACCTTGTGAACGAGAACCATACAATACTCTTCTTGTCAAAAATCAATCACCAATATGGAACTTCGGTATATTTACTTTAAACACTAACAACGATGAAAAAATATCACATATGCACTTCCAACAACCTGTCATCTGCTCAACGTCATTAGAATAATCGACGTTTCCTTCCGACTACTTATGAACAACTCACAACAATGTTTGACGCGAACAATAGTTATATGTAAATTATGATACTTGATATTGGTTGTGACTTGTAAAGGATGTTTTCGTTTATCAAAACGGGATAAAATATATATAAGTGTACTGCATTAACATGCATTACTACAAATGCATTGAAACATACAGTATGTTATACCACTAATAGTATCATGAACACTTCCGGTTCGTCGACGTGACGTCAGAGGCTAACTCGTATAATCTTTTGAGGTTCGAATCTCTATTTTGGTTTTGATATTTTGAACACAAATCTTCCCTTAAATTTTATTCAATTTTAAAGTTTTGAAAATACTTTCAAATTCTAAAACAATATATTTATTGCAATTTAAAACATGTTTTCTTTTTGATTGGCAAGAGAAGTTGAATACAGGTTTTTGTGTTTTGGGTTTTTTTTTTTCAGTGTGCAAATAAGAATCAACTTAAACAATATCATTTTCAAATGATCAATCAATAATTTTCAAGAAAAATATGAATTAATATTATCCCATTGAACCAGGGACCTTGTATATAAGGTCCCTGATTGGACGTTATAAAAATACGTTTTTGTGTGTTTGAATTTTAATTGGTTTTGAAATTTTGAACACAAATCTTCCTTCTTGCCTACGGAACTCTCTTCCCAAAACTCTGAAATATCTCAAACATTTGAGTCATTAAATCAAGTCTAAAAACCTATCTTTTTTGTTCAGTTCTATGGTGTGTAAGGACTTTCATTTTCGCAGCAATTCTATACCTGGACTTGTTATTGCTGTTTGTGTGAACTGAGCACATTCGAATTAAGGTGCATGCCTATTATTATTATTTATTAACATTCTGATGTTTAGCGCCTTGGGCATGCTTTCGAGCGTGGATATGTGCGCTTTATAAATTATTATATGCACTATTGGCAAAATAAACAATACGTTATTTTCAACAGTCAAACATAACATATTTCGAATTTGATTTTGAAATGTTTGTGATGCGTACACATCTCGTAAAGAGATAGATATAGGCCTACGTATACAATTCAATTGAGGGTAGGCTAATGGTTCTGCATATTTTAGATCTGTTCAAACACACATGTAGTGCTGAATTTTATATTTCAAAGGAGTTTTTGGACATAATGTTTGGTATTTAAGGTAAACCTGTTGGAATGGAAATTGGAAATTATGTTAGTACAAGTTCTTTTCGGCATAATGTACCTTCTTTGACTTTCATCGATGACGCATCGTTCCTTTAGTATGTCATAAAACAAGTCAGGATGTCGTGTTCACTCTTCTATCTATGCTGTTGTGGGAGATTAAAAAACGACGGATTTTTGTTTAAAAAGCCGTGTTTTTAAAAAATATGAACAGATAAAGTTATAAAATAAGATTAAGTTTGATCGGAATTTAGCGACATCGTGAAACTAATGTTTCATTGGTGTTTATTACACGTTGGTTAAAATATATTGTGTTGTTCAACGGTAGGCCTACCTATATTTTCGTTTGCCCCTTCGTGTATGCATAGTACCGTACGTATTTCCTCTAATAGACGCCCCGGCGTTATTTTTCGAGACCTCCTTCAACCCCGGCTGCTATTCGAGACCCGGCGTTTATTCGAGACCGGCCTCTATTCGTTTTTTGGCATATAAATCACCCGACTAAGGCGGGGTTTACACTACGTCCGTTTTTTTTATGCGATGCGTTAAAAATAATCGCATCAGAACGCAACACGTTATTTTCAATGAGTTGACATACACTACGTCCGTTATTTTCATATGTTGCGATGTGATGCGAAAAAAATAGAACCTATTCTATTTTATTCGCATCGCATTCACAATCGCATTGGAATTCCCTGTATGACGTTATATTTTCATCATCTCAAGGGGTATTTTCCACCACATGTAGGCAAAGCAGTCATACAAAAAGTATGTCAACAGACAGCTGTACATCAATACATACAAACATACATTCAGACTTGTATACAAACACACATGTGTACATAAATACATACATCTGTACCTTCATACATACATTTGTACATACCGTACATACCGTACATACATCAGATTCCATGCATAAAACCTGTACATACACCCATTGTACACACACCTACAGTAATTACATGCATCTAGAAATACATACATACAGACATATACATGTACATACATAACATATGGAACTAAAACAATCGCACTTATGATATTCGCATTAAAATCGCATGCAAAACGCGTGTAGTGCAAACCCCCAAATCGCATGCGTCAACACGTGTGTGAATAACCATGATTGAAGGCTCTGTGATTTAGTTTACACTCAAACGCAAAAGAAACCTCACCATACAAAATACAAAAATAATTCAATCCACGAGTGATAAACAAAGCGATACATTATATCTTATAAACTAAAATTTCAAAACATTATCTGTTCTTATTTCTGAGAAACTACGTTCTAGAAATCGTCGTTTTCGAATCTCCTTACCTCAACGAGATAGGAGAGTCAAAAGTCTTTTTTGGTCCTACAGTAAAGACGCATCAACGAATCTAAGACTAAGAAGATTATTTATGTCGACAACATCTCTTATTGATGAAGTTAAATGACATTTTGGCCAAAACATTTTGAAAGGGGAAATTAACACCCCAAGTCTACTTGAACAGACATACAAATAACAGTACTCTGATGTATGATATTACGGGTAGACCTACCTCTTTTCAGATCATGTCTTTATTTAAAGGGGCAGTAGCACGTTTTTTCGCTGAAATGTATTTGAAAAAATAATGTCACCAATAGTAAAACACCCTTCTCTCTTCGGAAAATCAAGTTACAAAATGAGTGTACATGGTTGCGTAAAGCCACGGGAATCGTTTTTGTCATTCGAAATAATAAAATGTGTTCACAATAAAATGGCCGTCATGCAAGTAAACGCAACACAGTCATAACCACTACGGGTAATTGGTTTGTGTAATAAGATGTTTTACCCTCTTAAGTAAATATAAATGACATAAATTATCATTATAAATAGGAAAATTGAAATATAAAATTCCCGAAAAACGTGCTAATGCCCCTTTAAAATCGACTTTCTCCGGCAGCAGTATTTCGTTCTTTTACACTGTTTAAAATGTGGTGATGTTTCTTTTGCGGTTTACTGTAAGCTCTAACGACAGAAAAGAGCAAGAACACTGCTACTCGCTTGTTAACGCATGCTTCTCATGTAATGGGTTAGAGATCATGCCCAAGTTGAAATTCTTTGCTGAAAATTACGACCTCTGAAACAAACCTCAGCGTTGCGTAAAATCGGACCAACGACCTATATTGTTTATTCAAATTAAATCAGACAGCGTTTTTCAATATAAACAAGTATGACAATTTCAATATGCATATTTGTTTAGTTTGAAATACAGGGAGTTAGTCGGCCTGGATGTTTATATGGAGAGGATTTGGAAGGTAACGTGCTCAGTTAAATTTTGTTATTATAAATTTACGTTAATTGGGTGACAAAATGTATTATTTGTGGACTCTTACCATGATTTTGAAATTGTATAAACAAAAAAGGATTATCATAATCCCTTCTCATTAGAACTAATGCCAAATTATTGACGAACTAAACAAACATGATACAAAATATGATATTTTGCGAAATTATATGCCTGCTTTACTTACCCGATAACTTAAAAGCCATTGTTCATTTACATTAGACCAAAATTACTTGTATGCCCCTTGTCCAACTAAAATCCGTGAGAATCAATTTAACTTATTTTTCATAAATTGCACCTCGGCCAAAAATAATATTCTTACTTATCGATTGTCATTAAATTATTTATAGGTGGTAGATTTGCAGATTTCGTTTAAGGAAGATTCATGATATTGAAATTATGCGAATAAATTAATAAATTAAACTTGTCCTGAATAAACTGTCCAACACAATCAATTAGAATTTACATTTTCATCTTGAAATTCGATATTGTTAATAATGGCATAATTGTTTCAACAACCTTTATAGATTATATACATATGCAAAATCAGTCTTAATAAATACGAACATTGAAACCAATATGAGAGAGAGAGAGAGAGAGAGAGAGAGAGAGAGAGAGAGAGAGAGAGAGAGAGAGAGAGAGAGAGAGAGGAGAGAGAGAGGGAGAGAGAGAGAGGAGAGAGAGAGAGAGAGAGAGAGAGAGAGAGAGGAGAGAGAGAGAGAGAGAGAGAGAGAGAGAGAGAGAGAGAGAGAGAGAGAGAGAGAGAGAGAGAGAGAGAGAGAGAGAGAGAGAGAGAGAGCAATGAACTCAGCTCAAGCGAAGGCGCGTAGAGTTACCTCCCTTTGACAGTTGTGGGCGTTTGCAACATTGGGATTTTCATGTAGTTATATTAATTCAAACGGCAGTTCGGTTCTTACAGGTCTTAAAAGTTGTTTTAATTTATCATACTACAAAATAAAATTCTACAATGTTTGAAAAAAATAATTGACTCCCTCAATTGATTTTTTTGTCACTTTTAATTAAATTTGTCTGTGAATGAAAATAATATATCAAATTGAATTTCGTTTCCCTGAAGGAACGGATGACATGCCTTTAGTTTCAAACAAAGTGATGCGCACGCGCGTGCACGACTCTGATCAAGCTTCACCTTTGTCACGCGCTCCCAACATTGCGTGGCGACTGGCGATACGTATACGAAATCGTTTATCATAGCCATCGACACGAAAGTC
The DNA here is from genome assembly GCA_936450465.1 of Gibbula magus. NCBI lineage: Eukaryota > Metazoa > Mollusca > Gastropoda > Trochida > Trochidae > Gibbula > Gibbula magus. The sequence continues at coordinate 57,069,827 of OW388295.1, forward strand.
AGAATTTTAAGATGCTGCAATTCTTCGAGGAAACGTGGAAACAAATGTCGGGGATGTTTGCATTTAATGGTCCCCCGACGAGAAAACAAGCGACGCCATGTGCATTTTGAAATTTGACAGTACAATAAAGGCGCAGCGCAGTGAATGATGCAGATCGAAGTTGCGAAAGGGACACCTGAGTTAGAACAGGTTGATATCAACTCATATTTGTAAGTTTGAAATGAACTTGTTGTTAGTAATATTGTGGTAATTATTGTGATCAGCTAACAATGTTGTTCACGCTTTTCGTCATTTATCGAACATTCGTCTCGGTGATCGCCGCTAATGGCTGCAATACTGCCGAAGCGGCGTTAAACAATAACTCACTCACTCACTCACTCGTCTCGGTGCCTGCACTAAATTTTAATGTACGTAGGCACATATATCTAAATCTCGAACATTAATAATTCATGTTTTATGAATTTTGGGTACATATTCAATTGTTTTCCTCGTGTGTTTTGCAATATCTAGTCTACGTTTAATTCGTAGCTTGGCTTGTACAAAGTTGAAATGATGTAATATATTGTTGATGGAACAATGCCCCAAAGAAAATTTAGCACGTGCAGTCCGTGCAACCATGACTGGCATGAGTAAAGTACATCTGTTTGAATACCGTAAATCACTGAATAATCGCCGGTTTTAAAGCCATGATAATATATATAATGCAGTAAAAAAAAAATGATTTCAGTATGTTTTGAATTATAATATTGCAAACGATGTACATGTCATAGGTCAAACTTTGCATAAATAATATAACAATTATAAGATAAATAGTTGCGTTTTTGTAAAATTTCCGGGATTCATTGCTATTCAACACCCGCAAATTTAGTTTAAAACCGACGGCGTTAGCCGGAGGTTTTAAACGCTGAAATTTGCGGGTGTTGAATAGCAATGAATCCCGGAAATTTTACAAACGCAACTATTTATCGATATTGTAACATGACCGTTAGTTATCAGGCGTTTTGAAACGAACTCTCTTTTTGTGTACCTATCTCTGAGTGGAAAGGACTTTGCGACTGTTCCATTTTTGTTAGAGGTGTGGTCAGGTAAAAACAAATGTAAATACTCGGCATAATATGTACATTAGCAACAATTTACACATAAGCTCAAACAGTGTCACTCAACTATGTTCACTTCATAATATTCACGTATCCTTTTAGATGGCGATAAACATTTATCTACGACATCAACACAGTAAAATACCTAGGAACAAAAATCTTTAACTTGCCCTAACCCATTGTGACAATGACGCTAACAATGTGACGTCAAAACGGTTGATCACTATGACGTCATGCCATGGCAACGGCATTCGGTAAACACAGCCGCATGGAAGAAGGCTTCAAACTTGGACAAATCTTACTTGTTTAAAACATTTTAGTTACTTGAAACTAATTAATTTTGAGAGTTATTTGTGACCTATACTGCTATACACAAGTAAGAAAATGACAATGCCACCTGTCAAATTTGAGAAAGGAGCAAATATTAAGAGAAATAGAAAAAATAAATTTTGAGTCGGGCCGAATCTTGTGAACACGATGTATATGTTCGCGATGATTCGCCCCAAATAATTTGCTGGTATTCATTGTAATTCAACATAGGCAAATCAACCAATCAGAATCAAGGATACACCGAAATCATTATAAATAATATGCCGGAATTACTTTGGATAGACATTACTTTAACTCTTTACATTTGCTAAAGTTTACCCCACCGAATTTTCAAAACAGACGATTATCTATTTCAAAGAGGGCTCGATCAGGCCCGGCGATTATTCAAGGCAGGCGAGTGTTCAAGGCATGCGATTATTCAATGATTTACGGTTGCCCTTTTCACTCAGTCATGAAAGCATTACTTTCATATGCCGATGATATGTTTGTTTTCTACCGCTTATTATTGTCGTATACTATTGAATCATTGAGACGAAATGAGCTTAAGCGTAAGCTTACTAAATTAATCGTAATATCTACGAATAACTTCAATCCATTGATGGTTTTTTAAATGTCTTATTCTGATTGGTAAAGTGATGAATACGTTATAGTCAATATGTGCAGGCTTATGCCTTTAATATAGTTTCTTTGTTTTGTTAAATAATTATGCATTGTTTGGTTTATTTGGTTATGATTTTTTTGGGTCATTTGGTTATGATGTTGATTAATTGTAGGTTATAATTACCTAATGTTATCAAATGTTCACATGGTGTACTTTTTCAAGATAAGAATACAGATATTGATTTTGTTTTATTACTATTTTGTACATTCATGTTTTGATAGATATTTAATGTTTTCCTAACTGTAACTAGCTGCCTACTAGATGTGTTGTTCAATGCCGAAGTCTTCGCTAACCGACGAACTCGAAGCAGCGGTGGTATGTGTTGTTGATCGTAAGCGAGTCCTACTTTCGCGGGATGGAGCTGATTAGTAAGCCCGACGAACTTGAGCGTTTGTTAGCGCGAGAATTTTCGCCTGCTTTGTGGTAAAACACATTATGCACACTTTATTCACTAACGAAATTTATACCACAAATATTGCAGTATCACATGTGAACGAAATAGCGTAGGCAAAATTGTATTGATATTGGCATAAATTGACACAATGTGTGAGAATACACAAGGTCACACCCGTGCTGAAGTGTTTGAGCGCCCCGTACAAGAGCTGATAGCGCGCTGCACAACTCATACTTACCTGGTACGGGAGGTTACCGTGATCCGCAAGGCGGTCCTCCCAGGGCGAGGCCTTTCCATTGCACCTCGGTTTGGCTGACCCCTGCGATCACCCCAAATGCGGGTGACTCGAGTACGTAATTTATATGTGTGGGGGTCTGCGTTCGCGCTAACCCCTGAAATAAACAAAAAAAGAACAGAAGCCTGATCCAAATCGGAGTTGCATTTGTCCTGAAAAAGCCGCTGAATTTTGGAAACGTATGTGGGTATTCTGTTATTGTGCATTATTAAAACATAATTATAACACAATCCAACTGGAAAAATATTACTAAGGGTAATATTTTGGTGACTTAAATTTTGAAGAAGAATAGCTGACTTTCAAAACGAAATTAATTAAAAATCCTTCATCGGCGCTACGAGTGTGAAACTCTTTAAAGGAGAATATGTATAAACATTTACGTTATTAATACATAATTAATTTTTTTACAAATTATAACACAATCCAATTGAAAAATATTACTGGTGTTAATAAGATATTAGATGGCATTTTCGATCAGTCTGCTGATTAATAATTTGTGGATATTCTATCAATACATAGATTTTTTAAATTCCTAGTAAATGAAAATACAGAGGTTTTATTTACAGCTTACATTAACTTTCTCGAACCGTCTCTTTAAGAGTCAGGAATAAACAATAATACTCATTGTTATATTGGTTGAAATGTTGGGTGTTTTACATTGACGCTTCTTATCTGCTTAATCTCTCCCTGTATTTCCATAAGAAAACATGTTTAATGGACAGGGTTATACCATCTTCACAACGTCACGGAAATAGTTGGGTAGGGTTTATACCTTGTCGTAGGAAGTTGGGTTTGTACAGACGCTATGCTTTTCTTCCATTGTGAATTATCATATACAATGTAATTTTTAGTTTGAAAACTACTACCACTACACAGATTACATTATCGCGCAGTATTTTATTATACAATATTGTATTTTATTATATAAATGAATATATTCATATATTCTTGAGAAATGATGATATTGTCTCGTCACGTAAGTAAACTAAAAGTTTGATTCCCAACCTTTTAGTCCGTGGCTGTGTGTATTTCACGATTAGCGTGAACAGCCCCGCACTCGTTTCAACAAATAAAGCCCCCAAGAAGAACCGTCTTTATCAAAATATTTTATCAAGAAATTCGGAGTCAAATTTCTATTCTTTAGTTTATTTCAGGGGTTAGCGCGAACGCAGACCCCCACACTTATAAATTACGTACTCGAGTCACCCGCATTTGGGGTGATCGCAGGGGTCAGCCAAACCGAGGTGCAATGGAAAGGCCTCGCCCTGGGAGGACCGCCTTGCGGATCACGGTAACCTCCCGTACCAGGTAAGTATGAGTTGAGCAGCGCGCTATCAGCTCTTGTACGGGGCGCTCAAACACTTCAGCACGGGTGTGACCTTGTGTATTCTTACGCATCGTGTCAATTCATGCTGTTATGATTACACTTTTCGTCCGACTATTTCGTTTACATAGGATATGATGACATTTATGACATATACTTTAAATGTCTGTAAATGAGATAACAGGCATTGTCCGCAAAATTGTTGAGGTATTCGGGAGAAAACTAACATTTGTTCGTCGGCCATACGCGAGTGTTACTTAGCTCAATACCGCGACGAGAGGATTCGCCCAGGCTGACGGCATACCCTAGCATTGCTGAGGAGTTCACATGTCGTGATAGTGAATGTCTTCATTGCCAACATTCTTTGTATCTAGACTCTCGTTTGAATGAATGCGTAGAATAACATGATATTAATTACGAAATGTTAATAAGAATAACAATGACGCCTCTATGATCTTACTTTACGTTTATTCAATGTATCAAATCAAATATGCATATATATATTAATCTCACACGTATAGTCTTAGATTGTCTGCTACATATTGTATTATCAGATTCAGTATCATACATCTGACATCATAAACATCATGAAATAGGCCCTCTATTTTATGGTCTATGTTCAAATATATACAGATGAAGCATCGCCAAGTGCATTGCTTTACACCAAGAAGATTATTCAATATCTCTCTATTTTACAACTTTTATTTTTCGGAAAATGGTTGATTTTAATCAGACTGAAGGTCTGCCCTGTGTACGAAATGCACAAGGAACATATAGAGAACAAGAACAAGACACCCGTGCTGAATGTCGACCAAAACAAATTTGCTCAACCTATTATACGTTCTTGAATAATCTGATGACTCTTGTATTATTGTTTAACATGCACATTTCCTTTGTTACAAGCGTTTAAACAAAAATACCAAGATTATACAAATGTTTAATATTTTAAAAATGAATAATTGGATTGGATTACACAATAATATGACTTATATAATAATAATTATTATTTCGTCTAACATTTACACGAGGCACCTTTGTAACTCGTCTACAAAATCAGAATTAAAGTTGATATCTTCCACATTCAGTTACACAAACATTTTCCGATTTTAGCTCTCATTCACTTCAGGTTTGTTCAGTTTCTGAAATCGCAACCAATCAGCGATTCATTGCCTTGTAGTCCAGGCATTCTAGCTAAAATTTTGACCCACCTACAACAAATTGCAATAAAATAAAAAAAAATGCTTGTGTTTTTAAATCTATGACACTTACTGATCAATATAACAAAAGTATAGGAAAATATAGTCAACGATATTTTTGTTTATGATTGTATAAAATTAGGGTATGTTTTTTTTTTTTATCCTTGTTTAATTTTCAGAAACGTTATATCGCAGACATTCATTTCTAGTTGATAAGACATCGCTATATTTTAGCAGATTATTTGCTTGATTTACATAAAATTATCAACGTTCATCATCACTCATATATTGGAGAAGTATTATGGAAATTATTTCTATAATATGTTATGTGGTTGCGATGGAAACGCCGGAAGATCCCCTAAAATGGTTCGAAAATGTTCACTTCACGCATTTAAAACAGCTTCCTTCACTCAGTATAAATATACACTGGCTTATGTTGAGAATAGAATAAAATACACCAACTTGAAAACAGCAGTGAGTTTAATATAATTTTTAGCATGAAATATGGGATAGTTATATACAAAAACAGTGCATACCTGAAACTAAACCTAATCAACAAATGAAAAGGCCATTCGCCTGCTTTGAAAACTCCAAGTAACGCTCTGTTACATTAAAGATCTCTCAGCGAATCCTACCGTCGCAGTATGGAATAGAGCCAGTGCATTGTGCGACTGTAAGCTAAGAAATTAACAGATTGCTCGCGGACTATTTTATTCCAGGATATTTTAAATGGCATAAATATCTCCAAATGGTATACTAATGAACGAAAACTTTAAGAGACAGATATAAAGTTGGTATAAATTGACATTTGTTAAATAGTTGGTGTTAAAACACACTTGCTGAATAATTTAAGCTTCCACTACGAATTACGATAATGCCTCAGAAACAGAATTTCAAACATCTGTCATGAACTAATGACATTAATAATATTTGACCTCCGTGGATTAATTCCATGGACTTCATTGAAACGAATTTGTTTGATCGAGGTAAAGACTGAATAAAACGTTCGAACAAAACATTACCGTCACCTTTTACACAAACTCCAAATAACGCTATGTGTCAGTACCGTATGTCAGCGAATCCTACCAGTGCCGCATGGAGTGCAGACAATGCATTATACAGCTGTTTGCCAAGATGTTTAAAACTACTCGCGAAATATGATTATCCACTTTATATAACAGAACAAAATATATCACATAAAAATTGTAAAATTTCATGATGATAAATAGTTTCTCGAATATCTATTATATTGGCTTCAAGCTATAGTTGTTAAACATAGGTGACAAAACACTCGCAGTGAATCGTTTATACTACCAGTACGAATTAAACAAAGTTTAACGGTAAATGGACTAGATTGTGAATGAAATAGTGTATTTTTTTGGCAACTTCCAAACTCAAGGCATAACTCTTGCCAGTCTGCATTACTGCGGTATTTCCCTCGCTTTGTTGTGCCTAGATAGTGATTTCAAAAAGGCATAGTGGACCTGGATTTCTAAGCACAGAAATACTGCAAGGTCTAAATCAGCCAGTAATGAAGACGTGGCAAGAATTATTCCTTGCATTGAGAAGTTGCTTTTTTTGGCTGCATTGGCTTATAACATATTCTCGAATTTGAAGCATGTCTTCCCAACCCGGAAGCACTTCGCTTGCGTTTCATATCCGAGACAGGGACTGGGTTAGCGCTTCGGATCAAGAGGTCCGTGGTTTAAATCCCGCCAGGAACACGGCAACTTTGTCTGCAGTAGAGAACTGTTCCACACGCAGTTAGGTTTGGGTGCAATGTTTCACTGAATTTCAGAGCAGTACCACCCAACTCTATGGTCGCTGGTTTCACGGCAATACGTAACAATTGCGTTGCGGGCTTTCTCCTGGAAATACCACCAGTTGCTTTGATTTTAGTAAAATACTGTACAGTTCTATATAGAATATGAAAAGAAATAGGCATATCTGTGGCGCTATACGCCTACAATGTACTCTTAGTATGGATATTCATTAAACGTTTACTGACTATGAACAACTCTTGCTTTTTGTAAATATCTATATTGTATACCTATGGAAAATCAAACCTTTCAAATGTAAAAAAAATCATGTATATTTTGAAAGTTGAAAGTCAGTGTCATAGACGGGTTCATTGCGACAATATAAAACTAACATCCCTCAAACTGCACGAGTCCCACGTGCGAGTTTTACACTCAAGAATCTTAATCTGCACGAAATGCACGTGCGACGTGAAATTTCAAACTTTATGACGGTTGCGATTGCATGATCTGCACGTGCCATCTTGCCTATTTCAGAACAAATTAAATGAAAGTCGCAACACTTATCACTAACTTTCCCCCGCAAGGCATAACTCGCGCCAGCCTCCATCACTGGCTAATTTAAACCTTGCAGCATTTTATTCACATTCCCGTGCTAACATAGAGGGGCGCTAACATAGAGGGGCGCTAAACCTGAAATGCATAGTCTGATTGTAGGCAATAACTTATTAAATCCAGCTTTTGTAATTTCTTTTTCATAACAAAGCAAAAATCATAAATATGTTCATAATGATAATGTTCTGCCATCATTTTGAAAACTAAACTCTGGTAGACCTGGCTGCTAACAAAGTGTCCCTCAAATGAACTATAGACCACGTGTCTTTCTCTTATCAGTCCTTATCAAAATCCCTAGTTTTCATATTTCCACACCCTTATCAACTTTACAATTTAAGATGGTTCCAATAGGACATTGCGTTGTCTCGATCCTCTACCTGGGATTTGTTCGGAGTTTGCCGCTAAGTGAAGGTAAGTTTTTGAAATATTATATTTAAAGGCGCAGTAGCACGTTTTGCTAACTGAAATAAATTGCACTCACAAAAAGGCAAATAAGTATTACCAATGAATAAATCAATCTCCCGAATAAATAAAAAGAGCTCTAAAATAAAAGTACATGATTCGGTTTAGCCGAATCTATTTCCCATCGAGCGGCCATTTTAATATGTTCACATATGTTCGAAGGTAGTTCAAGTGATGTAGCGATACCTACACACTAAAAGTACAGTTTTAAATATGGTAAACTAATGGAATGGTCAAACATCTTGCTGTCTGAAATCGCCTACACTGTCGGCCAAAAGAAACACCTACCATATATATACAGTTTAGCTATATTATAGCATCATGAAGTTAATATATTTAGATTTCAGAAGTTGTCATGTCAGAAAAGAATGGCGATTGTTGAAATGAGACAAAAGAATTGTTCACTTTTCGATCAGTGTTTGATCAGAAAAACATTTGAACCAGATTTTCATACAACCATTAGCAACAATAAAGTCACGCATTCGCATTAAAGTGGTGATGATGCTACATATGTACGTGGTTACGGTGCGCAAGTGAATCAACCGGAAAAAAAGCGGTCCTCACTTGGCGTGGTTTTCATGAATGTTTTTTGACTCGAATAAGACTTTTCCAACGATTTTAATGAACTTTCATATCAATTATTGTTTCTGCATAACGTAAACACCACCATTAATTATATTTCAGAAATTATTTAATCTTTTATTTTAAGGAAAATCAAGTAGGTGTTTCTTTTGGCCGGCAGTGTATGACCTACAAAAATACCCTTCGCACTGAAGAGTTCCACAAAATTGTCGCTTAATGACAATTCTCTACAATACCGGTAACCGTTTTCTATGGATACGGCTTAACGGTCGCGCAATGAGATCTTGTAACCTCTAATGTAACAATATATTGTATAAACTCAAATAATAAATGACACATTTGAGATTGAAAATAATTATTATTAGCAATACAGCGTTTTTCTCATATCAACTAATGCACAACACAAAACGATACTCCCAAAAGAACCCTGTCTTTAAAGGCGCTGTAGCACGTTTTTTGCAAATTTTATTTTTTCAAATTTCTCATTTATAATGATAGTTTATGTCATTTATATTTACTTCAGAGGGTAAAATATCTTATTACACAAACCAGTTATCCGTAGTGGTAATAACGGTGTTGCGTATAAAGCCAAAATTGCATGGCGGCCATTTTATTGTGAACACATTTTATTATTTTGAATGACAAAACAAAATTCCCATGGCTTTACGGAACCATATACACTCATGTGTAACTTGATTTTCCGAAGAGAGAAGGGTGTTTTACTATTGTTGACATTATTTTTCAAATACATTTCATCGACTTATTTGAGCGAAAAAACGTGCTACTGCCCCTTTAACACATGAGATATTGGTTATGGCCACGTTATAATTAATCCTTTGATCCAATTTTGAAATCAGAAATAGGTTTTAGGAATAAAATTGTGAAAAGTGACCCCAGTGATGACTCAACTTGTTAGTAATAACTCAAATAATGAAAAATAAAATTGTTTAAATAATTCCCATTTTATTGATGCTGACAAGAAGGCGGAACAGGGAAAGGCGAGACCCTAAGTTTCGGGGCTGCTCTGCTTTTGCGATGTCCCGCAAACGCTCATCTAGTTTTATTCTGTATATCTTTTCAGAATATCGCACACGGTGTTTCATTTTCTTATCGCCAGGCACCGTAGTCTTTGTGCAGAAAGAGTTGTCTCCCTTCGACGTTGAAGTTGAAGCGACAGATGGCACCGTTTACATCCGGGCTGTTGGGACCAATGACACTCTGAACTGCACCGTGGCAGCCAATCAAAAGGCAGTACAGGACTTGCTGAACGATAGGGATGCCACAATCATTTATATCGGTACATGTTTTTTTAACTTGCATATTTATTAGTATTTGCTTTGAGGTATGGCCATCCTCGGTTACCAAGGGGTTTATATATGCTCCGTTACTCTCCCCTATATCACCCCTGGGGAAACTCTATCAGAGAAATCTGTACTAAAATTACCCGTCCTTGGCCGGCATGACGAAGTCAGTAACCAAAGAAAATGCTCAATAGGATAAGACTGAAATGGTCAAGGGCCAAGCTGCGTAGCAGTTTGATTGGCTCACGCCGGCCAAGGGCGGGTAATTTTAGTACAGATTTCTCTCATAGAGTTTCCCAGGGGTGATATAGTGGAGAGTAACGGATCATATATAAAACCCTGGGTAACCGAGGATGAGGTATGGCGTAACGGTTGATATTGTTTTTCTCTTGCACACTTCATATAGGCCTAAGTTTTGCTTTAAGACATAATAATTTTTAAATAGTTTTTAAATGATTTAAATTATTGTTTGGACAGTGTTGAACTTGATTAAACAAATAACATTCTACCGTGTAAAGGCATTTCTAAGCGATGCATTTCCCTGTGAATTGTGTAACATAATAGACTGTTAATTGTTTCAATCAAGGACTTTTACACTGTCCAAAACAATAATTTTCAAGAAGTAGAATAATGTATATAACGGGCTGTAAAGTGATTTTTGTAACAAGTATAGTTTTACTTCCAAGTTTTACCATGACATTATAATGTATCTTTCAACTCTTGTTTAATGTTTCTTTCAAGGAACTAAACTGCTAGGCAAAAGAAAGTACACACCTCATTTGGTTTCGATTTATTCAATATTTTAAAAGAAATGAAATTCTTTTAATTATGGCACGATACAACATCATTTATCTTGAGTTGTTTGAGCGAATTGATGGTTGGTTAAAATATCTTTGTTTAACATAGACATAGGGGTAAGAAGTGAAATTTACACCAACATGACCACTTCAATGTTTAAAGGTACACTACGTCGAGGATAGAAATGAGTCATCTTTCTCTCACTAAGCTGAGTGTCTGCTAACGAGTTATTACGCTTCACTTCACTGTCTACATGCAGTAGTTTTTATTACCAATGACATCAATTGTCTGAAATTCGATGTCTGTGACTTGTTAGCAGACACGTTAATCAGCATAGATACACATGATCTGATTTTTATTCTCGACGCGGTGTAAATATGTACAGAATGAGGCACATTCATTGATTTTCACATATGTCGATGAACAGTTGTCATTGATCCATATTAATTTTTGAAGAATGTTTTAATTTAATCTAAAATTTATCATAAAACAATATATTTAGAAACGATGTAGAAATATTCTTTGACTGACGACGTTTAAAGCTCAAGATATTCGTATTTGAAAAACATACATATGATAAAATCAACTAAGGTGTATACTTTCTTTTGCCTGGTAGTTTACATTTATTTCAGGCGAGGAGAAGATAGAGGGACTGAAGCGCACGTGTAATGAAAAACACGTGTTTGACGTGTCACTGTTCCCCCTACCATACCCCCCCTTCCCTCCAGAGGAGACAGGTACCCCGAAGGGAGCGGGTAACAGTATTCTTATCCTACCGGGTACCCGCTGGTGTGGCGAGAGCAACGTCGCCGGCAACTACTCCGATCTTGGTATGTGACGTCACGGGTTCAATTAATGTTCTTTTTGAAGATGTATCATCTAACTTTTTAAACTGTTTTTAAGAAACTGCCTTTAAAGGGACACCGCGTCGAGGATCAAAATCAGATTATGTGTATCTACCTTTGCTAATTAATATGTCTTCTAACAAGTCACAGACACCCAATTTCAGACAATTGGTAATAAGAACTTGCATGTAGACAGTGAAGCGAAGCGTAACTCGTTAGCAGACACTCTAATCAGCTTAGTTACATAAAGATGAGACTCAGTTTTATCCTCGACGTAGTGTCCCTTTAAAGGCGCTGTAGCACATTTTTTGCATATCATGTTTTCTCAAATATACCATTTATTATTTTTAGTTTTTACAATATATTGGTACGTTAAAAGGTAAAACATCTCATTACACCACCGAATAAGCCGTATCCATAGAAAACGGTTATCCGTATTCGAAGAAAATAGTGCGACGTATAAAGCGATATTGCTGTGGAACTCTTCAGTGTGAATGATAGATTTGTAGGTCTTATGCGAATTTGAGAGTTCAAACGGCAAGATAATTGACCATTCCATCATTGCACCATATTTACTCTACTTTAACTGTATTTAGCTATCGCTACATCAGTCAGATCACTTGAACTACCTTCGAGCGGCCATTTAAATGTGAACGCATTAAAATGGCCGCTCGATGGGAAACGGACTCGCATAGCTTAACCGAACCACGTACATTTGTTTTATTTTTTCAGGAGATTTATTTAACCATTGCCTTTTTGTGAGAGCACTATATTTTAGTAAGCAGAACGTGCTGAAACACCTTTAAACGGTATCAAATACCCTCACTTTCGGTCCTAAATGTAAAGAGGCTAATATTTATATTCAGTTGCAAATCCAGATGCGAAAATCAGGGAGTTCCCCTTTTGCAATATGTGATTATGTTAGAATACAAAATGTCATATAATCACCAAAAGTGCATGATACTGAAGAAACTGTTTCATAACAAAATCACCACAATCCATTTCTCGGTGACCCAGGAACATCACGCAAGGCTGACGCATGTTGCCGGGCACACGACCAGTGTCCCTACTTCATCGGCCCCTTTCAGACGAAGTACAACTACCGTAACCTCCACCCCTGGACCCTCAGTCTGTGTGACTGTGACCGAGCTCTCTACCATTGTCTCAAGGTAGTGTCTCTGTATATATAGGATAAAGAATGACACGTGGATTTATGTAGAAGTAAGCATGCTTTTAAAGGAGCAGTAGCACGTTTTTTGCAAATTTTATTTTTCAAATTTCCCATTTATAATGATAGTTTATCCTATTTATATTTACTTTAGAGAGTAAAACATCTTATTACTCAACCGTGGTTGATCACTCATTTGATAACAATGAGTTAGTTAAACACATGTGTGATACCACCGCGTTTTTGGTTGACGTCACAATGTTAGCCGTGCGACTGCAATAGCGGGTGGCTTATTTGCAAGTACCGTATTTCCTCTAATAGGGGCCCCGGCCCTTATTAAAGATAATATCATCTCTCTGTTTTTTTTCATGTTGATTCGTTTATTCTTATAGACAATACTTTCAAGTAAGCAAAACACAAACGATTATTTCGAAGCGCCACCTCTTCATTAAGATATAGCCCTTCAAAGTGAGTGAATTTAGCCTGCTAATTATCTCATTCTTGAAACAGTTTGCCGCGGCCCCTCAGTGTAGCATAACCTTCGTTAGCGATGTGACGTCATACACAGGAGTTGCTTAATGAAATCCTTAGGCGATTTGCCGATTTTCGTCGATAATTCGTTTAAAACATGATAAGAACGTTTTGACAATACAAGTTTCCGATAGAAAGGGTATTTTTGCGTCCGTAGGGAGTAATTTCAGAGTTTTAGGAGCATGTTTCGATATTCAACCGCTGATTTTAGATTTGTTCTTTTCCCAATCGAGTGGAGTGTTATGTTATCTCATAAGCTGCAATATGTTTTGAAATGAATAACTGACAATTCAAAAATAAAAAAGATCATGCAATTTTTTAAAAATTATAAACGCCATTATTAGTTAATTTGTTTTGTTGTGCTTGATTTTGTGTTTGAATAGTGTCTATAGCTTGAAATCTACTGCGTCAATATTTCTCATGGTGCTAATAGAATAGTTTCATTACAACTAAGAAAATCCTATAATTTTCATCAATGTTACTGGTTTACACTTTTTAGAAGAACATATTCGGGCTATCTTTGAATCTTTGCATTTTATATTACATGTAGTTTTTGATGGTCAATTCATATGTTTGTGGAAATAAAATAATGTTTAAATCACTTCGGATAAAAATATGGAAAACGTATCTTTCCCAATTTCAAATGAAAGTATTGGAACTATAGAACTTTGATCAACTCACCATGGCCGTGTGTACATGTGTTGTTTGGTTCTCAATTTAAAAAATATTACCCCTGCTATAGTTCAGTCGTGTAGATTTCCCCTCTTATTTAATATTTATCTAAGAGTGTCAATAACGCAACTACATCACTTATTACATATCGCTACATTGATAAACAAAAATACTGAAATATATTTTGTTATTTTGCATAAGGACGAATGTGAAAACAAAAATTATTCAACATGAATGAGGCGTGTTCACACCGTTATAATCCGTATGAAATGTGTAATAGATCTCTGTGACGTTTGAACATCTTCATCATCTGACATGCGTGCCGCCGCCATATTGGGCAACGATAAGAATTGTTCCAAAACACATTTCAGAATTACGGGTCCCGCAATGGTCACATCCAGTACTCAACAGTGTTGACATCTGCTGCCAGTTGTAGTACGTTTTACGGGGCGTGTATATATGTAATTTTGTTGGATAAGGACACAGGTAAATATGTTATTTAGGCAGTTATGTAAGGCTAAATCTAGTGGATTCTGTCATTAGACGCCGAGCGACTTCTGTGTATTACGTCACAAGGCCAAGCAAGCGGAATTCGCTCTCGGCTAAAGTTTTATGAGGCGTAATTGAGCGGCGTTTTAAAAAGGCGTTATAAAAGATGTTTATTGGTTGAATTGACAAATATCAAGTGGAATCCTCGTCATCTTGGAATATGCTTGAATAAAAACCGAAAAGTGATATGGTCGGGGTTAGTGGATCTTTAACAATTAGGGGGTCTTACCCCCGGCCCTTATTGGAGGCCCGGCTCTTATTGGAGGCCCGACCCTTATTATGATAATAGGTTTTCCAAAGTCAACTTGAGACATGTATTCTAATGTTTGAAACAAAGTTTCCCGGTATACATGATTGACTAGACCCGGCCCCTATTGGAGACCCGGTCCCTATTAGAGGCCCGGCTCTTATTCATGTTTAGGTACCTTTACCCCCCGGCCGCTATTAGAGGCCCGGCCCCTATTAGAGGCCCGGCCCCTATTAGAGGAAATACGGTATGCGTCACTAAAAACGATTTTCTTGCAATTTAGCGCTATTTACGTCATTGAGTAATAAATAAAATACTAAACTCGGTCCCGTTTGATAACATGTTTATGAAACTCGGGAATGGCATCGGTATTAACCTCGCTTTCGCTCGTTAAAATACCAAACCATCCACTCGTTTCATAAACATGTTATCAAACGGGACGTCGTTTAGTATTCTCTATTTATAACACAAACCAATTATCTGTAGTGGTAATGACGATGTTGCGTTTAAAGCAAAGATTGCATGGCGGCCATTTTATTGTGAACACAATTTATTATTTCGAATGGCAAAAAAGATTTCCATGGCTTTATGGAACCATGTTCACTCATTTTTTAACTTGATTTTCCGAAGAGAGAAGGGTGTTTTACTATTGGTGACATTCTTTTTCAAATACATTTCGTCGACTTATTTCGGCGAAAAAACGTGCTACTACCCCTTTAAAAGAGAAACTCTCTGGAACCACTGTCTCAATGTTGTGTTTCTGTATCTTTAGGATAAAAGGTGATACGAGGGCTTATGTAGAAATAAGTATGATATTAAAAGAGAAAATCTCTGTAGGTGTGGGATCCTAAACCACTATCGTAAGGTATTGTCTCTATATCTTTAGGATAAATAATGACACATTGGTTTGTTTATGAGTAAGTATGAACAAATCTCATTGTCTGAAGAACAGCCGGCGGTTCAACAAAACGAAGCGCTTCGTAGCGCTCATTGATCGCTCAATGTAGCGCTCAATGAGCGCTTCTTCTCTCTTGAACGACACAGTGCAAATTCCTCGAAGTTTGCTCGCCTTGCTACGTAGAGCTACATTGAGCAATCGCGTTCAAGAGAGATTTAAAAGTAATCGCTCATTGAGCGATTACTTTGTAACCTATCTTGAACACGGCCCTGCTGCCCTCAATCACTGTCGTAAGGTAAGATAGATCCAGAACAAGCATTTTGAAAGCTTTCTTAATACTAAGATAGTCGTAAGAGTCATCAATTGCCATGACGTGTGGCGATCTTTGGGTAAGGAAAGCTTTGAAAGGTTAGACATGTATCGTTTATCTAAAAGTATTTTTATTTTTATTTTCACGAAGGGTACGTAGATCGGGTGCTGGTCTCGAGAAAAAAAACACGATTATGTTAAGATAATTCCTATTTTGTATTCATATCATAAACCGATTGAACGTCAACAAAATGTGTCTACATTATGAACTGGAAGCGTGCATAAAATATTCTCCCGATTAAACTAGATCTTGCGATGAGATTGCCAACCGAAAGGCAGAACTCGGGACAGTCTCGATTACTGGCTAATTTAAGCCTTGTCGCATTTCCTTAAGATTTCTCAGCTACCAGAGCCCACCGTGCATTTTAAGTGCAGCGCTTCGCTATGCTAGCACGGAAAAGTGAAGGGAATGCTGCAAGGATTGAATCAGTCAGTGATGGAGACTGGCGCGAGTTATGTCTGCATGTAAAAGTTGTGAGATTACGTGAAGTAATCAATACTATTTAAATAAACAAAGGATAATAGTTTGATTCGAAACGATATAAATATTATATATAAACAAATATAATTGTAAAAATATCTTTCTTTCAAAATTGCTTAATATAATGTATTATGTTTGTTCTCCCCCAGGATGTTCATAGTGGAACAGCAGAAGAGGTTGGGGAAGCTTTTTTCGGTCTCCTGGACGTGGATTGTTTCACATTTGAGAAAGTGAAGTACTGCGCCAAGTATCACTGGACTCAACTCTGGTGTGAAGAGAAGGGCTGTGGACCAGCAGCTGTTGTTAGGAAACTAGGACTAAAATGGCCGATGTCTGTAGATCAGTTTTTAGGAAAATAGGATTGCTCAATGTAGCGCTCAAGTAGCGCTCATGCTCTCTTGAACGACACGGTGCAAATTCCTTGAAGTTTGCTCGCCTTGCTACGTAGCGCTACATTGAGCAATCGCGTTCAAGAGAGGTTTAAAAGTAATCGCTCATTTAGCGATTACTTTGAAACCTCTCTTGAACATGGCCCAGTTGTTAGGAAAGTAGGACTAAAGTGGCAGACGATGGGATAAAAATAGTCAGTTTTTAGGAAAAAAGGACTCAAGTATTACCTTTCATAGATCAGTTGTTAGAAAAGTAGGACTAAATGGTAAATGTCTACAGTAAAACTTTTTAGGAACAGGACTCAAGTATTAACTTGTATTGATCAGTGTTTAGGAAAGTAGGACTAACATAGTAGACGTTTATAGATCAGTCGTTAGGAATGTAAGACTGAAATAATACATGATCAGTTTTTAGGAAAATAAGAAAATAAGTGGTAGATGTCTAAAGATCAGTTGAAAAGAAATTAACAGACCTCGTTGGCCGTAGCAACCATTCAAACAAGTGTCCTTTTCATTATCGATTTCAGGACTGTTTCGTCAAAACAATATAGGTCTATAATGCATGTACTGGTCAGAAAATAATATTTTTTGTACTTTGTCATAACTTTGTATTAAAACCCCCAAAATATTTTAGCGCTTTGTTCTAAAATTCACATTGGTAGAGAAAATGTGATAAAAATGTATAGATACGGAATTTTTTTTATTTCGTCAAATCGCCGATTCTCCAAAATTCGCCGGGTCTCAAATGAGACCGACTGGTTCAATGTGTTGTCTCTTATTATATGAATGTCCAGAATACTTTCACGTTTATATTATTCAACAAATAGTTTATAAATACTAGTAACTCATCATCATCATCATCATCATCATCATCATCGGTTCTTTTTGTTTAACGTGCAGGTCCGGGGGCATCATCCACACTGGTGGGCCTCGATCCAGGTAACTGGCTGGCTGCACGCATGGCAGATTTCACTTCTGATCTCCACGTTTTTCTTTCAATGGGGTCTGTTTTGGTGAGCTTCCACTGTCTGGGGTCTCTGTCCGTCAGCTCTTTCCAAGTCATTTTTGGTCGGCCAGGTCCACACTTTCCACTGACTCTGTGGTTCAGGGCACACTTGATGGCACTGTTTGATCGCTCTACATGACCGAACCAGCGTAGTCTTCTCTCCCTTAGGATAAGGTCGAGCTCCTCGAGGCCTAGCTGTCCAAGTAGCTCACTTGATCGTATGTTGGCGGTAACTGTGTACATAAACCATTTGGTGTTCAGTTGTTCAGCGTAATGCACTTCAATGCAGTGAACCTGCAGGCACCGGGCGGAACTGGAGAAGCTTGGGTGATACTGGATGTCACGATACAGGTACCTCACGATACGATACTTATCACGATACTGAGGTCACGATTCGATACATATCACGATACAGAAAATGCGACATTCTTGCGGAGAGATACCATCTCAGGATCTCAATACAAAATTTCTAACAAGATAGTGAACAACAGTTAAAAACAAATGCAAGCCAACTTGATCATGAATCTCATATTTTAATAGTTTTCCAACTTGAACATGAACAAAAAGTCAGAACTTTATCAATTTCAAGAACTGAATTTCTGAAATAAATAATGATGGAAAGTTTTATTTTTTTATTGGATCAAGAAACACTAAAAAATTGATCGATATACACTAAAATTTTGATCGTGATTTATTTTACTGTATCGTGTATCGTATCGTGAACTGAATCACGGCGATGCACCGGTGCATCGGTGTATCGTGACGTTCCTACCGTGATAGTGCACTGAATTTCAATGTAGCCTTACCACCTGTATAATATATTGCATGTATTTCAGTGTCTGAGTATTAGATTGTTAATAAGACTACCATGGATTTCAATGAACACTGCACACGAACGTTTCTACCTGTATAACAATGGTCAATAGCTGTGTTCGATTCTCTTGTTAGTAAAGTCTAAAGCACTACCCACTGTGCTTTATCGTCCTTGGTTTTATAAATGTACTCAAAGATTTAGTTTCAAGTTCTTTCAAAATTTTAAAACGTTAAACATGGTACTCGATTGAATGGGTGACTCTGCTTGAAACGTTCGCTTGTTGGTGAACGAACTTCCCCCGCTAGTCATAACTTACTCTGGTTAGCGCGTTCGGCTTCGGACCAAGAGGTCCAGGGTTCGAATCCCGCCAAGGGCACGGCAACTTTGTCTGCAGTAGAGAACTGTTCTACACGCAGTAAGATTTGGGTGCATTTCTACACTGAATTTCAGTGCAGCACCACCCATGGTTCGCTAGTTCCAGCCGTTGCTCGCAGGTTTCACCGCAATGCATAGCCACATGGCGTTGCGGGCTTTCTCCCTGTCATATTACTAGCAACCGCTATGTAAGTGAAATACTCTTGAAAGCAGCGTTAAACCCTAACTTACTCACTCACTCACTCATGACTTACAGTTTCCATCCCTGACTAATTACTAGCCTTGTTGCATTTCCAGGTGTATCATGAATGTCTGTCTGCCTAGTGTTTTACACTGTCGGCCAAAAGAAACGCCTTCTTGATTTTCCTTAAAATGAAAGATGAAATAATTTCTGAAATATAATCAACGGTGGTCATCAAGTTATGCTGAAAACAAATCAATATGAAAGTCCATTGAAATCGTGGAAAAACTGTGATTCGAGTCGATGACATTCATGAAACCACGCCTAATTAAGACCGCTATATCCGGTTGATTCACTTGCGCACCGTACCCACGTACATCTGTAGTGTCATCACCACTTTAAATAATGCGAATGCGTGCCTGTATTGTTGCTCGCGGTTGTATGAAATGTTTCAAATGGTTTTTTTCCTTATCAATCACTGAACTGAACTATTCTTTTGTCTCATATTAACAATCGCCGTTCTTTTGTGACATTACGACTTTTGAAATTTAAATATATTATGCAGAAATGGTGCAACTCCATAATGTTATAATATTGCTCAGTATAGTTTTCACGAAATCTGATAAGATATCAGGTAGGCGTTTCTTTTGGCCGACAGTGTATCTTAGTGCAAATATCATGTAAATGGGCTTTAACATCAATAGAATTACTTAAAATACATTGACAAAAAACACATCTATTTTCCCTTGAGCATAATCATTCGAAGACGTATCAAGTGATCCGTCACCAGTGCAAGTTTTCGAACTTTGGCATACTGAAATAGACAGAAAGGGTCAAATTCTATTCATTTTCGAATACAATTTTTCACATCGATTAAATACATTTGTCAATTATAAGATGACATACATGTTTAATTCAGTTCATCACTTACTGGATATTTCACAGAAGAAAATATAAACTATAATTTTGGAAGGATTGACCCCTGGTCTTTTCAAGGAGATGTCAAAAGTGTAACTGTTTATTATGATTTATCTATGAGGTATAACATTATATTAAGTTAAAGAAGTTAAAGAATGTGCAAAATTCGCGTTGATACAATGAATCAAAGACACTTAAGAACACACAACTTCCCAATCCAATGCATGACTCTTGAAAGTCTCCATTACTGGATGATTTAGGGGTTGCAGTATTTCCTTAAGAAATCTGTGCTTAGAAATCCAGGGCCACTATGCATTTCTGGTGCAGAGATTCACTATCAAGGCACAACAAAGCGAGGGATATACCACAAGGCTTAAATCAGCTAGTATCAAATTGGCTTTGCGACTCTCTGTAAGAGTGAATATAGATTAAAAAGTAAGACAGATAGAGGAAATCCGAAATAACCATTCGATAGAACACAAGGTAATGAACATCTCGGCCAAGTTTGGTCCTGAAATATGCAGTTTGAAGAAAGTTATTAGCCTCGCTGTCAAGTAATGTAGTTTGTGGTCTTCTTTGACTTAGAATAATTTCCGTGATTTTCGGCCAAATTGGCTACGCGACTCTCTGTAAGAGTGAATATAGATTAAAACGTAAGACAGATAGAGGAAATCCGAAATAACCATTCGATAGAACACAAGGTAATGAACATCTCAGCCAAGTTTGGTCCTGAAATATGCAGTTTGAAGAAAGGTATTAGCCTCGCTGTCAAGTAATGTAGTTTGTGGTCTTCTTTGACTTAGAATAATTTCCTTGTTTTTCGGCCAAATTGGCTATGCGACTCTCTGTAAGAGTGAATATAGATTAAAACGTAAGACAGATAGAGGAAATCCGAAATAACCATTCGATAGAACACAAGGTAATGAACATCTCAGCCAAGTTTGGTCCTGAAATATGCAGTTTGAAGAAAGGTATTAGCCTCGCTGTCAAGTAATGTAGTTTGTGGTCTTCTTTGACTTAGAATAATTTCCGTGTTTTTCGGCCAAATTGGCTATGCGACTCTCTGTAAGAGTGAATATAGATTAAAACGTAAGACAGATAGAGGAAATCCGAAATAACCATTCGATAGAACACAAAGTAATGAACATCTCAGCCAAGTTTGGTCCTGAAATATGCAGTTTGAAGAAAGTTATTAGCCTCGCTGTGAAGTAATGTAGTTTGTGGTCTTCTTTGACTTAGAATAATTTCCGTGTTTTTCGGCCAAATTGGCTATGCGACTCTCTGTAAGAGTGAATATAGATTAAAAAGTAAGACAGATAGAGGAAATCCGAAATAACCATTCGATAGAACACAAGGTAATGAACATCTCAGCTAAGTTTGGTCCTGAAATATGCAGTTTGAAGAAAGTTATTAGCCTCGCTGTCAAGTAATGTAGTTTGTGGTCTTCTTTGACTTAGAATAAATTCCGTGTTTTTCGGCCAAATTGGCTATGCGACTCTCTGTAAGAGTGAATATAGATTAAAACGTAAGACAGATAGAGGAAATCCGAAATAACCATTCGATAGAGAACAAGGTAATGAACATCTCAGCCAAGTTTGGTCCTGAAATATGCAGTTTGAAGAAAGGTATTAGCCTCGCTGTCAAGTAATGTAGTTTGTGGTCTTCTTTGACTTAGAATAATTTCCGTGTTTTTCGGCCAAATTGGCTATGCGACTCTCTGTAAGAGTGAATATAGATTAAAAAGTAAGACAGATAGAAGAAATCCGAAATAACCATTCGATAGAACACAAGGTAATGAACATCTCAGCTAAGTTTGGTCCTGAAATATGCAGTTTGAAGAAAGTTATTAGCCTCGCTGTCAAGTAATGTAGTTTGTGGTCTTCTTTGACTTAGAATAATTTCCGTGTTGTTCGGCCAAATTGGCTATGCGACTCTCTGTAAGAGTGAATATAGATTAAAACGTAAGACAGATAGAGGAAATCCGAAATAACCATTCGATAGAGAACAAGGTAATGAACATCTCAGCCAAGTTTGGTCCTGAAATATGCAGTTTGAAGAAAGTTATTAGCCTCGCTGTCAAGTAATGTAGTTTGTGGTCTTCTTTGACTTAGAATAATTTCCGTGTTGTTCGGCCAAATTGGCTATGCGACTCTCTGTAAGAGTGAATATAGATTAAAACGTAAGACAGATAGAGGAAATCCGAAATAACCATTCGATAGAGAACAAGGTAATGAACATCTCAGCCAAGTTTGGTCCTGAAATATGCAGTTTGAAGAAAGGTATTAGCCTCGCTGTCAAGTAATGTAGTTTGTGGTCTTCTTTGACTTATAATAATTTCCGTGTTTTTCGGCCAAATTGGCTATGCGACTCTCTGTAAGAGTGAATATAGATTAAAACGTAAGACAGATAGAGGAAATCCGAAATAACCATTCGATAGAGAACAAGGTAATGAACATCTCAGCCAAGTTTGGTCCTGAAATATGCAGTTTGAAGAAAGGTATTAGCCTCGCTGTCAAGTAATGTAGTTTGTGGTCTTCTTTGACTTAGAATAATTTCCGTGTTTTTCGGCCAAATTGGCTATGCGACTCTCTTTAAGAGTGAATATAGATTAAAACGTAAGACAGATAGAGGAAATCCGAAATAACCATTCGATAGAACACAAAGTAATGAACATCTCAGCCAAGTTTGGTCCTGAAATATGCAGTTTGAAGAAAGGTATTAGCCTCGCTGTCAAGTAATGTAGTTTGTGGTCTTCTTTGACTTAGAATAATTTCCGTGTTTTTCGGCCAAATTGGCTATGCGACTCTCTGTAAGAGTGAATATAGATTAAAACGTAAGACAGATAGAGGAAATCCGAAATAACCATTCGATAGAACACAAAGTAATGAACATCTCAGCCAAGTTTGGTCCTGAAATATGCAGTTTGAAGAAAGGTATTAGCCTCGCTGTCAAGTAATGTAGTTTGTGGTCTTCTTTGACTTAGAATAATTTCCGTGTTGTTCGGCCAAATTGGCTATGCGACTCTCTGTAAGAGTGAATATAGATTAAAACGTAAGACAGATAGAGGAAATCCGAAATAACCATTCGATAGAGAACAAGGTAATGAACATCTCAGCCAAGTTTGGTCCTGAAATATGCAGTTTGAAGAAAGTTATTAGCCTCGCTGTCAAGTAATGTAGTTTGTGGTCTTCTTTGACTTAGAATAATTTCCGTGTTTTTCGGCCAAATTGGCTATGCGACTCTCTGTAAGAGTGAATATAGATTAAAACGTAAGACAGATAGAAGAAATCCGAAATAACCATTCGATAGAGAACAAGGTAATGAACATCTCAGCCAAGTTTGGTCCTGAAATATGCAGTTTGAAGAAAGGTATTAGCCTCGCTGTCAAGTAATGTAGTTTGTGGTCTTCTTTGACTTATAATAATTTCCGTGTTTTTCGGCCAAATTGGCTATGCGACTCTCTGTAAGAGTGAATATAGATTAAAACGTAAGACAGATAGAGGAAATCCGAAATAACCATTCGATAGAGAACAAGGTAATGAACATCTCAGCCAAGTTTGGTCCTGAAATATGCAGTTTGAAGAAAGGTATTAGCCTCGCTGTCAAGTAATGTAGTTTGTGGTCTTCTTTGACTTAGAATAATTTCCGTGTTTTTCGGCCAAATTGGCTATGCGACTCTCTGTAAGAGTGAATATAGATTAAAACGTAAGACAGATAGAGGAAATCCGAAATAACCATTCGATAGAACACAAAGTAATGAACATCTCAGCCAAGTTTGGTCCTGAAATATGCAGTTTGAAGAAAGGTATTAGCCTCGCTGTCAAGTAATGTAGTTTGTGGTCTTCTTTGACTTAGAATAATTTCCGTGTTTTTCGGCCAAATTGGCTATGCGACTCTCTGTAAGAGTGAATATAGATTAAAACGTAAGACAGATAGAGGAAATCCGAAATAACCATTCGATAGAGAACAAGGTAATGAACATCTCAGCCAAGTTTGGTCCTGAAATATGCAGTTTGAAGAAAGGTATTAGCCTCGCTGTCAAGTAATGTAGTTTGTGGTCTTCTTTGACTTAGAATAATTTCCGTGTTGTTCGGCCAAATTGGCTATGCGACTCTCTGTAAGAGTGAATATAGATTAAAACGTAAGACAGATAGAGGAAATCCGAAATAACCATTCGATAGAGAACAAGGTAATGAACATCTCAGCCAAGTTTGGTCCTGAAATATGCAGTTTGAAGAAAGGTATTAGCCTCGCTGTCAAGTAATGTAGTTTGTGGTCTTCTTTGACTTATAATAATTTCCGTGTTTTTCGGCCAAATTGGCTATGCGACTCTCTGTAAGAGTGAATATAGATTAAAACGTAAGACAGATAGAGGAAATCCGAAATAACCATTCGATAGAGAACAAGGTAATGAACATCTCAGCCAAGTTTGGTCCTGAAATATGCAGTTTGAAGAAAGGTATTAGCCTCGCTGTCAAGTAATGTAGTTTGTGGTCTTCTTTGACTTAGAATAATTTCCGTGTTTTTCGGCCAAATTGGCTATGCGACTCTCTGTAAGAGTGAATATAGATTAAAACGTAAGACAGATAGAGGAAATCCGAAATAACCATTCGATAGAACACAAAGTAATGAACATCTCAGCCAAGTTTGGTCCTGAAATATGCAGTTTGAAGAAAGGTATTAGCCTCGCTGTCAAGTAATGTAGTTTGTGGTCTTCTTTGACTTAGAATAATTTCCGTGTTTTCGGCCAAATTGGCTATGCGACTCTCTGTAAGAGTAAATATAGATTAAAACGTAAGACAGATAGAGGAAATCCGAAATAACCATTCGATAGAACACAAAGTAATGAACATCTCAGCCAAGTTTGGTCCTGAAATATGCAGTTTGAAGAAAGTTATTAGCCTCGCTGTGAAGTAATGTAGTTTGTGGTCTTCTTTGACTTAGAATAATTTCCGTGTTTTTCGGCCGAATTGGCTATGCGACTCTCTGTAAGAGTGAATATAGATTAAAAAGTAAGACAGATAGAGGAAATCCGAAATAACCATTCGATAGAACACAAGGTAATGAACATCTCAGCTAAGTTTGGTCCTGAAATAAGCAGTTTGAAGAAAGTTATTAGCCTCGCTGTCAAGTAATGTAGTTTGTGGTCTTCTTTGACTTAGAATAAATTCCGTGTTTTTCGGCCAAATTGGCTATGCGACTCTCTGTAAGAGTGAATATAGATTAAAACGTAAGACAGATAGAGGAAATCCGAAATAACCATTCGATAGAGAACAAGGTAATGAACATCTCAGCTAAGTTTGGTCCTGAAATATGCAGTTTGAAGAAAGTTATTAGCCTCGCTGTCAATTAATGTAGTTTGTGGTCTTCTTTGACTTAGAATAATTTCCGTGTTGTTCGGCCAAATTGGCTATGCGACTCTCTGTAAGAGTGAATATAGATTAAAACGTAAGACAGATAGAGGAAATCCGAAATAACCATTCGATAGAGAACAAGGTAATGAACATCTCAGCCAAGTTTGGTCCTGAAATATGCAGTTTGAAGAAAGTTATTAGCCTCGCTGTCAAGTAATGTAGTTTGTGGTCTTCTTTGACTTAGAATAATTTCCGTGTTTTTCGGCCAAATTGGCTATGCGATTCTCTGTAAGAGTGAATATAGATTAAAAAGTAAGACAGATAGAGGAAATCCGAAATAACCATTCGATAGAACACAAGGTAATGAACATCTCAGCTAAGTTTGGTCCTGAAATATGCAGTTTGAAGAAAGTTATTAGCCTCACTGTCAAGTAATGTAGTTTGTGGTCTTCTTTGACTTAGAATAAATTCCGTGTTTTTCGGCCAAATTGGCTATGCGACTCTCTGTAAGAGTGAATATAGATTAAAACGTAAGACAGATAGAGGAAATCCGAAACAACCATTCGATAGAGAACAAGGTAATGAACATCTCAGCCAAGTTTGGTCCTGAAATATGCAGTTTGAAGAAAGTTATTAGCCTCGCTGTCAAGTAATGTAGTTTGTGGTCTTCTTTGACTTAGAATAATTTCCGTGTTTTTCGGCCAAATTGGCTATGCGACTCTCTGTAAGAGTGAATATAGATTAAAAAGTAAGACAGATAGAAGAAATCCGAAATAACCATTCGATAGAACACAAGGTAATGAACATCTCAGCTAAGTTTGGTCCTGAAATATGCAGTTTGAAGAAATTTATTAGCCTCGCTGTCAAGTAATGTAGTTTGTGGTCTTCTTTGACTTAGAATAATTTCCGTGTTTTTCGGCCAAATTGGCTATGCGACTCTCTGTAAGAGTGAATATAGATTAAAACGTAAGACAGATAGAGGAAATCCGAAATAACCATTCGATAGAGAACAAGGTAATGAACATCTCAGCCAAGTTTGGTCCTGAAATATGCAGTTTGAAGAAAGTTATTAGCCTCGCTGTCAAGTAATGTAGTTTGTGGTCTTCTTTGACTTAGAATAATTTCCGTGTTGTTCGGCCAAATTGGCTATGCGACTCTCTGTAAGAGTGAATATAGATTAAAACGTAAGACAGATAGAGGAAATCCGAAATAACCATTCGATAGAGAACAAGGTAATGAACATCTCAGCCAAGTTTGGTCCTGAAATATGCAGTTTGAAGAAAGTTATTAGCCTCGCTGTCAAGTAATGTAGTTTGTGGTCTTCTTTGACTTAGAATAATTTCCGTGTTTTTCGGCCAAATTGGCTATGCGACTCTCTGTAAGAGTGAATATAGATTAAAACGTAAGACAGATAGAGGAAATCCGAAATAACCATTCGATAGAGAACAAGGTAATGAACATCTCAGCCAAGTTTGGTCCTGAAATATGCAGTTTGAAGAAAGGTATTAGCCTCGCTGTCAAGTAATGTAGTTTGTGGTCTTCTTTGACTTAGAATAATTTCCGTGTTTTTCGGCCAAATTGGCTATGCGACTCTCTGTAAGAGTGAATATAGATTAAAACGTAAGACAGATAGAGGAAATCCGAAATAACCATTCGATAGAACACAAAGTAATGAACATCTCAGCCAAGTTTGGTCCTGAAATATGCAGTTTGAAGAAAGTTATTAGCCTCGCTGTGAAGTAATGTAGTTTGTGGTCTTCTTTGACTTAGAATAATTTCCGTGTTTTTCGGCCAAATTGGCTATGCGACTCTCTGTAAGAGTGAATATAGATTAAAACGTAAGACAGATAGAGGAAATCCGAAATAACCATTCGATAGAGAACAAGGTAATGAACATCTCAGCCAAGTTTGGTCCTGAAATATGCAGTTTGAAGAAAGTTATTAGCCTCGCTGTCAAGTAATGTAGTTTGTGGTCTTCTTTGACTTAGAATAATTTCCGTGTTTTTCGGCCAAATTGGCTATGCGACTCTCTGTAAGAGTGAATATAGATTAAAAAGTAAGACAGATAGAGGAAATCCGAAATAACCATTCGATAGAACACAAGGTAATGAACATCTCAGCTAAGTTTGGTCCTGAAATAAGCAGTTTGAAGAAAGTTATTAGCCTCGCTGTCAAGTAATGTAGTTTGTGGTCTTCTTTGACTTAGAATAAATTCCGTGTTTTTCGGCCAAATTGGCTATGCGACTCTCTGTAAGAGTGAATATAGATTAAAACGTAAGACAGATAGAGGAAATCCGAAATAACCATTCGATAGAGAACAAGGTAATGAACATCTCAGCCAAGTTTGGTCCTGAAATATGCAGTTTGAAGAAAGTTATTAGCCTCGCTGTCAAGTAATGTAGTTTGTGGTCTTCTTTGACTTAGAATAATTTCCGTGTTTTTCGGCCAAATTGGCTATGCGACTCTCTGTAAGAGTGAATATAGATTAAAAAGTAAGACAGATAGAGGAAATCCGAAATAACCATTCGATAGAACACAAGGTAATGAACATCTCAGCTAAGTTTGGTCCTGAAATATGCAGTTTGAAGAAAGTTATTAGCCTCGCTGTCAAGTAATGTAGTTTGTGGTCTTCTTTGACTTAGAATAAATTCCGTGTTTTTCGGCCAAATTGGCTATGCGACTCTCTGTAAGAGTGAATATAGATTAAAACGTAAGACAGATAGAGGAAATCCGAAATAACCATTCGATAGAGAACAAGGTAATGAACATCTCAGCCAAGTTTGGTCCTGAAATATGCAGTTTGAAGAAAGTTATTAGCCTCGCTGTCAAGTAATGTAGTTTGTGGTCTTCTTTGACTTAGAATAATTCCCGTGTTTTTCGGCCAAATTGGCTATGCGACTCTCTGTAAGAGTGAATATAGATTAAAAAGTAAGACAGATAGAAGAAATCCGAAATAACCATTCGATAGAGAACAAGGTAATGAACATCTCAGCTAAGTTTGGTCCTGAAATATGCAGTTTGAAGAAAGTTATTAGCCTCGCTGTCAAGTAATGTAGTTTGTTTGTCTTCTTTGACTTAGAATAATTTCCGTGTTTTTCGGCCAAATTGGCTACGCGACTCTCTGTAAGAGTGAATATAGATTAAAACGTAAGACAGATAGAGGAAATCCGAAATAACCATTCGATAGAACACAAGGTAATGAACATCTCAGCTAAGTTTGGTCCTGAAATATGCAGTTTGAAGAAAGTTATTAGCCTCGCTGTCAAGTAATGTAGTTTGTGGTCTTCTTTGACTTAGAATAATTTCCGTGTTGTTCGGCCAAATTGGCTATGCGACTCTCTGTAAGAGTGAATATAGATTAAAAAGTAAGACAGATAGAAGAAATCCGAAAAAACCATTCGATAGAACACAAGGTAATGAACATCTCAGCTAAGTTTGGTCCTGAAATATGCAGTTTGAAGAAAGTTATTAGCCTCGCTGTCAAGTAATGTAGTTTGTGGTCTTCTTTGACTTAGAATAATTTCCGTGTTTTTCGGCCAAATTGGCTATGCGACTCTCTGTAAGAGTGAATATAGATTAAAACGTAAGACAGATAGAGGAAATCCGAAATAACCATTCGATAGAGAACAAGGTAATGAACATCTCAGCCAAGTTTGGTCCTGAAATATGCAGTTTGAAGAAAGTTATTAGCCTCGCTGTCAAGTAATGTAGTTTGTGGTCTTCTTTGACTTAGAATAATTTCCGTGTTTTTCGGCCAAATTGGCTATGTGACTCTCTGTAAGAGTGAATATAGATTAAAACGTAAGACAGATAGAGGAAATCCGAAATAACCATTCGATAGAGAACAAGGTAATGAACATCTCAGCCAAGTTTGGTCCTGAAATATGCAGTTTGAAGAAAGTTATTAGCCTCGCTGTCAAGTAATGTAGTTTGTGGTCTTCTTTGACTTAGAATAATTCCCGTGTTTTTCGGCCAAATTGGCTATGCGACTCTCTGTAAGAGTGAATATAGATTAAAACGTAAGACAGATAGAGGAAATCCGAAATAACCATTCGATAGAGAACAAGGTAATGAACATCTCAGCCAAGTTTGGTCCTGAAATATGCAGTTTGAAGAAAGTTATTAGCCTCGCTGTCAAGTAATGTAGTTTGTGGTCTTCTTTGACTTAGAATAATTCCCGTGTTTTTCGGCCAAATTGGCTATGCGACTCTCTGTAAGAGTGAATATAGATTAAAACGTAAGACAGATAGAGGAAATCCGAAATAACCATTCGATAGAACACAAAGTAATGAACATCTCAGCCAAGTTTGGTCCTGAAATATGCAGTTTGAAGAAAGTTATTAGCCTCGCTGTGAAGTAATGTAGTTTGTGGTCTTCTTTGACTTAGAATAATTTCCGTGTTTTTCGGCCAAATTGGCTATGCGACTCTCTGTAAGAGTGAATATAGATTAAAACGTAAGACAGATAGAGGAAATCCGAAATAACCATTCGATAGAGAACAAGGTAATGAACATCTCAGCCAAGTTTGGTCCTGAAATATGCAGTTTGAAGAAAGTTATTAGCCTCGCTGTCAAGTAATGTAGTTTGTGGTCTTCTTTGACTTAGAATAATTTCCGTGTTTTTCGGCCAAATTGGCTATGCGACTCTCTGTAAGAGTGAATATAGATTAAAAAGTAAGACAGATAGAGGAAATCCGAAATAACCATTCGATAGAACACAAGGTAATGAACATCTCAGCTAAGTTTGGTCCTGAAATAAGCAGTTTGAAGAAAGTTATTAGCCTCGCTGTCAAGTAATGTAGTTTGTGGTCTTCTTTGACTTAGAATAAATTCCGTGTTTTTCGGCCAAATTGGCTATGCGACTCTCTGTAAGAGTGAATATAGATTAAAACGTAAGACAGATAGAGGAAATCCGAAATAACCATTCGATAGAGAACAAGGTAATGAACATCTCAGCCAAGTTTGGTCCTGAAATATGCAGTTTGAAGAAAGTTATTAGCCTCGCTGTCAAGTAATGTAGTTTGTGGTCTTCTTTGACTTAGAATAATTTCCTTGTTTTTCGGCCAAATTGGCTATGCGACTCTCTGTAAGAGTGAATATAGATTAAAAAGTAAGACAGATAGAGGAAATCCGAAATAACCATTCGATAGAACACAAGGTAATGAACATCTCAGCTAAGTTTGGTCCTGAAATATGCAGTTTGAAGAAAGTTATTAGCCTCGCTGTCAAGTAATGTAGTTTGTGGTCTTCTTTGACTTAGAATAAATTCCGTGTTTTTCGGCCAAATTGGCTATGCGACTCTCTGTAAGAGTGAATATAGATTAAAACGTAAGACAGATAGAGGAAATCCGAAATAACCATTCGATAGAGAACAAGGTAATGAACATCTCAGCCAAGTTTGGTCCTGAAATATGCAGTTTGAAGAAAGTTATTAGCCTCGCTGTCAAGTAATGTAGTTTGTGGTCTTCTTTGACTTAGAATAATTCCCGTGTTTTTCGGCCAAATTGGCTATGCGACTCTCTGTAAGAGTGAATATAGATTAAAAAGTAAGACAGATAGAAGAAATCCGAAATAACCATTCGATAGAGAACAAGGTAATGAACATCTCAGCTAAGTTTGGTCCTGAAATATGCAGTTTGAAGAAAGTTATTAGCCTCGCTGTCAAGTAATGTAGTTTGTGGTCTTCTTTGACTTAGAATAATTTCCGTGTTTTTCGGCCAAATTGGCTACGCGACTCTCTGTAAGAGTGAATATAGATTAAAACGTAAGACAGATAGAGGAAATCCGAAATAACCATTCGATAGAACACAAGGTAATGAACATCTCAGCTAAGTTTGGTCCTGAAATATGCAGTTTGAAGAAAGTTATTAGCCTCGCTGTCAAGTAATGTAGTTTGTGGTCTTCTTTGACTTAGAATAATTTCCGTGTTGTTCGGCCAAATTGGCTATGCGACTCTCTGTAAGAGTGAATATAGATTAAAAAGTAAGACAGATAGAAGAAATCCGAAAAAACCATTCGATAGAACACAAGGTAATGAACATCTCAGCTAAGTTTGGTCCTGAAATATGCAGTTTGAAGAAAGTTATTAGCCTCGCTGTCAAGTAATGTAGTTTGTGGTCTTCTTTGACTTAGAATAATTTCCGTGTTTTTCGGCCAAATTGGCTATGCGACTCTCTGTAAGAGTGAATATAGATTAAAACGTAAGACAGATAGAGGAAATCCGAAATAACCATTCGATAGAGAACAAGGTAATGAACATCTCAGCCAAGTTTGGTCCTGAAATATGCAGTTTGAAGAAAGTTATTAGCCTCGCTGTCAAGTAATGTAGTTTGTGGTCTTCTTTGACTTAGAATAATTTCCGTGTTTTTCGGCCAAATTGGCTATGCGACTCTCTGTAAGAGTGAATATAGATTAAAACGTAAGACAGATAGAGGAAATCCGAAATAACCATTCGATAGAGAACAAGGTAATGAACATCTCAGCCAAGTTTGGTCCTGAAATATGCAGTTTGAAGAAAGTTATTAGCCTCGCTGTCAAGTAATGTAGTTTGTGGTCTTCTTTGACTTAGAATAATTCCCGTGTTTTTCGGCCAAATTGGCTATGCGACTCTCTGTAAGAGTGAATATAGATTAAAACGTAAGACAGATAGAGGAAATCCGAAATAACCATTCGATAGAGAACAAGGTAATGAACATCTCAGCCAAGTTTGGTCCTGAAATATGCAGTTTGAAGAAAGTTATTAGCCTCGCTGTCAAGTAATGTAGTTTGTGGTCTTCTTTGACTTAGAATAATTCCCGTGTTTTTCGGCCAAATTGGCTATGCGACTCTCTGTAAGAGTGAATATAGATTAAAACGTAAGACAGATAGAGGAAATCCGAAATAACCATTCGATAGAACACAAGGTAATGAACATCTCAGCTAAGTTTGGTCCTGAAATATGCAGTTTGAAGAAAGTTATTAGCCTCGCTGTCAAGTAATGTAGTTTGTGGTCTTCTTTGACTTAGAATAATTTCCGTGTTGTTTGGCCAAATTGGCTATGCGACTCTCTGTAAGAGTGAATATAGATTAAAAAGTAAGACAGATAGAAGGAATCCGAAAAAACCATTCGATAGAACACAAGGTAATGAACATCTCAGCTAAGTTTGGTCCTGAAATATGCAGTTTGAAGAAAGTTATTAGCCTCGCTGTCAAGTAATGTAGTTTGTGGTCTTCTTTGACTTAGAATAATTTCCGTGTTGTTCGGCCAAATTGGCTATGCGACTCTCTGTAAGAGTGAATATAGATTAAAAAGTAAGACAGATAGAAGAAATCCGAAATAACCATTCGATAGAACACAAGGTAATGAACATCTCAGCTAAGTTTGGTCCTGAAATATGCAGTTTGAAGAAAGTTATTAGCCTCGCTGTCAAGTAATGTAGTTTGTGGTCTTCTTTGACTTAGAATAATTTCCGTGTTGTTCGGCCAAATTGGCTATGCGACTCTCTGTAAGAGTGAATATAGATTAAAACGTAAGACAGATAGAGGAAATCCGAAATAACCATTCGATAGAGAACAAGGTAATGAACATCTCAGCCAAGTTTGGTCCTGAAATATGCAGTTTGAAGAAAGTTATTAGCCTCGCTGTCAAGTAATGTAGTTTGTGGTCTTCTTTGACTTAGAATAATTTCCGTGTTTTTCGGCCAAATTGGCTATGCGACTCTCTGTAAGAGTGAATATAGATTAAAACGTAAGACAGATAGAGGAAATCCGAAATAACCATTCGATAGAGAACAAGGTAATGAACATCTCAGCCAAGTTTGGTCCTGAAATATGCAGTTTGAAGAAAGTTATTAGCCTCGCTGTCAAGTAATGTAGTTTGTGGTCTTCTTTGACTTAGAATAATTCCCGTGTTTTTCGGCCAAATTGGCTATGCGACTCTCTGTAAGAGTGAATATAGATT
This sequence comes from Gibbula magus, assembly GCA_936450465.1. Lineage (NCBI taxonomy): Eukaryota > Metazoa > Mollusca > Gastropoda > Trochida > Trochidae > Gibbula > Gibbula magus. The sequence continues at coordinate 57,103,374 of OW388295.1, forward strand.
AAAAAGTAAGACAGATAGAAGAAATCCGAAATAACCATTCGATAGAGAACAAGGTAATGAACATCTCAGCTAAGTTTGGTCCTGAAATATGCAGTTTGAAGAAAGTTATTAGCCTCGCTGTCAAGTAATGTAGTTTGTGGTCTTCTTTGACTTAGAATAATTTCCGTGTTTTTCGGCCAAATTGGCTACGCGACTCTCTGTAAGAGTGAATATAGATTAAAAGGTAAGACAGATAGAGGAAATCCGAAATAACCATTCGATAGAGAACAAGGTAATGAACATCTCAGCCAAGTTTGGTCCTGAAATATGCAGTTTGAAGAAAGTTATTAGCCTCGCTGTCAAGTAATGTAGTTTGTGGTCTTCTTTGACTTAGAATAATTTCCGTGTTTTTCGGCCAAATTGGCTATGCGACTCTCTGTAAGAGTGAATATAGATTAAAAAGTAAGACAGATAGAAGAAATCCGAAATAACCATTCGATAGAGAACAAGGTAATGAACATCTCAGCTAAGTTTGGTCCTGAAATATGCAGTTTGAAGAAAGTTATTAGCCTCGCTGTCAAGTAATGTAGTTTGTGGTCTTCTTTGACTTAGAATAATTTCCGTGTTGTTCGGCCAAATTGGCTATGCGACTCTCTGTAAGAGTGAATATAGATTAAAACGTAAGACAGATAGAGGAAATCCGAAATAACCATTCGATAGAGAACAAGGTAATGAACATCTCAGCCAAGTTTGGTCCTGAAATATGCAGTTTGAAGAAAGTTATTAGCCTCGCTGTCAAGTAATGTAGTTTGTGGTCTTCTTTGACTTAGAATAATTTCCGTGTTTTTCGGCCAAATTGGCTACGCGACTCTCTGTAAGAGTGAATATAGATTAAAAAGTAAGACAGATAGAGGAAATCCGAAATAACCATTCGATAGAGAACAAGGTAATGAACATCTCAGCTAAGTTTGGTCCTGAAATATGCAGTTTGAACAAAGTTATTAGCCTCGCTGTCAAGTAATGTAGTTTGTGGTCTTCTTTGACTTAGAATAATTCCCGTGTTTTTCGGCCAAATTGGCTATGCGACTCTCTGTAAGAGTGAATATAGATTAAAAAGTAAGACAGATAGAAGAAATCCGAAATAACCATTCGATAGAGAACAAGGTAATGAACATCTCAGCTAAGTTTGGTCCTGAAATATGCAGTTTGAAGAAAGTTATTAGCCTCGCTGTCAAGTAATGTAGTTTGTGGTCTTCTTTGACTTAGAATAATTTCCGTGTTTTTCGGCCAAATTGGCTACGCGACTCTCTGTAAGAGTGAATATAGATTAAAAGGTAAGACAGATAGAGGAAATCCGAAATAACCATTCGATAGAGAACAAGGTAATGAACATCTCAGCCAAGTTTGGTCCTGAAATATGCAGTTTGAAGAAAGTTATTAGCCTCGCTGTCAAGTAATGTAGTTTGTGGTCTTCTTTGACTTAGAATAATTTCCGTGTTTTTCGGCCAAATTGGCTATGCGACTCTCTGTAAGAGTGAATATAGATTAAAAAGTAAGACAGATAGAAGAAATCCGAAATAACCATTCGATAGAGAACAAGGTAATGAACATCTCAGCCAAGTTTGGTCCTGAAATATGCAGTTTGAAGAAAGTTATTAGCCTCGCTGTGAAGTAATGTAGTTTGTGGTCTTCTTTGACTTAGAATAATTTCCGTGTTTTTCGGCCAAATTGGCTATGCGACTCTCTGTAAGAGTGAATATAGATTAAAACGTAAGACAGATAGAGGAAATCCGAAATAACCATTCGATAGAGAACAAGGTAATGAACATCTCAGCTAAGTTTGGTCCTGAAATATGCAGTTTGAAGAAAGTTATTAGCCTCGCTGTCAAGTAATGTAGTTTGTGGTCTTCTTTGACTTAGAATAATTTCCGTGTTTTTCGGCCAAATTGGCTACGCGACTCTCTGTAAGAGTGAATATAGATTAAAAGGTAAGACAGATAGAGGAAATCCGAAATAACCATTCGATAGAGAACAAGGTAATGAACATCTCAGCCAAGTTTGGTCCTGAAATATGCAGTTTGAAGAAAGTTATTAGCCTCGCTGTCAAGTAATGTAGTTTGTGGTCTTCTTTGACTTAGAATAATTTCCGTGTTTTTCGGCCAAATTGGCTATGCGACTCTCTGTAAGAGTGAATATAGATTAAAAAGTATGACAGATAGAAGAAATCCGAAATAACCATTCAATAGAACACAAGGTAATGAACATCTCAGCCAAGTTTGGTCCTGAAATATGCAGTTTGAAGAAAGTTATTAGCCTCGCTGTCAAGTAATGTAGTTTGTGGTCTTCTTTGACTTAGAATAAATTCCGTGATTTTCGGCCAAATTGGCTATGCGACTCTCTGTAAGAGTGAATATAGATTAAAACGTAAGACAGATAGAAGAAATCCGAAATAACCATTCGATAGAACACAAGGTAATGAACATCTCAGCTAAGTTTGGTCCTGAAATATGCAGTTTGAAGAAAGTTATTAGCCTCGCTGTCAAGTAATGTAGTTTGTGGTCTTCTTTGACTTAGAATAATTTCCGTGTTTTTCGGCCAAATTGGCTATGCGACTCTCTGTAAGAGTGAATATAGATTAAAACGTAAGACAGATAGAGGAAATCCGAAATAACCATTCGATAGAGAACAAGGTAATGAACATCTCAGCCAAGTTTGGTCCTGAAAAATGCAGTTTGAAGAAAGTTATTAGCCTCGCTGTCAAGTAATGTAGTTTGTGGTCTTCTTTGACTTAGAATAATTTCCGTGTTTTTCGGCCAAATTGGCTATGCGACTCTCTGTCAGAGTGAATATAGATTAAAAAGTATGACAGATAGAAGAAATCCGAAATAACCATTCAATAGAACACAAGGTAATGAACATCTCAGCCAAGTTTGGTCCTGAAATATGCAGTTTGAAGAAAGTTATTAGCCTCGCTGTCAAGTAATGTAGTTTGTGGTCTTCTTTGACTTAGAATAAATTCCGTGATTTTCGGCCAAATTGGCTATGCGACTCTCTGTAAGAGTGAATATAGATTAAAAAGTAAGACAGATAGAAGAAATCCGAAATAACCATTCGATAGAACACAAGGTAATGAACATCTCAGCTAAGTTTGGTCCTGAAATATGCAGTTTGAAGAAAGTTATTAGCCTCGCTGTCAAGTAATGTAGTTTGTGGTCTTCTTTGACTTAGAATAATTTCCGTGTTGTTCGGCCAAATTGGCTATGCGACTCTCTGTAAGAGTGAATATAGATTAAAACGTAAGACAGATAGAGGAAATCCGAAATAACCATTCGATAGAACACAAGGTAATGAACATCTCAGCTATGTTTGGTCCTGAAATATGCAGTTTGAAGAAAGTTATTAGCCTCGCTGTCAAGTAATGTAGTTTGTGGTCTTCTTTGACTTAAAATAATTTCCGTGTTTTTCGGCCAAATTGGCTATGCGACTCTCTGTAAGAGTGAATATAGATTAAAAGGTAAGACAGATAGAGGAAATCCGAAATAACCATTCGATAGAGAACAAGGTAATGAACATCTCAGCTAAGTTTGGTCCTGAAATATGCAGTTTGAAGAAAGTTATTAGCCTCGCTGTCAAGTAATGTAGTTTGTGGTCTTCTTTGACTTAGAATAATTTCCGTGTTGTTCGGCCAAATTGGCTATGCGACTCTCTGTAAGAGTGAATATAGATTAAAACGTAAGACAGATAGAGGAAATCCGAAATAACCATTCGATAGAACACAAGGTAATGAACATCTCAGCTAAGTTTGGTCCTGAAATATGCAGTTTGAAGAAAGTTATTAGCCTCGCTGTCAAGTAATGTAGTTTGTGGTCTTCTTTGACTTAGAATAATTTCCGTGTTTTTCGGCCAAATTGGCTATGCGACTCTCTGTAAGAGTGAATATAGATTAAAACGTAAGACAGATAGAGGAAATCCGAAATAACCATTCGATAGAACACAAGGTAATGAACATCTCAGCTAAGTTTGGTCCTGAAATATGCAGTTTGAAGAAAGTTATTAGCCTCGCTGTCAAGTAATGTAGTTTGTGGTCTTCTTTGACTTAGAATAATTTCCGTGTTGTTCCGCCAAATTGGCTATGCGACTCTCTGTAAGAGTGAATATAGATTAAAACGTAAGACAGATAGAGGAAATCCGAAATAACCATTCGATAGAACACAAGGTAATGAACATCTCAGCTAAGTTTGGTCCTGAAATATGCAGTTTGAAGAAAGTTATTAGCCTCGCTGTCAAGTAATGTAGTTTGTGGTCTTCTTTGACTTAAAATAATTTCCGTGTTGTTCGGCCAAATTGGCTATGCGACTCTCTGTAAGAGTGAATATAGATTAAAACGTAAGACAGATAGAGGAAATCCGAAATAACCATTCGATAGAACACAAGGTAATGAACATCTCAGCTAAGTTTGGTCCTGAAATATGCAGTTTGAAGAAAGTTATTAGCCTCGCTGTCAAGTAATGTAGTTTGTGGTCTTCTTTGACTTAGTATAATTTCCGTGTTTTTCGGCCAAATTGGCTACGCGACTCTCTGTAAGAGTGAATATAGATTAAAACGTAAGACAGATAGAGGAAATCCGAAATAACCATTCGATAGAGAACAAGGTAATGAACATCTCAGCCAAGTTTGGTCCTGAAATATGCAGTTTGAAGAAAGTTATTAGCCTCGCTGTCAAGTAATGTAGTTTGTGGTCTTCTTTGACTTAGAATAATTTCCGTGTTTTTCGGCCAAATTGGCTATGCGACTCTCTGTAAGAGTGAATATAGACTAAAACGTAAGACAGATAGAAGAAATCCGAAATAACCATTCGATAGAGAACAAGGTAATGAACATCTCAGCTAAGTTTGGTCCTGAAATATGCAGTTTGAAGAAAGTTATTAGCCTCGCTGTCAAGTAATGTAGTTTGTGGTCTTCTTTGACTTAGAATAATTTCCGTGTTGTTCGGCCAAATTGGCTATGCGACTCTCTGTAAGAGTGAATATAGATTAAAACGTAAGACAGATAGAGGAAATCCGAAATAACCATTCGATAGAACACAAGGTAATGAACATCTCAGCTAAGTTTGGTCCTGAAATATGCAGTTTGAAGAAAGTTATTAGCCTCGCTGTCAAGTAATGTAGTTTGTGGTCTTCTTTGACTTAGAATAATTTCCGTGTTTTTCGGCCAAATTGGCTATGCGACTCTCTGTAAGAGTGAATATAGATTAAAACGTAAGACAGATAGAGGAAATCCGAAATAACCATTCGATAGAGAACAAGGTAATGAACATCTCAGCTAAGTTTGGTCCTGAAATATGCAGTTTGAAGAAAGTTATTAGCCTCGCTGTCAAGTAATGTAGTTTGTGGTCTTCTTTGACTTAGAATAATTTCCGTGTTGTTCGGCCAAATTGGCTATGCGACTCTCTGTAAGAGTGAATATAGATTAAAACGTAAGACAGATAGAGGAAATCCGAAATAACCATTCGATAGAACACAAGGTAATGAACATCTCAGCTAAGTTTGGTCCTGAAATATGCAGTTTGAAGAAAGTTATTAGTCTCGCTGTCAAGTAATGTAGTTTGTGGTCTTCTTTGACTTAGAATAATTTCCGTGTTTTTCGGCCAAATTGGCTATGCGACTCTCTGTAAGAGTGAATATAGATTAAAACGTAAGACAGAAAGAGGAAATCCGAAATAACCATTCGATAGAACACAAGGTAATGAACATCTCAGCTAAGTTTGGTCCTGAAATATGCAGTTTGAAGAAAGTTATTAGCCTCGCTGTCAAGTAATGTAGTTTGTGGTCTTCTTTGACTTAGAATAATTTCCGTGTTGTTCGGCCAAATTGGCTATGCGACTCTCTGTAAGAGTGAATATAGATTAAAACGTAAGACAGATAGAAGAAATCCGAAATAACCATTCGATAGAGAACAAGGTAATGAACATCTCAGCTAAGTTTGGTCCTGAAATATGCAGTTTGAAGAAAGTTATTAGCCTCGCTGTCAAGTAATGTAGTTTGTGGTCTTCTTTGACTTAGAATAATTTCCGTGTTTTTCGGCCAAATTGGCTACGCGACTCTCTGTAAGAGTGAATATAGATTAAAACGTAAGACAGATAGAGGAAATCCGAAATAACCATTCGATAGAGAACAAGGTAATGAACATCTCAGCCAAGTTTGGTCCTGAAATATGCAGTTTGAAGAAAGTTATTAGCCTCGCTGTCAAGTAATGTAGTTTGTGGTCTTCTTTGACTTAGAATAATTTCCGTGTTTTTCGGCCAAATTGGCTATGCGACTCTCTGTAAGAGTGAATATAGATTAAAAAGTATGACAGATAGAAGAAATCCGAAATAACCATTCAATAGAACACAAGGTAATGAACATCTCAGCCAAGTTTGGTCCTGAAATATGCAGTTTGAAGAAAGTTATTAGCCTCGCTGTCAAGTAATGTAGTTTGTGGTCTTCTTTGACTTAGAATAAATTCCGTGATTTTCGGCCAAATTGGCTATGCGACTCTCTGTAAGAGTGAATATAGATTAAAAAGTAAGACAGATAGAGGAAATCCGAAACAACCATTCGATAGAACACAAGGTAATGAACATCTCAGCTAAGTTTGGTCCTGAAATATGCAGTTTGAAGAAAGTTATTAGCCTCGCTGTCAAGTAATGTAGTTTGTGGTCTTCTTTGACTTAGAATAATTTCCGTGTTTTTCGGCCAAATTGGCTATGCGACTCTCTGTAAGAGTGAATATAGATTAAAAAGTAAGACAGATAGAGGAAATCCGAAACAACCATTCGATAGAACACAAGGTAATGAACATCTCAGCCAAGTTTGGTCCTGAAATATGCAGTTTGAAGAAAGTTATTAGCCTCGCTGTCAAGTAATGTAGTTTGTGGTCTTCTTTGACTTAGAATAAATTCCGTGTTTTTCGGCCAAATTGGCTATGCGACTCTCTGTAAGAGTGAATATAGATTAAAACGTAAGACAGATAGAGGAAATCCGAAATAACCATTCGATAGAGAACAAGGTAATGAACATCTCAGCCAAGTTTGGTCCTGAAATATGCAGTTTGAAGAAAGTTATTAGCCTCGCTGTCAAGTAATGTAGTTTGTGGTCTTCTTTGACTTAGAATAATTTCCGTGTTTTTCGGCCAAATTGGCTATGCGACTCTCTGTAAGAGTGAATATAGATTAAAACGTAAGACAGATAGAGGAAATCCGAAATAACCATTCGATAGAGAACAAGGTAATGAACATCTCAGCCAAGTTTGGTCCTGAAATATGCAGTTTGAAGAAAGTTATTAGCCTCGCTGTCAAGTAATGTAGTTTGTGGTCTTCTTTGACTTAGAATAATTCCCGTGTTTTTCGGCCAAATTGGCTATGCGACTCTCTGTAAGAGTGAATATAGATTAAAACGTAAGACAGATAGAGGAAATCCGAAATAACCATTCGATAGAGAACAAGGTAATGAACATCTCAGCCAAGTTTGGTCCTGAAATATGCAGTTTGAAGAAAGTTATTAGCCTCGCTGTCAAGTAATGTAGTTTGTGGTCTTCTTTGACTTAGAATAATTCCCGTGTTTTTCGGCCAAATTGGCTATGCGACTCTCTGTAAGAGTGAATATAGATTAAAACGTAAGACAGATAGAGGAAATCCGAAATAACCATTCGATAGAACACAAGGTAATGAACATCTCAGCTAAGTTTGGTCCTGAAATATGCAGTTTGAAGAAAGTTATTAGCCTCGCTGTCAAGTAATGTAGTTTGTGGTCTTCTTTGACTTAGAATAATTTCCGTGTTGTTTGGCCAAATTGGCTATGCGACTCTCTGTAAGAGTGAATATAGATTAAAAAGTAAGACAGATAGAAGAAATCCGAAAAAACCATTCGATAGAACACAAGGTAATGAACATCTCAGCTAAGTTTGGTCCTGAAATATGCAGTTTGAAGAAAGTTATTAGCCTCGCTGTCAAGTAATGTAGTTTGTGGTCTTCTTTGACTTAGAATAATTTCCGTGTTGTTCGGCCAAATTGGCTATGCGACTCTCTGTAAGAGTGAATATAGATTAAAAAGTAAGACAGATAGAAGAAATCCGAAAAAACCATTCGATAGAACACAAGGTAATGAACATCTCAGCTAAGTTTGGTCCTGAAATATGCAGTTTGAAGAAAGTTATTAGCCTCGCTGTCAAGTAATGTAGTTTGTGGTCTTCTTTGACTTAGAATAATTTCCGTGTTGTTCGGCCAAATTGGCTATGCGACTCTCTGTAAGAGTGAATATAGATTAAAACGTAAGACAGATAGAGGAAATCCGAAATAACCATTCGATAGAGAACAAGGTAATGAACATCTCAGCCAAGTTTGGTCCTGAAATATGCAGTTTGAAGAAAGTTATTAGCCTCGCTGTCAAGTAATGTAGTTTGTGGTCTTCTTTGACTTAGAATAATTTCCGTGTTTTTCGGCCAAATTGGCTATGCGACTCTCTGTAAGAGTGAATATAGATTAAAACGTAAGACAGATAGAGGAAATCCGAAATAACCATTCGATAGAGAACAAGGTAATGAACATCTCAGCCAAGTTTGGTCCTGAAATATGCAGTTTGAAGAAAGTTATTAGCCTCGCTGTCAAGTAATGTAGTTTGTGGTCTTCTTTGACTTAGAATAATTCCCGTGTTTTTCGGCCAAATTGGCTATGCGACTCTCTGTAAGAGTGAATATAGATTAAAAAGTAAGACAGATAGAAGAAATCCGAAATAACCATTCGATAGAGAACAAGGTAATGAACATCTCAGCTAAGTTTGGTCCTGAAATATGCAGTTTGAAGAAAGTTATTAGCCTCGCTGTCAAGTAATGTAGTTTGTGGTCTTCTTTGACTTAGAATAATTTCCGTGTTTTTCGGCCAAATTGGCTACGCGACTCTCTGTAAGAGTGAATATAGATTAAAAGGTAAGACAGATAGAGGAAATCCGAAATAACCATTCGATAGAGAACAAGGTAATGAACATCTCAGCCAAGTTTGGTCCTGAAATATGCAGTTTGAAGAAAGTTATTAGCCTCGCTGTCAAGTAATGTAGTTTGTGGTCTTCTTTGACTTAGAATAATTTCCGTGTTTTTCGGCCAAATTGGCTATGCGACTCTCTGTAAGAGTGAATATAGATTAAAAAGTAAGACAGATAGAAGAAATCCGAAATAACCATTCGATAGAGAACAAGGTAATGAACATCTCAGCTAAGTTTGGTCCTGAAATATGCAGTTTGAAGAAAGTTATTAGCCTCGCTGTCAAGTAATGTAGTTTGTGGTCTTCTTTGACTTAGAATAATTTCCGTGTTGTTCGGCCAAATTGGCTATGCGACTCTCTGTAAGAGTGAATATAGATTAAAACGTAAGACAGATAGAGGAAATCCGAAATAACCATTCGATAGAGAACAAGGTAATGAACATCTCAGCCAAGTTTGGTCCTGAAATATGCAGTTTGAAGAAAGTTATTAGCCTCGCTGTCAAGTAATGTAGTTTGTGGTCTTCTTTGACTTAGAATAATTTCCGTGTTTTTCGGCCAAATTGGCTACGCGACTCTCTGTAAGAGTGAATATAGATTAAAAAGTAAGACAGATAGAGGAAATCCGAAATAACCATTCGATAGAGAACAAGGTAATGAACATCTCAGCTAAGTTTGGTCCTGAAATATGCAGTTTGAACAAAGTTATTAGCCTCGCTGTCAAGTAATGTAGTTTGTGGTCTTCTTTGACTTAGAATAATTCCCGTGTTTTTCGGCCAAATTGGCTATGCGACTCTCTGTAAGAGTGAATATAGATTAAAAAGTAAGACAGATAGAAGAAATCCGAAATAACCATTCGATAGAGAACAAGGTAATGAACATCTCAGCTAAGTTTGGTCCTGAAATATGCAGTTTGAAGAAAGTTATTAGCCTCGCTGTCAAGTAATGTAGTTTGTGGTCTTCTTTGACTTAGAATAATTTCCGTGTTTTTCGGCCAAATTGGCTACGCGACTCTCTGTAAGAGTGAATATAGATTAAAAGGTAAGACAGATAGAGGAAATCCGAAATAACCATTCGATAGAGAACAAGGTAATGAACATCTCAGCCAAGTTTGGTCCTGAAATATGCAGTTTGAAGAAAGTTATTAGCCTCGCTGTCAAGTAATGTAGTTTGTGGTCTTCTTTGACTTAGAATAATTTCCGTGTTGTTCGGCCAAATTGGCTATGCGACTCTCTGTAAGAGTGAATATAGATTAAAACGTAAGACAGATAGAGGAAATCCGAAATAACCATTCGATAGAGAACAAGGTAATGAACATCTCAGCCAAGTTTGGTCCTGAAATATGCAGTTTGAAGAAAGTTATTAGCCTCGCTGTCAAGTAATGTAGTTTGTGGTCTTCTTTGACTTAGAATAATTTCCGTGTTTTTCGGCCAAATTGGCTACGCGACTCTCTGTAAGAGTGAATATAGATTAAAAAGTAAGACAGATAGAGGAAATCCGAAATAACCATTCGATAGAGAACAAGGTAATGAACATCTCAGCTAAGTTTGGTCCTGAAATATGCAGTTTGAACAAAGTTATTAGCCTCGCTGTCAAGTAATGTAGTTTGTGGTCTTCTTTGACTTAGAATAATTCCCGTGTTTTTCGGCCAAATTGGCTATGCGACTCTCTGTAAGAGTGAATATAGATTAAAAAGTAAGACAGATAGAAGAAATCCGAAATAACCATTCGATAGAGAACAAGGTAATGAACATCTCAGCTAAGTTTGGTCCTGAAATATGCAGTTTGAAGAAAGTTATTAGCCTCGCTGTCAAGTAATGTAGTTTGTGGTCTTCTTTGACTTAGAATAATTTCCGTGTTTTTCGGCCAAATTGGCTACGCGACTCTCTGTAAGAGTGAATATAGATTAAAAGGTAAGACAGATAGAGGAAATCCGAAATAACCATTCGATAGAGAACAAGGTAATGAACATCTCAGCCAAGTTTGGTCCTGAAATATGCAGTTTGAAGAAAGTTATTAGCCTCGCTGTCAAGTAATGTAGTTTGTGGTCTTCTTTGACTTAGAATAATTTCCGTGTTTTTCGGCCAAATTGGCTATGCGACTCTCTGTAAGAGTGAATATAGATTAAAACGTAAGACAGATAGAGGAAATCCGAAATAACCATTCGATAGAGAACAAGGTAATGAACATCTCAGCTAAGTTTGGTCCTGAAATATGCAGTTTGAAGAAAGTTATTAGCCTCGCTGTCAAGTAATGTAGTTTGTGGTCTTCTTTGACTTAGAATAATTTCCGTGTTTTTCGGCCAAATTGGCTATGCGACTCTCTGTAAGAGTGAATATAGATTAAAAAGTATGACAGATAGAAGAAATCCGAAATAACCATTCAACAGAACACAAGGTAATGAACATCTCAGCCAAGTTTGGTCCTGAAATATGCAGTTTGAAGAAAGTTATTAGCCTCGCTGTCAAGTAATGTAGTTTGTGGTCTTCTTTGACTTAGAATAAATTCCGTGATTTTCGGCCAAATTGGCTATGCGACTCTCTGTAAGAGTGAATATAGATTAAAACGTAAGACAGATAGAAGAAATCCGAAATAACCATTCGATAGAACACAAGGTAATGAACATCTCAGCTAAGTTTGGTCCTGAAATATGCAGTTTGAAGAAAGTTATTAGCCTCGCTGTCAAGTAATGTAGTTTGTGGTCTTCTTTGACTTAGAATAATTTCCGTGTTGTTCGGCCAAATTGGCTATGCGACTCTCTGTAAGAGTGAATATAGATTAAAACGTAAGACAGATAGAGGAAATCCGAAATAACCATTCGATAGAACACAAGGTAATGAACATCTCAGCTAAGTTTGGTCCTGAAATATGCAGTTTGAAGAAAGTTATTAGCCTCGCTGTCAAGTAATGTAGTTTGTGGTCTTCTTTGACTTAAAATAATTTCCGTGTTTTTCGGCCAAATTGGCTATGCGACTCTCTGTAAGAGTGAATATAGATTAAAACGTAAGACAGATAGAGGAAATCCGAAATAACCATTCGATAGAGAACAAGGTAATGAACATCTCAGCTAAGTTTGGTCCTGAAATATGCAGTTTGAAGAAAGTTATTAGCCTCGCTGTCAAGTAATGTAGTTTGTGGTCTTCTTTGACTTAGAATAATTTCCGTGTTGTTCGGCCAAATTGGCTATGCGACTCTCTGTAAGAGTGAATATAGATTAAAACGTAAGACAGATAGAGGAAATCCGAAATAACCATTCGATAGAACACAAGGTAATGAACATCTCAGCTAAGTTTGGTCCTGAAATATGCAGTTTGAAGAAAGTTATTAGCCTCGCTGTCAAGTAATGTAGTTTGTGGTCTTCTTTGACTTAGAATAATTTCCGTGTTTTTCGGCCAAATTGGCTATGCGACTCTCTGTAAGAGTGAATATAGATTAAAACGTAAGACAGATAGAGGAAATCCGAAATAACCATTCGATAGAACACAAGGTAATGAACATCTCAGCTAAGTTTGGTCCTGAAATATGCAGTTTGAAGAAAGTTATTAGCCTCGCTGTCAAGTAATGTAGTTTGTGGTCTTCTTTGACTTAGAATAATTTCCGTGTTGTTCCGCCAAATTGGCTATGCGACTCTCTGTAAGAGTGAATATAGATTAAAACGTAAGACAGATAGAGGAAATCCGAAATAACCATTCGATAGAACACAAGGTAATGAACATCTCAGCTAAGTTTGGTCCTGAAATATGCAGTTTGAAGAAAGTTATTAGCCTCGCTGTCAAGTAATGTAGTTTGTGGTCTTCTTTGACTTAAAATAATTTCCGTGTTGTTCGGCCAAATTGGCTATGCGACTCTCTGTAAGAGTGAATATAGATTAAAACGTAAGACAGATAGAGGAAATCCGAAATAACCATTCGATAGAACACAAGGTAATGAACATCTCAGCTAAGTTTGGTCCTGAAATATGCAGTTTGAAGAAAGTTATTAGCCTCGCTGTCAAGTAATGTAGTTTGTGGTCTTCTTTGACTTAGTATAATTTCCGTGTTTTTCGGCCAAATTGGCTACGCGACTCTCTGTAAGAGTGAATATAGATTAAAACGTAAGACAGATAGAGGAAATCCGAAATAACCATTCGATAGAGAACAAGGTAATGAACATCTCAGCCAAGTTTGGTCCTGAAATATGCAGTTTGAAGAAAGTTATTAGCCTCGCTGTCAAGTAATGTAGTTTGTGGTCTTCTTTGACTTAGAATAATTTCCGTGTTTTTCGGCCAAATTGGCTATGCGACTCTCTGTAAGAGTGAATATAGATTAAAACGTAAGACAGATAGAAGAAATCCGAAATAACCATTCGATAGAGAACAAGGTAATGAACATCTCAGCTAAGTTTGGCCCTGAAATATGCAGTTTGAAGAAAGTTATTAGCCTCGCTGTCAAGTAATGTAGTTTGTGGTCTTCTTTGACTTAGAATAATTTCCGTGTTGTTCGGCCAAATTGGCTATGCGACTCTCTGTAAGAGTGAATATAGATTAAAACGTAAGACAGATAGAGGAAATCCGAAATAACCATTCGATAGAACACAAGGTAATGAACATCTCAGCTAAGTTTGGTCCTGAAATATGCAGTTTGAAGAAAGTTATTAGCCTCGCTGTCAAGTAATGTAGTTTGTGGTCTTCTTTGACTTAGAATAATTTCCGTGTTTTTCGGCCAAATTGGCTATGCGACTCTCTGTAAGAGTGAATATAGATTAAAACGTAAGACAGATAGAGGAAATCCGAAATAACCATTCGATAGAGAACAAGGTAATGAACATCTCAGCTAAGTTTGGTCCTGAAATATGCAGTTTGAAGAAAGTTATTAGCCTCGCTGTCAAGTAATGTAGTTTGTGGTCTTCTTTGACTTAAAATAATTTCCGTGTTGTTCGGCCAAATTGGCTATGCGACTCTCTGTAAGAGTGAATATAGATTAAAACGTAAGACAGATAGAGGAAATCCGAAATAACCATTCGATAGAACACAAGGTAATGAACATCTCAGCTAAGTTTGGTCCTGAAATATGCAGTTTGAAGAAAGTTATTAGCCTCGCTGTCAAGTAATGTAGTTTGTGGTCTTCTTTGACTTAGTATAATTTCCGTGTTTTTCGGCCAAATTGGCTACGCGACTCTCTGTAAGAGTGAATATAGATTAAAACGTAAGACAGATAGAGGAAATCCGAAATAACCATTCGATAGAGAACAAGGTAATGAACATCTCAGCCAAGTTTGGTCCTGAAATATGCAGTTTGAAGAAAGTTATTAGCCTCGCTGTCAAGTAATGTAGTTTGTGGTCTTCTTTGACTTAGAATAATTTCCGTGTTTTTCGGCCAAATTGGCTATGCGACTCTCTGTAAGAGTGAATATAGATTAAAACGTAAGACAGATAGAAGAAATCCGAAATAACCATTCGATAGAGAACAAGGTAATGAACATCTCAGCTAAGTTTGGTCCTGAAATATGCAGTTTGAAGAAAGTTATTAGCCTCGCTGTCAAGTAATGTAGTTTGTGGTCTTCTTTGACTTAGAATAATTTCCGTGTTGTTCGGCCAAATTGGCTATGCGACTCTCTGTAAGAGTGAATATAGATTAAAACGTAAGACAGATAGAGGAAATCCGAAATAACCATTCGATAGAACACAAGGTAATGAACATCTCAGCTAAGTTTGGTCCTGAAATATGCAGTTTGAAGAAAGTTATTAGCCTCGCTGTCAAGTAATGTAGTTTGTGGTCTTCTTTGACTTAGAATAATTTCCGTGTTTTTCGGCCAAATTGGCTATGCGACTCTCTGTAAGAGTGAATATAGATTAAAACGTAAGACAGATAGAGGAAATCCGAAATAACCATTCGATAGAGAACAAGGTAATGAACATCTCAGCTAAGTTTGGTCCTGAAATATGCAGTTTGAAGAAAGTTATTAGCCTCGCTGTCAAGTAATGTAGTTTGTGGTCTTCTTTGACTTAGAATAATTTCCGTGTTGTTCGGCCAAATTGGCTATGCGACTCTTTGTAAGAGTGAATATAGATTAAAACGTAAGACAGATAGAGGAAATCCGAAATAACCATTCGATAGAACACAAGGTAATGAACATCTCAGCTAAGTTTGGTCCTGAAATATGCAGTTTGAAGAAAGTTATTAGTCTCGCTGTCAAGTAATGTAGTTTGTGGTCTTCTTTGACTTAGAATAATTTCCGTGTTTTTCGGCCAAATTGGCTATGCGACTCTCTGTAAGAGTGAATATAGATTAAAACGTAAGACAGAAAGAGGAAATCCGAAATAACCATACGATAGAACACAAGGTAATGAACATCTCAGCTAAGTTTGGTCCTGAAATATGCAGTTTGAAGAAAGTTATTAGCCTCGCTGTCAAGTAATGTAGTTTGTGGTCTTCTTTGACTTAGAATAATTTCCGTGTTGTTCCGCCAAATTGGCTATGCGACTCTCTGTAAGAGTGAATATAGATTAAAACGTAAGACAGATAGAAGAAATCCGAAATAACCATTCGATAGAGAACAAGGTAATGAACATCTCAGCTAAGTTTGGTCCTGAAATATGCAGTTTGAAGAAAGTTATTAGCCTCGCTGTCAAGTAATGTAGTTTGTGGTCTTCTTTGACTTAGAATAATTTCCGTGTTTTTCGGCCAAATTGGCTACGCGACTCTCTGTAAGAGTGAATATAGATTAAAACGTAAGACAGATAGAGGAAATCCGAAATAACCATTCGATAGAGAACAAGGTAATGAACATCTCAGCCAAGTTTGGTCCTGAAATATGCAGTTTGAAGAAAGTTATTAGCCTCGCTGTCAAGTAATGTAGTTTGTGGTCTTCTTTGACTTAGAATAATTTCCGTGTTTTTCGGCCAAATTGGCTATGCGACTCTCTGTAAGAGTGAATATAGATTAAAAAGTATGACAGATAGAAGAAATCCGAAATAACCATTCAATAGAACACAAGGTAATGAACATCTCAGCCAAGTTTGGTCCTGAAATATGCAGTTTGAAGAAAGTTATTAGCCTCGCTGTCAAGTAATGTAGTTTGTGGTCTTCTTTGACTTAGAATAAATTCCGTGATTTTCGGCCAAATTGGCTATGCGACTCTCTGTAAGAGTGAATATAGATTAAAAAGTAAGACAGATAGAGGAAATCCGAAACAACCATTCGATAGAACACAAGGTAATGAACATCTCAGCTAAGTTTGGTCCTGAAATATGCAGTTTGAAGAAAGTTATTAGCCTCGCTGTCAAGTAATGTAGTTTGTGGTCTTCTTTGACTTAGAATAATTTCCGTGTTTTTCGGCCAAATTGGCTATGCGACTCTCTGTAAGAGTGAATATAGATTAAAAAGTATGACAGATAGAAGAAATCCGAAATAACCATTCAATAGAACACAAGGTAATGAACATCTAGGCCAAGTTTGGTCCTGAAATATGCAGTTTGAAGAAAGTTATTAGCCTCGCTGTCAAGTAATGTAGTTTGTGGTCTTCTTTGACTTAGAATAAATTCCGTGATTTTCGGCCAAATTGGCTATGCGACTCTCTGTAAGAGTGAATATAGATTAAAAAGTAAGACAGATAGAGGAAATCCGAAACAACCATTCGATAGAACACAAGGTAATGAACATCTCAGCTAAGTTTGGTCCTGAAATATGCAGTTTGAAGAAAGTTATTAGCCTCGCTGTCAAGTAATGTAGTTTGTGGTCTTCTTTGACTTAGAATAATTTCCGTGTTTTTCGGCCAAATTGGCTATGCGACTCTCTGTAAGAGTGAATATAGATTAAAAAGTATGACAGATAGAAGAAATCCGAAATAACCATTCAATAGAACACAAGGTAATGAACATCTCAGCCAAGTTTGGTCCTGAAATATGCAGTTTGAAGAAAGTTATTAGCCTCGCTGTCAAGTAATGTAGTTTGTGGTCTTCTTTGACTTAGAATAAATTCCGTGATTTTCAGCCAAATTGGCTATGCGACTCTCTGTAAGAGTGAATATAGATTAAAAAGTAAGACAGATAGAAGAAATCCGAAATAACCATTCGATAGAACACAAGGTAATGAACATCTCAGCTAAGTTTGGTCCTGAAATATGCAGTTTGAAGAAAGTTATTAGCCTCGCTGTCAAGTAATGTAGTTTGTGGTCTTCTTTGACTTAGAATAATTTCCGTGTTTTTCGGCCAAATTGGCTATGCGACTCTCTGTAAGAGTGAATATAGATTAAAACGTAAGACAGATAGAGGAAATCCGAAATAACCATTCGATAGAGAACAAGGTAATGAACATCTCAGCCAAGTTTGGTCCTGAAATATGCAGTTTGAAGAAAGTTATTAGCCTCGCTGTCAAGTAATGTAGTTTGTGGTCTTCTTTGACTTAGAATAATTCCCGTGTTTTTCGGCCAAATTGGCTATGCGACTCTCTGTAAGAGTGAATATAGATTAAAAAGTAAGACAGATAGAAGAAATCCGAAATAACCATTCGATAGAGAACAAGGTAATGAACATCTCAGCTAAGTTTGGTCCTGAAATATGCAGTTTGAAGAAAGTTATTAGCCTCGCTGTCAAGTAATGTAGTTTGTGGTCTTCTTTGACTTAGAATAATTTCCGTGTTTTTCGGCCAAATTGGCTACGCGACTCTCTGTAAGAGTGAATATAGATTAAAACGTAAGACAGATAGAGGAAATCCGAAATAACCATTCGATAGAGAACAAGGTAATGAACATCTCAGCCAAGTTTGGTCCTGAAATATGCAGTTTGAAGAAAGTTATTAGCCTCGCTGTCAAGTAATGTAGTTTGTGGTCTTCTTTGACTTAGAATAATTTCCGTGTTGTTCGGCCAAATTGGCTATGCGACTCTCTGTAAGAGTGAATATAGATTAAAACGTAAGACAGATAGAGGAAATCCGAAATAACCATTCGATAGAACACAAGGTAATGAACA
This sequence comes from Gibbula magus, assembly GCA_936450465.1. Lineage (NCBI taxonomy): Eukaryota > Metazoa > Mollusca > Gastropoda > Trochida > Trochidae > Gibbula > Gibbula magus. Next base: position 57,121,313 of record OW388295.1, read on the forward strand.
TCTCAGCTAAGTTTGGTCCTGAAATATGCAGTTTGAAGAAAGTTATTAGCCTCGCTGTCAAGTAATGTAGTTTGTGGTCTTCTTTGACTTAAAATAATTTCCGTGTTTTTCGGCCAAATTGGCTATGCGACTCTCTGTAAGAGTGAATATAGATTAAAACGTAAGACAGATAGAGGAAATCCGAAATAACCATTCGATAGAGAACAAGGTAATGAACATCTCAGCTAAGTTTGGTCCTGAAATATGCAGTTTGAAGAAAGTTATTAGCCTCGCTGTCAAGTAATGTAGTTTGTGGTCTTCTTTGACTTAGAATAATTTCCGTGTTGTTCGGCCAAATTGGCTATGCGACTCTCTGTAAGAGTGAATATAGATTAAAACGTAAGACAGATAGAGGAAATCCGAAATAACCATTCGATAGAACACAAGGTAATGAACATCTCAGCTAAGTTTGGTCCTGAAATATGCAGTTTGAAGAAAGTTATTAGTCTCGCTGTCAAGTAATGTAGTTTGTGGTCTTCTTTGACTTAGAATAATTTCCGTGTTTTTCGGCCAAATTGGCTATGCGACTCTCTGTAAGAGTGAATATAGATTAAAACGTAAGACAGATAGAGGAAATCCGAAATAACCATTCGATAGAACACAAGGTAATGAACATCTCAGCTAAGTTTGGTCCTGAAATATGCAGTTTGAAGAAAGTTATTAGCCTCGCTGTCAAGTAATGTAGTTTGTGGTCTTCTTTGACTTAGAATAATTTCCGTGTTGTTCCGCCAAATTGGCTATGCGACTCTCTGTAAGAGTGAATATAGATTAAAACGTAAGACAGATAGAAGAAATCCGAAATAACCATTCGATAGAGAACAAGGTAATGAACATCTCAGCTAAGTTTGGTCCTGAAATATGCAGTTTGAAGAAAGTTATTAGCCTCGCTGTCAAGTAATGTAGTTTGTGGTCTTCTTTGACTTAGAATAATTTCCGTGTTTTTCGGCCAAATTGGCTACGCGACTCTCTGTAAGAGTGAATATAGATTAAAACGTAAGACAGATAGAGGAAATCCGAAATAACCATTCGATAGAGAACAAGGTAATGAACATCTCAGCCAAGTTTGGTCCTGAAATATGCAGTTTGAAGAAAGTTATTAGCCTCGCTGTCAAGTAATGTAGTTTGTGGTCTTCTTTGACTTAGAATAATTTCCGTGTTTTTCGGCCAAATTGGCTATGCGACTCTCTGTAAGAGTGAATATAGATTAAAAAGTATGACAGATAGAAGAAATCCGAAATAACCATTCAATAGAACACAAGGTAATGAACATCTCAGCCAAGTTTGGTCCTGAAATATGCAGTTTGAAGAAAGTTATTAGCCTCGCTGTCAAGTAATGTAGTTTGTGGTCTTCTTTGACTTAGAATAAATTCCGTGATTTTCGGCCAAATTGGCTATGCGACTCTCTGTAAGAGTGAATATAGATTAAAAAGTAAGACAGATAGAGGAAATCCGAAACAACCATTCGATAGAACACAAGGTAATGAACATCTCAGCTAAGTTTGGTCCTGAAATATGCAGTTTGAAGAAAGTTATTAGCCTCGCTGTCAAGTAATGTAGTTTGTGGTCTTCTTTGACTTAGAATAATTTCCGTGTTTTTCGGCCAAATTGGCTATGCGACTCTCTGTAAGAGTGAATATAGATTAAAAAGTATGACAGATAGAAGAAATCCGAAATAACCATTCAATAGAACACAAGGTAATGAACATCTCAGCCAAGTTTGGTCCTGAAATATGCAGTTTGAAGAAAGTTATTAGCCTCGCTGTCAAGTAATGTAGTTTGTGGTCTTCTTTGACTTAGAATAAATTCCGTGATTTTCGGCCAAATTGGCTATGCGACTCTCTGTAAGAGTGAATATAGATTAAAAAGTAAGACAGATAGAGGAAATCCGAAACAACCATTCGATAGAACACAAGGTAATGAACATCTCAGCTAAGTTTGGTCCTGAAATATGCAGTTTGAAGAAAGTTATTAGCCTCGCTGTCAAGTAATGTAGTTTGTGGTCTTCTTTGACTTAGAATAATTTCCGTGTTTTTCGGCCAAATTGGCTATGCGACTCTCTGTAAGAGTGAATATAGATTAAAAAGTATGACAGATAGAAGAAATCCGAAATAACCATTCAATAGAACACAAGGTAATGAACATCTCAGCCAAGTTTGGTCCTGAAATATGCAGGTTGAAGAAAGTTATTAGCCTCGCTGTCAAGTAATGTAGTTTGTGGTCTTCTTTGACTTAGAATAAATTCCGTGATTTTCGGCCAAATTGGCTATGCGACTCTCTGTAAGAGTGAATATAGATTAAAAAGTAAGACAGATAGAAGAAATCCGAAATAACCATTCGATAGAACACAAGGTAATGAACATCTCAGCTAAGTTTGGTCCTGAAATATGCAGTTTGAAGAAAGTTATTAGCCTCGCTGTGAAGTAATGTAGTTTGTGGTCTTCTTTGACTTAGAATAATTTCCGTGTTTTTCGGCCAAATTGGCTATGCGACTCTCTGTAAGAGTGAATATAGATTAAAACGTAAGACAGATAGAGGAAATCCGAAATAACCATTCGATAGAGAACAAGGTAATGAACATCTCAGCCAAGTTTGGTCCTGAAATATGCAGTTTGAAGAAAGTTATTAGCCTCGCTGTCAAGTAATGTAGTTTGTGGTCTTCTTTGACTTAGAATAATTCCCGTGTTTTTCGGCCAAATTGGCTATGCGACTCTCTGTAAGAGTGAATATAGATTAAAAAGTAAGACAGATAGAAGAAATCCGAAATAACCATTCGATAGAGAACAAGGTAATGAACATCTCAGCTAAGTTTGGTCCTGAAATATGCAGTTTGAAGAAAGTTATTAGCCTCGCTGTCAAGTAATGTAGTTTGTGGTCTTCTTTGACTTAGAATAATTTCCGTGTTTTTCGGCCAAATTGGCTACGCGACTCTCTGTAAGAGTGAATATAGATTAAAACGTAAGACAGATAGAGGAAATCCGAAATAACCATTCGATAGAGAACAAGGTAATGAACATCTCAGCCAAGTTTGGTCCTGAAATATGCAGTTTGAAGAAAGTTATTAGCCTCGCTGTCAAGTAATGTAGTTTGTGGTCTTCTTTGACTTAGAATAATTTCCGTGTTGTTCGGCCAAATTGGCTATGCGACTCTCTGTAAGAGTGAATATAGATTAAAACGTAAGACAGATAGAGGAAATCCGAAATAACCATTCGATAGAACACAAGGTAATGAACATCTCAGCTAAGTTTGGTCCTGAAATATGCAGTTTGAAGAAAGTTATTAGTCTCGCTGTCAAGTAATGTAGTTTGTGGTCTTCTTTGACTTAGAATAATTTCCGTGTTTTTCGGCCAAATTGGCTATGCGACTCTCTGTAAGAGTGAATATAGATTAAAACGTAAGACAGATAGAGGAAATCCGAAATAACCATTCGATAGAACACAAGGTAATGAACATCTCAGCTAAGTTTGGTCCTGAAATATGCAGTTTGAAGAAAGTTATTAGCCTCGCTGTCAAGTAATGTAGTTTGTGGTCTTCTTTGACTTAGAATAATTTCCGTGTTGTTCCGCCAAATTGGCTATGCGACTCTCTGTAAGAGTGAATATAGATTAAAACGTAAGACAGATAGAAGAAATCCGAAATAACCATTCGATAGAGAACAAGGTAATGAACATCTCAGCTAAGTTTGGTCCTGAAATATGCAGTTTGAAGAAAGTTATTAGCCTCGCTGTCAAGTAATGTTGTTTGTGGTCTTCTTTGACTTAGAATAATTTCCGTGTTTTTCGGCCAAATTGGCTACGCGACTCTCTGTAAGAGTGAATATAGATTAAAACGTAAGACAGATAGAGGAAATCCGAAATAACCATTCGATAGAGAACAAGGTAATGAACATCTCAGCCAAGTTTGGTCCTGAAATATGCAGTTTGAAGAAAGTTATTAGCCTCGCTGTCAAGTAATGTAGTTTGTGGTCTTCTTTGACTTAGAATAATTTCCGTGTTTTTCGGCCAAATTGGCTATGCGACTCTCTGTAAGAGTGAATATAGATTAAAAAGTATGACAGATAGAAGAAATCCGAAATAACCATTCAATAGAACACAAGGTAATGAACATCTCAGCCAAGTTTGGTCCTGAAATATGCAGTTTGAAGAAAGTTATTAGCCTCGCTGTCAAGTAATGTAGTTTGTGGTCTTCTTTGACTTAGAATAAATTCCGTGATTTTCGGCCAAATTGGCTATGCGACTCTCTGTAAGAGTGAATATAGATTAAAAAGTAAGACAGATAGAGGAAATCCGAAACAACCATTCGATAGAACACAAGGTAATGAACATCTCAGCTAAGTTTGGTCCTGAAATATGCAGTTTGAAGAAAGTTATTAGCCTCGCTGTCAAGTAATGTAGTTTGTGGTCTTCTTTGACTTAGAATAATTTCCGTGTTTTTCGGCCAAATTGGCTATGCGACTCTCTGTAAGAGTGAATATAGATTAAAAAGTATGACAGATAGAAGAAATCCGAAATAACCATTCAATAGAACACAAGGTAATGAACATCTCAGCCAAGTTTGGTCCTGAAATATGCAGTTTGAAGAAAGTTATTAGCCTCGCTGTCAAGTAATGTAGTTTGTGGTCTTCTTTGACTTAGAATAAATTCCGTGATTTTCGGCCAAATTGGCTATGCGACTCTCTGTAAGAGTGAATATAGATTAAAAAGTAAGACAGATAGAGGAAATCCGAAACAACCATTCGATAGAACACAAGGTAATGAACACCTCAGCTAAGTTTGGTCCTGAAATATGCAGTTTGAAGAAAGTTATTAGCCTCGCTGTCAAGTAATGTAGTTTGTGGTCTTCTTTGACTTAGAATAATTTCCGTGTTTTTCGGCCAAATTGGCTATGCGACTCTCTGTAAGAGTGAATATAGATTAAAAAGTATGACAGATAGAAGAAATCCGAAATAACCATTCAATAGAACACAAGGTAATGAACATCTCAGCCAAGTTTGGTCCTGAAATATGCAGGTTGAAGAAAGTTATTAGCCTCGCTGTCAAGTAATGTAGTTTGTGGTCTTCTTTGACTTAGAATAAATTCCGTGATTTTCGGCCAAATTGGCTATGCGACTCTCTGTAAGAGTGAATATAGATTAAAAAGTAAGACAGATAGAGGAAATCCGAAATAACCATTCGATAGAACACAAGGTAATGAACATCTCAGCTAAGTTTGGTCCTGAAATATGCAGTTTGAAGAAAGTTATTAGCCTCGCTGTCAAGTAATGTAGTTTGTGGTCTTCTTTGACTTAGAATAATTTCCGTGTTTTTCGGCCAAATTGGCTATGCGACTCTCTGTAAGAGTGAATATAGATTAAAACGTAAGACAGATAGAGGAAATCCGAAATAACCATTCGATAGAGAACAAGGTAATGAACATCTCAGCCAAGTTTGGTCCTGAAATATGCAGTTTGAAGAAAGTTATTAGCCTCGCTGTCAAGTAATGTAGTTTGTGGTCTTCTTTGACTTAGAATAATTCCCGTGTTTTTCGGCCAAATTGGCTATGCGACTCTCTGTAAGAGTGAATATAGATTAAAAAGTAAGACAGATAGAAGAAATCCGAAATAACCATTCGATAGAGAACAAGGTAATGAACATCTCAGCTAAGTTTGGTCCTGAAATATGCAGTTTGAAGAAAGTTATTAGCCTCGCTGTCAAGTAATGTAGTTTGTGGTCTTCTTTGACTTAGAATAATTTCCGTGTTTTTCGGCCAAATTGGCTACGCGACTCTCTGTAAGAGTGAATATAGATTAAAACGTAAGACAGATAGAGGAAATCCGAAATAACCATTCGATAGAGAACAAGGTAATGAACATCTCAGCCAAGTTTGGTCCTGAAATATGCAGTTTGAAGAAAGTTATTAGCCTCGCTGTCAAGTAATGTAGTCTGTGGTCTTCTTTGACTTAGAATAATTTCCGTGTTTTTCGGCCAAATTGGTTGTGCGACTCTCTGTAAGAGTGAATATAGATTAAAACGTAAGACAGATAGAGGAAATCCGAAATAACCATTCGATAGAGAACAAGGTAATGAACATCTCAGCCAAGTTTGGTCCTGAAATATGCAGTTTGAAGAAAGTTATTAGCCTCGCTGTCAAGTAATGTAGTTTGTGGTCTTCTTTGACTTAGAATAATTTCCGTTTTTTTCGGCCAAATTGGTTGTGCGACTCTCTGTAAGAGTGAATATAGTTTAAAACGTAAGACAGATAGAGGAAATCCGAAATAACCATTCGATAGAACACAAGGTAATGAACATCTCAGCCAAGTTTGGTCCTGAAATATGCAGTTTGAAGAAAGTTATTAGCCTCGCTGTCAAGTAATGTAGTTTGTGGCCTTCTTTGACTTAGAATAATTTCCGTGTTTTTCAGCCAAATTGGCTACGCGACTCTCTGTAAGAGTGAATATAGATTAAAACGTAAGACAGATAGAGGAAATCCGAAATAACCATTCGATAGAGAACAAGGTAATGAACATCTCAGCCAAGTTTGGTCCTGAAATATGCAGTTTGAAGAAAGTTATTAGCCTCGCTGTCAAGTAATGTAGTTTGTGGTCTTCTTTGACTTAGAATAATTTCCGTGTTTTTCGGCCAAATTGGCTACGCGACTCTCTGTAAGAGTGAATATAGATTAAAAAGTAAGACAGATAGAGGAAATCCGAAACAACCATTCGATAGAGAACAAGATAATGAACATCTCAGCCAAGTTTGGTCCTGAAATATGCAGTTTGAAGAAAGTTATTAGCCTCGCTGTCAAGTAATGTAGTTTGTGGTCTTCTTTGACTTAGAATACTTTCCGTGTTTTTCGGCCAAATTGGCTATGCGACTCTCTGTAAGAGTGAATATAGATTAAAAAGTAAGACAGATAGAAGAAATCCGAAATAACCATTCGATAGAACACAAGGTAATGAACATCTCAGCCAAGTTTGGTCCTGAAATATGCAGTTTGAAGAAGTTATTAGCCTCGCTGTGAAGTAATGTAGTTTGTGGTCTTCTTTGACTTAGAATAATTCTAGTGTTTTTCGGCCAAATTGGCTATGCGACTCTCTGTAAGAGTGAATATAGATTAAAAAGTAAGACAGATAGAAGAAATCCGAAATAACCATTCGATAGAGAACAAGGTAATGAACATCTCAGCTAAGTTTGGTCCTGAAATATGCAGTTTGAAGAAAGTTATTAGCCTCGCTGTCAAGTAATGTAGTTTGTGGTCTTCTTTGACTTAGAATAATTTCCGTGTTTTTCGGCCAAATTGGCTACGCGACTCTCTGTAAGAGTGAATATAGATTAAAACGTAAGACAGATAGAGGAAATCCGAAATAACCATTCGATAGAGAACAAGGTAATGAACATCTCAGCCAAGTTTGGTCCTGAAATATGCAGTTTGAAGAAAGTTATTAGCCTCGCTGTCAAGTAATGTAGTTTGTGGTCTTCTTTGACTTAGAATAATTTCCGTGTTTTTCGGCCAAATTGGCTATGCGACTCTCTGTAAGAGTGAATATAGATTAAAAAGTAAGACAGATAGAAGAAATCCGAAATAACCATTCGATAGAACACAAGGTAATGAACATCTCAGCTAAGTTTGGTCCTGAAATATGCAGTTTGAAGAAAGTTATTAGCCTCGCTGTCAAGTAATGTAGTTTGTGGTCTTCTTTGACTTAGAATAATTTCCGTTTTTTTCGGCCAAATTGGTTGTGCGACTCTCTGTAAGAGTGAATATAGATTAAAACGTAAGACAGATAGAGGAAATCCGAAATAACCATTCGATAGAACACAAGGTAATGAACATCTCAGCCAAGTTTGGTCCTGAAATATGCAGTTTGAAGAAAGTTATTAGCCTCGCTGTCAAGTAATGTAGTTTGTGGCCTTCTTTGACTTAGAATAATTTCCGTGTTTTTCAGCCAAATTGGCTACGCGACTCTCTGTAAGAGTGAATATAGATTAAAACGTAAGACAGATAGAGGAAATCCGAAATAACCATTCGATAGAGAACAAGGTAATGAACATCTCAGCCAAGTTTGGTCCTGAAATATGCAGTTTGAAGAAAGTTATTAGCCTCGCTGTCAAGTAATGTAGTTTGTGGTCTTCTTTGACTTAGAATAATTTCCGTGTTTTTCGGCCAAATTGGCTACGCGACTCTCTGTAAGAGTGAATATAGATTAAAAAGTAAGACAGATAGAGGAAATCCGAAACAACCATTCGATAGAGAACAAGATAATGAACATCTCAGCCAAGTTTGGTCCTGAAATATGCAGTTTGAAGAAAGTTATTAGCCTCGCTGTCAAGTAATGTAGTTTGTGGTCTTCTTTGACTTAGAATACTTTCCGTGTTTTTCGGCCAAATTGGCTATGCGACTCTCTGTAAGAGTGAATATAGATTAAAAAGTAAGACAGATAGAAGAAATCCGAAATAACCATTCGATAGAACACAAGGTAATGAACATCTCAGCCAAGTTTGGTCCTGAAATATGCAGTTTGAAGAAGTTATTAGCCTCGCTGTGAAGTAATGTAGTTTGTGGTCTTCTTTGACTTAGAATAATTCTAGTGTTTTTCGGCCAAATTGGCTATGCGACTCTCTGTAAGAGTGAATATAGATTAAAAAGTAAGACAGATAGAAGAAATCCGAAATAACCATTCGATAGAGAACAAGGTAATGAACATCTCAGCTAAGTTTGGTCCTGAAATATGCAGTTTGAAGAAAGTTATTAGCCTCGCTGTCAAGTAATGTAGTTTGTGGTCTTCTTTGACTTAGAATAATTTCCGTGTTTTTCGGCCAAATTGGCTACGCGACTCTCTGTAAGAGTGAATATAGATTAAAACGTAAGACAGATAGAGGAAATCCGAAATAACCATTCGATAGAGAACAAGGTAATGAACATCTCAGCCAAGTTTGGTCCTGAAATATGCAGTTTGAAGAAAGTTATTAGCCTCGCTGTCAAGTAATGTAGTTTGTGGTCTTCTTTGACTTAGAATAATTTCCGTGTTTTTCGGCCAAATTGGCTATGCGACTCTCTGTAAGAGTGAATATAGATTAAAAAGTAAGACAGATAGAAGAAATCCGAAATAACAATTCGATAGAACACAAGGTAATGAACATCTCAGCTAAGTTTGGTCCTGAAATATGCAGTTTGAAGAAAGTTATTAGCCTCGCTGTCAAGTAATGTAGTTTGTGGTCTTCTTTGACTTAGAATAATTCCCGTGTTTTTCGGCCAAATTGGCTATGCGACTCTCTGTAAGAGTGAATATAGATTAAAAAGTAAGACAGATAGAAGAAATCCGAAATAACCATTCGATAGAGAACAAGGTAATGAACATCTCAGCTAAGTTTGGTCCTGAAATATGCAGTTTGAAGAAAGTTATTAGCCTCGCTGTCAAGTAATGTAGTTTGTGGTCTTCTTTGACTTAGAATAATTTCCGTGTTTTTCGGCCAAATTGGCTACGCGACTCTCTGTAAGAGTGAATATAGATTAAAACGTAAGACAGATAGAGGAAATCCGAAATAACCATTCGATAGAGAACAAGGTAATGAACATCTCAGCCAAGTTTGGTCCTGAAATATGCAGTTTGAAGAAAGTTATTAGCCTCGCTGTCAAGTAATGTAGTCTGTGGTCTTCTTTGACTTAGAATAATTTCCGTGTTTTTCGGCCAAATTGGTTGTGCGACTCTCTGTAAGAGTGAATATAGATTAAAACGTAAGACAGATAGAGGAAATCCGAAATAACCATTCGATAGAGAACAAGGTAATGAACATCTCAGCCAAGTTTGGTCCTGAAATATGCAGTTTGAAGAAAGTTATTAGCCTCGCTGTCAAGTAATGTAGTTTGTGGTCTTCTTTGACTTAGAATAATTTCCGTTTTTTTCGGCCAAATTGGTTGTGCGACTCTCTGTAAGAGTGAATATAGATTAAAACGTAAGACAGATAGAGGAAATCCGAAATAACCATTCGATAGAACACAAGGTAATGAACATCTCAGCCAAGTTTGGTCCTGAAATATGCAGTTTGAAGAAAGTTATTAGCCTCGCTGTCAAGTAATGTAGTTTGTGGCCTTCTTTGACTTAGAATAATTTCCGTGTTTTTCAGCCAAATTGGCTACGCGACTCTCTGTAAGAGTGAATATAGATTAAAACGTAAGACAGATAGAGGAAATCCGAAATAACCATTCGATAGAGAACAAGGTAATGAACATCTCAGCCAAGTTTGGTCCTGAAATATGCAGTTTGAAGAAAGTTATTAGCCTCGCTGTCAAGTAATGTAGTTTGTGGTCTTCTTTGACTTAGAATAATTTCCGTGTTTTTCGGCCAAATTGGCTACGCGACTCTCTGTAAGAGTGAATATAGATTAAAAAGTAAGACAGATAGAGGAAATCCGAAACAACCATTCGATAGAGAACAAGATAATGAACATCTCAGCCAAGTTTGGTCCTGAAATATGCAGTTTGAAGAAAGTTATTAGCCTCGCTGTCAAGTAATGTAGTTTGTGGTCTTCTTTGACTTAGAATAATTTCCGTGTTTTTCGGCCAAATTGGCTATGCGACTCTCTGTAAGAGTGAATATAGATTAAAAAGTAAGACAGATAGAAGAAATCCGAAATAACCATTCGATAGAACACAAGGTAATGAACATCTCAGCCAAGTTTGGTCCTGAAATATGCAGTTTGAAGAAGTTATTAGCCTCGCTGTGAAGTAATGTAGTTTGTGGTCTTCTTTGACTTAGAATAATTCTAGTGTTTTTCGGCCAAATTGGCTATGCGACTCTCTGTAAGAGTGAATATAGATTAAAAAGTAAGACAGATAGAAGAAATCCGAAATAACCATTCGATAGAGAACAAGGTAATGAACATCTCAGCTAAGTTTGGTCCTGAAATATGCAGTTTGAAGAAAGTTATTAGCCTCGCTGTCAAGTAATGTAGTTTGTGGTCTTCTTTGACTTAGAATAATTTCCGTGTTTTTCGGCCAAATTGGCTACGCGACTCTCTGTAAGAGTGAATATAGATTAAAACGTAAGACAGATAGAGGAAATCCGAAATAACCATTCGATAGAGAACAAGGTAATGAACATCTCAGCCAAGTTTGGTCCTGAAATATGCAGTTTGAAGAAAGTTATTAGCCTCGCTGTCAAGTAATGTAGTTTGTGGTCTTCTTTGACTTAGAATAATTTCCGTGTTTTTCGGCCAAATTGGCTATGCGACTCTCTGTAAGAGTGAATATAGATTAAAACGTAAGACAGATAGAGGAAATCCGAAATAACCATTCGATAGAGAACAAGGTAATGAACATCTCAGCCAAGTTTGGTCCTGAAATATGCATTTTGAAGAAAGTTATTAGCCTCGCTGTCAAGTAATGTAGTCTGTGGTCTTCTTTGACTTAGAATAATTTCCGTGTTTTCGGCCAGATTGGTTGTGCGACTCTCTGTAAGAGTGAATATAGATTAAAAAGTAAGACAGACAGAGGAAATCCGAAATAACCATTCGATAGAACACAAGGTAATGAACATCTCAGCCAAGTTTGGTCCTGAAATATGCAGTTTGAAGAAAGTTATTAGCCTCGCTGTGAAGTAATGTAGTTTGTGGTCTTCTTTGACTTAGAATAATTTCCGTGTTTTTCGGCCAAATTGGCTATGCGACTCTCTGTAAGAGTGAATATAGATTAAAACGTAAGACAGATAGAGGAAATCCGAAATAACCATTCGATAGAGAACAAGGTAATGAACATCTCAGCTAAGTTTGGTCCTGAAATATGCAGTTTGAAGAAAGTTATTAGCCTCGCTGTCAAGTAATGTAGTTTGTGGTCTTCTTTGACTTAGAATAATTTCCGTGTTTTTCGGCCAAATTGGCTATGCGACTCTCTGTAAGAGTGAATATAGATTAAAAAGTAAGACAGATAGAAGAAATCCGAAATAACCATTCGATAGAACACAAGGTAATGAACATCTCAGCCAAGTTTGGTCCTGAAATATGCAGTTTGAAGAAGTTATTAGCCTCGCTGTGAAGTAATGTAGTTTGTGGTCTTCTTTGACTTAGAATAATTCTAGTGTTTTTCGGCCAAATTGGCTATGCGACTCTCTGTAAGAGTGAATATAGATTAAAAAGTAAGACAGATAGAAGAAATCCGAAATAACCATTCGATAGAGAACAAGGTAATGAACATCTCAGCTAAGTTTGGTCCTGAAATATGCAGTTTGAAGAAAGTTATTAGCCTCGCTGTCAAGTAATGTAGTTTGTGGTCTTCTTTGACTTAGAATAATTTCCGTGTTTTTCGGCCAAATTGGCTACGCGACTCTCTGTAAGAGTGAATATAGATTAAAACGTAAGACAGATAGAGGAAATCCGAAATAACCATTCGATAGAGAACAAGGTAATGAACATCTCAGCCAAGTTTGGTCCTGAAATATGCAGTTTGAAGAAAGTTATTAGCCTCGCTGTGAAGTAATGTAGTTTGTGGTCTTCTTTGACTTAGAATAATTTCCGTGTTTTTCGGCCAAATTGGCTATGCGACTCTCTGTAAGAGTGAATATAGATTAAAAAGTAAGACAGATAGAAGAAATCCGAAATAACCATTCGATAGAACACAAGGTAATGAACATCTCAGCCAAGTTTGGTCCTGAAATATGCAGTTTGAAGAAGTTATTAGCCTCGCTGTGAAGTAATGTAGTTTGTGGTCTTCTTTGACTTAGAATAATTCTAGTGTTTTTCGGCCAAATTGGCTATGCGACTCTCTGTAGGAGTGAATATAGATTAAAAAGTAAGACAGATAGAAGAAATCCGAAATAACCATTCGATAGAGAACAAGGTAATGAACATCTCAGCTAAGTTTGGTCCTGAAATATGCAGTTTGAAGAAAGTTATTAGCCTCGCTGTCAAGTAATGTAGTTTGTGGTCTTCTTTGACTTAGAATAATTTCCGTGTTTTTCGGCCAAATTGGCTACGCGACTCTCTGTAAGAGTGAATATAGATTAAAACGTAAGACAGATAGAGGAAATCCGAAATAACCATTCGATAGAGAACAAGGTAATGAACATCTCAGCCAAGTTTGGTCCTGAAATATGCAGTTTGAAGAAAGTTATTAGCCTCGCTGTCAAGTAATGTAGTTTGTGGTCTTCTTTGACTTAGAATAATTTCCGTGTTTTTCGGCCAAATTGGCTATGCGACTCTCTGTAAGAGTGAATATAGATTAAAACGTAAGACAGATAGAGGAAATCCGAAATAACCATTCGATAGAGAACAAGGTAATGAACATCTCAGCCAAGTTTGGTCCTGAAATATGCATTTTGAAGAAAGTTATTAGCCTCGCTGTCAAGTAATGTAGTCTGTGGTCTTCTTTGACTTAGAATAATTTCCGTGTTTTCGGCCAGATTGGTTGTGCGACTCTCTGTAAGAGTGAATATAGATTAAAAAGTAAGACAGATAGAGGAAATCCGAAATAACCATTCGATAGAACACAAGGTAATGAACATCTCAGCCAAGTTTGGTCCTGAAATATGCAGTTTGAAGAAAGTTATTAGCCTCGCTGTGAAGTAATGTAGTTTGTGGTCTTCTTTGACTTAGAATAATTTCCGTGTTTTTCGGCCAAATTGGCTATGCGACTCTCTGTAAGAGTGAATATAGATTAAAACGTAAGACAGATAGAGGAAATCCGAAATAACCATTCGATAGAGAACAAGGTAATGAACATCTCAGCTAAGTTTGGTCCTGAAATATGCAGTTTGAAGAAAGTTATTAGCCTCGCTGTCAAGTAATGTAGTTTGTGGTCTTCTTTGACTTAGAATAATTTCCGTGTTTTTCGGCCAAATTGGCTATGCGACTCTCTGTAAGAGTGAATATAGATTAAAAAGTAAGACAGATAGAGGAAATCCGAAATAACCATTCGATAGAACACAAGGTAATGAACATCTCAGCCAAGTTTGGTCCTGAAATATGCAGTTTGAAGAAGTTATTAGCCTCGCTGTGAAGTAATGTAGTTTGTGGTCTTCTTTGACTTAGAATAATTTCCGTGTTTTTCGGCCAAATTGGCTATGCGACTCTCTGTAAGAGTGAATATAGATTAAAACGTAAGACAGATAGAGGAAATCCGAAATAACCATTCGATAGAGAACAAGGTAATGAACATCTCAGCCAAGTTTGGTCCTGAAATTTGCAGTTTGAATAAAATTATTAGCCTCGCTGTCAAGTAATGTAGTTTGTGGTCTTCTTTGACTTAGAATAATTTCCGTGTTTTTCGGCCAAATTGGCTACGCGACTCTCTGTAAGAGTGAATATAGATTAAAACGTAAGACAGATAGAGGAAATCCGAAATAACCATTCGATAGAGAACAAGGTAATGAACATCTCAGCCAAGTTTGGTCCTGAAATATGCAGTTTGAAGAAAGTTATTAGCCTCGCTGTCAAGTAATGTAGTTTGTGGTCTTCTTTGACTTAGAATAATTTCCGTGTTTTTCGGCCAAATTGGCTATGCGACTCTCTGTAAGAGTGAATATAGATTAAAACGTAAGACAGATAGAGGAAATCCGAAATAACCATTCGATAGAACACAAGGTAATGAACATCTCAGCCAAGTTTGGTCCTGAAATATGCATTTTGAAGAAAGTTATTAGCCTCGCTGTGAAGTAATGTAGTTTGTGGTCTTCTTTGACTTAGAATAATTTCCGTGTTTTTCGGCCAAATTGGCTATGCGACTCTCTGTAAGAGTGAATATAGATTAAAACGTAAGACAGATAGAGGAAATCCGAAATAACCATTCGATAGAGAACAAGGTAATGAACATCTCAGCTAAGTTTGGTCCTGAAATATGCAGTTTGAAGAAAGTTATTAGCCTCGCTGTCAAGTAATGTAGTTTGTGGTCTTCTTTGACTTAGAATAATTTCCGTGTTTTTCGGCCAAATTGGCTATGCGACTCTCTGTAAGAGTGAATATAGATTAAAAAGTAAGACAGATAGAGGAAATCCGAAATAACCATTCGATAGAACACAAGGTAATGAACATCTCAGCCAAGTTTGGTCCTGAAATATGCAGTTTGAAGAAGTTATTAGCCTCGCTGTGAAGTAATGTAGTTTGTGGTCTTCTTTGACTTAGAATAATTTCCGTGTTTTTCGGCCAAATTGGCTATGCGACTCTCTGTAAGAGTGAATATAGATTAAAACGTAAGACAGATAGAGGAAATCCGAAATAACCATTTGATAGAGAACAAGGTAATGAACATCTCAGCCAAGTTTGGTCCTGAAATATGCAGTTTGAAGAAAGTTATTAGCCTCGCTGTCAAGTAATGTAGTTTGTGGTCTTCTATGACTTAGAATAATTTCCGTGTTTTTCGGCCAAATTGGCTATGCGACTCTCTGTAAGAGTGAATATAGATTAAAACGTAAGACAGATAGAGGAAATCCGAAATAACCATTCGATAGAGAACAAGGTAATGAACATCTCAGCCAAGTTTGGTCCTGAAATATGCAGTTTGAAGAAAGTTATTAGCCTCGCTGTCAAGTAATGTAGTTTGTGGTCTTCTTTGACTTAGAATAATTTCCGTGTTTTTCGGCCAAATTGGCTACGCGACTCTCTGTAAGAGTGAATATAGATTAAAACGTAAGACAGATAGAGGAAATCCGAAATAACCATTCGATAGAGAACAAGGTAATGAACATCTCAGCCAAGTTTGGTCCTGAAATATGCAGTTTGAAGAAAGTTATTAGCCTCGCTGTCAAGTAATGTAGTTTGTGGTCTTCTTTGACTTAGAATAATTTCCGTGTTTTTCGGCCAAATTGGCTATGCGACTCTCTGTAAGAGTGAATATAGATTAAAACGTAAGACAGATAGAGGAAATCCGAAATAACCATTCGATAGAGAACAAGGTAATGAACATCTCAGCCAAGTTTGGTCCTGAAATATGCATTTTGAAGAAAGTTATTAGCCTCGCTGTCAAGTAATGTAGTCTGTGGTCTTCTTTGACTTAGAATAATTTCCGTGTTTTCGGCCAGATTGGTTGTGCGACTCTCTGTAAGAGTGAATATAGATTAAAAAGTAAGACAGATAGAGGAAATCCGAAATAACCATTCGATAGAACACAAGGTAATGAACATCTCAGCCAAGTTTGGTCCTGAAATATGCAGTTTGAAGAAAGTTATTAGCCTCGCTGTCAAGTAATGTAGTTTGTGGTCTTCTTTGACTTAGAATAATTTCCGTGTTTTTCGGCCAAATTGGCTATGCGACTCTCTGTAAGAGTGAATATAGATTAAAACGTAAGACAGATAGAGGAAATCCGAAATAACCATTCGATAGAGAACAAGGTAATGAACATCTCAGCTAAGTTTGGTCCTGAAATATGCAGTTTGAAGAAAGTTATTAGCCTCGCTGTCAAGTAATGTAGTTTGTGGTCTTCTTTGACTTAGAATAATTTCCGTGTTTTTCGGCCAAATTGGCTATGCGACTCTCTGTAAGAGTGAATATAGATTAAAAAGTAAGACAGATAGAGGAAATCCGAAATAACCATTCGATAGAACACAAGGTAATGAACATCTCAGCCAAGTTTGGTCCTGAAATATGCAGTTTGAAGAAGTTATTAGCCTCGCTGTCAAGTAATGTAGTTTGTGGTCTTCTTTGACTTAGAATAATTTCCGTGTTTTTCGGCCAAATTGGCTATGCGACTCTCTGTAAGAGTGAATATAGATTAAAACGTAAGACAGATAGAGGAAATCCGAAATAACCATTTGATAGAGAACAAGGTAATGAACATCTCAGCCAAGTTTGGTCCTGAAATATGCAGTTTGAAGAAAGTTATTAGCCTCGCTGTCAAGTAATGTAGTTTGTGGTCTTCTTTGACTTAGAATAATTTCCGTGTTTTTCGGCCAAATTGGCTACGCGACTCTCTGTAAGAGTGAATATAGATTAAAACGTAAGACAGATAGAGGAAATCCGAAATAACCATTCGATAGAGAACAAGGTAATGAACATCTCAGCCAAGTTTGGTCCTGAAATATGCAGTTTGAAGAAAGTTATTAGCCTCGCTGTCAAGTAATGTAGTTTGTGGTCTTCTTTGACTTAGAATAATTTCCGTGTTTTTCGGCCAAATTGGCTATGCGACTCTCTGTAAGAGTGAATATAGATTAAAACGTAAGACAGATAGAGGAAATCCGAAATAACCATTCGATAGAGAACAAGGTAATGAACATCTCAGCCAAGTTTGGTCCTGAAATATGCATTTTGAAGAAAGTTATTAGCCTCGCTGTCAAGTAATGTAGTCTGTGGTCTTCTTTGACTTAGAATAATTTCCGTGTTTTCGGCCAGATTGGTTGTGCGACTCTCTGTAAGAGTGAATATAGATTAAAAAGTAAGACAGATAGAGGAAATCCGAAATAACCATTCGATAGAACACAAGGTAATGAACATCTCAGCCAAGTTTGGTCCTGAAATATGCAGTTTGAAGAAAGTTATTAGCCTCGCTGTGAAGTAATGTAGTTTGTGGTCTTCTTTGACTTAGAATAATTTCCGTGTTTTTCGGCCAAATTGGCTATGCGACTCTCTGTAAGAGTGAATATAGATTAAAACGTAAGACAGATAGAGGAAATCCGAAATAACCATTCGATAGAGAACAAGGTAATGAACATCTCAGCTAAGTTTGGTCCTGAAATATGCAGTTTGAAGAAAGTTATTAGCCTCGCTGTCAAGTAATGTAGTTTGTGGTCTTCTTTGACTTAGAATAATTTCCGTGTTTTTCGGCCAAATTGGCTATGCGACTCTCTGTAAGAGTGAATATAGATTAAAAAGTAAGACAGATAGAGGAAATCCGAAATAACCATTCGATAGAACACAAGGTAATGAACATCTCAGCCAAGTTTGGTCCTGAAATATGCAGTTTGAAGAAGTTATTAGCCTCGCTGTGAAGTAATGTAGTTTGTGGTCTTCTTTGACTTAGAATAATTTCCGTGTTTTTCGGCCAAATTGGCTACGCGACTCTCTGTAAGAGTGAATATAGATTAAAACGTAAGACAGATAGAGGAAATCCGAAATAACCATTCGATAGAGAACAAGGTAATGAACATCTCAGCCAAGTTTGGTCCTGAAATATGCAGTTTGAAGAAAGTTATTAGCCTCGCTGTCAAGTAATGTAGTTTGTGGTCTTCTTTGACTTAGAATAATTTCCGTGTTTTCGGCCAGATTGGTTGTGCGACTCTCTGTAAGAGTGAATATAGATTAAAAAGTAAGACAGATAGAGGAAATCCGAAATAACCATTCGATAGAACACAAGGTAATGAACATCTCAGCCAAGTTTGGTCCTGAAATATGCAGTTTGAAGAAAGTTATTAGCCTCGCTGTGAAGTAATGTAGTTTGTGGTCTTCTTTGACTTAGAATAATTTCCGTGTTTTTCGGCCAAATTGGCTATGCGACTCTCTGTAAGAGTGAATATAGATTAAAACGTAAGACAGATAGAGGAAATCCGAAATAACCATTTGATAGAGAACAAGGTAATGAACATCTCAGCCAAGTTTGGTCCTGAAATATGCAGTTTGAAGAAAGTTATTAGCCTCGCTGTCAAGTAATGTAGTTTGTGGTCTTCTTTGACTTAGAATAATTTCCGTGTTTTTCGGCCAAATTGGCTACGCGACTCTCTGTAAGAGTGAATATAGATTAAAACGTAAGACAGATAGAGGAAATCCGAAATAACCATTCGATAGAGAACAAGGTAATGAACATCTCAGCCAAGTTTGGTCCTGAAATATGCAGTTTGAAGAAAGTTATTAGCCTCGCTGTCAAGTAATGTAGTTTGTGGTCTTCTTTGACTTAGAATAATTTCCGTGTTTTTCGGCCAAATTGGCTATGCGACTCTCTGTAAGAGTGAATATAGATTAAAACGTAAGACAGATAGAGGAAATCCGAAATAACCATTCGATAGAGAACAAGGTAATGAACATCTCAGCCAAGTTTGGTCCTGAAATATGCATTTTGAAGAAAGTTATTAGCCTCGCTGTCAAGTAATGTAGTCTGTGGTCTTCTTTGACTTAGAATAATTTCCGTGTTTTCGGCCAGATTGGTTGTGCGACTCTCTGTAAGAGTGAATATAGATTAAAAAGTAAGACAGATAGAGGAAATCCGAAATAACCATTCGATAGAACACAAGGTAATGAACATCTCAGCCAAGTTTGGTCCTGAAATATGCAGTTTGAAGAAGTTATTAGCCTCGCTGTGAAGTAATGTAGTTTGTGGTCTTCTTTGACTTAGAATAATTTCCGTGTTTTTCGGCCAAATTGGCTATGCGACTCTCTGTAAGAGTGAATATAGATTAAAACGTAAGACAGATAGAGGAAATCCGAAATAACCATTCGATAGAGAACAAGGTAATGAACATCTCAGCCAAGTTTGGTCCTGAAATATGCAGTTTGAAGAAAGTTATTAGCCTCGCTGTCAAGTAATGTAGTTTGTGGTCTTCTTTGACTTAGAATAATTTCCGTGTTTTTCGGCCAAATTGGCTATGCGACTCTCTGTAAGAGTGAATATAGATTAAAACGTAAGACAGATAGAGGAAATCCGAAATAACCATTCGATAGAGAACAAGGTAATGAACATCTCAGCCAAGTTTGGTCCTGAAATATGCAGTTTGAAGAAAGTTATTAGCCTCGCTGTCAAGTAATGTAGTTTGTGGTCTTCTTTGACTTAGAATAATTCTAGTGTTTTTCGGCCAAATTGGCTATGCGACTCTCTGTAAGAGTGAATATAGATTAAAAAGTAAGACAGATAGAAGAAATCCGAAATAACCATTCGATAGAGAACAAGGTAATGAACATCTCAGCTAAGTTTGGTCCTGAAATATGCAGTTTGAAGAAAGTTATTAGCCTCGCTGTCAAGTAATGTAGTTTGTGGTCTTCTTTGACTTAGAATAATTTCCGTGTTTTTCGGCCAAATTGGCTACGCGACTCTCTGTAAGAGTGAATATAGATTAAAACGTAAGACAGATAGAGGAAATCCGAAATAACCATTCGATAGAGAACAAGGTAATGAACATCTCAGCCAAGTTTGGTCCTGAAATATGCAGTTTGAAGAAAGTTATTAGCCTCGCTGTCAAGTAATGTAGTTTGTGGTCTTCTTTGACTTAGAATAATTCCCGTGTTTTTCGGCCAAATTGGCTATGCGACTCTCTGTAAGAGTGAATATAGATTAAAAAGTAAGACAGATAGAAGAAATCCGAAATAACCATTCGATAGAGAACAAGGTAATGAACATCTCAGCCAAGTTTGGTCCTGAAATATGCAGTTTGAAGAAGTTATTAGCCTCGCTGTCAAGTAATGTAGTTTGTGGTCTTCTTTGACTTAGAATAATTTCCGTGTTTTTCGGCCAAATTGGCTATGCGACTCTCTGTAAGAGTGAATATAGATTAAAACGTAAGACAGATAGAGGAAATCCGAAATAACCATTCGATAGAGAACAAGGTAATGAACATCTCAGCCAAGTTTGGTCCTGAAATATGCAGTTTGAAGAAGTTATTAGCCTCGCTGTCAAGTAATGTAGTTTGTGGTCTTCTTTGACTTAGAATAATTTCCGTGTTTTTCGGCCAAATTGGCTATGCGACTCTCTGTAAGAGTGAATATAGATTAAAACGTAAGACAGATAGAGGAAATCCGAAATAACCATTCGATAGAGAACAAGGTAATGAACATCTCAGCCAAGTTTGGTCCTGAAATATGCAGTTTGAAGAAAGTTATTAGCCTCGCTGTCAAGTAATGTAGTTTGTGGTCTTCTTTGACTTAGAATAATTTCCGTGTTTTTCGGCCAAATTGGCTATGCGACTCTCTGTAAGAGTGAATATAGATTAAAACGTAAGACAGATAGAGGAAATCCGAAATAACCATTCGATAGAGAACAAGGTAATGAACATCTCAGCCAAGTTTGGTCCTGAAATATGCATTTTGAAGAAAGTTATTAGCCTCGCTGTCAAGTAATGTAGTCTGTGGTCTTCTTTGACTTAGAATAATTTCCGTGTTTTCGGCCAGATTGGTTGTGCGACTCTCTGTAAGAGTGAATATAGATTAAAAAGTAAGACAGATAGAGGAAATCCGAAATAACCATTCGATAGAACACAAGGTAATGAACATCTCAGCCAAGTTTGGTCCTGAAATATGCAGTTTGAAGAAGTTATTAGCCTCGCTGTGAAGTAATGTAGTTTGTGGTCTTCTTTGACTTAGAATAATTTCCGTGTTTTTCGGCCAAATTGGCTATGCGACTCTCTGTAAGAGTGAATATAGATTAAAACGTAAGACAGATAGAGGAAATCCGAAATAACCATTCGATAGAGAACAAGGTAATGAACATCTCAGCCAAGTTTGGTCCTGAAATATGCAGTTTGAAGAAAGTTATTAGCCTCGCTGTCAAGTAATGTAGTTTGTGGTCTTCTTTGACTTAGAATAATTTCCGTGTTTTTCGGCCAAATTGGCTATGCGACTCTCTGTAAAAGTGAATATAGATTAAAACGTAAGACAGATAGAGGAAATCCGAAATAACCATTCGATAGAGAACAAGGTAATGAACATCTCAGCCAAGTTTGGTCCTGAAATATGCAGTTTGAAGAAAGTTATTAGCCTCGCTGTCAAGTAATGTAGTTTGTGGTCTTCTTTGACTTAGAATAATTCTAGTGTTTTTCGGCCAAATTGGCTATGCGACTCTCTGTAAGAGTGAATATAGATTAAAAAGTAAGACAGATAGAAGAAATCCGAAATAACCATTCGATAGAGAACAAGGTAATGAACATCTCAGCTAAGTTTGGTCCTGAAATATGCAGTTTGAAGAAAGTTATTAGCCTCGCTGTCAAGTAATGTAGTTTGTGGTCTTCTTTGACTTAGAATAATTTCCGTGTTTTTCGGCCAAATTGGCTACGCGACTCTCTGTAAAAGTGAATATAGATTAAAACGTAAGACAGATAGAGGAAATCCGAAATAACCATTCGATAGAGAACAAGGTAATGAACATCTCAGCCAAGTTTGGTCCTGAAATATGCAGTTTGAAGAAAGTTATTAGCCTCGCTGTCAAGTAATGTAGTTTGTGGTCTTCTTTGACTTAGAATAATTCCCGTGTTTTTCGGCCAAATTGGCTATGCGACTCTCTGTAAGAGTGAATATAGATTAAAGACAGATAGAGGAAATCCGAAATAACCATTCGATAGAACACAAGGTAATGAACATCTCAGCCAAGTTTGGTCCTGAAATATGCAGTTTGAAGAAAGTTATTAGCCTCGCTGTCAAGTAATGTAGTTTGTGGTCTTCTTTGACTTAGAATAATTTCCGTGTTTTTCGGCCAAATTGGCTATGCGACTCTCTGTAAGAGTGAATATAGAATAAAAAGTAAGACAGATAGAGGAAATCCGAAATAACCATTCGATAGAACACAAGGTAATGAACATCTCAGCCAAGTTTGGTCCTGAAATATGCAGTTTGAAGAAAGTTATTAGCCTCGCTGTCAAGTAATGTAGTTTGTGGTCTTCTTTGACTTAGAATAATTTCCGTGTTTTTCGGCCAAATTGGCTATGCGACTCTCTGTAAGAGTGAATATAGATTAAAAAGTAAGACAGATAGAAGAAATCCGAAATAACCATTCGATAGAACACAAGGTAATGAACATCTCAGCCAAGTTTGGTCCTGAAATATGCAGTTTGAAGAAAGTTATTAGCCTCGCTGTGAAGTAATGTAGTTTGTGGTCTTCTTTGACTTAGAATAATTTCCGTGTTTTTCGGCCAAATTGGCTATGCGACTCTCTGTAAGAGTGAATATAGACTAAAACGTAAGACAGATAGAGGAAATCCGAAATAACCATTCGATAGAGAACAAGGTAATGAACATCTCAGCCAAGTTTGGTCCTGAAATATGCAGTTTGAAGAAAGTTATTAGCCTCGCTGTCAAGTAATGTAGTTTGTGGTCTTCTTTGACTTAGAATAATTTCCGTGTTTTTCGGCCAAATTGGCTATGCGACTCTCTGTAAGAGTGAATATAGATTAAAACGTAAGACAGATAGAGGAAATCCGAAATAACCATTCGATGGAACACAAGGTAATGAACATCTCAGCTAAGTTTGGTCCTGAAATATGCAGTTTGAAGAAAGTTATTAGCCTCGCTGTCAAGTAATGTAGTTTGTGGTCTTCTTTGACTTAGAATAATTTCCGTGTTTTTCGGCCAAATTGGCTATGCGACTCTCTGTAAGAGTGAATATAGAATAAAAAGTAAGACAGATAGAGGAAATCCGAAATAACCATTCGATGGAACACAAGGTAATGAACATCTCAGCCAAGTTTGGTCCTGAAATATGCAGTTTGAAGAAAGTTATTAGCCTCGCTGTCAAGTAATGTAGTTTGTGGTCTTCTTTGACTTAGAATAATTTCCGTGTTTTTCGGCCAAATTGGCTATGCGACTCTCTGTAAGAGTGAATATAGATTAAAAAGTAAGACAGATTGAAGAAATCCGAAATAACCATTCGATAGAACACAAGGTAATGAACATCTCAGCCAAGTTTGGTCCTGAAATATGCAGTTTGAAGAAAGTTATTAGCCTCGCTGTCAAGTAATGTAGTTTGTGGTCTTCTTTGACTTAGAATAATTTCCGTGTTTTTCGGCCAAATTGGCTATGCGACTCTCTGTAAGAGTGAATATAGATTAAAACGTAAGACAGATAGAGGAAATCCGAAATAACCATTCGATAGAGAACAAGGTAATGAACATCTCAGCCAAGTTTGGTCCTGAAATATGCAGTTTGAAGAAAGTTATTAGCCTCGCTGTCAAGTAATGTAGTTTGTGGTCTTCTTTGACTTAGAATAATTTCCGTGTTTTTCGGCCAAATTGGCTACGCGACTCTCTGTAAGAGTGAATATAGACTAAAACGTAAGACAGATAGAGGAAATCCGAAATAACCATTCGATAGAACACAAGGTAATGAACATCTCAGCCAAGTTTGGTCCTGAAATATGCAGTTTGAAGAAAGTTATTAGCCTCGCTGTCAAGTAATGTAGTTTGTGGTCTTCTTTGACTTAGAATAATTTCCGTGTTTTTCGGCCAAATTGGCTATGCGACTCTCTGTAAGAGTGAATATAGAATAAAAAGTAAGTCAGATAGAGGAAATCCGAAATAACCATTCGATGGAACACAAGGTAATGAACATCTCAGCTAAGTTTGGTCCTGAAATATGCAGTTTGAAGAAAGTTATTAGCCTCGCTGTCAAGTAATGTAGTTTGTGGTCTTCTTTGACTTAGAATAATTTCCGTGTTTTTCGGCCAAATTGGCTATGCGACTCTCTGTAAGAGTGAATATAGATTAAAACGTAAGACAGATAGAGGAAATCCGAAATAACCATTCGATGGAACACAAGGTAATGAACATCTCAGCTAAGTTTGGTCCTGAAATATGCAGTTTGAAGAAAGTTATTAGCCTCGCTGTCAAGTAATGTAGTTTGTGGTCTTCTTTGACTTAGAATAATTTCCGTGTTTTTCGGCCAAATTGGCTATGCGGCTCTCTGTAAGAGTGAATATAGATTAAAACGTAAGACAGATAGAGGAAATCCGAAATAACCATTCGATAGAGAACAAGGTAATGAACATCTCAGCCAAGTTTGGTCCTGAAATATGCAGTTTGAAGAAAGTTATTAGCCTCGCTGTCAAGTAATGTAGTTTGTGGTCTTCTTTGACTTAGAATAATTTCCGTGTTTTTCGGCCAAATTGGCTACGCGACTCTCTGTAAGAGTGAATATAGACTAAAACGTAAGACAGATAGAGGAAATCCGAAATAACCATTCGATAGAACACAAGGTAATGAACATCTCAGCCAAGTTTGGTCCTGAAATATGCAGTTTGAAGAAAGTTATTAGCCTCGCTGTCAAGTAATGTAGTTTGTGGTCTTCTTTGACTTAGAATAATTTCCGTGTTTTTCGGCCAAATTGGCTATGCGACTCTCTGTAAGAGTGAATATAGAATAAAAAGTAAGACAGATAGAGGAAATCCGAAATAACCATTCGATGGAACACAAGGTAATGAACATCTCAGCCAAGTTTGGTCCTGAAATATGCAGTTTGAAGAAAGTTATTAGCCTCGCTGTCAAGTAATGTAGTTTGTGGTCTTCTTTGACTTAGAATAATTTCCGTGTTTTTCGGCCAAATTGGCTATGCGACTCTATGTAAGAGTGAATATAGATTAAAAAGTAAGACAGATTGAAGAAATCCGAAATAACCATTCGATAGAACACAAGGTAATGAACATCTCAGCCAAGTTTGGTCCTGAAATATGCAGTTTGAAGAAAGTTATTAGCCTCGCTGTCAAGTAATGTAGTTTGTGGTCTTCTTTGACTTAGAATAATTTCCGTGTTTTTCGGCCAAATTGGCTATGCGACTCTCTGTAAGAGTGAATATAGACTAAAACGTAAGACAGATAGAGGAAATCCGAAATAACCATTCGATAGAGAACAAGGTAATGAACATCTCAGCCAAGTTTGGTCCTGAAATATGCAGTTTGAAGAAAGTTATTAGCCTCGCTGTCAAGTAATGTAGTTTTTGGTCTTCTTTGACTTAGAATAATTTCCGTGTTTTTCGGCCAAATTGGCTATGCGACTCTCTGTAAGAGTGAATATAGAATAAAAAGTAAGACAGATAGAGGAAATCCGAAATAACCATTCGATGGAACACAAGGTAATGAACATCTCAGCCAAGTTTGGTCCTGAAATATGCAGTTTGAAGAAAGTTATTAGCCTCGCTGTCAAGTAATGTAGTTTGTGGTCTTCTTTGACTTAGAATAATTTCCGTGTTTTTCGGCCAAATTGGCTATGCGACTCTCTGTAAGAGTGAATATAGATTAAAAAGTAAGACAGATTGAAGAAATCCGAAATAACCATTCGATAGAACACAAGGTAATGAACATCTCAGCCAAGTTTGGTCCTGAAATATGCAGTTTGAAGAAAGTTATTAGCCTCGCTGTCAAGTAATGTAGTTTGTGGTCTTCTTTGACTTAGAATAATTTCCGTGTTTTTCGGCCAAATTGGCTATGCGACTCTCTGTAAGAGTGAATATAGATTAAAACGTAAGACAGATAGAGGAAATCCGAAATAACCATTCGATAGAGAACAAGGTAATGAACATCTCAGCCAAGTTTGGTCCTGAAATATGCAGTTTGAAGAAAGTTATTAGCCTCGCTGTCAAGTAATGTAGTTTGTGGTCTTCTTTGACTTAGAATAATTTCCGTGTTTTTCGGCCAAATTGGCTACGCGACTCTCTGTAAGAGTGAATATAGACTAAAACGTAAGACAGATAGAGGAAATCCGAAATAACCATTCGATAGAACACAAGGTAATGAACATCTCAGCCAAGTTTGGTCCTGAAATATGCAGTTTGAAGAAAGTTATTAGCCTCGCTGTCAAGTAATGTAGTTTGTGGTCTTCTTTGACTTAGAATAATTTCCGTGTTTTTCGGCCAAATTGGCTATGCGACTCTCTGTAAGAGTGAATATAGACTAAAACGTAAGACAGATAGAGGAAATCCGAAATAACCATTCGATAGAGAACAAGGTAATGAACATCTCAGCCAAGTTTGGTCCTGAAATATGCAGTTTGAAGAAAGTTATTAGCCTCGCTGTCAAGTAATGTAGTTTGTGGTCTTCTTTGACTTAGAATAATTTCCGTGTTTTTCGGCCAAATTGGCTACGCGACTCTCTGTAAGAGTGAATATAAACTAAAAATTAAGACAGATAGAGGAAATCCGAAATAACCATTCGATAGAACACAAGGTAATGAACATCTCAGCCAAGTTTGGTCCTGAAATATGCAGTTTGAAGAAAGTTATTAGCCTCGCTGTCAAGTAATGTAGTTTGTGGTCTTCTTTGACTTAGAATAATTTCCGTGTTTTTCGGCCAAATTGGCTATGCGACTCTCTGTAAGAGTGAATATAGAATAAAAAGTAAGACTGATAGAGGAAATCCGAAATAACCATTCGATGGAACACAAGGTAATGAACATCTCAGCCAAGTTTGGTCCTGAAATATGCAGTTTGAAGAAAGTTATTAGCCTCGCTGTCAAGTAATGTAGTTTGTGGTCTTCTTTGACTTAGAATAATTTCCGTGTTTTTCGGCCAAATTGGCTATGCGACTCTCTGTAAGAGTGAATATAGATTAAAAAGTAAGACAGATTGAAGAAATCCGAAATAACCATTCGATAGAACACAAGGTAATGAACATCTCAGCCAAGTTTGGTCCTGAAATATGCAGTTTGAAGAAAGTTATTAGCCTCGCTGTCAAGTAATGTAGTTTGTGGTCTTCTTTGACTTAGAATAATTTCCATGTTTTTCGGCCAAATTGGCTATGCGACTCTCTGTAAGAGTGAATATAGACTAAAACGTAAGACAGATAGAGGAAATCCGAAATAACCATTCGATAGAGAACAAGGTAATGAACATCTCAGCCAAGTTTGGTCCTGAAATATGCAGTTTGAAGAAAGTTATTAGCCTCGCTGTCAAGTAATGTAGTTTGTGGTCTTCTTTGACTTAGAATAATTTCCGTGTTTTTCGGCCAAATTGGCTATGCGACTCTCTGTAAGAGTGGATATAGATTAAAAAGTAAGACAGATAGAGGAAATCCGAAATAACCATTCGATAGAGAACAAGGTAATGAACATCTCAGCCAAGTTTGGTCCTGAAATATGCAGTTTGAAGAAAGTTATTAGCCTCGCTGTCAAGTAATGTAGTTTGTGGTCTTCTTTGACTTAGAATAATTTCCGTGTTTTTCGGCCAAATTGGCTATGCGACTCTCTGTAAGAGTGAATATAGATTAAAAAGTAAGACAGATTGAAGAAATCCGAAATAACCATTCGATAGAACACAAGGTAATGAACATCTCAGCCAAGTTTGGTCCTGAAATATGCAGTTTGAAGAAAGTTATTAGCCTCGCTGTCAAGTAATGTAGTTTGTGGTCTTCTTTGACTTAGAATAATTTCCATGTTTTTCGGCCAAATTGGCTATGCGACTCTCTGTAAGAGTGAATATAGACTAAAACGTAAGACAGATAGAGGAAATCCGAAATAACCATTCGATAGAGAACAAGGTAATGAACATCTCAGCCAAGTTTGGTCCTGAAATATGCAGTTTGAAGAAAGTTATTAGCCTCGCTGTCAAGTAATGTAGTTTGTGGTCTTCTTTGACTTAGAATAATTTCCGTGTTTTTCGGCCAAATTGGCTACGCGACTCTCTGTAAGAGTGAATATAAACTAAAAATTAAGACAGATAGAGGAAATCCGAAATAACCATTCGATAGAACACAAGGTAATGAACATCTCAGCCAAGTTTGGTCCTGAAATATGCAGTTTGAAGAAAGTTATTAGCCTCGCTGTCAAGTAATGTAGTTTGTGGTCTTCTTTGACTTAGAATAATTTCCGTGTTTTTCGGCCAAATTGGCTATGCGACTCTCTGTAAGAGTGAATATAGAATAAAAAGTAAGACAGATAGAGGAAATCCGAAATAACCATTCGATGGAACACAAGGTAATGAACATCTCAGCCAAGTTTGGTCCTGAAATATGCAGTTTGAAGAAAGTTATTAGCCTCGCTGTCAAGTAATGTAGTTTGTGGTCTTCTTTGACTTAGAATAATTTCCGTGTTTTTCGGCCAAATTGGCTATGCGACTCTCTGTAAGAGTGAATATAGATTAAAAAGTAAGACAGATTGAAGAAATCCGAAATAACCATTCGATAGAACACAAGGTAATGAACATCTCAGCCAAGTTTGGTCCTGAAATATGCAGTTTGAAGAAAGTTATTAGCCTCGCTGTCAAGTAATGTAGTTTGTGGTCTTCTTTGACTTAAAATAATTTCCGTGTTTTTCGGCCAAATTGGCTATGCGACTCTCTGTAAGAGTGAATATAGACTAAAACGTAAGACAGATAGAGGAAATCCGAAATAACCATTCGATAGAGAACAAGGTAATGAACATCTCAGCCAAGTTTGGTCCTGAAATATGCAGTTTGAAGAAAGTTATTAGCCTCGCTGTCAAGTAATGTAGTTTGTGGTCTTCTTTGACTTAGAATAATTTCCGTGTTTTACGGCCAAATTGGCTACGCGACTCTCTGTAAGAGTGAATATAAACTAAAAATTAAGACAGATAGAGGAAATCCGAAATAACCATTCGATAGAACACAAGTTAATGAACATCTCAGCCAAGTTTGGTCCTGAAATATGCAGTTTGAAGAAAGTTATTAGCCTCGCTGTCAAGTAATGTAGTTTGTGGTCTTCTTTGACTTAGAATAATTTCCGTGTTTTACGGCCAAATTGGCTACGCGACTCTCTGTAAGAGTGAATATAAACTAAAAATTAAGACAGATAGAGAAATCCGAAATAACCATTCGATAGAACACAAGGTAATGAACATCTCAGCCAAGTTTGGTCCTGAAATATGCAGTTTGAAGAAAGTTATTAGCCTCGCTGTCAAGTAATGTAGTTTGTGGTCTTCTTTGACTTAGAATAATTTCCGTGTTTTTCGGCCAAATTGGCTACGCGACTCTCTGTAAGAGTGAATATAGATTAAAAAGTAAGACAGATAGAATAAATCCGAAACAACTATTCGATAGAGAACAAGGTAATGAACATCTCAGCCAAGTTTGGTCCTGAAATATGCAGTTTGAAGAAAGTTATTAGCCTCGCTGTCAAGTAATGTAGTTTGTGGTCTTCTTTGACTTAGAATAATTTCCGTGTTTTTCGGCCAAATTGGCTACGCGGCTCTCTGTAAGAGTGAATATAGACTAAAAAGTAAGACAGATAGAGGAAATCCGAAATAACCATTCGATAGAACACAAGGTAATGAACATCTCAGCCAAGTTTGGTCCTGAAATATGCAGTTTGAAGAAAGTTATTAGCCTCGCTGTCAAGTAATGTAGTTTGTGGTCTTCTTTGACTTAGAATAATTTCCATGTTTTTCGGCCAAATTGGCTATGCGACTCTCTGTAAGAGTGAATATAGATTAAAAAGTAAGACAGATAGAAGAAATCCGAAATAACCATTCGATAGAGAACAAGGTAATGAACATCTCAGCCAAGTTTGGTCCTGAAATATGCAGTTTGAAGAAAGTTATTAGCCTCGCTGTCAAGTAATGTAGTTTGTGGTCTTCTTTGACTTAGAATAATTTCCATGTTTTTCGGCCAAATTGGCTGTGCGACTCTCTGTAAGAGTGAATACAGATTAAAAAGTAAGACAGATAGAAGAAATCCGAAATAACCATTCGATAGAGAACAAAGTAATGAACATCTCAGCCAAGTTTGGTCCTGAAATATGCAGTTTGAAGAAAGTTATTAGCCTCGCTGTCAAGTAATGTAGTTTGTGGTCTTCTTTGACTTAGAATAATTTCCGTGTTTTTCGGCCAAATTGGCTATGCGACTCTCTGTAAGAGTGAATATAGACTAAAACGTAAGACAGATAGAGGAAATCCGAAATAACCTTTCGATAGAACACAAGGTAATGAACATCTCAGCCAAGTTTGGTCCTGAAATATGCAGTTTGAAGAAAGTTATTAGCCTCGCTGTCAAGTAATGTAGTTTGTGGTCTTCTTTGACTTAGAATAATTTCCATGTTTTTCGGCCAAATTGGCTATGCGACTCTCTGTAAGAGTGAATATAGATTAAAAAGTAAGACAGATAGAAGAAATCCGAAATAACCATTCGATAGAGAACAAGGTAATGAACATCTCAGCCAAGTTTGGTCCTGAAATATGCAGTTTGAAGAAAGTTATTAGCCTCGCTGTCAAGTAATGTAGTTTGTGGTCTTCTTTGACTTAGAATAATTTCCGTGTTTTTCGGCCAAATTGGCTATGCGACTCTCTGTAAGAGTGAATATAGATTAAAAAGTAAGACAGATTGAAGAAATCCGAAATAACCATTCGATAGAACACAAGGTAATGAACATCTCAGCCAAGTTTGGTCCTGAAATATGCAGTTTGAAGAAAGTTATTAGCCTCGCTGTCAAGTAATGTAGTTTGTGGTCTTCTTTGACTTAAAATAATTTCCGTGTTTTTCGGCCAAATTGGCTATGCGACTCTCTGTAAGAGTGAATATAGACTAAAACGTAAGACAGATAGAGGAAATCCGAAATAACCATTCGATAGAGAACAAGGTAATGAACATCTCAGCCAAGTTTGGTCCTGAAATATGCAGTTTGAAGAAAGTTATTAGCCTCGCTGTCAAGTAATGTAGTTTGTGGTCTTCTTTGACTTAGAATAATTTCCGTGTTTTACGGCCAAATTGGCTACGCGACTCTCTGTAAGAGTGAATATAAACTAAAAATTAAGACAGATAGAGGAAATCCGAAATAACCATTCGATAGAACACAAGGTAATGAACATCTCAGCCAAGTTTGGTCCTGAAATATGCAGTTTGAAGAAAGTTATTAGCCTCGCTGTCAAGTAATGTAGTTTGTGGTCTTCTTTGACTTAGAATAATTTCCGTGTTTTACGGCCAAATTGGCTACGCGACTCTCTGTAAGAGTGAATATAAACTAAAAATTAAGACAGATAGAGAAATCCGAAATAACCATTCGATAGAACACAAGGTAATGAACATCTCAGCCAAGTTTGGTCTTGAAATATGCAGTTTGAAGAAAGTTATTAGCCTCGCTGTCAAGTAATGTAGTTTGTGGTCTTCTTTGACTTAGAATAATTTCCGTGTTTTTCGGCCAAATTGGCTACGCGACTCTCTGTAAGAGTGAATATAGATTAAAAAGTAAGACAGATAGAATAAATCCGAAACAACTATTCGATAGAGAACAAGGTAATGAACATCTCAGCCAAGTTTGGTCCTGAAATATGCAGTTTGAAGAAAGTTATTAGCCTCGCTGTCAAGTAATGTAGTTTGTGGTCTTCTTTGACTTAGAATAATTTCCGTGTTTTTCGGCCAAATTGGCTACGCGGCTCTCTGTAAGAGTGAATATAGATTAAAAAGTAAGACAGATAGAGGAAATCCGAAATAACCATTCGATAGAACACAAGGTAATGAACATCTCAGCCAAGTTTGGTCCTGAAATATGCAGTTTGAAGAAAGTTATTAGCCTCGCTGTCAAGTAATGTAGTTTGTGGTCTTCTTTGACTTAGAATAATTTCCATGTTTTTCGGCCAAATTGGCTATGCGACTCTCTGTAAGAGTGAATATAGATTAAAAAGTAAGACAGATAGAAGAAATCCGAAATAACCATTCGATAGAGAACAAGGTAATGAACATCTCAGCCAAGTTTGGTCCTGAAATATGCAGTTTGAAGAAAGTTATTAGCCTCGCTGTCAAGTAATGTAGTTTGTGGTCTTCTTTGACTTAGAATAATTTCCATGTTTTTCGGCCAAATTGGCTGTGCGACTCTCTGTAAGAGTGAATACAGATTAAAAAGTAAGACAGATAGAAGAAATCCGAAATAACCATTCGATAGAGAACAAAGTAATGAACATCTCAGCCAAGTTTGGTCCTGAAATATGCAGTTTGAAGAAAGTTATTAGCCTCGCTGTCAAGTAATGTAGTTTGTGGTCTTCTTTGACTTAGAATAATTTCCGTGTTTTTCGGCCAAATTGGCTATGCGACTCTCTGTAAGAGTGAATATAGATTAAAACGTAAGACAGATAGAGGAAATCCGAAACAACCATTCGATAGAGAACAAGGTAATGAACATCTCAGCCAAGTTTGGTCCTGAAATATGCAGTTTGAAGAAAGTTATTAGCCTCGCTGTGAAGTAATGTAGTTTGTGGTCTTCTTTGACTTAGAATAATTTCCGTGTTTTTCGGCCAAATTGGCTATGCGACTCTCTGTAAGAGTGAATATAGATTAAAAAGTAAGACAGATAGAAGAAATCCGAAATAACCATTCGATAGAGAACAAGGTAATGAACATCTCAGCCAAGTTTGGTCCTGAAATATGCAGTTTGAAGAAAGTTATTAGCCTCGCTGTCAAGTAATGTAGTTTGTGGTCTTCTTTGACTTAGAATAATTTCCATGTTTTTCGGCCAAATTGGCTATGCGACTCTCTGTAAGAGTGAATATAGATTAAAAAGTAAGACAGATAGAAGAAATCCGAAATAACCATTCGATAGAGAACAAGGTAATGAACATCTCAGCCAAGTTTGGTCCTGAAATATGCAGTTTGAAGAAAGTTATTAGCCTCGCTGTCAAGTAATGTAGTTTGTGGTCTTCTTTGACTTAGAATAATTTCCATGTTTTTCGGCCAAATTGGCTATGCGACTCTCTGTAAGAGTGAATATAGATTAAAAAGTAAGACAGATAGAAGAAATCCGAAATAACCATTCGATAGAGAACAAGGTAATGAACATCTCAGCCAAGTTTGGTCCTGAAATATGCAGTTTGAAGAAAGTTATTAGCCTCGCTGTCAAGTAATGTAGTTTGTGGTCTTCTTTGACTTAGAATAATTTCCATGTTTTTCGGCCAAATTGGCTGTGCGACTCTCTGTAAGAGTGAATACAGATTAACAAGTAAGACAGATAGAAGAAATCCGAAATAACCATTCGATAGAGAACAAGGTAATGAACATCTCAGCCAAGTTTGGTCCTGAAATATGCAGTTTGAAGAAAGGTATTAGCCTCGCTGTCAAGTAATGTAGTTTGTGGTCTTCTTTGACTTAGAATAATTTCCGTGTTTTTCGGCCAAATTGGCTACGCGACTCTCTGTAAGAGTGAATATAGATTAAAACGTAAGACAGATAGAGGAAATCCGAAATAACCATTCGATAGAGAACAAAGTAATGAACATCTCAGCCAAGTTTGGTCCTGAAATATGCAGTTTGAAGAAAGTTATTAGCCTCGCTGTCAAGTAATGTAGTTTGTGGTCTTCTTTGACTTAGAATAATTTCCATGTTTTTCGGCCAAATTGGCTATGCGACTCTCTGTAAGAGTGAATATAGATTAAAAAGTAAGACAGATAGAAGAAATCCGAAATAACCATTCGATAGAACACAAGGTAATGAACATCTCAGCCAAGTTTGGTCCTGAAATATGCAGTTTGAAGAAAGTTATTAGCCTCGCTGTCAAGTAATGTAGTTTGTGGTCTTCTTTGACTTAGAATAATTTCCGTGTTTTTCGGCCAAATTGGCTACGCGACTCTCTGTAAGAGTGAATATAGACAAAAAAGTAAGACAGATAGAGGAAATCCGAAATAACCATTCGATAGAACACAAGGTAATGAACATCTCAGCCAAGTTTGGTCCTGAAATATGCAGTTTGAAGAAAGTTATTAGCCTCGCTGTCAAGTAATGTAGTTTGTGGTCTTCTTTGACTTAGAATAATTTCCGTGTTTTTCGGCCAAATTGGCTATGCGACTCTCTGTAAGAGTGAATATAGATTAAAAAGTAAGACAGATAGAGGAAATCCGAAATAACCATTCGATAGAACACAAGGTAATGAACATCTCAGCCAAGTTTGGTCCTGAAATATGCAGTTTGAAGAAAGTTATTAGCCTCGCTGTCAAGTAATGTAGTTTGTGGTCTTCTTTGACTTAGAATAATTTCCATGTTTTTCGGCCAAATTGGCTATGCGACTCTCTGTAAGAGTGAATATAGATTAAAAAGTAAGACAGATAGAAGAAATCCGAAATAACCATTCGATAGAACACCAGGTAATGAACATCTCAGCTAAGTTTGGTCCTGAAATATGCAGTTTGAAGAAAGTTATTAGCCTCGCTGTCAAGTAATGTAGTTTGTGGTCTTCTTTGACTTAGAATAATTTCCGTGTTTTTCGGCCAAATTGGCTACGCGACTCTCTGTAAGAGTGAATATAGATTAAAAAGTAAGACAGATAGAAGAAATCCGAAATAACCATTCGATAGAGAACAAGGTAATGAACATCTCAGCCAAGTTTGGTCCTGAAATATGCAGTTTGAAGAAAGTTATTAGCCTCGCTGTCAAGTAATGTAGTTTGTGGTCTTCTTTGACTTAGAATAATTTCCATGTTTTTCGGCCAAATTGGCTGTGCGACTCTCTGTAAGAGTGAATACAGATTAAAAAGTAAGACAGATAGAAGAAATCCGAAATAACCATTCGATAGAGAACAAAGTAATGAACATCTCAGCCAAGTTTGGTCCTGAAATATGCAGTTTGAAGAAAGTTATTAGCCTCGCTGTCAAGTAATGTAGTTTGTGGTCTTCTTTGACTTAGAATAATTTCCATGTTTTTCGGCCAAATTGGCTATGCGACTCTCTGTAAGAGTGAATATAGATTAAAAAGTAAGACAGATAGAAGAAATCCGAAATAACCATTCGATAGAACACAAGGTAATGAACATCTCAGCCAAGTTTGGTCCTGAAATATGCAGTTTGAAGAAAGTTATTAGCCTCGCTGTCAAGTAATGTAGTTTGTGGTCTTCTTTGACTTAGAATAATTTCCGTGTTTTTCGGCCAAATTGGCTATGCGACTCTCTGTAAGAGTGAATATAGATTAAAAAGTAAGACAGATAGAGGAAATCCGAAATAACCATTCGATAGAACACAAGGTAATGAACATCTCAGCCAAGTTTGGTCCTGAAATATGCAGTTTGAAGAAAGTTATTAGCCTCGCTGTCAAGTAATGTAGTTTGTGGTCTTCTTTGACTTAGAATAATTTCCATGTTTTTCGGCCAAATTGGCTATGCGACTCTCTGTAAGAGTGAATATAGATTAAAAAGTAAGACAGATAGAAGAAATCCGAAATAACCATTCGATAGAACACAAGGTAATGAACATCTCAGCCAAGTTTGGTCCTGAAATATGCAGTTTGAAGAAAGTTATTAGCCTCGCTGTCAAGTAATGTAGTTTGTGGTCTTCTTTGACTTAGAATAATTTCCGTGATTTTCGGCCAAATTGGCTACGCGACTCTCTGTAAGAGTGAATATAGATTAAAAAGTAAGACAGATAGAAGAAATCCGAAATAACCATTCGATAGAGAACAAGGTAATGAACATCTCAGCCAAGTTTGGTCCTGAAATATGCAGTTTGAAGAAAGTTATTAGCCTCGCTGTCAAGTAATGTAGTTTGTGGTCTTCTTTGACTTAGAATAATTTCCATGTTTTTCGGCCAAATTGGCTATGCGACTCTCTGTAAGAGTGAATATAGATTAAAAAGTAAGACAGATAGAAGAAATCCGAAATAACCATTCGATAGAGAACAAGGTAATGAACATCTCAGCCAAGTTTGGTCCTGAAATATGCAGTTTGAAGAAAGTTATTAGCCTCGCTGTCAAGTAATGTAGTTTGTGGTCTTCTTTGACTTAGAATAATTTCCATGTTTTTCGGCCAAATTGGCTATGCGACTCTCTGTAAGAGTGAATACAGATTAACAAGTAAGACAGATAGAAGAAATCCGAAATAACCATTCGATAGAGAACAAGGTAATGAACATCTCAGCCAAGTTTGGTCCTGAAATATGCAGTTTGAAGAAAGTTATTAGCCTCGCTGTCAAGTAATGTAGTTTGTGGTCTTCTTTGACTTAGAATAATTTCCATGTTTTTCGGCCAAATTGGCTGTGCGACTCTCTGTAAGAGTGAATACAGATTAAAAAGTAAGACAGATAGAAGAAATCCGAAATAACCATTCGATAGAGAACAAGGTAATGAACATCTCAGCCAAGTTTGGTCCTGAAATATGCAGTTTGAAGAAAGGTATTAGCCTCGCTGTCAAGTAATGTAGTTTGTGGTCTTCTTTGACTTAGAATAATTTCCGTGTTTTTCGGCCAAATTGGCTACGCGACTCTCTGTAAGAGTGAATATAGATTAAAACGTAAGACAGATAGAGGAAATCCGAAATAACCATTCGATAGAGAACAAAGTAATGAACATCTCAGCCAAGTTTGGTCCTGAAATATGCAGTTTGAAGAAAGTTATTAGCCTCGCTGTCAAGTAATGTAGTTTGTGGTCTTCTTTGACTTAGAATAATTTCCATGTTTTTCGGCCAAATTGGCTATGCGACTCTCTGTAAGAGTGAATATAGATTAAAAAGTAAGACAGATAGAAGAAATCCGAAATAACCATTCGATAGAACACAAGGTAATGAACATCTCAGCCAAGTTTGGTCCTGAAATATGCAGTTTGAAGAAAGTTATTAGCCTCGCTGTCAAGTAATGTAGTTTGTGGTCTTCTTTGACTTAGAATAATTTCCGTGTTTTTCGGCCAAATTGGCTACGCGACTCTCTGTAAGAGTGAATATAGACAAAAAAGTAAGACAGATAGAGGAAATCCGAAATAACCATTCGATAGAACACAAGGTAATGAACATCTCAGCCAAGTTTGGTCCTGAAATATGCAGTTTGAAGAAAGTTATTAGCCTCGCTGTCAAGTAATGTAGTTTGTGGTCTTCTTTGACTTAGAATAATTTCCGTGTTTTTCGGCCAAATTGGCTATGCGACTCTCTGTAAGAGTGAATATAGATTAAAAAGTAAGACAGATAGAGGAAATCCGAAATAACCATTCGATAGAACACAAGGTAATGAACATCTCAGCCAAGTTTGGTCCTGAAATATGCAGTTTGAAGAAAGTTATTAGCCTCGCTGTCAAGTAATGTAGTTTGTGGTCTTCTTTGACTTAGAATAATTTCCATGTTTTTCGGCCAAATTGGCTATGCGACTCTCTGTAAGAGTGAATATAGATTAAAAAGTAAGACAGATAGAAGAAATCCGAAATAACCATTCGATAGAACACAAGGTAATGAACATCTCAGCTAAGTTTGGTCCTGAAATATGCAGTTTGAAGAAAGTTATTAGCCTCGCTGTCAAGTAATGTAGTTTGTGGTCTTCTTTGACTTAGAATAATTTCCGTGATTTTCGGCCAAATTGGCTACGCGACTCTCTGTAAGAGTGAATATAGATTAAAAAGTAAGACAGATAGAAGAAATCCGAAATAACCATTCGATAGAGAACAAGGTAATGAACATCTCAGCCAAGTTTGGTCCTGAAATATGCAGTTTGAAGAAAGTTATTAGCCTCGCTGTCAAGTAATGTAGTTTGTGGTCTTCTTTGACTTAGAATAATTTCCATGTTTTTCGGCCAAATTGGCTGTGCGACTCTCTGTAAGAGTGAATACAGATTAAAAAGTAAGACAGATAGAAGAAATCCGAAATAACCATTCGATAGAGAACAAAGTAATGAACATCTCAGCCAAGTTTGGTCCTGAAATATGCAGTTTGAAGAAAGTTATTAGCCTCGCTGTCAAGTAATGTAGTTTGTGGTCTTCTTTGACTTAGAATAATTTCCATGTTTTTCGGCCAAATTGGCTATGCGACTCTCTGTAAGAGTGAATATAGATTAAAAAGTAAGACAGATAGAAGAAATCCGAAATAACCATTCGATAGAACACAAGGTAATGAACATCTCAGCCAAGTTTGGTCCTGAAATATGCAGTTTGAAGAAAGTTATTAGCCTCGCTGTCAAGTAATGTAGTTTGTGGTCTTCTTTGACTTAGAATAATTTCCGTGTTTTTCGGCCAAATTGGCTATGCGACTCTCTGTAAGAGTGAATATAGATTAAAAAGTAAGACAGATAGAGGAAATCCGAAATAACCATTCGATAGAACACAAGGTAATGAACATCTCAGCCAAGTTTGGTCCTGAAATATGCAGTTTGAAGAAAGTTATTAGCCTCGCTGTCAAGTAATGTAGTTTGTGGTCTTCTTTGACTTAGAATAATTTCCATGTTTTTCGGCCAAATTGGCTATGCGACTCTCTGTAAGAGTGAATATAGATTAAAAAGTAAGACAGATAGAAGAAATCCGAAATAACCATTCGATAGAACACAAGGTAATGAACATCTCAGCTAAGTTTGGTCCTGAAATATGCAGTTTGAAGATAGTTATTAGCCTCGCTGTCAAGTAATGTAGTTTGTGGTCTTCTTTGACTTAGAATAATTTCCGTGATTTTCGGCCAAATTGGCTACGCGACTCTCTGTAAGAGTGAATATAGATTAAAAAGTAAGACAGATAGAATAAATCCGAAATAACCATTCGATAGAGAACAAGGTAATGAACATCTCAGCCAAGTTTGGTCCTGAAATATGCAGTTTGAAGAAAGTTATTAGCCTCGCTGTCAAGTAATGTAGTTTGTGGTCTTCTTTGACTTAGAATAATTTCCATGTTTTTCGGCCAAATTGGCTATGCGACTCTCTGTAAGAGTGAATATAGATTAAAAAGTAAGACAGATAGAAGAAATCCGAAATAACCATTTGATAGAGAACAAGGTAATGAACATCTCAGCCAAGTTTGGTCCTGAAATATGCAGTTTGAAGAAAGTTATTAGCCTCGCTGTCAAGTAATGTAGTTTGTGGTCTTCTTTGACTTAGAATAATTTCCATGTTTTTCGGCCAAATTGGCTGTGCGACTCTCTGTAAGAGTGAATACAGATTAAAAAGTAAGACAGATAGAAGAAATCCGAAATAACCATTCGATAGAGAACAAAGTAATGAACATCTCAGCCAAGTTTGGTCCTGAAATATGCAGTTTGAAGAAAGTTATTAGCCTCGCTGTCAAGTAATGTAGTTTGTGTTCTTCTTTGACTTAGAATAATTTCCGTGTTTTTCGGCCAAATTGGCTATGCGACTCTCTGTAAGAGTGAATATAGATTAAAAAGTAAGACAGATAGAGGAAATCCGAAATAACCATTCGATAGAACACAAGGTAATGAACATCTCAGCCAAGTTTGGTCCTGAAATATGCAGTTTGAAGAAAGTTATTAGCCTCGCTGTCAAGTAATGTAGTTTGTGGTCTTCTTTGACTTAGAATAATTTCCATGTTTTTCGGCCAAATTGGCTATGCGACTCTCTGTAAGAGTGAATATAGATTAAAAAGTAAGACAGATAGAAGAAATCCGAAATAACCATTCGATAGAGAACAAGGTAATGAACATCTCAGCCAAGTTTGGTCCTGAAATATGCAGTTTGAAGAAAGTTATTAGCCTCGCTGTCAAGTAATGTAGTTTGTGGTCTTCTTTGACTTAGAATAATTTCCATGTTTTTCGGCCAAATTGGCTATGCGACTCTCTGTAAGAGTGAATATAGATTAAAAAGTAAGACAGATAGAAGAAATCCGAAATAACCATTCGATAGAGAACAAGGTAATGAACATCTCAGCCAAGTTTGGTCCTGAAATATGCAGTTTGAAGAAAGTTATTAGCCTCGCTGTCAAGTAATGTAGTTTGTGGTCTTCTTTGACTTAGAATAATTTCCATGTTTTTCGGCCAAATTGGCTGTGCGACTCTCTGTAAGAGTGAATACAGATTAAAAAGTAAGACAGATAGAAGAAATCCGAAATAACCATTCGATAGAGAACAAGGTAATGAACATCTCAGCCAAGTTTGGTCCTGAAATATGCAGTTTGAAGAAAGTTATTAGCCTCGCTGTCAAGTAATGTAGTTTGTGGTCTTCTTTGACTTAGAATAATTTCCATGTTTTTCGGCCAAATTGGCTATGCGACTCTCTGTAAGAGTGAATATAGATTAAAAAGTAAGACAGATAGAAGAAATCCGAAATAACCATTCGATAGAACACAAGGTAATGAACATCTCAGCCAAGTTTGGTCCTGAAATATGCAGTTTGAAGAAAGTTATTAGCCTCGCTGTCAAGTAATGTAGTTTGTGGTCTTCTTTGACTTAGAATAATTTCCGTGTTTTTCGGCCAAATTGGCTACGCGACTCTCTGTAA
Source organism: Gibbula magus (assembly GCA_936450465.1). Lineage (NCBI taxonomy): Eukaryota > Metazoa > Mollusca > Gastropoda > Trochida > Trochidae > Gibbula > Gibbula magus. The sequence continues at coordinate 57,161,973 of OW388295.1, forward strand.
GAGTGAATATAGACAAAAAAGTAAGACAGATAGAGGAAATCCGAAATAACCATTCGATAGAACACAAGGTAATGAACATCTCAGCCAAGTTTGGTCCTGAAATATGCAGTTTGAAGAAAGTTATTAGCCTCGCTGTCAAGTAATGTAGTTTGTGGTCTTCTTTGACTTAGAATAATTTCCGTGTTTTTCGGCCAAATTGGCTATGCGACTCTCTGTAAGAGTGAATATAGATTAAAACGTAAGACAGATAGAAGAAATCCGAAATAACCATTCGATAGAGAACAAGGTAATGAACATCTCAGCCAAGTTTGGTCCTGAAATATGCAGTTTGAAGAAAGTTATTAGCCTCGCTGTCAAGTAATGTAGTTTGTGGTCTTCTTTGACTTAGAATAATTTCCGTGTTTTTCGGCCAAATTGGCTATGCGACTCTCTGTAAGAGTGAATATAGACTAAAAAGTAAGACAGATAGAGGAAATCCGAAATAACCATTCGATAGAACACAAGGTAATGAACATCTCAGCCAAGTTTGGTCCTGAAATATGCAGTTTGAAGAAAGTTATTAGCCTCGCTGTCAAGTAATGTAGTTTGTGGTCTTCTTTGACTTAGAATAATTTCCGTGTTTTTCGGCCAAATTGGCTATGCGACTCTCTGTAAGAGTGAATATAGATTAAAAAGTAAGACAGATAGAAGAAATCCGAAATAACCATTCGATAGAGAACAAGGTAATGAACATCTCAGCCAAGTTTGGTCCTGAAATATGCAGTTTGAAGAAAGTTATTAGCCTCGCTGTCAAGTAATGTAGTTTGTGGTCTTCTTTGACTTAGAATAATTTCCGTGTTTTTCGGCCAAATTGGCTATGCGACTCTCTGTAAGAGTGAATATAGACTAAAACGTAAGACAGATAGAGGAAATCCGAAATAACCATTCGATAGAGAACAAGGTAATGAACATCTCAGCCAAGTTTGGTCCTGAAATATGCAGTTTGAAGAAAGTTATTAGCCTCGCTGTCAAGTAATGTAGTTTGTGGTCTTCTTTGACTTAGAATAATTTCCGTGTTTTTCGGCCAAATTGGCTACGCGACTCTCTGTAAGAGTGAATATAAACTAAAAATTAAGACAGATAGAGGAAATCCGAAATAACCATTCGATAGAACACAAGGTAATGAACATCTCAGCCAAGTTTGGTCCTGAAATATGCAGTTTGAAGAAAGTTATTAGCCTCGCTGTCAAGTAATGTAGTTTGTGGTCTTCTTTGACTTAGAATAATTTCCGTGTTTTTCGGCCAAATTGGCTATGCGACTCTCTGTAAGAGTGAACATAGAATAAAAAGTAAGACAGATAGAGGAAATCCGAAATAACCATTCGATGGAACACAAGGTAATGAACATCTCAGCCAAGTTTGGTCCTGAAATATGCAGTTTGAAGAAAGTTATTAGCCTCGCTGTCAAGTAATGTAGTTTGTGGTCTTCTTTGACTTAGAATAATTTCCGTGTTTTTCGGCCAAATTGGCTATGCGACTCTCTGTAAGAGTGAATATAGATTAAAAAGTAAGACAGATTGAAGAAATCCGAAATAACCATTCGATAGAACACAAGGTAATGAACATCTCAGCCAAGTTTGGTCCTGAAATATGCAGTTTGAAGAAAGTTATTAGCCTCGCTGTCAAGTAATGTAGTTTGTGGTCTTCTTTGACTTAGAATAATTTCCGTGTTTTTCGGCCAAATTGGCTATGCGACTCTCTGTAAGAGTGAATATAGACTAAAACGTAAGACAGATAGAGGAAATCCGAAATAACCATTCGATAGAGAACAAGGTAATGAACATCTCAGCCAAGTTTGGTCCTGAAATATGCAGTTTGAAGAAAGTTATTAGCCTCGCTGTCAAGTAATGTAGTTTGTGGTCTTCTTTGACTTAGAATAATTTCCGTGTTTTTCGGCCAAATTGGCTACGCGACTCTCTGTAAGAGTGAATATAAACTAAAAATTAAGACAGATAGAGGAAATCCGAAATAACCATTCGATAGAACACAAGGTAATGAACATCTCAGCCAAGTTTGGTCCTGAAATATGCAGTTTGAAGAAAGTTATTAGCCTCGCTGTCAAGTAATGTAGTTTGTGGTCTTCTTTGACTTAGAATAATTTCCGTGTTTTTCGGCCAAATTGGCTATGCGACTCTCTGTAAGAGTGATTATAGAATAAAAAGTAAGACAGATAGAGGAAATCCGAAATAACCATTCGATGGAACACAAGGTAATGAACATCTCAGCCAAGTTTGGTCCTGAAATATGCAGTTTGAAGAAAGTTATTAGCCTCGCTGTCAAGTAATGTAGTTTGTGGTCTTCTTTGACTTAGAATAATTTCCGTGTTTTTCGGCCAAATTGGCTATGCGACTCTCTGTAAGAGTGAATATAGATTAAAAAGTAAGACAGATTGAAGAAATCCGAAATAACCATTCGATAGAACACAAGGTAATGAACATCTCAGCCAAGTTTGGTCCTGAAATATGCAGTTTGAAGAAAGTTATTAGCCTCGCTGTCAAGTAATGTAGTTTGTGGTCTTCTTTGACTTAAAATAATTTCCGTGTTTTTCGGCCAAATTGGCTATGCGACTCTCTGTAAGAGTGAATATAGACTAAAACGTAAGACAGATAGAGGAAATCCGAAATAACCATTCGATAGAGAACAAGGTAATGAACATCTCAGCCAAGTTTGGTCCTGAAATATGCAGTTTGAAGAAAGTTATTAGCCTCGCTGTCAAGTAATGTAGTTTGTGGTCTTCTTTGACTTAGAATAATTTCCGTGTTTTACGGCCAAATTGGCTACGCGACTCTCTGTAAGAGTGAATATAAACTAAAAATTAAGACAGATAGAGGAAATCCGAAATAACCATTCGATAGAACACAAGGTAATGAACATCTCAGCCAAGTTTGGTCCTGAAATATGCAGTTTGAAGAAAGTTATTAGCCTCGCTGTCAAGTAATGTAGTTTGTGGTCTTCTTTGACTTAGAATAATTTCCGTGTTTTACGGCCAAATTGGCTACGCGACTCTCTGTAAGAGTGAATATAAACTAAAAATTAAGACAGATAGAGAAATCCGAAATAACCATTCGATAGAACACAAGGTAATGAACATCTCAGCCAAGTTTGGTCCTGAAATATGCAGTTTGAAGAAAGTTATTAGCCTCGCTGTCAAGTAATGTAGTTTGTGGTCTTCTTTGACTTAGAATAATTTCCGTGTTTTTCGGCCAAATTGGCTACGCGACTCTCTGTAAGAGTGAATATAGATTAAAAAGTAAGACAGATAGAATAAATCCGAAACAACTATTCGATAGAGAACAAGGTAATGAACATCTCAGCCAAGTTTGGTCCTGAAATATGCAGTTTGAAGAAAGTTATTAGCCTCGCTGTCAAGTAATGTAGTTTGTGGTCTTCTTTGACTTAGAATAATTTCCGTGTTTTTCGGCCAAATTGGCTACGCGGCTCTCTGTAAGAGTGAATATAGACTAAAAAGTAAGACAGATAGAGGAAATCCGAAATAACCATTCGATAGAACACAAGGTAATGAACATCTCAGCCAAGTTTGGTCCTGAAATATGCAGTTTGAAGAAAGTTATTAGCCTCGCTGTCAAGTAATGTAGTTTGTGGTCTTCTTTGACTTAGAATAATTTCCGTGTTTTTCGGCCAAATTGGCTATGCGACTCTCTGTAAGAGTGATTATAGAATAAAAAGTAAGACAGATAGAGGAAATCCGAAATAACCATTCGATGGAACACAAGGTAATGAACATCTCAGCCAAGTTTGGTCCTGAAATATGCAGTTTGAAGAAAGTTATTAGCCTCGCTGTCAAGTAATGTAGTTTGTGGTCTTCTTTGACTTAGAATAATTTCCGTGTTTTTCGGCCAAATTGGCTATGCGACTCTCTGTAAGAGTGAATATAGATTAAAAAGTAAGACAGATTGAAGAAATCCGAAATAACCATTCGATAGAACACAAGGTAATGAACATCTCAGCCAAGTTTGGTCCTGAAATATGCAGTTTGAAGAAAGTTATTAGCCTCGCTGTCAAGTAATGTAGTTTGTGGTCTTCTTTGACTTAAAATAATTTCCGTGTTTTTCGGCCAAATTGGCTATGCGACTCTCTGTAAGAGTGAATATAGACTAAAACGTAAGACAGATAGAGGAAATCCGAAATAACCATTCGATAGAGAACAAGGTAATGAACATCTCAGCCAAGTTTGGTCCTGAAATATGCAGTTTGAAGAAAGTTATTAGCCTCGCTGTCAAGTAATGTAGTTTGTGGTCTTCTTTGACTTAGAATAATTTCCGTGTTTTACGGCCAAATTGGCTACGCGACTCTCTGTAAGAGTGAATATAAACTAAAAATTAAGACAGATAGAGGAAATCCGAAATAACCATTCGATAGAACACAAGGTAATGAACATCTCAGCCAAGTTTGGTCCTGAAATATGCAGTTTGAAGAAAGTTATTAGCCTCGCTGTCAAGTAATGTAGTTTGTGGTCTTCTTTGACTTAGAATAATTTCCGTGTTTTACGGCCAAATTGGCTACGCGACTCTCTGTAAGAGTGAATATAAACTAAAAATTAAGACAGATAGAGAAATCCGAAATAACCATTCGATAGAACACAAGGTAATGAACATCTCAGCCAAGTTTGGTCCTGAAATATGCAGTTTGAAGAAAGTTATTAGCCTCGCTGTCAAGTAATGTAGTTTGTGGTCTTCTTTGACTTAGAATAATTTCCGTGTTTTTCGGCCAAATTGGCTACGCGACTCTCTGTAAGAGTGAATATAGATTAAAAAGTAAGACAGATAGAATAAATCCGAAACAACTATTCGATAGAGAACAAGGTAATGAACATCTCAGCCAAGTTTGGTCCTGAAATATGCAGTTTGAAGAAAGTTATTAGCCTCGCTGTCAAGTAATGTAGTTTGTGGTCTTCTTTGACTTAGAATAATTTCCGTGTTTTTCGGCCAAATTGGCTACGCGGCTCTCTGTAAGAGTGAATATAGACTAAAACGTAAGACAGATAGAGGAAATCCGAAATAACCATTCGATAGAACACAAGGTAATGAACATCTCAGCCAAGTTTGGTCCTGAAATATGCAGTTTGAAGAAAGTTATTAGCCTCGCTGTCAAGTAATGTAGTTTGTGGTCTTCTTTGACTTAGAATAATTTCCATGTTTTTCGGCCAAATTGGCTATGCGACTCTCTGTAAGAGTGAATATAGATTAAAAAGTAAGACAGATAGAAGAAATCCGAAATAACCATTCGATAGAACACAAGGTAATGAACATCTCAGCTAAGTTTGGTCCTGAAATATGCAGTTTGAAGAAAGTTATTAGCCTCGCTGTCAAGTAATGTAGTTTGTGGTCTTCTTTGACTTAGAATAATTTCCGTGATTTTCGGCCAAATTGGCTACGCGACTCTCTGTAAGAGTGAATATAGATTAAAAAGTAAGACAGATAGAAGAAATCCGAAATAACCATTCGATAGAGAACAAGGTAATGAACATCTCAGCCAAGTTTGGTCCTGAAATATGCAGTTTGAAGAAAGTTATTAGCCTCGCTGTCAAGTAATGTAGTTTGTGGTCTTCTTTGACTTAGAATAATTTCCATGTTTTTCGGCCAAATTGGCTATGCGACTCTCTGTAAGAGTGAATATAGATTAAAAAGTAAGACAGATAGAAGAAATCCGAAATAACCATTTGATAGAGAACAAGGTAATGAACATCTCAGCCAAGTTTGGTCCTGAAATATGCAGTTTGAAGAAAGTTATTAGCCTCGCTGTCAAGTAATGTAGTTTGTGGTCTTCTTTGACTTAGAATAATTTCCATGTTTTTCGGCCAAATTGGCTGTGCGACTCTCTGTAAGAGTGAATACAGATTAACAAGTAAGACAGATAGAAGAAATCCGAAATAACCATTCGATAGAGAACAAAGTAATGAACATCTCAGCCAAGTTTGGTCCTGAAATATGCAGTTTGAAGAAAGTTATTAGCCTCGCTGTCAAGTAATGTAGTTTGTGGTCTTCTTTGACTTAGAATAATTTCCGTGTTTTTCGGCCAAATTGGCTATGCGACTCTCTGTAAGAGTGAATATAGATTAAAAAGTAAGACAGATAGAGGAAATCCGAAATAACCATTCGATAGAACACAAGGTAATGAACATCTCAGCCAAGTTTGGTCCTGAAATATGCAGTTTGAAGAAAGTTATTAGCCTCGCTGTCAAGTAATGTAGTTTGTGGTCTTCTTTGACTTAGAATAATTTCCATGTTTTTCGGCCAAATTGGCTATGCGACTCTCTGTAAGAGTGAATATAGATTAAAAAGTAAGACAGATAGAAGAAATCCGAAATAACCATTCGATAGAACACAAGGTAATGAACATCTCAGCTAAGTTTGGTCCTGAAATATGCAGTTTGAAGAAAGTTATTAGCCTCGCTGTCAAGTAATGTAGTTTGTGGTCTTCTTTGACTTAGAATAATTTCCATGTTTTTCGGCCAAATTGGCTATGCGACTCTCTGTAAGAGTGAATATAGATTAAAAAGTAAGACAGATAGAAGAAATCCGAAATAACCATTCGATAGAGAACAAGGTAATGAACATCTCAGCCAAGTTTGGTCCTGAAATATGCAGTTTGAAGAAAGTTATTAGCCTCGCTGTCAAGTAATGTAGTTTGTGGTCTTCTTTGACTTAGAATAATTTCCATGTTTTTCGGCCAAATTGGCTATGCGACTCTCTGTAAGAGTGAATATAGATTAAAAAGTAAGACAGATAGAAGAAATCCGAAATAACCATTCGATAGAACACAAGGTAATGAACATCTCAGCTAAGTTTGGTCCTGAAATATGCAGTTTGAAGAAAGTTATTAGCCTCGCTGTCAAGTAATGTAGTTTGTGGTCTTCTTTGACTTAGAATAATTTCCGTGATTTTCGGCCAAATTGGCTACGCGACTCTCTGTAAGAGTGAATATAGATTAAAAAGTAAGACAGATAGAAGAAATCCGAAATAACCATTCGATAGAGAACAAGGTAATGAACATCTCAGCCAAGTTTGGTCCTGAAATATGCAGTTTGAAGAAAGTTATTAGCCTCGCTGTCAAGTAATGTAGTTTGTGGTCTTCTTTGACTTAGAATAATTTCCATGTTTTTCGGCCAAATTGGCTATGCGACTCTATGTAAGAGTGAATATAGATTAAAAAGTAAGACAGATAGAAGAAATCCGAAATAACCATTTGATAGAGAACAAGGTAATGAACATCTCAGCCAAGTTTGGTCCTGAAATATGCAGTTTGAAGAAAGTTATTAGCCTCGCTGTCAAGTAATGTAGTTTGTGGTCTTCTTTGACTTAGAATAATTTCCATGTTTTTCGGCCAAATTGGCTGTGCGACTCTCTGTAAGAGTGAATACAGATTAAAAAGTAAGACAGATAGAAGAAATCCGAAATAACCATTCGATAGAGAACAAAGTAATGAACATCTCAGCCAAGTTTGGTCCTGAAATATGCAGTTTGAAGAAAGTTATTAGCCTCGCTGTCAAGTAATGTAGTTTGTGGTCTTCTTTGACTTAGAATAATTTCCGTGTTTTTCGGCCAAATTGGCTATGCGACTCTCTGTAAGAGTGAATATAGATTAAAAAGTAAGACAGATAGAGGAAATCCGAAATAACCATTCGATAGAACACAAGGTAATGAACATCTCAGCCAAGTTTGGTCCTGAAATATGCAGTTTGAAGAAAGTTATTAGCCTCGCTGTCAAGTAATGTAGTTTGTGGTCTTCTTTGACTTAGAATAATTTCCATGTTTTTCGGCCAAATTGGCTATGCGACTCTCTGTAAGAGTGAATATAGATTAAAAAGTAAGACAGATAGAAGAAATCCGAAATAACCATTCGATAGAGAACAAGGTAATGAACATCTCAGCCAAGTTTGGTCCTGAAATATGCAGTTTGAAGAAAGTTATTAGCCTCGCTGTCAAGTAATGTAGTTTGTGGTCTTCTTTGACTTAGAATAATTTCCATGTTTTTCGGCCAAATTGGCTATGCGACTCTCTGTAAGAGTGAATATAGATTAAAAAGTAAGACAGATAGAAGAAATCCGAAATAACCATTCGATAGAGAACAAGGTAATGAACATCTCAGCCAAGTTTGGTCCTGAAATATGCAGTTTGAAGAAAGTTATTAGCCTCGCTGTCAAGTAATGTAGTTTGTGGTCTTCTTTGACTTAGAATAATTTCCATGTTTTTCGGCCAAATTGGCTGTGCGACTCTCTGTAAGAGTGAATACAGATTAAAAAGTAAGACAGATAGAAGAAATCCGAAATAACCATTCGATAGAGAACAAAGTAATGAACATCTCAGCCAAGTTTGGTCCTGAAATATGCAGTTTGAAGAAAGTTATTAGCCTCGCTGTCAAGTAATGTAGTTTGTGGTCTTCTTTGACTTAGAATAATTTCCATGTTTTTCGGCCAAATTGGCTATGCGACTCTCTGTAGGAGTGAATATAGATTAAAAAGTAAGACAGATAGAAGAAATCCGAAATAACCATTCGATAGAACACAAGGTAATGAACATCTCAGCCAAGTTTGGTCCTGAAATATGCAGTTTGAAGAAAGTTATTAGCCTCGCTGTCAAGTAATGTAGTTTGTGGTCTTCTTTGACTTAGAATAATTTCCGTGTTTTTCGGCGAAATTGGCTACGCGACTCTCTGTAAGAGTGAATATAGACAAAAAAGTAAGACAGATAGAGGAAATCCGAAATAACCATTCGATAGAACACAAGGTAATGAACATCTCAGCCAAGTTTGGTCCTGAAATATGCAGTTTGAAGAAAGTTATTAGCCTCGCTGTCAAGTAATGTAGTTTGTGGTCTTCTTTGACTTAGAATAATTTCCGTGTTTTTCGGCCAAATTGGCTATGCGACTCTCTGTAAGAGTGAATATAGATTAAAAAGTAAGACAGATAGAGGAAATCCGAAATAACCATTCGATAGAACACAAGGTAATGAACATCTCAGCCAAGTTTGGTCCTGAAATATGCAGTTTGAAGAAAGTTATTAGCCTCGCTGTCAAGTAATGTAGTTTGTGGTCTTCTTTGACTTAGAATAATTTCCGTGTTTTTCGGCCAAATTGGCTATGCGACTCTCTGTAAGAGTGAATATAGATTAAAAAGTAAGACAGATAGAGGAAATCCGAAATAACCATTCGATAGAACACAAGGTAATGAACATCTCAGCCAAGTTTGGTCCTGAAATATGCAGTTTGAAGAAAGTTATTAGCCTCGCTGTCAAGTAATGTAGTTTGTGGTCTTCTTTGACTTAGAATAATTTCCGTGTTTTTCGGCCAAATTGGCTACGCGACTCTCTGTAAGAGTGAATATAGACAAAAAAGTAAGACAGATAGAGGAAATCCGAAATAACCATTCGATAGAACACAAGGTAATGAACATCTCAGCCAAGTTTGGTCCTGAAATATGCAGTTTGAAGAAAGTTATTAGCCTCGCTGTCAAGTAATGTAGTTTGTGGTCTTCTTTGACTTAGAATAATTTCCATGTTTTTCGGCCAAATTGGCTATGCGACTCTCTGTAAGAGTGAATATAGATTAAAAAGTAAGACAGATAGAAGAAATCCGAAATAACCATTCGATAGAGAACAAGGTAATGAACATCTCAGCCAAGTTTGGTCCTGAAATATGCAGTTTGAAGAAAGTTATTAGCCTCGCTGTCAAGTAATGTAGTTTGTGGTCTTCTTTGACTTAGAATAATTTCCATGTTTTTCGGCCAAATTGGCTATGCGACTCTCTGTAAGAGTGAATATAGATTAAAAAGTAAGACAGATAGAAGAAATCCGAAATAACCATTCGATAGAGAACAAGGTAATGAACATCTCAGCCAAGTTTGGTCCTGAAATATGCAGTTTGAAGAAAGTTATTAGCCTCGCTGTCAAGTAATGTAGTTTGTGGTCTTCTTTGACTTAGAATAATTTCCATGTTTTTCGGCCAAATTGGCTGTGCGACTCTCTGTAAGAGTGAATACAGATTAAAAAGTAAGACAGATAGAAGAAATCCGAAATAACCATTCGATAGAGAACAAAGTAATGAACATCTCAGCCAAGTTTGGTCCTGAAATATGCAGTTTGAAGAAAGTTATTAGCCTCGCTGTCAAGTAATGTAGTTTGTGGTCTTCTTTGACTTAGAATAATTTCCATGTTTTTCGGCCAAATTGGCTATGCGACTCTCTGTAGGAGTGAATATAGATTAAAAAGTAAGACAGATAGAAGAAATCCGAAATAACCATTCGATAGAACACAAGGTAATGAACATCTCAGCCAAGTTTGGTCCTGAAATATGCAGTTTGAAGAAAGTTATTAGCCTCGCTGTCAAGTAATGTAGTTTGTGGTCTTCTTTGACTTAGAATAATTTCCGTGTTTTTCGGCCAAATTGGCTACGCGACTCTCTGTAAGAGTGAATATAGACAAAAAAGTAAGACAGATAGAGGAAATCCGAAATAACCATTCGATAGAACACAAGGTAATGAACATCTCAGCCAAGTCTGGTCCTGAAATATGCAGTTTGAAGAAAGTTATTAGCCTCGCTGTCAAGTAATGTAGTTTGTGGTCTTCTTTGACTTAGAATAATTTCCATGTTTTTCGGCCAAATTGGCTATGCGACTCTCTGTAAGAGTGAATATAGATTAAAAAGTAAGACAGATAGAAGAAATCCGAAATAACCATTCGATAGAGAACAAGGTAATGAACATCTCAGCCAAGTTTGGTCCTGAAATATGCAGTTTGAAGAAAGTTATTAGCCTCGCTGTCAAGTAATGTAGTTTGTGGTCTTCTTTGACTTAGAATAATTTCCATGTTTTTCGGCCAAATTGGCTGTGCGACTCTCTGTAAGAGTGAATACAGATTAAAAAGTAAGACAGATAGAAGAAATCCGAAATAACCATTCGATAGAGAACAAAGTAATGAACATCTCAGCCAAGTTTGGTCCTGAAATATGCAGTTTGAAGAAAGTTATTAGCCTCGCTGTCAAGTAATGTAGTTTGTGGTCTTCTTTGACTTAGAATAATTTCCGTGTTTTTCGGCCAAATTGGCTATGCGACTCTCTGTAAGAGTGAATATAGATTAAAAAGTAAGACAGATAGAGGAAATCCGAAATAACCATTCGATAGAACACAAGGTAATGAACATCTCAGCCAAGTTTGGTCCTGAAATATGCAGTTTGAAGAAAGTTATTAGCCTCGCTGTCAAGTAATGTAGTTTGTGGTCTTCTTTGACTTAGAATAATTTCCGTGTTTTTCGGCCAAATTGGCTACGCGACTCTCTGTAAGAGTGAATATAGACAAAAAAGTAAGACAGATAGAGGAAATCCGAAATAACCATTCGATAGAACACAAGGTAATGAACATCTCAGCCAAGTTTGGTCCTGAAATATGCAGTTTGAAGAAAGTTATTAGCCTCGCTGTCAAGTAATGTAGTTTGTGGTCTTCTTTGACTTAGAATAATTTCAATGTTTTTCGGCCAAATTGGCTATGCGACTCTCTGTAAGAGTGAATATAGACTAAAAAGTAAGACAGATAGAAGAAATCCGAAATAACCATTCGATAGAGAACAAGGTAATGAACATCTCAGCCAAGTTTGGTCCTGAAATATGCAGTTTGAAGAAAGTTATTAGCCTCGCTGTCAAGTAATGTAGTTTGTGGTCTTCTTTGACTTAGAATAATTTCCATGTTTTTCGGCCAAATTGGCTGTGCGACTCTCTGTAAGAGTGAATACAGATTAAAAAGTAAGACAGATAGAAGAAATCCGAAATAACCATTCGATAGAGAACAAAGTAATGAACATCTCAGCCAAGTTTGGTCCTGAAATATGCAGTTTGAAGAAAGTTATTAGCCTCGCTGTCAAGTAATGTAGTTTGTGGTCTTCTTTGACTTAGAATAATTTCCGTGTTTTTCGGCCAAATTGGCTATGCGACTCTCTGTAAGAGTGAATATAGATTAAAAAGTAAGACAGATAGAGGAAATCCGAAATAACCATTCGATAGAGAACAAGGTAATGAACATCTCAGCCAAGTTTGGTCCTGAAATATGCAGTTTGAAGAAAGTTATTAGCCTCGCTGTCAAGTAATGTAGTTTGTGGTCTTCTTTGACTTAGAATAATTTCCATGTTTTTCGGCCAAATTGGCTGTGCGACTCTCTGTAAGAGTGAATACAGATTAAAAAGTAAGACAGATAGAAGAAATCCGAAATAACCATTCGATAGAGAACAAAGTAATGAACATCTCAGCCAAGTTTGGTCCTGAAATATGCAGTTTGAAGAAAGTTATTAGCCTCGCTGTCAAGTAATGTAGTTTGTGGTCTTCTTTGACTTAGAATAATTTCCGTGTTTTTCGGCCAAATTGGCTATGCGACTCTCTGTAAGAGTGAATATAGATTAAAAAGTAAGACAGATAGAGGAAATCCGAAATAACCATTCGATAGAACACAAGGTAATGAACATCTCAGCCAAGTTTGGTCCTGAAATATGCAGTTTGAAGAAAGTTATTAGCCTCGCTGTCAAGTAATGTAGTTTGTGGTCTTCTTTGACTTAGAATAATTTCCGTGTTTTTCGGCCAAATTGGCTACGCGACTCTCTGTAAGAGTGAATATAGACAAAAAAGTAAGACAGATAGAGGAAATCCGAAATAACCATTCGATAGAACACAAGGTAATGAACATCTCAGCCAAGTTTGGTCCTGAAATATGCAGTTTGAAGAAAGTTATTAGCCTCGCTGTCAAGTAATGTAGTTTGTGGTCTTCTTTGACTTAGAATAATTTCCATGTTTTTCGGCCAAATTGGCTATGCGACTCTCTGTAAGAGTGAATATAGACTAAAAAGTAAGACAGATAGAAGAAATCCGAAATAACCATTCGATAGAGAACAAGGTAATGAACATCTCAGCCAAGTTTGGTCCTGAAATATGCAGTTTGAAGAAAGTTATTAGCCTCGCTGTCAAGTAATGTAGTTTGTGGTCTTCTTTGACTTAGAATAATTTCCGTGTTTTTCGGCCAAATTGGCTATGCGACTCTCTGTAAGAGTGAATATAGATTAAAAAGTAAGACAGATAGAGGAAATCCGAAATAACCATTCGATAGAACACAAGGTAATGAACATCTCAGCCAAGTTTGGTCCTGAAATATGCAGTTTGAAGAAAGTTATTAGCCTCGCTGTCAAGTAATGTAGTTTGTGCTCTTCTTTGACTTAGAATAATTTCCATGTTTTTCGGCCAAATTGGCTATGCGACTCTCTGTAAGAGTGAATATAGATTAAAAAGTAAGACAGATAGAAGAAATCCGAAATAACCATTCGATAGAGAACAAGGTAATGAACATCTCAGCCAAGTTTGGTCCTGAAATATGCAGTTTGAAGAAAGTTATTAGCCTCGCTGTCAAGTAATGTAGTTTGTGGTCTTCTTTGACTTAGAATAATTTCCGTGTTTTTCGGCCAAATTGGCTATGCGACTCTCTGTAAGAGTGAATATAGATTAAAAAGTAAGACAGATAGAGGAAATCCGAAATAACCATTCGATAGAACACAAGGTAATGAACATCTCAGCCAAGTTTGGTCCTGAAATATGCAGTTTGAAGAAAGTTATTAGCCTCGCTGTCAAGTAATGTAGTTTGTGGTCTTCTTTGACTTAGAATAATTTCCATGTTTTTCGGCCAAATTGGCTATGCGACTCTCTGTAAGAGTGAATATAGATTAAAAAGTAAGACAGATAGAAGAAATCCGAAATAACCATTCGATAGAGAACAAGGTAATGAACATCTCAGCCAAGTTTGGTCCTGAAATATGCAGTTTGAAGAAAGTTATTAGCCTCGCTGTCAAGTAATGTAGTTTGTGGTCTTCTTTGACTTAGAATAATTTCCATGTTTTTCGGCCAAATTGGCTATGCGACTCTCTGTAAGAGTGAATATAGATTAAAAAGTAAGACAGATAGAAGAAATCCGAAATAACCATTCGATAGAACACAAGGTAATGAACATCTCAGCTAAGTTTGGTCCTGAAATATGCAGTTTGAAGAAAGTTATTAGCCTCGCTGTCAAGTAATGTAGTTTGTGGTCTTCTTTGACTTAGAATAATTTCCATGTTTTTCGGCCAAATTGGCTATGCGACTCTCTGTAAGAGTGAATACAGATTAAAAAGTAAGACAGATAGAAGAAATCCGAAATAACCATTCGATAGAGAACAAAGTAATGAACATCTCAGCCAAGTTTGGTCCTGAAATATGCAGTTTGAAGAAAGTTATTAGCCTCGCTGTCAAGTAATGTAGTTTGTGGTCTTCTTTGACTTAGAATAATTTCCGTGTTTTTCGGCCAAATTGGCTATGCGACTCTCTGTAAGAGTGAATATAGATTAAAAAGTAAGACAGATAGAGGAAATCCGAAATAACCATTCGATAGAACACAAGGTAATGAACATCTCAGCCAAGTTTGGTCCTGAAATATGCAGTTTGAAGAAAGTTATTAGCCTCGCTGTCAAGTAATGTAGTTTGTGGTCTTCTTTGACTTAGAATAATTTCCGTGTTTTTCGGCCAAATTGGCTACGCGACTCTCTGTAAGAGTGAATATAGACAAAAAAGTAAGACAGATAGAGGAAATCCGAAATAACCATTCGATAGAACACAAGGTAATGAACATCTCAGCCAAGTTTGATCCTGAAATATGCAGTTTGAAGAAAGTTATTAGCCTCGCTGTCAAGTAATGTAGTTTGTGGTCTTCTTTGACTTAGAATAATTTCCATGTTTTTCGGCCAAATTGGCTATGCGACTCTCTGTAAGAGTGAATATAGATTAAAAAGTAAGACAGATAGAAGAAATCCGAAATAACCATTCGATAGAGAACAAGGTAATGAACATCTCAGCCAAGTTTGGTCCTGAAATATGCAGTTTGAAGAAAGTTATTAGCCTCGCTGTCAAGTAATGTAGTTTGTGGTCTTCTTTGACTTAGAATAATTTCCATGTTTTTCGGCCAAATTGGCTGTGCGACTCTCTGTAAGAGTGAATACAGATTAAAAAGTAAGACAGATAGAAGAAATCCGAAATAACCATTCGATAGAGAACAAAGTAATGAACATCTCAGCCAAGTTTGGTCCTGAAATATGCAGTTTGAAGAAAGTTATTAGCCTCGCTGTCAAGTAATGTAGTTTGTGGTCTTCTTTGACTTAGAATAATTTCCATGTTTTTCGGCCAAATTGGCTATGCGACTCTCTGTAAGAGTGAATACAGATTAAAAAGTAAGACAGATAGAAGAAATCCGAAATAACCATTCGATAGAGAACAAGGTAATGAACATCTCAGCCAAGTTTGGTCCTGAAATATGCAGTTTGAAGAAAGTTATTAGCCTCGCTGTCAAGTAATGTAGTTTGTGGTCTTCTTTGACTTAGAATAATTTCCATGTTTTTCGGCCAAATTGGCTATGCGACTCTCTGTAAGAGTGAATATAGATTAAAAAGTAAGACAGATAGAAGAAATCCGAAATAACCATTCGATAGAACACAAGGTAATGAACATCTCAGCCAAGTTTGGTCCTGAAATATGCAGTTTGAAGAAAGTTATTAGCCTCGCTGTCAAGTAATGTAGTTTGTGGTCTTCTTTGACTTAGAATAATTTCCATGTTTTTCGGCCAAATTGGCTATGCGACTCTCTGTAAGAGTGAATACAGATTAAAAAGTAAGACAGATAGAAGAAATCCGAAATAACCATTCGATAGAGAACAAAGTAATGAACATCTCAGCCAAGTTTGGTCCTGAAATATGCAGTTTGAAGAAAGTTATTAGCCTCGCTGTCAAGTAATGTAGTTTGTGGTCTTCTTTGACTTAGAATAATTTCCGTGTTTTTCGGCCAAATTGGCTATGCGACTCTCTGTAAGAGTGAATATAGATTAAAAAGTAAGACAGATAGAGGAAATCCGAAATAACCATTCGATAGAACACAAGGTAATGAACATCTCAGCCAAGTTTGGTCCTGAAATATGCAGTTTGAAGAAAGTTATTAGCCTCGCTGTCAAGTAATGTAGTTTGTGGTCTTCTTTGACTTAGAATAATTTCCGTGTTTTTCGGCCAAATTGGCTACGCGACTCTCTGTAAGAGTGAATATAGACAAAAAAGTAAGACAGATAGAGGAAATCCGAAATAACCATTCGATAGAACACAAGGTAATGAACATCTCAGCCAAGTTTGATCCTGAAATATGCAGTTTGAAGAAAGTTATTAGCCTCGCTGTCAAGTAATGTAGTTTGTGGTCTTCTTTGACTTAGAATAATTTCCATGTTTTTCGGCCAAATTGGCTATGCGACTCTCTGTAAGAGTGAATATAGATTAAAAAGTAAGACAGATAGAAGAAATCCGAAATAACCATTCGATAGAGAACAAGGTAATGAACATCTCAGCCAAGTTTGGTCCTGAAATATGCAGTTTGAAGAAAGTTATTAGCCTCGCTGTCAAGTAATGTAGTTTGTGGTCTTCTTTGACTTAGAATAATTTCCATGTTTTTCGGCCAAATTGGCTGTGCGACTCTCTGTAAGAGTGAATACAGATTAAAAAGTAAGACAGATAGAAGAAATCCGAAATAACCATTCGATAGAGAACAAAGTAATGAACATCTCAGCCAAGTTTGGTCCTGAAATATGCAGTTTGAAGAAAGTTATTAGCCTCGCTGTCAAGTAATGTAGTTTGTGGTCTTCTTTGACTTAGAATAATTTCTATGTTTTTCGGCCAAATTGGCTGTGCGACTCTCTGTAAGAGTGAATACAGATTAAAAAGTAAGACAGATAGAAGAAATCCGAAATAACCATTCGATAGAGAACAAAGTAATGAACATCTCAGCCAAGTTTGGTCCTGAAATATGCAGTTTGAAGAAAGTTATTAGCCTCGCTGTCAAGTAATGTAGTTTGTGGTCTTCTTTGACTTAGAATAATTTCCGTGTTTTTCGGCCAAATTGGCTATGCGACTCTCTGTAAGAGTGAATATAGATTAAAAAGTAAGACAGATAGAGGAAATCCGAAATAACCATTCGATAGAACACAAGGTAATGAACATCTCAGCCAAGTTTGGTCCTGAAATATGCAGTTTGAAGAAAGTTATTAGCCTCGCTGTCAAGTAATGTAGTTTGTGGTCTTCTTTGACTTAGAATAATTTCCATGTTTTTCGGCCAAATTGGCTATGCGACTCTCTGTAAGAGTGAATATAGATTAAAAAGTAAGACAGATAGAAGAAATCCGAAATAACCATTCGATAGAACACAAGGTAATGAACATCTCAGCTAAGTTTGGTCCTGAAATATGCAGTTTGAAGAAAGTTATTAGCCTCGCTGTCAAGTAATGTAGTTTGTTGTCTTCTTTGACTTAGAATAATTTCCATGTTTTTCGGCCAAATTGGCTATGCGACTCTCTGTAAGAGTGAATATAGATTAAAAAGTAAGACAGATAGAAGAAATCCGAAATAACCATTCGATAGAGAACAAGGTAATGAACATCTCAGCCAAGTTTGGTCCTGAAATATGCAGTTTGAAGAAAGTTATTAGCCTCGCTGTGAAGTAATGTAGTTTGTGGTCTTCTTTGACTTAGAATAATTTCCATGTTTTTCGGCCAAATTGGCTATGCGACTCTCTGTAAGAGTGAATATAGATTAAAAAGTAAGACAGATAGAAGAAATCCGAAATAACCATTCGATAGAGAACAAGGTAATGAACATCTCAGCCAAGTTTGGTCCTGAAATATGCAGTTTGAAGAAAGTTATTAGCCTCGCTGTCAAGTAATGTAGTTTGTGGTCTTCTTTGACTTAGAATAATTTCTATGTTTTTCGGCCAAATTGGCTGTGCGACTCTCTGTAAGAGTGAATACAGATTAAAAAGTAAGACAGATAGAAGAAATCCGAAATAACCATTCGATAGAGAACAAGGTAATGAACATCTCAGCCAAGTTTGGTCCTGAAATATGCAGTTTGAAGAAAGTTATTAGCCTCGCTGTCAAGTAATGTAGTTTGTGGTCTTCTTTGACTTAGAATAATTTCCGTGTTTTTCGGCCAAATTGGCTATGCGACTCTCTGTAAGAGTGAATATAGATTAAAAAGTAAGACAGATAGAGGAAATCCGAAATAACCATTCGATAGAACACAAGGTAATGAACATCTCAGCCAAGTTTGGTCCTGAAATATGCAGTTTGAAGAAAGTTATTAGCCTCGCTGTCAAGTAATGTAGTTTGTGGTCTTCTTTGACTTAGAATAATTTCCATGTTTTTCGGCCAAATTGGCTATGCGACTCTCTGTAAGAGTGAATATAGATTAAAAAGTAAGACAGATAGAAGAAATCCGAAATAACCATTCGATAGAACACAAGGTAATGAACATCTCAGCTAAGTTTGGTCCTGAAATATGCAGTTTGAAGAAAGTTATTAGCCTCGCTGTCAAGTAATGTAGTTTGTTGTCTTCTTTGACTTAGAATAATTTCCATGTTTTTCGGCCAAATTGGCTATGCGACTCTCTGTAAGAGTGAATATAGATTAAAAAGTAAGACAGATAGAAGAAATCCGAAATAACCATTCGATAGAGAACAAGGTAATGAACATCTCAGCCAAGTTTGGTCCTGAAATATGCAGTTTGAAGAAAGTTATTAGCCTCGCTGTGAAGTAATGTAGTTTGTGGTCTTCTTTGACTTAGAATAATTTCCATGTTTTTCGGCCAAATTGGCTATGCGACTCTCTGTAAGAGTGAATATAGATTAAAAAGTAAGACAGATAGAAGAAATCCGAAATAACCATTCGATAGAGAACAAGGTAATGAACATCTCAGCCAAGTTTGGTCCTGAAATATGCAGTTTGAAGAAAGTTATTAGCCTCGCTGTCAAGTAATGTAGTTTGTGGTCTTCTTTGACTTAGAATAATTTCCATGTTTTTCGGCCAAATTGGCTATGCGACTCTCTGTAAGAGTGAATATAGATTAAAAAGTAAGACAGATAGAAGAAATCCGAAATAACCATTCGATAGAACACAAGGTAATGAACATCTCAGCTAAGTTTGGTCCTGAAATATGCAGTTTGAAGAAAGTTATTAGCCTCGCTGTCAAGTAATGTAGTTTGTTGTCTTCTTTGACTTAGAATAATTTCCATGTTTTTCGGCCAAATTGGCTATGCGACTCTCTGTAAGAGTGAATATAGATTAAAAAGTAAGACAGATAGAAGAAATCCGAAATAACCATTCGATAGAGAACAAGGTAATGAACATCTCAGCCAAGTTTGGTCCTGAAATATGCAGTTTGAAGAAAGTTATTAGCCTCGCTGTCAAGTAATGTAGTTTGTGGTCTTCTTTGACTTAGAATAATTTCCATGTTTTTCGGCCAAATTGGCTATGCGACTCTCTGTAAGAGTGAATATAGATTAAAAAGTAAGACAGATAGAAGAAATCCGAAATAACCATTCGATAGAACACAAGGTAATGAACATCTCAGCTAAGTTTGGTCCTGAAATATGCAGTTTGAAGAAAGTTATTAGCCTCGCTGTCAAGTAATGTAGTTTGTTGTCTTCTTTGACTTAGAATAATTTCCATGTTTTTCGGCCAAATTGGCTATGCGACTCTCTGTAAGAGTGAATATAGATTAAAAAGTAAGACAGATAGAAGAAATCCGAAATAACCATTCGATAGAGAACAAGGTAATGAACATCTCAGCCAAGTTTGGTCCTGAAATATGCAGTTTGAAGAAAGTTATTAGCCTCGCTGTGAAGTAATGTAGTTTGTGGTCTTCTTTGACTTAGAATAATTTCCATGTTTTTCGGCCAAATTGGCTATGCGACTCTCTGTAAGAGTGAATATAGATTAAAAAGTAAGACAGATAGAAGAAATCCGAAATAACCATTCGATAGAGAACAAGGTAATGAACATCTCAGCCAAGTTTGGTCCTGAAATATGCAGTTTGAAGAAAGTTATTAGCCTCGCTGTCAAGTAATGTAGTTTGTGGTCTTCTTTGACTTAGAATAATTTCCATGTTTTTCGGCCAAATTGGCTATGCGACTCTCTGTAAGAGTGAATATAGATTAAAAAGTAAGACAGATAGAAGAAATCCGAAATAACCATTCGATAGAACACAAGGTAATGAACATCTCAGCTAAGTTTGGTCCTGAAATATGCAGTTTGAAGAAAGTTATTAGCCTCGCTGTCAAGTAATGTAGTTTGTTGTCTTCTTTGACTTAGAATAATTTCCATGTTTTTCGGCCAAATTGGCTATGCGACTCTCTGTAAGAGTGAATATAGATTAAAAAGTAAGACAGATAGAAGAAATCCGAAATAACCATTCGATAGAGAACAAGGTAATGAACATCTCAGCCAAGTTTGGTCCTGAAATATGCAGTTTGAAGAAAGTTATTAGCCTCGCTGTGAAGTAATGTAGTTTGTGGTCTTCTTTGACTTAGAATAATTTCTATGTTTTTCGGCCAAATTGGCTGTGCGACTCTCTGTAAGAGTGAATACAGATTAAAAAGTAAGACAGATAGAAGAAATCCGAAATAACCATTCGATAGAGAACAAAGTAATGAACATCTCAGCCAAGTTTGGTCCTGAAATATGCAGTTTGAAGAAAGTTATTAGCCTCGCTGTCAAGTAATGTAGTTTGTGGTCTTCTTTGACTTAGAATAATTTCCGTGTTTTTCGGCCAAATTGGCTATGCGACTCTCTGTAAGAGTGAATATAGATTAAAAAGTAAGACAGATAGAGGAAATCCGAAATAACCATTCGATAGAACACAAGGTAATGAACATCTCAGCCAAGTTTGGTCCTGAAATATGCAGTTTGAAGAAAGTTATTAGCCTCGCTGTCAAGTAATGTAGTTTGTGGTCTTCTTTGACTTAGAATAATTTCCATGTTTTTCGGCCAAATTGGCTATGCGACTCTCTGTAAGAGTGAATATAGATTAAAAAGTAAGACAGATAGAAGAAATCCGAAATAACCATTCGATAGAACACAAGGTAATGAACATCTCAGCTAAGTTTGGTCCTGAAATATGCAGTTTGAAGAAAGTTATTAGCCTCGCTGTCAAGTAATGTAGTTTGTTGTCTTCTTTGACTTAGAATAATTTCCATGTTTTTCGGCCAAATTGGCTATGCGACTCTCTGTAAGAGTGAATATAGATTAAAAAGTAAGACAGATAGAAGAAATCCGAAATAACCATTCGATAGAGAACAAGGTAATGAACATCTCAGCCAAGTTTGGTCCTGAAATATGCAGTTTGAAGAAAGTTATTAGCCTCGCTGTGAAGTAATGTAGTTTGTGGTCTTCTTTGACTTAGAATAATTTCCATGTTTTTCGGCCAAATTGGCTATGCGACTCTCTGTAAGAGTGAATATAGATTAAAAAGTAAGACAGATAGAAGAAATCCGAAATAACCATTCGATAGAGAACAAGGTAATGAACATCTCAGCCAAGTTTGGTCCTGAAATATGCAGTTTGAAGAAAGTTATTAGCCTCGCTGTCAAGTAATGTAGTTTGTGGTCTTCTTTGACTTAGAATAATTTCCATGTTTTTCGGCCAAATTGGCTATGCGACTCTCTGTAAGAGTGAATATAGATTAAAAAGTAAGACAGATAGAAGAAATCCGAAATAACCATTCGATAGAACACAAGGTAATGAACATCTCAGCTAAGTTTGGTCCTGAAATATGCAGTTTGAAGAAAGTTATTAGCCTCGCTGTCAAGTAATGTAGTTTGTTGTCTTCTTTGACTTAGAATAATTTCCATGTTTTTCGGCCAAATTGGCTATGCGACTCTCTGTAAGAGTGAATATAGATTAAAAAGTAAGACAGATAGAAGAAATCCGAAATAACCATTCGATAGAGAACAAGGTAATGAACATCTCAGCCAAGTTTGGTCTTGAAATATGCAGTTTGAAGAAAGTTATTAGCCTCGCTGTCAAGTAATGTAGTTTGTTGTCTTCTTTGACTTAGAATAATTTCCATGTTTTTCGGCCAAATTGGCTATGCGACTCTCTGTAAGAGTGAATATAGATTAAAAAGTAAGACAGATAGAAGAAATCCGAAATAACCATTCGATAGAGAACAAGGTAATGAACATCTCAGCCAAGTTTGGTCCTGAAATATGCAGTTTGAAGAAAGTTATTAGCCTCGCTGTGAAGTAATGTAGTTTGTGGTCTTCTTTGACTTAGAATAATTTCCATGTTTTTCGGCCAAATTGGCTATGCGACTCTCTGTAAGAGTGAATATAGATTAAAAAGTAAGACAGATAGAAGAAATCCGAAATAACCATTCGATAGAGAACAAGGTAATGAACATCTCAGCCAAGTTTGGTCCTGAAATATGCAGTTTGAAGAAAGTTATTAGCCTCGCTGTCAAGTAATGTAGTTTGTGGTCTTCTTTGACTTAGAATAATTTCCATGTTTTTCGGCCAAATTGGCTATGCGACTCTCTGTAAGAGTGAATATAGATTAAAAAGTAAGACAGATAGAAGAAATCCGAAATAACCATTCGATAGAACACAAGGTAATGAACATCTCAGCTAAGTTTGGTCCTGAAATATGCAGTTTGAAGAAAGTTATTAGCCTCGCTGTCAAGTAATGTAGTTTGTTGTCTTCTTTGACTTAGAATAATTTCCATGTTTTTCGGCCAAATTGGCTATGCGACTCTCTGTAAGAGTGAATATAGATTAAAAAGTAAGACAGATAGAAGAAATCCGAAATAACCATTCGATAGAGAACAAGGTAATGAACATCTCAGCCAAGTTTGGTCCTGAAATATGCAGTTTGAAGAAAGTTATTAGCCTCGCTGTGAAGTAATGTAGTTTGTGGTCTTCTTTGACTTAGAATAATTTCCGTGTTTTTCGGCCAAATTGGCTATGCGACTCTCTGTAAGAGTGAATATAGATTAAAAAGTAAGACAGATAGAAGAAATCCGAAATAACCATTCGATAGAGAACAAGGTAATGAACATCTCAGCCAAGTTTGGTCCTGAAATATGCAGTTTGAAGAAAGTTATTAGCCTCGCTGTCAAGTAATGTAGTTTGTGGTCTTCTTTGACTTAGAATAATTTCCATGTTTTTCGGCCAAATTGGCTGTGCGACTCTCTGTAAGAGTGAATACAGATTAAAAAGTAAGACAGATAGAAGAAATCCGAAATAACCATTCGATAGAGAACAAAGTAATGAACATCTCAGCCAAGTTTGGTCCTGAAATATGCAGTTTGA
Source organism: Gibbula magus (assembly GCA_936450465.1). Taxonomy (NCBI): domain Eukaryota; kingdom Metazoa; phylum Mollusca; class Gastropoda; order Trochida; family Trochidae; genus Gibbula; species Gibbula magus. The sequence goes on from OW388295.1 coordinate 57,185,193, forward strand.
AGAAAGTTATTAGCCTCGCTGTCAAGTAATGTAGTTTGTGGTCTTCTTTGACTTAGAATAATTTCCGTGTTTTTCGGCCAAATTGGCTATGCGACTCTCTGTAAGAGTGAATATAGATTAAAAAGTAAGACAGATAGAGGAAATCCGAAATAACCATTCGATAGAACACAAGGTAATGAACATCTCAGCCAAGTTTGGTCCTGAAATATGCAGTTTGAAGAAAGTTATTAGCCTCGCTGTCAAGTAATGTAGTTTGTGGTCTTCTTTGACTTAGAATAATTTCCATGTTTTTCGGCCAAATTGGCTATGCGACTCTCTGTAAGAGTGAATATAGATTAAAAAGTAAGACAGATAGAGGAAATCCGAAATAACCATTCGATAGAACACAAGGTAATGAACATCTCAGCCAAGTTTGGTCCTGAAATATGCAGTTTGAAGAAAGTTATTAGCCTCGCTGTCAAGTAATGTAGTTTGTGGTCTTCTTTGACTTAGAATAATTTCCATGTTTTTCGGCCAAATTGGCTGTGCGACTCTCTGTAAGAGTGAATGCAGATTAAAAAGTAAGACAGATAGAAGAAATCCGAAATAACCATTCGATAGAGAACAAAGTAATGAACATCTCAGCCAAGTTTGGTCCTGAAATATGCAGTTTGAAGAAAGTTATTAGCCTCGCTGTCAAGTAATGTAGTTTGTGGTCTTCTTTGACTTAGAATAATTTCCGTGTTTTTCGGCCAAATTGGCTATGCGACTCTCTGTAAGAGTGAATATAGATTAAAAAGTAAGACAGATAGAGGAAATCCGAAATAACCATTCGATAGAACACAAGGTAATGAACATCTCAGCCAAGTTTGGTCCTGAAATATGCAGTTTGAAGAAAGTTATTAGCCTCGCTGTCAAGTAATGTAGTTTGTGGTCTTCTTTGACTTAGAATAATTTCCGTGTTTTTCGGCCAAATTGGCTATGCGACTCTCTGTAAGAGTGAATATAGATTAAAAAGTAAGACAGATAGAGGAAATCCGAAATAACCATTCGATAGAACACAATGTAATGAACATCTCAGCCAAGTTTGGTCCTGAAATATGCAGTTTGAAGAAAGTTATTAGCCTCGCTGTCAAGTAATGTAGTTTGTGGTCTTCTTTGACTTAGAATAATTTCCGTGTTTTTCGGCCAAATTGGCTATGCGACTCTCTGTAAGAGTGAATATAGATTAAAAAGTAAGACAGATAGAGGAAATCCGAAATAACCATTCGATAGAACACAAGGTAATGAACATCTCAGCCAAGTTTGGTCCTGAAATATGCAGTTTGAAGACAGTTATTAGCCTCGCTGTCAAGTAATGTAGTTTGTGGTCTTCTTTGACTTAGAATAATTTCCATGTTTTTCGGCCAAATTGGCTATGCGACTCTCTGTAAGAGTGAATATAGATTAAAAAGTAAGACAGATAGAGGAAATCCGAAATAACCATTCGATAGAACACAAGGTAATGAACATCTCAGCCAAGTTTGGTCCTGAAATATGCAGTTTGAAGAAAGTTATTAGCCTCGCTGTCAAGTAATGTAGTTTGTGGTCTTCTTTGACTTAGAATAATTTCCGTGTTTTTCGGCCAAATTGGCTACGCGACTCTCTGTAAGAGTGAATATAGACACAAAAGTAAGACAGATAGAGGAAATCCGAAATAACCATTCGATAGAACACAAGGTAATGAACATCTCAGCCAAGTTTGGTCCTGAAATATGCAGTTTGAAGAAAGTTATTAGCCTCGCTGTCAAGTAATGTAGTTTGTGGTCTTCTTTGACTTAGAATAATTTCCATGTTTTTCGGCCAAATTGGCTATGCGACTCTCTGTAAGAGTGAATATAGATTAAAAAGTAAGACAGATAGAAGAAATCCGAAATAACCATTCGATAGAGAACAAGGTAATGAACATCTCAGCCAAGTTTGGTCCTGAAATATGCAGTTTGAAGAAAGTTATTAGCCTCGCTGTCAAGTAATGTAGTTTGTGGTCTTCTTTGACTTAGAATAATTTCCATGTTTTTCGGCCAAATTGGCTGTGCGACTCTCTGTAAGAGTGAATACAGATTAAAAAGTAAGACAGATAGAAGAAATCCGAAATAACCATTCGATAGAGAACAAAGTAATGAACATCTCAGCCAAGTTTGGTCCTGAAATATGCAGTTTGAAGAAAGTTATTAGCCTCGCTGTCAAGTAATGTAGTTTGTGGTCTTCTTTGACTTAGAATAATTTCCGTGTTTTTCGGCCAAATTGGCTATGCGACTCTCTGTAAGAGTGAATATAGATTAAAAAGTAAGACAGATAGAGGAAATCCGAAATAACCATTCGATAGAACACAAGGTAATGAACATCTCAGCCAAGTTTGGTCCTGAAATATGCAGTTTGAAGAAAGTTATTAGCCTCGCTGTCAAGTAATGTAGTTTGTGGTCTTCTTTGACTTAGAATAATTTCCGTGATTTTCGGCCAAATTGGCTACGCGACTCTCTGTAAGAGTGAATATAGATTAAAACGTAAGACAGATAGAGGAAATCCGAAATAACCATTCGATAGAACACAAGGTAATGAACATCTCAGCCAAGTTTGGTCCTGAAATATGCAGTTTGAAGAAAGTTATTAGCCTCGCTGTCAAGTAATGTAGTTTGTGGTCTTCTTTGACTTAGAATAATTTCCGTGATTTTCGGCCAAATTGGCTACGCGACTCTCTGTAAGAGTGAATATAGATTAAAACGTAAGACAGATAGAGGAAATCCGAAATAACCATTCGATAGAACACAAGGTAATGAACATCTCAGCCAAGTTTGGTCCTGAAATATGCAGTTTGAAGAAAGTTATAAGCCTCGCTGTCAAGTAATGTAGTTTGTGGTCTTCTTTGACTTAAAATAATTTCCATGTTTTTCGGCCAAATTGGCTATGCGACTCTCTGTAAGAGTGAATATAGATTAAAAAATAAGACAGATAGAGGAAATCCGAAACAACCATTCGATAGAGAACAAGGTAATGAACATCTCAGCCAAGTGTGGTCCTGAAATATGCAGTTTGAAGAAAGTTATTAGCCTCGCTGTCAAGTAATGTAGTTTGTGGTCTTCTTTGACTTAGAATAATTCCCGTGTTTTTCGGCCAAATTGGCTACGCGACTCTCTGTAAGAGTGAATATAGATTAAAACGTAAGACAGATAGAGGAAATCCGAAATAACCCTCGATAGAACACAAGGTAATGAACATCTCAGCCAAGTTTGGTCCTGAAATATGCAGTTTGAAGAAAGTTATTAGCCTCGCTGTCAAGTAATGTAGTTTGTGGTCTTCTTTGACTTAGAATAATTTCCATGTTTTTCGGCCAAATTGGCTATGCGACTCTCTGTAAGAGTGAATATAGATTAAAAAGTAAGACAGATAGAGGAAATCCGAAATAACCATTCGATAGAACACAAGGTAATGAACATCTCAGCCAAGTTTGGTCCTGAAATATGCAGTTTGAAGAAAGTTATTAGCCTCGCTGTCAAGTAATGTAGTGTGTGGTCCTCTTTGACTTAGAATAATTTCCGTGATTTTCATCCAAATTGGCTACGCGACTCTCTGTAAGAGTGAATATAGATTAAAACGTAAGACAGATAGAGGAAATCCGAAATAACCATTCGATAGAACACAAGGTAATGAACATCTCAGCCAAGTTTGGTCCTGAAATATGCAGTTTGAAGAAAGTTATTAGCCTCGCTGTCAAGTAATGTAGTTTGTGGTCTTCTTTGACTTAGAATAATTTCCATGTTTTTCGGCCAAATTGGCTATGCGACTCTCTGTAAGAGTGAATATAGATTAAAAAGTAAGACAGATAGAGGAAATCCGAAATAACCATTCGATAGAACACAAGGTAATGAACATCTCAGCCAAGTTTGGTCCTGAAATATGCAGTTTGAAGAAAGTTATTAGCCTCGCTGTCAAGTAATGTAGTGTGTGGTCCTCTTTGACTTAGAATAATTTCCGTGATTTTCATCCAAATTGGCTACGCGACTCTCTGTAAGAGTGAATATAGATTAAAACGTAAGACAGATAGAGGAAATCCGAAATAACCATTCGATAGAACACAAGGTAATGAACATCTCAGCCAAGTTTGGTCCTGAAATATGCAGTTTGAAGAAAGTTATTAGCCTCGCTGTCAAGTAATGTAGTTTGTGGTCTTCTTTGACTTAGAATAATTTCCGTGTTTTTCGGCCAAATTGGCTATGCGACTCTCTGTAAGAGTGAATATAGATTAAAAAGTAAGACAGATAGAGGAAATCCGAAATAACCATTCGATAGAACACAAGGTAATGAACATCTCAGCCAAGTTTGGTCCTGAAATATGCAGTTTGAAGAAAGTTATTAGCCTCGCTGTCAAGTAATGTAGTTTGTGGTCTTCTTTGACTTAGAATAATTTCCGTGTTTTTGGGCCAAATTGGCTACTCGACTCTCTGTAAGAGTGAATATAGACTAAAAAGTAAGACAGATAGAGGAAATCCGAAATAACCATTCGATAGAGAACAAGGTAATGAACATCTCAGCCAAGTTTGGTCCTGAAATATGCAGTTTGAAGAAAGTTATTAGCCTCGCTGTCAAGTAATGTAGTTTGTGGTCTTCTTTGACTTAGAATAATTTCCGTGATTTTCGGCCAAATTGGCTACGCGACTCTCTGTAAGAGTGAATATAGATTAAAACGTAAGACAGATAGAGGAAATCCGAAATAACCATTCGATAGAACACAAGGTAATGAACATCTCAGCCAAGTTTGGTCCTGAAATATGCATTTTGAAGAAAGTTATAAGCCTCGCTGTCAAGTAATGTAGTTTGTGGTCTTCTTTGACTTAGAATAATTTCCGTGTTTTTCAAGGAAAATTGGCTATGCGACTCTCTGTAAGAGTGAATATAGATTAAAAAGTAAGACAGATAGAGGAAATCCGAAATAACCATTCGATAGAACACAATGTAATGAACATATCAGCCAAGTTTGGTCCTGAAATATGCAGTTTGAAGAAAGTTATTAGCCTCGCTGTCAAGTAATGTAGTTTGTGGTCTTCTTTGACTTAGAATAATTTCCATGTTTTTCGGCCAAATTGGCTATGCGACTCTCTGTAAGAGTGAATATAGATTAAAAAGTAAGACACATAGAGGAAATCCGAAATAACCATTCGATAGAACACAAGGTAATGAACATCTCAGCCAAGTTTGGTCCTGAAATATGCAGTTTGAAGAAAGTTATTAGCCTAGCTGTCAAGTAATGTAGTTTGTGGTCTTCTTTGACTTAGAATAATTTCCGTGTTTTTCGGCCAAATTGGCTACGCGACTCTCTGTAAGAGTGAATATAGACTAAAAAGTAAGACAGATAGAGGAAATCCGAAATAACCATTCGATAGAACACAAGGTAATGAACATATCAGCCAAGTTTGGTCCTGAAATATGCAGTTTGAAGAAAGTTATTAGCCTCGCTGTCAAGTAATGTAGTGTGTGGTCCTCTTTGACTTAGAATAATTTCCGTGATTTTCATCCAAATTGGCTACGCGACTCTCTGTAAGAGTGAGTATAGATTAAAACGTAAGACAGATAGAGGAAATCCGAAATAACCATTCGATAGAACACAAGGTAATGAACATCTCAGCCAAGTTTGGTCCTGAAATATGCAGTTTGAAGAAAGTTATTAGCCTCGCTGTCAAGTAATGTAGTTTGTGGTCTTCTTTGACTTAGAATAATTTCCGTGTTTTTCGGCCAAATTGGCTATGCGACTCTCTGTAAGAGTGAATATAGATTAAAAAGTAAGACAGATAGAGGAAATCCGAAATAACCATTCGATAGAACACAAGGTAATGAACATCTCAGCCAAGTTTGGTCCTGAAATATGCAGTTTGAAGAAAGTTATTAGCCTCGCTGTCAAGTAATGTAGTTTGTGGTCTTCTTTGACTTAGAATAATTTCCGTGTTTTTCGGCCAAATTGGCTACGCGACTCTCTGTAAGAGTGAATATAGATTAAAAAGTAAGACAGATAGAGGAAATCCGAAATAACCATTCGATAGAACACAAGGTAATGAACATCTCAGCCAAGTTTGGTCCTGAAATATGCAGTTTGAAGAAAGTTATTAGCCTCGCTGTCAAGTAATGTAGTTTGTGGTCTTCTTTGACTTAGAATAATTCCCGTGTTTTTCGGCCAAATTGGCTACGCGACTCTCTGTAAGAGTGAATATAGACTAAAAAGTAAGACAGATAGAGGAAATCCGAAATAACCATTCGATAGAACACAAGGTAATGAACATCTCAGCCAAGTTTGGTCCTGAAATATGCAGTTTGAAGAAAGTTATTAGCCTCGCTGTCAAGTAATGTAGTTTGTGGTCTTCTTTGACTTAGAATAATTTCCGTGATTTTCGGCCAAATTGGCTACGCGACTCTCTGTAAGAGTGAATATAGATTAAAACGTAAGACAGATAGAGGAAATCCGAAATAACCATTCGATAGAACACAAGGTAATGAACATCTCAGCCAAGTTTGGTCCTGAAATATGCAGTTTGAAGAAAGTTATAAGCCTCGCTGTCAAGTAATGTAGTTTGTGGTCTTCTTTGACTTAGAATAATTTCCGTGTTTTTCGGCCAAATTGGCTATGCGACTCTCTGTAAGAGTGAATATAGATTAAAAAGTAAGACAGATAGAGGAAATCCGAAATAACCATTCGATAGAACACAATGTAATGAACATATCAGCCAAGTTTGGTCCTGAAATATGCAGTTTGAAGAAAGTTATTAGCCTCGCTGTCAAGTAATGTAGTTTGTGGTCTTCTTTGACTTAGAATATTTTCCGTGATTTTCGGCCAAATTGGCTATGCGACTCTCTGTAAGAGTGAATATAGATTAAAACGTAAGACAGATAGAGGAAATCCGAAATAACCATTCGATAGAACACAAGGTAATGAACATCTCAGCCAAGTTTGGTCCTGAAATATGCAGTTTGAAGAAAGTTATTAGCCTCGCTGTCAAGTAATGTAGTTTGTGGTCTTCTTTGACTTAGAATAGTTTCCGTGATTTTCGGCCAAATTGGCTAAGCGACTCTCTGTAAGAGTGAATATAGATTAAAACGTAAGACAGATAGAGGAAATCCGAAATAACCATTCGATAGAACACAAGGTAATGAACATCTCAGCCAAGTTTGGTCCTGAAATATGCAGTTTGAAGAAAGTTATTAGCCTCGCTGTCAAGTAATGTAGTTTGTGGTCTTCTTTGACTTAGAATAATTTCCGTGTTTTTCGGCCAAATTGGCTATGCGACTCTCTGTAAGAGTGAATATAGATTAAAAAGTAAGACAGATAGAGGAAATCCGAAATAACCATTCGATAGAACACAATGTAATGAACATATCAGCCAAGTTTGGTCCTGAAATATGCAGTTTGAAGAAAGTTATTAGCCTCGCTGTCAAGTAATGTAGTTTGTGGTCTTCTTTGACTTAGAATAATTTCCGTGATTTTCGGCCAAATTGGCGACGCGACTCTCTGTAAGAGTGAATATAGATTAAAACGTAAGACAGATAGAGGAAATCCGAAATAACCATTCGATAGAACACAAGGTAATGAACATCTCAGCCAAGTTTGGTCCTGAAATATGCAGTTTGAAGAAAGTTATAAGCCTCGCTGTCAAGTAATGTAGTTTGTGGTCTTCTTTGACTTAGAATAATTTCCGTGTTTTTCGGCCAAATTGGCTATGCGACTCTCTGTAAGAGTGAATATAGATTAAAAAGTAAGACAGATAGAGGAAATCCGAAATAACCATTCGATAGAACACAATGTAATGAACATCTCAGCCAAGTTTGGTCCTGAAATATGCAGTTTGAAGAAAGTTATTAGCCTCGCTGTCAAGTAATGTAGTTTGTGGTCTTCTTTGACTTAGAATAATTTCCATGTTTTTCGGCCAAATTGGCTATGCGACTCTCTGTAAGAGTGAATATAGATTAAAACGTAAGACAGATAGAGGAAATCCGAAATAACCATTCGATAGAACACAAGGTAATGAACATCTCAGCCAAGTTGGGTCCTGAAATATGCAGTTTGAAGAAAGTTATAAGCCTCGCTGTCAAGTAATGTAGTTTGTGGTCTTCTTTGACTTAGAATAATTTCCGTGTTTTTCGGCCAAATTGGCTATGCGACTCTCTGTAAGAGTGAATATAGATTAAAAAGTAAGACAGATAGAGGAAATCCGAAATAACCATTCGATAGAACACAATGTAATGAACATATCAGCCAAGTTTGGTCCTGAAATATGCAGTTTGAAGAAAGTTATTAGCCTCGCTGTCAAGTAATGTAGTTTGTGGTCTTCTTTGACTTAGAATAGTTTCCGTGATTTTCGGCCAAATTGGCTATGCGACTCTCTGTAAGAGTGAATATAGATTAAAACGTAAGACAGATAGAGGAAATCCGAAATAACCATTCGATAGAACACAAGGTAATGAACATCTCAGCCAAGTTTGGTCCTGAAATATGCAGTTTGAAGAAAGTTATTAGCCTCGCTGTCAAGTAATGTAGTTTGTGGTCTTCTTTGACTTAGAATAGTTTCCGTGATTTTCGGCCAAATTGGCTACGCGACTCTCTGTAAGAGTGAATATAGATTAAAACGTAAGACAGATAGAGGAAATCCGAAATAACCATTCGATAGAACACAAGGTAATGAACATCTCAGCCAAGTTTGGTCCTGAAATATGCAGTTTGAAGAAAGTTATTAGCCTCGCTGTCAAGTAATGTAGTTTGTGGTCTTCTTTGACTTAGAATAATTTCCGTGTTTTTCGGCCAAATTGGCTATGCGACTCTCTGTAAGAGTGAATATAGATTAAAAAGTAAGACAGATAGAGGAAATCCGAAATAACCATTCGATAGAACACAATGTAATGAACATCTCAGCCAAGTTTGGTCCTGAAATATGCAGTTTGAAGAAAGTTATTAGCCTCGCTGTCAAGTAATGTAGTTTGTGGTCTTCTTTGACTTAGAATAATTTCCATGTTTTTCGGCCAAATTGGCTATGCGACTCTCTGTAAGAGTGAATATAGATTAAAACGTAAGACAGATAGAGGAAATCCGAAATAACCATTCGATAGAACACAAGGTAATGAACATCTCAGCCAAGTTTGGTCCTGAAATATGCAGTTTGAAGAAAGTTATAAGCCTCGCTGTCAAGTAATGTAGTTTGTGGTCTTCTTTGACTTAGAATAATTTCCGTGTTTTTCGGCCAAATTGGCTATGCGACTCTCTGTAAGAGTGAATATAGATTAAAAAGTAAGACAGATAGAGGAAATCCGAAATAACCATTCGATAGAACACAATGTAATGAACATATCAGCCAAGTTTGGTCCTGAAATATGCAGTTTGAAGAAAGTTATTAGCCTCGCTGTCAAGTAATGTAGTTTGTGGTCTTCTTTGACTTAGAATAGTTTCCGTGATTTTCGGCCAAATTGGCTATGCGACTCTCTGTAAGAGTGAATATAGATTAAAACGTAAGACAGATAGAGGAAATCCGAAATAACCATTCGATAGAACACAAGGTAATGAACATCTCAGCCAAGTTTGGTCCTGAAATATGCAGTTTGAAGAAAGTTATTAGCCTCGCTGTCAAGTAATGTAGTTTGTGGTCTTCTTTGACTTAGAATAGTTTCCGTGATTTTCGGCCAAATTGGCTACGCGACTCTCTGTAAGAGTGAATATAGATTAAAACGTAAGACAGATAGAGGAAATCCGAAATAACCATTCGATAGAACACAAGGTAATGAACATCTCAGCCAAGTTTGGTCCTGAAATATGCAGTTTGAAGAAAGTTATTAGCCTCGCTGTCAAGTAATGTAGTTTGTGGTCTTCTTTGACTTAGAATAATTTCCGTGTTTTTCGGCCAAATTGGCTATGCGACTCTCTGTAAGAGTGAATATAGATTAAAAAGTAAGACAGATAGAGGAAATCCGAAATAACCATTCGATAGAACACAATGTAATGAACATATCAGCCAAGTTTGGTCCTGAAATATGCAGTTTGAAGAAAGTTATTAGCCTCGCTGTCAAGTAATGTAGTTTGTGGTCTTCTTTGACTTAGAATAATTTCCGTGTTTTTCGGCCAAATTGGCTATGCGACTCTCTGTAAGAGTGAATATAGATTAAAAAGTAAGACAGATAGAGGAAATCCGAAATAACCATTCGATAGAACACAATGTAATGAACATCTCAGCCAAGTTTGGTCCTGAAATATGCAGTTTGAAGAAAGTTATTAGCCTCGCTGTCAAGTAATGTAGTTTGTGGTCTTCTTTGACTTAGAATAATTTCCATGTTTTTCGGCCAAATTGGCTATGCGACTCTCTGTAAGAGTGAATATAGATTAAAACGTAAGACAGATAGAGGAAATCCGAAATAACCATTCGATAGAACACAAGGTAATGAACATCTCAGCCAAGTTTGGTCCTGAAATATGCAGTTTGAAGAAAGTTATTAGCCTCGCTGTCAAGTAATGTAGTTTGTGGTCTTCTTTGACTTAGAATAGTTTCCGTGATTTTCGGCCAAATTGGCTACGCGACTCTCTGTAAGAGTGAATATAGATTAAAACGTAAGACAGATAGAGGAAATCCGAAATAACCATTCGATAGAACACAAGGTAATGAACATCTCAGCCAAGTTTGGTCCTGAAATATGCAGTTTGGAGAAAGTTATTAGCCTCGCTGTCAAGTAATGTAGTTTGTGGTCTTCTTTGACTTAGAATAATTTCCGTGTTTTTCGGCCAAATTGGCTATGCGACTCTCTGTAAGAGTGAATATAGATTAAAAAGTAAGACAGATAGAGGAAATCCGAAATAACCATTCGATAGAACACAATGTAATGAACATATCAGCCAAGTTTGGTCCTGAAATATGCAGTTTGAAGAAAGTTATTAGCCTCGCTGTCAAGTAATGTAGTTTGTGGTCTTCTTTGACTTAGAATAATTTCCATGTTTTTCGGCCAAATTGGCTATGCGACTCTCTGTAAGAGTGAATATAGATTAAAACGTAAGACAGATAGAGGAAATCCGAAATAACCATTCGATAGAACACAAGGTAATGAACATCTCAGCCAAGTTTGGTCCTGAAATATGCAGTTTGAAGAAAGTTATTAGCCTCGCTGTCAAGTAATGTAGTTTGTGGTCTTCTTTGACTTAGAATAGTTTCCGTGATTTTCGGCCAAATTGGCTACGCGACTCTCTGTAAGAGTGAATATAGATTAAAACGTAAGACAGATAGAGGAAATCCGAAATAACCATTCGATAGAACACAAGGTAATGAACATCTCAGCCAAGTTTGGTCCTGAACTATGCAGTTTGAAGAAAGTTATAAGCCTCGCTGTCAAGTAATGTAGTTTGTGGTCTTCTTTGACTTAGAATAATTTCCGTGTTTTTCGGCCAAATTGGCTATGCGACTCTCTGTAAGAGTGAATATAGATTAAAAAGTAAGACAGATAGAGGAAATCCGAAATAACCATTCGATAGAACACAATGTAATGAACATCTCAGCCAAGTTTGGTCCTGAAATATGCAGTTTGAAGAAAGTTATTAGCCTCGCTGTCAAGTAATGTAGTTTGTGGTCTTCTTTGACTTAGAATAATTTCCATGTTTTTCGGCCAAATTGGCTATGCGACTCTCTGTAAGAGTGAATATAGATTAAAACGTAAGACAGATAGAGGAAATCCGAAATAACCATTCGATAGAACACAAGGTAATGAACATCTCAGCCAAGTTTGGTCCTGAAATATGCAGTTTGAAGAAAGTTATTAGCCTCGCTGTCAAGTAATGTAGTTTGTGGTCTTCTTTGACTTAGAATAGTTTCCGTGATTTTCGGCCAAATTGGCTACGCGACTCTCTGTAAGAGTGAATATAGATTAAAACGTAAGACAGATAGAGGAAATCCGAAATAACCATGCGATAGAACACAAGGTAATGAACATCTCAGCCAAGTTTGGTCCTGAAATATGCAGTTTGGAGAAAGTTATTAGCCTCGCTGTCAAGTAATGTAGTTTGTGGTCTTCTTTGACTTAGAATAATTTCCGTGTTTTTCGGCCAAATTGGCTATGCGACTCTCTGTAAGAGTGAATATAGATTAAAAAGTAAGACAGATAGAGGAAATCCGAAATAACCATTCGATAGAACACAAGGTAATGAATATCTCAGCCAAGTTTGGTCCTGAAATATGCAGTTTGAAGAAAGTTATTAGCCTCGCTGTCAAGTAATGTAGTTTGTGGTCTTCTTTGACTTAGAATAATTTCCGTGTTTTTCGCCCAAATTGGCTATGCGACTCTCTGTAAGAGTGAATATAGATTAAAAAGTAAGACAGATAGAGGAAATCCGAAATAACCATTCGATAGAACACAATGTAATGAACATATCAGCCAAGTTTGGTCCTGAAATATGCAGTTTGAAGAAAGTTATTAGCCTCGCTGTCAAGTAATGTAGTTTGTGGTCTTCTTTGACTTAGAATAATTTCCATGTTTTTCGGCCAAATTGGCTATGCGACTCTCTGTAAGAGTGAATATAGATTAAAACGTAAGACAGATAGAGGAAATCCGAAATAACCATTCGATAGAACACAAGGTAATGAACATCTCAGCCAAGTTTGGTCCTGAAATATGCAGTTTGAAGAAAGTTATTAGCCTCGCTGTCAAGTAATGTAGTTTGTGGTCTTCTTTGACTTAGAATAGTTTCCGTGATTTTCGGCCAAATTGGCTACGCGACTCTCTGTAAGAGTGAATATAGATTAAAACGTAAGACAGATAGAGGAAATCCGAAATAACCATTCGATAGAACACAAGGTAATGAACATCTCAGCCAAGTTTGGTCCTGAAATATGCAGTTTGGAGAAAGTTATTAGCCTCGCTGTCAAGTAATGTAGTTTGTGGTCTTCTTTGACTTAGAATAATTTCCGTGTTTTTCGGCCAAATTGGCTATGCGACTCTCTGTAAGAGTGAATATAGATTAAAAAGTAAGACAGATAGAGGAAATCCGAAATAACCATTCGATAGAACACAAGGTAATGAATATCTCAGCCAAGTTTGGTCCTGAAATATGCAGTTTGAAGAAAGTTATTAGCCTCGCTGTCAAGTAATGTAGTTTGTGGTCTTCTTTGACTTAGAATAATTTCCGTGTTTTTCGGCCAAATTGGCTATGCGACTCTCTGTAAGAGTGAATATAGATTAAAAAGTAAGACAGATAGAGGAAATCCGAAATAACCATTCGATAGAACACAATGTAATGAACATATCAGCCAAGTTTGGTCCTGAAATATGCAGTTTGAAGAAAGTTATTAGCCTCGCTGTCAAGTAATGTAGTTTGTGGTCTTCTTTGACTTAGAATAATTTCCATGTTTTTCGGCCAAATTGGCTATGCGACTCTCTGTAAGAGTGAATATAGATTAAAACGTAAGACAGATAGAGGAAATCCGAAATAACCATTCGATAGAACACAAGGTAATGAACATCTCAGCCAAGTTTGGTCCTGAAATATGCAGTTTGAAGAAAGTTATTAGCCTCGCTGTCAAGTAATGTAGTTTGTGGTCTTCTTTGACTTAGAATAATTTCCGTGATTTTCGGCCAAATTGGCTACGCGACTCTCTGTAAGAGTGAATATAGATTAAAACGTAAGACAGATAGAGGAAATCCGAAATAACCATTCGATAGAACACAAGGTAATGAACATCTCAGCCAAGTTTGGTCCTGAAATATGCATTTTGAAGAAAGTTATAAGCCTCGCTGTCAAGTAATGTAGTTTGTGGTCTTCTTTGACTTAGAATAATTTCCGTGTTTTTCGGCCAAATTGGCTATGCGACTCTCTGTAAGAGTGAATATAGATTAAAAAGTAAGACAGATAGAGGAAATCCGAAATAACCATTCGATAGAACACAATGTAATGAACATATCAGCCAAGTTTGGTCCTGAAATATGCAGTTTGAAGAAAGTTATTAGCCTCGCTGTCAAGTAATGTAGTTTGTGGTCTTCTTTGACTTAGAATAATTTCCATGTTTTTCGGCCAAATTGGCTATGCGACTCTCTGTAAGAGTGAATATAGATTAAAAAGTAAGACAGATAGAGGAAATCCGAAATAACCATTCGATAGAACACAAGGTAATGAACATCTCAGCCAAGTTTGGTCCTGAAATATGCAGTTTGAAGAAAGTTATTAGCCTAGCTGTCAAGTAATGTAGTTTGTGGTCTTCTTTGACTTAGAATAATTTCCGTGATTTTCGGCCAAATTGGCTACGCGACTCTCTGTAAGAGTGAATATAGATTAAAACGTAAGACAGATAGAGGAAATCCGAAATAACCATTCGATAGAACACAAGGTAATGAACATCTCAGCCAAGTTTGGTCCTGAAATATGCAGTTTGAAGAAAGTTATTAGCCTCGCTGTCAAGTAATGTAGTTTGTGGTCTTCTTTGACTTAGAATAATTTCCATGTTTTTCGGCCAAATTGGCTATGCGACTCTCTGTAAGAGTGAATATAGATTAAAAAGTAAGACAGATAGAGGAAATCCGAAATAACCATTCGATAGAACACAAGGTAATGAACATCTCAGCCAAGTTTGGTCCTGAAATATGCAGTTTGAAGAAAGGTATTAGCCTCGCTGTCAAGTAATGTAGTTTGTGGTCTTCTTTGACTTAGAATAGTTTCCGTGATTTTCGGCCAAATTGGCTACGCGACTCTCTGTAAGAGTGAATATAGATTAAAACGTAAGACAGATAGAGGAAATCCGAAATAACCATTCGATAGAACACAAGGTAATGAACATCTCAGCCAAGTTTGGTCCTGAAATATGCAGTTTGAAGAAAGTTATTAGCCTCGCTGTCAAGTAATGTAGTTTGTGGTCTTCTTTGACTTAGAATAATTTCCGTGTTTTTCGGCCAAATTGGCTATGCGACTCTCTGTAAGAGTGAATATAGATTAAAAAGTAAGACAGATAGAGGAAATCCGAAATAACCATTCGATAGAACACAAGGTAATGAATATCTCAGCCAAGTTTGGTCCTGAAATATGCAGTTTGAAGAAAGTTATTAGCCTCGCTGTGAAGTAATGTAGTTTGTGGTCTTCTTTGACTTAGAATAATTTCCGTGTTTTTCGGCCAAATTGGCTATGCGACTCTCTGTAAGAGTGAATATAGATTAAAACGTAAGACAGATAGAGGAAATCCGAAATAACCATTCGATAGAACACAAGGTAATGAACATCTCAGCCAAGTTTGGTCCTGAAATATGCAGTTTGAAGAAAGTTATTAGCCTCGCTGTCAAGTAATGTAGTTTGTGGTCTTCTTTGACTTAGAATAATTTCCGTGATTTTCGGCCAAATTGGCTACGCGACTCTCTGTAAGAGTGAATATAGATTAAAACGTAAGACAGATAGAGGAAATCCGAAATAACCATTCGATAGAACACAAGGTAATGAACATCTCAGCCAAGTTTGGTCCTGAAATATGCAGTTTGAAGAAAGTTATTAGCCTCGCTGTCAAGTAATGTAGTTTGTGGTCTTCTTTGACTTAGAATAATTTCCGTGTTTTTCGGCCAAATTGGCTATGCGACTCTCTGTAAGAGTGAATATAGATTAAAAAGTAAGACAGATAGAGGAAATCCGAAATAACCATTCGATAGAACACAATGTAATGAACATATCAGCCAAGTTTGGTCCTGAAATATGCAGTTTGAAGAAAGTTATTAGCCTCGCTGTCAAGTAATGTAGTTTGTGGTCTTCTTTGACTTAGAATAATTTCCATGTTTTTCGGCCAAATTGGCTATGCGACTCTCTGTAAGAGTGAATATAGATTAAAAAGTAAGACAGATAGAGGAAATCCGAAATAACCATTCGATAGAACACAAGGTAATGAACATCTCAGCCAAGTTTGGTCCTGAAATATGCAGTTTGAAGAAAGGTATTAGCCTCGCTGTCAAGTAATGTAGTTTGTGGTCTTCTTTGACTTAGAATAGTTTCCGTGATTTTCGGCCAAATTGGCTACGCGACTCTCTGTAAGAGTGAATATAGATTAAAACGTAAGACAGATAGAGGAAATCCGAAATAACCATTCGATAGAACACAAGGTAATGAACATCTCAGCCAAGTTTGGTCCTGAAATATGCAGTTTGAAGAAAGTTATTAGCCTCGCTGTCAAGTAATGTAGTTTGTGGTCTTCTTTGACTTAGAATAATTTCCGTGTTTTTCGGCTAAATTGGCTATGCGACTCTCTGTAAGAGTGAATATAGATTAAAAAGTAAGACAGATAGAGGAAATCCGAAATAACCATTCGATAGAACACAAGGTAATGAATATCTCAGCCAAGTTTGGTCCTGAAATATGCAGTTTGAAGAAAGTTATTAGCCTCGCTGTGAAGTAATGTAGTTTGTGGTCTTCTTTGACTTAGAATAATTTCCGTGTTTTTCGGCCAAATTGGCTATGCGACTCTCTGTAAGAGTGAATATAGATTAAAACGTAAGACAGATAGAGGAAATCCGAAATAACCATTCGATAGAACACAAGGTAATGAACATCTCAGCCAAGTTTGGTCCTGAAATATGCAGTTTGAAGAAAGTTATTAGCCTCGCTGTCAAGTAATGTAGTTTGTGGTCTTCTTTGACTTAGAATAATTTCCGTGATTTTCGGCCAAATTGGCTACGCGACTCTCTGTAAGAGTGAATATAGATTAAAACGTAAGACAGATAGAGGAAATCCGAAATAACCATTCGATAGAACACAAGGTAATGAACATCTCAGCCAAGTTTGGTCCTGAAATATGCATTTTGAAGAAAGTTATAAGCCTCGCTGTCAAGTAATGTAGTTTGTGGTCTTCTTTGACTTAGAATAATTTCCGTGTTTTTCGGCCAAATTGGCTATGCGACTCTCTGTAAGAGTGAATATAGATTAAAAAGTAAGACAGATAGAGGAAATCCGAAATAACCATTCGATAGAACACAAGGTAATGAACATCTCAGCCAAGTTTGGTCCTGAAATATGCAGTTTGAAGAAAGTTATTAGCCTAGCTGTCAAGTAATGTAGTTTGTGGTCTTCTTTGACTTAGAATAATTTCCGTGATTTTCGGCCAAATTGGCTACGCGACTCTCTGTAAGAGTGAATATAGATTAAAACGTAAGACAGATAGAGGAAATCCGAAATAACCATTCGATAGAACACAAGGTAATGAACATCTCAGCCAAGTTTGGTCCTGAAATATGCAGTTTGAAGAAAGTTATTAGCCTAGCTGTCAAGTAATGTAGTTTGTGGTCTTCTTTGACTTAGAATAATTTCCGTGTTTTTCGGCCAAATTGGCTATGCGACTCTCTGTAAGAGTGAATATAGATTAAAAAGTAAGACAGATAGAGGAAATCCGAAATAACCATTCGATAGAACACAATGTAATGAACATATCAGCCAAGTTTGGTCCTGAAATATGCAGTTTGAAGAAAGTTATTAGCCTCGCTGTCAAGTAATGTAGTTTGTGGTCTTCTTTGACTTAGAATAATTTCCGTGTTTTTCGGCCAAATTGGCTATGCGACTCTCTGTAAGAGTGAATATAGATTAAAAAGTAAGACAGATAGAGGAAATCCGAAATAACCATTCGATAGAACACAAGGTAATGAACATCTCAGCCAAGTTTGGTCCTGAAATATGCAGTTTGAAGAAAGTTATTAGCCTCGCTGTCAAGTAATGTAGTTTGTGGTCTTCTTTGACTTAGAATAGTTTCCGTGATTTTCGGCCAAATTGGCTACGCGACTCTCTGTAAGAGTGAATATAGATTAAAACGTAAGACAGATAGAGGAAATCCGAAATAACCATTCGATAGAACACAAGGTAATGAACATCTCAGCCAAGTTTGGTCCTGAAATATGCAGTTTGAAGAAAGTTATTAGCCTCGCTGTCAAGTAATGTAGTTTGTGGTCTTCTTTGACTTAGAATAATTTCCGTGTTTTTCGGCCAAATTGGCTATGCGACTCTCTGTAAGAGTGAATATAGATTAAAAAGTAAGACAGATAGAGGAAATCCGAAATAACCATTCGATAGAACACAATGTAATGAACATATCAGCCAAGTTTGGTCCTGAAATATGCAGTTTGAAGAAAGTTATTAGCCTCGCTGTCAAGTAATGTAGTTTGTGGTCTTCTTTGACTTAGAATAATTTCCATGTTTTTCGGCCAAATTGGCTATGCGACTCTCTGTAAGAGTGAATATAGATTAAAAAGTAAGACAGATAGAGGAAATCCGAAATAACCATTCGATAGAACACAAGGTAATGAACATCTCAG
This sequence comes from Gibbula magus, assembly GCA_936450465.1. Classification (NCBI taxonomy): domain Eukaryota; kingdom Metazoa; phylum Mollusca; class Gastropoda; order Trochida; family Trochidae; genus Gibbula; species Gibbula magus. The sequence goes on from OW388295.1 coordinate 57,203,475, forward strand.
CCAAGTTTGGTCCTGAAATATGCAGTTTGAAGAAAGTTATTAGCCTCGCTGTCAAGTAATGTAGTTTGTGGTCTTCTTTGACTTAGAATAATTTCCGTGATTTTCGGCCAAATTGGCTACGCGACTCTCTGTAAGAGTGAATATAGATTAAAACGTAAGACAGATAGAGGAAATCCGAAATAACCATTCGATAGAACACAAGGTAATGAACATCTCAGCCAAGTTTGGTCCTGAAATATGCAGTTTGAAGAAAGTTATTAGCCTCGCTGTCAAGTAATGTAGTTTGTGGTCTTCTTTGACTTAGAATAATTTCCGTGATTTTCGGCCAAATTGGCTACGCGACTCTCTGTAAGAGTGAATATAGATTAAAACGTAAGACAGATAGAGGAAATCCGAAATAACCATTCGATAGAACACAAGGTAATGAACATCTCAGCCAAGTTTGGTCCTGAAATATGCAGTTTGAAGAAAGTTATAAGCCTCGCTGTCAAGTAATGTAGTTTGTGGTCTTCTTTGACTTAGAATAATTTCCGTGTTTTTCGGCCAAATTGGCTATGCGACTCTCTGTAAGAGTGAATATAGATTAAAAAGTAAGACAGGTAGAGGAAATCCGAAATAACCATTCGATAGAACACAATGTAATGAACATATCAGCCAAGTTTGGTCCTGAAATATGCAGTTTGAAGAAAGTTATTAGCCTCGCTGTCAAGTAATGTAGTTTGTGGTCTTCTTTGACTTAGAATAATTTCCGTGTTTTTCGGCCAAATTGGCTACGCGACTCTCTGTAAGAGTGAATATAGATTAAAAAGTAAGACAGATAGAGGAAATCCGAAATAACCATTCGATAGAACACAAGGTAATGAACATCTCAGCCAAGTTTGGTCCTGAAATATGCAGTTTGAAGAAAGTTATTAGCCTCGCTGTCAAGTAATGTAGTTTGTGGACTTCTTTGACTTAGAATAATTCCCGTGTTTTTCGGCCAAATTGGCTACGCGACTCTCTGTAAGAGTGAATATAGATTAAAACGTAAGACAGATAGAGGAAATCCGAAATAACCCTCGATAGAACACAAGGTAATGAACATCTCAGCCAAGTTTGGTCCTGAAATATGCAGTTTGAAGAAAGTTATTAGCCTCGCTGTCAAGTAATGTAGTTTGTGGTCTTCTTTGACTTAGAATAATTTCCGTGTTTTTCGGCCAAATTGGCTATGCGACTCTCTGTAAGAGTGAATATAGATTAAAAAGTAAGACAGGTAGAGGAAATCCGAAATAACCATTCGATAGAACACAATGTAATGAACATATCAGCCAAGTTTGGTCCTGAAATATGCAGTTTGAAGAAAGTTATTAGCCTCGCTGTCAAGTAATGTAGTTTGTGGTCTTCTTTGACTTAGAATAATTCCCGTGATTTTCGGCCAAATTGGCTATGCGACTCTCTGTAAGAGTGAATATAGATTAAAAAGTAAGACAGATAGAGGAAATCCGAAATAACCATTCGATAGAACACAATGTAATGAACATATCAGCCAAGTTTGGTCCTGAAATATGCAGTTTGAAGAAAGTTATTAGCCTCGCTGTCAAGTAATGTAGTTTGTGGTCTTCTTTGACTTAGAATAATTTCCATGTTTTTCGGCCAAATTGGCTATGCGACTCTCTGTAAGAGTGAATATAGATTAAAAAGTAAGACAGATAGAGGAAATCCGAAATAACCATTCGATAGAACACAAGGTAATGAACATCTCAGCCAAGTTTGGTCCTGAAATATGCAGTTTGAAGAAAGTTATTAGCCTCGCTGTGAAGTAATGTAGTTTGTGGTCTTCTTTGACTTAGAATAATTTCCGTGTTTTTCGGCCAAATTGGCTATGCGACTCTCTGTAAGAGTGAATATAGATTAAAAAGTAAGACAGATAGAGGAAATCCGAAATAACCATTCGATAGAACACAATGTAATGAACATATCAGCCAAGTTTGGTCCTGAAATATGCAGTTTGAAGAAAGTTATTAGCCTCGCTGTCAAGTAATGTAGTTTGTGGTCTTCTTTGACTTAGAATAATTTCCATGTTTTTCGGCCAAATTGGCTATGCGACTCTCTGTAAGAGTGAATATAGATTAAAAAGTAAGACAGATAGAGGAAATCCGAAATAACCATTCGATAGAACACAAGGTAATGAACATCTCAGCCAAGTTTGGTCCTGAAATATGCAGTTTGAAGAAAGTTATTAGCCTCGCTGTCAAGTAATGTAGTTTGTGGTCTTCTTTGACTTAGAATAGTTTCCGTGATTTTCGGCCAAATTGGCTACGCGACTCTCTGTAAGAGTGAATATAGATTAAAAAGTAAGACAGATAGAGGAAATCCGAAATAACCATTCGATAGAACACAAGGTAATGAACATCTCAGCCAAGTTTGGTCCTGAAATATGCAGTTTGAAGAAAGTTATTAGCCTCGCTGTGAAGTAATGTAGTTTGTGGTCTTCTTTGACTTAGAATAATTTCCGTGTTTTTCGGCCAAATTGGCTATGCGACTCTCTGTAAGAGTGAATATAGATTAAAAAGTAAGACAGATAGAAGAAATCCGAAATAACCATTCGATAGAACACAAGGTAATGAACATCTCAGCCAAGTTTGGTCCTGAAATATGCAGTTTGAAGAAAGTTATTAGCCTCGCTGTCAAGTAATGTAGTTTGTGGTCTTCTTTGACTTAGAATAGTTTCCGTGATTTTCGGCCAAATTGGCTACGCGACTCTCTGTAAGAGTGAATATAGATTAAAACGTAAGACAGATAGAGGAAATCCGAAATAACCATTCGATAGAACACACGGTAATGAACATCTCAGCCAAGTTTGGTCCTGAAATATGCAGTTTGAAGAAAGTTATTAGCCTCGCTGTCAAGTAATGTAGTTTGTGGTCTTCTTTGACTTAGAATAATTTCCGTGTTTTTCGGCCAAATTGGCTATGCGACTCTCTGTAAGAGTGAATATAGATTAAAAAGTAAGACAGATAGAGGAAATCCGAAATAACCATTCGATAGAACACAAGGTAATGAATATCTCAGCCAAGTTTGGTCCTGAAATATGCAGTTTGAAGAAAGTTATTAGCCTCGCTGTGAAGAAATGTAGTTTGTGGTCTTCTTTGACTTAAATTAATTTCCGTGTTTTTCGGCCAAATTGGCTATGCGACTCTCTGTAAGAGTGAATATAGATTAAAAAGTAAGACAGATAGAGGAAATCCGAAATAACCATTCGATAGAACACAATGTAATGAACATATCAGCCAAGTTTGGTCCTGAAATATGCAGTTTGAAGAAAGTTATTAGCCTCGCTGTCAAGTAATGTAGTTTGTGGTCTTCTTTGACTTAGAATAATTTCCATGTTTTTCGGCCAAATTGGCTATGCGACTCTCTGTAAGAGTGAATATAGATTAAAACGTAAGACAGATAGAGGAAATCCGAAATAACCATTCGATAGAACACAAGGTAATGAACATCTCAGCCAAGTTTGGTCCTGAAATATGCATTTTGAAGAAAGTTATAAGCCTCGCTGTCAAGTAATGTAGTTTGTGGTCTTCTTTGACTTAGAATAATTTCCGTGTTTTTCGGCCAAATTGGCTATGCGACTCTCTGTAAGAGTGAATATAGATTAGAAAGTAAGACAGATAGAGGAAATCCGAAATAACCATTCGATAGAACACAATGTAATGAACATATCAGCCAAGTTTGGTCCTGAAATATGCAGTTTGAAGAAAGTTATTAGCCTCGCTGTCAAGTAATGTAGTTTGTGGTCTTCTTTGACTTAGAATAATTTCCGTGTTTTTCGGCCAAATTGGCTACGCGACTCTCTGTAAGAGTGAATATAGATTAAAACGTAAGACAGATAGAGGAAATCCGAAATAACCATTCGATAGAACACAAGGTAATGAACATCTCAGCCAAGTTTGGTCCTGAAATATGCAGTTTGAAGAAAGTTATTAGCCTCGCTGTCAAGTAATGTAGTTTGTGGTCTTCTTTGACTTAGAATAATTTCCGTGATTTTCGGCCAAATTGGCTACGCGACTCTCTGTAAGAGTGAATATAGATTAAAACGTAAGACAGATAGAGGAAATCCGAAATAACCATTCGATAGAACACAAGGTAATGAACATCTCAGCCAAGTTTGGTCCTGAAATATGCAGTTTGAAGAAAGTTATAAGCCTCGCTGTCAAGTAATGTAGTTTGTGGTCTTCTTTGACTTAGAATAATATCCGTGTTTTTCGGCCAAATTGGCTATGCGACTCTCTGTAAGAGTGAATATAGATTAAAAAGTAAGACAGATAGAGGAAATCCGAAATAACCATTCGATAGAACACAATGTAATGAACATATCAGCCAAGTTTGGTCCTGAAATATGCAGTTTGAAGAAAGTTATTAGCCTCGCTGTCAAGTAATGTAGTTTGTGGTCTTCTTTGACTTAGAATAATTTCCATGTTTTTCGGCCAAATTGGCTATGCGACTCTCTGTAAGAGTGAATATAGATTAAAAAGTAAGACAGATAGAGGAAATCCGAAATAACCATTCGATAGAACACAAGGTAATGAACATCTCAGCCAAGTTTGGTCCTGAAATATGCAGTTTGAAGAAAGTTATTAGCCTCGCTGTCAAGTAATGTAGTTTGTGGTCTTCTTTGACTTAGAATAATTTCCGTGTTTTTCGGCCAAATTGGCTACGCGACTCTCTGTAAGAGTGAATATAGATTAAAACGTAAGACAGATAGAGGAAATCCGAAATAACCCTCGATAGAACACAAGGTAATGAACATCTCAGCCAAGTTTGGTCCTGAAATATGCAGTTTGAAGAAAGTTATTAGCCTCGCTGTCAAGTAATGTAGTTTGTGGTCTTCTTTGACTTAGAATAATTTCCATGTTTTTCGGCCAAATTGGCTATGCGACTCTCTGTAAGAGTGAATATAGATTAAAAAGTAAGACAGATAGAGGAAATCCGAAATAACCATTCGATAGAACACAAGGTAATGAACATCTCAGCCAAGTTTGGTCCTGAAATATGCAGTTTGAAGAAAGTTATTAGCCTCGCTGTCAAGTAATGTAGTTTGTGGTCTTCTTTGACTTAGAATAATTCCCGTGATTTTCGGCCAAATTGGCTACGCGACTTTCTGTAAGAGTGAATATAGATTAAAAAGTAAGACAGATAGAGGAAATCTGAAACAACCATTCGATAGAGAACAAGGTAATGAACATCTCAGCCAAGTGTGGTCCTGAAATATGCAGTTTGAAGAAAGTTATTAGCCTCGCTGTCAAGTAATGTAGTTTGTGGTCTTCTTTGACTTAGAATAATTTCCATGTTTTTCGGCCAAATTGGCTATGCGACTCTCTGTAAGAGTGAATATAGATTAAAAAGTAAGACAGGTAGAGGAAATCCGAAATAACCATTCGATAGAACACAATGTAATGAACATATCAGCCAAGTTTGGTCCTGAAATATGCAGTTTGAAGAAAGTTATTAGCCTCGCTGTCAAGTAATGTAGTTTGTGGTCTTCTTTGACTTAGAATAATTTCCATGTTTTTCGGCCAAATTGGCTATGCGACTCTCTGTAAGAGTGAATATAGATTAAAAAGTAAGACAGATAGAGGAAATCCGAAATAACCATTCGATAGAACACAATGTAATGAACATCTCAGCCAAGTTTGGTCCTGAAATATGCAGTTTGAAGAAAGTTATTAGCCTCGCTGTCAAGTAATGTAGTTTGTGGTCTTCTTTGACTTAGAATAATTCCCGTGATTTTCGGCCAAATTGGCTACGCGACTTTCTGTAAGAGTGAATATAGATTAAAAAGTAAGACAGATAGAGGAAATCTGAAACAACCATTCGATAGAGAACAAGGTAATGAACATCTCAGCCAAGTGTGGTCCTGAAATATGCAGTTTGAAGAAAGTTATTAGCCTCGCTGTCAAGTAATGTAGTTTGTGGTCTTCTTTGACTTAGAATAATTCCCGTGTTTTTCGGCCAAATTGGCTACGCGACTCTCTGTAAGAGTGAATATAGATTAAAACGTAAGACAGATAGAGGAAATCCGAAATAACCCTCGATAGAACACAAGGTAATGAACATCTCAGCCAAGTTTGGTCCTGAAATATGCAGTTTGAAGAAAGTTATTAGCCTCGCTGTCAAGTAATGTAGTTTGTGGTCTTCTTTGACTTAGAATAATTTCCATGTTTTTCGGCCAAATTGGCTATGCGACTCTCTGTAAGAGTGAATATAGATTAAAAAGTAAGACAGGTAGAGGAAATCCGAAATAACCATTCGATAGAACACAATGTAATGAACATATCAGCCAAGTTTGGTCCTGAAATATGCAGTTTGAAGAAAGTTATTAGCCTCGCTGTCAAGTAATGTAGTTTGTGGTCTTCTTTGACTTAGAATAATTTCCATGTTTTTCAGCCAAATTGGCTATGCGACTCTCTGTAAGAGTGAATATAGATTAAAAAGTAAGACAGATAGAGGAAATCCGAAATAACCATTCGATAGAACACAAGGTAATGAACATCTCAGCCAAGTTTGGTCCTGAAATATGCAGTTTGAAGAAAGTTATAAGCCTCGCTGTCAAGTAATGTAGTTTGTGGTCTTCTTTGACTTAGAATAATTCCCGTGATTTTCGGCCAAATTGGCTACGCGACTTTCTGTAAGAGTGAATATAGATTAAAAAGTAAGACAGGTAGAGGAAATCCGAAATAACCATTCGATAGAACACAATGTAATGAACATATCAGCCAAGTTTGGTCCTGAAATATGCAGTTTGAAGAAAGTTATTAGCCTCGCTGTCAAGTAATGTAGTTTGTGGTCTTCTTTGACTTAGAATAATTTCCATGTTTTTCGGCCAAATTGGCTATGCGACTCTCTGTAAGAGTGAATATAGATTAAAAAGTAAGACAGATAGAGGAAATCCGAAATAACCATTCGATAGAACACAAGGTAATGAACATCTCAGCCAAGTTTGGTCCTGAAATATGCAGTTTGAAGAAAGTTATTAGCCTCGCTGTCAAGTAATGTAGTTTGTGGTCTTCTTTGACTTAGAATAATTCCCGTGATTTTCGGCCAAATTGGCTACGCGACTTTCTGTAAGAGTGAATATAGATTAAAAAGTAAGACAGATAGAGGAAATCTGAAACAACCATTCGATAGAGAACAAGGTAATGAACATCTCAGCCAAGTGTGGTCCTGAAATATGCAGTTTGAAGAAAGTTATTAGCCTCGCTGTCAAGTAATGTAGTTTGTGGTCTTCTTTGACTTAGAATAATTTCCGTGATTTTCGGCCAAATTGGCTACGCGACTCTCTGTAAGAGTGAATATAGATTAAAAAGTAAGACAGATAGAGGAAATCCGAAATAACCATTCGATAGAACACAAGGTAATGAACATCTCAGCCAAGTTTGGTCCTGAAATATGCAGTTTGAAGAAAGTTATTAGCCTCGCTGTGAAGTAATGTAGTTTGTGGTCTTCTTTGACTTAGAATAATTTCCGTGTTTTTCGACCAAATTGGCTATGCGACTCTCTGTAAGAGTGAATATAGATTAAAAAGTAAGACAGATAGAGGAAATCCGAAATAACCATTCGATAGAACACAATGTAATGAACATATCAGCCAAGTTTGGTCCTGAAATATGCAGTTTGAAGAAAGTTATTAGCCTCGTTGTCAAGTAATGTAGTTTGTGGTCTTCTTTGACTTAGAATAATTTCCGTGTTTTTCGGCCAAATTGGCTATGCGACTCTCTGTAAGAGTGAATATAGATTAAAAAGTAAGACAGGTAGAGGAAATCCGAAATAACCATTCGATAGAACACAATGTAATGAACATATCAGCCAAGTTTGGTCCTGAAATATGCAGTTTGAAGAAAGTTATTAGCCTCGCTGTCAAGTAATGTAGTTTGTGGTCTTCTTTGACTTAGAATAATTTCCATGTTTTTCGGCCAAATTGGCTATGCGACTCTCTGTAAGAGTGAATATAGATTAAAAAGTAAGACAGATAGAGGAAATCCGAAATAACCATTCGATAGAACACAAGGTAATGAACATCTCAGCCAAGTTTGGTCCTGAAATATGCAGTTTGAAGAAAGTTATTAGCCTCGCTGTCAAGTAATGTAGTTTGTGGTCTTCTTTGACTTAGAATAATTTCCGTGATTTTCGGCCAAATTGGCTACGCGACTCTCTGTAAGAGTGAATATAGATTAAAACGTAAGACAGATAGAGGAAATCCGAAATAACCATTCGATAGAACACAAGGTAATGAACATCTCAGCCAAGTTTGGTCCTGAAATATGCAGTTTGAAGAAAGTTATAAGCCTCGCTGTCAAGTAATGTAGTTTGTGGTCTTCTTTGACTTAGAATAATTTCCGTGTTTTTCGGCCAAATTGGCTATGCGACTCTCTGTAAGAGTGAATATAGATTAAAAAGTAAGACAGGTAGAGGAAATCCGAAATAACCATTCGATAGAACACAATGTAATGAACATATCAGCCAAGTTTGGTCCTGAAATATGCAGTTTGAAGAAAGTTATAAGCCTCGCTGTCAAGTAATGTAGTTTGTGGTCTTCTTTGACTTAGAATAATTTCCATGTTTTTCGGCCAAATTGGCTATGCGACTCTCTGTAAGAGTGAATATAGATTAAAAAGTAAGACAGATAGAGGAAATCCGAAATAACCATTCGATAGAACACAAGGTAATGAACATCTCAGCCAAGTTTGGTCCTGAAATATGCAGTTTGAAGAAAGTTATTAGCCTCGCTGTCAAGTAATGTAGTTTGTGGTCTTCTTTGACTTAGAATAGTTTCCGTGATTTTCGGCCAAATTGGCTACGCGACTCTCTGTAAGAGTGAATATAGATTAAAACGTAAGACAGATAGAGGAAATCCGAAATAACCATTCGATAGAACACAAGGTAATGAACATCTCAGCCAAGTTTGGTCCTGAAATATGCAGTTTGAAGAAAGTTATTAGCCTCGCTGTCAAGTAATGTAGTTTGTGGTCTTCTTTGACTTAGCATAATTTCCGTGTTTTTCGGCCAAATTGGCTATGCGACTCTCTGTAAGAGTGAATATAGATTAAAAAGTAAGACAGATAGAGGAAATCCGAAATAACCATTCGATAGAACACAAGGTAATGAATATCTCAGCCAAGTTTGGTCCTGAAATATGCAGTTTGAAGAAAGTTATTAGCCTCGCTGTCAAGTAATGTAGTTTGTGGTCTTCTTTGACTTAGAATAATTTCCGTGTTTTTCGGCCAAATTGGCTACGCGACTCTCTGTAAGAGTGAATATAGATTAAAAAGTAAGACAGATAGAGGAAATCCGAAATAACCATTCGATAGAACACAATGTAATGAACATATCAGCCAAGTTTGGTCCTGAAATATGCAGTTTGAAGAAAGTTATTAGCCTCGCTGTCAAGTAATGTAGTTTGTGGTCTTCTTTGACTTAGAATAATTTCCGTGTTTTTCGGCCAAATTGGCTACGCGACTCTCTGTAAGAGTGAATATAGATTAAAACGTAAGACAGATAGAGGAAATCCGAAATAACCATTCGATAGAACACAAGGTAATGAACATCTCAGCCAAGTTTGGTCCTGAAATATGCAGTTTGAAGAAAGTTATTAGCCTCGCTGTCAAGTAATGTAGTTTGTGGTCTTCTTTGACTTAGAATAATTTCCGTGATTTTCGGCCAAATTGGCTACGCGACTCTCTGTAAGAGTGAATATAGATTAAAACGTAAGACAGATAGAGGAAATCCGAAATAACCATTCGATAGAACACAAGGTAATGAACATCTCAGCCAAGTTTGGTCCTGAAATATGCAGTTTGAAGAAAGTTATAAGCCTCGCTGTCAAGTAATGTAGTTTGTGGTCTTCTTTGACTTAGAATAATTTCCGTGTTTTTCGGCCAAATTGGCTATGCGACTCTCTGTAAGAGTGAATATAGATTAAAAAGTAAGACAGGTAGAGGAAATCCGAAATAACCATTCGATAGAACACAATGTAATGAACATATCAGCCAAGTTTGGTCCTGAAATATGCAGTTTGAAGAAAGTTATTAGCCTCGCTGTCAAGTAATGTAGTTTGTGGTCTTCTTTGACTTAGAATAATTTCCATGTTTTTCGGCCAAATTGGCTATGCGACTCTCTGTAAGAGTGAATATAGATTAAAAAGTAAGACAGATAGAGGAAATCCGAAATAACCATTCGATAGAACACAAGGTAATGAACATCTCAGCCAAGTTTGGTCCTGAAATATGCAGTTTGAAGAAAGTTATTAGCCTCGCTGTCAAGTAATGTAGTTTGTGGTCTTCTTTGACTTAGAATAATTCCCGTGATTTTCGGCCAAATTGGCTACGCGACTTTCTGTAAGAGTGAATATAGATTAAAAAGTAAGACAGATAGAGGAAATCTGAAACAACCATTCGATAGAGCACAAGGTAATGAACATCTCAGCCAAGTGTGGTCCTGAAATATGCAGTTTGAAGAAAGTTATTAGCCTCGCTGTCAAGTAATGTAGTTTGTGGTCTTCTTTGACTTAGAATAATTTCCGTGTTTTTCGGCCAAATTGGCTACGCGACTCTCTGTAAGAGTGAATATAGATTAAAACGTAAGACAGATAGAGGAAATCCGAAATAACCCTCGATAGAACACAAGGTAATGAACATCTCAGCCAAGTTTGGTCCTGAAATATGCAGTTTGAAGAAAGTTATTAGCCTCGCTGTCAAGTAATGTAGTTTGTGGTCTTCTTTGACTTAGAATAAGTTCCGTGTTTTTCGGCCAAATTGGCTATGCGACTCTCTGTAAGAGTGAATATAGATTAAAAAGTAAGACAGGTAGAGGAAATCCGAAATAACCATTCGATAGAACACAATGTAATGAACATATCAGCCAAGTTTGGTCCTGAAATATGCAGTTTGAAGAAAGTTATTAGCCTCGCTGTCAAGTAATGTAGTTTGTGGTCTTCTTTGACTTAGAATAATTTCCATGTTTTTCGGCCAAATTGGCTATGCGACTCTCTGTAAGAGTGAATATAGATTAAAAAGTAAGACAGATAGAGGAAATCCGAAATAACCATTCGATAGAACACAAGGTAATGAACATCTCAGCCAAGTTTGGTCCTGAAATATGCAGTTTGAAGAAAGTTATTAGCCTCGCTGTCAAGTAATGTAGTTTGTGGTCTTCTTTGACTTAGAATAATTCCCGTGATTTTCGGCCAAATTGGCTACGCGACTTTCTGTAAGAGTGAATATAGATTAAAAAGTAAGACAGATAGAGGAAATCTGAAACAACCATTCGATAGAGAACAAGGTAATGAACATCTCAGCCAAGTGTGGTCCTGAAATATGCAGTTTGAAGAAAGTTATTAGCCTCGCTGTCAAGTAATGTAGTTTGTGGTCTTCTTTGACTTAGAATAATTCCCGTGTTTTTCGGCCAAATTGGCTACGCGACTCTCTGTAAGAGTGAATATAGATTAAAACGTAAGACAGATAGAGGAAATCCGAAATAACCCTCGATAGAACACAAGGTAATGAACATCTCAGCCAAGTTTGGTCCTGAAATATGCAGTTTGAAGAAAGTTATTAGCCTCGCTGTCAAGTAATGTAGTTTGTGGTCTTCTTTGACTTAGAATAATTTCCGTGATTTTCGGCCAAATTGGCTATGCGACTCTCTGTAAGAGTGAATATAGATTAAAACGTAAGACAGATAGAGGAAATCCGAAATAACCATTCGATAGAACACAAGGTAATGAACATCTCAGCCAAGTTTGGTCCTGAAATATGCAGTTTGAAGAAAGTTATTAGCCTCGCTGTCAAGTAATGTAGTTTGTGGTCTTCTTTGACTTAGAATAATTTCCGTGTTTTTCGGCCAAATTGGCTACGCGACTCTCTGTAAGAGTGAATATAGATTAAAACGTAAGACAGATAGAGGAAATCCGAAATAACCCTTCGATAGAACATAAGGTAATGAACATCTCAGCCAAGTTTGGTCCTGAAATATGCAGTTTGAAGAAAGTTATAAGCCTCGCTGTCAAGTAATGTAGTTTGTGGTCTTCTTTGACTTAGAATAATTTCCGTGTTTTTCGGCCAAATTGGCTATGCGACTCTCTGTAAGAGTGAATATAGATTAAAAAGTAAGACAGATAGAGGAAATCCGAAATAACCATTCGATAGAACACAAGGTAATGAACATCTCAGCCAAGTTTGGTCCTGAAATATGCAGTTTGAAGAAAGTTATTAGCCTCGCTGTCAAGTAATGTAGTTTGTGGTCTTCTTTGACTTAGAATAATTTCCGTGTTTTTCGGCCAAATTGGCTATGCGACTCTCTGTAAGAGTGAATATAGATTAAAACGTAAGACAGATAGAGGAAATCCGAAATAACCATTCGATAGAAAACAAGGTAATGAACATCTCAGCCAAGTTTGGTCCTGAAATATGCAGTTTGAAGAAAGTTATTAGCCTCGCTGTCAAGTAATGTAGTTTGTGGTCTTCTTTGACTTAGAATAATTTCCGTGTTTTTCGGCCAAATTGGCTATGCGACTCTCTGTAAGAGTGAATATAGATTAAAACGTAAGACAGATAGAGGAAATCCGAAATAACCATTCGATAGAACACAATGTAATGAACATATCAGCCAAGTTTGGTCCTGAAATATGCAGTTTGAAGAAAGTTATTAGCCTCGCTGTCAAGTAATGTAGTTTGTGGTCTTCTTTGACTTAGAATAATTTCCATGTTTTTCGGCCAAATTGGCTATGCGACTCTCTGTAAGAGTGAATATAGATTAAAAAGTAAGACAGATAGAGGAAATCCGAAAAATCCATTCGATAGAACACAATGTAATGAACATATCAGCCAAGTTTGGTCCTGAAATATGCAGTTTGAAGAAAGTTATTAGCCTCGCTGTCAAGTAATGTAGTTTGTGGTCTTCTTTGACTTAGAATAATTTCCATGTTTTTCGGCCAAATTGGCTATGCGACTCTCTGTAAGAGTGAATATAGATTAAAAAGTAAGACAGATAGAGGAAATCCGAAATAACCATTCGATAGAACACAAGGTAATGAACATCTCAGCCAAGTTTGGTCCTGAAATATGCAGTTTGAAGAAAGTTATTAGCCTCGCTGTGAAGTAATGTAGTTTGTGGTCTTCTTTGACTTAGAATAATTTCCGTGTTTTTCGGCCAAATTGGCTATGCGACTCTCTGTAAGAGTGAATATAGATTAAAACGTAAGACAGATAGAGGAAATCCGAAATAACCATTCGATAGAAAACAAGGTAATGAACATCTCAGCCAAGTTTGGTCCTGAAATATGCAGTTTGAAGAAAGTTATTAGCCTCGCTGTCAAGTAATGTAGTTTGTGGTCTTCTTTGACTTAGAATAATTTCCGTGATTTTCGGCCAAATTGGCTACGCGACTCTCTGTAAGAGTGAATATAGATTAAAACGTAAGACAGATAGAGGAAATCCGAAATAACCCTCGATATATGAACACAAGGTAATGAACATCTCAGCCAAGTTTGGTCCTGAAATATGCAGTTTGAAGAAAGTTATTAGCCTCGCTGTCAAGTAATGTAGTTTGTGGTCTTCTTTGACTTAGAATAATTCCCGTGTTTTTCGGCCAAATTGGCTACGCGACTCTCTGTAAGAGTGAATATAGATTAAAACGTAAGACAGATAGAGGAAATCCGAAATAACCCTCGATAGAACACAAGGTAATGAACATCTCAGCCAAGTTTGGTCCTGAAATATGCAGTTTGAAGAAAGTTATTAGCCTCGCTGTCAAGTAATGTAGTTTGTGGTCTTCTTTGACTTAGAATAATTTCCATGTTTTTCGGCCAAATTGGCTACGCGACTCTCTGTAAGAGTGAATATAGATTAAAACGTAAGACAGATAGAGGAAATCCGAAATAACCATTCGATAGAACACAAGGTAATGAACATCTCAGCCAAGTTTGGTCCTGAAATATGCAGTTTGAAGAACGTTATTAGCCTCGCTGTCAAGTAATGTAGTTTGTGGTCTTCTTTGACTTAGAATAATTTCCGTGATTTTCGGCCAAATTGGCTACGCGACTCTCTGTAAGAGTGAATATAGATTAAAACGTAAGACAGATAGAGGAAATCCGAAATAACCATTCGATAGAACACAAGGTAATGAACATCTCAGCCAAGTTTGGTCCTGAAATATGCAGTTTGAAGAACGTTATTAGCCTCGCTGTCAAGTAATGTAGTTTGTGGTCTTCTTTGACTTAGAATAATTTCCGTGATTTTCGGCCAAATTGGCTACGCGACTCTCTGTAAGAGTGAATATAGATTAAAACGTAAGACAGATAGAGGAAATCCGAAATAACCATTCGATAGAACACAAGGTAATGAACATCTCAGCCAAGTTTGGTCCTGAAATATGCAGTTTGAAGAAAGTTATAAGCCTCGCTGTCAAGTAATGTAGTGTGTGGTCCTCTTTGACTTAGAATAATTTCCGTGATTTTCATCCAAATTGGCTACGCGACTCTCTGTAAGAGTGAATATAGATTAAAACGTAAGACAGATAGAGGAAATCCGAAATAACCATTCGATAGAACACAAGGTAATGAACATCTCAGCCAAGTTTGGTCCTGAAATATGCAGTTTGAAGAAAGTTATAAGCCTCGCTGTCAAGTAATGTAGTGTGTGGTCCTCTTTGACTTAGAATAATTTCCGTGATTTTCATCCAAATTGGCTACGCGACTCTCTGTAAGAGTGAATATAGATTAAAACGTAAGACAGATAGAGGAAATCCGAAATAACCATTCGATAGAACACAAGGTAATGAACATCTCAGCCAAGTTTGGTCCTGAAATATGCAGTTTGAAGAAAGTTATTAGCCTCGCTGTCAAGTAATGTAGTTTGTGGTCTTCTTTGACTTAGAATAATTTCCGTGTTTTTCGGCCAAATTGGCTATGCGACTCTCTGTAAGAGTGAATATAGATTAAAAAGTAAGACAGATAGAGGAAATCCGAAATAACCATTCGATAGAACACAAGGTAATGAACATCTCAGCCAAGTTTGGTCCTGAAATATGCAGTTTGAAGAACGTTATTAGCCTCGCTGTCAAGTAATGTAGTTTGTGGTCTTCTTTGACTTAGAATAATTTCCGTGATTTTCGGCCAAATTGGCTACGCGACTCTCTGTAAGAGTGAATATAGATTAAAACGTAAGACAGATAGAGGAAATCCGAAATAACCATTCGATAGAACACAAGGTAATGAACATCTCAGCCAAGTTTGGTCCTGAAATATGCAGTTTGAAGAAAGTTATAAGCCTCGCTGTCAAGTAATGTAGTGTGTGGTCCTCTTTGACTTAGAATAATTTCCGTGATTTTCAGCCAAATTGGCTACGCGACTCTCTGTAAGAGTGAATATAGATTAAAACGTAAGACAGATAGAGGAAATCCGAAATAACCATTCGATAGAACACAAGGTAATGAACATCTCAGCCAAGTTTGGTCCTGAAATATGCAGTTTGAAGAAAGTTATTAGCCTCGCTGTCAAGTAATGTAGTTTGTGGTCTTCTTTGACTTAGAATAATTTCCGTGTTTTTCGGCCAAATTGGCTATGCGACTCTCTGTAAGAGTGAATATAGATTAAAAAGTAAGACAGATAGAGGAAATCCGAAATAACCATTCGATAGAACACAAGGTAATGAACATCTCAGCCAAGTTTGGTCCTGAAATATGCAGTTTGAAGAACGTTATTAGCCTCGCTGTCAAGTAATGTAGTTTGTGGTCTTCTTTGACTTAGAATAATTTCCGTGATTTTCGGCCAAATTGGCTACGCGACTCTCTGTAAGAGTGAATATAGATTAAAACGTAAGACAGATAGAGGAAATCCGAAATAACCATTCGATAGAACACAAGGTAATGAACATCTCAGCCAAGTTTGGTCCTGAAATATGCAGTTTGAAGAAAGTTATAAGCCTCGCTGTCAAGTAATGTAGTGTGTGGTCCTCTTTGACTTAGAATAATTTCCGTGATTTTCATCCAAATTGGCTACGCGACTCTCTGTAAGAGTGAATATAGATTAAAACGTAAGACAGATAGAGGAAATCCGAAATAACCATTCGATAGAACACAAGGTAATGAACATCTCAGCCAAGTTTGGTCCTGAAATATGCAGTTTGAAGAAAGTTATTAGCCTCGCTGTCAAGTAATGTAGTTTGTGGTCTTCTTTGACTTAGAATAATTTCCGTGTTTTTCGGCCAAATTGGCTATGCGACTCTCTGTAAGAGTGAATATAGATTAAAAAGTAAGACAGATAGAGGAAATCCGAAATAACCATTCGATAGAACACAAGGTAATGAACATCTCAGCCAAGTTTGGTCCTGAAATATGCAGTTTGAAGAACGTTATTAGCCTCGCTGTCAAGTAATGTAGTTTGTGGTCTTCTTTGACTTAGAATAATTTCCGTGATTTTCGGCCAAATTGGCTACGCGACTCTCTGTAAGAGTGAATATAGATTAAAACGTAAGACAGATAGAGGAAATCCGAAATAACCATTCGATAGAACACAAGGTAATGAACATCTCAGCCAAGTTTGGTCCTGAAATATGCAGTTTGAAGAAAGTTATAAGCCTCGCTGTCAAGTAATGTAGTGTGTGGTCCTCTTTGACTTAGAATAATTTCCGTGATTTTCATCCAAATTGGCTACGCGACTCTCTGTAAGAGTGAATATAGATTAAAACGTAAGACAGATAGAGGAAATCCGAAATAACCATTCGATAGAACACAAGGTAATGAACATCTCAGCCAAGTTTGGTCCTGAAATATGCAGTTTGAAGAAAGTTATAAGCCTCGCTGTCAAGTAATGTAGTGTGTGGTCCTCTTTGACTTAGAATAATTTCCGTGATTTTCATCCAAATTGGCTACGCGACTCTCTGTAAGAGTGAATATAGATTAAAACGTAAGACAGATAGAGGAAATCCGAAATAACCATTCGATAGAACACAAGGTAATGAACATCTCAGCCAAGTGTGGTCCTGAAATATGCAGTTTGAAGAAAGTTATTAGCCTCGCTGTCAAGTAATGTAGTTTGTGGTCTTCTTTGACTTAGAATAATTTCCGTGTTTTTCGGCCAAATTGGCTATGCGACTCTCTGTAAGAGTGAATATAGATTAAAAAGTAAGACAGATAGAGGAAATCCGAAATAACCATTCGATAGAACACAAGGTAATGAACATCTCAGCCAAGTTTGGTCCTGAAATATGCAGTTTGAAGAAAGTTATTAGCCTCGCTGTCAAGTAATGTAGTTTGTGGTCTTCTTTGACTTAGAATAATTTCCGTGTTTTTCGGCCAAATTGGCTACGCGACTCTCTGTAAGAGTGAATATAGACTAACAAGTAAGACAGATAGAGGAAATCCGAAATAACCATTCGATAGAACACAAGGTAATGAACATCTCAGCCAAGTTTGGTCCTGAAATATGCAGTTTGAAGAAAGTTATTAGCCTCGCTGTCAAGTAATGTAGTTTGTGGTCTTCTTTGACTTAGAATAATTCCCGTGTTTTTCGGCCAAATTGGCTACGCGACTCTCTGTAAGAGTGAATATAGATTAAAACGTAAGACAGATAGAGGAAATCCGAAATAACCCTCGATAGAACACAAGGTAATGAACATCTCAGCCAAGTTTGGTCCTGAAATATGCAGTTTGAAGAAAGTTATTAGCCTCGCTGTCAAGTAATGTAGTTTGTGGTCTTCTTTGACTTAGAATAATTTCCATGTTTTTCGGCCAAATTGGCTACGCGACTCTCTGTAAGAGTGAATATAGATTAAAACGTAAGACAGATAGAGGAAATCCGAAATAACCATTCGATAGAACACAAGGTAATGAACATCTCAGCCAAGTTTGGTCCTGAAATATGCAGTTTGAAGAACGTTATTAGCCTCGCTGTCAAGTAATGTAGTTTGTGGTCTTCTTTGACTTAGAATAATTTCCGTGATTTTCGGCCAAATTGGCTACGCGACTCTCTGTAAGAGTGAATATAGATTAAAACGTAAGACAGATAGAGGAAATCCGAAATAACCATTCGATAGAACACAAGGTAATGAACATCTCAGCCAAGTTTGGTCCTGAAATATGCAGTTTGAAGAAAGTTATTAGCCTCGCTGTCAAGTAATGTAGTTTGTGGTCTTCTTTGACTTAGAATAATTTCCATGTTTTTCGGCCAAATTGGCTACGCGACTCTCTGTAAGAGTGAATATAGATTAAAACGTAAGACAGATAGAGGAAATCCGAAATAACCATTCGATAGAACACAAGGTAATGAACATCTCAGCCAAGTTTGGTCCTGAAATATGCAGTTTGAAGAAAGTTATTAGCCTCGCTGTCAAGTAATGTAGTTTGTGGTCTTCTTTGACTTAGAATAATTTCCATGTTTTTCGGCCAAATTGGCTACGCGACTCTCTGTAAGAGTGAATATAGATTAAAACGTAAGACAGATAGAGGAAATCCGAAATAACCATTCGATAGAACACAAGGTAATGAACATCTCAGCCAAGTTTGGTCCTGAAATATGCAGTTTGAAGAACGTTATTAGCCTCGCTGTCAAGTAATGTAGTTTGTGGTCTTCTTTGACTTAGAATAATTTCCGTGATTTTCGGCCAAATTGGCTACGCGACTCTCTGTAAGAGTGAATATAGATTAAAACGTAAGACAGATAGAGGAAATCCGAAATAACCATTCGATAGAACACAAGGTAATGAACATCTCAGCCAAGTTTGGTCCTGAAATATGCAGTTTGAAGAAAGTTATAAGCCTCGCTGTCAAGTAATGTAGTTTGTGGTCTTCTTTGACTTAGAATAATTTCCGTGTTTTTCGGCCAAATTGGCTATGCGACTCTCTGTAAGAGTGAATATAGATTAAAAAGTAAGACAGATAGAGGAAATCCGAAATAACCATTCGATAGAACACAAGGTAATGAACATCTCAGCCAAGTTTGGTCCTGAAATATGCAGTTTGAAGAAAGTTATAAGCCTCGCTGTCAAGTAATGTAGTGTGTGGTCCTCTTTGACTTAGAATAATTTCCGTGATTTTCATCCAAATTGGCTACGCGACTCTCTGTAAGAGTGAATATAGATTAAAACGTAAGACAGATAGAGGAAATCCGAAATAACCATTCGATAGAACACAAGGTAATGAACATCTCAGCCAAGTTTGGTCCTGAAATATGCAGTTTGAAGAAAGTTATTAGCCTCGCTGTCAAGTAATGTAGTTTGTGGTCTTCTTTGACTTAGAATAATTTCCATGTTTTTCGGCCAAATTGGCTATGCGACTCTCTGTAAGAGTGAATATAGATTAAAACGTAAGACAGATAGAGGAAATCCGAAATAACCATTCGATAGAACACAAGGTAATAAACATCTCAGCCAAGTTTGGTCCTGAAATATGCAGTTTGAAGAAAGTTATTAGCCTCGCTGTCAAGTAATGTAGTTTGTGGTCTTCTTTGACTTAGAATAATTTCCGTGTTTTTCGGCCAAATTGGCTACGCGACTCTCTGTAAGAGTGAATATAGACTAAAAAGTAAGACAGATAGAGGAAATCCGAAATAACCATTCGATAGAACACAAGGTAATGAACATCTCAGCCAAGTTTGGTCCTGAAATATGCAGTTTGAAGAAAGTTATTAGCCTCGCTGTCAAGTAATGTAGTTTGTGGTCTTCTTTGACTTAGAATAATTTCCGTGTTTTTCGGCCAAATTGGCTACGCGACTCTCTGTAAGAGTGAATATAGACTAAAAAGTAAGACAGATAGAGGAAATCCGAAATAACCATTCGATAGAACACAAGGTAATGAACATCTCAGCCAAGTTTGGTCCTGAAATATGCAGTTTGAAGAACGTTATTAGCCTCGCTGTCAAGTAATGTAGTTTGTGGTCTTCTTTGACTTAGAATAATTTCCGTGTTTTTCGGCCAAATTGGCTATGCGACTCTCTGTAAGAGTGAATATAGATTAAAAAGTAAGACAGATAGAGGAAATCCGAAATAACCATTCGATAGAACACAAGGTAATGAACATCTCAGCCAAGTTTGGTCCTGAAATATGCAGTTTGAAGAAAGTTATTAGCCTCGCTGTCAAGTAATGTAGTTTGTGGTCTTCTTTGACTTAGAATAATTTCCGTGTTTTTCGGCCAAATTGGCTACGCGACTCTCTGTAAGAGTGAATATAGACTAAAAAGTAAGACAGATAGAGGAAATCCGAAATAACCATTCGATAGAACACAAGGTAATGAACATCTCAGCCAAGTTTGGTCCTGAAATATGCAGTTTGAAGAAAGTTATTAGCCTCGCTGTCAAGTAATGTAGTTTGTGGTCTTCTTTGACTTAGAATAATTCCTGTGTTTTTCGGCCAAATTGGCTACGCGACTCTCTGTAAGAGTGAATATAGATTAAAACGTAAGACAGATAGAGGAAATCCGAAATAACCCTCGATAGAACACAAGGTAATGAACATCTCAGCCAAGTTTGGTCCTGAAATATGCAATTTGAAGAAAGTTATTAGCCTCGCTGTCAAGTAATGTAGTTTGTGGTCTTCTTTGACTTAGAATAATTTCCATGTTTTTCGGCCAAATTGGCTACGCGACTCTCTGTAAGAGTGAATATAGATTAAAACGTAAGACAGATAGAGGAAATCCGAAATAACCATTCGATAGAACACAAGGTAATGAACATCTCAGCCAAGTTTGGTCCTGAAATATGCAGTTTGAAGAAAGTTATTAGCCTCGCTGTCAAGTAATGTAGTTTGTGGTCTTCTTTGACTTAGAATAATTTCCGTGTTTTTCGGCCAAATTGGCTATGCGACTCTCTGTAAGAGTGAATATAGATTAAAAAGTAAGACAGATAGAGGAAATCCGAAATAACCATTCGATAGAACACAAGGTAATGAACATCTCAGCCAAGTTTGGTCCTGAAATATGCAGTTTGAAGAAAGTTATTAGCCTCGCTGTCAAGTAATGTAGTTTGTGGTCTTCTTTGACTTAGAATAATTTCCGTGTTTTTCGGCCAAATTGGCTACGCGACTCTCTGTAAGAGTGAATATAGACTAAAAAGTAAGACAGATAGAGGAAATCCGAAATAACCATTCGATAGAACACAAGGTAATCAACATCTCAGCCAAGTTTGGTCCTGAAATATGCAGTTTGAAGAAAGTTATTAGCCTCGCTGTCAAGTAATGTAGTTTGTGGTCTTCTTTGACTTAGAATAATTCCCGTGTTTTTCGGCCAAATTGGCTACGCGACTCTCTGTAAGAGTGAATATAGATTAAAACGTAAGACAGATAGAGGAAATCCGAAATAACCCTCGATAGAACACAAGGTAATGAACATCTCAGCCAAGTTTGGTCCTGAAATATGCAATTTGAAGAAAGTTATTAGCCTCGCTGTCAAGTAATGTAGTTTGTGGTCTTCTTTGACTTAGAATAATTTCCATGTTTTTCGGCCAAATTGGCTACGCGACTCTCTGTAAGAGTGAATATAGATATAAACGTAAGACAGATAGAGGAAATCCGAAATAACCATTCGATAGAACACAAGGTAATGAACATCTCAGCCAAGTTTGGTCCTGAAATATGCAGTTTGAAGAAAGTTATTAGCCTCGCTGTCAAGTAATGAAGTTTGTGGTCTTCTTTGACTTAGAATAATTTCCGTGTTTTTCGGCCAAATTGGCTACGCGACTCTCTGTAAGAGTGAATATAGATTAAAACGTAAGACAGATAGAGGAAATCCGAAATAACCATTCGATAGAACACAAGGTAATGAACATCTCAGCCAAGTTTGGTCCTGAAATATGCAGTTTGAAGAAAGTTATAAGCCTCGCTGTCAAGTAATGTAGTTTGTGGTCTTCTTTGACTTAGAATAATTTCCGTGTTTTTCGGCCAAATTGGCTATGCGACTCTCTGTAAGAGTGAATATAGATTAAAACGTAAGACAGATAGAGGAAATCCGAAATAACCATTCGATAGAACACAAGGTAATGAACATCTCAGCCAAGTTTGGTCCTGAAATATGCAGTTTGAAGAAAGTTATTAGCCTCGCTGTCAAGTAATGTAGTTTGTGGTCTTCTTTGACTTAGAATAATTCCCGTGTTTTTCGGCCAAATTGGCTACGCGACTCTCTGTAAGAGTGAATATAGATTAAAACGTAAGACAGATAGAGGAAATCCGAAATAACCCTCGATAGAACACAAGGTAATGAACATCTCAGCCAAGTTTGGTCCTGAAATATGCAGTTTGAAGAAAGTTATTAGCCTCGCTGTCAAGTAATGTAGTTTGTGGTCTTCTTTGACTTAGAATAATTTCCATGTTTTTCGGCCAAATTGGCTACGCGACTCTCTGTAAGAGTGAATATAGATTAAAACGTAAGACAGATAGAGGAAATCCGAAATAACCATTCGATAGAACACAAGGTAATGAACATCTCAGCCAAGTTTGGTCCTGAAATATGCAGTTTGAAGAAAGTTATAAGCCTCGCTGTCAAGTAATGTAGTTTGTGGTCTTCTTTGACTTAGAATAATTTCCTTGTTTTTCGGCCAAATTGGCTATGCGACTCTCTGTAAGAGTGAATATAGATTAAAAAGTAAGACAGATAGAGGAAATCCGAAATAACCATTCGATAGAACACAAGGTAATGAACATCTCAGCCAAGTTTGGTCCTGAAATATGCAGTTTGAAGAAAGTTATAAGCCTCGCTGTCAAGTAATGTAGTTTGTGGTCTTCTTTGACTTAGAATAATTTCCGTGTTTTTCGGCCAAATTGGCTACGCGACTCTCTGTAAGAGTGAATATAGATTAAAACGTAAGACAGATAGAGGAAATCCGAAATAACCATTCGATAGAACACAAGGTATTGAACATCTCAGCCAAGTTTGGTCCTGAAATATGCAGTTTGAAGAAAGTTATAAGCCTCGCTGTCAAGTAATGTAGTTTGTGGTCTTCTTTGACTTAGAATAATTTCCGTGTTTTTCGGCCAAATTGGCTATGCGACTCTCTGTAAGAGTGAATATAGATTAAAAAGTAAGACAGATAGAGGAAATCCGAAATAACCATTCGATAGAACACAAGGTAATGAACATCTCAGCCAAGTTTGGTCCTGAAATATGCAGTTTGAAGAAAGTTATTAGCCTCGCTGTCAAGTAATGTAGTTTGTGGTCTTCTTTGACTTAGAATAATTCCCGTGTTTTTCGGCCAAATTGGCTACGCGACTCTCTGTAAGAGTGAATATAGATTAAAACGTAAGACAGATAGAGGAAATCCGAAATAACCCTCGATAGAACACAAGGTAATGAACATCTCAGCCAAGTTTGGTCCTGAAATATGCAGTTTGAAGAAAG
This sequence comes from Gibbula magus, assembly GCA_936450465.1. Lineage (NCBI taxonomy): Eukaryota > Metazoa > Mollusca > Gastropoda > Trochida > Trochidae > Gibbula > Gibbula magus. The sequence goes on from OW388295.1 coordinate 57,226,828, forward strand.
TTATTAGCCTCGCTGTCAAGTAATGTAGTTTGTGGTCTTCTTTGACTTAGAATAATTTCCATGTTTTTCGGCCAAATTGGCTACGCGACTCTCTGTAAGAGTGAATATAGATTAAAACGTAAGACAGATAGAGGAAATCCGAAATAACCATTCGATAGAACACAAGGTAATGAACATCTCAGCCAAGTTTGGTCCTGAAATATGCAGTTTGAAGAAAGTTATTAGCCTCGCTGTCAAGTAATGTAGTTTGTGGTCTTCTTTGACTTAGAATAATTTCCGTGATTTTCGGCCAAATTGGCTACGCGACTCTCTGTAAGAGTGAATATAGATTAAAAAGTAAGACAGATAGAGGAAATCCGAAATAACCATTCGATAGAACACAAGGTAATGAACATCTCAGCCAAGTTTGGTCCTGAAATATGCAGTTTGAAGAAAGTTATAAGCCTCGCTGTCAAGTAATGTAGTTTGTGGTCTTCTTTGACTTAGAATAATTTCCGTGTTTTTCGGCCAAATTGGCTATGCGACTCTCTGTAAGAGTGAATATAGATTAAAAAGTAAGACAGATAGAGGAAATCCGAAATAACCATTCGATAGAACACAAGGTAATGAACATCTCAGCCAAGTTTGGTCCTGAAATATGCAGTTTGAAGAAAGTTATTAGCCTCGCTGTCAAGTAATGTAGTTTGTGGTCTTCTTTGACTTAGAATAATTTCCGTGTTTTTCGGCCAAATTGGCTACGCGACTCTCTGTAAGAGTGAATATAGATTAAAACGTAAGACAGATAGAGGAAATCCGAAATAACCATTCGATAGAACACAAGGTAATGAACATCTCAGCCAAGTTTGGTCCTGAAATATGCAGTTTGAAGAAAGTTATTAGCCTCGCTGTCAAGTAATGTAGTTTGTGGTCTTCTTTGACTTAGAATAATTTCCATGTTTTTCGGCCAAATTGGCTACGCGACTCTCTGTAAGAGTGAATATAGATTAAAAAGTAAGACAGATAGAGGAAATCCGAAATAACCATTCGATAGAACACAAGGTAATGAACATCTCAGCCAAGTTTGGTCCTGAAATATGCAGTTTGAAGAAAGTTATTAGCCTCGCTGTCAAGTAATGTAGTTTGTGGTCTTCTTTGACTTAGAATAATTCCCGTGATTTTCGGCCAAATTGGCTATGCGACTCTCTGTAAGAGTGAATATAGATTAAAAAGTAAGACAGATAGAGGAAATCCGAAATAACCATTCGATAGAACACAAGGTAATGAACATCTCAGCCAAGTTTGGTCCTGAAATATGCAGTTTGAAGAAAGTTATAAGCCTCGCTGTCAAGTAATGTAGTTTGTGGTCTTCTTTGACTTAGAATAATTTCCGTGTTTTTCGGCCAAATTGGCTACGCGACTCTCTGTAAGAGTGAATATAGATTAAAACGTAAGACAGATAGAGGAAATCCGAAATAACCATTCGATAGAACACAAGGTAATGACCATCTCAGCCAAGTTTGGTCCTGAAATATGCAGTTTGAAGAAAGTTATAAGCCTCGCTGTCAAGTAATGTAGTTTGTGGTCTTCTTTGACTTAGAATAATTCCCGTGTTTTTCGGCCAAATTGGCTATGCGACTCTCTGTAAGAGTGAATATAGATTAAAACGTAAGACAGATAGAGGAAATCCGAAATAACCATTCGATAGAACACAAGGTAATGAACATCTCAGCCAAGTTTGGTCCTGAAATATGCAGTTTGAAGAAAGTTATAAGCCTCGCTGTCAAGTAATGTAGTTTGTGGTCTTCTTTGACTTAGAATAATTTCCGTGTTTTTCGGCCAAATTGGCTACGCGACTCTCTGTAAGAGTGAATGTAGACTAAAAAGTAAGACAGATAAAGGAAATCCGAAATAACCATTCGATAGAACACAAGGTAATGAACATCTCAGCCAAGTTTGGTCCTGAAATATGCAGTTTGAAGAAAGTTATTAGCCTCGCTGTCAAGTAATGTAGTTTGTGGTCTTCTTTGACTTAGAATAATTCCCGTGATTTTCGGCCAAATTGGCTATGCGACTCTCTGTAAGAGTGAATATAGATTAAAAAGTAAGACAGATAGAGGAAATCCGAAATAACCATTCGATAGAACACAAGGTAATGAACATCTCAGCCAAGTTTGGTCCTGAAATATGCAGTTTGAAGAAAGTTATAAGCCTCGCTGTCAAGTAATGTAGTTTGTGGTCTTCTTTGACTTAGAATAATTTCCGTGTTTTTCGGCCAAATTGGCTACGCGACTCTCTGTAAGAGTGAATATAGATTAAAACGTAAGACAGATAGAGGAAATCCGAAATAACCATTCGATAGAACACAAGGTAATGGACATCTCAGCCAAGTTTGGTCCTGAAATATGCAGTTTGAAGAAAGTTATTAGCCTCGCTGTCAAGTAATGTAGTTTGTGGTCTTCTTTGACTTAGAATAATTTCCGTGTTTTTCGGCCAAATTGGCTATGCGACTCTCTGTAAGAGTGAATATAGATTAAAAAGTAAGACAGATAGAGGAAATCCGAAATAACCATTCGATAGAACACAAGGTAATGAACATCTCAGCCAAGTTTGGTCCTGAAATATGCAGTTTGAAGAAAGTTATTAGCCTCGCTGTCAAGTAATGTAGTTTGTGGTCTTCTTTGACTTAGAATAATTTCCGTGTTTTTCGGCCAAATTGGCTATGCGACTCTCTGTAAGAGTGAATATAGATTAAAACGTAAGACAGATAGAGGAAATCCGAAATAACCATTCGATAGAGAACAAGGTAATGAACATCTCAGCCAAGTTTGGTCCTGAAATATGCAGTTTGAAGAAAGTTATTAGCCTCGCTGTCAAGTAATGTAGTTTGTGGTCTTCTTTGACTTAGAATAATTTCCGTGATTTTCGGCCAAATTGGCTACGCGACTCTCTGTAAGAGTGAATATAGATTAAAACGTAAGACAGATAGAGGAAATCCGAAATAACCATTCGATAGAACACAAGGTAATGAACATCTCAGCCAAGTTTGGTCCTGAAATATGCAGTTTGAAGAAAGTTATAAGCCTCGCTGTCAAGTAATGTAGTTTGTGGTCTTCTTTGACTTAGAATAATTTTCGTGTTTTTCGGCCAAATTGGCTATGCGACTCTCTGTAAGAGTGAATATAGATTAAAAAGTAAGACAGATAGAGGAAATCTGAAACAACCATTCGATAGAGAACAAGGTAATGAACATCTCAGCCAAGTGTGGTCCTGAAATATGCAGTTTGAAGAAAGTTATTAGCCTCGCTGTCAAGTAATGTAGTTTGTGGTCTTCTTTGACTTAGAATAATTCCCGTGTTTTTCGGCCAAATTGGCTACGCGACTCTCTGTAAGAGTGAATATAGATTAAAACGTAAGACAGATAGAGGAAATCCGAAATAACCCTCGATAGAACACAAGGTAATGAACATCTCAGCCAAGTTTGGTCCTGAAATATGCAGTTTGAAGAAAGTTATTAGCCTCGCTGTCAAGTAATGTAGTTTGTGGTCTTCTTTGACTTAGAATAATTTCCGTGATTTTCGGCCAAATTGGCTATGCGACTCTCTGTAAGAGTGAATATAGATTAAAACGTAAGACAGATAGAGGAAATCCGAAATAACCATTCGATAGAACACAAGGTAATGAACATCTCAGCCAAGTTTGGTCCTGAAATATGCAGTTTGAAGAAAGTTATTAGCCTCGCTGTCAAGTAATGTAGTTTGTGGTCTTCTTTGACTTAGAATAATTTCCGTGTTTTTCGGCCAAATTGGCTACGCGACTCTCTGTAAGAGTGAATGTAGACTAAAAAGTAAGACAGATAGAGGAAATCCGAAATAACCATTCGATAGAACACAAGGTAATGAACATCTCAGCCAAGTTTGGTCCTGAAATATGCAGTTTGAAGAAAGTTATTAGCCTCGCTGTCAAGTAATGTAGTTTGTGGTCTTCTTTGACTTAGAATAATTCCCGTGATTTTCGGCCAAATTGGCTATGCGACTCTCTGTAAGAGTGAATATAGATTAAAAAGTAAGACAGATAGAGGAAATCCGAAATAACCATTCGATAGAACACAAGGTAATGAACATCTCAGCCAAGTTTGGTCCTGAAATATGCAGTTTGAAGAAAGTTATAAGCCTCGCTGTCAAGTAATGTAGTTTGTGGTCTTCTTTGACTTAGAATAATTTCCGTGATTTTCGGCCAAATTGGCTACGCGACTCTCTGTAAGAGTGAATATAGATTAAAACGTAAGACAGATAGAGGAAATCCGAAATAACCATTCGATAGAACACAAGGTAATGAACATCTCAGCCAAGTTTGGTCCTGAAATATGCAGTTTGAAGAAAGTTATAAGCCTCGCTGTCAAGTAATGTAGTTTGTGGTCTTCTTTGACTTAGAATAATTTCCGTGTTTTTCGGCCAAATTGGCTATGCGACTCTCTGTAAGAGTGAATATAGATTAAAAAGTAAGACAGATAGAGGAAATCCGAAATAACCATTCGATAGAACACAAGGTAATGAACATCTCAGCCAAGTTTGGTCCTGAAATATGCAGTTTGAAGAAAGTTATTAGCCTCGCTGTCAAGTAATGTAGTTTGTGGTCTTCTTTGACTTAGAATAATTTCCGTGTTTTTCGGCCAAATTGGCTATGCGACTCTCTGTAAGAGTGAATATAGATTAAAACGTAAGACAGATAGAGGAAATCCGAAATAACCATTCGATAGAGAACAAGGTAATGAACATCTCAGCCAAGTTTGGTCCTGAAATATGCAGTTTGAAGAAAGTTATTAGCCTCGCTGTCAAGTAATGTAGTTTGTGGTCTTCTTTGACTTAGAATAATTTCCGTGATTTTCGGCCAAATTGGCTACGCGACTCTCTGTAAGAGTGAATATAGATTAAAACGTAAGACAGATAGAGGAAATCCGAAATAACCATTCGATAGAACACAAGGTAATGAACATCTCAGCCAAGTTTGGTCCTGAAATATGCAGTTTGAAGAAAGTTATAAGCCTCGCTGTCAAGTAATGTAGTTTGTGGTCTTCTTTGACTTAGAATAATTTTCGTGTTTTTCGGCCAAATTGGCTATGCGACTCTCTGTAAGAGTGAATATAGATTAAAAAGTAAGACAGATAGAGGAAATCCGAAATAACCATTCGATAGAACACAATGTAATGAACATATCAGCCAAGTTTGGTCCTGAAATATGCAGTTTGAAGAAAGTTATTAGCCTCGCTGTCAAGTAATGTAGTTTGTGGTCTTCTTTGACTTAGAATAATTTCCATGTTTTTCGGCTAAATTGGCTATGCGACTCTCTGTAAGAGTGAATATAGATTAAAAAGTAAGACAGATAGAGGAAATCCGAAATAACCATTCGATAGAACACAAGGTAATGAACATCTCAGCCAAGTTTGGTCCTGAAATATGCAGTTTGAAGAAAGTTATTAGCCTCGCTGTCAAGTAATGTAGTTTGTGGTCTTCTTTGACTTAGAATAATTTCCGTGATTTTCATCCAAATTGGCTACGCGACTCTCTGTAAGAGTGAATATAGATTAAAACGTAAGACAGATAGAGGAAATCCGAAATAACCATTCGATAGAACACAAGGTAATGAACATCTCAGCCAAGTTTGGTCCTGAAATATGCAGTTTGAAGAAAGTTATTAGCCTCGCTGTCAAGTAATGTAGTTTGTGGTCTTCTTTGACTTAGAATAATTTCCGTGTTTTTCGGCCAAATTGGCTATGCGACTCTCTGTAAGAGTGAATATAGATTAAAACGTAAGACAGATAGAGGAAATCCGAAATAACCATTCGATAGAACACAAGGTAATGAACATCTCAGCCAAGTTTGGTCCTGAAATATGCAGTTTGAAGAAAGTTATTAGCCTCGCTGTCAAGTAATGTAGTTTGTGGTCTTCTTTGACTTAGAATAATTTCCGTGTTTTTCGGCCAAATTGGCTATGCGACTCTCTGTAAGAGTGAATATAGATTAAAACGTAAGACAGATAGAGGAAATCCGAAATAACCATTCGATAGAACACAAGGTAATGAACATCTCAGCCAAGTTTGGTCCTGAAATATGCAGTTTGAAGAAAGTTATTAGCCTCGCTGTCAAGTAATGTAGTTTGTGGTCTTCTTTGACTTAGAATAATTTCCGTGATTTTCGGCCAAATTGGCTACGCGACTCTCTGTAAGAGTGAATATAGATTAAAACGTAAGACAGATAGAGGAAATCCGAAATAACCATTCGATAGAACACAAGGTAATGAACATCTCAGCCAAGTTTGGTCCTGAAATATGCAGTTTGAAGAAAGTTATTAGCCTCGCTGTCAAGTAATGTAGTTTGTGGTCTTCTTTGACTTAGAATAATTTCCGTGATTTTCGGCCAAATTGGCTACGCGACTCTCTGTAAGAGTGAATATAGATTAAAACGTAAGACAGATAGAGGAAATCCGAAATAACCATTCGATAGAACACAAGGTAATGAACATCTCAGCCGAGTTTGGTCCTGAAATATGCAGTTTGAAGAAAGTTATAAGCCTCGCTGTCAAGTAATGTAGTTTGTGGTCTTCTTTGACTTAGAATAATTTTCGTGTTTTTCGGCCAAATTGGCTATGCGACTCTCTGTAAGAGTGAATATAGATTAAAAAGTAAGACAGATAGAGAAAATCCGAAATAACCATTCGATAGAACACAATGTAATGAACATATCAGCCAAGTTTGGTCCTGAAATATGCAGTTTGAAGAAAGTTATTAGCCTCGCTGTCAAGTAATGTAGTTTGTGGTCTTCTTTGACTTAGAATAATTTCCATGTTTTTCGGCCAAATTGGCTATGCGACTCTCTGTAAGAGTGAATATAGATTAAAAAGTAAGACAGATAGAGGAAATCCGAAATAACCATTCGATAGAACACAAGGTAATGAACATCTCAGCCAAGTTTGGTCCTGAAATATGCAGTTTGAAGAAAGTTATTAGCCTCGCTGTCAAGTAATGTAGTTTGTGGTCTTCTTTGACTCAGAATAATTTCCGTGATTTTCGGCCAAATTGGCTACGCGACTCTCTGTAAGAGTGAATATAGATTAAAACGTAAGACAGATAGAGGAAATCCGAAATAACCATTCGATAGAACACAAGGTAATGAACATCTCAGCCAAGTTTGGTCCTGAAATATGCAGTTTGAAGAAAGTTATTAGCCTCGCTGTCAAGTAATGTAGTTTGTGGTCTTCTTTGACTTAGAATAATTTCCGTGATTTTCGGCCAAATTGGCTACGCGACTCTCTGTAAGAGTGAATATAGATTAAAACGTAAGACAGATAGAGGAAATCCGAAATAACCATTCGATAGAACACAAGGTAATGAACATCTCAGCCAAGTTTGTTCCTGAAATATGCAGTTTGAAGAAAGTTATTAGCCTCGCTGTCAAGTAATGTAGTTTGTAGTCTTCTTTGACTTAGAATAATTTCCGTGTTTTTCGGCCAAATTGGCTATGCGACTCTCTGTAAGAGTGAATATAGATTAAAAAGTAAGACAGATAGAGGAAATCCGAAATAACCATTCGATAGAACACATTGTAATGAACATATCATCCATGTTTGGTCCTGAAATATGCAGTTTGAAGAAAGTTATTAGCCTCGCTGTCAAGTAATGTAGTTTGTGGTCTTCTTTGACTTAGAATAATTCCCGTGTTTTTCGGCCAAATTGGCTACGCGACTCTCTGTAAGAGTGAATATAGATTAAAACGTAAGACAGATAGAGGAAATCCGAAATAACCATTCGATAGAACACAAGGTAATGAACATCTCAGCCAAGTTTGGTCCTGAAATATGCAGTTTGAAGAAAGTTATTAGCCTCGCTGTCAAGTAATGTAGTTTGTGGTCTTCTTTGACTTAGAATAATTTCCATGTTTTTCGGGCAAATTGGCTATGCGACTCTCTGTAAGAGTGAATATAGATTAAACAGTAAGACAGATAGAGGAAATCCGAAATAACCATTCGATAGAACACAAGGTAATGAACATCTCAGCCAAGTTTGGTCCTGAAATATGCAGTTTGAAGAAAGTTATTAGCCTCGCTGTCAAGTAATGTAGTTTGTGGTCTTCTTTGACTTAGAATAATTTCCGTGATTTTCGGCCAAATTGGCTACGCGACTCTCTGTAAGAGTGAATATAGATTAAAACGTAAGACAGATAGAGGAAATCCGAAATAACCATTCGATAGAACACAAGGTAATGAACATCTCAGCCAAGTTTGGTCCTGAAATATGCAGTTTGAAGAAAGTTATTAGCCTCGCTGTCAAGTAATGTAGTCTGTGGTCTTCTTTGACTTAGAATAATTTCCGTGATTTTCGGCCAAATTGGCTATGCGACTCTCTGTAAGAGTGAATATAGATTAAAACGTAAGACAGATAGAGGAAATCCGAAATAACCATTCGATAGAACACAAGGTAATGAACATCTCAGCCAAGTTTGGTCCTGAAATATGCAGTTTGAAGAAAGTTATTAGCCTCGCTGTCAAGTAATGTAGTTTGTGGTCTTCTTTGACTTAGAATAATTTCCGTGATTTTCGGCCAAATTGGCTACGCGACTCTCTGTAAGAGTGAATATAGATTAAAAAGTAAGACAGATAGAGGAAATCCGAAATAACCATTCGATAGAACACAATGTAATGAACATATCAGCCATGTTTGGTCCTGAAATATGCAGTTTGAAGAAAGTTATTAGCCTCGCTGTCAAGTAATGTAGTTTGTGGTCTTCTTTGACTGAGAATAATTCCCGTGTTTTTCGGCCAAATTGGCTACGCGACTCTCTGTAAGAGTGAATATAGATTAAAACGTAAGACAGATAGAGGAAATCCGAAATAACCATTCGATAGAACACAAGGTAATGAACATCTCAGCCAAGTTTGGTCCTGAAATATGCAGTTTGAAGAAAGTTATTAGCCTCGCTGTCAAGTAATGTAGTTTGTGGTCTTCTTTGACTTAGAATAATTTCCGTGATTTTCGGCCAAATTGGCTACGCGACTCTCTGTAAGAGTGAATATAGATTAAAACGTAAGACAGATAGAGGAAATCCGAAATAACCATTCGATAGAACACAAGGTAATGAACATCTCAGCCAAGTTTGGTCCTGAAATATGCAGTTTGAAGAAAGTTATTAGCCTCGCTGTCAAGTAATGTAGTTTGTGGTCTTCTTTGACTTAGAATAATTTCCGTGATTTTCGGCCAAATTGGCTACGCGACTCTCTGTAAGAGTGAATATAGATTAAAACGTAAGACAGATAGAGGAAATCCGAAATAACCATTCGATAGAACACAAGGTAATGAACATCTCAGCCAAGTTTGGTCCTGAAATATGCAGTTTGAAGAAAGTTATTAGCCTCGCTGTCAAGTAATGTAGTTTGTGGTCTTCTTTGACTTAGAATAATTTCCGTGTTTTTCGGCCAAATTGGCTACGCGACTCTCTGTAAGAGTGAATATAGATTAAAACGTAAGACAGATAGAGGAAATCCGAAATAACCCTCGATAGAACACAAGGTAATGAACATCTCAGCCAAGTTTGGTCCTGAAATATGCAGTTTGAAGAAAGTTATTAGCCTCGCTGTCAAGTAATGTAGTTTGTGGTCTTCTTTGACTTAGAATAATTTCCGTGATTTTCGGCCAAATTGGCTACGCGACTCTCTGTAAGAGTGAATATAGATTAAAACGTAAGACAGATAGAGGAAATCCGAAATAACCATTCGATAGAACACAAGGTAATGAACATCTCAGCCAAGTTTGGTCCTGAAATATGCAGTTTGAAGAAAGTTATTAGCCTCGCTGTCAAGTAATGTAGTTTGTGGTCTTCTTTGACTTAGAATAATTTCCGTGATTTTCGGCCAAATTGGCTACGCGACTCTCTGTAAGAGTGAATATAGATTAAAAAGTAAGACAGATAGAGGAAATCCGAAATAACCATTCGATAGAACACAATGTAATGAACATATCAGCCAAGTTTGGTCCTGAAATATGCAGTTTGAAGAAAGTTATTAGCCTCGCTGTCAAGTAATGTAGTTTGTGGTCTTCTTTGACTGAGAATAATTCCCGTGTTTTTCGGCCAAATTGGCTACGCGACTCTCTGTAAGAGTGAATATAGATTAAAACGTAAGACAGATAGAGGAAATCCGAAATAACCATTCGATAGAACACAAGGTAATGAACATCTCAGCCAAGTTTGGTCCTGAAATATGCAGTTTGAAGAAAGTTATTAGCCTCGCTGTCAAGTAATGTAGTTTGTGGTCTTCTTTGACTTAGAATAATTTCCGTGATTTTCGGCCAAATTGGCTACGCGACTCTCTGTAAGAGTGAATATAGATTAAAACGTAAGACAGATAGAGGAAATCCGAAATAACCATTCGATAGAACACAAGGTAATGAACATCTCAGCCAAGTTTGGTCCTGAAATATGCAGTTTGAAGAAAGTTATTAGCCTCGCTGTCAAGTAATGTAGTTTGTGGTCTTCTTTGACTTAGAATAATTTCCGTGATTTTCGGCCAAATTGGCTACGCGACTCTCTGTAAGAGTGAATATAGATTAAAACGTAAGACAGATAGAGGAAATCCGAAATAACCATTCGATAGAACACAAGGTAATGAACATCTCAGCCAAGTTTGGTCCTGAAATATGCAGTTTGAAGAAAGTTATTAGCCTCGCTGTCAAGTAATGTAGTTTGTGGTCTTCTTTGACTTAGAATAATTTCCGTGATTTTCGGCCAGATTGGCTATGCGACTCTCTGTAAGAGTGAATATAGATTAAAACGTAAGACAGATAGAGGAAATCCGAAATAACCATTCGATAGAACACAAGGTAATGAACATCTCAGCCAAGTTTGGTCCTGAAATATGCAGTTTGAAGAAAGTTATTAGCCTCGCTGTCAAGTAATGTAGTTTGTGGTCTTCCTTGACTTAGAATAATTTCCGTGATTTTCGGCCAAATTGGCTACGCGACTCTCTGTAAGAGTGAATATAGATTAAAAAGTAAGACAGATAGAGGAAATCCGAAATAACCATTCGATAGAACACAATGTAATGAACATATCAGCCATGTTTGGTCCTGAAATATGCAGTTTGAAGAAAGTTATTAGCCTCGCTGTCAAGTAATGTAGTTTGTGGTCTTCTTTGACTGAGAATAATTCCCGTGTTTTTCGGCCAAATTGGCTACGCGACTCTCTGTAAGAGTGAATATAGATTAAAACGTAAGACAGATAGAGGAAATCCGAAATAACCATTCGATAGAACACAAGGTAATGAACATCTCAGCCAAGTTTGGTCCTGAAATATGCAGTTTGAAGAAAGTTATTAGCCTCGCTGTCAAGTAATGTAGTTTGTGGTCTTCTTTGACTTAGAATAATTTCCGTGATTTTCGGCCAAATTGGCTACGCGACTCTCTGTAAGAGTGAATATAGATTAAAACGTAAGACAGATAGAGGAAATCCGAAATAACCATTCGATAGAACACAAGGTAATGAACATCTCAGCCAAGTTTGGTCCTGAAATATGCAGTTTGAAGAAAGTTATAAGCCTCGCTGTCAAGTAATGTAGTTTGTGGTCTTCTTTGACTTAGAATAATTTTCGTGTTTTTCGGCCAAATTGGCTATGCGACTCTCTGTAAGAGTGAATATAGATTAAAAAGTAAGACAGATAGAGGAAATCCGAAATAACCATTCGATAGAACACAATGTAATGAACATATCAGCCAAGTTTGGTCCTGAAATATGCAGTTTGAAGAAAGTTATTAGCCTCGCTGTCAAGTAATGTAGTTTGTGGTCTTCTTTGACTTAGAATAATTTCCGTGATTTTCGGCCAAATTGGCTACGCGACTCTCTGTAAGAGTGAATATAGATTAAAACGTAAGACAGATAGAGGAAATCCGAAATAACCATTCGATAGAACACAAGGTAATGAACATCTCAGCCAAGTTTGGTCCTGAAATATGCAGTTTGAAGAAAGTTATTAGCCTCGCTGTCAAGTAATGTAGTTTGTGGTCTTCTTTGACTTAGAATAATTTCCGTGATTTTCGGCCAAATTGGCTACGCGACTCTCTGTAAGAGTGAATATAGATTAAAACGTAAGACAGATAGAGGAAATCCGAAATAACCATTCGATAGAACACAAGGTAATGAACATCTCAGCCAAGTTTGTTCCTGAAATATGCAGTTTGAAGAAAGTTATTAGCCTCGCTGTCAAGTAATGTAGTTTGTAGTCTTCTTTGACTTAGAATAATTTCCGTGTTTTTCGGCCAAATTGGCTATGCGACTCTCTGTAAGAGTGAATATAGATTAAAAAGTAAGACAGATAGAGGAAATCCGAAATAACCATTCGATAGAACACATTGTAATGAACATATCAGCCATGTTTGGTCCTGAAATATGCAGTTTGAAGAAAGTTATTAGCCTCGCTGTCAAGTAATGTAGTTTGTGGTCTTCTTTGACTTAGAATAATTCCCGTGTTTTTCGGCCAAATTGGCTACGCGACTCTCTGTAAGAGTGAATATAGATTAAAACGTAAGACAGATAGAGGAAATCCGAAATAACCATTCGATAGAACACAAGGTAATGAACATCTCAGCCAAGTTTGGTCCTGAAATATGCAGTTTGAAGAAAGTTATTAGCCTCGCTGTCAAGTAATGTAGTTTGTGGTCTTCTTTGACTTAGAATAATTTCCATGTTTTTCGGGCAAATTGGCTATGCGACTCTCTGTAAGAGTGAATATAGATTAAACAGTAAGACAGATAGAGGAAATCCGAAATAACCATTCGATAGAACACAAGGTAATGAACATCTCAGCCAAGTTTGGTCCTGAAATATGCAGTTTGAAGAAAGTTATTAGCCTCGCTGTCAAGTAATGTAGTTTGTGGTCTTCTTTGACTTAGAATATTTTCCGTGATTTTCGGCCAAATTGGCTACGCGACTCTCTGTAAGAGTGAATATAGATTAAAACGTAAGACAGATAGAGGAAATCCGAAATAACCATTCGATAGAACACAAGGTAATGAACATCTCAGCCAAGTTTGGTCCTGAAATATGCAGTTTGAAGAAAGTTATTAGCCTCGCTGTCAAGTAATGTAGTTTGTGGTCTTCTTTGACTTAGAATAATTTCCGTGATTTTCGGCCAAATTGGCTATGCGACTCTCTGTAAGAGTGAATATAGATTAAAACGTAAGACAGATAGAGGAAATCCGAAATAACCATTCGATAGAACACAAGGTAATGAACATCTCAGCCAAGTTTGGTCCTGAAATATGCAGTTTGAAGAAAGTTATTAGCCTCGCTGTCAAGTAATGTAGTTTGTGGTCTTCTTTGACTTAGAATAATTTCCGTGTTTTTCGGCCAAATTGGCTATGCGACTCTCTGTAAGAGTGAATATAGATTAAAAAGTAAGACAGATAGAGGAAATCCGAAATAACCATTCGATAGAACACAATGTAATGAACATATCAGCCATGTTTGGTCCTGAAATATGCAGTTTGAAGAAAGTTATTAGCCTCGCTGTCAAGTAATGTAGTTTGTGGTCTTCTTTGACTGAGAATAATTCCCGTGTTTTTCGGCCAAATTGGCTACGCGACTCTCTGTAAGAGTGAATATAGATTAAAACGTAAGACAGATAGAGGAAATCCGAAATAACCATTCGATAGAACACAAGGTAATGAACATCTCAGCCAAGTTTGGTCCTGAAATATGCAGTTTGAAGAAAGTTATTAGCCTCGCTGTCAAGTAATGTAGTTTGTGGTCTTCTTTGACTTAGAATAATTTCCGTGATTTTCGGCCAAATTGGCTATGCGACTCTCTGTAAGAGTGAATATAGATTAAAAAGTAAGACAGATAGAGGAAATCCGAAATAACCATTCGATAGAACACAATGTAATGAACATATCAGCCAAGTTTGGTCCTGAAATATGCAGTTTGAAGAAAGTTATTAGCCTCGCTGTCAAGTAATGTAGTTTGTGGTCTTCTTTGACTTAGAATAATTTCCGTGATTTTCGGCCAAATTGGCTACGCGACTCTCTGTAAGAGTGAATATAGATTAAAACGTAAGACAGATAGAGGAAATCCGAAATAACCATTCGATAGAACACAAGGTAATGAACATCTCAGCCAAGTTTGGTCCTGAAATATGCAGTTTGAAGAAAGTTATTAGCCTCGCTGTCAAGTAATGTAGTTTGTGGTCTTCTTTGACTTAGAATAATTTCCGTGTTTTTCGGCCAAATTGGCTATGCGACTCTCTGTAAGAGTGAATATAGATTAAAAAGTAAGACAGTTAGAGGAAATCCGAAATAACCATTCGATAGAACACAATGTAATGAACATATCAGCCATGTTTGGTCCTGAAATATGCAGTTTGAAGAAAGTTATTAGCCTCGCTGTCAAGTAGTGTAGTTTGTGGTCTTCTTTGACTTAGAATAATTCCCGTGTTTTTCGGCCAAATTGGCTACGCGACTCTCTGTAAGAGTGAATATAGATTAAAACGTAAGACAGATAGAGGAAATCCGAAATAACCATTCGATAGAACACAAGGTAATGAACATCTCAGCCAAGTTTGGTCCTGAAATATGCAGTTTGAAGAAAGTTATTAGCCTCGCTGTCAAGTAATGTAGTTTGTGGTCTTCTTTGACTTAGAATAATTTTCGTGTTTTTCGGCCAAATTGGCTATGCGACTCTCTGTAAGAGTGAATATAGATTAAAAAGTAAGACAGATAGAGGAAATCCGAAATAACCATTCGATAGAACACAATGTAATGAACATATCAGCCAAGTTTGGTCCTGAAATATGCAGTTTGAAGAAAGTTATTAGCCTCGCTGTCAAGTAATGTAGTTTGTGGTCTTCTTTGACTTAGAATAATTTCCGTGTTTTTCGGCCAAATTGGCTATGCGACTCTCTGTAAGAGTGAATATAGATTAAAAAGTAAGACAGATAGAGGAAATCCGAAATAACCATTCGATAGAACACAATGTAATGAACATATCAGCCATGTTTGGTCCTGAAATATGCAGTTTGAAGAAAGTTATTAGCCTCGCTGTCAAGTAATGTAGTTTGTGGTCTTCTTTGACTTAGAATAATTCCCGTGTTTTTCGGCCAAATTGGCTACGCGACTCTCTGTAAGAGTGAATATAGATTAAAACGTAAGACAGATAGAGGAAATCCGAAATAACCATTCGATAGAACACAAGGTAATGAACATCTCAGCCAAGTTTGGTCCTGAAATATGCAGTTTGAAGAAAGTTATTAGCCTCGCTGTCAAGTAATGTAGTTTGTGGTCTTCTTTGACTTAGAATAATTTCCGTGATTTTCGGCCAAATTGGCTACGCGACTCTCTGTAAGAGTGAATATAGATTAAAACGTAAGACAGATAGAGGAAATCCGAAATAACCATTCGATAGAACACAAGGTAATGAACATCTCAGCCAAGTTTGGTCCTGAAATATTCAGTTTGGAGAAAGTTATTAGCCTCGCTGTCAAGTAATGTAGTTTGTGGTCTTCTTTGACTTAGAATAATTTCCATGTTTTTCGGCCAAATTGGCTATGCGACTCTCTGTAAGAGTGGATATAGATTAAAAAATAAGACAGATAGAGGAAATCCGAAATAACCATTCGATAGAACACAAGGTAATGAACATCTCAGCCAAGTTTGGTCCTGAAATATGCAGTTTGAAGAAAGTTATTAGCCTCGCTGTCAAGTAATGTAGTTTGTGGTCTTCTTTGACTTAGAATAATTTCCGTGATTTTCGGCCAAATTGGCTACGCGACTCTCTGTAAGAGTGAATATAGATTAAAACGTAAGACAGATAGAGGAAATCCGAAATAACCATTCGATAGAACACAAGGTAATGAACATCTCAGCCAAGTTTGGTCCTGAAATATGCAGTTTGAAGAAAGTTATTAGCCTCGCTGTCAAGTAATGTAGTTTGTGGTCTTCTTTGACTTAGAATAATTTCCGTGATTTTCGGCCAAATTGGCTACGCGACTCTCTGTAAGAGTGAATATAGATTAAAACGTAAGACAGATAGAGGAAATCCGAAATAACCATTCGATAGAACACAAGGTAATGAACATCTCAGCCAAGTTTGGTCCTGAAATATGCAGTTTGAAGAAAGTTATTAGCCTCGCTGTCAAGTAATGTAGTTTGTGGTCTTCTTTGACTTAGAATAATTTCCGTGTTTTTCGGCCAAATTGGCTATGCGACTCTCTGTAAGAGTGAATATAGACTAAAACGTAAGACAGATAGAGGAAATCCGAAATAACCATTCGATAGAACACAAGGTAATGAACATCTCAGCCAAGTTTGGTCCTGAAATATGCAGTTTGAAGAAAGTTATTAGCCTCGCTGTCAAGTAATGTAGTTTGTGGTCTTCTTTGACTTAGAATAATTTCCGTGATTTTCGGCCAAATTGGCTACGCGACTCTCTGTAAGAGTGAATATAGATTAAAACGTAAGACAGATAGAGGAAATCCGAAATAACCATTCGATAGAACACAAGGTAATGAACATCTCAGCCAAGTTTGGTCCTGAAATATGCATTTTGAAGAAAGTTATAAGCCTCGCTGTCAAGTAATGTAGTTTGTGAACTTCTTTGACTTATAATAATTTCCGTGTTTTTCGGCCAAATTGGCTATGCGACTCTCTGTAAGAGTGAATATAGATTAAAAAGTAAGACAGATAGAGGAAATCCGAAATAACCATTCGATAGAACACAATGTAATGAACATATCAGCCAAGTTTGGTCCTGAAATATGCAGTTTGAAGAAAGTTATTAGCCTCGCTGTCAAGTAATGTAGTTTGTGGTCTTCTTTGACTTAGAATAATTTCCATGTTTTTCGGCCAAATTGGCTATGCGACTCTCTGTAAGAGTGAATATAGATTAAAAAGTAAGACAGATAGAGGAAATCCGAAATAACCATTCGATAGAACACAATGTAATGAACATATCAGCCAAGTTTGGTCCTGAAATATGCAGTTTGAAGAAAGTTATTAGCCTCGCTGTCAAGTAATGTAGTGTGTGGTCCTCTTTGACTTAGAATAATTTCCGTGATTTTCATCCAAATTGGCTACGCGACTCTCTGTAAGAGTGAGTATAGATTAAAACGTAAGACAGATAGAGGAAATCCGAAATAACCATTCGATAGAACACAAGGTAATGAACATCTCAGCCAAGTTTGGTCCTGAAATATGCAGTTTGAAGAAAGTTATTAGCCTCGCTGTCAAGTAATGTAGTTTGTGGTCTTCTTTGACTTAGAATAATTTCCGTGTTTTTCGGCCAAATTGGCTATGCGACTCTCT
This sequence comes from Gibbula magus, assembly GCA_936450465.1. Lineage (NCBI taxonomy): Eukaryota > Metazoa > Mollusca > Gastropoda > Trochida > Trochidae > Gibbula > Gibbula magus. The sequence goes on from OW388295.1 coordinate 57,244,142, forward strand.
GTAAGAGTGAATATAGATTAAAAAGTAAGACAGATAGAGGAAATCCGAAATAACCATTCGATAGAACACAAGGTAATGAACATCTCAGCCAAGTTTGGTCCTGAAATATGCAGTTTGAAGAAAGTTATTAGCCTCGCTGTCAAGTAATGTAGTTTGTGGTCTTCTTTGACTTAGAATAATTTCCGTGTTTTTCGGCCAAATTGGCTACGCGACTCTCTGTAAGAGTGAATATAGACTAAAAAGTAAGACAGATAGAGGAAATCCGAAATAACCATTCGATAGAACACACTGTAATGAACATATCAGCCAAGTTTGGTCCTGAAATATGCAGTTTGAAGAAAGTTATTAGCCTCGCTGTCAAGTAATGTAGTTTGTGGTCTTCTTTGACTTAGAATAATTTCCATGTTTTTCGGCCAAATTGGCTATGCGACTCTCTGTAAGAGTGAATATAGATTAAAAAGTAAGACAGATAGAGGAAATCCGAAATAACCATTCGATAGAACACAAGGTAATGAACATCTCAGCCAAGTTTGGTCCTGAAATATGCAGTTTGAAGAAAGTTATTAGCCTCGCTGTCAAGTAATGTAGTTTGTGGTCTTCTTTGACTTAGAATAATTTCCGTGTTTTTCGGCCAAATTGGCTATGCGACTCTCTGTAAGAGTGAATATAGATTAAAAAGTAAGACAGATAGAGGAAATCCGAAATAACCATTCGATAGAACACAAGGTAATGAACATCTCAGCCAAGTTTGGTCCTGAAATATGCAGTTTGAAGAAAGTTATTAGCCTCGCTGTCAAGTAATGTAGTTTGTGGTCTTCTTTGACTTAGAATAATTTCCGTGTTTTTCGGCCAAATTGGCTACGCGACTCTCTGTAAGAGTGAATATAGACTAAAAAGTAAGACAGATAGAGGAAATCCGAAATAACCATTCGATAGAACACACTGTAATGAACATATCAGCCAAGTTTGGTCCTGAAATATGCAGTTTGAAGAAAGTTATTAGCCTCGCTGTCAAGTAATGTAGTTTGTGGTCTTCTTTGACTTAGAATAATTTCCATGTTTTTCGGCCAAATTGGCTATGCGACTCTCTGTAAGAGTGAATATAGATTAAAAAGTAAGACAGATAGAGGAAATCCGAAATAACCATTCGATAGAACACAAGGTAATGAACATCTCAGCCAAGTTTGGTCCTGAAATATGCAGTTTGAAGAAAGTTATTAGCCTCGCTGTCAAGTAATGTAGTTTGTGGTCTTCTTTGACTTAGAATAATTTCCGTGTTTTTCGGCCAAATTAGCTACGCGACTCTCTGTAAGAGTGACTATAGACTAAAAAGTAAGACAGATAGAGGAAATCCGAAATAACCATTCGATAGAACACACTGTAATGAACATATCAGCCAAGTTTGGTCCTGAAATATGCAGTTTGAAGAAAGTTATTAGCCTCGCTGTCAAGTAATGTAGTTTGTGGTCTTCTTTGACTTAGAATAATTTCCATGTTTTTCGGCCAAATTGGCTATGCGACTCTCTGTAAGAGTGAATATAGATTAAAAAGTAAGACAGATAGAGGAAATCCGAAATAACCATTCGATAGAACACAAGGTAATGAACATCTCAGCCAAGTTTGGTCCTGAAATATGCAGTTTGAAGAAAGTTATTAGCCTCGCTGTCAAGTAATGTAGTTTGTGGTCTTCTTTGACTTAGAATAATTTCCGTGTTTTTCGGCCAAATTGGCTACGCGACTCTCTGTAAGAGTGAATATAGACTAAAAAGTAAGACAGATAGAGGAAATCCGAAATAACCATTCGATAGAACACAAGGTAATGAACATCTCAGCCAAGTTTGGTCCTGAAATATGCAGTTTGAAGAAAGTTATTAGCCTCGCTGTCAAGTAATGTAGTTTGTGGTCTTCTTTGACTTAGAATAATTTCCGTGTTTTTCGGCCAAATTGGCTATGCGACTCTCTGTAAGAGTGAATATAGATTAAAAAGTAAGACAGATAGAGGAAATCCGAAATAACCATTCGATAGAACACAAGGTAATGAACATCTCAGCCAAGTTTGGTCCTGAAATATGCAGTTTGAAGAAAGTTATTAGCCTCGCTGTCAAGTAATGTAGTTTGTGGTCTTCTTTGACTTAGAATAATTTCCGTGTTTTTCGGCCAAATTGGCTACGCGACTCTCTGTAAGAGTGAATATAGACTAAAAAGTAAGACAGATAGAGGAAATCCGAAATAACCATTCGATAGAACACACTGTAATGAACATATCAGCCAAGTTTGGTCCTGAAATATGCAGTTTGAAGAAAGTTATTAGCCTCGCTGTCAAGTAATGTAGTTTGTGGTCTTCTTTGACTTAGAATAATTTCCATGTTTTTCGGCCAAATTGGCTATGCGACTCTCTGTAAGAGTGAATATAGATTAAAAAGTAAGACAGATAGAGGAAATCCGAAATAACCATTCGATAGAACACAAGGTAATGAACATCTCAGCCAAGTTTGGTCCTGAAATATGCAGTTTGAAGAAAGTTATTAGCCTCGCTGTCAAGTAATGTAGTTTGTGGTCTTCTTTGACTTAGAATAATTTCCGTGTTTTTCGGCCAAATTGGCTACGCGACTCTCTGTAAGAGTGAATATAGATTAAAAAGTAAGACAGATAGAGGAAATCCGAAATAACCATTCGATAGAACACAAGGTAATGAACATCTCAGCCAAGTTTGGTCCTGAAATATGCAGTTTGAAGAAAGTTATTAGCCTCGCTGTCAAGTAATGTAGTTTGTGGTCTTCTTTGACTTAGAATAATTTCCGTGTTTTTCGGCCAAATTGGCTACGCGACTCTCTGTAAGAGTGAATATAGACTAAAAAGTAAGACAGATAGAGGAAATCCGAAATAACCATTCGATAGAACACAAGGTAATGAACATCTCAGCCAAGTTTGGTCCTGAAATATGCAGTTTGAAGAAAGTTATTAGCCTCGCTGTCAAGTAATGTAGTTTGTGGTCTTCTTTGACTTAGAATAATTCCCGTGTTTTTCGGCCAAATTGGCTATGCGACTCTCTGTAAGAGTGAATATAGATTAAAACGTAAGACAGATAGAGGAAATCCGAAATAACCATTCGATAGAACACAAGGTAATGAACATCTCAGCCAAGTTTGGTCCTGAAATATGCAGTTTGAAGAAAGTTATTAGCCTCGCTGTCAAGTAATGTAGTTTGTGGTCTTCTTTGACTTAGAATAATTTCCGTGTTTTTCGGCCAAATTGGCTACGCGACTCTCTGTAAGAGTGAATATAGATTAAAAAGTAAGACAGATAGAGGAAATCCGAAATAACCATTCGATAGAACACAAGGTAATGAACATCTCAGCCAAGTTTGGTCCTGAAATATGCAGTTTGAAGAAAGTTATTAGCCTCGCTGTCAAGTAATGTAGTTTGTGGTCTTCTTTGACTTAGAATAATTTCCGTGTTTTTCGGCCAAATTGGCTACGCGACTCTCTGTAAGAGTGAATATAGACTAAAAAGTAAGACAGATAGAGGAAATCCGAAATAACCATTCGATAGAACACAAGGTAATGAACATCTCAGCCAAGTTTGGTCCTGAAATATGCAGTTTGAAGAAAGTTATTAGCCTCGCTGTCAAGTAATGTAGTTTGTGGTCTTCTTTGACTTAGAATAATTCCCGTGTTTTTCGGCCAAATTGGCTATGCGACTCTCTGTAAGAGTGAATATAGATTAAAACGTAAGACAGATAGAGGAAATCCGAAATAACCATTCGATAGAACACAAGGTAATGAACATCTCAGCCAAGTTTGGTCCTGAAATATGCAGTTTGAAGAAAGTTATTAGCCTCGCTGTCAAGTAATGTAGTTTGTGGTCTTCTTTGACTTAGAATAATTTCCGTGTTTTTCGGCCAAATTGGCTACGCGACTCTCTGTAAGAGTGAATATAGACTAAAAAGTAAGACAGATAGAGGAAATCCGAAATAACCATTCGATAGAACACAAGGTAATGAACATATCAGCCAAGTTTGGTCCTGAAATATGCAGTTTGAAGAAAGTTATTAGCCTCGCTGTCAAGTAATGTAGTGTGTGGTCCTCTTTGACTTAGAATAATTTCCGTGATTTTAATCCAAATTGGCTACGCGACTCTCTGTAAGAGTGAGTATATATTAAAACGTAAGACAGATAGAGGAAATCCGAAATAACCATTCGATAGAACACAAGGTAATGAACATCTCAGCCAAGTTTGGTCCTGAAATATGCAGTTTGAAGAAAGTTATTAGCCTCGCTGTCAAGTAATGTAGTTTGTGGTCTTCTTTGACTTAGAATAATTTCCGTGTTTTTCGGCCAAATTGGCTATGCGACTCTCTGTAAGAGTGAATATAGATTAAAAAGTAAGACAGATAGAGGAAATCCGAAATAACCATTCGATAGAACACAAGGTAATGAACATCTCAGCCAAGTTTGGTCCTGAAATATGCAGTTTGAAGAAAGTTATTAGCCTCGCTGTCAAGTAATGTAGTTTGTGGTCTTCTTTGACTTAGAATAATTTCCGTGTTTTTCGGCCAAATTGGCTACGCGACTCTCTGTAAGAGTGAATATAGACTAAAAAGTAAGACAGATAGAGGAAATCCGAAATAACCATTCGATAGAACACAAGGTAATGAACATCTCAGCCAAGTTTGGTCCTGAAATATGCAGTTTGAAGAAAGTTATTAGCCTCGCTGTCAAGTAATGTAGTTTGTGGTCTTCTTTGACTTAGAATAATTCCCGTGTTTTTCGGCCAAATTGGCTACGCGACTCTCTGTAAGAGTGAATATAGACTAAAAAGTAAGACAGATAGAGGAAATCCGAAATAACCATTCGATAGAACACAAGGTAATGAACATATCAGCCAAGTTTGGTTCTGAAATATGCAGTTTGAAGAAAGTTATTAGCCTCGCTGTCAAGTAATGTAGTGTGTGGTCCTCTTTGACTTAGAATAATTTCCGTGATTTTCATCCAAATTGGCTACGCGACTCTCTGTAAGAGTGAGTATAGATTAAAACGTAAGACAGATAGAGGAAATCCGAAATAACCATTCGATAGAACACAAGGTAATGAACATCTCAGCCAAGTTTGGTCCTGAAATATGCAGTTTGAAGAAAGTTATTAGCCTCGCTGTCAAGTAATGTAGTTTGTGGTCTTCTTTGACTTAGAATAATTTCCGTGTTTTTCGGCCAAATTGGCTACGCGACTCTCTGTAAGAGTGAATATAGACTAAAAAGTAAGACAGATAGAGGAAATCCGAAATAACCATTCGATAGAACACAAGGTAATGAACATCTCAGCCAAGTTTGGTCCTGAAATATGCAGTTTGAAGAAAGTTATTAGCCTCGCTGTCAAGTAATGTAGTTTGTGGTCTTCTTTGACTTAGAATAATTTCCGTGTTTTTCGGCCAAATTGGCTATGCGACTCTCTGTAAGAGTGAATATAGACTAAAAAGTAAGACAGATAGAGGAAATCCGAAATAACCATTCGATAGAACACAAGGTAATGAACATATCAGCCAAGTTTGGTCCTGAAATATGCAGTTTGAAGAAAGTTATTAGCCTCGCTGTCAAGTAATGTAGTGTGTGGTCCTCTTTGACTTAGAATAATTTCCGTGATTTTAATCCAAATTGGCTACGCGACTCTCTGTAAGAGTGAGTATATATTAAAACGTAAGACAGATAGAGGAAATCCGAAATAACCATTCGATAGAACACAAGGTAATGAACATCTCAGCCAAGTTTGGTCCTGAAATATGCAGTTTGAAGAAAGTTATTAGCCTCGCTGTCAAGTAATGTAGTTTGTGGTCTTCTTTGACTTAGAATAATTTCCGTGTTTTTCGGCCAAATTGGCTATGCGACTCTCTGTAAGAGTGAATATAGATTAAAAAGTAAGACAGATAGAGGAAATCCGAAATAACCATTCGATAGAACACAAGGTAATGAACATCTCAGCCAAGTTTGGTCCTGAAATATGCAGTTTGAAGAAAGTTATTAGCCTCGCTGTCAAGTAATGTAGTTTGTGGTCTTCTTTGACTTAGAATAATTTCCGTGTTTTTCGGCCAAATTGGCTACGCGACTCTCTGTAAGAGTGAATATAGACTAAAAAGTAAGACAGATAGAGGAAATCCGAAATAACCATTCGATAGAACACAAGGTAATGAACATCTCAGCCAAGTTTGGTCCTGAAATATGCAGTTTGAAGAAAGTTATTAGCCTCGCTGTCAAGTAATGTAGTTTGTGGTCTTCTTTGACTTAGAATAATTCCCGTGTTTTTCGGCCAAATTGGCTACGCGACTCTCTGTAAGAGTGAATATAGACTAAAAAGTAAGACAGATAGAGGAAATCCGAAATAACCATTCGATAGAACACAAGGTAATGAACATATCAGCCAAGTTTGGTTCTGAAATATGCAGTTTGAAGAAAGTTATTAGCCTCGCTGTCAAGTAATGTAGTGTGTGGTCCTCTTTGACTTAGAATAATTTCCGTGATTTTCATCCAAATTGGCTACGCGACTCTCTGTAAGAGTGAGTATAGATTAAAACGTAAGACAGATAGAGGAAATCCGAAATAACCATTCGATAGAACACAAGGTAATGAACATCTCAGCCAAGTTTGGTCCTGAAATATGCAGTTTGAAGAAAGTTATTAGCCTCGCTGTCAAGTAATGTAGTTTGTGGTCTTCTTTGACTTAGAATAATTTCCGTGTTTTTCGGCCAAATTGGCTACGCGACTCTCTGTAAGAGTGAATATAGACTAAAAAGTAAGACAGATAGAGGAAATCCGAAATAACCATTCGATAGAACACAAGGTAATGAACATCTCAGCCAAGTTTGGTCCTGAAATATGCAGTTTGAAGAAAGTTATTAGCCTCGCTGTCAAGTAATGTAGTTTGTGGTCTTCTTTGACTTAGAATAATTCCCGTGTTTTTCGGCCAAATTGGCTACGCGACTCTCTGTAAGAGTGAATATAGACTAAAAAGTAAGACAGATAGAGGAAATCCGAAATAACCATTCGATAGAACACAAGGTAATGAACATATCAGCCAAGTTTGGTCCTGAAATATGCAGTTTGAAGAAAGTTATTAGCCTCGCTGTCAAGTAATGTAGTGTGTGGTCCTCTTTGACTTAGAATAATTTCCGTGATTTTCATCCAAATTGGCTACGCGACTCTCTGTAAGAGTGAGTATAGATTAAAACGTAAGACAGATAGAGGAAATCCGAAATAACCATTCGATAGAACACAAGGTAATGAACATCTCAGCCAAGTTTGGTCCTGAAATATGCAGTTTGAAGAAAGTTATTAGCCTCGCTGTCAAGTAATGTAGTTTGTGGTCTTCTTTGACTTAGAATAATTTCCGTGTTTTTCGGCCAAATTGGCTATGCGACTCTCTGTAAGAGTGAATATAGATTAAAAAGTAAGACAGATAGAGGAAATCCGAAATAACCATTCGATAGAACACAAGGTAATGAACATCTCAGCCAAGTTTGGTCCTGAAATATGCAGTTTGAAGAAAGTTATTAGCCTCGCTGTCAAGTAATGTAGTTTGTGGTCTTCTTTGACTTAGAATAATTTCCGTGTTTTTCGGCCAAATTGGCTACGCGACTCTCTGTAAGAGTGAATATAGACTAAAAAGTAAGACAGATAGAGGAAATCCGAAATAACCATTCGATAGAACACAAGGTAATGAACATCTCAGCCAAGTTTGGTCCTGAAATATGCAGTTTGAAGAAAGTTATTAGCCTCGCTGTCAAGTAATGTAGTTTGTGGTCTTCTTTGACTTAGAATAATTCCCGTGTTTTTCGGCCAAATTGGCTACGCGACTCTCTGTAAGAGTGAATATAGATTAAAACGTAAGACAGATAGAGGAAATCCGAAATAACCATTCGATAGAACACAAGGTAATGAACATCTCAGCCAAGTTTGGTCCTGAAATATGCAGTTTGAAGAAAGTTATTAGCCTCGCTGTCAAGTAATGTAGTTTGTGGTCTTCTTTGACTTAGAATAATTTCCGTGTTTTTCGGCCAAATTGGCTACGCGACTCTCTGTAAGAGTGAATATAGACTAAAAAGTAAGACAGATAGAGGAAATCCGAAATAACCATTCGATAGAACACAAGGTAATGAACATCTCAGCCAAGTTTGGTCCTGAAATATGCAGTTTGAAGAAAGTTATTAGCCTCGCTGTCAAGTAATGTAGTTTGTGGTCTTCTTTGACTTAGAATAATTCCCGTGTTTTTCGGCCAAATTGGCTACGCGACTCTCTGTAAGAGTGAATATAGATTAAAACGTAAGACAGATAGAGGAAATCCGAAATAACCATTCGATAGAACACAAGGTAATGAACATCTCAGCCAAGTTTGGTCCTGAAATATGCAGTTTGAAGAAAGTTATTAGCCTCGCTGTCAAGTAATGTAGTTTGTGGTCTTCTTTGACTTAGAATAATGTCCGTGTTTTTCGGCCAAATTGGCTATGCGACTCTCTGTAAGAGTGAATATAGATTAAAAAGTAAGACAGATAGAGGAAATCCGAAATAACCATTCGATAGAACACAAGGTAATGAACATCTCAGCCAAGTTTGGTCCTGAAATATGCAGTTTGAAGAAAGTTATAAGCCTCGCTGTCAAGTAATGTAGTTTGTGGTCTTCTTTGACTTAGAATAATTTCCGTGTTTTTCGGCCAAATTGGCTACGCGACTTTCTGTAAGAGTGAATATAGATTAAAACGTAAGACAGATAGAGGAAATCCGAAATAACCATTCGATAGAGAACAAGGTAATGAACATCTCAGCCAAGTTTGGTCCTGAAATATGCAGTTTGAAGAAAGTTATTAGCCTCGCTGTCAAGTAATGTAGTTTGTGGTCTTCTTTGACTTAGAATAATTTCCGTGTTTTTCGGCCAAATTGGCTACGCGACTCTCTGTAAGAGTGAATATAGATTAAAAAGTAAGACAGAAAGAGGAAATCCGAAATAACCATTCGATAGAACACAAGGTAATGAACATCTCAGCCAAGTTTGGTCCTGACATATGCAGTTTGAAGAAAGTTATTAGCCTCGCTGTCAAGTAATGTAGTTTGTGGTCTTCTTTGACTTAGAATAATTTCCGTGTTTTTCGGCCAAATTGGCTACGCGACTCTCTGTAAGAGTGAATATAGATTAAAAAGTAAGACAGATAGAGGAAATCCGAAATAACCATTCGATAGAACACAAGGTAATGAACATCTCAGCCAAGTTTGGTCCTGAAATATGCAGTTTGAAGAAAATTATTAGCCTCGCTGTCAAGTAATGTAGTTTGTGGTCTTCTTTGACTTAGAATAATTTCCGTGTTTTTCGGCCAAATTGGCTACGCGACTCTCTGTAAGAGTGAATATAGATTAAAACGTAAGACAGATAGAGGAAATCCGAAATAACCATTCGATAGAACACAAGGTAATGAACATCTCAGCCAAGTTTGGTCCTGAAATATGCAGTTTGAAGAAAGTTATTAGCCTCGCTGTCAAGTAATGTAGTTTGTGGTCTTCTTTGACTTAGAATAATTTCCGTGTTTTTCGGCCAAATTGGCTACGCGACTCTCTGTAAGAGTGAATATAGACTAAAAAGTAAGACAGATAGAGGAAATCCGAAATAACCATTCGATAGAACACAAGGTAATGAACATCTCAGCCAAGTTTGGTCCTGAAATATGCAGTTTGAAGAAAGTTATTAGCCTCGCTGTCAAGTAATGTAGTTTGTGGTCTTCTTTGACTTAGAATAATTCCCGTGTTTTTCGGCCAAATTGGCTACGCGACTCTCTGTAAGAGTGAATATAGATTAAAACGTAAGACAGATAGAGGAAATCCGAAATAACCATTCGATAGAACACAAGGTAATGAACATCTCAGCCAAGTTTGGTCCTGAAATATGCAGTTTGAAGAAAGTTATTAGCCTCGCTGTCAAGTAATGTAGTTTGTGGTCTTCTTTGACTTAGAATAATGTCCGTGTTTTTCGGCCAAATTGGCTATGCGACTCTCTGTAAGAGTGAATATAGATTAAAAAGTAAGACAGATAGAGGAAATCCGAAATAACCATTCGATAGAACACAAGGTAATGAACATCTCAGCCAAGTTTGGTCCTGAAATATGCAGTTTGAAGAAAGTTATTAGCCTCGCTGTCAAGTAATGTAGTTTGTGGTCTTCTTTGACTTAGAATAATTTCCGTGTTTTTCGGCCAAATTGGCTACGCGACTCTCTGTAAGAGTGAATATAGATTAAAACGTAAGACAGATAGAGGAAATCCGAAATAACCCTCGATAGAACACAAGGTAATGAACATCTCAGCCAAGTTTGGTCCTGAAATATGCAGTTTGAAGAAAGTTATTAGCCTCGCTGTCAAGTAATGTAGTTTGTGGTCTTCTTTGACTTAGAATAATTTCCATGTTTTTCGGCCAAATTGGCTACGCGACTCTCTGTAAGAGTGAATATAGACTAAAACGTAAGACAGATAGAGGAAATCCGAAATAACCATTCGATAGAACACAAGGTAATGAACATCTCAGCCAAGTTTGGTCCTGAAATATGCAGTTTGAAGAAAGTTATTAGCCTCGCTGTCAAGTAATGTAGTTTGTGGTCTTCTTTGACTTAGAATAATTTCCGTGATTTTCGGCCAAATTGGCTACGCGACTCTCTGTAAGAGTGAATATAGATTAAAACGTAAGACAGATAGAGGAAATCCGAAATAACCATTCGATAGAACACAAGGTAATGAACATCTCAGCCAAGTTTGGTCCTGAAATATGCAGTTTGAAGAAAGTTATAAGCCTCGCTGTCAAGTAATGTAGTTTGTGGTCTTCTTTGACTTAGAATAATTTCCGTGTTTTTCGGCCAAATTGGCTACGCGACTTTCTGTAAGAGTGAATATAGATTAAAACGTAAGACAGATAGAGGAAATCCGAAATAACCATTCGATAGAGAACAAGGTAATGAACATCTCAGCCAAGTTTGGTCCTGAAATATGCAGTTTGAAGAAAGTTATTAGCCTCGCTGTCAAGTAATGTAGTTTGTGGTCTTCTTTGACTTAGAATAATTTCCGTGTTTTTCGGCCAAATTGGCTACGCGACTCTCTGTAAGAGTGAATATAGATTAAAAAGTAAGACAGAAAGAGGAAATCCGAAATAACCATTCGATAGAACACAAGGTAATGAACATCTCAGCCAAGTTTGGTCCTGACATATGCAGTTTGAAGAAAGTTATTAGCCTCGCTGTCAAGTAATGTAGTTTGTGGTCTTCTTTGACTTAGAATAATTTCCGTGTTTTTCGGCCAAATTGGCTACGCGACTCTCTGTAAGAGTGAATATAGATTAAAAAGTAAGACAGATAGAGGAAATCCGAAATAACCATTCGATAGAACACAAGGTAATGAACATCTCAGCCAAGTTTGGTCCTGAAATATGCAGTTTGAAGAAAGTTATAAGCCTCGCTGTCAAGTAATGTAGTTTGTGGTCTTCTTTGACTTAGAATAATTTCCGTGATTTTCGGCCAAATTGGCTACGCGACTCTCTGTAAGAGTGAATATAGATTAAAACGTAAGACAGATAGAGGAAATCCGAAATAACCATTCGATAGAGAACAAGGTAATGAACATCTCAGCCAAGTTTGGTCCTGAAATATGCAGTTTGAAGAAAGTTATTAGCCTCGCTGTCAAGTAATGTAGTTTGTGGTCTTCTTTGACTTAGAATAATTTCCGTGTTTTTCGGCCAAATTGGCTACGCGACTCTCTGTAAGAGTGAATATAGATTAAAAAGTAAGACAGAAAGAGGAAATCCGAAATAACCATTCGATAGAACACAAGGTAATGAACATCTCAGCCAAGTTTGGTCCTGACATATGCAGTTTGAAGAAAGTTATTAGCCTCGCTGTCAAGTAATGTAGTTTGTGGTCTTCTTTGACTTAGAATAATTTCCGTGTTTTTCGGCCAAATTGGCTACGCGACTCTCTGTAAGAGTGAATATAGATTAAAACGTAAGACAGATAGAGGAAATCCGAAATAACCATTCGATAGAACACAAGGTAATGAACATCTCAGCCAAGTTTGGTCCTGAAATATGCAGTTTGAAGAAAGTTATTAGCCTCGCTGTCAAGTAATGTAGTTTGTGGTCTTCTTTGACTTAGAATAATTTCCGTGTTTTTCGGCCAAATTGGCTACGCGACTTTCTGTAAGAGTGAATATAGATTAAAACGTAAGACAGATAGAGGAAATCCGAAATAACCATTCGATAGAGAACAAGGTAATGAACATCTCAGCCAAGTTTGGTCCTGAAATATGCAGTTTGAAGAAAGTTATTAGCCTCGCTGTCAAGTAATGTAGTTTGTGGTCTTCTTTGACTTAGAATAATTTCCGTGTTTTTCGGCCAAATTGGCTACGCGACTCTCTGTAAGAGTGAATATAGATTAAAAAGTAAGACAGATAGAGGAAATCCGAAATAACCATTCGATAGAACACAAGGTAATGAACATCTCAGCCAAGTTTGGTCCTGAAATATGCAGTTTGAAGAAAGTTATTAGCCTCGCTGTCAAGTAATGTAGTTTGTGGTCTTCTTTGACTTAGAATAATTTCCGTGTTTTTCGGCCAAATTGGCTACGCGACTCTCTGTAAGAGTGAATATAGATTAAAAAGTAAGACAGAAAGAGGAAATCCGAAATAACCATTCGATAGAACACAAGGTAATGAACATCTCAGCCAAGTTTGGTCCTGACATATGCAGTTTGAAGAAAGTTATTAGCCTCGCTGTCAAGTAATGTAGTTTGTGGTCTTCTTTGACTTAGAATAATGTCCGTGTTTTTCGGCCAAATTGGCTACGCGACTCTCTGTAAGAGTGAATATAGATTAAAAAGTAAGACAGATAGAGGAAATCCGAAATAACCATTCGATAGAACACAAGGTAATGAACATCTCAGCCAAGTTTGGTCCTGAAATATGCAGTTTGAAGAAAGTTATTAGCCTCGCTGTCAAGTAATGTAGTTTGTGGTCTTCTTTGACTTAGAATAATTTCCGTGTTTTTCGGCCAAATTGGCTACGCGACTCTCTGTAAGAGTGAATATAGATTAAAACGTAAGACAGATAGAGGAAATCCGAAATAACCATTCGATAGAACACAAGGTAATGAACATCTCAGCCAAGTTTGGTCCTGAAATATGCAGTTTGAAGAAAGTTATTAGCCTCGCTGTCAAGTAATGTAGTTTGTGGTCTTCTTTGACTTAGAATAATTCCCGTGTTTTTCGGCCAAATTGGCTACGCGACTCTCTGTAAGAGTGAATATAGATTAAAACGTAAGACAGATAGAGGAAATCCGAAATAACCATTCGATAGAGAACAAGGTAATGAACATCTCAGCCAAGTTTGGTCCTGAAATATGCAGTTTGAAGAAAGTTATTAGCCTCGCTGTCAAGTAATGTAGTTTGTGGTCTTCTTTGACTTAGAATAATTCCCGTGTTTTTCGGCCAAATTGGCTACGCGACTCTCTGTAAGAGTGAATATAGATTAAAACGTAAGACAGATAGAGGAAATCCGAAATAACCATTCGATAGAACACAAGGTAATGAACATCTCAGCCAAGTTTGGTCCTGAAATATGCAGTTTGAAGAAAGTTATTAGCCTCGCTGTCAAGTAATGTAGTTTGTGGTCTTCTTTGACTTAGAATAATTTCCGTGTTTTTCGGCCAAATTGGCTACGCGACTCTCTGTAAGAGTGAATATAGATTAAAAAGTAAGACAGATAGAGGAAATCCGAAATAACCATTCGATAGAACACAAGGTAATGAACATCTCAGCCAAGTTTGGTCCTGACATATGCAGTTTGAAGAAAGTTATTAGCCTCGCTGTCAAGTAATGTAGTTTGTGGTCTTCTTTGACTTAGAATAATTTCCGTGATTTTCGGCCAAATTGGCTACCCGACTCTCTGTAAGAGTGAATATAGATTAAAACGTAAGACAGATAGAGGAAATCCGAAATAACCCTCGATAGAACACAAGGTAATGAACATCTCAGCCAAGTTTGGTCCTGAAATATGCAGTTTGAAGAAAGTTATTAGCCTCGCTGTCAAGTAATGTAGTTTGTGGTCTTCTTTGACTTAGAATAATTTCCGTGTTTTTCGGCCAAATTGGCTACGCGACTCTCTGTAAGAGTGAATATAGATTAAAACGTAAGACAGATAGAGGAAATCCGAAATAACCATTCGATAGAGAACAAGGTAATGAACATCTCAGCCAAGTTTGGTCCTGAAATATGCAGTTTGAAGAAAGTTATTAGCCTCGCTGTCAAGTAATGTAGTTTGTGGTCTTCTTTGACTTAGAATAATTTCCGTGTTTTTCGGCCAAATTGGCTACGCGACTCTCTGTAAGAGTGAATATAGATTAAAACGTAAGACAGATAGAGGAAATCCGAAATAACCATTCGATAGAGAACAAGGTAATGAACATCTCAGCCAAGTTTGGTCCTGAAATATGCAGTTTGAAGAAAGTTATTAGCCTCGCTGTCAAGTAATGTAGTTTGTGGTCTTCTTTGATTTAGAATAATTTCCGTGTTTTTCGGCCAAATTGGCTACGCGACTCTCTGTAAGAGTGAATATAGATTAAAACGTAAGACAGATAGAGGAAATCCGAAATAACCATTCGATAGAGAACAAGGTAATGAACATCTCAGCCAAGTTTGGTCCTGAAATATGCAGTTTGAAGAAAGTTATTAGCCTCGCTGTCAAGTAATGTAGTTTGTGGTCTTCTTTGACTTAGAATAATTTCCGTGTTTTTCGGCCAAATTGGCTACGCGACTCTCTGTAAGAGTGAATATAGATTAAAACGTAAGACAGATAGAGGAAATCCGAAATAACCCTCGATAGAACACAAGGTAATGAACATCTCAGCCAAGTTTGGTCCTGAAATATGCAGTTTGAAGAAAGTTATTAGCCTCGCTGTCAAGTAATGTAGTTTGTGGTCTTCTTTGACTTAGAATAATTTCCGTGTTTTTCGGCCAAATTGGCTACGCGACTCTCTGTAAGAGTGAATATAGATTAAAACGTAAGACAGATAGAGGAAATCCGAAATAACCCTCGATAGAACACAAGGTAATGAACATCTCAGCCAAGTTTGGTCCTGAAATATGCAGTTTGAAGAAAGTTATTAGCCTCGCTGTCAAGTAATGTAGTTTGTGGTCTTCTTTGACTTAGAATAATTTCCGTGTTTTTCGGCCAAATTGGCTACGCGACTCTCTGTAAGAGTGAATATAGATTAAAACGCAAGACAGATAGAGGAAATCCGAAATAACCCTCGATAGAACACAAGGTAATGAACATCTCAGCCAAGTTTGGTCCTGAAATATGCAGTTTGAAGAAAGTTATTAGCCTCGCTGTCAAGTAATGTAGTTTGTGGTCTTCTTTGACTTAGAATAATTTCCGTGTTTTTCGGCCAAATTGGCTACGCGACTCTCTGTAAGAGTGAATATAGATTAAAACGTAAGACAGATAGAGGAAATCCGAAATAACCATTCGATAGAGAACAAGGTAATGAACATCTCAGCCAAGTTTGGTCCTGAAATATGCAGTTTGAAGAAAGTTATTAGCCTCGCTGTCAAGTAATGTAGTTTGTGGTCTTCTTTGACTTAGAATAATTTCCGTGTTTTTCGGCCAAATTGGCTACGCGACTCTCTGTAAGAGTGAATATAGATTAAAACGTAAGACAGATAGAGGAAATCCGAAATAACCCTCGATAGAACACAAGGTAATGAACATCTCAGCCAAGTTTGGTCCTGAAATATGCAGTTTGAAGAAAGTTATTAGCCTCGCTGTCAAGTAATGTAGTTTGTGGTCTTCTTTGACTTAGAATAATTTCCGTGTTTTTCGGCCAAATTGGCTACGCGACTCTCTGTAAGAGTGAATATAGATTAAAACGTAAGACAGATAGAGGAAATCCGAAATAACCCTCGATAGAACACAAGGTAATGAACATCTCAGCCAAGTTTGGTCCTGAAATATGCAGTTTGAAGAAAGTTATTAGCCTCGCTGTCAAGTAATGTAGTTTGTGGTCTTCTTTGACTTAGAATAATTTCCGTGTTTTTCGGCCAAATTGGCTACGCGACTCTCTGTAAGAGTGAATATAGATTAAAAAGTAAGACAGATAGAGGAAATCCGAAATAACCATTCGATAGAACACAAGGTAATGAACATCTCAGCCAAGTTTGGTCCTGACATATGCAGTTTGAAGAAAGTTATTAGCCTCGCTGTCAAGTAATGTAGTTTGTGGTCTTCTTTGACTTAGAATAATTTCCGTGTTTTTCGGCCAAATTGGCTACGCGACTCTCTGTAAGAGTGAATATAGATTAAAAAGTAAGACAGATAGAGGAAATCCGAAATAACCATTCGATAGAACACAAGGTAATGAACATCTCAGCCAAGTTTGGTCCTGACATATGCAGTTTGAAGAAAGTTATTAGCCTCGCTGTCAAGTAATGTAGTTTGTGGTCTTCTTTGACTTAGAATAATTTCCGTGTTTTTCGGCCAAATTGGCTACGCGACTCTCTGTAAGAGTGAATATAGATTAAAACGTAAGACAGATAGAGGAAATCCGAAATAACACTCGATAGAACACAAGGTAATGAACATCTCAGCCAAGTTTGGTCCTGAAATATGCAGTTTGAAGAAAGTTATTAGCCTCGCTGTCAAGTAATGTAGTTTGTGGTCTTCTTTGACTTAGAATAATTTCCGTGTTTTTCGGCCAAATTGGCTACGCGACTCTCTGTAAGAGTGAATATAGATTAAAACGTAAGACAGATAGAGGAAATCCGAAATAACCCTCGATAGAACACAAGGTAATGAACATCTCAGCCAAGTTTGGTCCTGAAATATGCAGTTTAAGAAAGTTATTAGCCTCGCTGTCAAGTAATGTAGTTTGTGGTCTTCTTTGACTTAGAATAATTTCCGTGTTTTTCGGCCAAATTGGCTACGCGACTCTCTGTAAGAGTGAATATAGATTAAAAAGTAAGACAGATAGAGGAAATCCGAAATAACCATTCGATAGAACACAAGGTAATGAACATCTCAGCCAAGTTTGGTCCTGACATATGCAGTTTGAAGAAAGTTATTAGCCTCGCTGTCAAGTAATGTAGTTTGTGGTCTTCTTTGACTTAGAATAATTTCCGTGTTTTTCGGCCAAATTGGCTACGCGACTCTCTGTAAGAGTGAATATAGATTAAAAAGTAAGACAGATAGAGGAAATCCGAAATAACCATTCGATAGAACACAAGGTAATGAACATCTCAGCCAAGTTTGGTCCTGAAATATGCAGTTTGAAGAAAGTTATTAGCCTCGCTGTCAAGTAATGTAGTTTGTGGTCTTCTTTGACTTAGAATAATTTCCGTGTTTTTCGGCCAAATTGGCTACGCGACTCTCTGTAAGAGTGAATATAGATTAAAACGTAAGATAGATAGAGGAAATCCGAAATAACCATTCGATAGAACACAAGGTAATGAACATCTCAGCCAAGTTTGGTCCTGAAATATGCAGTTTGAAGAAAGTTATTAGCCTCGCTGTCAAGTAATGTAGTTTGTGGTCTTCTTTGACTTAGAATAATTTCCGTGTTTTTCGGCCAAATTGGCTATGCGAATCTCTGTAAGAGTGAATATAGATTAAAACGTAAGACAGATAGAGGAAATCCGAAACAACCATTCGATAGAGAACAAGGTAATGAACATCTCAGCCAAGTTTGGTCCTGAAATATGCAGTTTGAAGAAAGTTATTAGCCTCGCTGTCAAGTAATGTAGTTTGTGGTCTTCTTTGACTTAGAATAATTTCCGTGTTTTTCGGCCAAATTGGCTACGCGACTCTCTGTAAGAGTGAATATAGATTAAAACGTAAGACAGATAGAGGAAATCCGAAATAACCATTCGATAGAACACAAGGTAATGAACATCTCAGCCAAGTTTGGTCCTGAAATATGCAGTTTGAAGAAAGTTATTAGCCTCGCTGTCAAGTAATGTAGTTTGTGGTCTTCTTTGACTTAGAATAATTTCCGTGTTTTTCGGCCAAATTGGCTACGCGACTCTCTGTAAGAGTGAATATAGATTAAAAAGTAAGACAGATAGAGGAAATCCGAAATAACCATTCGATAGAACACAAGGTAATGAACATCTCAGCCAAGTTTGGTCCTGACATATGCAGTTTGAAGAAAGTTATTAGCCTCGCTGTCAAGTAATGTAGTTTGTGGTCTTCTTTGACTTAGAATAATTTCCGTGATTTTCGGCCAAATTGGCTACGCGACTCTCTGTAAGAGTGAATATAGATTAAAACGTAAGACAGATAGAGGAAATCCGAAATAACCCTCGATAGAACACAAGGTAATGAACATCTCAGCCAAGTTTGGTCCTGAAATATGCAGTTTGAAGAAAGTTATTAGCCTCGCTGTCAAGTAATGTAGTTTGTGGTCTTCTTTGACTTAGAATAATTTCCGTGTTTTTCGGCCAAATTGGCTACGCGACTCTCTGTAAGAGTGAATATAGATTAAAACGTAAGACAGATAGAGGAAATCCGAAATAACCCTCGATAGAACACAAGGTAATGAACATCTCAGCCAAGTTTGGTCCTGAAATATGCAGTTTGAAGAAAGTTATTAGCCTCGCTGTCGAGTAATGTAGTTTGTGGTCTTCTTTGACTTAGAATAATTTCCGTGTTTTTCGGCCAAATTGGCTACGCGACTCTCTGTAAGAGTGAATATAGATTAAAACGAAAGACAGATAGAGGAAATCCGAAATAACCCTCGATAGAACACAAGGTAATGAACATCTCAGCCAAGTTTGGTCCTGAAATATGCAGTTTGAAGAAAGTTATTAGCCTCGCTGTCAAGTAATGTAGTTTGTGGTCTTCTTTGACTTAGAATAATTTCCGTGTTTTTCGGCCAAATTGGCTACGCGACTCTCTGTAAGAGTGAATATAGATTAAAACGTAAGACAGATAGAGGAAATCCGAAATAACCCTCGAAAGAACACAAGGTAATGAACATCTCAGCCAAGTTTGGTCCTGAAATATGCAGTTTGAAGAAAGTTATTAGCCTCGCTGTCAAGTAATGTAGTTTGTGGTCTTCTTTGACTTAGAATAATTTCCGTGTTTTTCGGCCAAATTGGCTACGCGACTCTCTGTAAGAGTGAATATAGATTAAAAAGTAAGACAGATAGAGGAAATCCGAAATAACCATTCGATAGAACACAAGGTAATGAACATCTCAGCCAAGTTTGGTCCTGACATATGCAGTTTGAAGAAAGTTATTAGCCTCGCTGTCAAGTAATGTAGTTTGTGGTCTTCTTTGACTTAGAATAATTTCCGTGATTTTCGGCCAAATTGGCTACGCGACTCTCTGTAAGAGTGAATATAGATTAAAACGTAAGACAGATAGAGGAAATCCGAAATAACCCTCGATAGAACACAAGGTAATGAACATCTCAGCCAAGTTTGGTCCTGAAATATGCAGTTTGAAGAAAGTTATTAGCCTCGCTGTCAAGTAATGTAGTTTGTGGTCTTCTTTGACTTAGAATAATTTCCGTGTTTTTCGGCCAAATTGGCTACGCGACTCTCTGTAAGAGTGAATATAGATTAAAACGTAAGACAGATAGAGGAAATCCGAAATAACCCTCGATAGAACACAAGGTAATGAACATCTCAGCCAAGTTTGGTCCTGAAATATGCAGTTTGAAGAAAGTTATTAGCCTCGCTGTCAAGTAATGTAGTTTGTGGTCTTCTTTGACTTAGAATAATTTCCGTGTTTTTCGGCCAAATTGGCTACGCGACTCTCTGTAAGAGTGAATATAGATTAAAACGTAAGACAGATAGAGGAAATCCGAAATAACCCTCGATAGAACACAAGGTAATGAACATCTCAGCCAAGTTTGGTCCTGAAATATGCAGTTTGAAGAAAGTTATTAGCCTCGCTGTCAAGTAATGTAGTTTGTGGTCTTCTTTGACTTAGAATAATTTCCGTGTTTTTCGGCCAAATTGGCTACGCGACTCTCTGTAAGAGTGAATATAGATTAAAACGTAAGACAGATAGAGGAAATCCGAAATAACCCTCGATAGAACACAAGGTAATGAACATCTCAGCCAAGTTTGTCCTGAAATATGCAGTTTGAAGAAAGTTATTAGCCTCGCTGTCAAGTAATGTAGTTTGTGGTCTTCTTTGACTTAGAGTAATGTCCGTGTTTTTCGGCCAAATTGGCTACGCGACTCTCTGTAAGAGTGAATATAGATTAAAAAGTAAGACAGATAGAGGAAATCCGAAATAACCATTCGATAGAACACAAGGTAATGAACATCTCAGCCAGGTTTGGTCCTGAAATATGCAGTTTGAAGAAAGTTATTAGCCTCGCTGTCAAGTAATGTAGTTTGTGGTCTTCTTTGACTTAGAATAATTTCCGTGATTTTCGGCCAAATTGGCTACGCGACTCTCTGTAAGAGTGAATATAGATTAAAACATAATACAGATAGAGGAAATCCGAAATAACCCTCGATAGAACACAAGGTAATGAACATCTCAGCCAAGTTTGGTCCTGAAATATGCAGTTTGAAGAAAGTTATTAGCCTCGCTGTCAAGTAATGTAGTTTGTGGTCTTCTTTGACTTAGAATAATTCCCGTGTTTTTCGGCCAAATTGGCTACGCGACTCTCTGTAAGAGTGAATATAGATTAAAACGTAAGACAGATAGAGGAAATCCGAAATAACCCTCGATAGAACACAAGGTAATGAACATCTCAGCCAAGTTTGGTCCTGAAATATGCAGTTTGAAGAAAGTTATTAGCCTCGCTGTCAAGTAATGTAGTTTGTGGTCTTCTTTGACTTAGAATAATTTCCGTGTTTTTCGGCCAAATTGGCTACGCGACTCTCTGTAAGAGTGAATATAGATTAAAAAGTAAGACAGATAGAGGAAATCCGAAATAACCATTCGATAGAACACAAGGTAATGAACATCTCAGCCAAGTTTGGTCCTGAAATATGCAGTTTGAAGAAAGTTATTAGCCTCGCTGTCAAGTAATGTAGTTTGTGGTCTTCTTTGACTTAGAATAATTCCCGTGTTTTTCGGCCAAATTGGCTACGCGACTCTCTGTAAGAGTGAATATAGATTAAAACGTAAGACAGATAGAGGAAATCCGAAATAACCCTCGATAGAACACAAGGTAATGAACATCTCAGCCAAGTTTGGTCCTGAAATATGCAGTTTGAAGAAAGTTATTAGCCTCGCTGTCAAGTAATGTAGTTTGTGGTCTTCTTTGACTTAGAATAATTTCCGTGTTTTTCGGCCAAATTGGCTACGCGACTCTCTGTAAGAGTGAATATAGATTAAAAAATAAGACAGATAGAGGAAATCCGAAATAACCATTCGATAGAACACAAGGTAATGAACATCTCAGCCAAGTTTGGTCCTGAAATATGCAGTTTGAAGAAAGTTATTAGCCTCGCTGTCAAGTAATGTAGTTTGTGGTCTTCTTTGACTTAGAATAATTTCCGTGTTTTTCGGCCAAATTGGCTACGCGACTCTCTGTAAGAGTGAATATAGATTAAAACGTAAGACAGATAGAGGAAATCCGAAATAACCATTCGATAGAACACAAGGTAATGAACATCTCAGCCAAGTTTGGTCCTGAAATATGCAGTTTGAAGAAAGTTATTAGCCTCGCTGTCAAGTAATGTAGTTTGTGGTCTTCTTTGACTTAGAATAATTTCCGTGTTTTTCGGCCAAATTGGCTACGCGACTCTCTGTAAAAGTGAATATAGATTAAAACGTAAGACAGATAGAGGAAATCCGAAATAACCATTCGATAGAGAACAAGGTAATGAACATCTCAGCCAAGTTTGGTCCTGAAATATGCAGTTTGAAGAAAGTTATTAGCCTCGCTGTCAAGTAATGTAGTTTGTGGTCTTCTTTGACTTAGAATAATTTCCGTGTTTTTCGGCCAAATTGGCTACGCGACTCTCTGTAAGAGTGAATATAGATTAAAACGTAAGACAGATAGAGGAAATCCGAAATAACCATTCGATAGAACACAAGGTAATGAACATCTCAGCCAAGTTTGGTCCTGAAATATGCAGTTTGAAGAAAGTTATTAGCCTCGCTGTCAAGTAATGTAGTTTGTGGTCTTCTTTGACTTAGAATAATTCCCGTGTTTTTCGGCCAAATTGGCTACGCGACTCTCTGTAAGAGTGAATATAGATTAAAACGTAAGACAGATAGAGGAAATCCGAAATAACCCTCGATAGAACACAAGGTAATGAACATCTCAGCCAAGTTTGGTCCTGAAATATGCAGTTTGAAGAAAGTTATTAGCCTCGCTGTCAAGTAATGTAGTTTGTGGTCTTCTTTGACTTAGAATAATTTCCGTGTTTTTCGGCCAAATTGGCTACGCGACTCTCTGTAAGAGTGAATATAGATTAAAAAGTAAGACAGATAGAGGAAATCCGAAATAACCATTCGATAGAACACAAGGTAATGAACATCTCAGCCAAGTTTGGTCCTGAAATATGCAGTTTGAAGAAAGTTATTAGCCTCGCTGTCAAGTAATGTAGTTTGTGGTCTTCTTTGACTTAGAATAATTTCCGTGTTTTTCGGCCAAATTGGCTACGCGACTCTCTGTAAGAGTGAATATAGATTAAAACGTAAGACAGATAGAGGAAATCCGAAACAACCATTCGATAGAACACAAGGTAATGAACATCTCAGCCAAGTTTGGTCCTGAAATATGCAGTTTGAAGAAAGTTATTAGCCTCGCTGTCAAGTAATGTAGTTTGTGGTCTTCTTTGACTTAGAATAATTTCCGTGTTTTTCGGCCAAATTGGCTATGCGAATCTCTGTAAGAGTGAATATAGATTAAAACGTAAGACAGATAGAGGAAATCCGAAACAACCATTCGATAGAGAACAAGGTAATGAACATCTCAGCCAAGTTTGGTCCTGAAATATGCAGTTTGAAGAAAGTTATTAGCCTCGCTGTCAAGTAATGTAGTTTGTGGTCTTCTTTGACTTAGAATAATTTCCGTGTTTTTCGGCCAAATTGGCTACGCGACTCTCTGTAAGAGTGAATATAGATTAAAAAGTAAGACAGATAGAGGAAATCCGAAATAACCATTCGATAGAACACAAGGTAATGAACATCTCAGCCAAGTTTGGTCCTGACATATGCAGTTTGAAGAAAGTTATTAGCCTCGCTGTCAAGTAATGTAGTTTGTGGTCTTCTTTGACTTAGAATAATTTCCGTGTTTTTCGGCCAAATTGGCTATGCGAATCTCTGTAAGAGTGAATATAGATTAAAACGTAAGACAGATAGAGGAAATCCGAAACAACCATTCGATAGAGAACAAGGTAATGAACATCTCAGCCAAGTTTGGTCCTGAAATATGCAGTTTGAAGAAAGTTATTAGCCTCGCTGTCAAGTAATGTAGTTTGTGGTCTTCTTTGACTTAGAATAATTTCCGTGTTTTTCGGCCAAATTGGCTACGCGACTCTCTGTAAGAGTGAATATAGATTAAAAAGTAAGACAGATAGAGGAAATCCGAAATAACCATTCGATAGAACACAAGGTAATGAACATCTCAGCCAAGTTTGGTCCTGACATATGCAGTTTGAAGAAAGTTATTAGCCTCGCTGTCAAGTAATGTAGTTTGTGGTCTTCTTTGACTTAGAATAATTTCCGTGTTTTTCGGCCAAATTGGCTATGCGAATCTCTGTAAGAGTGAATATAGATTAAAACGTAAGACAGATAGAGGAAATCCGAAACAACCATTCGATAGAGAACAAGGTAATGAACATCTCAGCCAAGTTTGGTCCTGAAATATGCAGTTTGAAGAAAGTTATTAGCCTCGCTGTCAAGTAATGTAGTTTGTGGTCTTCTTTGACTTAAAATAATTTCCGTGTTTTTCGGCCAAATTGGCTACGCGACTCTCTGTAAGAGTGAATATAGATTAAAAAGTAAGACAGATAGAGGAAATCCGAAATAACCATTCGATAGAACACAAGGTAATGAACATCTCAGCCAAGTTTGGTCCTGAAATATGCAGTTTGAAGAAAGTCATTAGCCTCGCTGTCAAGTAATGTAGTTTGTGGTCTTCTTTGACTTAGAATAATTTCCGTGTTTTTCGGCCAAATTGGCTACGCGACTCTCTGTAAAAGTGAATATAGATTAAAACGTAAGACAGATAGAGGAAATCCGAAATAACCATTCGATAGAGAACAAGGTAATGAACATCTCAGCCAAGTTTGGTCCTGAAATATGCAGTTTGAAGAAAGTTATTAGCCTCGCTGTCAAGTAATGTAGTTTGTGGTCTTCTTTGACTTAGAATAATTTCCGTGTTTTTCGGCCAAATTGGCTATGCGAATCTCTGTAAGAGTGAATATAGATTAAAACGTAAGACAGATAGAGGAAATCCGAAACAACCATTCGATAGAGAACAAGGTAATGAACATCTCAGCCAAGTTTGGTCCTGAAATATGCAGTTTGAAGAAAGTTATTAGCCTCGCTGTCAAGTAATGTAGTTTGTGGTCTTCTTTGACTTAGAATAATTTCCGTGTTTTTCGGCCAAATTGGCTACGCGACTCTCTGTAAGAGTGAATATAGATTAAAAAGTAAGACAGATAGAGGAAATCCGAAATAACCATTCGATAGAACACAAGGTAATGAACATCTCAGCCAAGTTTGGTCCTGAAATATGCAGTTTGAAGAAAGTTATTAGCCTCGCTGTCAAGTAATGTAGTTTGTGGTCTTCTTTGACTTAGAATAATTTCCGTGATTTTCGGCCAAATTGGCTACGCGACTCTCTGTAAGAGTGAATATAGATTAAAACGTAAGACAGATAGAGGAAATCCGAAATAACCATTCGATAGAACACAAGGTAATGAACATCTCAGCCAAGTTTGGTCCTGAAATATGCAGTTTGAAGAAAGTTATTAGCCTCGCTGTCAAGTAATGTAGTTTGTGGTCTTCTTTGACTTAGAATAATTTCCGTGTTTTTCGGCCAAATTGGCTATGCGACTCTCTGTAAGAGTGAATATAGATTAAAAAGTAAGACAGATAGAGGAAATCCGAAATAACCATTCGATAGAACACAAGGTAATGAACATCTCAGCCAAGTTTGGTCCTGAAATATGCAGTTTGAAGAAAGTTATTAGCCTCGCTGTCAAGTAATGTAGTTTGTGGTCTTCTTTGACTTAGAATAATTCCCGTGTTTTTCGGCCAAATTGGCTACGCGACTCTCTGTAAGAGTGAATATAGATTAAAACGTAAGACAGATAGAGGAAATCCGAAATAACCCTCGATAGAACACAAGGTAATGAACATCTCAGCCAAGTTTGGTCCTGAAATATGCAGTTTGAAGAAAGTTATTAGCCTCGCTGTCAAGTAATGTAGTTTGTGGTCTTCTTTGACTTAGAATAATTTCCGTGTTTTTCGGCCAAATTGGCTACGCGACTCTCTGTAAGAGTGAATATAGATTAAAACGTAAGACAGATAGAGGAAATCCGAAATAACCATTCGATAGAACACAAGGTAATGAACATCTCAGCCAAGTTTGGTCCTGAAATATGCAGTTTGAAGAAAGTTATTAGCCTCGCTGTCAAGTAATGTAGTTTGTGGTCTTCTTTGACTTAGAATAATTTCCATGTTTTTCGGCCAAATTGGCTATGCGACACTCTGTAAGAGTGAATATAGATTAAAACGTAAGACAGATAGAGGAAATCCGAAATAACCATTCGATAGAGAACAAGGTAATGAACATCTCAGCCAAGTTTGGTCCTGAAATATGCAGTTTGAAGAAAGTTATTAGCCTCGCTGTCAAGTAATGTAGTTTGTGGTCTTCTTTGACTTAGAATAATTTCCATGTTTTTCGGCCAAATTGGCTATGCGACTCTCTGTAAGAGTGAATATAGATTAAAACGTAAGACAGATAGAGGAAATCCGAAATAACCATTCGATAGAGAACAAGGTAATGAACATCTCAGCCAAGTTTGGTCCTGAAATATGCAGTTTGAAGAAAGTTATTAGCCTCGCTGTCAAGTAATGTAGTTTGTGGTCTTCTTTGACTTAGAATAATTTCCGTGTTTTTCGGCCAAATTGGCTACGCGACTCTCTGTAAGAGTGAATATAGATTAAAAAGTAAGACAGATAGAGGAAATCCGAAATAACCATTCGATAGATCACAAGGTAATGAACATCTCAGCCAAGTTTGGTCCTGAAATATGCAGTTTGAAGAAAGTTATTAGCCTCGCTGTCAAGTAATGTAGTTTGTGGTCTTCTTTGACTTAAAATGATTTCCATGTTTTTCGGCCAAATTGGCTATGCGACTCTCTGTAAGAGTGAATATAGATTAAAAAGTAAGACAGATAGAGGAAATCCGAAATAACCATTCGATAGAGAACAAGGTAATGAACATCTCAGCCAAGTTTGGTCCTGAAATATGCAGTTTGAAGAAAGTTATTAGCCTCGCTGTCAAGTAATGTAGTTTGTGGTCTTCTTTGACTTAGAATAATTTCCGTGTTTTTCGGCCAAATTGGCTACGCGACTCTCTGTAAGAGTGAATATAGATTAAAACGTAAGACAGATAGAGGAAATCCGAAATAACCATTCGATAGAACACAAGGTAATGAACATCTCAGCCAAGTTTGGTCCTGAAATATGCAGTTTGAAGAAAGTTATTAGCCTCGCTGTCAAGTAATGTAGTTTGTGGTCTTCTTTGACTTAGAATAATTTCCTTGTTTTTCGGCCAAATTGGCTATGCGACTCTCTGTAAGAGTGAATATAGATTAAAACGTAAGACAGATAGAGGAAATCCGAAATAACCATTCGATAGAGAACAAGGTAATGAACATCTCAGCCAAGTTTGGTCCTGAAATATGCAGTTTGAAGAAAGTTATTAGCCTCGCTGTCAAGTAATGTAGTTTGTGGTCTTCTTTGACTTAGAATAATTTCCGTGTTTTTCGGCCAAATTGGCTACGCGACTCTCTGTAAGAGTGAATATAGATTAAAAAGTAAGACAGATAGAGGAAATCCGAAATAACCATTCGATAGAACACAAGGTAATGAACATCTCAGCCAAGTTTGGTCCTGAAATATGCAGTTTGAAGAAAGTTATTAGCCTCGCTGTCAAGTAATGTAGTTTGTGGTCTTCTTTGACTTAGAATAATTTCCATGTTTTTCGGCCAAATTGGCTATGCGACTCTCTGTAAGAGTGAATATAGATTAAAACGTAAGACAGATAGAGGAAATCCGAAATAACCATTCGATAGAACACAAGGTAATGAACATCTCAGCCAAGTTTGGTCCTGAAATATGCAGTTTGAAGAAAGTTATTAGCCTCGCTGTCAAGTAATGTAGTTTGTGGTCTTCTTTGACTTAAAATGATTTCCATGTTTTTCGGCCAAATTGGCTATGCGACTCTCTGTAAGAGTGAATATAGATTAAAACGTAAGACAGATAGAGGAAATCCGAAATAACCATTCGATAGAGAACAAGGTAATGAACATCTCAGCCAAGTTTGGTCCTGAAATATGCAGTTTGAAGAAAGTTATTAGCCTCGCTGTCAAGTAATGTAGTTTGTGGTCTTCTTTGACTTAGAATAATTTCCGTGTTTTTCGGCCAAATTGGCTACGCGACTCTCTGTAAGAGTGAATATAGATTAAAAAGTAAGACAGATAGAGGAAATCCGAAATAACCATTCGATAGAGAACAAGGTAATGAACATCTCAGCCAAGTTTGGTCCTGAAATATGCAGTTTGAAGAAAGTTATTAGCCTCGCTGTCAAGTAATGTAGTTTGTGGTCTTCTTTGACTTAGAATAATTTCCATGTTTTTCGGCCAAATTGGCTATGCGACTCTCTGTAAGAGTGAATATAGATTAAAACGTAAGACAGATAGAGGAAATCCGAAATAACCATTCGATAGAGAACAAGGTAATGAACATCTCAGCCAAGTTTGGTCCTGAAATATGCAGTTTGAAGAAAGTTATTAGGCTCGCTGTCAAGTAATGTAGTTTGTGGTCTTCTTTGACTTAGAATAATTTCCGTGTTTTTCGGCCAAATTGGCTACGCGACTCTCTGTAAGAGTGAATATAGATTAAAAAGTAAGACAGATAGAGGAAATCCGAAATAACCATTCGATAGAACACAAGGTAATGAACATCTCAGCCAAGTTTGGTCCTGAAATATGCAGTTTGAAGAAAGTTATTAGCCTCGCTGTCAAGTAATGTAGTTTGTGGTCTTCTTTGACTTAAAATGATTTCCATGTTTTTCGGCCAAATTGGCTATGCGACTCTCTGTAAGAGTGAATATAGATTAAAACGTAAGACAGATAGAGGAAATCCGAAATAACCATTCGATAGAGAACAAGGTAATGAACATCTCAGCCAAGTTTGGTCCTGAAATATGCAGTTTGAAGAAAGTTATTAGCCTCGCTGTCAAGTAATGTAGTTTGTGGTCTTCTTTGACTTAGAATAATTTCCGTGTTTTTCGGCCAAATTGGCTACGCGACTCTCTGTAAGAGTGAATATAGATTAAAACGTAAGACAGATAGAGGAAATCCGAAATAACCATTCGATAGAACACAAGGTAATGAACATCTCAGCCAAGTTTGGTCCTGAAATATGCAGTTTGAAGAAAGTTATTAGCCTCGCTGTCAAGTAATGTAGTTTGTGGTCTTCTTTGACTTAGAATAATTTCCTTGTTTTTCGGCCAAATTGGCTATGCGACTCTCTGTAAGAGTGAATATAGATTAAAACGTAAGACAGATAGAGGAAATCCGAAATAACCATTCGATAGAGAACAAGGTAATGAACATCTCAGCCAAGTTTGGTCCTGAAATATGCAGTTTGAAGAAAGTTATTAGCCTCGCTGTCAAGTAATGTAGTTTGTGGTCTTCTTTGACTTAGAATAATTTCCGTGTTTTTCGGCCAAATTGGCTACGCGACTCTCTGTAAGAGTGAATATAGATTAAAAAGTAAGACAGATAGATGAAATCCGAAATAACCATTCGATAGAACACAAGGTAATGAACATCTCAGCCAAGTTTGGTCCTGAAATATGCAGTTTGAAGAAAGTTATTAGCCTCGCTGTCAAGTAATGTAGTTTGTGGTCTTCTTTGACTTAAAATGATTTCCATGTTTTTCGGCCAAATTGGCTATGCGACTCTCTGTAAGAGTGAATATAGATTAAAACGTAAGACAGATAGAGGAAATCCGAAATAACCATTCGATAGAGAACAAGGTAATGAACATCTCAGCCAAGTTTGGTCCTGAAATATGCAGTTTGAAGAAAGTTATTAGCCTCGCTGTCAAGTAATGTAGTTTGTGGTCTTCTTTGACTTAGAATAATTTCCGTGTTTTTCGGCCAAATTGGCTACGCGACTCTCTGTAAGAGTGAATATAGATTAAAACGTAAGACAGATAGAGGAAATCCGAAATAACCATTCGATAGAACACAAGGTAATGAACATCTCAGCCAAGTTTGGTCCTGAAATATGCAGTTTGAAGAAAGTTATTAGCCTCGCTGTCAAGTAATGTAGTTTGTGGTCTTCTTTGACTTAGAATAATTTCCATGTTTTTCGGCCAAATTGGCTATGCGACTCTCTGTAAGAGTGAATATAGATTAAAACGTAAGACAGATAGAGGAAATCCGAAATAACCATTCGATAGAGAACAAGGTAATGAACATCTCAGCCAAGTTTGGTCCTGAAATATGCAGTTTGAAGAAAGTTATTAGCCTCGCTGTCAAGTAATGTAGTTTGTGGTCTTCTTTGACTTAGAATAATTTCCGTGTTTTTCGGCCAAATTGGCTACGCGACTCTCTGTAAGAGTGAATATAGATTAAAAAGTAAGACAGATAGAGGAAATCCGAAAAAACCATTCGATAGAACACAAGGTAATGAACATCTCAGCCAAGTTTGGTCCTGAAATATGCAGTTTGAAGAAAGTTATTAGCCTCGCTGTCAAGTAATGTAGTTTGTGGTCTTCTTTGACTTAGAATGATTTCCATGTTTTTCGGCCAAATTGGCTATGCGACTCTCTGTAAGAGTGAATATAGATTAAAACGTAAGACAGATAGAGGAAATCCGAAATAACCATTCGATAGAGAACAAGGTAATGAACATCTCAGCCAAGTTTGGTCCTGAAATATGCAGTTTGAAGAAAGTTATTAGCCTCGCTGTCAAGTAATGTAGTTTGTGGTCTTCTTTTACTTAGAATAATTTCCGTGTTTTTCGGCCAAATTGGCTACGCGACTCTCTGTAAGAGTGAATATAGATTAAAACGTAAGACAGATAGAGGAAATCCGAAATAACCATTCGATAGAGAACAAGGTAATGAACATCTCCGCCAAGTTTGGTCCTGAAATATGCAGTTTGAAGAAAGGTATTAGCCTCGCTGTCAAGTAATGTAGTTTGTGGTCTTCTTTGACTTAGAATAATTTCCGTGTTTTTCGGCCAAATTGGCTACGCGACTCTCTGTAAGAGTGAATATAGATTAAAACGTAAGACAGATAGAGGAAATCCGAAATAACCATTCGATAGAACACAAGGTAATGAACATCTCAGCCAAGTTTGGTCCTGAAATATGCAGTTTGAAGAAAGTTATTAGCCTCGCTGTCAAGTAATGTAGTTTGTGGTCTTCTTTGACTTAGAATAATTTCCATGTTTTTCGGCCAAATTGGCTATGCGACTCTCTGTAAGAGTGAATATAGATTAAAACGTAAGACAGATAGAGGAAATCCGAAATAACCATTCGATAGAGAACAAGGTAATGAACATCTCAGCCAAGTTTGGTCCTGAAATATGCAGTTTGAAGAAAGTTATTAGCCTCGCTGTCAAGTAATGTAGTTTGTGGTCTTCTTTGACTTAGAATAATTTCCGTGTTTTTCGGCCAAATTGGCTATGCGACTCTCTGTAAGAGTGAATATAGATTAAAACGTAAGACAGAGAGAGGAAATCCGAAATAACCATTCGATAGAGAACAAGGTAATGAACATCTCAGCCAAGTTTGGTCCTGAAATATGCAGTTTGAAGAAAGTTATTAGCCTCGCTGTCAAGTAATGTAGTTTGTGGTCTTCTTTTACTTAGAATAATTTCCGTGTTTTTCGGCCAAATTGGCTACGCGACTCTCTGTAAGAGTGAATATAGATTAAAACGTAAGACAGATAGAGGAAATCCGAAATAACCATTCGATAGAGAACAAGGTAATGAACATCTCAGCCAAGTTTGGTCCTGAAATATGCAGTTTGAAGAAAGTTATTAGCCTCGCTGTCAAGTAATGTAGTTTGTGGTCTTCTTTGACTTAGAATAATTTCCGTGTTTTTCGGCCAAATTGGCTACGCGACTCTCTGTAAGAGTGAATATAGATTAAAACGTAAGACAGATAGAGGAAATCCGAAATAACCATTCGATAGAACACAAGGTAATGAACATCTCAGCCAAGTTTGGTCCTGAAATATGCAGTTTGAAGAAAGTTATTAGCCTCGCTGTCAAGTAATGTAGTTTGTGGTCTTCTTTGACTTAGAATAATTTCCATGTTTTTCGGCCAAATTGGCTATGCGACTCTCTGTAAGAGTGAATATAGATTAAAACGTAAGACAGATAGAGGAAATCCGAAATAACCATTCGATAGAGAACAAGGTAATGAACATCTCAGCCAAGTTTGGTCCTGAAATATGCAGTTTGAAGAAAGTTATTAGCCTCGCTGTCAAGTAATGTAGTTTGTGGTCTTCTTTGACTTAGAATAATTTCCGTGTTTTTCGGCCAAATTGGCTACGCGACTCTCTGTAAGAGTGAATATAGATTAAAAAGTAAGACAGATAGAGGAAATCCGAAATAACCATTCGATAGAACACAAGGTAATGAACATCTCAGCCAAGTTTGGTCCTGAAATATGCAGTTTGAAGAAAGTTATTAGCCTCGCTGTCAAGTAATGTAGTTTGTGGTCTTCTTTGACTTAGAATAATTTCCGTGATTTTCGGCCAAATTGGCTACGCGACCCTCTGTAAGAGTGAATATAGATTAAAAAGTAAGACAGATAGAGGAAATCCGAAATAACCATTCGATAGAACACAAGGTAATGAACATCTCAGCCAAGTTTGGTCCTGAAATATGCAGTTTGAAGAAAGTTATTAGCCTCGCTGTCAAGTAATGTAGTTTGTGGTCTTCTTTGACTTAGAATGATTTCCATGTTTTTCGGCCAAATTGGCTATGCGACTCTCTGTAAGAGTGAATATAGATTAAAACGTAAGACAGATAGAGGAAATCCGAAATAACCATTCGATAGAGAACAAGGTAATGAACATCTCAGCCAAGTTTGGTCCTGAAATATGCAGTTTGAAGAAAGTTATTAGCCTCGCTGTCAAGTAATGTAGTTTGTGGTCTTCTTTTACTTAGAATAATTTCCGTGTTTTTCGGCCAAATTGGCTACGCGACTCTCTGTAAGAGTGAATATAGATTAAAACGTAAGACAGATAGAGGAAATCCGAAATAACCATTCGATAGAGAACAAGGTAATGAACATCTCCGCCAAGTTTGGTCCTGAAATATGCAGTTTGAAGAAAGGTATTAGCCTCGCTGTCAAGTAATGTAGTTTGTGGTCTTCTTTGACTTAGAATAATTTCCGTGTTTTTCGGCCAAATTGGCTACGCGACTCTCTGTAAGAGTGAATATAGATTAAAACGTAAGACAGATAGAGGAAATCCGAAATAACCATTCGATAGAACACAAGGTAATGAACATCTCAGCCAAGTTTGGTCCTGAAATATGCAGTTTGAAGAAAGTTATTAGCCTCGCTGTCAAGTAATGTAGTTTGTGGTCTTCTTTGACTTAGAATAATTTCCATGTTTTTCGGCCAAATTGGCTATGCGACTCTCTGTAAGAGTGAATATAGATTAAAACGTAAGACAGATAGAGGAAATCCGAAATAACCATTCGATAGAGAACAAGGTAATGAACATCTCAGCCAAGTTTGGTCCTGAAATATGCAGGTTGAAGAAAGTTATTAGCCTCGCTGTCAAGTAATGTAGTTTGTGGTCTTCTTTGACTTAGAATAATTTCCGTGTTTTTCGGCCAAATTGGCTATGCGACTCTCTGTAAGAGTGAATATAGATTAAAACGTAAGACAGAGAGAGGAAATCCGAAATAACCATTCGATAGAACACAAGGTAATGAACATCTCAGCCAAGTTTGGTCCTGAAATATGCAGTTTGAAGAAAGTTATTAGCCTCGCTGTCAAGTAATGTAGTTTGTGGTCTTCTTTTACTTAGAATAATTTCCGTGTTTTTCGGCCAAATTGGCTACGCGACTCTCTGTAAGAGTGAATATAGATTAAAACGTAAGACAGATAGAGGAAATCCGAAATAACCATTCGATAGAACACAAGGTAATGAACATCTCAGCCAAGTTTGGTCCTGAAATATGCAGTTTGAAGAAAGTTATTAGCCTCGCTGTCAAGTAATGTAGTTTGTGGTCTTCTTTGACTTAGAATAATTTCCGTGTTTTTCGGCCAAATTGGCTACGCGACTCTCTGTAAGAGTGAATATAGATTAAAACGTAAGACAGATAGAGGAAATCCGAAATAACCATTCGATAGAGAACAAGGTAATGAACATCTCAGCCAAGTTTGGTCCTGAAATATGCAGTTTGAAGAAAGTTATTAGCCTCGCTGTCAAGTAATGTAGTTTATGGTCTTCTTTGACTTAGAATAATTTCCGTGTTTTTCGGCCAAATTGGCTACGCGACTCTCTGTAAGAGTGAATATAGATTAAAACGTAAGACAGATAGAGGAAATCCGAAATAACCATTCGATAGAACACAAGGTAATGAACATCTCAGCCAAGTTTGGTCCTGAAATATGCAGTTTGAAGAAAGTTATTAGCCTCGCTGTCAAGTAATGTAGTTTGTGGTCTTCTTTGACTTAGAATAATTTCCGTGTTTTTCGGCCAAATTGGCTACGCGACTCTCTGTAAGAGTGAATATAGATTAAAAAGTAAGACAGATAGAGGAAATCCGAAATAACCATTCGATAGAACACAAGGTAATGAACATCTCAGCCAAGTTTGGTCCTGAAATATGCAGTTTGAAGAAAGTTATTAGCCTCGCTGTCAAGTAATGTAGTTTGTGGTCTTCTTTGACTTAGAATAATTTCCATGTTTTTCGGCCAAATTGGCTATGCGACTCTCTGTAAGAGTGAATATAGATTAAAACGTAAGACAGATAGAGGAAATCCGAAATAACCATTCGATAGAACACAAGGTAATGAACATCTCAGCCAAGTTTGGTCCTGAAATATGCAGTTTGAAGAAAGTTATTAGCCTCGCTGTCAAGTAATGTAGTTTGTGGTCTTCTTTGACTTAGAATAATTTCCGTGTTTTTCGGCCAAATTGGCTACGCGACTCTCTGTAAGAGTGAATATAGATTAAAAAGTAAGACAGATAGAGGAAATCCGAAATAACCATTTGATAGAGAACAAGGTAATGAACATCTCAGCCAAGTTTGGTCCTGAAATATGCAGTTTGAAGAAAGTTATTAGCCTCGCTGTCAAGTAATGTAGTTTGTGGTCTTCTTTGACTTAGAATAATTTCCGTGTTTTTCGGCCAAATTGGCTATGCGACTCTCTGTAAGAGTGAATATAGATTAAAACGTAAGACAGATAGAGGAAATCCGAAATAACCATTCGATAGAGAACAAGGTAATGAACATCTCAGCCAAGTTTGGTCCTGAAATATGCAGTTTGAAGAAAGTTATTAGCCTCGCTGTCAAGTAATGTAGTTTGTGGTCTTCTTTGACTTAGAATAATTTCCGTGTTTTTCGGCCAAATTGGCTACGCGACTCTCTGTAAGAGAGAATATAGATTAAAAAGTAAGACAGATAGAGGAAATCCGAAATAACCATTCGATAGAGAACAAGGTAATGAACATCTCAGCCAAGTTTGGTCCTGAAATATACAGTTTGAAGAAAGTTATTAGCCTCGCTGTCAAGTAATGTAGTTTGTGGTCTTTTTTGACTTAGAATAATTTCCATGTTTTTCGGCCAAATTGGCTATGCGACTCTCTGTAAGAGTGAATATAGATTAAAACGTAAGACAGATAGAGGAAATCCGAAATAACCATTCGATAGAGAACAAGGTAATGAACATCTCAGCCAAGTTTGGTCCTGAAATATGCATTTTGAAGAAAGTTATTAGCCTCGCTGTCAAGTAATGTAGTTTGTGGTCTTCTTTGACTTAGAATAATTTCCGTGTTTTTCGGCCAAATTGGCTACGCGACTCTCTGTAAGAGTGAATATAGATTAAAACGTAAGACAGATAGAGGAAATCCGAAATAACCATTCGATAGAGAACAAGGTAATGAACATCTCAGCCAAGTTTGGTCCTGAAATATGCAGTTTGAAGAAAGTTATTAGCCTCGCTGTCAAGTAATGTAGTTTGTGGTCTTCTTTGACTTAGAATAATTTCCATGTTTTTCGGCCAAATTGGCTATGCGAATCTCTGTAAGAGTGAATATAGATTAAAACGTAAGACAGATAGAGGAAATCCGAAATAACCATTCGATAGAGAACAAGGTAATGAACATCTCAGCCAAGTTTGGTCCTGAAATATGCA
The DNA here is from genome assembly GCA_936450465.1 of Gibbula magus. Lineage (NCBI taxonomy): Eukaryota > Metazoa > Mollusca > Gastropoda > Trochida > Trochidae > Gibbula > Gibbula magus. The sequence continues at coordinate 57,279,764 of OW388295.1, forward strand.
GTTTGAAGAAAGTTATTAGCCTCGCTGTCAAGTAATGTAGTTTGTGGTCTTCTTTGACTTAGAATAATTTCCGTGTTTTTCGGCCAAATTGGCTACGCGACTCTCTGTAAGAGTGAATATAGATTAAAAAGTAAGACAGATAGAGGAAATCCGAAATAACCATTCGATAGAACACAAGGTAATGAACATCTCAGCCAAGTTTGGTCCTGAAATATGCAGTTTGAAGAAAGTTATTAGCCTCGCTGTCAAGTAATGTAGTTTGTGGTCTTCTTTGACTTAGAATGATTTCCATGTTTTTCGGCCAAATTGGCTATGCGACTCTCTGTAAGAGTGAATATAGATTAAAACGTAAGACAGATAGAGGAAATCCGAAATAACCATTCGATAGAGAACAAGGTAATGAACATCTCAGCCAAGTTTGGTCCTGAAATATGCAGTTTGAAGAAAGTTATTAGCCTCGCTGTCAAGTAATGTAGTTTGTGGTCTTCTTTTACTTAGAATAATTTCCGTGTTTTTCGGCCAAATTGGCTACGCGACTCTCTGTAAGAGTGAATATAGATTAAAACGTAAGACAGATAGAGGAAATCCGAAATAACCATTCGATAGAGAACAAGGTAATGAACATCTCCGCCAAGTTTGGTCCTGAAATATGCAGTTTGAAGAAAGGTATTAGCCTCGCTGTCAAGTAATGTAGTTTGTGGTCTTCTTTGACTTAGAATAATTTCCGTGTTTTTCGGCCAAATTGGCTACGCGACTCTCTGTAAGAGTGAATATAGATTAAAACGTAAGACAGATAGAGGAAATCCGAAATAACCATTCGATAGAACACAAGGTAATGAACATCTCAGCCAAGTTTGGTCCTGAAATATGCAGTTTGAAGAAAGTTATTAGCCTCGCTGTCAAGTAATGTAGTTTGTGGTCTTCTTTGACTTAGAATAATTTCCATGTTTTTCGGCCAAATTGGCTATGCGACTCTCTGTAAGAGTGAATATAGATTAAAACGTAAGACAGATAGAGGAAATCCGAAATAACCATTCGATAGAGAACAAGGTAATGAACATCTCAGCCAAGTTTGGTCCTGAAATATGCAGTTTGAAGAAAGTTATTAGCCTCGCTGTCAAGTAATGTAGTTTGTGGTCTTCTTTGACTTAGAATAATTTCCGTGTTTTTCGGCCAAATTGGCTATGCGACTCTCTGTAAGAGTGAATATAGATTAAAACGTAAGACAGAGAGAGGAAATCCGAAATAACCATTCGATAGAACACAAGGTAATGAACATCTCAGCCAAGTTTGGTCCTGAAATATGCAGTTTGAAGAAAGTTATTAGCCTCGCTGTCAAGTAATGTAGTTTGTGGTCTTCTTTTACTTAGAATAATTTCCGTGTTTTTCGGCCAAATTGGCTACGCGACTCTCTGTAAGAGTGAATATAGATTAAAACGTAAGACAGATAGAGGAAATCCGAAATAACCATTCGATAGAACACAAGGTAATGAACATCTCAGCCAAGTTTGGTCCTGAAATATGCAGTTTGAAGAAAGTTATTAGCCTCGCTGTCAAGTAATGTAGTTTGTGGTCTTCTTTGACTTAGAATAATTTCCGTGTTTTTCGGCCAAATTGGCTACGCGACTCTCTGTAAGAGTGAATATAGATTAAAACGTAAGACAGATAGAGGAAATCCGAAATAACCATTCGATAGAGAACAAGGTAATGAACATCTCAGCCAAGTTTGGTCCTGAAATATGCAGTTTGAAGAAAGTTATTAGCCTCGCTGTCAAGTAATGTAGTTTATGGTCTTCTTTGACTTAGAATAATTTCCGTGTTTTTCGGCCAAATTGGCTACGCGACTCTCTGTAAGAGTGAATATAGATTAAAACGTAAGACAGATAGAGGAAATCCGAAATAACCATTCGATAGAACACAAGGTAATGAACATCTCAGCCAAGTTTGGTCCTGAAATATGCAGTTTGAAGAAAGTTATTAGCCTCGCTGTCAAGTAATGTAGTTTGTGGTCTTCTTTGACTTAGAATAATTTCCGTGTTTTTCGGCCAAATTGGCTACGCGACTCTCTGTAAGAGTGAATATAGATTAAAAAGTAAGACAGATAGAGGAAATCCGAAATAACCATTCGATAGAACACAAGGTAATGAACATCTCAGCCAAGTTTGGTCCTGAAATATGCAGTTTGAAGAAAGTTATTAGCCTCGCTGTCAAGTAATGTAGTTTGTGGTCTTCTTTGACTTAGAATAATTTCCATGTTTTTCGGCCAAATTGGCTATGCGACTCTCTGTAAGAGTGAATATAGATTAAAACGTAAGACAGATAGAGGAAATCCGAAATAACCATTCGATAGAACACAAGGTAATGAACATCTCAGCCAAGTTTGGTCCTGAAATATGCAGTTTGAAGAAAGTTATTAGCCTCGCTGTCAAGTAATGTAGTTTGTGGTCTTCTTTGACTTAGAATAATTTCCGTGTTTTTCGGCCAAATTGGCTACGCGACTCTCTGTAAGAGTGAATATAGATTAAAAAGTAAGACAGATAGAGGAAATCCGAAATAACCATTTGATAGAGAACAAGGTAATGAACATCTCAGCCAAGTTTGGTCCTGAAATATGCAGTTTGAAGAAAGTTATTAGCCTCGCTGTCAAGTAATGTAGTTTGTGGTCTTCTTTGACTTAGAATAATTTCCGTGTTTTTCGGCCAAATTGGCTATGCGACTCTCTGTAAGAGTGAATATAGATTAAAACGTAAGACAGATAGAGGAAATCCGAAATAACCATTCGATAGAGAACAAGGTAATGAACATCTCAGCCAAGTTTGGTCCTGAAATATGCAGTTTGAAGAAAGTTATTAGCCTCGCTGTCAAGTAATGTAGTTTGTGGTCTTCTTTGACTTAGAATAATTTCCGTGTTTTTCGGCCAAATTGGCTACGCGACTCTCTGTAAGAGAGAATATAGATTAAAAAGTAAGACAGATAGAGGAAATCCGAAATAACCATTCGATAGAGAAGAAGGTAATGAACATCTCAGCCAAGTTTGGTCCTGAAATATACAGTTTGAAGAAAGTTATTAGCCTCGCTGTCAAGTAATGTAGTTTGTGGTCTTTTTTGACTTAGAATAATTTCCATGTTTTTCGGCCAAATTGGCTATGCGACTCTCTGTAAGAGTGAATATAGATTAAAACGTAAGACAGATAGAGGAAATCCGAAATAACCATTCGATAGAGAACAAGGTAATGAACATCTCAGCCAAGTTTGGTCCTGAAATATGCATTTTGAAGAAAGTTATTAGCCTCGCTGTCAAGTAATGTAGTTTGTGGTCTTCTTTGACTTAGAATAATTTCCGTGTTTTTCGGCCAAATTGGCTACGCGACTCTCTGTAAGAGTGAATATAGATTAAAACGTAAGACAGATAGAGGAAATCCGAAATAACCATTCGATAGAGAACAAGGTAATGAACATCTCAGCCAAGTTTGGTCCTGAAATATGCAGTTTGAAGAAAGTTATTAGCCTCGCTGTCAAGTAATGTAGTTTGTGGTCTTCTTTGACTTAGAATAATTTCCATGTTTTTCGGCCAAATTGGCTATGCGAATCTCTGTAAGAGTGAATATAGATTAAAACGTAAGACAGATAGAGGAAATCCGAAATAACCATTCGATAGAGAACAAGGTAATGAACATCTCAGCCAAGTTTGGTCCTGAAATATGCAGTTTGAAGAAAGTTATTAGCCTCGCTGTCAAGTAATGTAGTTTGTGGTCTTCTTTGACTTAGAATAATTTCCGTGTTTTTCGGCCAAATTGGCTACGCGACTCTCTGTAAGAGTGAATATAGATTAAAAAGTAAGACAGATAGAGGAAATCCGAAATAACCATTCGATAGAACACAAGGTAATGAACATCTCAGCCAAGTTTGGTCCTGAAATATGCAGTTTGAAGAAAGTTATTAGCCTCGCTGTCAAGTAATGTAGTTTGTGGTCTTCTTTGACTTAGAATAATTTCCATGTTTTTCGGCCAAATTGGCTATGCGACTCTCTGTAAGAGTGAATATAGATTAAAACGTAAGACAGATAGAGGAAATCCGAAATAACCATTCGATAGAGAACAAGGTAATGAACATCTCAGCCAAGTTTGGTCCTGAAATATGCATTTTGAAGAAAGTTATTAGCCTCGCTGTCAAGTAATGTAGTTTGTGGTCTTCTTTGACTTAGAATAATTTCCGTGTTTTTCGGCCAAATTGGCTACGCGACTCTCTGTAAGAGTGAATATAGATTAAAACGTAAGACAGATAGAGGAAATCCGAAATAACCATTCGATAGAGAACAAGGTAATGAACATCTCAGCCAAGTTTGGTCCTGAAATATGCAGTTTGAAGAAAGTTATTAGCCTCGCTGTCAAGTAATGTAGTTTGTGGTCTTCTTTGACTTAGAATAATTTCCATGTTTTTCGGCCAAATTGGCTATGCGAATCTCTGTAAGAGTGAATATAGATTAAAACGTAAGACAGATAGAGGAAATCCGAAATAACCATTCGATAGAGAACAAGGTAATGAACATCTCAGCCAAGTTTGGTCCTGAAATATGCAGTTTGAAGAAAGTTATTAGCCTCGCTGTCAAGTAATGTAGTTTGTGGTCTTCTTTGACTTAGAATAATTTCCGTGTTTTTCGGCCAAATTGGCTATGCGACTCTCTGTAAGAGTGAATATAGATTAAAACGTAAGACAGATAGAGGAAATCCGAAATAACCATTCGATAGAGAACAAGGTAATGAACATCTCAGCCAAGTTTGGTCCTGAAATATGCAGTTTGAAGAAAGTTATTAGCCTCGCTGTCAAGTAATGTAGTTTGTGGTCTTCTTTGACTTAGAATAATTTCCGTGTTTTTCGGCCAAATTGGCTACGCGACTCTCTGTAAGAGAGAATATAGATTAAAAAGTAAGACAGATAGAGGAAATCCGAAATAACCATTCGATAGAGAACAAGGTAATGAACATCTCAGCCAAGTTTGGTCCTGAAATATACAGTTTGAAGAAAGTTATTAGCCTCGCTGTCAAGTAATGTAGTTTGTGGTCTTTTTTGACTTAGAATAATTTCCATGTTTTTCGGCCAAATTGGCTATGCGACTCTCTGTAAGAGTGAATATAGATTAAAACGTAAGACAGATAGAGGAAATCCGAAATAACCATTCGATAGAGAACAAGGTAATGAACATCTCAGCCAAGTTTGGTCCTGAAATATGCATTTTGAAGAAAGTTATTAGCCTCGCTGTCAAGTAATGTAGTTTGTGGTCTTCTTTGACTTAGAATAATTTCCGTGTTTTTCGGCCAAATTGGCTACGCGACTCTCTGTAAGAGTGAATATAGATTAAAACGTAAGACAGATAGAGGAAATCCGAAATAACCATTCGATAGAGAACAAGGTAATGAACATCTCAGCCAAGTTTGGTCCTGAAATATGCAGTTTGAAGAAAGTTATTAGCCTCGCTGTCAAGTAATGTAGTTTGTGGTCTTCTTTGACTTAGAATAATTTCCATGTTTTTCGGCCAAATTGGCTATGCGAATCTCTGTAAGAGTGAATATAGATTAAAACGTAAGACAGATAGAGGAAATCCGAAATAACCATTCGATAGAGAACAAGGTAATGAACATCTCAGCCAAGTTTGGTCCTGAAATATGCAGTTTGAAGAAAGTTATTAGCCTCGCTGTCAAGTAATGTAGTTTGTGGTCTTCTTTGACTTAGAATAATTTCCGTGTTTTTCGGCCAAATTGGCTACGCGACTCTCTGTAAGAGTGAATATAGATTAAAAAGTAAGACAGATAGAGGAAATCCGAAATAACCATTCGATAGAACACAAGGTAATGAACATCTCAGCCAAGTTTGGTCCTGAAATATGCAGTTTGAAGAAAGTTATTAGCCTCGCTGTCAAGTAATGTAGTTTGTGGTCTTCTTTGACTTAGAATAATTTCCATGTTTTTCGGCCAAATTGGCTATGCGACTCTCTGTAAGAGTGAATATAGATTAAAACGTAAGACAGATAGAGGAAATCTGAAATAACCATTCGATAGAGAACAAGGTAATGAACATCTCAGCCAAGTTTGGTCCTGAAATATGCAGTTTGAAGAAAGTTATTAGCCTCGCTGTCAAGTAATGTAGTTTGTGGTCTTCTTTGACTTAGAATAATTTCCGTGTTTTTCGGCCAAATTTGCTATGCGACTCTCTGTAAGAATGAATATAGATTAAAACGTAAGACAGATAGAGGAAATCCGAAATAACCATTCGATAGAGAACAAGATAATGAACATCTCAGCCAAGTTTGGTCCTGAAATATGCAGTTTGAAGAAAGTTATTAGCCTCGCTGTCAAGTAATGTAGTTTGTGGTCTTCTTTGACTTAGAATAATTTCCATGTTTTTCGGCCAAATTGGCTATGCGACTCTCTGTAAGAGTGAATATAGATTAAAACGTAAGACAGATAGAGGAAATCCGAAATAACCATTCGATAGAGAACAAGGTAATGAACATCTCAGCCAAGTTTGGTCCTGAAATATGCAGTTTGAAGAAAGTTATTAGCCTCGCTGTCAAGTAATGTAGTTTGTGGTCTTCTTTGACTTAGAATAATTTCCGTGTTTTTCGGCCAAATTGGCTACGCGACTCTCTGTAAGAGTGAATATAGATTAAAACGTAAGACAGGTAGAGGAAATCCGAAATAACCATTCGATAGAACACAAGGTAATGAACATCTCAGCCAAGTTTGGTCCTGAAATATGCAGTTTGAAGAAAGTTATTAGCCTCGCTGTCAAGTAATGTAGTTTGTGGTCTTCTTTGACTTAGAATAATTTCCGTGTTTTTCGGCCAAATTGGCTACGCGACTCTCTGTAAGAGTGAATATAGATTAAAAAGTAAGACAGAAAGAGGAAATCCGAAATAACCATTCGATAGAACACAAGGTAATGAACATCTCAGCCAAGTTTGGTCCTGAAATATGCAGTTTGAAGAAAGTTATTGGCCTCGCTGTCAAGTAAAGTAGTTTGTTGTCTTCTTTGACTTAGAATAATTTCCGTGTTTTTCGGCCAAATTGGCTATGCGAATCTCTGTAAGAGTGAATATAGATTAAAACGTAAGACAGATAGAGGAAATCCGAAATAACCATTCGATAGAGAACAAGGTAATGAACATCTCAGCCAAGTTTGGTCCTGAAATATGCAGTTTGAAGAAAGTTATTAGCCTCGCTGTCAAGTAATGTAGTTTGTGGTCTTCTTTGACTTAGAATAATTTCCGTGTTTTTCGGCCAAATTGGCTACGCGACTCTCTGTAAGAGAGAATATAGATTAAAAAGTAAGACAGATAGATGAAATCCGAAATAACCATTCGATAGAGAACAAGGTAATGAACATCTCAGCCAAGTTTGGTCCTGAAATATACAGTTTGAAGAAAGTTATTAGCCTCGCTGTCAAGTAATGAAGTTTGTGGTCTTCTTTGACTTAGAATAATTTCCATGTTTTTCGGCCAAATTGGCTATGCGACTCTCTGTAAGAGTGAATATAGATTAAAACGTAAGACAGATAGAGGAAATCCGAAATAACCATTCGATAGAGAACAAGGTAATGAACATCTCAGCCAAGTTTGGTCCTGAAATATGCAGTTTGAAGAAAGTTATTAGCCTCGCTGTCAAGTAATGTAGTTTGTGGTCTTCTTTGACTTAGAATAATTTCCGTGTTTTTCGGCCAAATTGGCTACGCGACTCTCTGTAAGAGTGAATATAGATTAAAACGTAAGACAGATAGAGGAAATCCGAAATAACCATTCGATAGAGAACAAGGTAATGAACATCTCAGCCAAGTTTGGTCCTGAAATATGCAGTTTGAAGAAAGTTATTAGCCTCGCTGTCAAGTAATGTAGTTTGTGGTCTTCTTTGACTTAGAATAATTTCCATCTTTTTCGGCCAAATTGGCTATGCGAATCTCTGTAAGAGTGAATATAGATTAAAACGTAAGACAGATAGAGGAAATCCGAAATAACCATTCGATAGAGAACAAGGTAATGAACATCTCAGCCAAGTTTGGTCCTGAAATATGCAGTTTGAAGAAAGTTATTAGCCTCGCTGTCAAGTAATGTAGTTTGTGGTCTTCTTTGACTTAGAATAATTTCCGTGTTTTTCGGCCAAATTGGCTACGCGACTCTCTGTAAGAGTGAATATAGATTAAAAAGTAAGACAGATAGAGGAAATCCGAAATAACCATTCGATAGAGAACAAGGTAATGAACATCTCAGCCAAGTTTGGTCCTGAAATATGCAGTTTGAAGAAAGTTATTAGCCTCGCTGTCAAGTAATGTAGTTTGTGGTCTTCTTTGACTTAGAATAATTTCCATGTTTTTCGGCCAAATTGGCTATGCGACTCTCTGTAAGAGTGAATATAGATTAAAACGTAAGACAGATAGAGGAAATCCGAAATAACCATTCGATAGAGAACAAGGTAATGAACATCTCAGCCAAGTTTGGTCCTGAAATATGCAGTTTGAAGAAAGTTATTAGCCTCGCTGTCAAGTAATGTAGTTTGTGGTCTTCTTTGACTTAGAATAATTTCCGTGTTTTTCGGCCAAATTGGCTATGCGACTCTCTGTAAGAATGAATATAGATTAAAACGTAAGACAGATAGAGGAAATCCGAAATAACCATTCGATAGAGAACAAGATAATGAACATCTCAGCCAAGTTTGGTCCTGAAATATGCAGTTTGAAGAAAGTTATTAGCCTCGCTGTCAAGTAATGTAGTTTGTGGTCTTCTTTGACTTAGAATAATTTCCATGTTTTTCGGCCAAATTGGCTATGCGACTCTCTGTAAGAGTGAATATAGATTAAAACGTAAGACAGATAGAGGAAATCCGAAATAACCATTCGATAGAGAACAAGGTAATGAACATCTCAGCCAAGTTTGGTCCTGAAATATGCAGTTTGAAGAAAGTTATTAGCCTCGCTGTCAAGTAATGTAGTTTGTGGTCTTCTTTGACTTAGAATAATTTCCGTGTTTTTCGGCCAAATTGGCTACGCGACTCTCTGTAAGAGTGAATATAGATTAAAACGTAAGACAGGTAGAGGAAATCCGAAATAACCATTCGATAGAACACAAGGTAATGAACATCTCAGCCAAGTTTGGTCCTGAAATATGCAGTTTGAAGAAAGTTATTAGCCTCGCTGTCAAGTAATGTAGTTTGTGGTCTTCTTTGACTTAGAATAATTTCCGTGTTTTTCGGCCAAATTGGCTACGCGACTCTCTGTAAGAGTGAATATAGATTAAAAAGTAAGACAGAAAGAGGAAATCCGAAATAACCATTCGATAGAGAACAAGGTAATGAACATCTCAGCCAAGTTTGGTCCTGAAATATGCAGTTTGAAGAAAGTTATTAGCCTCGCTGTCAAGTAATGTAGTTTGTGGTCTTCTTTGACTTAGAATAATTTCCATGTTTTTCGGCCAAATTGGCTATGCGAATCTCTGTAAGAGTGAATATAGATTAAAACGTAAGACAGATAGAGGAAATCCGAAATAACCATTCGATAGAGAACAAGGTAATGAACATCTCAGCCAAGTTTGGTCCTGAAATATGCAGTTTGAAGAAAGTTATTAGCCTCGCTGTCAAGTAATGTAGTTTGTGGTCTTCTTTGACTTAGAATAATTTCCATGTTTTTCGGCCAAATTGGCTATGCGACTCTCTGTAAGAGTGAATATAGATTAAAACGTAAGACAGATAGAGGAAATCCGAAATAACCATTCGATAGAGAACAAGGTAATGAACATCTCAGCCAAGTTTGGTCCTGAAATATGCAGTTTGAAGAAAGTTATTAGCCTCGCTGTCAAGTAATGTAGTTTGTGGTCTTCTTTGACTTAGAATAATTTCCGTGTTTTTCGGCCAAATTGGCTACGCGACTCTCTGTAAGAGTGAATATAGATTAAAACGTAAGACAGATAGAGGAAATCCGAAATAACCATTCGATAGAACACAAGGTAATGAACATCTCAGCCAAGTTTGGTCCTGAAATATGCAGTTTGAAGAAAGTTATTAGCCTCGCTGTCAAGTAATGTAGTTTGTGGTCTTCTTTGACTTAGAATAATTTCCGTGATTTTCGGCCAAATTGGCTATGCGACTCTCTGTAAGAGTGAATATAGATTAAAACGTAAGACAGATAGAGGAAATCCGAAATAACCATTCGATAGAGAACAAGGTAATGAACATCTCAGCCAAGTTTGGTCCTGAAATATGCAGTTTGAAGAAAGTTATTAGCCTCGCTGTCAAGTAATGTAGTTTGTGGTCTTCTTTGACTTAGAATAATTTCCGTGTTTTTCGGCCAAATTGGCTACGCGACTCTCTGTAAGAGTGAATATAGATTAAAAAGTAAGACAGATAGAGGAAATCCGAAATAACCATTCGATAGAGAACAAGGTAATGAACATCTCAGCCAAGTTTGGTCCTGAAATATGCAGTTTGAAGAAAGTTATTAGCCTCGCTGTCAAGTAATGTAGTTTGTGGTCTTCTTTGACTTAGAATAATTTCCATGTTTTTCGGCCAAATTGGCTATGCGAATCTCTGTAAGAGTGAATATAGATTAAAACGTAAGACAGATAGAGGAAATCCGAAATAACCATTCGATAGAGAACAAGGTAATGAACATCTCAGCCAAGTTTGGTCCTGAAATATGCAGTTTGAAGAAAGTTATTAGCCTCGCTGTCAAGTAATGTAGTTTGTGGTCTTCTTTGACTTAGAATAATTTCCGTGTTTTTCGGCCAAATTGGCTACGCGACTCTCTGTAAGAGTGAATATAGATTAAAACGTAAGACAGATAGAGGAAATCCGAAATAACCATTCGATAGAACACAAGGTAATGAACATCTCAGCCAAGTTTGGTCCTGAAATATGCAGTTTGAAGAAAGTTATTAGCCTCGCTGTCAAGTAAAGTAGTTTGTTGTCTTCTTTGACTTAGAATAATTTCCGTGTTTTTCGGCCAAATTGGCTATGCGAATCTCTGTAAGAGTGAATATAGATAAAACGTAAGACAGATAGAGGAAATCCGAAATAACCATTCGATAGAGAACAAGGTAATGAACATCTCAGCCAAGTTTGGTCCTGAAATATGCAGTTTGAAGAAAGTTATTAGCCTCGCTGTCAAGTAATGTAGTTTGTGGTCTTCTTTGACTTAGAATAATTTCCGTGTTTTTCGGCCAAATTGGCTACGCGACTCTCTGTAAGAGAGAATATAGATTAAAAAGTAAGACAGATAGATGAAATCCGAAATAACCATTCGATAGAGAACAAGGTAATGAACATCTCAGCCAAGTTTGGTCCTGAAATATACAGTTTGAAGAAAGTTATTAGCCTCGCTGTCAAGTAATGTAGTTTGTGGTCTTCTTTGACTTAGAATAATTTCCATGTTTTTCGGCCAAATTGGCTATGCGACTCTCTGTAAGAGTGAATATAGATTAAAACGTAAGACAGATAGAGGAAATCCGAAATAACCATTCGATAGAGAACAAGGTAATGAACATCTCAGCCAAGTTTGGTCCTGAAATATGCAGTTTGAAGAAAGTTATTAGCCTCGCTGTCAAGTAATGTAGTTTGTGGTCTTCTTTGACTTAGAATAATTTCCGTGTTTTTCGGCCAAATTGGCTACGCGACTCTCTGTAAGAGTGAATATAGATTAAAAAGTAAGACAGATAGAGGAAATCCGAAATAACCATTCGATAGAGAACAAGGTAATGAACATCTCAGCCAAGTTTGGTCCTGAAATATGCAGTTTGAAGAAAGTTATTAGCCTCGCTGTCAAGTAATGTAGTTTGTGGTCTTCTTTGACTTAGAATAATTTCCATGTTTTTCGGCCAAATTGGCTATGCGAATCTCTGTAAGAGTGAATATAGATTAAAACGTAAGACAGATAGAGGAAATCCGAAATAACCATTCGATAGAGAACAAGGTAATGAACATCTCAGCCAAGTTTGGTCCTGAAATATGCAGTTTGAAGAAAGTTATTAGCCTCGCTGTCAAGTAATGTAGTTTGTGGTCTTCTTTGACTTAGAATAATTTCCATGTTTTTCGGCCAAATTGGCTATGCGACTCTCTGTAAGAGTGAATATAGATTAAAACGTAAGACAGATAGAGGAAATCCGAAATAACCATTCGATAGAGAACAAGGTAATGAACATCTCAGCCAAGTTTGGTCCTGAAATATGCAGTTTGAAGAAAGTTATTAGCCTCGCTGTCAAGTAATGTAGTTTGTGGTCTTCTTTGACTTAGAATAATTTCCATGTTTTTCGGCCAAATTGGCTACGCGACTCTCTGTAAGAGTGAATATAGATTAAAAAGTAAGACAGATAGAGGAAATCCGAAATAACCATTCGATAGAGAACAAGGTAATGAACATCTCAGCCAAGTTTGGTCCTGAAATATGCAGTTTGAAGAAAGTTATTAGCCTCGCTGTCAAGTAATGTAGTTTGTGGTCTTCTTTGACTTAGAATAATTTCCATGTTTTTCGGCCAAATTGGCTATGCGACTCTCTGTAAGAGTGAATATAGATTAAAACGTAAGACAGATAGAGGAAATCCGAAATAACCATTCGATAGAGAACAAGATAATGAACATCTCAGCCAAGTTTGGTCCTGAAATATGCAGTTTGAAGAAAGTTATTAGCCTCGCTGTCAAGTAATGTAGTTTGTGGTCTTCTTTGACTTAGAATAATTTCCATGTTTTTCGGCCAAATTGGCTATGCGACTCTCTGTAAGAGTGAATATAGATTAAAACGTTAGACAGATAGAGGAAATCCGAAATAACCATTCGATAGAGAACAAGGTAATGAACATCTCAGCCAAGTTTGGTCCTGAAATATGCAGTGTGAAGAAAGTTATTAGCCTCGCTGTCAAGTAATGTAGTTTGTGGTCTTCTTTGACTTAGAATAATTTCCGTGTTTTTCGGCCAAATTGGCTACGCGACTCTCTGTAAGAGTGAATATAGATTAAAACGTAAGACAGATAGAGGAAATCCGAAATAACCATTCGATAGAACACAAGGTAATGAACATCTCAGCCAAGTTTGGTCCTGAAATATGCAGTTTGAAGAAAGTTATTAGCCTCGCTGTCAAGTAATGTAGTTTGTGGTCTTCTTTGACTTAGAATAATTTCCATGTTTTTCGGCCAAATTGGCTATGCGAATCTCTGTAAGAGTGAATATAGATTAAAACGTAAGACAGATAGAGGAAATCCGAAATAACCATTCGATAGAGAACAAGGTAATGAACATCTCAGCCAAGTTTGGTCCTGAAATATGCAGTTTGAAGAAAGTTATTAGCCTCGCTGTCAAGTAATGTAGTTTGTGGTCTTCTTTGACTTAGAATAATTTCCGTGTTTTTCGGCCAAATTGGCTACGCGACTCTCTGTAAGAGTGAATATAGATTAAAAAGTAAGACAGATAGAGGAAATCCGAAATAACCATTCGATAGAACACAAGGTAATGAACATCTCAGCCAAGTTTGGTCCTGAAATATGCAGTTTGAAGAAAGTTATTAGCCTCGCTGTCAAGTAATGTAGTTTGTGGTCTTCTTTGACTTAGAATAATTTCCGTGTTTTTCGGCCAAATTGGCTACGCGACTCTCTGTAAGAGTGAATATAGATTAAAACGTAAGACAGATAGAGGAAATCCGAAATAACCATTCGATAGAACACAAGGTAATGAACATCTCAGCCAAGTTTGGTCCTGAAATATGCAGTTTGAAGAAAGTTATTAGCCTCGCTGTCAAGTAATGTAGTTTGTTGTCTTCTTTGACTTAGAATAATTTCCGTTTTTTTCGGCCAAATTGGCTACGCGACTCTCTGTAAGAGTGAATATAGATTAAAAAGTAAGACAGATAGAGGAAATCCGAAATAACCATTCGATAGAACACAAGGTAATGAACATCTCAGCCAAGTTTGGTCCTGAAATATGCAGTTTGAAGAAAGTTATTAGCCTCGCTGTCAAGTAATGTAGTTTGTGGTCTTCTTTGACTTAGAATAATTTCCATGTTTTTCGGCCAAATTGGCTACGCGACTCTCTGTAAGAGTGAATATAGATTAAAAAGTAAGACAGATAGAGGAAATCCGAAATAACCATTCGATAGAACACAAGGTAATGAACATCTCAGCCAAGTTTGGTCCTGAAATATGCAGTTTGAAGAAAGTTATTAGCCTCGCTGTCAAGTAATGTAGTTTGTGGTCTTCTTTGACTTAGAATAATTTCCATGTTTTTCGGCCAAATTGGCTATGCGAATCTCTGTAAGAGTGAATATAGATTAAAACGTAAGACAGATAGAGGAAATCCGAAATAACCATTCGATAGAGAACAAGGTAATGAACATCTCAGCCAAGTTTGGTCCTGAAATATGCAGTTTGAAGAAAGTTATTAGCCTCGCTGTCAAGTAATGTAGTTTGTGGTCTTCTTTGACTTAGAATAATTTCCGTGTTTTTCGGCCAAATTGGCTACGCGACTCTCTGTAAGAGTGAATATAGATTAAAAAGTAAGACAGATAGAGGAAATCCGAAATAACCATTCGATAGAACACAAGGTAATGAACATCTCAGCCAAGTTTGGTCCTGAAATATGCAGTTTGAAGAAAGTTATTAGCCTCGCTGTCAAGTAATGTAGTTTGTGGTCTTCTTTGACTTAGAATAATTTCCATGTTTTTCGGCCAAATTGGCTATGCGAATCTCTGTAAGAGTGAATATAGATTAAAACGTAAGACAGATAGAGGAAATCCGAAATAACCATTCGATAGAGAACAAGGTAATGAACATCTCAGCCAAGTTTGGTCCTGAAATATGCAGTTTGAAGAAAGTTATTAGCCTCGCTGTCAAGTAATGTAGTTTGTGGTCTTCTTTGACTTAGAATAATTTCCATGTTTTTCGGCCAAATTGGCTACGCGACTCTCTGTAAGAGTGAATATAGATTAAAAAGTAAGACAGATAGAGGAAATCCGAAATAACCATTCGATAGAGAACAAGGTAATGAACATCTCAGCCAAGTTTGGTCCTGAAATATGCAGTTTGAAGAAAGTTATTAGCCTCGCTGTCAAGTAATGTAGTTTGTGGTCTTCTTTGACTTAGAATAATTTCCATGTTTTTCGGCCAAATTGGCTATGCGACTCTCTGTAAGAGTGAATATAGATTAAAACGTAAGACAGATAGAGGAAATCCGAAATAACCATTCGATAGAGAACAAGATAATGAACATCTCAGCCAAGTTTGGTCCTGAAATATGCAGTTTGAAGAAAGTTATTAGCCTCGCTGTCAAGTAATGTAGTTTGTGGTCTTCTTTGACTTAGAATAATTTCCATGTTTTTCGGCCAAATTGGCTATGCGACTCTCTGTAAGAGTGAATATAGATTAAAACGTTAGACAGATAGAGGAAATCCGAAATAACCATTCGATAGAGAACAAGGTAATGAACATCTCAGCCAAGTTTGGTCCTGAAATATGCAGTGTGAAGAAAGTTATTAGCCTCGCTGTCAAGTAATGTAGTTTGTGGTCTTCTTTGACTTAGAATAATTTCCGTGTTTTTCGGCCAAATTGGCTACGCGACTCTCTGTAAGAGTGAATATAGATTAAAACGTAAGACAGATAGAGGAAATCCGAAATAACCATTCGATAGAACACAAGGTAATGAACATCTCAGCCAAGTTTGGTCCTGAAATATGCAGTTTGAAGAAAGTTATTAGCCTCGCTGTCAAGTAATGTAGTTTGTGGTCTTCTTTGACTTAGAATAATTTCCATGTTTTTCGGCCAAATTGGCTATGCGAATCTCTGTAAGAGTGAATATAGATTAAAACGTAAGACAGATAGAGGAAATCCGAAATAACCATTCGATAGAGAACAAGGTAATGAACATCTCAGCCAAGTTTGGTCCTGAAATATGCAGTTTGAAGAAAGTTATTAGCCTCGCTGTCAAGTAATGTAGTTTGTGGTCTTCTTTGACTTAGAATAATTTCCGTGTTTTTCGGCCAAATTGGCTACGCGACTCTCTGTAAGAGTGAATATAGATTAAAAAGTAAGACAGATAGAGGAAATCCGAAATAACCATTCGATAGAACACAAGGTAATGAACATCTCAGCCAAGTTTGGTCCTGAAATATGCAGTTTGAAGAAAGTTATTAGCCTCGCTGTCAAGTAATGTAGTTTGTGGTCTTCTTTGACTTAGAATAATTTCCGTGTTTTTCGGCCAAATTGGCTACGCGACTCTCTGTAAGAGTGAATATAGATTAAAACGTAAGACAGATAGAGGAAATCCGAAATAACCATTCGATAGAACACAAGGTAATGAACATCTCAGCCAAGTTTGGTCCTGAAATATGCAGTTTGAAGAAAGTTATTAGCCTCGCTGTCAAGTAATGTAGTTTGTTGTCTTCTTTGACTTAGAATAATTTCCGTTTTTTTCGGCCAAATTGGCTATGCGACTCTCTGTAAGAGTGAATATAGATTAAAAAGTAAGACAGATAGAGGAAATCCGAAATAACCATTCGATAGAACACAAGGTAATGAACATCTCAGCCAAGTTTGGTCCTGAAATATGCAGTTTGAAGAAAGTTATTAGCCTCGCTGTCAAGTAATGTAGTTTGTGGTCTTCTTTGACTTAGAATAATTTCCATGTTTTTCGGCCAAATTGGCTACGCGACTCTCTGTAAGAGTGAATATAGATTAAAAAGTAAGACAGATAGAGGAAATCCGAAATAACCATTCGATAGAACACAAGGTAATGAACATCTCAGCCAAGTTTGGTCCTGAAATATGCAGTTTGAAGAAAGTTATTAGCCTCGCTGTCAAGTAATGTAGTTTGTGGTCTTCTTTGACTTAGAATAATTTCCATGTTTTTCGGCCAAATTGGCTATGCGAATCTCTGTAAGAGTGAATATAGATTAAAACGTAAGACAGATAGAGGAAATCCGAAATAACCATTCGATAGAGAACAAGGTAATGAACATCTCAGCCAAGTTTGGTCCTGAAATATGCAGTTTGAAGAAAGTTATTAGCCTCGCTGTCAAGTAATGTAGTTTGTGGTCTTCTTTGACTTAGAATAATTTCCGTGTTTTTCGGCCAAATTGGCTACGCGACTCTCTGTAAGAGTGAATATAGATTAAAAAGTAAGACAGATAGAGGAAATCCGAAATAACCATTCGATAGAACACAAGGTAATGAACATCTCAGCCAAGTTTGGTCCTGAAATATGCAGTTTGAAGAAAGTTATTAGCCTCGCTGTCAAGTAATGTAGTTTGTGGTCTTCTTTGACTTAGAATAATTTCCATGTTTTTCGGCCAAATTGGCTATGCGAATCTCTGTAAGAGTGAATATAGATTAAAACGTAAGACAGATAGAGGAAATCCGAAATAACCATTCGATAGAGAACAAGGTAATGAACATCTCAGCCAAGTTTGGTCCTGAAATATGCAGTTTGAAGAAAGTTATTAGCCTCGCTGTCAAGTAATGTAGTTTGTGGTCTTCTTTGACTTAGAATAATTTCCGTGTTTTTCGGCCAAATTGGCTACGCGACTCTCTGTAAGAGTGAATATAGATTAAAAAGTAAGACAGATAGAGGAAATCCGAAATAACCATTCGATAGAACACAAGGTAATGAACATCTCAGCCAAGTTTGGTCCTGAAATATGCAGTTTGAAGAAAGTTATTAGCCTCGCTGTCAAGTAATGTAGTTTGTGGTCTTCTTTGACTTAGAATAATTTCCATGTTTTTCGGCCAAATTGGCTATGCGACTCTCTGTAAGAGTGAATATAGATTAAAACGTAAGACAGATAGAGGAAATCCGAAATAACCATTCGATAGAGAACAAGGTAATGAACATCTCAGCCAAGTTTGGTCCTGAAATATGCAGTTTGAAGAAAGTTATTAGCCTCGCTGTCAAGTAATGTAGTTTGTGGTCTTCTTTGACTTAGAATAATTTCCGTGTTTTTCGGCCAAATTGGCTACGCGACTCTCTGTAAGAGTGAATATAGATTAAAACGTAAGACAGATAGAGGAAATCCGAAATAACCATTCGATAGAACACAAGGTAATGAACATCTCAGCCAAGTTTGGTCCTGAAATATGCAGTTTGAAGAAAGTTATTAGCCTCGCTGTCAAGTAATGTAGTTTGTTGTCTTCTTTGACTTAGAATAATTTCCGTTTTTTTCGGCCAAATTGGCTACGCGACTCTCTGTAAGAGTGAATATAGATTAAAAAGTAAGACAGATAGAGGAAATCCGAAATAACCATTCGATAGAGAACAAGGTAATGAACATCTCAGCCAAGTTTGGTCCTGAAATATGCAGTTTGAAGAAAGTTATTAGCCTCGCTGTCAAGTAATGTAGTTTGTGGTCTTCTTTGACTTAGAATAATTTCCGTGTTTTTCGGCCAAATTGGCTACGCGACTCTCTGTAAGAGTGAATATAGATTAAAAAGTAAGACAGATAGAGGAAATCCGAAATAACCATTCGATAGAACACAAGGTAATGAACATCTCAGCCAAGTTTGGTCCTGAAATATGCAGTTTGAAGAAAGTTATTAGCCTCGCTGTCAAGTAATGTAGTTTGTGGTCTTCTTTGACTTAGAATAATTTCCATGTTTTTCGGCCAAATTGGCTACGCGACTCTCTGTAAGAGTGAATATAGATTAAAAAGTAAGACAGATAGAGGAAATCCGAAATAACCATTCGATAGAGAACAAGGTAATGAACATCTCAGCCAAGTTTGGTCCTGAAATATGCAGTTTGAAGAAAGTTATTAGCCTCGCTGTCAAGTAATGTAGTTTGTGGTCTTCTTTGACTTAGAATAATTTCCGTGTTTTTCGGCCAAATTGGCTATGCGACTCTCTGTAAGAGTGAATATAGATTAAAACGTAAGACAGATAGAGGAAATCCGAAATAACCATTCGATAGAACACAAGGTAATGAACATCTCAGCCAAGTTTGGTCCTGAAATATGCAGTTTGAAGAAAGTTATTAGCCTCGCTGTCAAGTAATGTAGTTTGTTGTCTTCTTTGACTTAGAATAATTTCCGTTTTTTTCGGCCAAATTGGCTACGCGACTCTCTGTAAGAGTGAATATAGATTAAAAAGTAAGACAGATAGAGGAAATCCGAAATAACCATTCGATAGAGAACAAGGTAATGAACATCTCAGCCAAGTTTGGTCCTGAAATATGCAGTTTGAAGAAAGTTATTAGCCTCGCTGTCAAGTAATGTAGTTTGTGGTCTTCTTTGACTTAGAATAATTTCCGTGTTTTTCGGCCAAATTGGCTACGCGACTCTCTGTAAGAGTGAATATAGATTAAAAAGTAAGACAGATAGAGGAAATCCGAAATAACCATTCGATAGAACACAAGGTAATGAACATCTCAGCCAAGTTTGGTCCTGAAATATGCAGTTTGAAGAAAGTTATTAGCCTCGCTGTCAAGTAATGTAGTTTGTGGTCTTCTTTGACTTAGAATAATTTCCATGTTTTTCGGCCAAATTGGCTACGCGACTCTCTGTAAGAGTGAATATAGATTAAAAAGTAAGACAGATAGAGGAAATCCGAAATAACCATTCGATAGAGAACAAGGTAATGAACATCTCAGCCAAGTTTGGTCCTGAAATATGCAGTTTGAAGAAAGTTATTAGCCTCGCTGTCAAGTAATGTAGTTTGTGGTCTTCTTTGACTTAGAATAATTTCCATGTTTTTCGGCCAAATTGGCTATGAGAATCTCTGTAAGAGTGAATATAGATTAAAACGTAAGACAGATAGAGGAAATCCGAAATAACCATTCGATAGAGAACAAGGTAATGAACATCTCAGCCATGTTTGGTCCTGAAATATGCAGTTTGAAGAAAGTTATTAGCCTCGCTGTCAAGTAATGTAGTTTGTGGTCTTCTTTGACTTAGAATAATTTCCGTGTTTTTCGGCCAAATTGGCTACGCGACTCTCTGTAAGAGTGAATATAGATTTAAAAGTAAGACAGATAGAGGAAATCCGAAATAACCATTCGATAGAACACAAGGTAATGAACATCTCAGCCAAGTTTGGTCCTGAAATATGCAGTTTGAAGAAAGTTATTAGCCTCGCTGTCAAGTAATGTAGTTTGTGGTCTTCTTTGACTTAGAATGATTTCCATGTTTTTCGGCCAAATTGGCTATGCGACTCTCTGTAAGAGTGAATATAGATTAAAACGTAAGACAGATAGAGGAAATCCGAAATAACCATTCGATAGAGAACAAGGTAATGAACATCTCAGCCAAGTTTGGTCCTGAAATATGCAGTTTGAAGAAAGTTATTAGCCTCGCTGTCAAGTAATGTAGTTTATGGTCTTCTTTGACTTAGAATAATTTCCGTGTTTTTCGGCCAAATTGGCTACGCGACTCTCTGTAAGAGTGAATATAGATTAAAACGTAAGACAGATAGAGGAAATCCGAAATAACCATTCGATAGAACACAAGGTAATGAACATCTCAGCCAAGTTTGGTCCTGAAATATGCAGTTTGAAGAAAGTTATTAGCCTCGCTGTCAAGTAATGTAGTTTGTGGTCTTCTTTGACTTAAAATAATTTCCGTGATTTTCGGCCAAATTGGCTACGCGACTCTCTGTAAGAGTGAATATAGATTAAAACGTAAGACAGATAGAGGAAATCCGAAATAACCATTCGATAGAACACAAGGTAATGAACATCTCAGCCAAGTTTGGTCCTGAAATATGCAGTTTGAAGAAAGTTATTAGCCTCGCTGTCAAGTAATGTAGTTTGTGGTCTTCTTTGACTTAGAATAATTTCCGTGTTTTTCGGCCAAATTGGCTACGCGACTCTCTGTAAGAGTGAATATAGACTAAAACGTAAGACAGATAGAGGAAATCCAAAATAACCATTCGATAGAACACAAGGTAATGAACATCTCAGCCAAGTTTGGTCCTGAAATATGCAGTTTGAAGAAAGTTATTAGCCTCGCTGTCAAGTAATGTAGTTTGTGGTCTTCTTTGACTTAGAATAATTTCCGTGTTTTTCGGCCAAATTGGCTACGCGACTCTCTGTAAGAGTGAATATAGATTAAAAAGTAAGACAGATAGAAGAAATCCGAAATAACCATTCGATAGAACACAAGGTAATGAACATCTCAGCCAAGTTTGGTCCTGAAATATGCAGTTTGAAGAAAGTTATTAGCCTCGCTGTCAAGTAATGTAGTTTGTGGTCTTCTTTGACTTAGAATAATTTCCGTGTTTTTCGGCCAAATTGGCTATGCGACTCTCTGTAAGAGTGAAAATAGATTAAAAAGTAAGACAGATAGATGAAATCCGAAATAACCATTCGATAGAGAATAAGGTAATGAACATCTCAGCCAAGTTTGGTCCTGAAATATGCAGTTTGAAGAAAGTTATTAGCCTCGCTGTCAAGTAATGTAGTTTGTGGTCTTCTTTGACTTAGAATAATTTCCGTGTTTTTCGGCCAAATTGGCTATGCGACTCTCTGTAAGAGTGAATATAGATTAAAACGTAAGACAGATAGAGGAAATCCGAAATAACCATTCGATAGAACACAAGGTAATGAACATCTCAGCCAAGTTTGGTCCTGAAATATGCAGTTTGAAGAAAGTTATTAGCCTCGCTGTCAAGTAATGTAGTTTGTGGTCTTCTTTGACTTAGAATAATTTCCGTGTTTTTCGGCCAAATTGGCTACGCGACTCTCTGTAAGAGTGAATATAGATTAAAACGTAAGACAGATAGAGGAACTCCAAAATAACCATTCGATAGAACACAAGGTAATGAACATCTCAGCCAAGTTTGGTCCTGAAATATGCAGTTTGAAGAAAGTTATTAGCCTCGCTGTCAAGTAATGTAGTTTGTGGTCTTCTTTGACTTAGAATAATTTCCGTGTTTTTCGGCCAAATTGGCTACGCGACTCTCTGTAAGAGTGAATATAGATTTAAAAGTAAGACAGATAGAGGAAATCCGAAATAACCATTCGATAGAACACAAGGTAATGAACATCTCAGCCAAGTTTGGTCCTGAAATATGCAGTTTGAAGAAAGTTATTAGCCTCGCTGTCAAGTAATGTAGTTTGTGGTCTTCTTTGACTTAGAATAATTTCCGTGTTTTTCGGCCAAATTGGCTACGCGACTCTCTGTAAGAGTGAATATAGATTTAAAAGTAAGACAGATAGAGGAAATCCGAAATAACCATTCGATAGAACACAAGGTAATGAACATCTCAGCCAAGTTTGGTCCTGAAATATGCAGTTTGAAGAAAGTTATTAGCCTCGCTGTCAAGTAATGTAGTTTGTGGTCTTCTTTGACTTAGAATGATTTCCATGTTTTTCGGCCAAATTGGCTATGCGACTCTCTGTAAGAGTGAATATAGATTAAAACGTAAGACAGATAGAGGAAATCCGAAATAACCATTCGATAGAGAACAAGGTAATGAACATCTCAGCCAAGTTTGGTCCTGAAATATGCAGTTTGAAGAAAGTTATTAGCCTCGCTGTCAAGTAATGTAGTTTATGGTCTTCTTTGACTTAGAATAATTTCCGTGTTTTTCGGCCAAATTGGCTACGCGACTCTCTGTAAGAGTGAATATAGATTAAAAAGTAAGACAGATAGAGGAAATCCGAAATAACCATTCGATAGAACACAAGGTAATGAACATCTCAGCCAAGTTTGGTCCTGAAATATGCAGTTTGAAGAAAGTTATTAGCCTCGCTGTCAAGTAATGTAGTTTGTGGTCTTCTTTGACTTAGAATAATTTCCGTGTTTTTCGGCCAAATTGGCTACGCGACTCTCTGTAAGAGTGAATATAGATTAAAAAGTAAGACAGATAGAAGAAATCCGAAATAACCATTCGATAGAACACAAGGTAATGAACATCTCAGCCAAGTATGGTCCTGAAATATGCAGTTTGAAGAAAGTTATTAGCCTCGCTGTCAAGTAATGTAGTTTGTGGTCTTCTTTGACTTAGAATGATTTCCATGTTTTTCGGCCAAATTGGCTATGCGACTCTCTGTAAGAGTGAATATAGATTAAAACGTAAGACAGATAGAGGAAATCCGAAATAACCATTCGATAGAGAACAAGGTAATGAACATCTCAGCCAAGTTTGGTCCTGAAATATGCAGTTTGAAGAAAGTTATTAGCCTCGCTGTCAAGTAATGTAGTTTATGGTCTTCTTTGACTTAGAATAATTTCCGTGTTTTTCGGCCAAATTGGCTACGCGACTCTCTGTAAGAGTGAATATAGATTAAAACGTAAGACAGATAGAGGAAATCCGAAATAACCATTCGATAGAACACAAGGTAATGAACATCTCAGCCAAGTTTGGTCCTGAAATATGCAGTTTGAAGAAAGTTATTAGCCTCGCTGTCAAGTAATGTAGTTTGTGGTCTTCTTTGACTTAGAATAATTTCCATGTTTTTCGGCCAAATTGGCTATGCGACTCTCTGTAAGAGTGAATATAGATTAAAACGTATGACAGATAGAGGAAATCCGAAATAACCATTCGATAGAGAACAAGGTAATGAACATCTCAGCCAAGTTTGGTCCTGAAATATGCAGTTTGAAGAAAGTTATTAGCCTCGCTGTCAAGTAATGTAGTTTGTGGTCTTCTTTGACTTAGAATAATTTCCGTGATTTTCGGCCAAATTGGCTACGCGACTCTCTGTAAGAGTGAATATAGATTAAAAAGTAAGACAGATAGAGGAAATCCGAAATAACCATTCGATAGAACACAAGGTAATGAACATCTCAGCCAAGTTTGGTCCTGAAATATGCAGTTTGAAGAAAGTTATTAGCCTCGCTGTCAAGTAATGTAGTTTGTGGTCTTCTTTGACTTAGAATGATTTCCATGTTTTTCGGCCAAATTGGCTATGCGACTCTCTGTAAGAGTGAATATAGATTAAAACGTAAGACAGATAGAGGAAATCCGAAATAACCATTCGATAGAGAACAAGGTAATGAACATCTCAGCCAAGTTTGGTCCTGAAATATGCAGTTTGAAGAAAGTTATTAGCCTCGCTGTCAAGTAATGTAGTTTGTGGTCTTCTTTGACTTAGAATAATTTCCGTGTTTTTCGGCCAAATTGGCTACGCGACTCTCTGTAAGAGTGAATATAGATTAAAACGTAAGACAGATAGAGGAAATCCGAAATAACCATTCGATAGAACACAAGGTAATGAACATCTCAGCCAAGTTTGGTCCTGAAATATGCAGTTTGAAGAAAGTTATTAGCCTCGCTGTCAAGTAATGTAGTTTGTGGTCTTCTTTGACTTAGAATAATTTCCATGTTTTTCGGCCAAATTGGCTATGCGACTCTCTGTAAGAGTGAATATAGATTAAAACGTAAGACAGATAGAGGAAATCCGAAATAACCATTCGATAGAGAACAAGGTAATGAACATCTCAGCCAAGTTTGGTCCTGAAATATGCAGTTTGAAGAAAGTTATTAGCCTCGCTGTCAAGTAATGTAGTTTGTGGTCTTCTTTGACTTAGAATAATTTCCATGTTTTTCGGCCAAATTGGCTATGCGACTCTCTGTAAGAGTGAATATAGATTAAAACGTATGACAGATAGAGGAAATCCGAAATAACCATTCGATAGAACACAAGGTAATGAACATCTCAGCCAAGTTTGGTCCTGAAATATGCAGTTTGAAGAAAGTTATTAGCCTCGCTGTCAAGTAATGTAGTTTGTGGTCTTCTTTGACTTAGAATAATTTCCATGTTTTTCGGCCAAATTGGCTATGCGACTCTCTGTAAGAGTGAATATAGATTAAAACGTATGACAGATAGAGGAAATCCGAAATAACCATTCGATAGAGAACAAGGTAATGAACATCTCAGCCAAGTTTGGTCCTGAAATATGCAGTTTGAAGAAAGTTATTAGCCTCGCTGTCAAGTAATGTAGTTTGTGGTCTTCTTTGACTTAGAATAATTTCCGTGATTTTCGGCCAAATTGGCTACGCGACTCTCTGTAAGAGTGAATATAGATTAAAAAGTAAGACAGATAGAGGAAATCCGAAATAACCATTCGATAGAACACAAGGTAATGAACATCTCAGCCAAGTTTGGTCCTGAAATATGCAGTTTGAAGAAAGTTATTAGCCTCGCTGTCAAGTAATGTAGTTTGTGGTCTTCTTTGACTTAGAATGATTTCCATGTTTTTCGGCCAAATTGGCTATGCGACTCTCTGTAAGAGTGAATATAGATTAAAACGTAAGACAGATAGAGGAAATCCGAAATAACCATTCGATAGAGAACAAGGTAATGAACATCTCAGCCAAGTTTGGTCCTGAAATATGCAGTTTGAAGAAAGTTATTAGCCTCGCTGTCAAGTAATGTAGTTTGTGGTCTTCTTTGACTTAGAATAATTTCCGTGTTTTTCGGCCAAATTGGCTACGCGACTCTCTGTAAGAGTGAATATAGATTAAAACGTAAGACAGATAGAGGAAATCCGAAATAACCATTCGATAGAACACAAGGTAATGAACATCTCAGCCAAGTTTGGTCCTGAAATATGCAGTTTGAAGAAAGTTATTAGCCTCGCTGTCAAGTAATGTAGTTTGTGGTCTTCTTTGACTTAGAATAATTTCCATGTTTTTCGGCCAAATTGGCTATGCGACTCTCTGTAAGAGTGAATATAGATTAAAACGTAAGACAGATAGAGGAAATCCGAAATAACCATTCGATAGAGAACAAGGTAATGAACATCTCAGCCAAGTTTGGTCCTGAAATATGCAGTTTGAAGAAAGTTATTAGCCTCGCTGTCAAGTAATGTAGTTTGTGGTCTTCTTTGACTTAGAATAATTTCCATGTTTTTCGGCCAAATTGGCTATGCGACTCTCTGTAAGAGTGAATATAGATTAAAACGTATGACAGATAGAGGAAATCCGAAATAACCATTCGATAGAACACAAGGTAATGAACATCTCAGCCAAGTTTGGTCCTGAAATATGCAGTTTGAAGAAAGTTATTAGCCTCGCTGTCAAGTAATGTAGTTTGTGGTCTTCTTTGACTTAGAATAATTTCCGTGATTTTCGGCCAAATTGGCTACGCGACTCTCTGTAAGAGTGAATATAGATTAAAAAGTAAGACAGATAGAGGAAATCCGAAATAACCATTCGATAGAACACAAGGTAATGAACATCTCAGCCAAGTTTGGTCCTGAAATATGCAGTTTGAAGAAAGTTATTAGCCTCGCTGTCAAGTAATGTAGTTTGTGGTCTTCTTTGACTTAGAATGATTTCCATGTTTTTCGGCCAAATTGGCTATGCGACTCTCTGTAAGAGTGAATATAGATTAAAACGTAAGACAGATAGAGGAAATCCGAAATAACCATTCGATAGAGAACAAGGTAATGAACATCTCAGCCAAGTTTGGTCCTGAAATATGCAGTTTGAAGAAAGTTATTAGCCTCGCTGTCAAGTAATGTAGTTTGTGGTCTTCTTTGACTTAGAATAATTTCCGTGTTTTTCGGCCAAATTGGCTACGCGACTCTCTGTAAGAGTGAATATAGATTAAAACGTAAGACAGATAGAGGAAATCCGAAATAACCATTCGATAGAACACAAGGTAATGAACATCCCAGCCAAGTTTGGTCCTGAAATATGCAGTTTGAAGAAAGTTATTAGCCTCGCTGTCAAGTAATGTAGTTTGTGGTCTTCTTTGACTTAGAATAATTTCCATGTTTTTCGGCCAAATTGGCTATGCGACTCTCTGTAAGAGTGAATATAGATTAAAACGTAAGACAGATAGAGGAAATCCGAAATAACCATTCGATAGAGAACAAGGTAATGAACATCTCAGCCAAGTTTGGTCCTGAAATATGCAGTTTGAAGAAAGTTATTAGCCTCGCTGTCAAGTAATGTAGTTTGTGGTCTTCTTTGACTTAGAATAATTTCCGTGTTTTTCGGCCAAATTGGCTACGCGACTCTCTGTAAGAGTGAATATAGATTAAAAAGTAAGACAGATAGAAGAAATCCGAAATAACCATTCGATAGAACACAAGGTAATGAACATCTCAGCCAAGTTTGGTCCTGAAATATGCAGTTTGAAGAAAGTTATTAGCCTCGCTGTCAAGTAATGTAGTTTGTGGTCTTCTTTGACTTAGAATAATTTCCATGTTTTTCGGCCAAATTGGCTATGCGACTCTCTGTAAGAGTGAATATAGATTAAAACGTAAGACAGATAGAGGAAATCCGAAATAACCATTCGATAGATAACAAGGTAATGAACATCTCAGCCAAGTTTGGTCCTGAAATATGCAGTTTGAAGAAAGTTATTAGCCTCGCTGTCAAGTAATGTAGTTTGTGGTCTTCTTTGACTTAGAATGATTTCCATGTTTTTCGGCCAAATTGGCTATGCGACTCTCTGTAAGAGTGAATATAGATTAAAACGTAAGACAGATAGAGGAAATCCGAAATAACCATTCGATAGAGAACAAGGTAATGAACATCTCAGCCAAGTTTGGTCCTGAAATATGCAGTTTGAAGAAAGTTATTAGCCTCGCTGTCAAGTAATGTAGTTTGTGGTCTTCTTTGACTTAGAATAATTTCCGTGTTTTTCGGCCAAATTGGCTACGCGACTCTCTGTAAGAGTGAATATAGATTAAAACGTAAGACAGATAGAGGAAATCCGAAATAACCATTCGATAGAACACAAGGTAATGAACATCTCAGCCAAGTTTGGTCCTGAAATATGCAGTTTGAAGAAAGTTATTAGCCTCGCTGTCAAGTAATGTAGTTTGTGGTCTTCTTTGACTTAGAATAATTTCCATGTTTTTCGGCCAAATTGGCTATGCGACTCTCTGTAAGAGTGAATATAGATTAAAACGTAAGACAGATAGAGGAAATCCGAAATAACCATTCGATAGAGAACAAGGTAATGAACATCTCAGCCAAGTTTGGTCCTGAAATATGCAGTTTGAAGAAAGTTATTAGCCTCGCTGTCAAGTAATGTAGTTTGTGGTCTTCTTTGACTTAGAATAATTTCCGTGTTTTTCGGCCAAATTGGCTTCGCGACTCTCTGTAAGAGTGAATATAGATTAAAAAGTAAGACAGATAGAAGAAATCCGAAATAACCATTCGATAGAACACAAGGTAATGAACATCTCAGCCAAGTTTGGTCCTGAAATATGCAGTTTGAAGAAAGTTATTAGCCTCGCTGTCAAGTAATGTAGTTTGTGGTCTTCTTTGACTTAGAATAATTTCCATGTTTTTCGGCCAAATTGGCTATGCGACTCTCTGTAAGAGTGAATATAGATTAAAACGTAAGACAGATAGAGGAAATCCGAAATAACCATTCGATAGAGAACAAGGTAATGAACATCTCAGCCAAGTTTGGTCCTGAAATATGCAGTTTGAAGAAAGTTATTAGCCTCGCTGTCAAGTAATGTAGTTTGTGGTCTTCTTTGACTTAGAATGATTTCCATGTTTTTCGGCCAAATTGGCTATGCGACTCTCTGTAAGAGTGAATATAGATTAAAACGTAAGACAGATAGAGGAAATCCGAAATAACCATTCGATAGAGAACAAGGTAATGAACATCTCAGCCAAGTTTGGTCCTGAAATATGCAGTTTGAAGAAAGTTATTAGCCTCGCTGTCAAGTAATGTAGTTTGTGGTCTTCTTTGACTTAGAATAATTTCCGTGTTTTTCGGCCAAATTGGCTACGCGACTCTCTGTAAGAGTGAATATAGATTAAAACGTAAGACAGATAGAGGAAATCCGAAATAACCATTCGATAGAACACAAGGTAATGAACATCTCAGCCAAGTTTGGTCCTGAAATATGCAGTTTGAAGAAAGTTATTAGCCTCGCTGTCAAGTAATGTAGTTTGTGGTCTTCTTTGACTTAGAATGATTTCCATGTTTTTCGGCCAAATTGGCTATGCGACTCTCTGTAAGAGTGAATATAGATTAAAACGTAAGACAGATAGAGGAAATCCGAAATAACCATTCGATAGAGAACAAGGTAATGAACATCTCAGCCAAGTTTGGTCCTGAAATATGCAGTTTGAAGAAAGTTATTAGCCTCGCTGTCAAGTAATGTAGTTTGTGGTCTTCTTTGACTTAGAATAATTTCCGTGTTTTTCGGCCAAATTGGCTACGCGACTCTCTGTAAGAGTGAATATAGATTAAAACGTAAGACAGATAGAGGAAATCCGAAATAACCATTCGATAGAACACAAGGTAATGAACATCTCAGCCAAGTTTGGTCCTGAAATATGCAGTTTGAAGAAAGTTATTAGCCTCGCTGTCAAGTAATGTAGTTTGTGGTCTTCTTTGACTTAGAATAATTTCCATGTTTTTCGGCCAAATTGGCTATGCGACTCTCTGTAAGAGTGAATATAGATTAAAACGTAAGACAGATAGAGGAAATCCGAAATAACCATTCGATAGAGAACAAGGTAATGAACATCTCAGCCAAGTTTGGTCCTGAAATATGCAGTTTGAAGAAAGTTATTAGCCTCGCTGTCAAGTAATGTAGTTTGTGGTCTTCTTTGACTTAGAATAATTTCCGTGTTTTTCGGCCAAATTGGCTACGCGACTCTCTGTAAGAGTGAATATAGATTAAAAAGTAAGACAGATAGAGGAAATCCGAAATAACCATTCGATAGAACACAAGGTAATGAACATCTCAGCCAAGTTTGGTCCTGAAATATGCAGTTTGAAGAAAGTTATTAGCCTCGCTGTCAAGTAATGTAGTTTGTGGTCTTCTTTGACTTAGAATAATTTCCGTGATTTTCGGCCAAATTGGCTACGCGACTCTCTGTAAGAGTGAATATAGATTAAAAAGTAAGACAGATAGAGGAAATCCGAAATAACCATTCGATAGAACACAAGGTAATGAACATCTCAGCCAAGTTTGGTCCTGAAATATGCAGTTTGAAGAAAGTTATTAGCCTCGCTGTCAAGTAATGTAGTTTGTGGTCTTCTTTGACTTAGAATAATTTCCGTGTTTTTCGGCCAAATTGGCTATGCGACTCTCTGTAAGAGTGAATATAGATTAAAACGTAAGACAGATAGAGGAAATCCGAAATAACCATTCGATAGAGAACAAGGTAATGAACATCTCAGCCAAGTTTGGTCCTGAAATATGCAGTTTGAAGAAAGTTATTAGCCTCGCTGTCAAGTAATGTAGTTTGTGGTCTTCTTTGACTTAGAATAATTTCCGTGTTTTTCGGCCAAATTGGCTACGCGACTCTCTGTAAGAGTGAATATAGATTAAAACGTAAGACAGATAGAGGAAATCCGAAATAACCATTCGATAGAACACAAGGTAATGAACATCTCAGCCAAGTTTGGTCCTGAAATATGCAGTTTGAAGAAAGTTATTAGCCTCGCTGTCAAGTAATGTAGTTTGTGGTCTTCTTTGACTTAGAATAATTTCCATGTTTTTCGGCCAAATTGGCTATGCGACTCTCTGTAAGAGTGAATATAGATTAAAACGTAAGACAGATAGAGGAAATCCGAAATAACCATTCGATAGAGAACAAGGTAATGAACATCTCAGCCAAGTTTGGTCCTGAAATATGCAGTTTGAAGAAAGTTATTAGCCTCGCTGTCAAGTAATGTAGTTTGTGGTCTTCTTTGACTTAGAATAATTTCCGTGTTTTTCGGCCAAATTGGCTACGCGACTCTCTGTAAGAGTGAATATAGATTAAAAAGTAAGACAGATAGAGGAAATCCGAAATAACCATTCGATAGAACACAAGGTAATGAACATCTCAGCCAAGTTTGGTCCTGAAATATGCAGTTTGAAGAAAGTTATTAGCCTCGCTGTCAAGTAATGTAGTTTGTGGTCTTCTTTGACTTAGAATAATTTCCGTGATTTTCGGCCAAATTGGCTACGCGACTCTCTGTAAGAGTGAATATAGATTAAAAAGTAAGACAGATAGAGGAAATCCGAAATAACCATTCGATAGAACACAAGGTAATGAACATCTCAGCCAAGTTTGGTCCTGAAATATGCAGTTTGAAGAAAGTTATTAGCCTCGCTGTCAAGTAATGTAGTTTGTGGTCTTCTTTGACTTAGAATAATTTCCGTGTTTTTCGGCCAAATTGGCTACGCGACTCTCTGTAAGAGTGAATATAGATTAAAAAGTAAGACAGATAGAAGAAATCCGAAATAACCATTCGATAGAACACAAGGTAATGAACATCTCAGCCAAGTTTGGTCCTGAAATATGCAGTTTGAAGAAAGTTATTAGCCTCGCTGTCAAGTAATGTAGTTTGTGGTCTTCTTTGACTTAGAATAATTTCCATGTTTTTCGGCCAAATTGGCTATGCGACTCTCTGTAAGAGTGAATATAGATTAAAACGTAAGACAGATAGAGGAAATCCGAAATAACCATTCGATAGAGAACAAGGTAATGAACATCTCAGCCAAGTTTGGTCCTGAAATATGCAGTTTGAAGAAAGTTATTAGCCTCGCTGTCAAGTAATGTAGTTTGTGGTCTTCTTTGACTTAGAATGATTTCCATGTTTTTCGGCCAAATTGGCTATGCGACTCTCTGTAAGAGTGAATATAGATTAAAACGTAAGACAGATAGAGGAAATCCGAAATAACCATTCGATAGAGAACAAGGTAATGAACATCTCAGCCAAGTTTGGTCCTGAAATATGCAGTTTGAAGAAAGTTATTAGCCTCGCTGTCAAGTAATGTAGTTTGTGGTCTTCTTTGACTTAGAATAATTTCCGTGTTTTTCGGCCAAATTGGCTACGCGACTCTCTGTAAGAGTGAATATAGATTAAAACGTAAGACAGATAGAGGAAATCCGAAATAACCATTCGATAGAACACAAGGTAATGAACATCTCAGCCAAGTTTGGTCCTGAAATATGCAGTTTGAAGAAAGTTATTAGCCTCGCTGTCAAGTAATGTAGTTTGTGGTCTTCTTTGACTTAGAATGATTTCCATGTTTTTCGGCCAAATTGGCTATGCGACTCTCTGTAAGAGTGAATATAGATTAAAACGTAAGACAGATAGAGGAAATCCGAAATAACCATTCGATAGAGAACAAGGTAATGAACATCTCAGCCAAGTTTGGTCCTGAAATATGCAGTTTGAAGAAAGTTATTAGCCTCGCTGTCAAGTAATGTAGTTTGTGGTCTTCTTTGACTTAGAATAATTTCCGTGTTTTTCGGCCAAATTGGCTACGCGACTCTCTGTAAGAGTGAATATAGATTAAAACGTAAGACAGATAGAGGAAATCCGAAATAACCATTCGATAGAACACAAGGTAATGAACATCTCAGCCAAGTTTGGTCCTGAAATATGCAGTTTGAAGAAAGTTATTAGCCTCGCTGTCAAGTAATGTAGTTTGTGGTCTTCTTTGACTTAGAATAATTTCCATGTTTTTCGGCCAAATTGGCTATGCGACTCTCTGTAAGAGTGAATATAGATTAAAACGTAAGACAGATAGAGGAAATCCGAAATAACCATTCGATAGAGAACAAGGTAATGAACATCTCAGCCAAGTTTGGTCCTGAAATATGCAGTTTGAAGAAAGTTATTAGCCTCGCTGTCAAGTAATGTAGTTTGTGGTCTTCTTTGACTTAGAATAATTTCCGTGTTTTTCGGCCAAATTGGCTACGCGACTCTTTGTAAGAGTGAATATAGATTAAAACGTAAGACAGATAGAGGAAATCCGAAATAACCATTCGATAGAGCACAAGGTAATGAACATCTCAGCCAAGTTTGGTCCTGAAATATGCAGTTTGAAGAAAGTTATTAGCCTCGCTGTCAAGTAATGTAGTTTGTGGTCTTCTTTGACTTAGAATAATTTCCGTGTTTTTCGGCCAAATTGGCTACGCGACTCTCTGTAAGAGTGAATATAGATTAAAACGTAAGACAGATAGAGGAAATCCGAAATAACCATTCGATAGAACACAAGGTAATGAACATCTCAGCCAAGTTTGGTCCTGAAATATGCAGTTTGAAGAAAGTTATTAGCCTCGCTGTCAAGTAATGTAGTTTGTGGTCTTCTTTGACTTAGAATAATTTCCGTGTTTTTCGGCCAAATTGGCTACGCGACTCTTTGTAAGAGTGAATATAGATTAAAACGTAAGACAGATAGAGGAAATCCGAAATAACCATTCGATAGAGAACAAGGTAATGAACATCTCAGCCAAGTTTGGTCCTGAAATATGCAGTTTGAAGAAAGTTATTAGCCTCGCTGTCAAGTAATGTAGTTTGTGGTCTTCTTTGACTTAGAATAATTTCCGTGATTTTCGGCCAAATTGGCTACGCGACTCTCTGTAAGAGTGAATATAGATTAAAAAGTAAGACAGATAGAGGAAATCCGAAATAACCATTCGATAGAACACAAGGTAATGAACATCTCAGCCAAGTTTGGTCCTGAAATATGCAGTTTGAAGAAAGTTATTAGCCTCGCTGTCAAGTAATGTAGTTTGTGGTCTTCTTTGACTTAGAATAATTTCCGTGTTTTTCGGCCAAATTGGCTACGCGACTCTCTGTAAGAGTGAATATAGATTAAAAAGTAAGACAGATAGAAGAAATCCGAAATAACCATTCGATAGAACACAAGGTAATGAACATCTCAGCCAAGTTTGGTCCTGAAATATGCAGTTTGAAGAAAGTTATTAGCCTCGCTGTCAAGTAATGTAGTTTGTGGTCTTCTTTGACTTAGAATGATTTCCATGTTTTTCGGCCAAATTGGCTATGCGACTCTCTGTAAGAGTGAATATAGATTAAAACGTAAGACAGATAGAGGAAATCCGAAATAACCATTCGATAGAGAACAAGGTAATGAACATCTCAGCCAAGTTTGGTCCTGAAATATGCAGTTTGAAGAAAGTTATTAGCCTCGCTGTCAAGTAATGTAGTTTGTGGTCTTCTTTGACTTAGAATAATTTCCGTGTTTTTCGGCCAAATTGGCTACGCGACTCTCTGTAAGAGTGAATATAGATTAAAAAGTAAGACAGATAGAGGAAATCCGAAATAACCATTCGATAGAACACAAGGTAATGAACATCTCAGCCAAGTTTGGTCCTGAAATATGCAGTTTGAAGAAAGTTATTAGCCTCGCTGTCAAGTAATGTAGTTTGTGGTCTTCTTTGACTTAGAATAATTTCCGTGATTTTCGGCCAAATTGGCTACGCGACTCTCTGTAAGAGTGAATATAGATTAAAAAGTAAGACAGATAGAGGAAATCCGAAATAACCATTCGATAGAACACAAGGTAATGAACATCTCAGCCAAGTTTGGTCCTGAAATATGCAGTTTGAAGAAAGTTATTAGCCTCGCTGTCAAGTAATGTAGTTTGTGGTCTTCTTTGACTTAGAATAATTTCCGTGTTTTTCGGCCAAATTGGCTACGCGACTCTTTGTAAGAGTGAATATAGATTAAAACGTAAGACAGATAGAGGAAATCCGAAATAACCATTCGATAGAGAACAAGGTAATGAACATCTCAGCCAAGTTTGGTCCTGAAATATGCAGTTTGAAGAAAGTTATTAGCCTCGCTGTCAAGTAATGTAGTTTGTGGTCTTCTTTGACTTAGAATAATTTCCGTGTTTTTCGGCCAAATTGGCTACGCGACTCTCTGTAAGAGTGAATATAGATTAAAACGTAAGACAGATAGAGGAAATCCGAAATAACCATTCGATAGAGAACAAGGTAATGAACATCTCAGCCAAGTTTGGTCCTGAAATATGCAGTTTGAAGAAAGTTATTAGCCTCGCTGTCAAGTAATGTAGTTTGTGGTCTTCTTTGACTTAGAATAATTTCCGTGTTTTTCGGCCAAATTGGCTACGCGACTCTCTGTAAGAGTGAATATAGATTAAAACGTAAGACAGATAGAGGAAATCCGAAATAACCATTCGATAGAACACAAGGTAATGAACATCTCAGCCAAGTTTGGTCCTGAAATATGCAGTTTGAAGAAAGTTATTAGCCTCGCTGTCAAGTAATGTAGTTTGTGGTCTTCTTTGACTTAGAATAATTTCCATGTTTTTCGGCCAAATTGGCTATGCGACTCTCTGTAAGAGTGAATATAGATTAAAAAGTAAGACAGATAGAGGAAATCCGAAATAACCATTCGATAGAACACAAGGTAATGAACATCTCAGCCAAGTTTGGTCCTGAAATATGCAGTTTGAAGAAAGTTATTAGCCTCGCTGTCAAGTAATGTAGTTTGTGGTCTTCTTTGACTTAGAATGATTTCCATGTTTTTCGGCCAAATTGGCTATGCGACTCTCTGTAAGAGTGAATATAGATTAAAACGTAAGACAGATAGAGGAAATCCGAAATAACCATTCGATAGAGAACAAGGTAATGAACATCTCAGCCAAGTTTGGTCCTGAAATATGCAGTTTGAAGAAAGTTATTAGCCTCGCTGTCAAGTAATGTAGTTTGTGGTCTTCTTTGACTTAGAATAATTTCCGTGATTTTCGGCCAAATTGGCTACGCGACTCTCTGTAAGAGTGAATATAGATTAAAAAGTAAGACAGATAGAGGAAATCCGAAATAACCATTCGATAGAACACAAGGTAATGAACATCTCAGCCAAGTTTGGTCCTGAAATATGCAGTTTGAAGAAAGTTATTAGCCTCGCTGTCAAGTAATGTAGTTTGTGGTCTTCTTTGACTTAGAATAATTTCCGTGATTTTCGGCCAAATTGGCTATGTGACTCTCTGTAAGAGTGAATATAGATTAAAAAGTAAGACAGATAGAGGAAATCCGAAATAACCATTCGATAGAACACAAGGTAATGAACATCTCAGCCAAGTTTGGTCCTGAAATATGCAGTTTGAAGAAAGTTATTAGCCTCGCTGTCAAGTAATGTAGTTTGTGGTCTTCTTTGACTTAGAATAATTTCCGTGTTTTTCGGCCAAATTGGCTACGCGACTCTTTGTAAGAGTGAATATAGATTAAAACGTAAGACAGATAGAGGAAATCCGAAATAACCATTCGATAGAGAACAAGGTAATGAACATCTCAGCCAAGTTTGGTCCTGAAATATGCAGTTTGAAGAAAGTTATTAGCCTCGCTGTCAAGTAATGTAGTTTGTGGTCTTCTTTGACTTAGAATAATTTCCGTGTTTTTCGGCCAAATTGGCTACGCGACTCTCTGTAAGAGTGAATATAGATTAAAACGTAAGACAGATAGAGGAAATCCGAAATAACCATTCGATAGAACACAAGGTAATGAACATCTCAGCCAAGTTTGGTCCTGAAATATGCAGTTTGAAGAAAGTTATTAGCCTCGCTGTCAAGTAATGTAGTTTGTGGTCTTCTTTGACTTAGAATAATTTCCGTGATTTTCGGCCGAATTGGCTACGCGACTCTCTGTAAGAGTGAATATAGATTAAAAAGTAAGACAGATAGAGGAAATCCGAAATAACCATTCGATAGAACACAAGGTAATGAACATCTCAGCCAAGTTTGGTCCTGAAATATGCAGTTTGAAGAAAGTTATTAGCCTCGCTGTCAAGTAATGTAGTTTGTGGTCTTCTTTGACTTAGAATGATTTCCATGTTTTTCGGCCAAATTGGCTATGCGACTCTCTGTAAGAGTGAATATAGATTAAAACGTAAGACAGATAGAGGAAATCCGAAATAACCATTCGATAGAGAACAAGGTAATGAACATCTCAGCCAAGTTTGGTCCTGAAATATGCAGTTTGAAGAAAGTTATTAGCCTCGCTGTCAAGTAATGTAGTTTGTGGTCTTCTTTGACTTAGAATAATTTCCGTGTTTTTCGGCCAAATTGGCTACGCGACTCTCTGTAAGAGTGAATATAGATTAAAACGTAAGACAGATAGAGGAAATCCGAAATAACCATTCGATAGAACACAAGGTAATGAACATCTCAGCCAAGTTTGGTCCTGAAATATGCAGTTTGAAGAAAGTTATTAGCCTCGCTGTCAAGTAATGTAGTTTGTGGTCTTCTTTGACTTAGAATAATTTCCGTGTTTTTCGGCCAAATTGGCTACGCGACTCTTTGTAAGAGTGAATATAGATTAAAACGTAAGACAGATAGAGGAAATCCGAAATAACCATTCGATAGAGAACAAGGTAATGAACATCTCAGCCAAGTTTGGTCCTGAAATATGCAGTTTGAAGAAAGTTATTAGCCTCGCTGTCAAGTAATGTAGTTTGTGGTCTTCTTTGACTTAGAATAATTTCCGTGTTTTTCGGCCAAATTGGCTACGCGACTCTCTGTAAGAGTGAATATAGACTAAAACGTAAGACAGATAGAGGAAATCCGAAATAACCATTCGATAAAACACAAGGTAATGAACATCTCAGCCAAGTTTGGTCCTGAAATATGCAGTTTGAAGAAAGTTATTAGCCTAGCTGTCAAGTAATGTAGTTTGTGGTCTTCTTTGACTTAGAATAATTTCCATGTTTTTCGGCCAAATTGGCTATGCGACTCTCTGTAAGAGTGAATATAGATTAAAAAGTAAGACAGATAGAGGAAATCCGAAATAACCATTCGATAGAACACAAGGTAATGAACATCTCAGCCAAGTTTGGTCCTGAAATATGCAGTTTGAAGAAAGTTATTAGCCTCGCTGTCAAGTAATGTAGTTTGTGGTCTTCTTTGACTTAGAATGATTTCCATGTTTTTCGGCCAAATTGGCTATGCGACTCTCTGTAAGAGTGAATATAGATTAAAACGTAAGACAGATAGAGGAAATCCGAAATAACCATTCGATAGAGAACAAGGTAATGAACATCTCAGCCAAGTTTGGTCCTGAAATATGCAGTTTGAAGAAAGTTATTAGCCTCGCTGTCAAGTAATGTAGTTTGTGGTCTTCTTTGACTTAGAATAATTTCCGTGTTTTTCGGCCAAATTGGCTACGCGACTCTCTGTAAGAGTGAATATAGATTAAAAAGTAAGACAGATAGAGGAAATCCGAAATAACCATTCGATAGAACACAAGGTAATGAACATCTCAGCCAAGTTTGGTCCTGAAATATGCAGTTTGAAGAAAGTTATTAGCCTCGCTGTCAAGTAATGTAGTTTGTGGTCTTCTTTGACTTAGAATAATTTCCGTGATTTTCGGCCAAATTGGCTACGCGACTCTCTGTAAGAGTGAATATAGATTTAAAAGTAAGACAGATAGAGGAAATCCGAAATAACCATTCGATAGAACACAAGGTAATGAACATCTCAGCCAAGTTTGGTCCTGAAATATGCAGTTTGAAGAAAGTTATTAGCCTCGCTGTCAAGTAATGTAGTTTGTGGTCTTCTTTGACTTAGAATGATTTCCATGTTTTTCGGCCAAATTGGCTATGCGACTCTCTGTAAGAGTGAATATAGATTAAAACGTAAGACAGATAGAGGAAATCCGAAATAACCATTCGATAGAGAACAAGGTAATGAACATCTCAGCCAAGTTTGGTCCTGAAATATGCAGTTTGAAGAAAGTTATTAGCCTCGCTGTCAAGTAATGTAGTTTGTGGTCTTCTTTGACTTAGAATAATTTCCGTGTTTTTCGGCCAAATTGGCTACGCGACTCTCTGTAAGAGTGAATATAGATTAAAAAGTAAGACAGATAGAGGAAATCCGAAATAACCATTCGATAGAACACAAGGTAATGAACATCTCAGCCAAGTTTGGTCCTGAAATATGCAGTTTGAAGAAAGTTATTAGCCTCGCTGTCAAGTAATGTAGTTTGTGGTCTTCTTTGACTTAGAATGATTTCCATGTTTTTCGGCCAAATTGGCTATGCGACTCTCTGTAAGAGTGAATATAGATTAAAACGTAAGACAGATAGAGGAAATCCGAAATAACCATTCGATAGAGAACAAGGTAATGAACATCTCAGCCAAGTTTGGTCCTGAAATATGCAGTTTGAAGAAAGTTATTAGCCTCGCTGTCAAGTAATGTAGTTTGTGGTCTTCTTTGACTTAGAATAATTTCCGTGTTTTTCGGCCAAATTGGCTACGCGACTCTCTGTAAGAGTGAATATAGATTAAAACGTAAGACAGATAGAGGAAATCCGAAATAACCATTCGATAGAACACAAGGTAATGAACATCTCAGCCAAGTTTGGTCCTGAAATATGCAGTTTGAAGAAAGTTATTAGCCTCGCTGTCAAGTAATGTAGTTTGTGGTCTTCTTTGACTTAGAATGATTTCCATGTTTTTCGGCCAAATTGGCTATGCGACTCTCTGTAAGAGTGAATATAGATTAAAACGTAAGACAGATAGAGGAAATCCGAAATAACCATTCGATAGAGAACAAGGTAATGAACATCTCAGCCAAGTTTGGTCCTGAAATATGCAGTTTGAAGAAAGTTATTAGCCTCGCTGTCAAGTAATGTAGTTTGTGGTCTTCTTTGACTTAGAATAATTTCCGTGTTTTTCGGCCAAATTGGCTACGCGACTCTCTGTAAGAGTGAATATAGATTAAAACGTAAGACAGATAGAGGAAATCCGAAATAACCATTCGATAGAACACAAGGTAATGAACATCTCAGCCAAGTTTGGTCCTGAAATATGCAGTTTGAAGAAAGTTATTAGCCTCGCTGTCAAGTAATGTAGTTTGTGGTCTTCTTTGACTTAGAATAATTTCCATGTTTTTCGGCCAAATTGGCTATGCGACTCTCTGTAAGCTAAGAGTGAATATAGATTAAAACGTAAGACAGATAGAGGAAATCCGAAATAACCATTCGATAGAGAACAAGGTAATGAACATCTCAGCCAAGTTTGGTCCTGAAATATGCAGTTTGAAGAAAGTTATTAGCCTCGCTGTCAAGTAATGTAGTTTGTGGTCTTCTTTGACTTAGAATAATTTCCGTGTTTTTCGGCCAAATTGGCTATGCGACTCTCTGTAAGAGTGAATATAGATTAAAACGTAAGACAGATAGAGGAAATCCGAAATAACCATTCGATAGAGAACAAGGTAATGAACATCTCAGCCAAGTTTGGTCCTGAAATATGCAGTTTGAAGAAAGTTATTAGCCTCGCTGTCAAGTAATGTAGTTTGTGGTCTTCTTTTACTTAGAATAATTTCCGTGTTTTTCGGCCAAATTGGCTACGCGACTCTCTGTAAGAGTGAATATAGATTAAAACGTAAGACAGATAGAGGAAATCCGAAATAACCATTCGATAGAACACAAGGTAATGAACATCTCAGCCAAGTTTGGTCCTGAAATATGCAGTTTGAAGAAAGTTATTAGCCTCGCTGTCAAGTAATGTAGTTTGTGGTCTTCTTTTACTTAGAATAATTTCCGTGTTTTTCGGCCAAATTGGCTACGCGACTCTCTGTAAGAGTGAATATAGATTAAAACGTAAGACAGATAGAGGAAATCCGAAATAACCATTCGATGGAGAACAAGGTAATGAACATCTCAGCCAAGTTTGGTCCTGAAATATGCAGTTTGAAGAAAGTTATTAGCCTCGCTGTCAAGTAATGTAGTTTGTGGTCTTCTTTGACTTAGAATAATTTCCGTGTTTTTCGGCCAAATTGGCTATGCGACTCTCTGTAAGAGTGAATATAGATTAAAACGTAAGACAGATAGAGGAAATCCGAAATAACCATTCGATAGAGAACAAGGTAATGAACATCTCAGCCAAGTTTGGTCCTGAAATATGCAGTTTGAAGAAAGTTATTAGCCTCGCTGTCAAGTAATGTAGTTTGTGGTCTTCTTTTACTTAGAATAATTTCCGTGTTTTTCGGCCAAATTGGCTACGCGACTCTCTGTAAGAGTGAATATAGATTAAAACGTAAGACA
Source organism: Gibbula magus (assembly GCA_936450465.1). Taxonomy (NCBI): domain Eukaryota; kingdom Metazoa; phylum Mollusca; class Gastropoda; order Trochida; family Trochidae; genus Gibbula; species Gibbula magus. Next base: position 57,320,454 of record OW388295.1, read on the forward strand.
GATAGAGGAAATCCGAAATAACCATTCGATAGAACACAAGGTAATGAACATCTCAGCCAAGTTTGGTCCTGAAATATGCAGTTTGAAGAAAGTTATTAGCCTCGCTGTCAAGTAATGTAGTTTGTGGTCTTCTTTGACTTAGAATAATTTCCGTGTTTTTCGGCCAAATTGGCTACGCGACTCTCTGTAAGAGTGAATATAGATTAAAAAGTAAGACAGATAGAGGAAATCCGAAATAACCATTCGATAGAACACAAGGTAATGAACATCTCAGCCAAGTTTGGTCCTGAAATATGCAGTTTGAAGAAAGTTATTAGCCTCGCTGTCAAGTAATGTAGTTTGTGGTCTTCTTTGACTTAGAATAATTTCCATGTTTTTCGGCCAAATTGGCTATGCGACTCTCTGTAAGAGTGAATATAGATTAAAACGTAAGACAGATAGAGGAAATCCGAAATAACCATTCGATAGAGAACAAGGTAATGAACATCTCAGCCAAGTTTGGTCCTGAAATATGCAGTTTGAAGAAAGTTATTAGCCTCGCTGTCAAGTAATGTAGTTTGTGGTCTTCTTTGACTTAGAATAATTTCCGTGTTTTTCGGCCAAATTGGCTATGCGACTCTCTGTAAGAGTGAATATAGATTAAAACGTAAGACAGATAGAGGAAATCCGAAATAACCATTCGATAGAGAACAAGGTAATGAACATCTCAGCCAAGTTTGGTCCTGAAATATGCAGTTTGAAGAAAGTTGTTAGCCTCGCTGTCAAGTAATGTAGTTTGTGGTCTTCTTTGACTTAGAATAATTTCCATGTTTTTCGGCCAAATTGGCTATGCGACTCTCTGTAAGAGTGAATATAGATTAAAACGTAAGACAGATAGAGGAAATCCGAAATAACCATTCGATAGAGAACAAGGTAATGAACATCTCAGCCAAGTTTGGTCCTGAAATATGCAGTTTGAAGAAAGTTATTAGCCTCGCTGTCAAGTAATGTAGTTTGTGGTCTTCTTTGACTTAGAATAATTTCCGTGTTTTTCGGCCAAATTGGCTACGCGACTCTCTGTAAGAGTGAATATAGATTAAAAAGTAAGACAGATAGAGGAAATCCGAAATAACCATTCGATAGAACACAAGGTAATGAACATCTCAGCCAAGTTTGGTCCTGAAATATGCAGTTTGAAGAAAGTTATTAGCCTCGCTGTCAAGTAATGTAGTTTGTGGTCTTCTTTGACTTAGAATAATTTCCATGTTTTTCGGCCAAATTGGCTATGCGACTCTCTGTAAGAGTGAATATAGATTAAAACGTAAGACAGATAGAGGAAATCCGAAATAACCATTCGATAGAGAACAAGGTAATGAACATCTCAGCCAAGTTTGGTCCTGAAATATGCAGTTTGAAGAAAGTTATTAGCCTCGCTGTCAAGTAATGTAGTTTGTGGTCTTCTTTGACTTAGAATAATTTCCATGTTTTTCGGCCAAATTGGCTATGCGACTCTCTGTAAGAGTGAATATAGATTAAAACGTAAGACAGATAGAGGAAATCCGAAATAACCATTCGATAGAGAACAAGGTAATGAACATCTCAGCCAAGTTTGGTCCTGAAATATGCAGTTTGAAGAAAGTTATTAGCCTCGCTGTCAAGTAATGTAGTTTGTGGTCTTCTTTGACTTAGAATAATTTCCGTGTTTTTCGGCCAAATTGGCTATGCGACTCTCTGTAAGAGTGAATATAGATTAAAACGTAAGACAGATAGAGGAAATCCGAAATAACCATTCGATAGAGAACAAGGTAATGAACATCTCAGCCAAGTTTGGTCCTGAAATATGCAGTTTGAAGAAAGTTATTAGCCTCGCTGTCAAGTAATGTAGTTTGTGGTCTTCTTTGACTTAGAATAATTTCCATGTTTTTCGGCCAAATTGGCTATGCGACTCTCTGTAAGAGTGAATATAGATTAAAACGTAAGACAGATAGAGGAAATCCGAAATAACCATTCGATAGAGAACAAGGTAATGAACATCTCAGCCAAGTTTGGTCCTGAAATATGCAGTTTGAAGAAAGTTATTAGCCTCGCTGTCAAGTAATGTAGTTTGTGGTCTTCTTTGACTTAGAATAATTTCCGTGTTTTTCGGCCAAATTGGCTACGCGACTCTCTGTAAGAGTGAATATAGATTAAAAAGTAAGACAGATAGAGGAAATCCGAAATAACCATTCGATAGAACACAAGGTAATGAACATCTCAGCCAAGTTTGGTCCTGAAATATGCAGTTTGAAGAAAGTTATTAGCCTCGCTGTCAAGTAATGTAGTTTGTGGTCTTCTTTGACTTAGAATAATTTCCATGTTTTTCGGCCAAATTGGCTATGCGACTCTCTGTAAGAGTGAATATAGATTAAAACGTAAGACAGATAGAGGAAATCCGAAATAACCATTCGATAGAGAACAAGGTAATGAACATCTCAGCCAAGTTTGGTCCTGAAATATGCAGTTTGAAGAAAGTTATTAGCCTCGCTGTCAAGTAATGTAGTTTGTGGTCTTCTTTGACTTAGAATAATTTCCGTGTTTTTCGGCCAAATTGGCTATGCGACTCTCTGTAAGAGTGAATATAGATTAAAACGTAAGAAAGATAGAGGAAATCCGAAATAACCATTCGATAGAGAACAAGGTAATGAACATCTCAGCCAAGTTTGGTCCTGAAATATGCAGTTTGAAGAAAGTTATTAGCCTCGCTGTCAAGTAATGTAGTTTGTGGTCTTCTTTGACTTAGAATAATTTCCATGTTTTTCGGCCAAATTGGCTATGCGACTCTCTGTAAGAGTGAATATAGATTAAAACGTAAGACAGATAGAGGAAATCCGAAATAACCATTCGATAGAGAACAAGGTAATGAACATCTCAGCCAAGTTTGGTCCTGAAATATGCAGTTTGAAGAAAGTTATTAGCCTCGCTGTCAAGTAATGTAGTTTGTGGTCTTCTTTGACTTAGAATAATTTCCATGTTTTTCGGCCAAATTGGCTATGCGACTCTCTGTAAGAGTGAATATAGATTAAAACGTAAGACAGATAGAGGAAATCCGAAATAACCATTCGATAGAGAACAAGGTAATGAACATCTCAGCCAAGTTTGGTCCTGAAATATGCAGTTTGAAGAAAGTTATTAGCCTCGCTGTCAAGTAATGTAGTTTGTGGTCTTCTTTGACTTAGAATAATTTCCATTTTTTTCGGCCAAATTGGCTATGCGACTCTCTGTAAGAGTGAATATAGATTAAAACGTAAGACAGATAGAGGAAATCCGAAATAACCATTCGATAGAGAACAAGGTAATGAACATCTCAGCCAAGTTTGGTCCTGAAATATGCAGTTTGAAGAAAGTTATTAGCCTCGCTGTCAAGTAATGTAGTTTGTGGTCTTCTTTGACTTAGAATAATTTCCGTGTTTTTCGGCCAAATTGGCTATGCGACTCTCTGTAAGAGTGAATATAGATTAAAACGTAAGACAGATAGAGGAAATCCGAAATAACCATTCGATAGAGAACAAGGTAATGAACATCTCAGCCAAGTTTGGTCCTGAAATATGCAGTTTGAAGAAAGTTATTAGCCTCGCTGTCAAGTAATGTAGTTTGTGGTCTTCTTTGACTTAGAATAATTTCCATGTTTTTCGGCCAAATTGGCTATGCGACTCTCTGTAAGAGTGAATATAGATTAAAACGTAAGACAGATAGAGGAAATCCGAAATAACCATTCGATAGAGAACAAGGTAATGAACATCTCAGCCAAGTTTGGTCCTGAAATATGCAGTTTGAAGAAAGTTATTAGCCTCGCTGTCAAGTAATGTAGTTTGTGGTCTTCTTTGACTTAGAATAATTTCCGTGTTTTTCGGCCAAATTGGCTATGCGACTCTCTGTAAGAGTGAATATAGATTAAAACGTAAGACAGATAGAGGAAATCCGAAATAACCATTCGATAGAGAACAAGGTAATGAACATCTCAGCCAAGTTTGGTCCTGAAATATGCAGTTTGAAGAAAGTTATTAGCCTCGCTGTCAAGTAATGTAGTTTGTGGTCTTCTTTGACTTAGAATAATTTCCGTGTTTTTCGGCCAAATTGGCTACGCGACTCTCTGTAAGAGTGAATATAGATTAAAACGTAAGACAGATAGAGGAAATCCGAAATAACCATTCGATAGAGAACAAGGTAATGAACATCTCAGCCAAGTTTGGTCCTGAAATATGCAGTTTGAAGAAAGTTATTAGCCTCGCTGTCAAGTAATGTAGTTTGTGGTCTTCTTTGACTTAGAATAATTTCCGTGTTTTTCGGCCAAATTGGCTATGCGACTCTCTGTAAGAGTGAATATAGATTAAAACGTAAGACAGATAGAGGAAATCCGAAATAACCATTCGATAGAGAACAAGGTAATGAACATCTCAGCCAAGTTTGGTCCTGAAATATGCAGTTTGAAGAAAGTTATTAGCCTCGCTGTCAAGTAATGTAGTTTGTGGTCTTCTTTGACTTAGAATAATTTCCATGTTTTTCGGCCAAATTGGCTATGCGACTCTCTGTAAGAGTGAATATAGATTAAAACGTAAGACAGATAGAGGAAATCCGAAATAACCATTCGATAGAGAACAAGGTAATGAACATCTCAGCCAAGTTTGGTCCTGAAATATGCAGTTTGAAGAAAGTTATTAGCCTCGCTGTCAAGTAATGTAGTTTGTGGTCTTCTTTGACTTAGAATAATTTCCGTGTTTTTCGGCCAAATTGGCTATGCGACTCTCTGTAAGAGTGAATATAGATTAAAACGTAAGACAGATAGAGGAAATCCGAAATAACCATTCGATAGAGAACAAGGTAATGAACATCTCAGCCAAGTTTGGTCCTGAAATATGCAGTTTGAAGAAAGTTATTAGCCTCGCTGTCAAGTAATGTAGTTTGTGGTCTTCTTTGACTTAGAATAATTTCCGTGTTTTTCGGCCAAATTGGCTACGCGACTCTCTGTAAGAGTGAATATAGATTAAAACGTAAGACAGATAGAGGAAATCCGAAATAACCATTCGATAGAGAACAAGGTAATGAACATCTCAGCCAAGTTTGGTCCTGAAATATGCAGTTTGAAGAAAGTTATTAGCCTCGCTGTCAAGTAATGTAGTTTGTGGTCTTCTTTGACTTAGAATAATTTCCGTGTTTTTCGGCCAAATTGGCTACGCGACTCTCTGTAAGAGTGAATATAGATTAAAAAGTAAGACAGATAGATGAAATCCGAAATAACCATTCGATAGAGCACAAGGTAATGAACATCTCAGCCAAGTTTGGTCCTGAAATATGCAGTTTGAAGAAAGTTATTAGCCTCGCTGTCAAGTAATGTAGTTTGTGGTCTTCTTTGACTTAGAATAATTTCCATGTTTTTCGGCCAAATTGGCTATGCGACTCTCTGTAAGAGTGAATATAGATTAAAACGTAAGACAGATAGAGGAAATCCGAAATAACCATTCGATAGAGAACAAGGTAATGAACATCTCAGCCAAGTTTGGTCCTGAAATATGCAGTTTGAAGAAAGTTATTAGCCTCGCTGTCAAGTAATGTAGTTTGTGGTCTTCTTTGACTTAGAATAATTTCCGTGTTTTTCGGCCAAATTGGCTACGCGACTCTCTGTAAGAGTGAATATAGATTAAAAAGTAAGACAGATAGAGGAAATCCGAAATAACCATTCGATAGAGAACAAGGTAATGAACATCTCAGCCAAGTTTGGTCCTGAAATATGCAGTTTGAAGAAAGTTATTAGCCTCGCTGTCAAGTAATGTAGTTTGTGGTCTTCTTTGACTTAGAATAATTTCCGTGTTTTTCGGCCAAATTGGCTACGCGACTCTCTGTAAGAGTGAATATAGATTAAAAAGTAAGACAGATAGAGGAAATCCGAAATAACCATTCGATAGAACACAAGGTAATGAACATCTCAGCCAAGTTTGGTCCTGAAATATGCAGTTTGAAGAAAGTTATTAGCCTCGCTGTCAAGTAATGTAGTTTGTGGTCTTCTTTGACTTAGAATAATTTCCGTGTTTTTCGGACAAATTGGCTATGCGAATCTCTGTAAGAGTGAATATAGATTAAAACGTAAGACAGATAGAGGAAATCCGAAATAACCATTCGATAGAGAACAAGGTAATGAACATCTCAGCCAAGTTTGGTCCTGAAATATGCAGTTTGAAGAAAGTTATTAGCCTCGCTGTCAAGTAATGTAGTTTGTGGTCTTCTTTGACTTAGAATAATTTCCGTGTTTTTCGGCCAAATTGGCTACGCGACTCTCTGTAAGAGTGAATATAGATTAAAACGTAAGACAGATAGAGGAAATCCGAAATAACCATTCGATAGAACACAAGGTAATGAACATCTCAGCCAAGTTTGGTCCTGAAATATGCAGTTTGAAGAAAGTTATTAGCCTCGCTGTCAAGTAATGTAGTTTGTGGTCTTCTTTGACTTAGAATAATTTCCGTGTTTTTCGGCCAAATAGGCTACGCGACTCTCTGTAAGAGTGAATATAGATTAAAAAGTAAGACAGATAGATGAAATCCGAAATAACCATTCGATAGAGAACAAGATAATGAACATCTCAGCCAAGTTTGGTCCTGAAATATGCAGTTTGAAGAAAGTTATTAGCCTCGCTGTCAAGTAATGTAGTTTGTGGTCTTCTTTGACTTAGAATAATTTCCATGTTTTTCGGCCAAATTGGCTATGCGACTCTCTGTAAGAGTGAATATAGATTAAAACGTAAGACAGATAGAGGAAATCCGAAATAACCATTCGATAGAGAACAAGGTAATGAACATCTCAGCCAAGTTTGGTCCTGAAATATGCAGTTTGAAGAAAGTTATTAGCCTCGCTGTCAAGTAATGTAGTTTGTGGTCTTCTTTTACTTAGAATAATTTCCGTGTTTTTCGGCCAAATTGGCTACGCGACTCTCTGTAAGAGTGAATATAGATTAAAACGTAAGACAGATAGAGGAAATCCGAAATAACCATTCGATAGAACACAAGGTAATGAACATCTCAGCCAAGTTTGGTCCTGAAATATGCAGTTTGAAGAAAGTTATTAGCCTCGCTGTCAAGTAATGTAGTTTGTGGTCTTCTTTGACTTAGAATAATTTCCATGTTTTTCGGCCAAATTGGCTATGCGAATCTCTGTAAGAGTGAATATAGATTAAAACGTAAGACAGATAGAGGAAATCCGAAATAACCATTCGATAGAACACAAGGTAATGAACATCTCAGCCAAGTTTGGTCCTGAAATATGCAGTTTGAAGAAAGTTATTAGCCTCGCTGTCAAGTAATGTAGTTTGTGGTCTTCTTTGACTTAAAATAATTTCCGTGTTTTTCGGCCAAATTGGCTACGCGACTCTCTGTAAGAGTGAATATAGATTAAAAAGTAAGACAGATAGAGGAAATCCGAAATAACCATTCGATAGAACACAAGGTAATGAACATCTCAGCCAAGTTTGGTCCTGAAATATGCAGTTTGAAGAAAGTTATTAGCCTCGCTGTCAAGTAATGTAGTTTGTGGTCTTCTTTGACTTAGAATAATTTCCATGTTTTTCGGCCAAATTGGCTATGCGACTCTCTGTAAGAGTGAATATAGATTAAAACGTAAGACAGATAGAGGAAATCCGAAATAACCATTCGATAGAGAACAAGGTAATGAACATCTCAGCCAAGTTTGGTCCTGAAATATGCAGTTTGAAGAAAGTTATTAGCCTCGCTGTCAAGTAATGTAGTTTGTGGTCTTCTTTGACTTAGAATAATTTCCGTGTTTTTCGGCCAAATTGGCTACGCGACTCTCTGTAAGAGTGAATATAGATTAAAAAGTAAGACAGATAGAGGAAATCCGACATAACCATTCGATAGAGAACAAGGTAATGAACATCTCAGCCAAGTTTGGTCCTGAAATATGCAGTTTGAAGAAAGTTATTAGCCTCGCTGTCAAGTAATGTAGTTTGTGGTCTTCTTTGACTTAGAATAATTTCCGTGTTTTTCGGCCAAATTGGCTACGCGACTCTCTGTAAGAGTGAATATAGATTAAAAAGTAAGACAGATAGATGAAATCCGAAATAACCATTCGATAGAGAACAAGGTAATGAACATCTCAGCCAAGTTTGGTCCTGAAATATGCAGTTTGAAGAAAGTTATTAGCCTCGCTGTCAAGTAATGTAGTTTGTGGTCTTCTTTGACTTAGAATAATTTCCGTGTTTTTCGGACAAATTGGCTATGCGAATCTCTGTAAGAGTGAATATAGATTAAAACGTAAGACAGATAGAGGAAATCCGAAATAACCATTCGATAGAGAACAAGGTAATGAACATCTCAGCCAAGTTTGGTCCTGAAATATGCAGTTTGAAGAAAGTTATTAGCCTCGCTGTCAAGTAATGTAGTTTGTGGTCTTCTTTGACTTAGAATAATTTCCATGTTTTTCGGCCAAATTGGCTATGCGACTCTCTGTAAGAGTGAATATAGATTAAAACGTAAGACAGATAGAGGAAATCCGAAATAACCATTCGATAGAGAACAAGGTAATGAACATCTCAGCCAAGTTTGGTCCTGAAATATGCAGTTTGAAGAAAGTTATTAGCCTCGCTGTCAAGTAATGTAGTTTGTGGTCTTCTTTGACTTAGAATAATTTCCGTGTTTTTCGGCCAAATTGGCTACGCGACTCTCTGTAAGAGTGAATATAGATTAAAAAGTAAGACAGATAGAGGAAATCCGACATAACCATTCGATAGAGAACAAGGTAATGAACATCTCAGCCAAGTTTGGTCCTGAAATATGCAGTTTGAAGAAAGTTATTAGCCTCGCTGTCAAGTAATGTAGTTTGTGGTCTTCTTTGACTTAGAATAATTTCCGTGTTTTTCGGCCAAATTGGCTACGCGACTCTCTGTAAGAGTGAATATAGATTAAAAAGTAAGACAGATAGATGAAATCCGAAATAACCATTCGATAGAGAACAAGGTAATGAACATCTCAGCCAAGTTTGGTCCTGAAATATGCAGTTTGAAGAAAGTTATTAGCCTCGCTGTCAAGTAATGTAGTTTGTGGTCTTCTTTGACTTAGAATAATTTCCATGTTTTTCGGCCAAATTGGCTATGCGAATCTCTGTAAGAGTGAATATAGATTAAAACGTAAGACAGATAGAGGAAATCCGAAATAACCATTCGATAGAACACAAGGTAATGAACATCTCAGCCAAGTTTGGTCCTGAAATATGCAGTTTGAAGAAAGTTATTAGCCTCGCTGTCAAGTAATGTAGTTTGTGGTCTTCTTTGACTTAGAATAATTTCCGTGTTTTTCGGCCAAATTGGCTACGCGACTCTCTGTAAGAGTGAATATAGATTAAAAAGTAAGACAGATAGAGGAAATCCGAAATAACCATTCGATAGAACACAAGGTAATGAACATCTCAGCCAAGTTTGGTCCTGAAATATGCAGTTTGAAGAAAGTTATTAGCCTCGCTGTCAAGTAATGTAGTTTGTGGTCTTCTTTGACTTAGAATAATTTCCGTGTTTTTCGGCCAAATTGGCTACGCGACTCTCTGTAAGAGTGAATATAGATTAAAAAGTAAGACAGATAGAGGAAATCCGACATAACCATTCGATAGAGAACAAGGTAATGAACATCTCAGCCAAGTTTGGTCCTGAAATATGCAGTTTGAAGAAAGTTATTAGCCTCGCTGTCAAGTAATGTAGTTTGTGGTCTTCTTTGACTTAGAATAATTTCCGTGTTTTTCGGCCAAATTGGCTACGCGACTCTCTGTAAGAGTGAATATAGATTAAAAAGTAAGACAGATAGATGAAATCCGAAATAACCATTCGATAGAGAACAAGGTAATGAACATCTCAGCCAAGTTTGGTCCTGAAATATGCAGTTTGAAGAAAGTTATTAGCCTCGATGTCAAGTAATGTAGTTTGTGGTCTTCTTTGACTTAGAATAATTTCCGTGTTTTTCGGACAAATTGGCTATGCGAATCTCTGTAAGAGTGAATATAGATTAAAACGTAAGACAGATAGAGGAAATCCGAAATAACCATTCGATAGAGAACAAGGTAATGAACATCTCAGCCAAGTTTGGTCCTGAAATATGCAGTTTGAAGAAAGTTATTAGCCTCGCTGTCAAGTAATGTAGTTTGTGGTCTTCTTTGACTTAGAATAATTTCCATGTTTTTCGGCCAAATTGGCTATGCGACTCTCTGTAAGAGTGAATATAGATTAAAACGTAAGACAGATAGAGGAAATCCGAAATAACCATTCGATAGAGAACAAGGTAATGAACATCTCAGCCAAGTTTGGTCCTGAAATATGCAGTTTGAAGAAAGTTATTAGCCTCGCTGTCAAGTAATGTAGTTTGTGGTCTTCTTTGACTTAGAATAATTTCCGTGTTTTTCGGCCAAATTGGCTACGCGACTCTCTGTAAGAGTGAATATAGATTAAAAAGTAAGACAGATAGAGGAAATCCGACATAACCATTCGATAGAGAACAAGGTAATGAACATCTCAGCCAAGTTTGGTCCTGAAATATGCAGTTTGAAGAAAGTTATTAGCCTCGCTGTCAAGTAATGTAGTTTGTGGTCTTCTTTGACTTAGAATAATTTCCGTGTTTTTCGGCCAAATTGGCTACGCGACTCTCTGTAAGAGTGAATATAGATTAAAAAGTAAGACAGATAGATGAAATCCGAAATAACCATTCGATAGAGAACAAGGTAATGAACATCTCAGCCAAGTTTGGTCCTGAAATATGCAGTTTGAAGAAAGTTATTAGCCTCGCTGTCAAGTAATGTAGTTTGTGGTCTTCTTTGACTTAGAATAATTTCCGTGTTTTTCGGACAAATTGGCTATGCGAATCTCTGTAAGAGTGAATATAGATTAAAACGTAAGACAGATAGAGGAAATCCGAAATAACCATTCGATAGAGAACAAGGTAATGAACATCTCAGCCAAGTTTGGTCCTGAAATATGCAGTTTGAAGAAAGTTATTAGCCTCGCTGTCAAGTAATGTAGTTTGTGGTCTTCTTTGACTTAGAATAATTTCCATGTTTTTCGGCCAAATTGGCTATGCGACTCTCTGTAAGAGTGAATATAGATTAAAACGTAAGACAGATAGAGGAAATCCGAAAAAAACATTCGATAGAGAACAAGGTAATGAACATCTCAGCCAAGTTTGGTCCTGAAATATGCAGTTTGAAGAAAGTTATTAGCCTCGCTGTCAAGTAATGTAGTTTGTGGTCTTCTTTGACTTAGAATAATGTCCGTGTTTTTCGGCCAAATTGGCTACGCGACTCTCTGTAAGAGTGAATATAGATTAAAAAGTAAGACAGATAGAGGAAATCCGAAATAACCATTCGATAGAACACAAGGTAATGAACATCTCAGCCAAGTTTGGTCCTGAAATATGCAGTTTGAAGAAAGTTATTAGCCTCGCTGTCAAGTAATGTAGTTTATGGTCTTCTTTGACTTAGAATAATTTCCGTGTTTTTCGGCCAAATTGGCTACGCGACTCTCTGTAAGAGTGAATATAGATTAAAAAGTAAGACAGATAGAGGAAATCCGACATAACCATTCGATAGAGAACAAGGTAATGAACATCTCAGCCAAGTTTGGTCCTGAAATATGCAGTTTGAAGAAAGTTATTAGCCTCGCTGTCAAGTAATGTAGTTTGTGGTCTTCTTTGACTTAGAATAATTTCCGTGTTTTTCGGCCAAATTGGCTACGCGACTCTCTGTAAGAGTGAATATAGATTAAAAAGTAAGACAGATAGATGAAATCCGAAATAACCATTCGATAGAGAACAAGGTAATGAACATCTCAGCCAAGTTTGGTCCTGAAATATGCAGTTTGAAGAAAGTTATTAGCCTCGCTGTCAAGTAATGTAGTTTGTGGTCTTCTTTGACTTAGAATAATTTCCGTGTTTTTCGGACAAATTGGCTATGCGAATCTCTGTAAGAGTGAATATAGATTAAAACGTAAGACAGATAGAGGAAATCCGAAATAACCATTCGATAGAGAACAAGGTAATGAACATCTCAGCCAAGTTTGGTCCTGAAATATGCAGTTTGAAGAAAGTTATTAGCCTCGCTGTCAAGTAATGTAGTTTGTGGTCTTCTTTGACTTAGAATAATTTCCATGTTTTTCGGCCAAATTGGCTATGCGACTCTCTGTAAGAGTGAATATAGATTAAAACGTAAGACAGATAGAGGAAATCCGAAAAAAACATTCGATAGAGAACAAGGTAATGAACATCTCAGCCAAGTTTGGTCCTGAAATATGCAGTTTGAAGAAAGTTATTAGCCTCGCTGTCAAGTAATGTAGTTTGTGGTCTTCTTTGACTTAGAATAATTTCCGTGTTTTTCGGCCAAATTGGCTACGCGACTCTCTGTAAGAGTGAATATAGATTAAAAAGTAAGACAGATAGAGGAAATCCGAAATAACCATTCGATAGAACACAAGGTAATGAACATCTCAGCCAAGTTTGGTCCTGAAATATGCAGTTTGAAGAAAGTTATTAGCCTCGCTGTCAAGTAATGTAGTTTATGGTCTTCTTTGACTTAGAATAATTTCCGTGTTTTTCGGCCAAATTGGCTACGCGACTCTCTGTAAGAGTGAATATAGATTAAAACGTAAGACAGATAGAGGAAATCCGAAATAACCATTCGATAGAACACAAGGTAATGAACATCTCAGCCAAGTTTGGTCCTGAAATATGCAGTTTGAAGAAAGTTATTAGCCTCGCTGTCAAGTAATGTAGTTTGTGGTCTTCTTTGACTTAGAATAATTTCCATGTTTTTCGGCCAAATTGGCTATGCGAATCTCTGTAAGAGTGAATATAGATTAAAACGTAAGACAGATAGAGGAAATCCGAAATAACCATTCGATAGAGAACAAGGTAATGAACATCTCAGCCAAGTTTGGTCCTGAAATATGCAGTTTGAAGAAAGTTATTAGCCTCGCTGTCAAGTAATGTAGTTTGTGGTCTTCTTTGACTTAGAATAATTTCCGTGTTTTTCGGCCAAATTGGCTACGCGACTCTCTGTAAGAGTGAATATAGATTAAAAAGTAAGACAGATAGAGGAAATCCGAAATAACCATTCGATAGAACACAAGGTAATGAACATCTCAGCCAAGTTTGGTCCTGAAATATGCAGTTTGAAGAAAGTTATTAGCCTCGCTGTCAAGTAATGTAGTTTGTGGTCTTCTTTGACTTAGAATAATTTCCATGTTTTTCGGCCAAATTGGCTATGCGACTCTCTGTAAGAGTGAATATAGATTAAAACGTAAGACAGATAGAGGAAATCCGAAATAACCATTCGATAGAGAACAAGGTAATGAACATCTCAGCCAAGTTTGGTCCTGAAATATGCAGTTTGAAGAAAGTTATTAGCCTCGCTGTCAAGCAATGTAGTTTGTGGTCTTCTTTGACTTAGAATAATTTCCGTGTTTTTCGGCCAAATTGGCTGTGCGACTCTCTGTAAGAGTGAATATAGATTAAAACGTAAGACAGATAGAGGAAATCCGAAATAACCATTCGATAGAGAACAAGGTAATGAACATCTCAGCCAAGTTTGGTCCTGAAATATGCAGTTTGAAGAAAGTTATTAGCCTCGCTGTCAAGTAATGTAGTTTGTGGTCTTCTTTGACTTAGAATAATTTCCGTGTTTTTCGGCCAAATTGGCTATGCGACTCTCTGTAAGAGTGAATATAGATTAAAACGTAAGACAGATAGAAGAAATCCGAAATAACCATTCGATAGAACACAAGGTAATGAACATCTCAGCCAAGTTTGGTCCTGAAATATGCAGTTTGAAGAAAGTTATTAGCCTCGCTGTCAAGTAATGTAGTTTGTGGTCTTCTTTGACTTAGAATAATTTCCATGTTTTTCGGCCAAATTGGCTACGCGACTCTCTGTAAGAGTGAATATAGACTAAAACGTAAGACAGATAGAGGAAATCCGAAATAACCATTCGATAGAACACAAGGTAATGAACATCTCAGCCAAGTTTGGTCCTGAAATATGCAGTTTGAAGAAAGTTATTAGCCTCGCTGTCAAGTAATGTAGTTTGTGGTCTTCTTTGACTTAGAATAATTTCCATGTTTTTCGGCCAAATTGGCTATGCGAATCTCTGTAAGAGTGAATATAGATTAAAACGTAAGACAGATAGAGGAAATCCGAAATAACCATTCGATAGAGAACAAGGTAATGAACATCTCAGCCAAGTTTGGTCCTGAAATATGCAGTTTGAAGAAAGTTATTAGCCTCGCTGTCAAGTAATGTAGTTTGTGGTCTTCTTTGACTTAGAATAATTTCCGTGTTTTTCGGCCAAATTGGCTACGCGACTCTCTGTAAGAGTGAATATAGATTAAAAAGTAAGACAGATAGAGGAAATCCGAAATAACCATTCGATAGAACACAAGGTAATGAACATCTCAGCCAAGTTTGGTCCTGAAATATGCAGTTTGAAGAAAGTTATTAGCCTCGCTGTCAAGTAATGTAGTTTGTGGTCTTCTTTGACTTAGAATAATTTCCATGTTTTTCGGCCAAATTGGCTATGCGACTCTCTGTAAGAGTGAATATAGATTAAAACGTAAGACAGATAGAGGAAATCCGAAATAACCATTCGATAGAGAACAAGGTAATGAACATCTCAGCCAAGTTTGGTCCTGAAATATGCAGTTTGAAGAAAGTTATTAGCCTCGCTGTCAAGCAATGTAGTTTGTGGTCTTCTTTGACTTAGAATAATTTCCGTGTTTTTCGGCCAAATTGGCTGTGCGACTCTCTGTAAGAGTGAATATAGATTAAAACGTAAGACAGATAGAGGAAATCCGAAATAACCATTCGATAGAGAACAAGGTAATGAACATCTCAGCCAAGTTTGGTCCTGAAATATGCAGTTTGAAGAAAGTTATTAGCCTCGCTGTCAAGTAATGTAGTTTGTGGTCTTCTTTGACTTAGAATAATTTCCGTGTTTTTCGGCCAAATTGGCTATGCGACTCTCTGTAAGAGTGAATATAGATTAAAAAGTAAGACAGATAGAGGAAATCCGAAATTACCATTCGATAGAACACAAGGTAATGAACATCTCAGCCAAGTTTGGTCCTGAAATATGCAGTTTGAAGAAAGTTATTAGCCTCGCTGTCAAGTAATGTAGTTTGTGGTCTTCTTTGACTTAGAATAATTTCCATGTTTTTCGGCCAAATTGGCTATGCGAATCTCTGTAAGAGTGAATATAGATTAAAACGTAAGACAGATAGAGGAAATCCGAAATAACCATTCGATAGAGAACAAGGTAATGAACATCTCAGCCAAGTTTGGTCCTGAAATATGCAGTTTGAAGAAAGTTATTAGCCTCGCTGTCAAGTAATGTAGTTTGTGGTCTTCTTTGACTTAGAATAATTTCCGTGTTTTTCGGCCAAATTGGCTACGCGACTCTCTGTAAGAGTGAATATAGATTAAAAAGTAAGACAGATAGAGGAAATCCGAAATAACCATTCGATAGAACACAAGGTAATGAACATCTCAGCCAAGTTTGGTCCTGAAATATGCAGTTTGAAGAAAGTTATTAGCCTCGCTGTCAAGTAATGTAGTTTGTGGTCTTCTTTGACTTAGAATAATTTCCATGTTTTTCGGCCAAATTGGCTATGCGACTCTCTGTAAGAGTGAATATAGATTAAAACGTAAGACAGATAGAGGAAATCCGAAATAACCATTCGATAGAGAACAAGGTAATGAACATCTCAGCCAAGTTTGGTCCTGAAATATGCAGTTTGAAGAAAGTTATTAGCCTCGCTGTCAAGTAATGTAGTTTGTGGTCTTCTTTGACTTAGAATAATTTCCGTGTTTTTCGGCCAAATTGGCTACGCGACTCTCTGTAAGAGTGAATATAGATTAAAACGTAAGACAGATAGAGGAAATCCGAAATAACCATTCGATAGAACACAAGGTAATGAACATCTCAGCCAAGTTTGGTCCTGAAATATGCAGTTTGAAGAAAGTTATTAGCCTCGCTGTCAAGTAATGTAGTTTGTGGTCTTCTTTGACTTAGAATAATTTCCATGTTTTTCGGCCAAATTGGCTATGCGAATCTCTGTAAGAGTGAATATAGATTAAAACGTAAGACAGATAGAGGAAATCCGAAATAACCATTCGATAGAGAACAAGGTAATGAACATCTCAGCCAAGTTTGGTCCTGAAATATGCAGTTTGAAGAAAGTTATTAGCCTCGCTGTCAAGTAATGTAGTTTGTGGTCTTCTTTGACTTAGAATAATTTCCGTGTTTTTCGGCCAAATTGGCTACGCGACTCTCTGTAAGAGTGAATATAGATTAAAAAGTAAGACAGATAGAGGAAATCCGAAATAACCATTCGATAGAACACAAGGTAATGAACATCTCAGCCAAGTTTGGTCCTGAAATATGCAGTTTGAAGAAAGTTATTAGCCTCGCTGTCAAGTAATGTAGTTTGTGGTCTTCTTTGACTTAGAATAATTTCCATGTTTTTCGGCCAAATTGGCTATGCGACTCTCTGTAAGAGTGAATATAGATTAAAACGTAAGACAGATAGAGGAAATCCGAAATAACCATTCGATAGAGAACAAGGTAATGAACATCTCAGCCAAGTTTGGTCCTGAAATATGCAGTTTGAAGAAAGTTATTAGCCTCGCTGTCAAGCAATGTAGTTTGTGGTCTTCTTTGACTTAGAATAATTTCCGTGTTTTTCGGCCAAATTGGCTATGCGACTCTCTGTAAGAGTGAATATAGATTAAAACGTAAGACAGATAGAGGAAATCCGAAATAACCATTCGATAGAGAACAAGGTAATGGACATCTCAGCCAAGTTTGGTCCTGAAATATGCAGTTTGAAGAAAGTTATTAGCCTCGCTGTCAAGTAATGTAGTTTGTGGTCTTCTTTGACTTAGAATAATTTCCGTGTTTTTCGGCCAAATTGGCTATGCGACTCTCTGTAAGAGTGAATATAGATTAAAAAGTAAGACAGATAGAGGAAATCCGAAATAACCATTCGATAGAACACAAGGTAATGAACATCTCAGCCAAGTTTGGTCCTGAAATATGCAGTTTGAAGAAAGTTATTAGCCTCGCTGTCAAGTAATGTAGTTTGTGGTCTTCTTTGACTTAGAATAATTTCCATGTTTTTCGGCCAAATTGGCTATGCGAATCTCTGTAAGAGTGAATATAGATTAAAACGTAAGACAGATAGAGGAAATCCGAAATAACCATTCGATAGAGAACAAGGTAATGAACATCTCAGCCAAGTTTGGTCCTGAAATATGCAGTTTGAAGAAAGTTATTAGCCTCGCTGTCAAGTAATGTAGTTTGTGGTCTTCTTTGACTTAGAATAATTTCCGTGTTTTTCGGCCAAATTGGCTACGCGACTCTCTGTAAGAGTGAATATAGATTAAAAAGTAAGACAGATAGATGAAATCCGAAATAACCATTCGATAGAGAACAAGGTAATGAACATCTCAGCCAAGTTTGGTCCTGAAATATGCAGTTTGAAGAAAGTTATTAGCCTCGCTGTCAAGTAATGTAGTTTGTGGTCTTCTTTGACTTAGAATAATTTCCGTGTTTTTCGGACAAATTGGCTATGCGAATCTCTGTAAGAGTGAATATAGATTAAAACGTAAGACAGATAGAGGAAATCCGAAATAACCATTCGATAGAGAACAAGGTAATGAACATCTCAGCCAAGTTTGGTCCTGAAATATGCAGTTTGAAGAAAGTTATTAGCCTCGCTGTCAAGTAATGTAGTTTGTGGTCTTCTTTGACTTAGAATAATTTCCATGTTTTTCGGCCAAATTGGCTATGCGACTCTCTGTAAGAGTGAATATAGATTAAAACGTAAGACAGATAGAGGAAATCCGAAATAACCATTCGATAGAGAACAAGGTAATGAACATCTCAGCCAAGTTTGGTCCTGAAATATGCAGTTTGAAGAAAGTTATTAGCCTCGCTGTCAAGTAATGTAGTTTGTGGTCTTCTTTGACTTAGAATAATTTCCGTGTTTTTCGGCCAAATTGGCTACGCGACTCTCTGTAAGAGTGAATATAGATTAAAAAGTAAGACAGATAGAGGAAATCCGACATAACCATTCGATAGAGAACAAGGTAATGAACATCTCAGCCAAGTTTGGTCCTGAAATATGCAGTTTGAAGAAAGTTATTAGCCTCGCTGTCAAGTAATGTAGTTTGTGGTCTTCTTTGACTTAGAATAATTTCCGTGTTTTTCGGCCAAATTGGCTACGCGACTCTCTGTAAGAGTGAATATAGATTAAAAAGTAAGACAGATAGATGAAATCCGAAATAACCATTCGATAGAGAACAAGGTAATGAACATCTCAGCCAAGTTTGGTCCTGAAATATGCAGTTTGAAGAAAGTTATTAGCCTCGCTGTCAAGTAATGTAGTTTGTGGTCTTCTTTGACTTAGAATAATTTCCGTGTTTTTCGGACAAATTGGCTATGCGAATCTCTGTAAGAGTGAATATAGATTAAAACGTAAGACAGATAGAGGAAATCCGAAATAACCATTCGATAGAGAACAAGGTAATGAACATCTCAGCCAAGTTTGGTCCTGAAATATGCAGTTTGAAGAAAGTTATTAGCCTCGCTGTCAAGTAATGTAGTTTGTGGTCTTCTTTGACTTAGAATAATTTCCATGTTTTTCGGCCAAATTGGCTATGCGACTCTCTGTAAGAGTGAATATAGATTAAAACGTAAGACAGATAGAGGAAATCCGAAAAAAACATTCGATAGAGAACAAGGTAATGAACATCTCAGCCAAGTTTGGTCCTGAAATATGCAGTTTGAAGAAAGTTATTAGCCTCGCTGTCAAGCAATGTAGTTTGTGGTCTTCTTTGACTTAGAATAATTTCCGTGTTTTTCGGCCAAATTGGCTATGCGACTCTCTGTAAGAGTGAATATAGATTAAAACGTAAGACAGATAGAGGAAATCCGAAATAACCATTCGATAGAGAACAAGGTAATGGACATCTCAGCCAAGTTTGGTCCTGAAATATGCAGTTTGAAGAAAGTTATTAGCCTCGCTGTCAAGTAATGTAGTTTGTGGTCTTCTTTGACTTAGAATAATTTCCGTGTTTTTCGGCCAAATTGGCTATGCGACTCTCTGTAAGAGTGAATATAGATTAAAAAGTAAGACAGATAGAGGAAATCCGAAATAACCATTCGATAGAACACAAGGTAATGAACATCTCAGCCAAGTTTGGTCCTGAAATATGCAGTTTGAAGAAAGTTATTAGCCTCGCTGTCAAGTAATGTAGTTTGTTGTCTTCTTTGACTTAGAATAATTTCCATGTTTTTCGGCCAAATTGGCTATGCGAATCTCTGTAAGAGTGAATATAGATTAAAACGTAAGACAGATAGAGGAAATCCGAAATAACCATTCGATAGAGAACAAGGTAATGAACATCTCAGCCAAGTTTGGTCCTGAAATATGCAGTTTGAAGAAAGTTATTAGCCTCGCTGTCAAGTAATGTAGTTTGTGGTCTTCTTTGACTTAGAATAATTTCCGTGTTTTTCGGCCAAATTGGCTACGCGACTCTCTGTAAGAGTGAATATAGATTAAAAAGTAAGACAGATAGATGAAATCCGAAATAACCATTCGATAGAGAACAAGGTAATGAACATCTCAGCCAAGTTTGGTCCTGAAATATGCAGTTTGAAGAAAGTTATTAGCCTCGCTGTCAAGTAATGTAGTTTGTGGTCTTCTTTGACTTAGAATAATTTCCGTGTTTTTCGGACAAATTGGCTATGCGAATCTCTGTAAGAGTGAATATAGATTAAAACGTAAGACAGATAGAGGAAATCCGAAATAACCATTCGATAGAGAACAAGGTAATGAACATCTCAGCCAAGTTTGGTCCTGAAATATGCAGTTTGAAGAAAGTTATTAGCCTCGCTGTCAAGTAATGTAGTTTGTGGTCTTCTTTGACTTAGAATAATTTCCATGTTTTTCGGCCAAATTGGCTATGCGACTCTCTGTAAGAGTGAATATAGATTAAAACGTAAGACAGATAGAGGAAATCCGAAATAACCATTCGATAGAGAACAAGGTAATGAACATCTCAGCCAAGTTTGGTCCTGAAATATGCAGTTTGAAGAAAGTTATTAGCCTCGCTGTCAAGTAATGTAGTTTGTGGTCTTCTTTGACTTAGAATAATTTCCGTGTTTTTCGGCCAAATTGGCTACGCGACTCTCTGTAAGAGTGAATATAGATTAAAAAGTAAGACAGATAGAGGAAATCCGACATAACCATTCGATAGAGAACAAGGTAATGAACATCTCAGCCAAGTTTGGTCCTGAAATATGCAGTTTGAAGAAAGTTATTAGCCTCGCTGTCAAGTAATGTAGTTTGTGGTCTTCTTTGACTTAGAATAATTTCCGTGTTTTTCGGCCAAATTGGCTACGCGACTCTCTGTAAGAGTGAATATAGATTAAAAAGTAAGACAGATAGATGAAATCCGAAATAACCATTCGATAGAGAACAAGGTAATGAACATCTCAGCCAAGTTTGGTCCTGAAATATGCAGTTTGAAGAAAGTTATTAGCCTCGCTGTCAAGTAATGTAGTTTGTGGTCTTCTTTGACTTAGAATAATTTCCGTGTTTTTCGGACAAATTGGCTATGCGAATCTCTGTAAGAGTGAATATAGATTAAAACGTAAGACAGATAGAGGAAATCCGAAAAAACCATTCGATAGAGAACAAGGTAATGAACATCTCAGCCAAGTTTGGTCCTGAAATATGCAGTTTGAAGAAAGTTATTAGCCTCGCTGTCAAGTAATGTAGTTTGTGGTCTTCTTTGACTTAGAATAATTTCCATGTTTTTCGGCCAAATTGGCTATGCGACTCTCTGTAAGAGTGAATATAGATTAAAACGTAAGACAGATAGAGGAAATCCGAAAAAAACATTCGATAGAGAACAAGGTAATGAACATCTCAGCCAAGTTTGGTCCTGAAATATGCAGTTTGAAGAAAGTTATTAGCCTCGCTGTCAAGTAATGTAGTTTATGGTCTTCTTTGACTTAGAATAATTTCCGTGTTTTTCGGCCAAATTGGCTACGCGACTCTCTGTAAGAGTGAATATAGATTAAAAAGTAAGACAGATAGAGGAAATCCGAAATAACCATTCGATAGAGAACAAGGTAATGAACATCTCAGCCAAGTTTGGTCCTGAAATATGCAGTTTGAAGAAAGTTATTAGCCTCGCTGTCAAGTAATGTAGTTTGTGGTCTTCTTTGACTTAGAATAATTTCCGTGTTTTTCGGCCAAATTGGCTACGCGACTCTCTGTAAGAGTGAATATAGATTAAAAAGTAAGACAGATAGATGAAATCCGAAATAACCATTCGATAGAGAACAAGGTAATGAACATCTCAGCCAAGTTTGGTCCTGAAATATGCAGTTTGAAGAAAGTTATTAGCCTCGCTGTCAAGTAATGTAGTTTGTGGTCTTCTTTGACTTAGAATAATTTCCGTGTTTTTCGGACAAATTGGCTATGCGAATCTCTGTAAGAGTGAATATAGATTAAAACGTAAGACAGATAGAGGAAATCCGAAATAACCATTCGATAGAGAACAAGGTAATGAACATCTCAGCCAAGTTTGGTCCTGAAATATGCAGTTTGAAGAAAGTTATTAGCCTCGCTGTCAAGTAATGTAGTTTGTGGTCTTCTTTGACTTAGAATAATTTCCATGTTTTTCGGCCAAATTGGCTATGCGACTCTCTGTAAGAGTGAATATAGATTAAAACGTAAGACAGATAGAGGAAATCCGAAAAAAACATTCGATAGAGAACAAGGTAATGAACATCTCAGCCAAGTTTGGTCCTGAAATATGCAGTTTGAAGAAAGTTATTAGCCTCGCTGTCAAGTAATGTAGTTTGTGGTCTTCTTTGACTTAGAATAATTTCCGTGTTTTTCGGCCAAATTGGCTACGCGACTCTCTGTAAGAGTGAATATAGATTAAAAAGTAAGACAGATAGAGGAAATCCGAAATAACCATTCGATAGAACACAAGGTAATGAACATCTCAGCCAAGTTTGGTCCTGAAATATGCAGTTTGAAGAAAGTTATTAGCCTCGCTGTCAAGTAATGTAGTTTATGGTCTTCTTTGACTTAGAATAATTTCCGTGTTTTTCGGCCAAATTGGCTACGCGACTCTCTGTAAGAGTGAATATAGATTAAAACGTAAGACAGATAGAGGAAATCCGAAATAACCATTCGATAGAACACAAGGTAATGAACATCTCAGCCAAGTTTGGTCCTGAAATATGCAGTTTGAAGAAAGTTATTAGCCTCGCTGTCAAGTAATGTAGTTTGTGGTCTTCTTTGACTTAGAATAATTTCCATGTTTTTCGGCCAAATTGGCTATGCGACTCTCTGTAAGAGTGAATATAGATTAAAACGTAAGACAGATAGAGGAAATCCGAAAAAAACATTCGATAGAGAACAAGGTAATGAACATCTCAGCCAAGTTTGGTCCTGAAATATGCAGTTTGAAGAAAGTTATTAGCCTCGCTGTCAAGTAATGTAGTTTGTGGTCTTCTTTGACTTAGAATAATTTCCGTGTTTTTCGGCCAAATTGGCTACGCGACTCTCTGTAAGAGTGAATATAGATTAAAAAGTAAGACAGATAGAGGAAATCCGAAATAACCATTCGATAGAACACAAGGTAATGAACATCTCAGCCAAGTTTGGTCCTGAAATATGCAGTTTGAAGAAAGTTATTAGCCTCGCTGTCAAGTAATGTAGTTTATGGTCTTCTTTGACTTAGAATAATTTCCGTGTTTTTCGGCCAAATTGGCTACGCGACTCTCTGTAAGAGTGAATATAGATTAAAACGTAAGACAGATAGAGGAAATCCGAAATAACCATTCGATAGAACACAAGGTAATGAACATCTCAGCCAAGTTTGGTCCTGAAATATGCAGTTTGAAGAAAGTTATTAGCCTCGCTGTCAAGTAATGTAGTTTGTGGTCTTCTTTGACTTAGAATAATTTCCATGTTTTTCGGCCAAATTGGCTATGCGACTCTCTGTAAGAGTGAATATAGATTAAAACGTAAGACAGATAGAGGAAATCCGAAAAAAACATTCGATAGAGAACAAGGTAATGAACATCTCAGCCAAGTTTGGTCCTGAAATATGCAGTTTGAAGAAAGTTATTAGCCTCGCTGTCAAGTAATGTAGTTTGTGGTCTTCTTTGACTTAGAATAATTTCCGTGTTTTTCGGCCAAATTGGCTACGCGACTCTCTGTAAGAGTGAATATAGATTAAAAAGTAAGACAGATAGAGGAAATCCGAAATAACCATTCGATAGAACACAAGGTAATGAACATCTCAGCCAAGTTTGGTCCTGAAATATGCAGTTTGAAGAAAGTTATTAGCCTCGCTGTCAAGTAATGTAGTTTATGGTCTTCTTTGACTTAGAATAATTTCCGTGTTTTTCGGCCAAATTGGCTACGCGACTCTCTGTAAGAGTGAATATAGATTAAAACGTAAGACAGATAGAGGAAATCCGAAATAACCATTCGATAGAACACAAGGTAATGAACATCTCAGCCAAGTTTGGTCCTGAAATATGCAGTTTGAAGAAAGTTATTAGCCTCGCTGTCAAGTAATGTAGTTTGTGGTCTTCTTTGACTTAGAATAATTTCCATGTTTTTCGGCCAAATTGGCTATGCGAATCTCTGTAAGAGTGAATATAGATTAAAACGTAAGACAGATAGAGGAAATCCGAAATAACCATTCGATAGAGAACAAGGTAATGAACATCTCAGCCAAGTTTGGTCCTGAAATATGCAGTTTGAAGAAAGTTATTAGCCTCGCTGTCAAGTAATGTAGTTTGTGGTCTTCTTTGACTTAGAATAATTTCCGTGTTTTTCGGCCAAATTGGCTACGCGACTCTCTGTAAGAGTGAATATAGATTAAAAAGTAAGACAGATAGAGGAAATCCGAAATAACCATTCGATAGAACACAAGGTAATGAACATCTCAGCCAAGTTTGGTCCTGAAATATGCAGTTTGAAGAAAGTTATTAGCCTCGCTGTCAAGTAATGTAGTTTGTGGTCTTCTTTGACTTAGAATAATTTCCATGTTTTTCGGCCAAATTGGCTATGCGACTCTCTGTAAGAGTGAATATAGATTAAAACGTAAGACAGATAGAGGAAATCCGAAATAACCATTCGATAGAGAACAAGGTAATGAACATCTCAGCCAAGTTTGGTCCTGAAATATGCAGTTTGAAGAAAGTTATTAGCCTCGCTGTCAAGCAATGTAGTTTGTGGTCTTCTTTGACTTAGAATAATTTCCGTGTTTTTCGGCCAAATTGGCTGTGCGACTCTCTGTAAGAGTGAATATAGATTAAAACGTAAGACAGATAGAGGAAATCCGAAATAACCATTCGATAGAGAACAAGGTAATGAACATCTCAGCCAAGTTTGGTCCTGAAATATGCAGTTTGAAGAAAGTTATTAGCCTCGCTGTCAAGTAATGTAGTTTGTGGTCTTCTTTGACTTAGAATAATTTCCGTGTTTTTCGGCCAAATTGGCTACGCGACTCTCTGTAAGAGTGAATATAGATTAAAACGTAAGACAGATAGAGGAAATCCGAAATAACCATTCGATAGAACACAAGGTAATGAACATCTCAGCCAAGTTTGGTCCTGAAATATGCAGTTTGAAGAAAGTTATTAGCCTCGCTGTCAAGTAATGTAGTTTGTGGTCTTCTTTGACTTAGAATAATTTCCATGTTTTTCGGCCAAATTGGCTATGCGAATCTCTGTAAGAGTGAATATAGATTAAAACGTAAGACAGATAGAGGAAATCCGAAATAACCATTCGATAGAGAACAAGGTAATGAACATCTCAGCCAAGTTTGGTCCTGAAATATGCAGTTTGAAGAAAGTTATTAGCCTCGCTGTCAAGTAATGTAGTTTGTGGTCTTCTTTGACTTAGAATAATTTCCGTGTTTTTCGGCCAAATTGGCTACGCGACTCTCTGTAAGAGTGAATATAGATTAAAAAGTAAGACAGATAGAGGAAATCCGAAATAACCATTCGATAGAACACAAGGTAATGAACATCTCAGCCAAGTTTGGTCCTGAAATATGCAGTTTGAAGAAAGTTATTAGCCTCGCTGTCAAGTAATGTAGTTTGTGGTCTTCTTTGACTTAGAATAATTTCCATGTTTTTCGGCCAAATTGGCTATGCGACTCTCTGTAAGAGTGAATATAGATTAAAACGTAAGACAGATAGAGGAAATCCGAAATAACCATTCGATAGAGAACAAGGTAATGAACATCTCAGCCAAGTTTGGTCCTGAAATATGCAGTTTGAAGAAAGTTATTAGCCTCGCTGTCAAGCAATGTAGTTTGTGGTCTTCTTTGACTTAGAATAATTTCCGTGTTTTTCGGCCAAATTGGCTGTGCGACTCTCTGTAAGAGTGAATATAGATTAAAACGTAAGACAGATAGAGGAAATCCGAAATAACCATTCGATAGAGAACAAGGTAATGAACATCTCAGCCAAGTTTGGTCCTGAAATATGCAGTTTGAAGAAAGTTATTAGCCTCGCTGTCAAGTAATGTAGTTTGTGGTCTTCTTTGACTTAGAATAATTTCCGTGTTTTTCGGCCAAATTGGCTATGCGACTCTCTGTAAGAGTGAATATAGATTAAAAAGTAAGACAGATAGAGGAAATCCGAAATAACCATTCGATAGAACACAAGGTAATGAACATCTCAGCCAAGTTTGGTCCTGAAATATGCAGTTTGAAGAAAGTTATTAGCCTCGCTGTCAAGTAATGTAGTTTGTGGTCTTCTTTGACTTAGAATAATTTCCATGTTTTTCGGCCAAATTGGCTATGCGAATCTCTGTAAGAGTGAATATAGATTAAAACGTAAGACAGATAGAGGAAATCCGAAATAACCATTCGATAGAGAACAAGGTAATGAACATCTCAGCCAAGTTTGGTCCTGAAATATGCAGTTTGAAGAAAGTTATTAGCCTCGCTGTCAAGTAATGTAGTTTGTGGTCTTCTTTGACTTAGAATAATTTCCGTGTTTTTCGGCCAAATTGGCTACGCGACTCTCTGTAAGAGTGAATATAGATTAAAAAGTAAGACAGATAGAGGAAATCCGAAATAACCATTCGATAGAACACAAGGTAATGAACATCTCAGCCAAGTTTGGTCCTGAAATATGCAGTTTGAAGAAAGTTATTAGCCTCGCTGTCAAGTAATGTAGTTTGTGGTCTTCTTTGACTTAGAATAATTTCCATGTTTTTCGGCCAAATTGGCTATGCGACTCTCTGTAAGAGTGAATATAGATTAAAACGTAAGACAGATAGAGGAAATCCGAAATAACCATTCGATAGAGAACAAGGTAATGAACATCTCAGCCAAGTTTGGTCCTGAAATATGCAGTTTGAAGAAAGTTATTAGCCTCGCTGTCAAGTAATGTAGTTTGTGGTCTTCTTTGACTTAGAATAATTTCCGTGTTTTTCGGCCAAATTGGCTACGCGACTCTCTGTAAGAGTGAATATAGATTAAAACGTAAGACAGATAGAGGAAATCCGAAATAACCATTCGATAGAACACAAGGTAATGAACATCTCAGCCAAGTTTGGTCCTGAAATATGCAGTTTGAAGAAAGTTATTAGCCTCGCTGTCAAGTAATGTAGTTTGTGGTCTTCTTTGACTTAGAATAATTTCCATGTTTTTCGGCCAAATTGGCTATGCGAATCTCTGTAAGAGTGAATATAGATTAAAACGTAAGACAGATAGAGGAAATCCGAAATAACCATTCGATAGAGAACAAGGTAATGAACATCTCAGCCAAGTTTGGTCCTGAAATATGCAGTTTGAAGAAAGTTATTAGCCTCGCTGTCAAGTAATGTAGTTTGTGGTCTTCTTTGACTTAGAATAATTTCCGTGTTTTTCGGCCAAATTGGCTACGCGACTCTCTGTAAGAGTGAATATAGATTAAAAAGTAAGACAGATAGAGGAAATCCGAAATAACCATTCGATAGAACACAAGGTAATGAACATCTCAGCCAAGTTTGGTCCTGAAATATGCAGTTTGAAGAAAGTTATTAGCCTCGCTGTCAAGTAATGTAGTTTGTGGTCTTCTTTGACTTAGAATAATTTCCATGTTTTTCGGCCAAATTGGCTATGCGACTCTCTGTAAGAGTGAATATAGATTAAAACGTAAGACAGATAGAGGAAATCCGAAATAACCATTCGATAGAGAACAAGGTAATGAACATCTCAGCCAAGTTTGGTCCTGAAATATGCAGTTTGAAGAAAGTTATTAGCCTCGCTGTCAAGCAATGTAGTTTGTGGTCTTCTTTGACTTAGAATAATTTCCGTGTTTTTCGGCCAAATAGGCTGTGCGACTCTCTGTAAGAGTGAATATAGATTAAAACGTAAGACAGATAGAGGAAATCCGAAATAACCATTCGATAGAGAACAAGGTAATGAACATCTCAGCCAAGTTTGGTCCTGAAATATGCAGTTTGAAGAAAGTTATTAGCCTCGCTGTCAAGTAATGTAGTTTGTGGTCTTCTTTGACTTAGAATAATTTCCGTGTTTTTCGGCCAAATTGGCTATGCGACTCTCTGTAAGAGTGAATATAGATTAAAAAGTAAGACAGATAGAGGAAATCCGAAATAACCATTCGATAGAACACAAGGTAATGAACATCTCAGCCAAGTTTGGTCCTGAAATATGCAGTTTGAAGAAAGTTATTAGCCTCGCTGTCAAGTAA
The DNA here is from genome assembly GCA_936450465.1 of Gibbula magus. Lineage (NCBI taxonomy): Eukaryota > Metazoa > Mollusca > Gastropoda > Trochida > Trochidae > Gibbula > Gibbula magus. Next base: position 57,348,255 of record OW388295.1, read on the forward strand.
TGTAGTTTGTGGTCTTCTTTGACTTAGAATAATTTCCATGTTTTTCGGCCAAATTGGCTATGCGAATCTCTGTAAGAGTGAATATAGATTAAAACGTAAGACAGATAGAGGAAATCCGAAATAACCATTCGATAGAGAACAAGGTAATGAACATCTCAGCCAAGTTTGGTCCTGAAATATGCAGTTTGAAGAAAGTTATTAGCCTCGCTGTCAAGTAATGTAGTTTGTGGTCTTCTTTGACTTAGAATAATTTCCGTGTTTTTCGGCCAAATTGGCTACGCGACTCTCTGTAAGAGTGAATATAGATTAAAAAGTAAGACAGATAGATGAAATCCGAAATAACCATTCGATAGAGAACAAGGTAATGAACATCTCAGCCAAGTTTGGTCCTGAAATATGCAGTTTGAAGAAAGTTATTAGCCTCGCTGTCAAGTAATGTAGTTTGTGGTCTTCTTTGACTTAGAATAATTTCCGTGTTTTTCGGACAAATTGGCTATGCGAATCTCTGTAAGAGTGAATATAGATTAAAACGTAAGACAGATAGAGGAAATCCGAAATAACCATTCGATAGAGAACAAGGTAATGAACATCTCAGCCAAGTTTGGTCCTGAAATATGCAGTTTGAAGAAAGTTATTAGCCTCGCTGTCAAGTAATGTAGTTTGTGGTCTTCTTTGACTTAGAATAATTTCCATGTTTTTCGGCCAAATTGGCTATGCGACTCTCTGTAAGAGTGAATATAGATTAAAACGTAAGACAGATAGAGGAAATCCGAAATAACCATTCGATAGAGAACAAGGTAATGAACATCTCAGCCAAGTTTGGTCCTGAAATATGCAGTTTGAAGAAAGTTATTAGCCTCGCTGTCAAGTAATGTAGTTTGTGGTCTTCTTTGACTTAGAATAATTTCCGTGTTTTTCGGCCAAATTGGCTACGCGACTCTCTGTAAGAGTGAATATAGATTAAAAAGTAAGACAGATAGAGGAAATCCGACATAACCATTCGATAGAGAACAAGGTAATGAACATCTCAGCCAAGTTTGGTCCTGAAATATGCAGTTTGAAGAAAGTTATTAGCCTCGCTGTCAAGTAATGTAGTTTGTGGTCTTCTTTGACTTAGAATAATTTCCGTGTTTTTCGGCCAAATTGGCTACGCGACTCTCTGTAAGAGTGAATATAGATTAAAAAGTAAGACAGATAGATGAAATCCGAAATAACCATTCGATAGAGAACAAGGTAATGAACATCTCAGCCAAGTTTGGTCCTGAAATATGCAGTTTGAAGAAAGTTATTAGCCTCGCTGTCAAGTAATGTAGTTTGTGGTCTTCTTTGACTTAGAATAATTTCCGTGTTTTTCGGACAAATTGGCTATGCGAATCTCTGTAAGAGTGAATATAGATTAAAACGTAAGACAGATAGAGGAAATCCGAAATAACCATTCGATAGAGAACAAGGTAATGAACATCTCAGCCAAGTTTGGTCCTGAAATATGCAGTTTGAAGAAAGTTATTAGCCTCGCTGTCAAGTAATGTAGTTTGTGGTCTTCTTTGACTTAGAATAATTTCCATGTTTTTCGGCCAAATTGGCTATGCGACTCTCTGTAAGAGTGAATATAGATTAAAACGTAAGACAGATAGAGGAAATCCGAAAAAAACATTCGATAGAGAACAAGGTAATGAACATCTCAGCCAAGTTTGGTCCTGAAATATGCAGTTTGAAGAAAGTTATTAGCCTCGCTGTCAAGTAATGTAGTTTGTGGTCTTCTTTGACTTAGAATAATTTCCGTGTTTTTCGGCCAAATTGGCTACGCGACTCTCTGTAAGAGTGAATATAGATTAAAAAGTAAGACAGATAGAGGAAATCCGAAATAACCATTCGATAGAACACAAGGTAATGAACATCTCAGCCAAGTTTGGTCCTGAAATATGCAGTTTGAAGAAAGTTATTAGCCTCGCTGTCAAGTAATGTAGTTTATGGTCTTCTTTGACTTAGAATAATTTCCGTGTTTTTCGGCCAAATTGGCTACGCGACTCTCTGTAAGAGTGAATATAGATTAAAAAGTAAGACAGATAGAGGAAATCCGACATAACCATTCGATAGAGAACAAGGTAATGAACATCTCAGCCAAGTTTGGTCCTGAAATATGCAGTTTGAAGAAAGTTATTAGCCTCGCTGTCAAGTAATGTAGTTTGTGGTCTTCTTTGACTTAGAATAATTTCCGTGTTTTTCGGCCAAATTGGCTACGCGACTCTCTGTAAGAGTGAATATAGATTAAAAAGTAAGACAGATAGATGAAATCCGAAATAACCATTCGATAGAGAACAAGGTAATGAACATCTCAGCCAAGTTTGGTCCTGAAATATGCAGTTTGAAGAAAGTTATTAGCCCCGCTGTCAAGTAATGTAGTTTGTGGTCTTCTTTGACTTAGAATAATTTCCGTGTTTTTCGGACAAATTGGCTATGCGAATCTCTGTAAGAGTGAATATAGATTAAAACGTAAGACAGATAGAGGAAATCCGAAATAACCATTCGATAGAGAACAAGGTAATGAACATCTCAGCCAAGTTTGGTCCTGAAATATGCAGTTTGAAGAAAGTTATTAGCCTCGCTGTCAAGTAATGTAGTTTGTGGTCTTCTTTGACTTAGAATAATTTCCATGTTTTTCGGCCAAATTGGCTATGCGACTCTCTGTAAGAGTGAATATAGATTAAAACGTAAGACAGATAGAGGAAATCCGAAAAAAACATTCGATAGAGAACAAGGTAATGAACATCTCAGCCAAGTTTGGTCCTGAAATATGCAGTTTGAAGAAAGTTATTAGCCTCGCTGTCAAGTAATGTAGTTTGTGGTCTTCTTTGACTTAGAATAATTTCCGTGTTTTTCGGCCAAATTGGCTACGCGACTCTCTGTAAGAGTGAATATAGATTAAAAAGTAAGACAGATAGAGGAAATCCGAAATAACCATTCGATAGAACACAAGGTAATGAACATCTCAGCCAAGTTTGGTCCTGAAATATGCAGTTTGAAGAAAGTTATTAGCCTCGCTGTCAAGTAATGTAGTTTATGGTCTTCTTTGACTTAGAATAATTTCCATGTTTTTCGGCCAAATTGGCTACGCGACTCTCTGTAAGAGTGAATATAGATTAAAACGTAAGACAGATAGAGGAAATCCGAAATAACCATTCGATAGAACACAAGGTAATGAACATCTCAGCCAAGTTTGGTCCTGAAATATGCAGTTTGAAGAAAGTTATTAGCCTCGCTGTCAAGTAATGTAGTTTGTGGTCTTCTTTGACTTAGAATAATTTCCATGTTTTTCGGCCAAATTGGCTATGCGAATCTCTGTAAGAGTGAATATAGATTAAAACGTAAGACAGATAGAGGAAATCCGAAATAACCATTCGATAGAGAACAAGGTAATGAACATCTCAGCCAAGTTTGGTCCTGAAATATGCAGTTTGAAGAAAGTTATTAGCCTCGCTGTCAAGTAATGTAGTTTGTGGTCTTCTTTGACTTAGAATAATTTCCGTGTTTTTCGGCCAAATTGGCTACGCGACTCTCTGTAAGAGTGAATATAGATTAAAAAGTAAGACAGATAGAGGAAATCCGAAATAACCATTCGATAGAACACAAGGTAATGAACATCTCAGCCAAGTTTGGTCCTGAAATATGCAGTTTGAAGAAAGTTATTAGCCTCGCTGTCAAGTAATGTAGTTTGTGGTCTTCTTTGACTTAGAATAATTTCCATGTTTTTCGGCCAAATTGGCTATGCGACTCTCTGTAAGAGTGAATATAGATTAAAACGTAAGACAGATAGAGGAAATCCGAAATAACCATTCGATAGAGAACAAGGTAATGAACATCTCAGCCAAGTTTGGTCCTGAAATATGCAGTTTGAAGAAAGTTATTAGCCTCGCTGTCAAGCAATGTAGTTTGTGGTCTTCTTTGACTTAGAATAATTTCCGTGTTTTTCGGCCAAATTGGCTGTGCGACTCTCTGTAAGAGTGAATATAGATTAAAACGTAAGACAGATAGAGGAAATCCGAAATAACCATTCGATAGAGAACAAGGTAATGAACATCTCAGCCAAGTTTGGTCCTGAAATATGCAGTTTGAAGAAAGTTATTAGCCTCGCTGTCAAGTAATGTAGTTTGTGGTCTTCTTTGACTTAGAATAATTTCCGTGTTTTTCGGCCAAATTGGCTATGCGACTCTCTGTAAGAGTGAATATAGATTAAAACGTAAGACAGATAGAAGAAATCCGAAATAACCATTCGATAGAACACAAGGTAATGAACATCTCAGCTAAGTTTGGTCCTGAAATATGCAGTTTGAAGAAAGTTATTAGCCTCGCTGTCAAGTAATGTAGTTTGTGGTCTTCTTTGACTTAGAATAATTTCCATGTTTTTCGGCCAAATTGGCTACGCGACTCTCTGTAAGAGTGAATATAGACTAAAACGTAAGACAGATAGAGGAAATCCGAAATAACCATTCGATAGAACACAAGGTAATGAACATCTCAGCCAAGTTTGGTCCTGAAATATGCAGTTTGAAGAAAGTTATTAGCCTCGCTGTCAAGTAATGTAGTTTGTGGTCTTCTTTGACTTAGAATAATTTCCATGTTTTTCGGCCAAATTGGCTATGCGAATCTCTGTAAGAGTGAATATAGATTAAAACGTAAGACAGATAGAGGAAATCCGAAATAACCATTCGATAGAGAACAAGGTAATGAACATCTCAGCCAAGTTTGGTCCTGAAATATGCAGTTTGAAGAAAGTTATTAGCCTCGCTGTCAAGTAATGTAGTTTGTGGTCTTCTTTGACTTAGAATAATTTCCGTGTTTTTCGGCCAAATTGGCTACGCGACTCTCTGTAAGAGTGAATATAGATTAAAAAGTAAGACAGATAGAGGAAATCCGAAATAACCATTCGATAGAACACAAGGTAATGAACATCTCAGCCAAGTTTGGTCCTGAAATATGCAGTTTGAAGAAAGTTATTAGCCTCGCTGTCAAGTAATGTAGTTTGTGGTCTTCTTTGACTTAGAATAATTTCCATGTTTTTCGGCCAAATTGGCTATGCGACTCTCTGTAAGAGTGAATATAGATTAAAACGTAAGACAGATAGAGGAAATCCGAAATAACCATTCGATAGAGAACAAGGTAATGAACATCTCAGCCAAGTTTGGTCCTGAAATATGCAGTTTGAAGAAAGTTATTAGCCTCGCTGTCAAGCAATGTAGTTTGTGGTCTTCTTTGACTTAGAATAATTTCCGTGTTTTTCGGCCAAATTGGCTGTGCGAATCTCTGTAAGAGTGAATATAGATTAAAACGTAAGACAGATAGAGGAAATCCGAAATAACCATTCGATAGAGAACAAGGTAATGAACATCTCAGCCAAGTTTGGTCCTGAAATATGCAGTTTGAAGAAAGTTATTAGCCTCGCTGTCAAGTAATGTAGTTTGTGGTCTTCTTTGACTTAGAAAAATTTCCGTGTTTTTCGGCCAAATTGGCTATGCGACTCTCTGTAAGAGTGAATATAGATTAAAAAGTAAGACAGATAGAGGAAATCCGAAATAACCATTCGATAGAACACAAGGTAATGAACATCTCAGCCAAGTTTGGTCCTGAAATATGCAGTTTGAAGAAAGTTATTAGCCTCGCTGTCAAGTAATGTAGTTTGTGGTCTTCTTTGACTTAGAATAATTTCCATGTTTTTCGGCCAAATTGGCTATGCGAATCTCTGTAAGAGTGAATATAGATTAAAACGTAAGACAGATAGAGGAAATCCGAAATAACCATTCGATAGAGAACAAGGTAATGAACATCTCAGCCAAGTTTGGTCCTGAAATATGCAGTTTGAAGAAAGTTATTAGCCTCGCTGTCAAGTAATGTAGTTTGTGGTCTTCTTTGACTTAGAATAATTTCCGTGTTTTTCGGCCAAATTGGCTACGCGACTCTCTGTAAGAGTGAATATAGATTAAAAAGTAAGACAGATAGAGGAAATCCGAAATAACCATTCGATAGAACACAAGGTAATGAACATCTCAGCCAAGTTTGGTCCTGAAATATGCAGTTTGAAGAAAGTTATTAGCCTCGCTGTCAAGTAATGTAGTTTGTGGTCTTCTTTGACTTAGAATAATTTCCATGTTTTTCGGCCAAATTGGCTATGCGACTCTCTGTAAGAGTGAATATAGATTAAAACGTAAGACAGATAGAGGAAATCCGAAATAACCATTCGATAGAGAACAAGGTAATGAACATCTCAGCCAAGTTTGGTCCTGAAATATGCAGTTTGAAGAAAGTTATTAGCCTCGCTGTCAAGTAATGTAGTTTGTGGTCTTCTTTGACTTAGAATAATTTCCGTGTTTTTCGGCCAAATTGGCTACGCGACTCTCTGTAAGAGTGAATATAGATTAAAACGTAAGACAGATAGAGGAAATCCGAAATAACCATTCGATAGAACACAAGGTAATGAACATCTCAGCCAAGTTTGGTCCTGAAATATGCAGTTTGAAGAAAGTTATTAGCCTCGCTGTCAAGTAATGTAGTTTGTGGTCTTCTTTGACTTAGAATAATTTCCGTGTTTTTCGGCCAAATAGGCTGTGCGACTCTCTGTAAGAGTGAATATAGATTAAAACGTAAGACAGATAGAGGAAATCCGAAATAACCATTCGATAGAGAACAAGGTAATGAACATCTCAGCCAAGTTTGGTCCTGAAATATGCAGTTTGAAGAAAGTTATTAGCCTCGCTGTCAAGTAATGTAGTTTGTGGTCTTCTTTGACTTAGAATAATTTCCATGTTTTTCGGCCAAATTGGCTATGCGAATCTCTGTAAGAGTGAATATAGATTAAAACGTAAGACAGATAGAGGAAATCCGAAATAACCATTCGATAGAGAACAAGGTAATGAACATCTCAGCCAAGTTTGGTCCTGAAATATGCAGTTTGAAGAAAGTTATTAGCCTCGCTGTCAAGTAATGTAGTTTGTGGTCTTCTTTGACTTAGAATAATTTCCGTGTTTTTCGGCCAAATTGGCTACGCGACTCTCTGTAAGAGTGAATATAGATTAAAAAGTAAGACAGATAGAGGAAATCCGAAATAACCATTCGATAGAACACAAGGTAATGAACATCTCAGCCAAGTTTGGTCCTGAAATATGCAGTTTGAAGAAAGTTATTAGCCTCGCTGTCAAGTAATGTAGTTTGTGGTCTTCTTTGACTTAGAATAATTTCCATGTTTTTCGGCCAAATTGGCTATGCGACTCTCTGTAAGAGTGAATATAGATTAAAACGTAAGACAGATAGAGGAAATCCGAAATAACCATTCGATAGAGAACAAGGTAATGAACATCTCAGCCAAGTTTGGTCCTGAAATATGCAGTTTGAAGAAAGTTATTAGCCTCGCTGTCAAGCAATGTAGTTTGTGGTCTTCTTTGACTTAGAATAATTTCCGTGTTTTTCGGCCAAATTGGCTGTGCGACTCTCTGTAAGAGTGAATATAGATTAAAACGTAAGACAGATAGAGGAAATCCGAAATAACCATTCGATAGAGAACAAGGTAATGAACATCTCAGCCAAGTTTGGTCCTGAAATATGCAGTTTGAAGAAAGTTATTAGCCTCGCTGTCAAGTAATGTAGTTTGTGGTCTTCTTTGACTTAGAATAATTTCCGTGTTTTTCGGCCAAATTGGCTATGCGACTCTCTGTAAGAGTGAATATAGATTAAAAAGTAAGACAGATAGAGGAAATCCGAAATAACCATTCGATAGAACACAAGGTAATGAACATCTCAGCCAAGTTTGGTCCTGAAATATGCAGTTTGAAGAAAGTTATTAGCCTCGCTGTCAAGTAATGTAGTTTGTGGTCTTCTTTGACTTAGAATAATTTCCATGTTTTTCGGCCAAATTGGCTATGCGAATCTCTGTAAGAGTGAATATAGATTAAAACGTAAGACAGATAGAGGAAATCCGAAATAACCATTCGATAGAGAACAAGGTAATGAACATCTCAGCCAAGTTTGGTCCTGAAATATGCAGTTTGAAGAAAGTTATTAGCCTCGCTGTCAAGTAATGTAGTTTGTGGTCTTCTTTGACTTAGAATAATTTCCGTGTTTTTCGGCCAAATTGGCTACGCGACTCTCTGTAAGAGTGAATATAGACTAAAACGTAAGACAGATAGAGGAAATCCGAAATAACCATTCGATAGAGAACAAGGTAATGAACATCTCAGCCAAGTTTGGTCCTGAAATATGCAGTTTGAAGAAAGTTATTAGCCTCGCTGTCAAGTAATGTAGTTTGTGGTCTTCTTTGACTTAGAATAATTTCCGTGTTTTTCGGCCAAATTGGCTACGCGACTCTCTGTAAGAGTGAATATAGATTAAAAAGTAAGACAGATAGAGGAAATCCGAAATAACCATTCGATAGAACACAAGGTAATGAACATCTCAGCCAAGTTTGGTCCTGAAATATGCAGTTTGAAGAAAGTTATTAGCCTCGCTGTCAAGTAATGTAGTTTGTGGTCTTCTTTGACTTAGAATAATTTCCATGTTTTTCGGCCAAATTGGCTATGCGACTCTCTGTAAGAGTGAATATAGATTAAAACGTAAGACAGATAGAGGAAATCCGAAATAACCATTCGATAGAGAACAAGGTAATGAACATCTCAGCCAAGTTTGGTCCTGAAATATGCAGTTTGAAGAAAGTTATTAGCCTCGCTGTCAAGTAATGTAGTTTGTGGTCTTCTTTGACTTAGAATAATTTCCGTGTTTTTCGGCCAAATTGGCTACGCGACTCTCTGTAAGAGTGAATATAGATTAAAACGTAAGACAGATAGAGGAAATCCGAAATAACCATTCGATAGAACACAAGGTAATGAACATCTCAGCCAAGTTTGGTCCTGAAATATGCAGTTTGAAGAAAGTTATTAGCCTCGCTGTCAAGTAATGTAGTTTGTGGTCTTCTTTGACTTAGAATAATTTCCATGTTTTTCGGCCAAATTGGCTATGCGAATCTCTGTAAGAGTGAATATAGATTAAAACGTAAGACAGATAGAGGAAATCCGAAATAACCATTCGATAGAGAACAAGGTAATGAACATCTCAGCCAAGTTTGGTCCTGAAATATGCAGTTTGAAGAAAGTTATTAGCCTCGCTGTCAAGTAATGTAGTTTGTGGTCTTCTTTGACTTAGAATAATTTCCGTGTTTTTCGGCCAAATTGGCTACGCGACTCTCTGTAAGAGTGAATATAGATTAAAAAGTAAGACAGATAGAGGAAATCCGAAATAACCATTCGATAGAACACAAGGTAATGAACATCTCAGCCAAGTTTGGTCCTGAAATATGCAGTTTGAAGAAAGTTATTAGCCTCGCTGTCAAGTAATGTAGTTTGTGGTCTTCTTTGACTTAGAATAATTTCCATGTTTTTCGGCCAAATTGGCTATGCGACTCTCTGTAAGAGTGAATATAGATTAAAACGTAAGACAGATAGAGGAAATCCGAAATAACCATTCGATAGAGAACAAGGTAATGAACATCTCAGCCAAGTTTGGTCCTGAAATATGCAGTTTGAAGAAAGTTATTAGCCTCGCTGTCAAGCAATGTAGTTTGTGGTCTTCTTTGACTTAGAATAATTTCCGTGTTTTTCGGCCAAATTGGCTGTGCGACTCTCTGTAAGAGTGAATATAGATTAAAACGTAAGACAGATAGAGGAAATCCGAAATAACCATTCGATAGAGAACAAGGTAATGAACATCTCAGCCAAGTTTGGTCCTGAAATATGCAGTTTGAAGAAAGTTATTAGCCTCGCTGTCAAGTAATGTAGTTTGTGGTCTTCTTTGACTTAGAATAATTTCCGTGTTTTTCGGCCAAATTGGCTATGCGACTCTCTGTAAGAGTGAATATAGATTAAAAAGTAAGACAGATAGAGGAAATCCGAAATAACCATTCGATAGAACACAAGGTAATGAACATCTCAGCCAAGTTTGGTCCTGAAATATGCAGTTTGAAGAAAGTTATTAGCCTCGCTGTCAAGTAATGTAGTTTGTGGTCTTCTTTGACTTAGAATAATTTCCATGTTTTTCGGCCAAATTGGCTATGCGAATCTCTGTAAGAGTGAATATAGATTAAAACGTAAGACAGATAGAGGAAATCCGAAATAACCATTCGATAGAGAACAAGGTAATGAACATCTCAGCCAAGTTTGGTCCTGAAATATGCAGTTTGAAGAAAGTTATTAGCCTCGCTGTCAAGTAATGTAGTTTGTGGTCTTCTTTGACTTAGAATAATTTCCGTGTTTTTCGGCCAAATTGGCTACGCGACTCTCTGTAAGAGTGAATATAGATTAAAACGTAAGACAGATAGAGGAAATCCGAAATAACCATTCGATAGAGAACAAGGTAATGAACATCTCAGCCAAGTTTGGTCCTGAAATATGCAGTTTGAAGAAAGTTATTAGCCTCGCTGTCAAGTAATGTAGTTTGTGGTCTTCTTTGACTTAGAATAATTTCCGTGTTTTTCGGCCAAATTGGCTACGCGACTCTCTGTAAGAGTGAATATAGATTAAAACGTAAGACAGATAGAGGAAATCCGAAATAACCATTCGATAGAACACAAGGTAATGAACATCTCAGCCAAGTTTGGTCCTGAAATATGCAGTTTGAAGAAAGTTATTAGCCTCGCTGTCAAGTAATGTAGTTTGTGGTCTTCTTTGACTTAGAATAATTTCCGTGTTTTTCGGCCAAATTGGCTACGCGACTCTCTGTAAGAGTGAATATAGATTAAAAAGTAAGACAGATAGAGGAAATCCGAAATAACCATTCGATAGAACACAAGGTAATGAACATCTCAGCCAAGTTTGGTCCTTAAATATGCAGTTTGAAGAAAGTTATTAGCCTCGCTGTCAAGTAATGTAGTTTGTGGTCTTCTTTGACTTAGAATAATTTCAATGTTTTTCGGCCAAATTGGCTGTGCGAATCTCTGTAAGAGTTAATATAGATTAAAACGTAAGACAGATAGAGGAAATCCGAAATAACCATTCGATAGAGAACAAGGTAATGAACATCTCAGCCAAGTTTGGTCCTGAAATATGCAGTTTGAAGAAAGTTATTAGCCTCGCTGTCAAGTAATGTAGTTTGTGGTCTTCTTTGACTTAGAATAATTTCCGTGTTTTTCGGCCAAATTGGCTACGCGACTCTCTGTAAGAGTGAATATAGATTAAAAAGTAAGACAGATAGAGGAAATCCGAAATAACCATTCGATAGAACACAAGGTAATGAACATCTCAGCCAAGTTTGGTCCTGAAATATGCAGTTTGAAGAAAGTTATTAGCCTCGCTGTCAAGTAATGTAGTTTGTGGTCTTCTTTGACTTAGAATAATTTCCATGTTTTTCGGCCAAATTGGCAATGCGACTCTCTGTAAGAGTGAATATAGATTAAAACGTAAGACAGATAGAGGAAATCCGAAATAACCATTCGATAGAGAACAAGGTAATGAACATCTCAGCCAAGTTTGGTCCTGAAATATGCAGTTTGAAGAAAGTTATTAGCCTCGCTGTCAAGTAATGTAGTTTGTGGTCTTCTTTGACTTAGAATAATTTCCGTGTTTTTCGGCCAAATTGGCTACGCGACTCTCTGTAAGAGTGAATATAGATTAAAACGTAAGACAGATAGAGGAAATCCGAAATAACCATTCGATAGAGAACAAGATAATGAACATCTCAGCCAAGTTTGGTCCTGAAATATGCAGTTTGAAGAAAGTTATTAGCCTCGCTGTCAAGTAATGTAGTTTGTGGTCTTCTTTGACTTAGAATAATTTCCATGTTTTTCGGCCAAATTGGCTATGCGACTCTCTGTAAGAGTGAACATAGATTAAAACGTAAGACAGATAGAGGAAATCCGAAATAACCATTCGATAGAGAACAAGGTAATGAACATCTCAGCCAAGTTTGGTCCTGAAATATGCAGTTTGAAGAAAGTTATTAGCCTCGCTGTCAAGTAATGTAGTTTGTGGTCTTCTTTTACTTAGAATAATTTCCGTGTTTTTCGGCCAAATTGGCTACGCGACTCTCTGTAAGAGTGAATATAGATTAAAACGTAAGACAGATAAAGGAAATCCGAAATAACCATTCGATAGAACACAAGGTAATGAACATCTCAGCCAAGTTTGGTCCTGAAATATGCAGTTTGAAGAAAGTTATTAGCCTCGCTGTCAAGTAATGTAGTTTGTGGTCTTCTTTGACTTAGAATAATTTCCATGTTTTTCGGCCAAATTGGCTATGCGACTCTCTGTAAGAGTGAATATAGATTAAAACGTAAGACAGATAGAGGAAATCCGAAATAACCATTCGATAGAGAACAAGGTAATGAACATCTCAGCCAAGTTTGGTCCTGAAATATGCAGTTTGAAGAAAGTTATTAGCCTCGCTGTCAAGTAATGTAGTTTGTGGTCTTCTTTTACTTAGAATAATTTCCGTGTTTTTCGGCCAAATTGGCTACGCGACTCTCTGTAAGAGTGAATATAGATTAAAAAGTAAGACAGATAGAGGAAATCCGAAATAACCAGTCGATAGAACACAAGGTAATGAACATCTCAGCCAAGTTTGGTCCTGAAATATGCAGTTTGAAGAAAGTTATTAGCCTCGCTGTCAAGTAATGTAGTTTGTGGTATTCTTTGACTTAGAATAATTTCCGTGTTTTTCGGCCAAATTGGCTATGCGACTCTCTGTAAGAGTGAATATAGATTAAAACGTAAGACAGATAGAGGAAATCCGAAATAACCATTCGATAGAGAACAAGATAATGAACATCTCAGCCAAGTTTGGTCCTGAAATATGCAGTTTGAAGAAAGTTATTAGCCTCGCTGTCAAGTAATGTAGTTTGTGGTCTTCTTTGACTTAGAATAATTTCCATGTTTTTCGGCCAAATTGGCTATGCGACTCTCTGTAAGAGTGAATATAGATTAAAACGTAAGACAGATAGAGGAAATCCGAAATAACCATTCGATAGAGAACAAGGTAATGAACATCTCAGCCAAGTTTGGTCCTGAAATATGCAGTTTGAAGAAAGTTATTAGCCTCGCTGTCAAGTAATGTAGTTTGTGGTCTTCTTTTACTTAGAATAATGTCCGTGTTTTTCGGCCAAATTGGCTACGCGACTCTCTGTAAGAGTGAATATAGATTAAAACGTAAGACAGATAGATGAAATCCGAAATAACCATTCGATAGAACACAAGGTAATGAACATCTCAGCCAAGTTTGGTCCTGAAATATGCAGTTTGAAGAAAGTTATTAGCCTCGCTGTCAAGTAATGTAGTTTGTGGTCTTCTTTGACTTAGAATAATTTCCATGTTTTTCGGCCAAATTGGCTATGCGACTCTCTGTAAGAGTGAATATAGATTAAAACGTAAGACAGATAGAGGAAATCCGAAATAACCATTCGATAGAGAACAAGGTAATGAACATCTCAGCCAAGTTTGGTCCTGAAATATGCAGTTTGAAGAAAGTTATTAGCCTCGCTGTCAAGTAATGTAGTTTGTGGTCTTCTTTGACTTAGAATAATGTCCGTGTTTTTCGGCCAAATTGGCTACGCGACTCTCTGTAACAGTGAATATAGGTTAAAAAGTAAGACAGATAGAGGAAATCCGAAATAACCATTCGATAGAGAACAAGGTAATGAACATCTCAGCCAAGTTTGGTCCTGAAATATGCAGTTTGAAGAAAGTTATTAGCCTCGCTGTCAAGTAATGTAGTTTGTGGTCTTCTTTGACTTAGAATAATTTCCGTGTTTTTCGGCCAAATTGGCTACGCGACTCTCTGTAAGAGTGAATATAGATTAAAAAGTAAGACAGATAGATGAAATCCGAAATAACCATTCGATAGAGAACAAGGTAATGAACATCTCAGCCAAGTTTGGTCCTGAAATATGCAGTTTGAAGAAAGTTATTAGCCTCGCTGTCAAGTAATGTAGTTTGTGGTCTTCTTTGACTTAGAATAATTTCCATGTTTTTCGGCCAAATTGGCTATGCGACTCTCTGTAAGAGTGAATATAGATTAAAACGTAAGACAGATAGAGGAAATCCGAAATAACCATTCGATAGAGAACAAGGTAATGAACATCTCAGCCAAGTTTGGTCCTGAAATATGCAGTTTGAAGAAAGTTATTAGCCTCGCTGTCAAGTAATGTAGTTTGTGGTCTTCTTTGACTTAGAATAATTTCCGTGTTTTTCGGCCAAATTGGCTACGCGACTCTCTGTAAGAGTGAATATAGATTAAAAAGTAAGACCGATAGAGGAAATCCGAAATAACCATTCGATAGAACACAAGGTAATGAACATCTCAGCCAAGTTTGGTCCTGAAATATGCAGTTTGAAGAAAGTTATTAGCCTCGCTGTCAAGTAATGTAGTTTGTGGTCTTCTTTGACTTAGAATAATTTCCATGTTTTTCGGCCAAATTGGCTATGCGAATCTCTGTAAGAGTGAATATAGATTAAAACGTAAGACAGATAGAGGAAATCCGAAATAACCATTCGATAGAGAACAAGGTAATGAACATCTCAGCCAAGTTTGGTCCTGAAATATGCAGTTTGAAGAAAGTTATTAGCCTCGCTGTCAAGTAATGTAGTTTGTGGTCTTCTTTGACTTAGAATAATTTCCATGTTTTTCGGCCAAATTGGCTACGCGACTCTCTGTAAGAGTGAATATAGATTAAAAAGTAAGACAGATAGAGGAAATCCGAAATAACCATTCGATAGAACACAAGGTAATGAACATCTCAGCCAAGTTTGGTCCTGAAATATGCAGTTTGAAGAAAGTTATTAGCCTCGCTGTCAAGAAATGTAGTTTGTGGTCTTCTTTGACTTAGAATAATTTCCATGTTTTTCGGCCAAATTGGCTATGCGACTCTCTGTAAGAGTGAATATAGATTAAAACGTAAGACAGATAGAGGAAATCCGAAATAACCATTCGATAGAACACAAGGTAATGAACATCTCAGCCAAGTTTGGTCCTGAAATATGCAGTTTGAAGAAAGTTATTAGCCTCGCTGTCAAGTAATGTAGTTTGTGGTCTTCTTTGACTTAGAATAATTTCCGTGTTTTTCGGCCAAATTGGCTATGCGACTCTCTGTAAGAGTGAATATAGATTAAAACGTAAGACAGATAGAGGAAATCCGAAATAACCATTCGATAGAGAACAAGATAATGAACATCTCAGCCAAGTTTGGTCCTGAAATATGCAGTTTGAAGAAAGTTATTAGCCTCGCTGTCAAGTAATGTAGTTTGTGGTCTTCTTTGACTTAGAATAATTTCCATGTTTTTCGGCCAAATTGGCTATGCGACTCTCTGTAAGAGTGAATATAGATTAAAACGTAAGACAGATAGAGGAAATCCGAAATAACCATTCGATAGAGAACAAGGTAATGAACATCTCAGCCAAGTTTGGTCCTGAAATATGCAGTTTGAAGAAAGTTATTAGCCTCGCTGTCAAGTAATGTAGTTTGTGGTCTTCTTTTACTTAGAATAATTTCCGTGTTTTTCGGCCAAATTGGCTACGCGACTCTCTGTAAGAGTGAATATAGATTAAAACGTAAGACAGATAGAGGAAATCCGAAATAACCATTCGATAGAACACAAGGTAATGAACATCTCAGCCAAGTTTGGTCCTGAAATATGCAGTTTGAAGAAAGTTATTAGCCTCGCTGTCAAGTAATGTAGTTTGTGGTCTTCTTTGACTTAGAATAATTTCCATGTTTTTCGGCCAAATTGGCTATGCGACTCTCTGTAAGAGTGAATATAGATTAAAACGTAAGACAGATAGAGGAAATCCGAAATAACCATTCGATAGAGAACAAGGTAATGAACATCTCAGCCAAGTTTGGTCCTGAAATATGCAGTTTGAAGAAAGTTATTAGCCTCGCTGTCAAGTAATGTAGTTTGTGGTCTTCTTTGACTTAGAATAATTTCCGTGTTTTTCGGCCAAATTGGCTACGCGACTCTCTGTAAGAGTGAATATAGATTAAAACGTAAGACAGATAGAGGAAATCCGAAATAACCATTCGATAGAGAACAAGGTAATGAACATCTCAGCCAAGTTTGGTCCTGAAATATGCAGTTTGAAGAAAGTTATTAGCCTCGCTGTCAAGTAATGTAGTTTGTGGTCTTCTTTGACTTAGAATAATTTCCGTGTTTTTCGGCCAAATTGGCTATGCGACTCTCTGTAAGAGTGAATATAGATTAAAACGTAAGACAGATAGAGGAAATCCGAAATAACCATTCGATAGAGAACAAGATAATGAACATCTCAGCCAAGTTTGGTCCTGAAATATGCAGTTTGAAGAAAGTTATTAGCCTCGCTGTCAAGTAATGTAGTTTGTGGTCTTCTTTGACTTAGAATAATTTCCATGTTTTTCGGCCAAATTGGCTATGCGACTCTCTGTAAGAGTGAATATAGATTAAAACGTAAGACAGATAGAGGAAATCCGAAATAACCATTCGATAGAGAACAAGGTAATGAACATCTCAGCCAAGTTTGGTCCTGAAATATGCAGTTTGAAGAAAGTTATTAGCCTCGCTGTCAAGTAATGTAGTTTGTGGTCTTCTTTTACTTAGAATAATGTCCGTGTTTTTCGGCCAAATTGGCTACGCGACTCTCTGTAAGAGTGAATATAGATTAAAACGTAAGACAGATAGATGAAATCCGAAATAACCATTCGATAGAACACAAGGTAATGAACATCTCAGCCAAGTTTGGTCCTGAAATATGCAGTTTGAAGAAAGTTATTAGCCTCGCTGTCAAGTAATGTAGTTTGTGGTCTTCTTTGACTTAGAATAATTTCCATGTTTTTCGGCCAAATTGGCTATGCGACTCTCTGTAAGAGTGAATATAGATTAAAACGTAAGACAGATAGAGGAAATCCGAAATAACCATTCGATAGAGAACAAGGTAATGAACATCTCAGCCAAGTTTGGTCCTGAAATATGCAGTTTGAAGAAAGTTATTAGCCTCGCTGTCAAGTAATGTAGTTTGTGGTCTTCTTTGACTTAGAATAATGTCCGTGTTTTTCGGCCAAATTGGCTACGCGACTCTCTGTAAGAGTGAATATAGATTAAAAAGTAAGACAGATAGAGGAAATCCGAAATAACCATTCGATAGAGAACAAGGTAATGAACATCTCAGCCAAGTTTGGTCCTGAAATATGCAGTTTGAAGAAAGTTATTAGCCTCGCTGTCAAGTAATGTAGTTTGTGGTCTTCTTTGACTTAGAATAATTTCCGTGTTTTTCGGCCAAATTGGCTACGCGACTCTCTGTAAGAGTGAATATAGATTAAAAAGTAAGACAGATAGATGAAATCCGAAATAACCATTCGATAGAGAACAAGGTAATGAACATCTCAGCCAAGTTTGGTCCTGAAATATGCAGTTTGAAGAAAGTTATTAGCCTCGCTGTCAAGTAATGTAGTTTGTGGTCTTCTTTGACTTAGAATAATTTCCATGTTTTTCGGCCAAATTGGCTATGCGACTCTCTGTAAGAGTGAATATAGATTAAAACGTAAGACAGATAGAGGAAATCCGAAATAACCATTCGATAGAGAACAAGGTAATGAACATCTCAGCCAAGTTTGGTCCTGAAATATGCAGTTTGAAGAAAGTTATTAGCCTCGCTGTCAAGTAATGTAGTTTGTGGTCTTCTTTGACTTAGAATAATTTCCGTGTTTTTCGGCCAAATTGGCTACGCGACTCTCTGTAAGAGTGAATATAGATTAAAAAGTAAGACCGATAGAGGAAATCCGAAATAACCATTCGATAGAACACAAGGTAATGAACATCTCAGCCAAGTTTGGTCCTGAAATATGCAGTTTGAAGAAAGTTATTAGCCTCGCTGTCAAGTAATGTAGTTTGTGGTCTTCTTTGACTTAGAATAATTTCCATGTTTTTCGGCCAAATTGGCTATGCGAATCTCTGTAAGAGTGAATATAGATTAAAACGTAAGACAGATAGAGGAAATCCGAAATAACCATTCGATAGAGAACAAGGTAATGAACATCTCAGCCAAGTTTGGTCCTGAAATATGCAGTTTGAAGAAAGTTATTAGCCTCGCTGTCAAGTAATGTAGTTTGTGGTCTTCTTTGACTTAGAATAATTTCCATGTTTTTCGGCCAAATTGGCTACGCGACTCTCTGTAAGAGTGAATATAGATTAAAAAGTAAGACAGATAGAGGAAATCCGAAATAACCATTCGATAGAACACAAGGTAATGAACATCTCAGCCAAGTTTGGTCCTGAAATATGCAGTTTGAAGAAAGTTATTAGCCTCGCTGTCAAGAAATGTAGTTTGTGGTCTTCTTTGACTTAGAATAATTTCCATGTTTTTCGGCCAAATTGGCTATGCGACTCTCTGTAAGAGTGAATATAGATTAAAACGTAAGACAGATAGAGGAAATCCGAAATAACCATTCGATAGAACACAAGGTAATGAACATCTCAGCCAAGTTTGGTCCTGAAATATGCAGTTTGAAGAAAGTTATTAGCCTCGCTGTCAAGTAATGTAGTTTGTGGTCTTCTTTGACTTAGAATAATTTCCGTGTTTTTCGGCCAAATTGGCTATGCGACTCTCTGTAAGAGTGAATATAGATTAAAACGTAAGACAGATAGAGGAAATCCGAAATAACCATTCGATAGAGAACAAGGTAATGAACATCTCAGCCAAGTTTGGTCCTGAAATATGCAGTTTGAAGAAAGTTATTAGCCTCGCTGTCAAGTAATGTAGTTTGTGGTCTTCTTTGACTTAGAATAATTTCCGTGTTTTTCGGCCAAATTGGCTATGCGACTCTCTGTAAGAGTGAATATAGATTAAAACGTAAGACAGATAGAGGAAATCCGAAATAACCATTCGATAGAGAACAAGATAATGAACATCTCAGCCAAGTTTGGTCCTGAAATATGCAGTTTGAAGAAAGTTATTAGCCTCGCTGTCAAGTAATGTAGTTTGTGGTCTTCTTTGACTTAGAATAATTTCCATGTTTTTCGGCCAAATTGGCTATGCGACTCTCTGTAAGAGTGAATATAGATTAAAACGTAAGACAGATAGAGGAAATCCGAAATAACCATTCGATAGAGAACAAGGTAATGAACATCTCAGCCAAGTTTGGTCCTGAAATATGCAGTTTGAAGAAAGTTATTAGCCTCGCTGTCAAGTAATGTAGTTTGTGGTCTTCTTTTACTTAGAATAATGTCCGTGTTTTTCGGCCAAATTGGCTACGCGACTCTCTGTAAGAGTGAATATAGATTAAAACGTAAGACAGATAGATGAAATCCGAAATAACCATTCGATAGAACACAAGGTAATGAACATCTCAGCCAAGTTTGGTCCTGAAATATGCAGTTTGAAGAAAGTTATTAGCCTCGCTGTCAAGTAATGTAGTTTGTGGTCTTCTTTGACTTAGAATAATTTCCATGTTTTTCGGCCAAATTGGCTATGCGACTCTCTGTAAGAGTGAATATAGATTAAAACGTAAGACAGATAGAGGAAATCCGAAATAACCATTCGATAGAGAACAAGGTAATGAACATCTCAGCCAAGTTTGGTCCTGAAATATGCAGTTTGAAGAAAGTTATTAGCCTCGCTGTCAAGTAATGTAGTTTGTGGTCTTCTTTGACTTAGAATAATGTCCGTGTTTTTCGGCCAAATTGGCTACGCGACTCTCTGTAAGAGTGAATATAGATTAAAAAGTAAGACAGATAGAGGAAATCCGAAATAACCATTCGATAGAGAACAAGGTAATGAACATCTCAGCCAAGTTTGGTCCTGAAATATGCAGTTTGAAGAAAGTTATTAGCCTCGCTGTCAAGTAATGTAGTTTGTGGTCTTCTTTGACTTAGAATAATTTCCGTGTTTTTCGGCCAAATTGGCTACGCGACTCTCTGTAAGAGTGAATATAGATTAAAAAGTAAGACAGATAGATGAAATCCGAAATAACCATTCGATAGAGAACAAGGTAATGAACATCTCAGCCAAGTTTGGTCCTGAAATATGCAGTTTGAAGAAAGTTATTAGCCTCGCTGTCAAGTAATGTAGTTTGTGGTCTTCTTTGACTTAGAATAATTTCCATGTTTTTCGGCCAAATTGGCTATGCGACTCTCTGTAAGAGTGAATATAGATTAAAACGTAAGACAGATAGAGGAAATCCGAAATAACCATTCGATAGAGAACAAGGTAATGAACATCTCAGCCAAGTTTGGTCCTGAAATATGCAGTTTGAAGAAAGTTATTAGCCTCGCTGTCAAGTAATGTAGTTTGTGGTCTTCTTTGACTTAGAATAATTTCCGTGTTTTTCGGCCAAATTGGCTACGCGACTCTCTGTAAGAGTGAATATAGATTAAAAAGTAAGACCGATAGAGGAAATCCGAAATGACCATTCGATAGAGAACAAGGTAATGAACATCTCAGCCAAGTTTGGTCCTGAAATATGCAGTTTGAAGAAAGTTATTAGCCTCGCTGTCAAGTAATGTAGTTTGTGGTCTTCTTTGACTTAGAATAATTTCCGTGTTTTTCGGCCAAATTGGCTACGCGACTCTCTGTAAGAGTGAATATAGATTAAAACGTAAGACAGATAGAGGAACTCCGAAATAACCATTCGATAGAACACAAGGTAATGAACATCTCAGCCAAGTTTGGTCCTGAAATATGCAGTTTGAAGAAAGTTATTAGCCTCGCTGTCAAGTAATGTAGTTTGTGGTCTTCTTTGACTTAGAATAATTTCCATGTTTTTCGGCCAAATTGGCTATGCGAATCTCTGTAAGAGTGAATATAGATTAAAACGTAAGACAGATAGAGGAAATCCGAAATAACCATTCGATAGAGAACAAGGTAATGAACATCTCAGCCAAGTTTGGTCCTGAAATATGCAGTTTGAAGAAAGTTATTAGCCTCGCTGTCAAGTAATGTAGTTTGTGGTCTTCTTTGACTTAGAATAATTTCCATGTTTTTCGGCCAAATTGGCTACGCGACTCTCTGTAAGAGTGAATATAGATTAAAAAGTAAGACAGATAGAGGAAATCCGAAATAACCATTCGATAGAACACAAGGTAATGAACATCTCAGCCAAGTTTGGTCCTGAAATATGCAGTTTGAAGAAAGTTATTAGCCTCGCTGTCAAGAAATGTAGTTTGTGGTCTTCTTTGACTTAGAATAATTTCCATGTTTTTCGGCCAAATTGGCTATGCGACTCTCTGTAAGACTGAATATAGATTAAAACGTAAGACAGATAGAGGAAATCCGAAATAACCATTCGATAGAGAACAAGGTAATGAACATCTCAGCCAAGTTTGGTCCTGAAATATGCAGTTTGAAGAAAGTTATTAGCCTCGCTGTCAAGTAATGTAGTTTGTGGTCTTCTTTGACTTAGAATAATTTCCGTGTTTTTCGGCCAAATTGGCTATGCGACTCTCTGTAAGAGTGAATATAGATTAAAACGTAAGACAGATAGAGGAAATCCGAAATAACCATTCGATAGAGAACAAGATAATGAACATCTCAGCCAAGTTTGGTCCTGAAATATGCAGTTTGAAGAAAGTTATTAGCCTCGCTGTCAAGTAATGTAGTTTGTGGTCTTCTTTGACTTAGAATAATTTCCATGTTTTTCGGCCAAATTGGCTATGCGACTCTCTGTAAGAGTGAATATAGATTAAAACGTAAGACAGATAGAGGAAATCCGAAATAACCATTCGATAGAGAACAAGGTAATGAACATCTCAGCCAAGTTTGGTCCTGAAATATGCAGTTTGAAGAAAGTTATTAGCCTCGCTGTCAAGTAATGTAGTTTGTGGTCTTCTTTTACTTAGAATAATTTCCGTGTTTTTCGGCCAAATTGGCTACGCGACTCTCTGTAAGAGTGAATATAGATTAAAACGTAAGACAGATAGAGGAAATCCGAAATAACCATTCGATAGAACACAAGGTAATGAACATCTCAGCCAAGTTTGGTCCTGAAATATGCAGTTTGAAGAAAGTTATTAGCCTCGCTGTCAAGTAATGTAGTTTGTGGTCTTCTTTGACTTAGAATAATTTCCATGTTTTTCGGCCAAATTGGCTATGCGACTCTCTGTAAGAGTGAATATAGATTAAAACGTAAGACAGATAGAGGAAATCCGAAATAACCATTCGATAGAGAACAAGGTAATGAACATCTCAGCCAAGTTTGGTCCTGAAATATGCAGTTTGAAGAAAGTTATTAGCCTCGCTGTCAAGTAATGTAGTTTGTGGTCTTCTTTGACTTAGAATAATTTCCGTGTTTTTCGGCCAAATTGGCTACGCGACTCTCTGTAAGAGTGAATATAGATTAAAACGTAAGACAGATAGAGGAAATCCGAAATAACCATTCGATAGAGAACAAGGTAATGAACATCTCAGCCAAGTTTGGTCCTGAAATATGCAGTTTGAAGAAAGTTATTAGCCTCGCTGTCAAGTAATGTAGTTTGTGGTCTTCTTTGACTTAGAATAATTTCCGTGTTTTTCGGCCAAATTGGCTATGCGACTCTCTGTAAGAGTGAATATAGATTAAAACGTAAGACAGATAGAGGAAATCCGAAATAACCATTCGATAGAGAACAAGATAATGAACATCTCAGCCAAGTTTGGTCCTGAAATATGCAGTTTGAAGAAAGTTATTAGCCTCGCTGTCAAGTAATGTAGTTTGTGGTCTTCTTTGACTTAGAATAATTTCCATGTTTTTCGGCCAAATTGGCTATGCGACTCTCTGTAAGAGTGAATATAGATTAAAACGTAAGACAGATAGAGGAAATCCGAAATAACCATTCGATAGAGAACAAGGTAATGAACATCTCAGCCAAGTTTGGTCCTGAAATATGCAGTTTGAAGAAAGTTATTAGCCTCGCTGTCAAGTAATGTAGTTTGTGGTCTTCTTTTACTTAGAATAATTTCCGTGTTTTTCGGCCAAATTGGCTACGCGACTCTCTGTAAGAGTGAATATAGATTAAAACGTAAGACAGATAGAGGAAATCCGAAATAACCATTCGATAGAGAACAAGGTAATGAACATCTCAGCCAAGTTTGGTCCTGAAATATGCAGTTTGAAGAAAGTTATTAGCCTCGCTGTCAAGTAATGTAGTTTGTGGTCTTCTTTGACTTAGAATAATTTCCGTGTTTTTCGGCCAAATTGGCTATGCGACTCTCTGTAAGAGTGAATATAGATTAAAACGTAAGACAGATAGAGGAAATCCGAAATAACCATTCGATAGAGAACAAGATAATGAACATCTCAGCCAAGTTTGGTCCTGAAATATGCAGTTTGAAGAAAGTTATTAGCCTCGCTGTCAAGTAATGTAGTTTGTGGTCTTCTTTGACTTAGAATAATTTCCATGTTTTTCGGCCAAATTGGCTATGCGACTCTCTGTAAGAGTGAATATAGATTAAAACGTAAGACAGATAGAGGAAATCCGAAATAACCATTCGATAGAGAACAAGGTAATGAACATCTCAGCCAAGTTTGGTCCTGAAATATGCAGTTTGAAGAAAGTTATTAGCCTCGCTGTCAAGTAATGTAGTTTGTGGTCTTCTTTGACTTAGAATAATTTCCGTGTTTTTCGGCCAAATTGGCTACGCGACTCTCTGTAAGAGTGAATATAGATTAAAACGTAAGACAGATAGAGGAAATCCGAAATAACCATTCGATAGAACACAAGGTAATGAACATCTCAGCCAAGTTTGGTCCTGAAATATGCAGTTTGAAGAAAGTTATTAGCCTCGCTGTCAAGTAATGTAGTTTGTGGTCTTCTTTGACTTAGAATAATTTCCATGTTTTTCGGCCAAATTGGCTATGCGACTCTCTGTAAGAGTGAATATAGATTAAAACGTAAGACAGATAGAGGAAATCCGAAATAACCATTCGATAGAGAACAAGGTAATGAACATCTCAGCCAAGTTTGGTCCTGAAATATGCAGTTTGAAGAAAGTTAGTAGCCTCGCTGTCAAGTAATGTAGTTTGTGGTCTTCTTTGACTTAGAATAATTTCCGTGTTTTTCGGCCAAATTGGCTACGCGACTCTCTGTAAGAGTGAATATAGATTAAAACGTAAGACAGATAGAGGAAATCCGAAATAACCATTCGATAGAGAACAAGGTAATGAACATCTCAGCCAAGTTTGGTCCTGAAATATGCAGTTTGAAGAAAGTTATTAGCCTCGCTGTCAAGTAATGTAGTTTGTGGTCTTCTTTGACTTAGAATAATTTCCGTGTTTTTCGGCCAAATTGGCTATGCGACTCTCTGTAAGAGTGAATATAGATTAAAACGTAAGACAGATAGAGGAAATCCGAAATAACCATTCGATAGAGAACAAGATAATGAACATCTCAGCCAAGTTTGGTCCTGAAATATGCAGTTTGAAGAAAGTTATTAGCCTCGCTGTCAAGTAATGTAGTTTGTGGTCTTCTTTGACTTAGAATAATTTCCATGTTTTTCGGCCAAATTGGCTATGCGACTCTCTGTAAGAGTGAATATAGATTAAAACGTAAGACAGATAGAGGAAATCCGAAATAACCATTCGATAGAGAACAAGGTAATGAACATCTCAGCCAAGTTTGGTCCTGAAATATGCAGTTTGAAGAAAGTTATTAGCCTCGCTGTCAAGTAATGTAGTTTGTGGTCTTCTTTTACTTAGAATAATTTCCGTGTTTTTCGGCCAAATTGGCTACGCGACTCTCTGTAAGAGTGAATATAGATTAAAACGTAAGACAGATAGAGGAAATCCGAAATAACCATTCGATAGAGAACAAGGTAATGAACATCTCAGCCAAGTTTGGTCCTGAAATATGCAGTTTGAAGAAAGTTATTAGCCTCGCTGTCAAGTAATGTAGTTTGTGGTCTTCTTTTACTTAGAATAATTTCCGTGTTTTTCGGCCAAATTGGCTACGCGACTCTCTGTAAGAGTGAATATAGATTAAAACGTAAGACAGATAGAGGAAATCCGAAATAACCATTCGATAGAGAACAAGATAATGAACATCTCAGCCAAGTTTGGTCCTGAAATATGCAGTTTGAAGAAAGTTATTAGCCTCGCTGTCAAGTAATGTAGTTTGTGGTCTTCTTTGACTTAGAATAATTTCCGTGTTTTTCGGCCAAATTGGCTATGCGACTCTCTGTAAGAGTGAATATAGATTAAAACGTCAGACAGATAGAGGAAATCCGAAATAACCATTCGATAGAGAACAAGATAATGAACATCTCAGCCAAGTTTGGTCCTGAAATATGCAGTTTGAAGAAAGTTATTAGCCTCGCTGTCAAGTAATGTAGTTTGTGGTCTTCTTTGACTTAGAATAATTTCCATGTTTTTCGGCCAAATTGGCTATGCGACTCTCTGTAAGAGTGAATATAGATTAAAACGTAAGACAGATAGAGGAAATCCGAAATAACCATTCGATAGAGAACAAGGTAATGAACATCTCAGCCAAGTTTGGTCCTGAAATATGCAGTTTGAAGAAAGTTATTAGCCTCGCTGTCAAGTAATGTAGTTTGTGGTCTTCTTTTACTTAGAATAATTTCCGTGTTTTTCGGCCAAATTGGCTACGCGACTCTCTGTAAGAGTGAATATAGATTAAAACGTAAGACAGATAGAGGAAATCCGAAATAACCATTCGATAGAACACAAGGTAATGAACATCTCAGCCAAGTTTGGTCCTGAAATATGCAGTTTGAAGAAAGTTATTAGCCTCGCTGTCAAGTAATGTAGTTTGTGGTCTTCTTTGACTTAGAATAATTTCCATGTTTTTCGGCCAAATTGGCTATGCGACTCTCTGTAAGAGTGAATATAGATTAAAACGTAAGACAGATAGAGGAAATCCGAAATAACCATTCGATAGAGAACAAGGTAATGAACATCTCAGCCAAGTTTGGTCCTGAAATATGCAGTTTGAAGAAAGTTATTAGCCTCGCTGTCAAGTAATGTAGTTTGTGGTCTTCTTTGACTTAGAATAATTTCCGTGTTTTTCGGCCAAATTGGCTACGCGACTCTCTGTAAGAGTGAATATAGATTAAAACGTAAGACAGATAGAGGAAATCCGAAATAACCATTCGATAGAACACAAGGTAATGAACATCTCAGCCAAGTTTGGTCCTGAAATATGCAGTTTGAAGAAAGTTATTAGCCTCGCTGTCAAGTAATGTAGTTTGTGGTCTTCTTTGACTTAGAATAATTTCCGTGTTTTTCGGCCAAATTGGCTACGCGACTCTCTGTAAGAGTGAATATAGATTAAAAAGTAAGACAGATAGAGGAAATCCGAAATAACCATTCGATAGAACACAAGGTAATGAACATCTCAGCCAAGTTTGGTCCTGAAATATGCAGTTTGAAGAAAGTTATTAGCCTCGCTGTCAAGTAATGTAGTTTGTGGTCTTCTTTGACTTAGAATAATTTCCATGTTTTTCGGCCAAATTGGCTATGCGACTCTCTGTAAGAGTGAATATAGATTAAAACGTAAGACAGATAGAGGAAATCCGAAATAACCATTCGATAGAGAACAAGGTAATGAACATCTCAGCCAAGTTTGGTCCTGAAATATGCAGTTTGAAGAAAGTTATTAGCCTCGCTGTCAAGTAATGTAGTTTGTGGTCTTCTTTGACTTAGAATAATTTCCATGTTTTTCGGCCAAATTGGCTATGCGACTCTCTGTAAGACTGAATATAGATTAAAACGTAAGACAGATAGAGGAAATCCGAAATAACCATTCGATAGAGAACAAGGTAATGAACATCTCAGCCAAGTTTGGTCCTGAAATATGCAGTTTGAAGAAAGTTATTAGCCTCGCTGTCAAGTAATGTAGTTTGTGGTCTTCTTTGACTTAGAATAATTTCCGTGTTTTTCGGCCAAATTGGCTATGCGACTCTCTGTAAGAGTGAATATAGATTAAAACGTAAGACAGATAGAGGAAATCCGAAATAACCATTCGATAGAGAACAAGATAATGAACATCTCAGCCAAGTTTGGTCCTGAAATATGCAGTTTGAAGAAAGTTATTAGCCTCGCTGTCAAGTAATGTAGTTTGTGGTCTTCTTTGACTTAGAATAATTTCCATGTTTTTCGGCCAAATTGGCTATGCGACTCTCTGTAAGAGTGAATATAGATTAAAACGTAAGACAGATAGAGGAAATCCGAAATAACCATTCGATAGAGAACAAGGTAATGAACATCTCAGCCAAGTTTGGTCCTGAAATATGCAGTTTGAAGAAAGTTATTAGCCTCGCTGTCAAGTAATGTAGTTTGTGGTCTTCTTTTACTTAGAATAATTTCCGTGTTTTTCGGCCAAATTGGCTACGCGACTCTCTGTAAGAGTGAATATAGATTAAAACGTAAGACAGATAGAGGAAATCCGAAATAACCATTCGATAGAACACAAGGTAATGAACATCTCAGCCAAGTTTGGTCCTGAAATATGCAGTTTGAAGAAAGTTATTAGCCTCGCTGTCAAGTAATGTAGTTTGTGGTCTTCTTTGACTTAGAATAATTTCCATGTTTTTCGGCCAAATTGGCTATGCGACTCTCTGTAAGAGTGAATATAGATTAAAACGTAAGACAGATAGAGGAAATCCGAAATAACCATTCGATAGAGAACAAGGTAATGAACATCTCAGCCAAGTTTGGTCCTGAAATATGCAGTTTGAAGAAAGTTATTAGCCTCGCTGTCAAGTAATGTAGTTTGTGGTCTTCTTTGACTTAGAATAATTTCCGTGTTTTTCGGCCAAATTGGCTACGCGACTCTCTGTAAGAGTGAATATAGATTAAAACGTAAGACAGATAGAGGAAATCCGAAATAACCATTCGATAGAACACAAGGTAATGAACATCTCAGCCAAGTTTGGTCCTGAAATATGCAGTTTGAAGAAAGTTATTAGCCTCGCTGTCAAGTAATGTAGTTTGTGGTCTTCTTTGACTTAGAATAATTTCCGTGTTTTTCGGCCAAATTGGCTACGCGACTCTCTGTAAGAGTGAATATAGATTAAAACGTAAGACAGATAGAGGAAATCCGAAATAACCATTCGATAGAACACAAGGTAATGAACATCTCAGCCAAGTTTGGTCCTGAAATATGCAGTTTGAAGAAAGTTATTAGCCTCGCTGTCAAGTAATGTAGTTTGTGGTCTTCTTTGACTTAGAATAATTTCCGTGTTTTTCGGCCAAATTGGCTACGCGACTCTCTGTAAGAGTGAATATAGATTAAAAAGTAAGACAGATAGAGGAAATCCGAAATAACCATTCGATAGAACACAAGGTAATGAACATCTCAGCCAAGTTTGGTCCTGAAATATGCAGTTTGAAGAAAGTTATTAGCCTCGCTGTCAAGTAATGTAGTTTGTGGTCTTCTTTGACTTAGAATAATTTCCATGTTTTTCGGCCAAATTGGCTATGCGACTCTCTGTAAGAGTGAATATAGATTAAAACGTAAGACAGATAGAGGAAATCCGAAATAACCATTCGATAGAGAACAAGGTAATGAACATCTCAGCCAAGTTTGGTCCTGAAATATGCAGTTTGAAGAAAGTTATTAGCCTCGCTGTCAAGTAATGTAGTTTGTGGTCTTCTTTGACTTAGAATAATTTCCATGTTTTTCGGCCAAATTGGCTATGCGACTCTCTGTAAGACTGAATATAGATTAAAACGTAAGACAGATAGAGGAAATCCGAAATAACCATTCGATAGAGAACAAGGTAATGAACATCTCAGCCAAGTTTGGTCCTGAAATATGCAGTTTGAAGAAAGTTATTAGCCTCGCTGTCAAGTAATGTAGTTTGTGGTCTTCTTTGACTTAGAATAATTTCCGTGTTTTTCGGCCAAATTGGCTATGCGACTCTCTGTAAGAGTGAATATAGATTAAAACGTAAGACAGATAGAGGAAATCCGAAATAACCATTCGATAGAGAACAAGATAATGAACATCTCAGCCAAGTTTGGTCCTGAAATATGCAGTTTGAAGAAAGTTATTAGCCTCGCTGTCAAGTAATGTAGTTTGTGGTCTTCTTTGACTTAGAATAATTTCCATGTTTTTCGGCCAAATTGGCTATGCGACTCTCTGTAAGAGTGAATATAGATTAAAACGTAAGACAGATAGAGGAAATCCGAAATAACCATTCGATAGAGAACAAGGTAATGAACATCTCAGCCAAGTTTGGTCCTGAAATATGCAGTTTGAAGAAAGTTATTAGCCTCGCTGTCAAGTAATGTAGTTTGTGGTCTTCTTTTACTTAGAATAATTTCCGTGTTTTTCGGCCAAATTGGCTACGCGACTCTCTGTAAGAGTGAATATAGATTAAAACGTAAGACAGATAGAGGAAATCCGAAATAACCATTCGATAGAACACAAGGTAATGAACATCTCAGCCAAGTTTGGTCCTGAAATATGCAGTTTGAAGAAAGTTATTAGCCTCGCTGTCAAGTAATGTAGTTTGTGGTCTTCTTTGACTTAGAATAATTTCCATGTTTTTCGGCCAAATTGGCTATGCGACTCTCTGTAAGAGTGAATATAGATTAAAACGTAAGACAGATAGAGGAAATCCGAAATAACCATTCGATAGAGAACAAGGTAATGAACATCTCAGCCAAGTTTGGTCCTGAAATATGCAGTTTGAAGAAAGTTATTAGCCTCGCTGTCAAGTAATGTAGTTTGTGGTCTTCTTTGACTTAGAATAATTTCCGTGTTTTTCGGCCAAATTGGCTACGCGACTCTCTGTAAGAGTGAATATAGATTAAAACGTAAGACAGATAGAGGAAATCCGAAATAACCATTCGATAGAACACAAGGTAATGAACATCTCAGCCAAGTTTGGTCCTGAAATATGCAGTTTGAAGAAAGTTATTAGCCTCGCTGTCAAGTAATGTAGTTTGTGGTCTTCTTTGACTTAGAATAATTTCCGTGTTTTTCGGCCAAATTGGCTACGCGACTCTCTGTAAGAGTGAATATAGATTAAAAAGTAAGACAGATAGAGGAAATCCGAAATAACCATTCGATAGAACACAAGGTAATGAACATCTCAGCCAAGTTTGGTCCTGAAATATGCAGTTTGAAGAAAGTTATTAGCCTCGCTGTCAAGTAATGTAGTTTGTGGTCTTCTTTGACTTAGAATAATTTCCATGTTTTTCGGCCAAATTGGCTATGCGACTCTCTGTAAGAGTGAATATAGATTAAAACGTAAGACAGATAGAGGAAATCCGAAATAACCATTCGATAGAGAACAAGGTAATGAACATCTCAGCCAAGTTTGGTCCTGAAATATGCAGTTTGAAGAAAGTTATTAGCCTCGCTGTCAAGTAATGTAGTTTGTGGTCTTCTTTGACTTAGAATAATTTCCGTGTTTTTCGGCCAAATTGGCTACGCGACTCTCTGTAAGAGTGAATATAGATTAAAACGTAAGACAGATAGAGGAAATCCGAAATAACCATTCGATAGAGAACAAGATAATGAACATCTCAGCCAAGTTTGGTCCTGAAATATGCAGTTTGAAGAAAGTTATTAGCCTCGCTGTCAAGTAATGTAGTTTGTGGTCTTCTTTGACTTAGAATAATTTCCATGTTTTTCGGCCAAATTGGCTATGCGACTCTCTGTAAGAGTGAATATAGATTAAAACGTAAGACAGATAGAGGAAATCCGAAATAACCATTCGATAGAGAACAAGGTAATGAACATCTCAGCCAAGTTTGGTCCTGAAATATGCAGTTTGAAGAAAGTTATTAGCCTCGCTGTCAAGTAATGTAGTTTGTGGTCTTCTTTTACTTAGAATAATTTCCTTGTTTTTCGGCCAAATTGGCTACGCGACTCTCTGTAAGAGTGAATATAGATTAAAACGTAAGACAGATAGAGGAAATCCGAAATAACCATTCGATAGAACACAAGGTAATGAACATCTCAGCCAAGTTTGGTCCTGAAATATGCAGTTTGAAGAAAGTTATTAGCCTCGCTGTCAAGTAATGTAGTTTGTGGTCTTCTTTGACTTAGAATAATTTCCATGTTTTTCGGCCAAATTGGCTATGCGACTCTCTGTAAGAGTGAATATAGATTAAAACGTAAGACAGATAGAGGAAATCCGAAATAACCATTCGATAGAGAACAAGGTAATGAACATCTCAGCCAAGTTTGGTCCTGAAATATGCAGTTTGAAGAAAGTTATTAGCCTCGCTGTCAAGTAATGTAGTTTGTGGTCTTCTTTGACTTAGAATAATTTCCGTGTTTTTCGGCCAAATTGGCTACGCGACTCTCTGTAAGAGTGAATATAGATTAAAACGTAAGACAGATAGAGGAAATCCGAAATAACCATTCGATAGAACACAAGGTAATGAACATCTCAGCCAAGTTTGGTCCTGAAATATGCAGTTTGAAGAAAGTTATTAGCCTCGCTGTCAAGTAATGTAGTTTGTGGTCTTCTTTGACTTAGAATAATTTCCGTGTTTTTCGGCCAAATTGGCTACGCGACTCTCTGTAAGAGTGAATATAGATTAAAAAGTAAGACAGATAGAGGAAATCCGAAATAACCATTCGATAGAACACAAGGTAATGAACATCTCAGCCAAGTTTGGTCCTGAAATATGCAGTTTGAAGAAAGTTATTAGCCTCGCTGTCAAGTAATGTAGTTTGTGGTCTTCTTTGACTTAGAATAATTTCCATGTTTTTCGGCCAAATTGGCTATGCGACTCTCTGTAAGAGTGAATATAGATTAAAACGTAAGACAGATAGAGGAAATCCGAAATAACCATTCGATAGAGAACAAGGTAATGAACATCTCAGCCAAGTTTGGTCCTGAAATATGCAGTTTGAAGAAAGTTATTAGCCTCGCTGTCAAGTAATGTAGTTTGTGGTCTTCTTTGACTTAGAATAATTTCCGTGTTTTTCGGCCAAATTGGCTACGCGACTCTCTGTAAGAGTGAATATAGATTAAAACGTAAGACAGATAGAGGAAATCCGAAATAACCATTCGATAGAGAACAAGATAATGAACATCTCAGCCAAGTTTGGTCCTGAAATATGCAGTTTGAAGAAAGTTATTAGCCTCGCTGTCAAGTAATGTAGTTTGTGGTCTTCTTTGACTTAGAATAATTTCCATGTTTTTCGGCCAAATTGGCTATGCGACTCTCTGTAAGAGTGAATATAGATTAAAACGTAAGACAGATAGAGGAAATCCGAAATAACCATTCGATAGAGAACAAGGTAATGAACATCTCAGCCAAGTTTGGTCCTGAAATATGCAGTTTGAAGAAAGTTATTAGCCTCGCTGTCAAGTAATGTAGTTTGTGGTCTTCTTTTACTTAGAATAATTTCCGTGTTTTTCGGCCAAATTGGCTACGCGACTCTCTGTAAGAGTGAATATAGATTAAAACGTAAGACAGATAGAGGAAATCCGAAATAACCATTCGATAGAACACAAGGTAATGAACATCTCAGCCAAGTTTGGTCCTGAAATATGCAGTTTGAAGAAAGTTATTAGCCTCGCTGTCAAGTAATGTAGTTTGTGGTCTTCTTTGACTTAGAATAATTTCCATGTTTTTCGGCCAAATTGGCTATGCGACTCTCTGTAAGAGTGAATATAGATTAAAACGTAAGACAGATAGAGGAAATCCGAAATAACCATTCGATAGAGAACAAGGTAATGAACATCTCAGCCAAGTTTGGTCCTGAAATATGCAGTTTGAAGAAAGTTATTAGCCTCGCTGTCAAGTAATGTAGTTTGTGGTCTTCTTTTACTTAGAATAATTTCCGTGTTTTTCGGCCAAATTGGCTACGCGACTCTCTGTAAGAGTGAATATAGATTAAAACGTAAGACAGATAGAGGAAATCCGAAATAACCATTCGATAGAACACAAGGTAATGAACATCTCAGCCAAGTTTGGTCCTGAAATATGCAGTTTGAAGAAAGTTATTAGCCTCGCTGTCAAGTAATGTAGTTTGTGGTATTCTTTGACTTAGAATAATTTCCGTGTTTTTCGGCCAAATTGGCTATGCGACTCTCTGTAAGAGTGAATATAGATTAAAACGTAAGACAGATAGAGGAAATCCGAAATAACCATTCGATAGAACACAAGGTAATGAACATCTCAGCCAAGTTTGGTCCTGAAATATGCAGTTTGAAGAAAGTTATTAGCCTCGCTGTCAAGTAATGTAGTTTGTGGTCTTCTTTTACTTAGAATAATTTCCGTGTTTTTCGGCCAAATTGGCTACGCGACTCTCTGTAAGAGTGAATATAGATTAAAACGTAAGACAGATAGAGGAAATCCGAAATAACCATTCGATAGAACACAAGGTAATGAACATCTCAGCCAAGTTTGGTCCTGAAATATGCAGTTTGAAGAAAGTTATTAGCCTCGCTGTCAAGTAATGTAGTTTGTGGTCTTCTTTGACTTAGAATAATTTCCATGTTTTTCGGCCAAATTGGCTATGCGACTCTCTGTAAGAGTGAATATAGATTAAAACGTAAGACAGATAGAGGAAATCCGAAATAACCATTCGATAGAGAACAAGGTAATGAACATCTCAGCCAAGTTTGGTCCTGAAATATGCAGTTTGAAGAAAGTTATTAGCCTCGCTGTCAAGTAATGTAGTTTGTGGTCTTCTTTTACTTAGAATAATTTCCGTGTTTTTCGGCCAAATTGGCTACGCGACTCTCTGTAAGAGTGAATATAGATTAAAACGTAAGACAGATAGAGGAAATCCGAAATAACCATTCGATAGAACACAAGGTAATGAACATCTCAGCCAAGTTTGGTCCTGAAATATGCAGTTTGAAGAAAGTTATTAGCCTCGCTGTCAAGTAATGTAGTTTGTGGTATTCTTTGACTTAGAATAATTTCCGTGTTTTTCGGCCAAATTGGCTATGCGACTCTCTGTAAGAGTGAATATAGATTAAAACGTAAGACAGATAGAGGAAATCCGAAATAACCATTCGATAGAACACAAGGTAATGAACATCTCAGCCAAGTTTGGTCCTGAAATATGCAGTTTGAAGAAAGTTATTAGCCTCGCTGTCAAGTAATGTAGTTTGTGGTCTTCTTTGACTTAGAATAATTTCCGTGTTTTTCGGCCAAATTGGCTACGCGACTCTCTGTAAGAGTGAATATAGATTAAAACGTAAGACAGATAGAGGAAATCCGAAATAACCATTCGATAGAACACAAGGTAATGAACATCTCAGCCAAGTTTGGTCCTGAAATATGCAGTTTGAAGAAAGTTATTAGCCTCGCTGTCAAGTAATGTAGTTTGTGGTATTCTTTGACTTAGAATAATTTCCGTGTTTTTCGGCCAAATTGGCTATGCGACTCTCTGTAAGAGTGAATATAGATTAAAACGTAAGACAGATAGAGGAAATCCGAAATAACCATTCGATAGAACACAAGGTAATGAACATCTCAGCCAAGTTTGGTCCTGAAATATGCAGTTTGAAGAAAGTTATTAGCCTCGCTGTCAAGTAATGTAGTTTGTGGTCTTCTTTGACTTAGAATAATTTCCGTGTTTTTCGGCAAAATTGGCTACGCGACTCTCTGTAAGAGTGAATATAGATTAAAAAGTAAGACAGATAGAGGAAATCCGAAATAACCATTCGATAGAACACAAGGTAATGAACATCTCAGCCAAGTTTGGTCCTGAAATATGCAGTTTGAAGAAAGTTATTAGCCTCGCTGTCAAGTAATGTAGTTTGTGGTCTTCTTTGACTTAGAATAATTTCCATGTTTTTCGGCCAAATTGGCTATGCGAATCTCTGTAAGAGTGAATATAGATTAAAACGTAAGACAGATAGAGGAAATCCGAAATAACCATTCGATAGAGAACAAGGTAATGAACATCTCAGCCAAGTTTGGTCTTGAAATATGCAGTTTGAAGAAAGTTATTAGCCTCGCTGTCAAGTAATGTAGTTTGTGGTCTTCTTTGACTTAGAATAATTTCCGTGTTTTTCGGCCAAATTGGCTACGCGACTCTCTGTAAGAGTGAATATAGATTAAAAAGTAAGACAGATAGAGGAAATCCGAAATAACCATTCGATAGAACACAAGGTAATGAACATCTCAGCCAAGTTTGGTCCTGAAATATGCAGTTTGAAGAAAGTTATTAGCCTCGCTGTCAAGTAATGTAGTTTGTGGTCTTCTTTGACTTAGAATAATTTCCATGTTTTTCGGCCAAATTGGCTATGCGACTCTCTGTAAGAGTGAATATAGATTAAAACGTAAGACAGATAGAGGAAATCCGAAATAACCATTCGATAGAGAACAAGGTAATGAACATCTCAGCCAAGTTTGGCCCTGAAATATGCAGTTTGAAGAAAGTTATTAGCCTCGCTGTCAAGTAATGTAGTTTGTGGTCTTCTTTGACTTAGAATAATTTCCATGTTTTTCGGCCAAATTGGCTATGCGAATCTCTGTAAGAGTGAATATAGATTAAAACGTAAGACAGATAGAGGAAATCCGAAATAACCATTCGATAGAGAACAAGGTAATGAACATCTCAGCCAAGTTTGGTCCTGAAATATGCAGTTTGAAGAAAGTTATTAGCCTCGCTGTAAAGTAATGTAGTTTGTGGTCTTCTTTTACTTAGAATAATTTCCGTGTTTTTCGGCCAAATTGGCTACGCGACTCTCTGTAAGAGTGAATATAGATTAAAACGTAAGACAGATAGAGGAAATCCGAAATAACCATTCGATAGAACACAAGGTAATGAACATCTCAGCCAAGTTTGGTCCTGAAATATGCAGTTTGAAGAAAGTTATTAGCCTCGCTGTCAAGTAATGTAGTTTGTGGTCTTCTTTGACTTAGAATAATTTCCATGTTTTTCGGCCAAATTGGCTATGCGACTCTCTGTAAGAGTGAATATAGATTAAAACGTAAGACAGATAGAGGAAATCCGAAATAACCATTCGATAGAGAACAAGGTAATGAACATCTCAGCCAAGTTTGGTCCTGAAATATGCAGTTTGAAGAAAGTTATTAGCCTCGCTGTCAAGTAATGTAGTTTGTGGTCTTCTTTTACTTAGAATAATTTCCGTGTTTTTCGGCCAAATTGGCTACGCGACTCTCTGTAAGAGTGAATATAGATTAAAACGTAAGACAGATAGAGGAAATCCGAAATAACCATTCGATAGAACACAAGGTAATGAACATCTCAGCCAAGTTTGGTCCTGAAATATGCAGTTTGAAGAAAGTTATTAGCCTCGCTGTCAAGTAATGTAGTTTGTGGTATTCTTTGACTTAGAATAATTTCCGTGTTTTTCGGCCAAATTGGCTATGCGACTCTCTGTAAGAGTGAATATAGATTAAAACGTAAGACAGATAGAGGAAATCCGAAATAACCATTCGATAGAACACAAGGTAATGAACATCTCAGCCAAGTTTGGTCCTGAAATATGCAGTTTGAAGAAAGTTATTAGCCTCGCTGTCAAGTAATGTAGTTTGTGGTCTTCTTTGACTTAGAATAATTTCCGTGTTTTTCGGCCAAATTGGCTACGCGACTCTCTGTAAGAGTGAATATAGATTAAAAAGTAAGACAGATAGAGGAAATCCGAAATAACCATTCGATAGAACACAAGGTAATGAACATCTCAGCCAAGTTTGGTCCTGAAATATGCAGTTTGAAGAAAGTTATTAGCCTCGCTGTCAAGTAATGTAGTTTGTGGTCTTCTTTGACTTAGAATAATTTCCATGTTTTTCGGCCAAATTGGCTATGCGAATCTCTGTAAGAGTGAATATAGATTAAAACGTAAGACAGATAGAGGAAATCCGAAATAACCATTCGATAGAGAACAAGGTAATGAACATCTCAGCCAAGTTTGGTCTTGAAATATGCAGTTTGAAGAAAGTTATTAGCCTCGCTGTCAAGTAATGTAGTTTGTGGTCTTCTTTGACTTAGAATAATTTCCGTGTTTTTCGGCCAAATTGGCTACGCGACTCTCAGTAAGAGTGAATATAGATTAAAACGTAAGACAGATAGAGGAAATCCGAAATAACCATTCGATAGAGAACAAGGTAATGAACATCTCAGCCAAGTTTGGCCCTGAAATATGCAGTTTGAAGAAAGTTATTAGCCTCGCTGTCAAGTAATGTAGTTTGTGGTCTTCTTTGACTTAGAATAATTTCCGTGTTTTTCGGCCAAATTGGCTACGCGACTCTCTGTAAGAGTGAATATAGATTAAAACGTAAGACAGATAGAGGAAATCCGAAATAACCATTCGATAGAACACAAGGTAATGAACATCTCAGCCAAGTTTGGTCCTGAAATATGCAGTTTGAAGAAAGTTATTAGCCTCGCTGTCAAGTAATGTAGTTTGTTGTCTTCTTTGACTTAGAATAATTTCCGTGTTTTTCGGCCAAATTGGCTACGCGACTCTCTGTAAGAGTGAATATAGATTAAAAAGTAAGACAGATAGAGGAAATCCGAAATAACCATTCGATAGAACACAAGGTAATGAACATCTCAGCCAAGTTTGGTCCTGAAATATGCAGTTTGAAGAAAGTTATTAGCCTCGCTGTCAAGTAATGTAGTTTGTGGTCTTCTTTGACTTAGAATAATTTCCGTGTTTTTCGGCCAAATTGGCTACGCGACTCTCTGTAAGAGTGAATATAGATTAAAACGTAAGACAGATAGAGGAAATCCGAAATAACCATTCGATAGAGCACAAGGTAATGAACATCTCAGCCAAGTTTGGTCCTGAAATATGCAGTTTGAAGAAAGTTATTAGCCTCGCTGTCAAGTAATGTAGTTTGTTGTCTTCTTTGACTTAGAATAATTTCCGTGTTTTTCGGCCAAATTGGCTACGCGACTCTCTGTAAGAGTGAATATAGATTAAAAAGTAAGACAGATAGAGGAAATCCGAAATAACCATTCGATAGAGAACAAGGTAATGAACATCTCAGCCAAGTTTGGTCCTGAAATATGCAGTTTGAAGAAAGTTATTAGCCTCGCTGTCAAGTAATGTAGTTTGTGGTCTTCTTTGACTTAGAATAATTTCCGTGTTTTTCGGCCAAATTGGCTACGCGACTCTCTGTAAGAGTGAATATAGATTAAAAAGTAAGACAGATAGATGAAATCCGAAATAACCATTCGATAGAGAACAAGGTAATGAACATCTCAGCCAAGTTTGGTCCTGAAATATGCAGTTTGAAGAAAGTTATTAGCCTCGCTGTCAAGTAATGTAGTTTGTGGTCTTCTTTTACTTAGAATAATTTCCGTGTTTTTCGGCCAAATTGGCTACGCGACTCTCTGTAAGAGTGAATATAGATTAAAACGTAAGACAGATAGAGGAAATCCGAAATAACCATTCGATAGAACACAAGGTAATGAACATCTCAGCCAAGTTTGGTCCTGAAATATGCAGTTTGAAGAAAGTTATTAGCCTCGCTGTCAAGTAATGTAGTTTGTGGTCTTCTTTGACTTAGAATAATTTCCATGTTTTTCGGCCAAATTGGCTATGCGACTCTCTGTAAGAGTGAATATAGATTAAAACGTAAGACAGATAGAGGAAATCCGAAATAACCATTCGATAGAGAACAAGGTAATGAACATCTCAGCCAAGTTTGGTCCTGAAATATGCAGTTTGAAGAAAGTTATTAGCCTCGCTGTCAAGTAATGTAGTTTGTGGTCTTCTTTGACTTAGAATAATTTCCGTGTTTTTCGGCCAAATTGGCTACGCGACTCTCTGTAAGAGTGAATATAGATTAAAACGTAAGACAGATAGAGGAAATCCGAAATAACCATTCGATAGAACACAAGGTAATGAACATCTCAGCCAAGTTTGGTCCTGAAATATGCAGTTTGAAGAAAGTTATTAGCCTCGCTGTCAAGTAATGTAGTTTGTGGTCTTCTTTGACTTAGAATAATTTCCATGTTTTTCGGCCAAATTGGCTATGCGAATCTCTGTAAGAGTGAATATAGATTAAAACGTAAGACAGATAGAGGAAATCCGAAATAACCATTCGATAGAGAACAAGGTAATGAACATCTCAGCCAAGTTTGGTCCTGAAATATGCAGTTTGAAGAAAGTTATTAGCCTCGCTGTCAAGTAATGTAGTTTGTGGTCTTCTTTGACTTAGAATAATTTCCGTGTTTTTCGGCCAAATTGGCTACGCGACTCTCTGTAAGAGTGAATATAGATTAAAAAGTAAGACAGATAGAGGAAATCCGAAATAACCATTCGATAGAACACAAGGTAATGAACATCTCAGCCAAGTTTGGTCCTGAAATATGCAGTTTGAAGAAAGTTATTAGCCTCGCTGTCAAGTAATGTAGTTTGTGGTCTTCTTTGACTTAGAATAATTTCCATGTTTTTCGGCCAAATTGGCTATGCGACTCTCTGTAAGAGTGAATATAGATTAAAACGTAAGACAGATAGAGGAAATCCGAAATAACCATTCGATAGAGAACAAGGTAATGAACATCTCAGCCAAGTTTGGCCCTGAAATATGCAGTTTGAAGAAAGTTATTAGCCTCGCTGTCAAGTAATGTAGTTTGTGGTCTTCTTTGACTTAGAATAATTTCCGTGTTTTTCGGCCAAATTGGCTACGCGACTCTCTGTAAGAGTGAATATAGATTAAAACGTAAGACAGATAGAGGAAATCCGAAATAACCATTCGATAGAACACAAGGTAATGAACATCTCAGCCAAGTTTGGTCCTGAAATATGCAGTTTGAAGAAAGTTATTAGCCTCGCTGTCAAGTAATGTAGTTTGTTGTCTTCTTTGACTTAGAATAATTTCCGTGTTTTTCGGCCAAATTGGCTACGCGACTCTCTGTAAGAGTGAATATAGATTAAAAAGTAAGACAGATAGAGGAAATCCGAAATAACCATTCGATAGAACACAAGGTAATGAACATCTCAGCCAAGTTTGGTCCTGAAATATGCAGTTTGAAGAAAGTTATTAGCCTCGCTGTCAAGTAATGTAGTTTGTGGTCTTCTTTGACTTAGAATAATTTCCGTGTTCTTCGGCCAAATTGGCTACGCGACTCTCTGTAAGAGTGAATATAGATTAAAACATAAGACAGATAGAGGAAATCCGAAATAACCATTCGATAGAACACAAGGTAATGAACATCTCAGCCAAGTTTGGTCCTGAAATATGCAGTTTGAAGAAAGTTATTAGCCTCGCTGTCAAGTAATGTAGTTTGTGGTCTTCTTTGACTTAGAATAATTTCCATGTTTTTCGGCCAAATTGGCTATGCGACTCTCTGTAAGAGTGAATATAGATTAAAACGTAAGACAGATAGAGGAAATCCGAAATAACCATTCGATAGAGAACAAGGTAATGAACATCTCAGCCAAGTTTGGTCCTGAAATATGCAGTTTGAAGAAAGTTATTAGCCTCGCTGTCAAGTAATGTAGTTTGTGGTCTTCTTTGACTTAGAATAATTTCCGTGTTTTTCGGCCAAATTGGCTACGCGACTCTCTGTAAGAGTGAATATAGATTAAAAAGTAAGACAGATAGAGGAAATCCGAAATAACCATTCGATAGAACACAAGGTAATGAACATCTCAGCCAAGTTTGGTCCTGAAATATGCAGTTTGAAGAAAGTTATTAGCCTCGCTGTCAAGTAATGTAGTTTGTTGTCTTCTTTGACTTAGAATAATTTCCGTGTTTTTCGGCCAAATTGGCTACGCGACTCTCTGTAAGAGTGAATATAGATTAAAAAGTAAGACAGATAGAGGAAATCCGAAATAACCATTCGATAGAACACAAGGTAATGAACATCTCAGCCAAGTTTGGTCCTGAAATATGCAGTTTGAAGAAAGTTATTAGCCTCGCTGTCAAGTAATGTAGTTTGTGGTCTTCTTTGACTTAGAATAATTTCCGTGTTCTTCGGCCAAATTGGCTACGCGACTCTCTGTAAGAGTGAATATAGATTAAAACATAAGACAGATAGAGGAAATCCGAAATAACCATTCGATAGAACACAAGGTAATGAACATCTCAGCCAAGTTTGGTCCTGAAATATGCAGTTTGAAGAAAGTTATTAGCCTCGCTGTCAAGTAATGTAGTTTGTGGTCTTCTTTGACTTAGAATAATTTCCATGTTTTTCGGCCAAATTGGCTATGCGACTCTCTGTAAGAGTGAATATAGATTAAAACGTAAGACAGATAGAGGAAATCCGAAATAACCATTCGATAGAGAACAAGGTAATGAACATCTCAGCCAAGTTTGGTCCTGAAATATGCAGTTTGAAGAAAGTTATTAGCCTCGCTGTCAAGTAATGTAGTTTGTGGTCTTCTTTGACTTAGAATAATTTCCGTGTTTTTCGGCCAAATTGGCTACGCGACTCTCTGTAAGAGTGAATATAGATTAAAAAGTAAGACAGATAGAGGAAATCCGAAATAACCATTCGATAGAACACAAGGTAATGAACATCTCAGCCAAGTTTGGTCCTGAAA
The DNA here is from genome assembly GCA_936450465.1 of Gibbula magus. Classification (NCBI taxonomy): domain Eukaryota; kingdom Metazoa; phylum Mollusca; class Gastropoda; order Trochida; family Trochidae; genus Gibbula; species Gibbula magus. Next base: position 57,389,634 of record OW388295.1, read on the forward strand.
TATGCAGTTTGAAGAAAGTTATTAGCCTCGCTGTCAAGTAATGTAGTTTGTGGTCTTCTTTGACTTAGAATAATTTCCGTGTTTTTCGGCCAAATTGGCTACGCGACTCTCTGTAAGAGTGAATATAGATTAAAAAGTAAGACAGATAGAGGAAATCCGAAATAACCATTCGATAGAACACAAGGTAATGAACATCTCAGCCAAGTTTGGTCCTGAAATATGCAGTTTGAAGAAAGTTATTAGCCTCGCTGTCAAGTAATGTAGTTTGTGGTCTTCTTTGACTTAGAATAATTTCCATGTTTTTCGGCCAAATTGGCTATGCGACTCTCTGTAAGAGTGAATATAGATTAAAACATAAGACAGATAGAGGAAATCCGAAATAACCATTCGATAGAACACAAGGTAATGAACATCTCAGCCAAGTTTGGTCCTGAAATATGCAGTTTGAAGAAAGTTATTAGCCTCGCTGTCAAGTAATGTAGTTTGTGGTCTTCTTTGACTTAGAATAATTTCCGTGTTTTTCGGCCAAATTGGCTACGCGACTCTCTGTAAGAGTGAATATAGATTAAAAAGTAAGACAGATAGAGGAAATCCGAAATAACCATTCGATAGAACACAAGGTAATGAACATCTCAGCCAAGTTTGGTCCTGAAATATGCAGTTTGAAGAAAGTTATTAGCCTCGCTGTCAAGTAATGTAGTTTGTGGTCTTCTTTGACTTAGAATAATTTCCATGTTTTTCGGCCAAATTGGCTATGCGAATCTCTGTAAGAGTGAATATAGATTAAAAAGTAAGACAGATAGAGGAAATCCGAAATAACCATTCGATAGAGAACAAGGTAATGAACATCTCAGCCAAGTTTGGTCCTGAAATATGCAGTTTGAAGAAAGTTATTAGCCTCGCTGTCAAGTAATGTAGTTTGTGGTCTTCTTTGACTTAGAATAATTTCCGTGTTTTTCGGCCAAATTGGCTACGCGACTCTCTGTAAGAGTGAATATAGATTAAAAAGTAAGACAGATAGAGGAAATCCGAAATAACCATTCGATAGAGAACAAGGTAATGAACATCTCAGCCAAGTTTGGTCCTGAAATATGCAGTTTGAAGAAAGTTATTAGCCTCGCTGTCAAGTAATGTAGTTTGTGGTCTTCTTTGACTTAGAATAATTTCCGTGTTTTTCGGCCAAATTGGCTACGCGACTCTCTGTAAGAGTGAATATAGATTAAAACATAAGACAGATAGAGGAAATCCGAAATAACCATTCGATAGAACACAAGGTAATGAACATCTCAGCCAAGTTTGGTCCTGAAATATGCAGTTTGAAGAAAGTTATTAGCCTCGCTGTCAAGTAATGTAGTTTGTGGTCTTCTTTGACTTAGAATAATTTCCGTGTTTTTCGGCCAAATTGGCTACGCGACTCTCTGTAAGAGTGAATATAGATTAAAAAGTAAGACAGATAGAGGAAATCCGAAATAACCATTCGATAGAGAACAAGGTAATGAACATCTCAGCCAAGTTTGGTCCTGAAATATGCAGTTTGAAGAAAGTTATTAGCCTCGCTGTCAAGTAATGTAGTTTGTGGTCTTCTTTGACTTAGAATAATTTCCATGTTTTTCGGCCAAATTGGCTATGCGACTCTCTGTAAGAGTGAATATAGATTAAAACGTAAGACAGATAGAGGAAATCCGAAATAACCATTCGATAGAGAACAAGGTAATGAACATCTCAGCCAAGTTTGGTCCTGAAATATGCAGTTTGAAGAAAGTTATTAGCCTCGCTGTCAAGTAATGTAGTTTGTGGTCTTCTTTGACTTAGAATAATTTCCGTGTTTTTCGGCCAAATTGGCTACGCGACTCTCTGTAAGAGTGAATATAGATTAAAACGTAAGACAGATAGAGGAAATCCGAAATAACCATTCGATAGAACACAAGGTAATGAACATCTCAGCCAAGTTTGGTCCTGAAATATGCAGTTTGAAGAAAGTTATTAGCCTCGCTGTCAAGTAATGTAGTTTGTTGTCTTCTTTGACTTAGAATAATTTCCGTGTTTTTCGGCCAAATTGGCTACGCGACTCTCTGTAAGAGTGAATATAGATTAAAAAGTAAGACAGATAGAGGAAATCCGAAATAACCATTCGATAGAACACAAGGTAATGAACATCTCAGCCAAGTTTGGTCCTGAAATATGCAGTTTGAAGAAAGTTATTAGCCTCGCTGTCAAGTAATGTAGTTTGTGGTCTTCTTTGACTTAGAATAATTTCCATGTTTTTCGGCCAAATTGGCTATGCGAATCTCTGTAAGAGTGAATATAGATTAAAACGTAAGACAGATAGAGGAAATCCGAAATAACCATTCGATAGAGAACAAGGTAATGAACATCTCAGCCAAGTTTGGTCCTGAAATATGCAGTTTGAAGAAAGTTATTAGCCTCGCTGTCAAGTAATGTAGTTTGTGGTCTTCTTTGACTTAGAATAATTTCCGTGTTTTTCGGCCAAATTGGCTACGCGACTCTCTGTAAGAGTGAATATAGATTAAAAAGTAAGACAGATAGAGGTTATCCGAAATAACCATTCGATAGAGAACAAGGTAATGAACATCTCAGCCAAGTTTGGTCCTGAAATATGCAGTTTGAAGAAAGTTATTAGCCTCGCTGTCAAGTAATGTAGTTTGTGGTCTTCTTTGACTTAGAATAATTTCCGTGTTTTTCGGCCAAATTGGCTACGCGACTCTCTGTAAGAGTGAATATAGATTAAAACGTAAGACAGATAGAGGAAATCCGAAATAACCATTCGATAGAACACAAGGTAATGAACATCTCAGCCAAGTTTGGTCCTGAAATATGCAGTTTGAAGAAAGTTATTAGCCTCGCTGTCAAGTAATGTAGTTTGTGGTCTTCTTTGACTTAGAATAATTTCCATGTTTTTCGGCCAAATTGGCTATGCGAATCTCTGTAAGAGTGAATATAGATTAAAACGTAAGACAGATAGAGGAAATCCGAAATAACCATTCGATAGAGAACAAGGTAATGAACATCTCAGCCAAGTTTGGTCCTGAAATATGCAGTTTGAAGAAAGTTATTAGCCTCCCTGTCAAGTAATGTAGTTTGTTGTCTTCTTTGACTTAGAATAATTTCCGTGTTTTTCGGCCAAATTGGCTACGCGACTCTCTGTAAGAGTGAATATAGATTAAAAAGTAAGACAGATAGAGGAAATCCGAAATAACCATTCGATAGAACACAAGGTAATGAACATCTCAGCCAAGTTTGGTCCTGAAATATGCAGTTTGAAGAAAGTTATTAGCCTCGCTGTCAAGTAATGTAGTTTGTGGTCTTCTTTGACTTAGAATAATTTCCATGTTTTTCGGCCAAATTGGCTATGCGAATCTCTGTAAGAGTGAATATAGATTAAAACGTAAGACAGATAGAGGAAATCCGAAATAACCATTCGATAGAGAACAAGGTAATGAACATCTCAGCCAAGTTTGGTCCTGAAATATGCAGTTTGAAGAAAGTTATTAGCCTCGCTGTCAAGTAATGTAGTTTGTGGTCTTCTTTGACTTAGAATAATTTCCGTGTTTTTCGGCCAAATTGGCTACGCGACTCTCTGTAAGAGTGAATATAGATTAAAAAGTAAGACAGATAGAGGAAATCCGAAATAACCATTCGATAGAGAACAAGGTAATGAACATCTCAGCCAAGTTTGGTCCTGAAATATGCAGTTTGAAGAAAGTTATTAGCCTCGCTGTCAAGTAATGTAGTTTGTGGTCTTCTTTGACTTAGAATAATTTCCGTGTTTTTCGGCCAAATTGGCTACGCGACTCTCTGTAAGAGTGAATATAGATTAAAACATAAGACAGATAGAGGAAATCCGAAATAACCATTCGATAGAACACAAGGTAATGAACATCTCAGCCAAGTTTGGTCCTGAAATATGCAGTTTGAAGAAAGTTATTAGCCTCGCTGTCAAGTAATGTAGTTTGTGGTCTTCTTTGACTTAGAATAATTTCCGTGTTTTTCGGCCAAATTGGCTACGCGACTCTCTGTAAGAGTGAATATAGATTAAAAAGTAAGACAGATAGAGGAAATCCGAAATAACCATTCGATAGAACACAAGGTAATGAACATCTCAGCCAAGTTTGGTCCTGAAATATGCAGTTTGAAGAAAGTTATTAGCCTCGCTGTCAAGTAATGTAGTTTGTGGTCTTCTTTGACTTAGAATAATTTCCATGTTTTTCGGCCAAATTGGCTATGCGACTCTCTGTAAGAGTGAATATAGATTAAAACGTAAGACAGATAGAGGAAATCCGAAATAACCATTCGATAGAGAACAAGGTAATGAACATCTCAGCCAAGTTTGGTCCTGAAATATGCAGTTTGAAGAAAGTTATTAGCCTCGCTGTCAAGTAATGTAGTTTGTGGTCTTCTTTGACTTAGAATAATTTCCGTGTTTTTCGGCCAAATTGGCTACGCGACTCTCTGTAAGAGTGAATATAGATTAAAACGTAAGACAGATAGAGGAAATCCGAAATAACCATTCGATAGAACACAAGGTAATGAACATCTCAGCCAAGTTTGGTCCTGAAATATGCAGTTTGAAGAAAGTTATTAGCCTCGCTGTCAAGTAATGTAGTTTGTTGTCTTCTTTGACTTAGAATAATTTCCGTGTTTTTCGGCCAAATTGGCTACGCGACTCTCTGTAAGAGTGAATATAGATTAAAAAGTAAGACAGATAGAGGAAATCCGAAATAACCATTCGATAGAACACAAGGTAATGAACATCTCAGCCAAGTTTGGTCCTGAAATATGCAGTTTGAAGAAAGTTATTAGCCTCGCTGTCAAGTAATGTAGTTTGTGGTCTTCTTTGACTTAGAATAATTTCCATGTTTTTCGGCCAAATTGGCTATGCGAATCTCTGTAAGAGTGAATATAGATTAAAACGTAAGACAGATAGAGGAAATCCGAAATAACCATTCGATAGAGAACAAGGTAATGAACATCTCAGCCAAGTTTGGTCCTGAAATATGCAGTTTGAAGAAAGTTATTAGCCTCGCTGTCAAGTAATGTAGTTTGTGGTCTTCTTTGACTTAGAATAATTTCCGTGTTTTTCGGCCAAATTGGCTACGCGACTCTCTGTAAGAGTGAATATAGATTAAAAAGTAAGACAGATAGAGGAAATCCGAAATAACCATTCGATAGAACACAAGGTAATGAACATCTCAGCCAAGTTTGGTCCTGAAATATGCAGTTTGAAGAAAGTTATTAGCCTCGCTGTCAAGTAATGTAGTTTGTGGTCTTCTTTGACTTAGAATAATTTCCATGTTTTTCGGCCAAATTGGCTATGCGACTCTCTGTAAGAGTGAATATAGATTAAAACGTAAGACAGATAGAGGAAATCCGAAATAACCATTCGATAGAGAACAAGGTAATGAACATCTCAGCCAAGTTTGGTCCTGAAATATGCAGTTTGAAGAAAGTTATTAGCCTCGCTGTCAAGTAATGTAGTTTGTGGTCTTCTTTGACTTAGAATAATTTCCGTGTTTTTCGGCCAAATTGGCTACGCGACTCTCTGTAAGAGTGAATATAGATTAAAACGTAAGACAGATAGAGGAAATCCGAAATAACCATTCGATAGAACACAAGGTAATGAACATCTCAGCCAAGTTTGGTCCTGAAATATGCAGTTTGAAGAAAGTTATTAGCCTCGCTGTCAAGTAATGTAGTTTGTTGTCTTCTTTGACTTAGAATAATTTCCATGTTTTTCGGCCAAATTGGCTATGCGACTCTCTGTAAGAGTGAATATAGATTAAAACGTAAGACAGATAGAGGAAATCCGAAATAACCATTCGATAGAGAACAAGGTAATGAACATCTCAGCCAAGTTTGGTCCTGAAATATGCAGTTTGAAGAAAGTTATTAGCCTCGCTGTCAAGTAATGTAGTTTGTGGTCTTCTTTGACTTAGAATAATTTCCGTGTTTTTCGGCCAAATTGGCTACGCGACTCTCTGTAAGAGTGAATATAGATTAAAACGTAAGACAGATAGAGGAAATCCGAAATAACCATTCGATAGAACACAAGGTAATGAACATCTCAGCCAAGTTTGGTCCTGAAATATGCAGTTTGAAGAAAGTTATTAGCCTCGCTGTCAAGTAATGTAGTTTGTGGTCTTCTTTGACTTAGAATAATTTCCGTGTTTTTCGGCCAAATTGGCTACGCGACTCTCTGTAAGAGTGAATATAGATTAAAAAGTAAGACAGATAGAGGAAATCCGAAATAACCATTCGATAGAACACAAGGTAATGAACATCTCAGCCAAGTTTGGTCCTGAAATATGCAGTTTGAAGAAAGTTATTAGCCTCGCTGTCAAGTAATGTAGTTTGTGGTCTTCTTTGACTTAGAATAATTTCCATGTTTTTCGGCCAAATTGGCTATGCGACTCTCTGTAAGAGTGAATATAGATTAAAACGTAAGACAGATAGAGGAAATCCGAAATAACCATTCGATAGAGAACAAGGTAATGAACATCTCAGCCAAGTTTGGTCCTGAAATATGCAGTTTGAAGAAAGTTATTAGCCTCGCTGTCAAGTACTGTAGTTTGTGGTCTTCTTTGACTTAGAATAATTTCCGTGTTTTTCGGCCAAATTGGCTACGCGACTCTCTGTAAGAGTGAATATAGATTAAAACGTAAGACAGATAGAGGAAATCCGAAATAACCATTCGATAGAACACAAGGTAATGAACATCTCAGCCAAGTTTGGTCCTGAAATATGCAGTTTGAAGAAAGTTATTAGCCTCGCTGTCAAGTAATGTAGTTTGTGGTCTTCTTTGACTTAGAATAATTTCCGTGTTTTTCGGCCAAATTGGCTACGCGACTCTCTGTAAGAGTGAATATAGATTAAAAAGTAAGACAGATAGAGGAAATCCGAAATAACCATTCGATAGAACACAAGGTAATGAACATCTCAGCCAAGTTTGGTCCTGAAATATGCAGTTTGAAGAAAGTTATTAGCCTCGCTGTCAAGTAATGTAGTTTGTGGTCTTCTTTGACTTAGAATAATTTCCATGTTTTTCGACCAAATTGGCTATGCGAATCTCTGTAAGAGTGAATATAGATTAAAACGTAAGACAGATAGAGGAAATCCGAAATAACCATTCGATAGAGAACAAGGTAATGAACATCTCAGCCAAGTTTGGTCCTGAAATATGCAGTTTGAAGAAAGTTATTAGCCTCGCTGTCAAGTAATGTAGTTTGTGGTCTTCTTTGACTTAGAATAATTTCCGTGTTTTTCGGCCAAATTGGCTACGCGACTCTCTGTAAGAGTGAATATAGATTAAAAAGTAAGACAGATAGAGGAAATCCGAAATAACCATTCGATAGAGAACAAGGTAATGAACATCTCAGCCAAGTTTGGTCCTGAAATATGCAGTTTGAAGAAAGTTATTAGCCTCGCTGTCAAGTAATGTAGTTTGTGGTCTTCTTTGACTTAGAATAATTTCCATGTTTTTCGGCCAAATTGGCTATGCGACTCTCTGTAAGAGTGAATATAGATTAAAACGTAAGACAGATAGAGGAAATCCGAAATAACCATTCGATAGAGAACAAGGTAATGAACATCTCAGCCAAGTTTGGTCCTGAAATATGCAGTTTGAAGAAAGTTAGCCTCGCTGTCAAGTAATGTAGTTTGTGGTCTTCTTTGACTTAGAATAATTTCCATGTTTTTCGGCCAAATTGGCTATGCGACTCTCTGTAAGAGTGAATATAGATTAGAACGTAAGACAGATAGAGGAAATCCGAAATAACCATTCGATAGAACACAAGGTAATGAACATCTCAGCCAAGTTTGGTCCTGAAATATGCAGTTTGAAGAAAGTTATTAGCCTCGCTGTCAAGTAATGTAGTTTGTTGTCTTCTTTGACTTAGAATAATTTCCGTGTTTTTCGGCCAAATTGGCTACGCGACTCTCTGTAAGAGTGAATATAGATTAAAAAGTAAGACAGATAGAGGAAATCCGAAATAACCATTCGATAGAGAACAAGGTAATGAACATCTCAGCCAAGTTTGGTCCTGAAATATGCAGTTTGAAGAAAGTTATTAGCCTCGCTGTCAAGTAATGTAGTTTGTGGTCTTCTTTGACTTAGAATAATTCCCATGTTTTTCGGCCAAATTGGCTATGCGAATCTCTGTAAGAGTGAATATAGATTAAAAAGTAAGACAGATAGAGGAAATCCGAAATAACCATTCGATAGAGAACAAGGTAATGAACATCTCAGCCAAGTTTGGTCCTGAAATATGCAGTTTGAAGAAAGTTATTAGCCTCGCTGTCAAGTAATGTAGTTTGTGGTCTTCTTTGACTTAGAATAATTTCCATGTTTTTCGGCCAAATTGGCTATGCGAATCTCTGTAAGAGTGAATATAGATTAAAACGTAAGACAGATAGAGGAAATCCGAAATAACCATTCGATAGAGAACAAGGTAATGAACATCTCAGCCAAGTTTGGTCCTGAAATATGCAGTTTGAAGAAAGTTATTAGCCTCGCTGTCAAGTAATGTAGTTTGTGGTCTTCTTTGACTTAGAATAATTTCCGTGTTTATCGGCCAAATTGGCTACGCGACTCTCTGTAAGAGTGAATATAGATTAAAAAGTAAGACAGATAGATGAAATCCGAAATAACCATTCGATAGAGAACAAGGTAATGAACATCTCAGCCAAGTTTGGTCCTGAAATATGCAGTTTGAAGAAAGTTATTAGCCTCGCTGTCAAGTAATGTAGTTTGTGGTCTTCTTTGACTTAGAATAATTTCCATGTTTTTCGGCCAAATTGGCTATGCGACTCTCTGTAAGAGTGAATATAGATTAAAACGTAAGACAGATAGAGGAAATCCGAAATAACCATTCGATAGAGAACAAGGTAATGAACATCTCAGCCAAGTTTGGTCCTGAAATATGCAGTTTGAAGAAAGTTATTAGCCTCGCTGTCAAGTAATGTAGTTTGTGGTCTTCTTTGACTTAGAATAATTTCCGTGTTTTTCGGCCAAATTGGCTACGCGACTCTCTGTAAGAGTGAATATAGATTAAAAAGTAAGACAGATAGAGGAAATCCGAAATAACCATTCGATAGAACACAAGGTAATGAACATCTCAGCCAAGTTTGGTCCTGAAATATGCAGTTTGAAGAAAGTTATTAGCCTCGCTGTCAAGTAATGTAGTTTGTGGTCTTCTTTGACTTAGAATAATTTCCGTGTTTTTCGGCCAAATTGGCTACGCGACTCTCTGTAAGAGTGAATATAGATTAAAAAGTAAGACAGATAGAGGAAATCCGAAATAACCATTCGATAGAACACAAGGTAATGAACATCTCAGCCAAGTTTGGTCCTGAAATATGCAGTTTGAAGAAAGTTATTAGCCTCGCTGTCAAGTAATGTAGTTTGTGGTCTTCTTTGACTTAGAATAATTTCCATGTTTTTCGGCCAAATTGGCTATGCGACTCTCTGTAAGAGTGAATATAGTTTAAAACGTAAGACAGATAGAGGAAATCCGAAATAACCATTCGATAGAGAACAAGGTAATGAACATCTCAGCCAAGTTTGGTCCTGAAATATGCAGTTTGAAGAAAGTTATTAGCCTCGCTGTCAAGTAATGTAGTTTGTGGTCTTCTTTGACTTAGAATAATTTCCATGTTTTTCGGCCAAATTGGCTATGCGACTCTCTGTAAGAGTGAATATAGTTTAAAACGTAAGACAGATAGAGGAAATCCGAAATAACCATTCGATAGAGAACAAGGTAATGAACATCTCAGCCAAGTTTGGTCCTGAAATATGCAGTTTGAAGAAAGTTATTAGCCTCGCTGTCAAGTAATGTAGTTTGTGGTCTTCTTTGACTTAGAATAATTTCCGTGTTTTTCGGCCAAATTGGCTATGCGACTCTCTGTAAGAGTGAATATAGATTAAAACGTAAGACAGATAGAGGAAATCCGAAATAACCATTCGATAGAGAACAAGGTAATGAACATCTCAGCCAAGTTTGGTCCTGAAATATGCAGTTTGAAGAAAGTTATTAGCCTCGCTGTCAAGTAATGTAGTTTGTGGTCTTCTTTGACTTAGAATAATTTCCATGTTTTTCGGCCAAATTGGCTATGCGACTCTCTGTAAGAGTGAATATAGATTAAAACGTAAGACAGATAGAGGAAATCCGAAATAACCATTCGATAGAGAACAAGGTAATGAACATCTCAGCCAAGTTTGGTCCTGAAATATGCAGTTTGAAGAAAGTTAGCCTCGCTGTCAAGTAATGTAGTTTGTGGTCTTCTTTGACTTAGAATAATTTCCATGTTTTTCGGCCAAATTGGCTATGCGACTCTCTGTAAGAGTGAATATAGATTAGAACGTAAGACAGATAGAGGAAATCCGAAATAACCATTCGATAGAACACAAGGTAATGAACATCTCAGCCAAGTTTGGTCCTGAAATATGCAGTTTGAAGAAAGTTATTAGCCTCGCTGTCAAGTAATGTAGTTTGTTGTCTTCTTTGACTTAGAATAATTTCCGTGTTTTTCGGCCAAATTGGCTACGCGACTCTCTGTAAGAGTGAATATAGATTAAAAAGTAAGACAGATAGAGGAAATCCGAAATAACCATTCGATAGAGAACAAGGTAATGAACATCTCAGCCAAGTTTGGTCCTGAAATATGCAGTTTGAAGAAAGTTATTAGCCTCGCTGTCAAGTAATGTAGTTTGTGGTCTTCTTTGACTTAGAATAATTTCCATGTTTTTCGGCCAAATTGGCTATGCGAATCTCTGTAAGAGTGAATATAGATTAAAACGTAAGACAGATAGAGGAAATCCGAAATAACCATTCGATAGAGAACAAGGTAATGAACATCTCAGCCAAGTTTGGTCCTGAAATATGCAGTTTGAAGAAAGTTATTAGCCTCGCTGTCAAGTAATGTAGTTTGTGGTCTTCTTTGACTTAGAATAATTTCCGTGTTTATCGGCCAAATTGGCTACGCGACTCTCTGTAAGAGTGAATATAGATTAAAAAGTAAGACAGATAGATGAAATCCGAAATAACCATTCGATAGAGAACAAGGTAATGAACATCTCAGCCAAGTTTGGTCCTGAAATATGCAGTTTGAAGAAAGTTATTAGCCTCGCTGTCAAGTAATGTAGTTTGTGGTCTTCTTTGACTTAGAATAATTTCCATGTTTTTCGGCCAAATTGGCTATGCGACTCTCTGTAAGAGTGAATATAGATTAAAACGTAAGACAGATAGAGGAAATCCGAAATAACCATTCGATAGAGAACAAGGTAATGAACATCTCAGCCAAGTTTGGTCCTGAAATATGCAGTTTGAAGAAAGTTATTAGCCTCGCTGTCAAGTAATGTAGTTTGTGGTCTTCTTTGACTTAGAATAATTTCCGTGTTTTTCGGCCAAATTGGCTACGCGACTCTCTGTAAGAGTGAATATAGATTAAAAAGTAAGACAGATAGAGGAAATCCGAAATAACCATTCGATAGAACACAAGGTAATGAACATCTCAGCCAAGTTTGGTCCTGAAATATGCAGTTTGAAGAAAGTTATTAGCCTCGCTGTCAAGTAATGTAGTTTGTGGTCTTCTTTGACTTAGAATAATTTCCGTGTTTTTCGGCCAAATTGGCTACGCGACTCTCTGTAAGAGTGAATATAGATTAAAAAGTAAGACAGATAGAGGAAATCCGAAATAACCATTCGATAGAACACAAGGTAATGAACATCTCAGCCAAGTTTGGTCCTGAAATATGCAGTTTGAAGAAAGTTATTAGCCTCGCTGTCAAGTAATGTAGTTTGTGGTCTTCTTTGACTTAGAATAATTTCCGTGTTTTTCGGCCAAATTGGCTACGCGACTCTCTGTAAGAGTGAATATAGATTAAAAAGTACGACAGATAGAGGAAATCCGAAATAACCATTCGATAGAACACAAGGTAATGAACATCTCAGCCAAGTTTGGTCCTGAAATATGCAGTTTGAAGAAAGTTATTAGCCTCGCTGTCAAGTAATGTAGTTTGTTGTCTTCTTTGACTTAGAATAATTTCCGTGTTTTTCGGCCAAATTGGCTACGCGACTCTCTGTAAGAGTGAATATAGATTAAAAAGTAAGACAGATAGAGGAAATCCGAAATAACCATTCGATAGAACACAAGGTAATGAACATCTCAGCCAAGTTTGGTCCTGAAATATGCAGTTTGAAGAAAGTTATTAGCCTCGCTGTCAAGTAATGTAGTTTGTGGTCTTCTTTGACTTAGAATAATTTCCGTGTTTTTCGGCCAAATTGGCTACGCGACTCTCTGTAAGAGTGAATATAGATTAAAAAGTAAGACAGATAGAGGAAATCCGAAATAACCATTCGATAGAACACAAGGTAATGAACATCTCAGCCAAGTTTGGTCCTGAAATATGCAGTTTGAAGAAAGTTATTAGCCTCGCTGTCAAGTAATGTAGTTTGTGGTCTTCTTTGACTTAGAATAATTTCCGTGTTTTTCGGCCAAATTGGCTACGCGACTCTCTGTAAGAGTGAATATAGATTAAAAAGTACGACAGATAGAGGAAATCCGAAATAACCATTCGATAGAACACAAGGTAATGAACATCTCAGCCAAGTTTGGTCCTGAAATATGCAGTTTGAAGAAAGTTATTAGCCTCGCTGTCAAGTAATGTAGTTTGTTGTCTTCTTTGAATTAGAATAATTTCCGTGTTTTTCGGCCAAATTGGCTACGCGACTCTCTGTAAGAGTGAATATAGATTAAAAAGTAAGACAGATAGAGGAAATCCGAAATAACCATTCGATAGAACACAAGGTAATGAACATCTCAGCCAAGTTTGGTCCTGAAATATGCAGTTTGAAGAAAGTTATTAGCCTCGCTGTCAAGTAATGTAGTTTGTGGTCTTCTTTGACTTAGAATAATTTCCATGTTTTTCGGCCAAATTGGCTATGCGAATCTCTGTAAGAGTGAATATAGATTAAAACGTAAGACAGATAGAGGAAATCCGAAATAACCATTCGATAGAGAACAAGGTAATGAACATCTCAGCCAAGTTTGGTCCTGAAATATGCAGTTTGAAGAAAGTTATTAGCCTCGCTGTCAAGTAATGTAGTTTGTGGTCTTCTTTGACTTAGAATAATTTCCGTGTTTTTCGGCCAAATTGGCTACGCGACTCTCTGTAAGAGTGAATATAGATTAAAAAGTAAGACAGATAGAGGAAATCCGAAATAACCATTCGATAGAGAACAAGGTAATGAACATCTCAGCCAAGTTTGGTCCTGAAATATGCAGTTTGAAGAAAGTTATTAGCCTCGCTGTCAAGTAATGTAGTTTGTTGTCTTCTTTGACTTAGAATAATTTCCGTGTTTTTCGGCCAAATTGGCTACGCGACTCTCTGTAAGAGTGAATATAGATTAAAAAGTAAGACAGATAGAGGAAATCCGAAATAACCATTCGATAGAGAACAAGGTAATGAACATCTCAGCCAAGTTTGGTCCTGAAATATGCAGTTTGAAGAAAGTTATTAGCCTCCCTGTCAAGTAATGTAGTTTGTGGTCTTCTTTGACTTAGAATAATTTCCATGTTTTTCGGCCAAATTGGCTATGCGACTCTCTGTAAGAGTGAATATAGATTAGAACGTAAGACAGATAGAGGAAATCCGAAATAACCATTCGATAGAACACAAGGTAATGAACATCTCAGCCAAGTTTGGTCCTGAAATATGCAGTTTGAAGAAAGTTATTAGCCTCGCTGTCAAGTAATGTAGTTTGTTGTCTTCTTTGACTTAGAATAATTTCCGTGTTTTTCGGCCAAATTGGCTACGCGACTCTCTGTAAGAGTGAATATAGATTAAAAAGTAAGACAGATAGAGGAAATCCGAAATAACCATTCGATAGAGAACAAGGTAATGAACATCTCAGCCAAGTTTGGTCCTGAAATATGCAGTTTGAAGAAAGTTATTAGCCTCCCTGTCAAGTAATGTAGTTTGTGGTCTTCTTTGACTTAGAATAATTTCCATGTTTTTCGGCCAAATTGGCTATGCGACTCTCTGTAAGAGTGAATATAGATTAGAACGTAAGACAGATAGAGGAAATCCGAAATAACCATTCGATAGAACACAAGGTAATGAACATCTCAGCCAAGTTTGGTCCTGAAATATGCAGTTTGAAGAAAGTTATTAGCCTCGCTGTCAAGTAATGTAGTTTGTGGTCTTCTTTGACTTAGAATAATTTCCATGTTTTTCGGCCAAATTGGCTATGCGACTCTCTGTAAGAGTGAATATAGATTAAAACGTAAGACAGATAGAGGAAATCCGAAATAACCATTCGATAGAGAACAAGGTAATGAACATCTCAGCCAAGTTTGGTCCTGAAATATGCAGTTTGAAGAAAGTTATTAGCCTCGCTGTCAAGTAATGTAGTTTGTGGTCTTCTTTGACTTAGAATAATTTCCATGTTTTTCGGCCAAATTGGCTATGCGAATCTCTGTAAGAGTGAATATAGATTAAAACGTAAGACAGATAGAGGAAATCCGAAATAACCATTCGATAGAGAACAAGGTAATGAACATCTCAGCCAAGTTTGGTCCTGAAATATGCAGTTTGAAGAAAGTTATTAGCCTCGCTGTCAAGTAATGTAGTTTGTGGTCTTCTTTGACTTAGAATAATTTCCGTGTTTTTCGGCCAAATTGGCTACGCGACTCTCTGTAAGAGTGAATATAGATTAAAAAGTAAGACAGATAGAGGAAATCCGAAATAACCATTCGATAGAGAACAAGGTAATGAACATCTCAGCCAAGTTTGGTCCTGAAATATGCAGTTTGAAGAAAGTTATTAGCCTCGCTGTCAAGTAATGTAGTTTGTGGTCTTCTTTGACTTAGAATAATTTCCATGTTTTTCGGCCAAATTGGCTATGCGACTCTCTGTAAGAGTGAATATAGATTAGAACGTAAGACAGATAGAGGAAATCCGAAATAACCATTCGATAGAACACAAGGTAATGAACATCTCAGCCAAGTTTGGTCCTGAAATATGCAGTTTGAAGAAAGTTATTAGCCTCGCTGTCAAGTAATGTAGTTTGTTGTCTTCTTTGACTTAGAATAATTTCCGTGTTTTTCGGCCAAATTGGCTACGCGACTCTCTGTAAGAGTGAATATAGATTAAAAAGTAAGACAGATAGAGGAAATCCGAAATAACCATTCGATAGAGAACAAGGTAATGAACATCTCAGCCAAGTTTGGTCCTGAAATATGCAGTTTGAAGAAAGTTATTAGCCTCCCTGTCAAGTAATGTAGTTTGTGGTCTTCTTTGACTTAGAATAATTTCCATGTTTTTCGGCCAAATTGGCTATGCGACTCTCTGTAAGAGTGAATATAGATTAGAACGTAAGACAGATAGAGGAAATCCGAAATAACCATTCGATAGAACACAAGGTAATGAACATCTCAGCCAAGTTTGGTCCTGAAATATGCAGTTTGAAGAAAGTTATTAGCCTCGCTGTCAAGTAATGTAGTTTGTTGTCTTCTTTGACTTAGAATAATTTCCGTGTTTTTCGGCCAAATTGGCTACGCGACTCTCTGTAAGAGTGAATATAGATTAAAAAGTAAGACAGATAGAGGAAATCCGAAATAACCATTCGATAGAGAACAAGGTAATGAACATCTCAGCCAAGTTTGGTCCTGAAATATGCAGTTTGAAGAAAGTTATTAGCCTCCCTGTCAAGTAATGTAGTTTGTGGTCTTCTTTGACTTAGAATAATTTCCATGTTTTTCGGCCAAATTGGCTATGCGAATCTCTGTAAGAGTGAATATAGATTAGAACGTAAGACAGATAGAGGAAATCCGAAATAACCATTCGATAGAGAACAAGGTAATGAACATCTCAGCCAAGTTTGGTCCTGAAATATGCAGTTTGAAGAAAGTTATTAGCCTCGCTGTCAAGTAATGTAGTTTGTTGTCTTCTTTGACTTAGAATAATTTCCGTGTTTTTCGGCCAAATTGGCTACGCGACTCTCTGTAAGAGTGAATATAGATTAAAAAGTAAGACAGATAGAGGAAATCCGAAATAACCATTCGATAGAGAACAAGGTAATGAACATCTCAGCCAAGTTTGGTCCTGAAATATGCAGTTTGAAGAAAGTTATTAGCCTCCCTGTCAAGTAATGTAGTTTGTGGTCTTCTTTGACTTAGAATAATTTCCATGTTTTTCGGCCAAATTGGCTATGCGACTCTCTGTAAGAGTGAATATAGATTAGAACGTAAGACAGATAGAGGAAATCCGAAATAACCATTCGATAGAACACAAGGTAATGAACATCTCAGCCAAGTTTGGTCCTGAAATATGCAGTTTGAAGAAAGTTATTAGCCTCGCTGTCAAGTAATGTAGTTTGTTGTCTTCTTTGACTTAGAATAATTTCCGTGTTTTTCGGCCAAATTGGCTACGCGACTCTCTGTAAGAGTGAATATAGATTAAAAAGTAAGACAGATAGAGGAAATCCGAAATAACCATTCGATAGAGAACAAGGTAATGAACATCTCAGCCAAGTTTGGTCCTGAAATATGCAGTTTGAAGAAAGTTATTAGCCTCGCTGTCAAGTAATGTAGTTTGTGGTCTTCTTTGACTTAGAATAATTTCCATGTTTTTCGGCCAAATTGGCTATGCGAATCTCTGTAAGAGTGAATATAGATTAAAAAGTAAGACAGATAGAGGAAATCCGAAATAACCATTCGATAGAACACAAGGTAATGAACATCTCAGCCAAGTTTGGTCCTGAAATATGCAGTTTGAAGAAAGTTATTAGCCTCGCTGTCAAGTAATGTAGTTTGTTGTCTTCTTTGACTTAGAATAATTTCCGTGTTTTTCGGCCAAATTGGCTACGCGACTCTCTGTAAGAGTGAATATAGATTAAAAAGTAAGACAGATAGAGGAAATCCGAAATAACCATTCGATAGAGAACAAGGTAATGAACATCTCAGCCAAGTTTGGTCCTGAAATATGCAGTTTGAAGAAAGTTATTAGCCTCCCTGTCAAGTAATGTAGTTTGTGGTCTTCTTTGACTTAGAATAATTTCCATGTTTTTCGGCCAAATTGGCTATGCGACTCTCTGTAAGAGTGAATATAGATTAGAACGTAAGACAGATAGAGGAAATCCGAAATAACCATTCGATAGAACACAAGGTAATGAACATCTCAGCCAAGTTTGGTCCTGAAATATGCAGTTTGAAGAAAGTTATTAGCCTCGCTGTCAAGTAATGTAGTTTGTTGTCTTCTTTGACTTAGAATAATTTCCGTGTTTTTCGGCCAAATTGGCTACGCGACTCTCTGTAAGAGTGAATATAGATTAAAAAGTAAGACAGATAGAGGAAATCCGAAATAACCATTCGATAGAGAACAAGGTAATGAACATCTCAGCCAAGTTTGGTCCTGAAATATGCAGTTTGAAGAAAGTTATTAGCCTCCCTGTCAAGTAATGTAGTTTGTGGTCTTCTTTGACTTAGAATAATTTCCATGTTTTTCGGCCAAATTGGCTATGCGAATCTCTGTAAGAGTGAATATAGATTAGAACGTAAGACAGATAGAGGAAATCCGAAATAACCATTCGATAGAACACAAGGTAATGAACATCTCAGCCAAGTTTGGTCCTGAAATATGCAGTTTGAAGAAAGTTATTAGCCTCGCTGTCAAGTAATGTAGTTTGTTGTCTTCTTTGACTTAGAATAATTTCCGTGTTTTTCGGCCAAATTGGCTACGCGACTCTCTGTAAGAGTGAATATAGATTAAAAAGTAAGACAGATAGAGGAAATCCGAAATAACCATTCGATAGAGAACAAGGTAATGAACATCTCAGCCAAGTTTGGTCCTGAAATATGCAGTTTGAAGAAAGTTATTAGCCTCCCTGTCAAGTAATGTAGTTTGTGGTCTTCTTTGACTTAGAATAATTTCCATGTTTTTCGGCCAAATTGGCTATGCGACTCTCTGTAAGAGTGAATATAGATTAGAACGTAAGACAGATAGAGGAAATCCGAAATAACCATTCGATAGAACACAAGGTAATGAACATCTCAGCCAAGTTTGGTCCTGAAATATGCAGTTTGAAGAAAGTTATTAGCCTCGCTGTCAAGTAATGTAGTTTGTTGTCTTCTTTGACTTAGAATAATTTCCGTGTTTTTCGGCCAAATTGGCTACGCGACTCTCTGTAAGAGTGAATATAGATTAAAAAGTAAGACAGATAGAGGAAATCCGAAATAACCATTCGATAGAGAACAAGGTAATGAACATCTCAGCCAAGTTTGGTCCTGAAATATGCAGTTTGAAGAAAGTTATTAGCCTCCCTGTCAAGTAATGTAGTTTGTGGTCTTCTTTGACTTAGAATAATTTCCATGTTTTTCGGCCAAATTGGCTATGCGAATCTCTGTAAGAGTGAATATAGATTAAAAAGTAAGACAGATAGAGGAAATCCGAAATAACCATTCGATAGAGAACAAGGTAATGAACATCTCAGCCAAGTTTGGTCCTGAAATATGCAGTTTGAAGAAAGTTATTAGCCTCGCTGTCAAGTAATGTAGTTTGTTGTCTTCTTTGACTTAGAATAATTTCCGTGTTTTTCGGCCAAATTGGCTACGCGACTCTCTGTAAGAGTGAATATAGATTAAAAAGTAAGACAGATAGAGGAAATCCGAAATAACCATTCGATAGAGAACAAGGTAATGAACATCTCAGCCAAGTTTGGTCCTGAAATATGCAGTTTGAAGAAAGTTATTAGCCTCCCTGTCAAGTAATGTAGTTTGTGGTCTTCTTTGACTTAGAATAATTTCCATGTTTTTCGGCCAAATTGGCTATGCGAATCTCTGTAAGAGTGAATATAGATTAAAACGTAAGACAGATAGAGGAAATCCGAAATAACCATTCGATCGAGAACAAGGTAATGAACATATCAGCCAAGTTTGGTCCTGAAATATGCAGTTTGAAGAAAGTTATTAGCCTCGCTGTCAAGTAATGTAGTTTGTGGTCTTCTTTGACTTAGAATAATTTCCGTGTTTTTCGGCCAAATTGGCTACGCGACTCTCTGTAAGAGTGAATATAGATTAAAAAGTAAGACAGATAGAGGAAATCCGAAATAACCATTCGATAGAGAACAAGGTAATGAACATCTCAGCCAAGTTTGGTCCTGAAATATGCAGTTTGAAGAAAGTTATTAGCCTCGCTGTCAAGTAATGTAGTTTGTGGTCTTCTTTGACTTAGAATAATTTCCATGTTTTTCGGCCAAATTGGCTGTGCGACTCTCTGTAAGAGTGAATATAGATTACAACGTAAGACAGATAGAGGAAATCCGAAATAACCATTCGATAGAGAACAAGGTAATGAACATCTCAGCCAAGTTTGGTCCTGAAATATGCAGTTTGAAGAAAGTTATTAGCCTCCCTGTCAAGTAATGTAGTTTGTGGTCTTCTTTGACTTAGAATAATTTCCGTGTTTTTCGGCCAAATTGGCTACGCGACTCTCTGTAAGAGTGAATATAGATTAAAAAGTAAGACAGATAGAGGATATCCGAAATAACCATTCGATAGAGAACAAGGTAATGAACATCTCAGCCAAGTTTGGTCCTGAAATATGCAGTTTGAAGAAAGTTATTAGCCTCGCTGTCAAGTAATGTAGTTTGTGGTCTTCTTTGACTTAGAATAATTTCCATGTTTTTCGGCCAAATTGGCTGTGCGACTCTCTGTAAGAGTGAATATAGATTACAACGTAAGACAGATAGAGGAAATCCGAAATAACCATTCGATAGAGAACAAGGTAATGAACATCTCAGCCAAGTTTGGTCCTGAAATATGCAGTTTGAAGAAAGTTATTAGCCTCCCTGTCAAGTAATGTAGTTTGTGGTCTTCTTTGACTTAGAATAATTTCCATGTTTTTCGGCCAAATTGGCTATGCGAATCTCTGTAAGAGTGAATATAGATTAAAACGTAAGACAGATAGAGGAAATCCGAAATAACCATTCGATAGAGAACAAGGTAATGAACATCTCAGCCAAGTTTGGTCCTGAAATATGCAGTTTGAAGAAAGTTATTAGCCTCGCTGTCAAGTAATGTAGTTTGTGGTCTTCTTTTACTTAGAATAATTTCCGTGTTTTTCGGCCAAATTGGCTACGCGACTCTCTGTAAGAGTGAATATAGATTAAAAAGTAAGACAGATAGAGGAAATCCGAAATAACCATTCGATAGAGAACAAGGTAATGAACATCTCAGCCAAGTTTGGTCCTGAAATATGCAGTTTGAAGAAAGTTATTAGCCTCGCTGTCAAGTAATGTAGTTTGTTGTCTTCTTTGACTTAGAATAATTTCCGTGTTTTTCGGCCAAATTGGCTACGCGACTCTCTGTAAGAGTGAATATAGATTAAAAAGTAAGACAGATAGAGGAAATCCGAAATAACCATTCGATAGAGAACAAGGTAATGAACATCTCAGCCAAGTTTGGTCCTGAAATATGCAGTTTGAAGAAAGTTATTAGCCTCCCTGTCAAGTAATGTAGTTTGTGGTCTTCTTTGACTTAGAATAATTTCCATGTTTTTCGGCCAAATTGGCTATGCGAATCTCTGTAAGAGTGAATATAGATTAAAACGTAAGACAGATAGAGGAAATCCGAAATAACCATTCGATAGAGAACAAGGTAATGAACATATCAGCCAAGTTTGGTCCTGAAATATGCAGTTTGAAGAAAGTTATTAGCCTCGCTGTCAAGTAATGTAGTTTGTGGTCTTCTTTGACTTAGAATAATTTCCGTGTTTTTCGGCCAAATTGGCTACGCGACTCTCTGTAAGAGTGAATATAGATTAAAAAGTAAGACAGATAGAGGAAATCCGAAATAACCATTCGATAGAACACAAGGTAATGAACATCTCAGCCAAGTTTGGTCCTGAAATATGCAGTTTGAAGAAAGTTATTAGCCTCGCTGTCAAGTAATGTAGTTTGTGGTCTTCTTTGACTTAGAATAATTTCCGTGTTTTTCGGCCAAATTGGCTACGCGACTCTCTGTAAGAGTGAATATAGATTAAAAAGTAAGACAGATAGAGGAAATCCGAAATAACCATTCGATAGAGAACAAGGTAATGAACATCTCAGCCAAGTTTGGTCCTGAAATATGCAGTTTGAAGAAAGTTATTAGCCTCCCTGTCAAGTAATGTAGTTTGTGGTCTTCTTTGACTTAGAATAATTTCCATGTTTTTCGGCCAAATTGGCTATGCGACTCTCTGTAAGAGTGAATATAGATTAGAACGTAAGACAGATAGAGGAAATCCGAAATAACCATTCGATAGAACACAAGGTAATGAACATCTCAGCCAAGTTTGGTCCTGAAATATGCAGTTTGAAGAAAGTTATTAGCCTCGCTGTCAAGTAATGTAGTTTGTTGTCTTCTTTGACTTAGAATAATTTCCGTGTTTTTCGGCCAAATTGGCTACGCGACTCTCTGTAAGAGTGAATATAGATTAAAAAGTAAGACAGATAGAGGAAATCCGAAATAACCATTCGATAGAGAACAAGGTAATGAACATCTCAGCCAAGTTTGGTCCTGAAATATGCAGTTTGAAGAAAGTTATTAGCCTCCCTGTCAAGTAATGTAGTTTGTGGTCTTCTTTGACTTAGAATAATTTCCATTTTTTTCGGCCAAATTGGCTATGCGAATCTCTGTAAGAGTGAATATAGATTAAAACGTAAGACAGATAGAGGAAATCCGAAATAACCATTCGATAGAGAACAAGGTAATGAACATATCAGCCAAGTTTGGTCCTGAAATATGCAGTTTGAAGAAAGTTATTAGCCTCGCTGTCAAGTAATGTAGTTTGTGGTCTTCTTTGACTTAGAATAATTTCCGTGTTTTTCGGCCAAATTGGCTACGCGACTCTCTGTAAGAGTGAATATAGATTAAAAAGTAAGACAGATAGAGGAAATCCGAAATAACCATTCGATAGAGAACAAGGTAATCAACATCTCAGCCAAGTTTGGTCCTGAAATATGCAGTTTGAAGAAAGTTATTAGCCTCGCTGTCAAGTAATGTAGTTTGTGGTCTTCTTTGACTTAGAATAATTTCCGTGTTTTTCGGCCAAATTGGCTACGCGACTCTCTGTAAGAGTGAATATAGATTAAAAAGTAAGACAGATAGAGGAAGTCCGAAATAACCATTCGATAGAACACAAGGTAATGAACATCTCAGCCAAGTTTGGTCCTGAAATATGCAGTTTGAAGAAAGTTATTAGCCTCGCTGTCAAAAAATGTAGTTTGTGGTCTTCTTTGACTTAGAATAATTTCCATGTTTTTCGGCCAAATTGGCTACGCGACTCTCTGTAAGAGTGAATATAGATTAAAACGTAAGACAGATAGAGGAAATCCGAAATAACCATTCGATAGAACACAAGGTAATGAACATCTCAGCCAAGTTTGGTCCTGAAATATGCAGTTTGAAGAAAGTTATTAGCCTCGCTGTCAAGTAATGTAGTTTGTGGTCTTCTTTGACTTAGAATAATTTCCATGTTTTTCGGCCAAATTGGCTGTGCGACTCTCTGTAAGAGTGAATATAGATTAAAACGTAAGACAGATAGAGGAAATCCGAAATAACCATTCGATAGAACACAAGGTAATGAACATCTCAGCCAAGTTTGGTCCTGAAATATGCAGTTTGAAGAAAGTTATTAGCCTCGCTGTCAAGTAATGTAGTTTGTTGTCTTCTTTGACTTAGAATAATTTCCGTGTTTTTCGGCCAAATTGGCTACGCGACTCTCTGTAAGAGTGAATATAGATTAAAAAGTAAGACAGATAGAGGAAATCCGAAATAACCATTCGATAGAACACAAGGTAATGAACATCTCAGCCAAGTTTGGTCCTGAAATATGCAGTTTGAAGAAAGTTATTAGCCTCGCTGTCAAGTAATGTAGTTTGTGGTCTTCTTTGACTTAGAATAATTTCCATTTTTTTCGGCCAAATTGGCTATGCGAATCTCTGTAAGAGTGAATATAGATTAAAACGTAAGACAGATAGAGGAAATCCGAAATAACCATTCGATAGAGAACAAGGTAATGAACATATCAGCCAAGTTTGGTCCTGAAATATGCAGTTTGAAGAAAGTTATTAGCCTCGCTGTCAAGTAATGTAGTTTGTGGTCTTCTTTGACTTAGAATAATTTCCATGTTTTTCGGCCAAATTGGCTGTGCGACTCTCTGTAAGAGTGAATATAGATTACAACGTAAGACAGATAGAGGAAATCCGAAATAACCATTCGATAGAACACAAGGTAATGAACATCTCAGCCAAGTTTGGTCCTGAAATATGCAGTTTGAAG
The DNA here is from genome assembly GCA_936450465.1 of Gibbula magus. NCBI lineage: Eukaryota > Metazoa > Mollusca > Gastropoda > Trochida > Trochidae > Gibbula > Gibbula magus. The sequence continues at coordinate 57,412,968 of OW388295.1, forward strand.
AAAGTTATTAGCCTCGCTGTCAAGTAATGTAGTTTGTGGTCTTCTTTGACTTAGAATAATTTCCATGTTTTTCGGCCAAATTGGCTGTGCGACTCTCTGTAAGAGTGAATATAGATTAAAACGTAAGACAGATAGAGGAAATCCGAAATAACCATTCGATAGAACACAAGGTAATGAACATCTCAGCCAAGTTTGGTCCTGAAATATGCAGTTTGAAGAAAGTTATTAGCCTCGCTGTCAAGTAATGTAGTTTGTTGTCTTCTTTGACTTAAAATAATTTCCGTGTTTTTCGGCCAAATTGGCTACGCGACTCTCTGTAAGAGTGAATATAGATTAAAAAGTAAGACAGATAGAGGAAATCCGAAATAACCATTCGATAGAGAACAAGGTAATGAACATCTCAGCCAAGTTTGGTCCTGAAATATGCAGTTTGAAGAAAGTTATTAGCCTCCCTGTCAAGTAATGTAGTTTGTGGTCTTCTTTGACTTAGAATAATTTCCATTTTTTTCGGCCAAATTGGCTATGCGAATCTCTGTAAGAGTGAATATAGATTAAAACGTAAGACAGATAGAGGAAATCCGAAATAACCATTCGATAGAGAACAAGGTAATGAACATATCAGCCAAGTTTGGTCCTGAAATATGCAGTTTGAAGAAAGTTATTAGCCTCGCTGTCAAGTAATGTAGTTTGTGGTCTTCTTTGACTTAGAATAATTTCCGTGTTTTTCGGCCAAATTGGCTACGCGACTCTCTGTAAGAGTGAATATAGATTAAAAAGTAAGACAGATAGAGGAAATCCGAAATAACCATTCGATAGAGAACAAGGTAATGAACATCTCAGCCAAGTTTGGTCCTGAAATATGCAGTTTGAAGAAAGTTATTAGCCTCGCTGTCAAGTAATGTAGTTTGTGGTCTTCTTTGACTTAGAATAATTTCCATGTTTTTCGGCCAAATTGGCTATGCGACTCTCTGTAAGAGTGAATATAGATTACAACGTAAGACAGATAGAGGAAATCCGAAATAACCATTCGATAGAACACAAGGTAATGAACATCTCAGCCAAGTTTGGTCCTGAAATATGCAGTTTGAAGAAAGTTATTAGCCTCGCTGTCAAGTAATGTAGTTTGTGGTCTTCTTTGACTTAGAATAATTTCCATGTTTTTCGGCCAAATTGGCTGTGCGACTCTCTGTAAGAGTGAATATAGATTAAAACGTAAGACAGATAGAGGAAATCCGAAATAACCATTCGATAGAACACAAGGTAATGAACATCTCAGCCAAGTTTGGTCCTGAAATATGCAGTTTGAAGAAAGTTATTAGCCTCGCTGTCAAGTAATGTAGTTTGTTGTCTTCTTTGACTTAGAATAATTTCCGTGTTTTTCGGCCAAATTGGCTACGCGACTCTCTGTAAGAGTGAATATAGATTAAAAAGTAAGACAGATAGAGGAAATCCGAAATAACCATTCGATAGAACACAAGGTAATGAACATCTCAGCCAAGTTTGGTCCTGAAATATGCAGTTTGAAGAAAGTTATTAGCCTCGCTGTCAAGTAATGTAGTTTGTGGTCTTCTTTGACTTAGAATAATTTCCGTGTTTTTCGGCCAAATTGGCTACGCGACTCTCTGTAAGAGTGAATATAGATTAAAACGTAAGACAGATAGAGGAAATCCGAAATAACCATTCGATAGAACACAAGGTAATGAACATCTCAGCCAAGTTTGGTCCTGAAATATGCAGTTTGAAGAAAGTTATTAGCCTCGCTGTCAAGTAATGTAGTTTGTGGTCTTCTTTCACTTAGAATAATTTCCGTGTTTTTCGGCCAAATTGGCTACGCGACTCTCTGTAAGAGTGAATATAGATTAAAAAGTAAGACAGATAGAGGAAATCCGAAATAACCATTCGATAGAGAACAAGGTAATGAACATCTCAGCCAAGTTTGGTCCTGAAATATGCAGTTTGAAGAAAGTTATTAGCCTCGCTGTCAAGTAATGTAGTTTGTGGTCTTCTTTGACTTAGAATAATTTCCGTGTTTTTCGGCCAAATTGGCTACGCGACTCTCTGTAAGAGTGAATATAGATTAAAAAGTAAGACAGATAGAGGAAATCCGAAATAACCATTCGATAGAGAACAAGGTAATGAACATCTCAGCCAAGTTTGGTCCTGAAATATGCAGTTTGAAGAAAGTTATTAGCCTCGCTGTCAAGTAATGTAGTTTGTGGTCTTCTTTGACTTAGAATAATTTCCATGTTTTTCGGCCAAATTGGCTATGCGAATCTCTGTAAGAGTGAATATAGATTAAAACGTAAGACAGATAGAGGAAATCCGAAATAACCATTCGATAGAGAACAAGGTAATGAACATCTCAGCCAAGTTTGGTCCTGAAATATGCAGTTTGAAGAAAGTTATTAGCCTCGCTGTCAAGTAATGTAGTTTGTGGTCTTCTTTGACTTAGAATAATTTCCGTGTTTTTCGGCCAAATTGGCTACGCGACTCTCTGTAAGAGTGAATATAGATTAAAAAGTAAGACAGATAGAGGAAATCCGAAATAACCATTCGATAGAGAACAAGGTAATGAACATCTCAGCCAAGTTTGGTCCTGAAATATGCAGTTTGAAGAAAGTTATTAGCCTCGCTGTCAAGTAATGTAGTTTGTGGTCTTCTTTGACTTAGAATAATTTCCATGTTTTTCGGCCAAATTGGCTGTGCGACTCTCTGTAAGAGTGAATATAGATTAAAACGTAAGACAGATAGAGGAAATCCGAAATAACCATTCGATAGAACACAAGGTAATGAACATCTCAGCCAAGTTTGGTCCTGAAATATGCAGTTTGAAGAAAGTTATTAGCCTCGCTGTCAAGTAATGTAGTTTGTGGTCTTCTTTGACTTAGAATAATTTCCATGTTTTTCGGCCAAATTGGCTGTGCGACTCTCTGTAAGAGTGAATATAGATTAAAACGTAAGACAGATAGAGGAAATCCGAAATAACCATTCGATAGAACACAAGGTAATGAACATCTCAGCCAAGTTTGGTCCTGAAATATGCAGTTTGAAGAAAGTTATTAGCCTCGCTGTCAAGTAATGTAGTTTGTGGTCTTCTTTGACTTAGAATAATTTCCGTGTTTTTCGGCCAAATTGGCTACGCGACTCTCTGTAAGAGTGAATATAGATTAAAACGTAAGACAGATAGAGGAAATCCGAAATAACCATTCGATAGAACACAAGGTAATGAACATCTCAGCCAAGTTTGGTCCTGAAATATGCAGTTTGAAGAAAGTTATTAGCCTCGCTGTCAAGTAATGTAGTTTGTGGTCTTCTTTGACTTAGAATAATTTCCGTGTTTTTCGGCCAAATTGGCTACGCGACTCTCTGTAAGAGTGAATATAGATTAAAACGTAAGACAGATAGAGGAAATCCGAAATAACCATTCGATAGAGAACAAGGTAATGAACATCTCAGCCAAGTTTGGTCCTGAAATATGCAGTTTGAAGAAAGTTATTAGCCTCGCTGTCAAGTAATGTAGTTTGTGGTCTTCTTTGACTTAGAATAATTTCCGTGTTTTTCGGCCAAATTGGCTACGCGACTCTCTGTAAGAGTGAATATAGATTAAAAAGTAAGACAGATAGAGGAAATCCGAAATAACCATTCGATAGAGAACAAGGTAATGAACATCTCAGCCAAGTTTGGTCCTGAAATATGCAGTTTGAAGAAAGTTATTAGCCTCGCTGTCAAGTAATGTAGTTTGTGGTCTTCTTTGACTTAGAATAATTTCCATGTTTTTCGGCCAAATTGGCTGTGCGACTCTCTGTAAGAGTGATTTATAGATTAAAACGTAAGACAGATAGAGGAAATCCGAAATAACCATTCGATAGAACACAAGGTAATGAACATCTCAGCCAAGTTTGGTCCTGAAATATGCAGTTTGAAGAAAGTTATTAGCCTCGCTGTCAAGTAATGTAGTTTGTTGTCTTCTTTGACTTAGAACAATTTCCGTGTTTTTCGGCCAAATTGGCTACGCGACTCTCTGTAAGAGTGAATATAGATTAAAAAGTAAGACAGATAGAGGAAATCCGAAATAACCATTCGATAGAACACAAGGTAATGAACATCTCAGCCAAGTTTGGTCCTGAAATATGCAGTTTGAAGAAAGTTATTAGCCTCGCTGTCAAGTAATGTAGTTTGTGGTCTTCTTTGACTTAGAATAATTTCCATGTTTTTCGGCCAAATTGGCTATGCGAATCTCTGTAAGAGTGAATATAGATTAAAACGTAAGACAGATAGAGGAAATCCGAAATAACCATTCGATAGAGAACAAGGTAATGAACATCTCAGCCAAGTTTGGTCCTGAAATATGCAGTTTGAAGAAAGTTATTAGCCTCGCTGTCAAGTAATGTAGTTTGTGGTCTTCTTTGACTTAGAATAATTTCCGTGTTTTTCGGCCAAATTGGCTACGCGACTCTCTGTAAGAGTGAATATAGATTAAAAAGTAAGACAGATAGAGGAAATCCGAAATAACCATTCGATAGAGAACAAGGTAATGAACATCTCAGCCAAGTTTGGTCCTGAAATATGCAGTTTGAAGAAAGTTATTAGCCTCGCTGTCAAGTAATGTAGTTTGTGGTCTTCTTTGACTTAGAATAATTTCCGTGTTTTTCGGCCAAATTGGCTACGCGACTCTCTGTAAGAGTGAATATAGATTAAAAAGTAAGACAGATAGAGGAAATCCGAAATAACCATTCGATAGAGAACAAGGTAATGAACATCTCAGCCAAGTTTGGTCCTGAAATATGCAGTTTGAAGAAAGTTATTAGCCTCGCTGTCAAGTAATGTAGTTTGTGGTCTTCTTTGACTTAGAATAATTTCCATGTTTTTCGGCCAAATTGGCTGTGCGACTCTCTGTAAGAGTGATTTATAGATTAAAACGTAAGACAGATAGAGGAAATCCGAAATAACCATTCGATAGAACACAAGGTAATGAACATCTCAGCCAAGTTTGGTCCTGAAATATGCAGTTTGAAGAAAGTTATTAGCCTCGCTGTCAAGTAATGTAGTTTGTTGTCTTCTTTGACTTAGAACAATTTCCGTGTTTTTCGGCCAAATTGGCTACGCGACTCTCTGTAAGAGTGAATATAGATTAAAACGTAAGACAGATAGAAGAAATCCGAAATAACCATTCGAAAGAACACAAGGTAATGAACATCTCAGCCAAGTTTGGTCCTGAAATATGCAGTTTGAAGAAAGTTATTAGCCTCGCTGTCAAGTAATGTAGTTTGTGGTCTTCTTTGACTTAGAATAATTTCCGTGTTTTTCGGCCAAATTGGCTACGCGACTCTCTGTAAGAGTGAATATAGATTAAAACGTAAGACAGATAGAGGAAATCCGAAATAACCATTCGATAGAACACAAGGTAATGAACATCTCAGCCAAGTTTGGTCCTGAAATATGCAGTTTGAAGAAAGTTATTAGCCTCGCTGTGAAGTAATGTAGTTTGTGGTCTTCTTTGACTTAGAATAATTTCCGTGTTTTTCGGCCAAATTGGCTACGCGACTCTCTGTAAGAGTGAATATAGATTAAAAAGAAAGACAGATAGAGGAAATCCGAAATAACCATTCGATAGAACACAAGGTAATGAACATCTCAGCCAAGTTTGGTCCTGAAATATGCAGTTTGAAGAAAGTTATTAGCCTCGCTGTCAAGTAATGTAGTTTGTGGTCTTCTTTGACTTAGAATAATTTCCATGTTTTTCGGCAAAATTGGCTATGCGAATCTCTGTAAGAGTGAATATAGATTAAAACGTAAGACAGATAGAGGAAATCCGAAATAACCATTCGATAGAGAACAAGGTAATGAACATCTCAGCCAAGTTTGGTCCTGAAATATGCAGTTTGAAGAAAGTTATTAGCCTCGCTGTCAAGTAATGTAGTTTGTGGTCTTCTTTGACTTAGAATAATTTCCGTGTTTTTCGGCCAAATTGGCTACGCGACTCTCTGTAAGAGTGAATATAGATTAAAAAGTAAGACAGATAGAGGAAATCCGAAATAACCATTCGATAGAGAACAAGGTAATGAACATCTCAGCCAAGTTTGGTCCTGAAATATGCAGTTTGAAGAAAGTTATTAGCCTCGCTGTCAAGTAATGTAGTTTGTGGTCTTCTTTGACTTAGAATAATTTCCGTGTTTTTCGGCCAAATTGGCTACGCGACTCTCTGTAAGAGTGAATATAGATTAAAAAGTAAGACAGATAGAGGAAATCCGAAATAACCATTCGATAGAGAACAAGGTAATGAACATCTCAGCCAAGTTTGGTCCTGAAATATGCAGTTTGAAGAAAGTTATTAGCCTCGCTGTCAAGTAATGTAGTTTGTGGTCTTCTTTGACTTAGAATAATTTCCATGTTTTTCGGCCAAATTGGCTGTGCGACTCTCTGTAAGAGTGATTTATAGATTAAAACGTAAGACAGATAGAGGAAATCCGAAATAACCATTCGATAGAACACAAGGTAATGAACATCTCAGCCAAGTTTGGTCCTGAAATATGCAGTTTGAAGAAAGTTATTAGCCTCGCTGTCAAGTAATGTAGTTTGTTGTCTTCTTTGACTTAGAACAATTTCCGTGTTTTTCGGCCAAATTGGCTACGCGACTCTCTGTAAGAGTGAATATAGATTAAAACGTAAGACAGATAGAAGAAATCCGAAATAACCATTCGATAGAACACAAGGTAATGAACATCTCAGCCAAGTTTGGTCCTGAAATATGCAGTTTGAAGAAAGTTATTAGCCTCGCTGTCAAGTAATGTAGTTTGTGGTCTTCTTTGACTTAGAATAATTTCCGTGTTTTTCGGCCAAATTGGCTACGCGACTCTCTGTAAGAGTGATTATAGATTAAAACGTAAGACAGATAGAGGAAATCCGAAATAACCATTCGATAGAACACAAGGTAATGAACATCTCAGCCAAGTTTGGTCCTGAAATATGCAGTTTGAAGAAAGTTATTAGCCTCGCTGTGAAGTAATGTAGTTTGTGGTCTTCTTTGACTTAGAATAATTTCCGTGTTTTTCGGCCAAATTGGCTACGCGACTCTCTGTAAGAGTGAATATAGATTAAAAAGAAAGACAGATAGAGGAAATCCGAAATAACCATTCGATAGAACACAAGGTAATGAACATCTCAGCCAAGTTTGGTCCTGAAATATGCAGTTTGAAGAAAGTTATTAGCCTCGCTGTCAAGTAATGTAGTTTGTGGTCTTCTTTGACTTAGAATAATTTCCATGTTTTTCGGCCAAATTGGCTATGCGAATCTCTGTAAGAGTGAATATAGATTAAAACGTAAGACAGATAGAGGAAATCCGAAATAACCATTCGATAGAGAACAAGGTAATGAACATCTCAGCCAAGTTTGGTCCTGAAATATGCAGTTTGAAGAAAGTTATTAGCCTCGCTGTCAAGTAATGTAGTTTGTGGTCTTCTTTGACTTAGAATAATTTCCGTGTTTTTCGGCCAAATTGGCTACGCGACTCTCTGTAAGAGTGAATATAGATTAAAAAGTAAGACAGATAGAGGAAATCCGAAATAACCATTCGATAGAGAACAAGGTAATGAACATCTCAGCCAAGTTTGGTCCTGAAATATGCAGTTTGAAGAAAGTTATTAGCCTCGCTGTCAAGTAATGTAGTTTGTGGTCTTCTTTGACTTAGAATAATTTCCATGTTTTTCGGCCAAATTGGCTGTGCGACTCTCTGTAAGAGTGATTTATAGATTAAAACGTAAGACAGATAGCTCAGCCAAGTTTGGTCCTGAAATATGCAGTTTGAAGAAAGTTATTAGCCTCGCTGTCAAGTAATGTAGTTTGTGGTCTTCTTTGACTTAGAATAATTTCCGTGTTTTTCGGCCAAATTGGCTACGCGACTCTCTGTAAGAGTGAATATAGATTAAAAAGTAAGACAGATAGAGGAAATCCGAAATAACCATTCGATAGAGAACAAGGTAGTGAACATCTCAGCCAAGTTTGGTCCTGAAATATGCAGTTTGAAGAAAGTTATTAGCCTCACTGTCAAGTAATGTAGTTTGTGGTCTTCTTTGACTTAGAATAATTTCCGTGTTTTTCGGCCAAATTGGCTACGCGACTCTCTGTAAGAGTGAATATAGATTAAAAAGTAAGACAGATAGAGGAAATCCGAAATAACCATTCGATAGAGAACAAGGTAATGAACATCTCATCCAAGTTTGGTCCTGAAATATGCAGTTTGAAGAAAGTTATTAGCCTCGCTGTCAAGTAATGTAGTTTGTGGTCTTCTTTGACTTAGAATAATTTCCATGTTTTTCGGCCAAATTGGCTGTGCGACTCTCTGTAAGAGTGATTTATAGATTAAAACGTAAGACAGATAGAGGAAATCCGAAATAACCATTCGATAGAACACAAGGTAATGAACATCTCAGCCAAGTTTTGTCCTGAAATATGCAGTTTGAAGAAAGTTATTAGCCTCGCTGTCAAGTAATGTAGTTTGTTGTCTTCTTTGACTTAGAACAATTTCCGTGTTTTTCGGCCAAATTGGCTACGCGACTCTCTGTAAGAGTGAATATAGATTAAAAAGTAAGACAGATAGAGGAAATCCGAAATAACCATTCGATAGAACACAAGGTAATGAACATCTCAGCCAAGTTTGGTCCTGAAATATGCAGTTTGAAGAAAGTTATTAGCCTCGCTGTCAAGTAATGTAGTTTGTGGTCTTCTTTGACTTAGAATAATTTCCATGTTTTTCGGCCAAATTGGCTATGCGAATCTCTGTAAGAGTGAATATAGATTAAAACGTAAGACAGATAGAGGAAATCCGAAATAACCATTCGATAGAGAACAAGGTAATGAACATCTCAGCCAAGTTTGGTCCTGAAATATGCAGTTTGAAGAAAGTTATTAGCCTCGCTGTCAAGTAATGTAGTTTGTGGTCTTCTTTGACTTAGAATAATTTCCGTGTTTTTCGGCCAAATTGGCTACGCGACTCTCTGTAAGAGTGAATATAGATTAAAAAGTAAGACAGATAGAGGAAATCCGAAATAACCATTCGATAGAGAACAAGGTAATGAACATCTCAGCCAAGTTTGGTCCTGAAATATGCAGTTTGAAGAAAGTTATTAGCCTCGCTGTCAAGTAATGTAGTTTGTGGTCTTCTTTGACTTAGAATAATTTCCATGTTTTTCGGCCAAATTGGCTATGCGAATCTCTGTAAGAGTGAATATAGATTAAAACGTAAGACAGATAGAGGAAATCCGAAATAACCATTCGATAGAGAACAAGGTAATGAACATCTCAGCCAAGTTTGGTCCTGAAATATGCAGTTTGAAGAAAGTTATTAGCCTCGCTGTCAAGTAATGTAGTTTGTGGTCTTCTTTGACTTAGAATAATTTCCGTGTTTTTCGGCCAAATTGGCTACGCGACTCTCTGTAAGAGTGAATATAGATTAAAACGTAAGACAGATAGAAGAAATCCGAAATAACCATTCGATAGAACACAAGGTAATGAACATCTCAGCCAAGTTTGGTCCTGAAATATGCAGTTTGAAGAAAGTTATTAGCCTCGCTGTCAAGTAATGTAGTTTGTGGTCTTCTTTGACTTAGAATAATTTCCGTGTTTTTCGGCCAAATTGGCTACGCGACTCTCTGTAAGAGTGAATATAGACTAAAACGTAAGACAGATAGAGGAAATCCGAAATAACCATTCGATAGAACACAAGGTAATGAACATCTCAGCCAAGTTTGGTCCTGAAATATGCAGTTTGAAGAAAGTTATTAGCCTCGCTGTGAAGTAATGTAGTTTGTGGTCTTCTTTGACTTAGAATAATTTCCGTGTTTTTCGGCCAAATTGGCTACGCGACTCTCTGTAAGAGTGAATATAGATTAAAAAGAAAGACAGATAGAGGAAATCCGAAATAACCATTCGATAGAACACAAGGTAATGAACATCTCAGCCAAGTTTGGTCCTGAAATATGCAGTTTGAAGAAAGTTATTAGCCTCGCTGTCAAGTAATGTAGTTTGTGGTCTTCTTTGACTTAGAATAATTTCCATGTTTTTCGGCCAAATTGGCTATGCGAATCTCTGTAAGAGTGAATATAGATTAAAACGTAAGACAGATAGAGGAAATCCGAAATAACCATTCGATAGAGAACAAGGTAATGAACATCTCAGCCAAGTTTGGTCCTGAAATATGCAGTTTGAAGAAAGTTATTAGCCTCGCTGTCAAGTAATGTAGTTTGTGGTCTTCTTTGACTTAGAATAATTTCCGTGTTTTTCGGCCAAATTGGCTACGCGACTCTCTGTAAGAGTGAATATAGATTAAAAAGTAAGACAGATAGAGGAAATCCGAAATAACCATTCGATAGAGAACAAGGTAATGAACATCTCAGCCAAGTTTGGTCCTGAAATATGCAGTTTGAAGAAAGTTATTAGCCTCGCTGTCAAGTAATGTAGTTTGTGGTCTTCTTTGACTTAGAATAATTTCCATGTTTTTCGGCCAAATTGGCTGTGCGACTCTCTGTAAGAGTGATTTATAGATTAAAACGTAAGACAGATAGAGGAAATCCGAAATAACCATTCGATAGAACACAAGGTAATGAACATCTCAGCCAAGTTTGGTCCTGAAATATGCAGTTTGAAGAAAGTTATTAGCCTCGCTGTCAAGTAATGTAGTTTGTGGTCTTCTTTGACTTAGAATAATTTCCGTGTTTTTCGGCCAAATTGGCTACGCGACTCTCTGTAAGAGTGAATATAGATTAAAAAGTAAGACAGATAGAGGAAATCCGAAATAACCATTCGATAGAGAACAAGGTAGTGAACATCTCAGCCAAGTTTGGTCCTGAAATATGCAGTTTGAAGAAAGTTATTAGCCTCACTGTCAAGTAATGTAGTTTGTGGTCTTCTTTGACTTAGAATAATTTCCGTGTTTTTCGGCCAAATTGGCTACGCGACTCTCTGTAAGAGTGAATATAGATTAAAAAGTAAGACAGATAGAGGAAATCCGAAATAACCATTCGATAGAGAACAAGGTAATGAACATCTCATCCAAGTTTGGTCCTGAAATATGCAGTTTGAAGAAAGTTATTAGCCTCGCTGTCAAGTAATGTAGTTTGTGGTCTTCTTTGACTTAGAATAATTTCCATGTTTTTCGGCCAAATTGGCTGTGCGACTCTCTGTAAGAGTGATTTATAGATTAAAACGTAAGACAGATAGAGGAAATCCGAAATAACCATTCGATAGAACACAAGGTAATGAACATCTCAGCCAAGTTTTGTCCTGAAATATGCAGTTTGAAGAAAGTTATTAGCCTCGCTGTCAAGTAATGTAGTTTGTTGTCTTCTTTGACTTAGAACAATTTCCGTGTTTTTCGGCCAAATTGGCTACGCGACTCTCTGTAAGAGTGAATATAGATTAAAAAGTAAGACAGATAGAGGAAATCCGAAATAACCATTCGATAGAACACAAGGTAATGAACATCTCAGCCAAGTTTGGTCCTGAAATATGCAGTTTGAAGAAAGTTATTAGCCTCGCTGTCAAGTAATGTAGTTTGTGGTCTTCTTTGACTTAGAATAATTTCCATGTTTTTCGGCCAAATTGGCTATGCGAATCTCTGTAAGAGTGAATATAGATTAAAACGTAAGACAGATAGAGGAAATCCGAAATAACCATTCGATAGAGAACAAGGTAATGAACATCTCAGCCAAGTTTGGTCCTGAAATATGCAGTTTGAAGAAAGTTATTAGCCTCGCTGTCAAGTAATGTAGTTTGTGGTCTTCTTTGACTTAGAATAATTTCCGTGTTTTTCGGCCAAATTGGCTACGCGACTCTCTGTAAGAGTGAATATAGATTAAAAAGTAAGACAGATAGAGGAAATCCGAAATAACCATTCGATAGAGAACAAGGTAATGAACATCTCAGCCAAGTTTGGTCCTGAAATATGCAGTTTGAAGAAAGTTATTAGCCTCGCTGTCAAGTAATGTAGTTTGTGGTCTTCTTTGACTTAGAATAATTTCCATGTTTTTCGGCCAAATTGGCTATGCGAATCTCTGTAAGAGTGAATATAGATTAAAACGTAAGACAGATAGAGGAAATCCGAAATAACCATTCGATAGAGAACAAGGTAATGAACATCTCAGCCAAGTTTGGTCCTGAAATATGCAGTTTGAAGAAAGTTATTAGCCTCGCTGTCAAGTAATGTAGTTTGTGGTCTTCTTTGACTTAGAATAATTTCCGTGTTTTTCGGCCAAATTGGCTACGCGACTCTCTGTAAGAGTGAATATAGATTAAAACGTAAGACAGATAGAAGAAATCCGAAATAACCATTCGATAGAACACAAGGTAATGAACATCTCAGCTAAGTTTGGTCCTGAAATATGCAGTTTGAAGAAAGTTATTAGCCTCGCTGTCAAGTAATGTAGTTTGTGGTCTTCTTTGACTTAGAATAATTTCCATGTTTTTCGGCCAAATTGGCTACGCGACTCTCTGTAAGAGTGAATATAGACTAAAACGTAAGACAGATAGAGGAAATCCGAAATAACCATTCGATAGAACACAAGGTAATGAACATCTCAGCCAAGTTTGGTCCTGAAATATGCAGTTTGAAGAAAGTTATTAGCCTCGCTGTGAAGTAATGTAGTTTGTGGTCTTCTTTGACTTAGAATAATTTCCGTGTTTTTCGGCCAAATTGGCTACGCGACTCTCTGTAAGAGTGAATATAGATTAAAAAGAAAGACAGATAGAGGAAATCCGAAATAACCATTCGATAGAACACAAGGTAATGAACATCTCAGCCAAGTTTGGTCCTGAAATATGCAGTTTGAAGAAAGTTATTAGCCTCGCTGTCAAGTAATGTAGTTTGTGGTCTTCTTTGACTTAGAATAATTTCCATGTTTTTCGGCCAAATTGGCTATGCGAATCTCTGTAAGAGTGAATATAGATTAAAACGTAAGACAGATAGAGGAAATCCGAAATAACCATTCGATAGAGAACAAGGTAATGAACATCTCAGCCAAGTTTGGTCCTGAAATATGCAGTTTGAAGAAAGTTATTAGCCTCGCTGTCAAGTAATGTAGTTTGTGGTCTTCTTTGACTTAGAATAATTTCCGTGTTTTTCGGCCAAATTGGCTACGCGACTCTCTGTAAGAGTGAATATAGATTAAAAAGTAAGACAGATAGAGGAAATCCGAAATAACCATTCGATAGAGAACAAGGTAATGAACATCTCAGCCAAGTTTGGTCCTGAAATATGCAGTTTGAAGAAAGTTATTAGCCTCGCTGTCAAGTAATGTAGTTTGTGGTCTTCTTTGACTTAGAATAATTTCCATGTTTTTCGGCCAAATTGGCTGTGCGACTCTCTGTAAGAGTGATTTATAGATTAAAACGTAAGACAGATAGAGGAAATCCGAAATAACCATTCGATAGAACACAAGGTAATGAACATCTCAGCCAAGTTTGGTCCTGAAATATGCAGTTTGAAGAAAGTTATTAGCCTCGCTGTCAAGTAATGTAGTTTGTGGTCTTCTTTGACTTAGAATAATTTCCGTGTTTTTCGGCCAAATTGGCTACGCGACTCTCTGTAAGAGTGAATATAGATTAAAAAGTAAGACAGATAGAGGAAATCCGAAATAACCATTCGATAGAGAACAAGGTAATGAACATCTCAGCCAAGTTTGGTCCTGAAATATGCAGTTTGAAGAAAGTTATTAGCCTCGCTGTCAAGTAATGTAGTTTGTGGTCTTCTTTGACTTAGAATAATTTCCGTGTTTTTCGGCCAAATTGGCTACGCGACTCTCTGTAAGAGTGAATATAGATTAAAAAGTAAGACAGATAGAGGAAATCCGAAATAACCATTCGATAGAGAACAAGGTAATGAACATCTCATCCAAGTTTGGTCCTGAAATATGCAGTTTGAAGAAAGTTATTAGCCTCGCTGTCAAGTAATGTAGTTTGTGGTCTTCTTTGACTTAGAATAATTTCCATGTTTTTCGGCCAAATTGGCTGTGCGACTCTCTGTAAGAGTGATTTATAGATTAAAACGTAAGACAGATAGAGGAAATCCGAAAAAACCATTCGATAGAACACAAGGTAATGAACATCTCAGCCAAGTTTTGTCCTGAAATATGCAGTTTGAAGAAAGTTATTAGCCTCGCTGTCAAGTAATGTAGTTTGTTGTCTTCTTTGACTTAGAACAATTTCCGTGTTTTTCGGCCAAATTGGCTACGCGACTCTCTGTAAGAGTGAATATAGATTAAAAAGTAAGACAGATAGAGGAAATCCGAAATAACCATTCGATAGAACACAAGGTAATGAACATCTCAGCCAAGTTTGGTCCTGAAATATGCAGTTTGAAGAAAGTTATTAGCCTCGCTGTCAAGTAATGTAGTTTGTGGTCTTCTTTGACTTAGAATAATTTCCATGTTTTTCGGCCAAATTGGCTATGCGAATCTCTGTAAGAGTGAATATAGATTAAAACGTAAGACAGATAGAGGAAATCCGAAATAACCATTCGATAGAACACAAGGTAATGAACATCTCAGCCAAGTTTGGTCCTGAAATATGCAGTTTGAAGAAAGTTATTAGCCTCGCTGTCAAGTAATGTAGTTTGTGGTCTTCTTTGACTTAGAATAATTTCCGTGTTTTTCGGCCAAATTGGCTACGCGACTCTCTGTAAGAGTGAATATAGATTAAAAAGTAAGACAGATAGAGGAAATCCGAAATAACCATTCGATAGAGAACAAGGTAATGAACATCTCAGCCAAGTTTGGTCCTGAAATATGCAGTTTGAAGAAAGTTATTAGCCTCGCTGTCAAGTAATGTAGTTTGTGGTCTTCTTTGACTTAGAATAATTTCCGTGTTTTTCGGCCAAATTGGCTACGCGACTCTCTGTAAGAGTGAATATAGATTAAAAAGTAAGACAGATAGAGGAAATCCGAAATAACCATTCGATAGAGAACAAGGTAATGAACATCTCATCCAAGTTTGGTCCTGAAATATGCAGTTTGAAGAAAGTTATTAGCCTCGCTGTCAAGTAATGTAGTTTGTGGTCTTCTTTGACTTAGAATAATTTCCATGTTTTTCGGCCAAATTGGCTGTGCGACTCTCTGTAAGAGTGATTTATAGATTAAAAAGTAAGACAGATAGAGGAAATCCGAAATAACCATTCGATAGAACACAAGGTAATGAACATCTCAGCCAAGTTTTGTCCTGAAATATGCAGTTTGAAGAAAGTTATTAGCCTCGCTGTCAAGTAATGTAGTTTGTTGTCTTCTTTGACTTAGAACAATTTCCGTGTTTTTCGGCCAAATTGGCTACGCGACTCTCTGTAAGAGTGAATATAGATTAAAAAGTAAGACAGATAGAGGAAATCCGAAATAACCATTCGATAGAACACAAGGTAATGAACATCTCAGCCAAGTTTGGTCCTGAAATATGCAGTTTGAAGAAAGTTATTAGCCTCGCTGTCAAGTAATGTAGTTTGTGGTCTTCTTTGACTTAGAATAATTTCCATGTTTTTCGGCCAAATTGGCTATGCGAATCTCTGTAAGAGTGAATATAGATTAAAACGTAAGACAGATAGAGGAAATCCGAAATAACCATTCGATAGAGAACAAGGTAATGAACATCTCAGCCAAGTTTGGTCCTGAAATATGCAGTTTGAAGAAAGTTATTAGCCTCGCTGTCAAGTAATGTAGTTTGTGGTCTTCTTTGACTTAGAATAATTTCCGTGTTTTTCGGCCAAATTGGCTACGCGACTCTCTGTAAGAGTGAATATAGATTAAAAAGTAAGACAGATAGAGGAAATCCGAAATAACCATTCGATAGAGAACAAGGTAATGAACATCTCAGCCAAGTTTGGTCCTGAAATATGCAGTTTGAAGAAAGTTATTAGCCTCGCTGTCAAGTAATGTAGTTTGTGGTCTTCTTTGACTTAGAATAATTTCCATGTTTTTCGGCCAAATTGGCTATGCGAATCTCTGTAAGAGTGAATATAGATTAAAACGTAAGACAGATAGAGGAAATCCGAAATAACCATTCGATAGAGAACAAGGTAATGAACATCTCAGCCAAGTTTGGTCCTGAAATATGCAGTTTGAAGAAAGTTATTAGCCTCGCTGTCAAGTAATGTAGTTTGTGGTCTTCTTTGACTTAGAATAATTTCCGTGTTTTTCGGCCAAATTGGCTACGCGACTCTCTGTAAGAGTGAATATAGATTAAAAAGTAAGACAGATAGAGGAAATCCGAAATAACCATTCGATAGAGAACAAGGTAATGAACATCTCAGCCAAGTTTGGTCCTGAAATATGCAGTTTGAAGAAAGTTATTAGCCTCGCTGTCAAGTAATGTAGTTTGTGGTCTTCTTTGACTTAGAATAATTTCCATGTTTTTCGGCCAAATTGGCTGTGCGACTCTCTGTAAGAGTGAATATAGATTAAAACGTAAGACAGATAGAGGAAATCCGAAATAACCATTCGATAGAACACAAGGTAATGAACATCTCAGCCAAGTTTGGTCCTGAAATATGCAGTTTGAAGAAAGTTATTAGCCTCGCTGTCAAGTAATGTAGTTTGTGGTCTTCTTTGACTTAGAATAATTTCCATGTTTTTCGGCCAAATTGGCTGTGCGACTCTCTGTAAGAGTGAATATAGATTAAAACGTAAGACAGATAGAGGAAATCCGAAATAACCATTCGATAGAACACAAGGTAATGAACATCTCAGCCAAGTTTGGTCCTGAAATATGCAGTTTGAAGAAAGTTATTAGCCTCGCTGTCAAGTAATGTAGTTTGTTGTCTTCTTTGACTTAGAATAATTTCCGTGTTTTTCGGCCAAATTGGCTACGCGACTCTCTGTAAGAGTGAATATAGATTAAAAAGTAAGACAGATAGAGGAAATCCGAAATAACCATTCGATAGACCACAAGGTAATGAACATCTCAGCCAAGTTTGGTCCTGAAATATGCAGTTTGAAGAAAGTTATTAGCCTCGCTGTCAAGTAATGTAGTTTGTGGTCTTCTTTGACTTAGAATAATTTCCGTGTTTTTCGGCCAAATTGGCTACGCGACTCTCTGTAAGAGTGAATATAGATTAAAAAGTAAGACAGATAGAGGAAATCCGAAATAACCATTTGATAGAGAACAAGGTAATGAACATCTCAGCCAAGTTTGGTCCTGAAATATGCAGTTTGAAGAAAGTTATTAGCCTCGCTGTCAAGTAATGTAGTTTGTGGTCTTCTTTGACTTAGAATAATTTCCATGTTTTTCGGCCAAATTGGCTGTGCGACTCTCTGTAAGAGTGATTTATAGATTAAAACGTAAGACAGATAGAGGAAATCCGAAATAACCATTCGATAGAACACAAGGTAATGAACATCTCAGCCAAGTTTGGTCCTGAAATATGCAGTTTGAAGAAAGTTATTAGCCTCGCTGTCAAGTAATGTAGTTTGTTGTCTTCTTTGACTTAGAACAATTTCCGTGTTTTTCGGCCAAATTGGCTACGCGACTCTCTGTAAGAGTGAATATAGATTAAAAAGTAAGACAGATAGAGGAAATCCGAAATAACCATTCGATAGAACACAAGGTAATGAACATCTCAGCCAAGTTTGGTCCTGAAATATGCAGTTTGAAGAAAGTTATTAGCCTCGCTGTCAAGTAATGTAGTTTGTGGTCTTCTTTGACTTAGAATAATTTCCATGTTTTTCGGCCAAATTGGCTATGCGAATCTCTGTAAGAGTGAATATAGATTAAAACGTAAGACAGATAGAGGAAATCCGAAATAACCATTCGATAGAGAACAAGGTAATGAACATCTCAGCCAAGTTTGTTCCTGAAATATGCAGTTTGAAGAAAGTTATTAGCCTCGCTGTCAAGTAATGTAGTTTGTGGTCTTCTTTGACTTAGAATAATTTCCATGTTTTTCGGCCAAATTGGCTGTGCGACTCTCTGTAAGAGTGATTTATAGATTAAAACGTAAGACAGATAGAGGAAATCCGAAATAACCATTCGATAGAACACAAGGTAATGAACATCTCAGCCAAGTTTGGTCCTGAAATATGCAGTTTGAAGAAAGTTATTAGCCTCGCTGTCAAGTAATGTAGTTTGTTGTCTTCTTTGACTTAGAACAATTTCCGTGTTTTTCGGCCAAATTGGCTACGCGACTCTCTGTAAGAGTGAATATAGATTAAAAAGTAAGACAGATAGAGGAAATCCGAAATAACCATTCGATAGAACACAAGGTAATGAACATCTCAGCCAAGTTTGGTCCTGAAATATGCAGTTTGAAGAAAGTTATTAGCCTCGCTGTCAAGTAATGTAGTTTGTGGTCTTCTTTGACTTAGAATAATTTCCATGTTTTTCGGCCAAATTGGCTATGCGAATCTCTGTAAGAGTGAATATAGATTAAAACGTAAGACAGATAGAGGAAATCCGAAATAACCATTCGATAGAGAACAAGGTAATGAACATCTCAGCCAAGTTTGGTCCTGAAATATGCAGTTTGAAGAAAGTTATTAGCCTCGCTGTCAAGTAATGTAGTTTGTGGTCTTCTTTGACTTAGAATAATTTCCATGTTTTTCGGCCAAATTGGCTGTGCGACTCTCTGTAAGAGTGATTTATAGATTAAAACGTAAGACAGATAGAGGAAATCCGAAATAACCATTCGATAGAACACAAGGTAATGAACATCTCAGCCAAGTTTGGTCCTGAAATATGCAGTTTGAAGAAAGTTATTAGCCTCGCTGTCAAGTAATGTAGTTTGTTGTCTTCTTTGACTTAGAACAATTTCCGTGTTTTTCGGCCAAATTGGCTACGCGACTCTCTGTAAGAGTGAATATAGATTAAAAAGTAAGACAGATAGAGGAAATCCGAAATAACCATTCGATAGAACACAAGGTAATGAACATCTCAGCCAAGTTTGGTCCTGAAATATGCAGTTTGAAGAAAGTTATTAGCCTCGCTGTCAAGTAATGTAGTTTGTGGTCTTCTTTGACTTAGAATAATTTCCATGTTTTTCGGCCAAATTGGCTATGCGAATCTCTGTAAGAGTGAATATAGATTAAAAAGTAAGACAGATAGAGGAAATCCGAAATAACCATTCGATAGAGAACAAGGTAATGAACATCTCAGCCAAGTTTGTTCCTGAAATATGCAGTTTGAAGAAAGTTATTAGCCTCGCTGTCAAGTAATGTAGTTTGTGGTCTTCTTTGACTTAGAATAATTTCCATGTTTTTCGGCCAAATTGGCTGTGCGACTCTCTGTAAGAGTGATTTATAGATTAAAACGTAAGACAGATAGAGGAAATCCGAAATAACCATTCGATAGAACACAAGGTAATGAACATCTCAGCCAAGTTTGGTCCTGAAATATGCAGTTTGAAGAAAGTTATTAGCCTCGCTGTCAAGTAATGTAGTTTGTTGTCTTCTTTGACTTAGAACAATTTCCGTGTTTTTCGGCCAAATTGGCTACGCGACTCTCTGTAAGAGTGAATATAGATTAAAAAGTAAGACAGATAGAGGAAATCCGAAATAACCATTCGATAGAACACAAGGTAATGAACATCTCAGCCAAGTTTGGTCCTGAAATATGCAGTTTGAAGAAAGTTATTAGCCTCGCTGTCAAGTAATGTAGTTTGTGGTCTTCTTTGACTTAGAATAATTTCCATGTTTTTCGGCCAAATTGGCTATGCGAATCTCTGTAAGAGTGAATATAGATTAAAACGTAAGACAGATAGAGGAAATCCGAAATAACCATTCGATAGAGAACAAGGTAATGAACATCTCAGCCAAGTTTGTTCCTGAAATATGCAGTTTGAAGAAAGTTATTAGCCTCGCTGTCAAGTAATGTAGTTTGTGGTCTTCTTTGACTTAGAATAATTTCCATGTTTTTCGGCCAAATTGGCTGTGCGACTCTCTGTAAGAGTGATTTATAGATTAAAACGTAAGACAGATAGAGGAAATCCGAAATAACCATTCGATAGAACACAAGGTAATGAACATCTCAGCCAAGTTTGGTCCTGAAATATGCAGTTTGAAGAAAGTTATTAGCCTCGCTGTCAAGTAATGTAGTTTGTTGTCTTCTTTGACTTAGAACAATTTCCGTGTTTTTCGGCCAAATTGGCTACGCGACTCTCTGTAAGAGTGAATATAGATTAAAAAGTAAGACAGATAGAGGAAATCCGAAATAACCATTCGATAGAACACAAGGTAATGAACATCTCAGCCAAGTTTGGTCCTGAAATATGCAGTTTGAAGAAAGTTATTAGCCTCGCTGTCAAGTAATGTAGTTTGTGGTCTTCTTTGACTTAGAATAATTTCCATGTTTTTCGGCCAAATTGGCTATGCGAATCTCTGTAAGAGTGAATATAGATTAAAACGTAAGACAGATAGAGGAAATCCGAAATAACCATTCGATAGAGAACAAGGTAATGAACATCTCAGCCAAGTTTGTTCCTGAAATATGCAGTTTGAAGAAAGTTATTAGCCTCGCTGTCAAGTAATGTAGTTTGTGGTCTTCTTTGACTTAGAATAATTTCCGTGTTTTTCGGCCAAATTGGCTACGCGACTCTCTGTAAGAGTGAATATAGATTAAAAAGTAAGACAGATAGAGGAAATCCGAAATAACCATTCGATAGAGAACAAGGTAATGAACATCTCAGCCAAGTTTGGTCCTGAAATATGCAGTTTGAAGAAAGTTATTAGCCTCGCTGTCAAGTAATGTAGTTTGTGGTCTTCTTTGACTTAGAATAATTTCCGTGTTTTTCGGCCAAATTGGCTACGCGACTCTCTGTAAGAGTGAATATAGATTAAAAAGTAAGACAGATAGAGGAAATCCGAAATAACCATTCGATAGAGAACAAGGTAATGAACATCTCATCCAAGTTTGGTCCTGAAATATGCAGTTTGAAGAAAGTTATTAGCCTCGCTGTCAAGTAATGTAGTTTGTGGTCTTCTTTGACTTATAATAATTTCCATGTTTTTCGGCCAAATTGGCTGTGCGACTCTCTGTAAGAGTGATTTATAGATTAAAACGTAAGACAGATAGAGGAAATCCGAAATAACCATTCGATAGAACACAAGGTAATGAACATCTCAGCCAAGTTTGGTCCTGAAATATGCAGTTTGAAGAAAGTTATTAGCCTCGCTGTCAAGTAATGTAGTTTGTTGTCTTCTTTGACTTAGAACAATTTCCGTGTTTTTCGGCCAAATTGGCTACGCGACTCTCTGTAAGAGTGAATATAGATTAAAAAGTAAGACAGATAGAGGAAATCCGAAATAACCATTCGATAGAACACAAGGTAATGAACATCTCAGCCAAGTTTGGTCCTGAAATATGCAGTTTGAAGAAAGTTATTAGCCTCGCTGTCAAGTAATGTAGTTTGTGGTCTTCTTTGACTTAGAATAATTTCCATGTTTTTCGGCCAAATTGGCTACGCGACTCTCTGTAAGAGTGAATATAGATTAAAAAGTAAGACAGATAGAGGAAATCCGAAATAACCATTCGATAGAGAACAAGGTAATGAACATCTCAGCCAAGTTTGGTCCTGAAATATGCAGTTTGAAGAAAGTTATTAGCCTCGCTGTCAAGTAATGTAGTTTGTGGTCTTCTTTGACTTAGAATAATTTCCATGTTTTTCGGCCAAATTGGCTGTGCGACTCTCTGTAAGAGTGAATATAGATTAAAACGTAAGACAGATAGAGGAAATCCGAAATAACCATTCGATAGAACACAAGGTAATGAACATCTCAGCCAAGTTTGGTCCTGAAATATGCAGTTTGAAGAAAGTTATTAGCCTCGCTGTCAAGTAATGTAGTTTGTGGTCTTCTTTGACTTAGAATAATTTCCGTGTTTTTCGGCCAAATTGGCTACGCGACTCTCTGTAAGAGTGAATATAGATTAAAAAGTAAGACAGATAGAGGAAATCCGAAATAACCATTCGATAGAGAACAAGGTAATGAACATCTCAGCCAAGTTTGGTCCTGAAATATGCAGTTTGAAGAAAGTTATTAGCCTCGATGTCAAGTAATGTAGTTTGTGGTCTTCTTTGACTTAGAATAATTTCCATGTTTTTCGGCCAAATTGGCTGTGCGACTCTCTGTAAGAGTGAATATAGATTAAAACGTAAGACAGATAGAGGAAATCCGAAATAACCATTCGATAGAACACAAGGTAATGAACATCTCAGCCAAGTTTGGTCCTGAAATATGCAGTTTGAAGAAAGTTATTAGCCTCGCTGTCAAGTAATGTAGTTTGTGGTCTTCTTTGACTTAGAATAATTTCCATGTTTTTCGCCCAAATTGGCTATGCGAATCTCTGTAAGAGTGAATATAGATTAAAACGTAAGACAGATAGAGGAAATCCGAAATAACCATTCGATAGAGAACAAGGTAATGAACATCTCAGCCAAGTTTGGTCCTGAAATATGCAGTTTGAAGAAAGTTATTAGCCTCGCTGTCAAGTAATGTAGTTTGTGGTCTTCTTTGACTTAGAATAATTTCCGTGTTTTTCGGCCAAATTGGCTACGCGACTCTCTGTAAGAGTGAATATAGATTAAAACGTAAGACAGATAGAGGAAATCCGAAATAACCATTCGATAGAGAACAAGGTAATGAACATCTCAGCCAAGTTTGGTCCTGAAATATGCAGTTTGAAGAAAGTTATTAGCCTCGCTGTCAAGTAATGTAGTTTGTTGTCTTCTTTGACTTAGAACAATTTCCGTGTTTTTCGGCCAAATTGGCTACGCGACTCTCTGTAAGAGTGAATATAGATTAAAACGTAAGACAGATAGAGGAAATCCGAAATAACCATTCGATAGAACACAAGGTAATGAACATCTCAGCCAAGTTTGGTCCTGAAATATGCAGTTTGAAGAAAGTTATTAGCCTCGCTGTCAAGTAATGTAGTTTGTGGTCTTCTTTGACTTAGAATAATTTCCATGTTTTTCGCCCAAATTGGCTATGCGAATCTCTGTAAGAGTGAATATAGATTAAAACGTAAGACAGATAGAGGAAATCCGAAATAACCATTCGATAGAGAACAAGGTAATGAACATCTCAGCCAAGTTTGGTCCTGAAATATGCAGTTTGAAGAAAGTTATTAGCCTCGCTGTCAAGTAATGTAGTTTGTGGTCTTCTTTGACTTAGAATAATTTCCGTGTTTTTCGGCCAAATTGGCTACGCGACTCTCTGTAAGAGTGAATATAGATTAAAAAGTAAGACAGATAGAGGAAATCCGAAATAACCATTCGATAGAACACAAGGTAATGAACATCTCAGCCAAGTTTGGTCCTGAAATATGCAGTTTGAAGAAAGTTATTAGCCTCGCTGTCAAGTAATGTAGTTTGTGGTCTTCTTTGACTTAGAATAATTTCCGTGTTTTTCGGCCAAATTGGCTATGCGACTCTCTGTAAGAGTGAATATAGATTAAAACGTAAGACAGATAGAGGAAATCCGAAATAACCATTCGATAGAGAACAAGGTAATGAACATCTCAGCCAAGTTTGGTCCTGAAATATGCAGTTTGAAGAAAGTTATTAGCCTCGCTGTCAAGTAATGTAGTTTGTTGTCTTCTTTGACTTAGAACAATTTCCGTGTTTTTCGGCCAAATTGGCTACGCGACTCTCTGTAAGAGTGAATATAGATTAAAACGTAAGACAGATAGAGGAAATCCGAAATAACCATTCGATAGAACACAAGGTAATGAACATCTCAGCCAAGTTTGGTCCTGAAATATGCAGTTTGAAGAAAGTTATTAGCCTCGCTGTCAAGTAATGTAGTTTGTGGTCTTCTTTGACTTAGAATAATTTCCATGTTTTTCGCCCAAATTGGCTATGCGAATCTCTGTAAGAGTGAATATAGATTAAAACGTAAGACAGATAGAGGAAATCCGAAATAACCATTCGATAGAGAACAAGGTAATGAACATCTCAGCCAAGTTTGGTCCTGAAATATGCAGTTTGAAGAAAGTTATTAGCCTCGCTGTCAAGTAATGTAGTTTGTGGTCTTCTTTGACTTAGAATAATTTCCGTGTTTTTCGGCCAAATTGGCTACGCGACTCTCTGTAAGAGTGAATATAGATTAAAAAGTAAGACAGATAGAGGAAATCCGAAATAACCATTCGATAGAACACAAGGTAATGAACATCTCAGCCAAGTTTGGTCCTGAAATATGCAGTTTGAAGAAAGTTATTAGCCTCGCTGTCAAGTAATGTAGTTTGTGGTCTTCTTTGACTTAGAATAATTTCCGTGTTTTTCGGCCAAATTGGCTATGCGACTCTCTGTAAGAGTGAATATAGATTAAAACGTAAGACAGATAGAGGAAATCCGAAATAACCATTCGATAGAACACAAGGTAATGAACATCTCAGCCAAGTTTGGTCCTGAAATATGCAGTTTGAAGAAAGTTATTAGCCTCGCTGTCAAGTAATGTAGTTTGTGGTCTTCTTTGACTTAGAATAATTTCCGTGTTTTTCGGCCAAATTGGCTACGCGACTCTCTGTAAGAGTGAATATAGATTAAAAAGTAAGACAGATAGAGGAAATCCGAAATAACCATTCGATAGAACACAAGGTAATGAACATCTCAGCCAAGTTTGGTCCTGAAATATGCAGTTTGAAGAAAGTTATTAGCCTCGCTGTCAAGTAATGTAGTTTGTGGTCTTCTTTGACTTAGAATAATTTCCGTGTTTTTCGGCCAAATTGGCTATGCGACTCTCTGTAAGAGTGAATATAGATTAAAACGTAAGACAGATAGAGGAAATCCGAAATAACCATTCGATAGAGAACAAGGTAATGAACATCTCAGCCAAGTTTGGTCCTGAAATATGCAGTTTGAAGAAAGTTATTAGCCTCGCTGTCAAGTAATGTAGTTTGTGGTCTTCTTTGACTTAGAATAATTTCCGTGTTTTTCGGCCAAATTGGCTACGCGACTCTCTGTAAGAGTGAATATAGATTAAAACGTAAGACAGATAGAGGAAATCCGAAATAACCATTCGATAGAACACAAGGTAATGAACATCTCAGCCAAGTTTTGTCCTGAAATATGCAGTTTGAAGAAAGTTATTAGCCTCGCTGTCAAGTAATGTAGTTTGTTGTCTTCTTTGACTTAGAACAATTTCCGTGTTTTTCGGCCAAATTGGCTACGCGACTCTCTGTAAGAGTGAATATAGATTAAAAAGTAAGACAGATAGAGGAAATCCGAAATAACCATTCGATAGAGAACAAGGTAATGAACATCTCAGCCAAGTTTGGTCCTGAAATATGCAGTTTGAAGAAAGTTATTAGCCTCGCTGTCAAGTAATGTAGTTTGTGGTCTTCTTTGACTTAGAATAATTTCCATGTTTTTCGGCCAAATTGGCTGTGCGACTCTCTGTAAGAGTGAATATAGATTAAAACGTAAGACAGATAGAGGAAATCCGAAATAACCATTCGATAGAACACAAGGTAATGAACATCTCAGCCAAGTTTGGTCCTGAAATATGCAGTTTGAAGAAAGTTATTAGCCTCGCTGTCAAGTAATGTAGTTTGTGGTCTTCTTTGACTTAGAATAATTTCCATGTTTTTCGCCCAAATTGGCTATGCGAATCTCTGTAAGAGTGAATATAGATTAAAACGTAAGACAGATAGAGGAAATCCGAAATAACCATTCGATAGAGAACAAGGTAATGAACATCTCAGCCAAGTTTGGTCCTGAAATATGCAGTTTGAAGAAAGTTATTAGCCTCGCTGTCAAGTAATGTAGTTTGTGGTCTTCTTTGACTTAGAATAATTTCCGTGTTTTTCGGCCAAATTGGCTACGCGACTCTCTGTAAGAGTGAATATAGATTAAAACGTAAGACAGATAGAGGAAATCCGAAATAACCATTCGATAGAGAACAAGGTAATGAACATCTCAGCCAAGTTTGGTCCTGAAATATGCAGTTTGAAGAAAGTTATTAGCCTCGCTGTCAAGTAATGTAGTTTGTTGTCTTCTTTGACTTAGAACAATTTCCGTGTTTTTCGGCCAAATTGGCTACGCGACTCTCTGTAAGAGTGAATATAGATTAAAACGTAAGACAGATAGAGGAAATCCGAAATAACCATTCGATAGAACACAAGGTAATGAACATCTCAGCCAAGTTTGGTCCTGAAATATGCAGTTTGAAGAAAGTTATTAGCCTCGCTGTCAAGTAATGTAGTTTGTGGTCTTCTTTGACTTAGAATAATTTCCATGTTTTTCGCCCAAATTGGCTATGCGAATCTCTGTAAGAGTGATTTATAGATTAAAACGTAAGACAGATAGAGGAAATCCGAAATAACCATTCGATAGAACACAAGGTAATGAACATCTCAGCCAAGTTTTGTCCTGAAATATGCAGTTTGAAGAAAGTTATTAGCCTCGCTGTCAAGTAATGTAGTTTGTTGTCTTCTTTGACTTAGAACAATTTCCGTGTTTTTCGGCCAAATTGGCTACGCGACTCTCTGTAAGAGTGAATATAGATTAAAAAGTAAGACAGATAGAGGAAATCCGAAATAACCATTCGATAGAACACAAGGTAATGAACATCTCAGCCAAGTTTGGTCCTGAAATATGCAGTTTGAAGAAAGTTATTAGCCTCGCTGTCAAGTAATGTAGTTTGTGGTCTTCTTTGACTTAGAATAATTTCCGTGTTTTTCGGCCAAATTGGCTATGCGACTCTCTGTAAGAGTGAATATAGATTAAAACGTAAGACAGATAGAGGAAATCCGAAATAACCATTCGATAGAGAACAAGGTAATGAACATCTCAGCCAAGTTTGGTCCTGAAATATGCAGTTTGAAGAAAGTTATTAGCCTCGCTGTCAAGTAATGTAGTTTGTTGTCTTCTTTGACTTAGAACAATTTCCGTGTTTTTCGGCCAAATTGGCTACGCGACTCTCTGTAAGAGTGAATATAGATTAAAACGTAAGACAGATAGAGGAAATCCGAAATAACCATTCGATAGAACACAAGGTAATGAACATCTCAGCCAAGTTTGGTCCTGAAATATGCAGTTTGAAGAAAGTTATTAGCCTCGCTGTCAAGTAATGTAGTTTGTGGTCTTCTTTGACTTAGAATAATTTCCATGTTTTTCGCCCAAATTGGCTATGCGAATCTCTGTAAGAGTGAATATAGATTAAAACGTAAGACAGATAGAGGAAATCCGAAATAACCATTCGATAGAGAACAAGGTAATGAACATCTCAGCCAAGTTTGGTCCTGAAATATGCAGTTTGAAGAAAGTTATTAGCCTCGCTGTCAAGTAATGTAGTTTGTGGTCTTCTTTGACTTAGAATAATTTCCGTGTTTTTCGGCCAAATTGGCTACGCGACTCTCTGTAAGAGTGAATATAGATTAAAAAGTAAGACAGATAGAGGAAATCCGAAATAACCATTCGATAGAACACAAGGTAATGAACATCTCAGCCAAGTTTGGTCCTGAAATATGCAGTTTGAAGAAAGTTATTAGCCTCGCTGTCAAGTAATGTAGTTTGTGGTCTTCTTTGACTTAGAATAATTTCCGTGTTTTTCGGCCAAATTGGCTATGCGACTCTCTGTAAGAGTGAATATAGACTAAAACGTAAGACAGATAGAGGAAATCCGAAATAACCATTCGATAGAACACAAGGTAATGAACATCTCAGCCAAGTTTGGTCCTGAAATATGCAGTTTGAAGAAAGTTATTAGCCTCGCTGTCAAGTAATGTAGTTTGTGGTCTTCTTTGACTTAGAATAATTTCCGTGTTTTTCGGCCAAATTGGCTACGCGACTCTCTGTAAGAGTGAATATAGATTAAAAAGTAAGACAGATAGAGGAAATCCGAAATAACCATTCGATAGAACACAAGGTAATGAACATCTCAGCCAAGTTTGGTCCTGAAATATGCAGTTTGAAGAAAGTTATTAGCCTCGCTGTCAAGTAATGTAGTTTGTGGTCTTCTTTGACTTAGAATAATTTCCGTGTTTTTCGGCCAAATTGGCTATGCGACTCTCTGTAAGAGTGAATATAGATTAAAACGTAAGACAGATAGAGGAAATCCGAAATAACCATTCGATAGAGAACAAGGTAATGAACATCTCAGCCAAGTTTGGTCCTGAAATATGCAGTTTGAAGAAAGTTATTAGCCTCGCTGTCAAGTAATGTAGTTTGTGGTCTTCTTTGACTTAGAATAATTTCCGTGTTTTTCGGCCAAATTGGCTACGCGACTCTCTGTAAGAGTGAATATAGATTAAAAAGTAAGACAGATAGAGGAAATCCGAAATAACCATTCGATAGAGAACAAGGTAATGAACATCTCATCCAAGTTTGGTCCTGAAATATGCAGTTTGAAGAAAGTTATTAGCCTCGCTGTCAAGTAATGTAGTTTGTGGTCTTCTTTGACTTAGAATAATTTCCATGTTTTTCGGCCAAATTGGCTGTGCGACTCTCTGTAAGAGTGATTTATAGATTAAAACGTAAGACAGATAGAGGAAATCCGAAATAACCATTCGATAGAACACAAGGTAATGAACATCTCAGCCAAGTTTTGTCCTGAAATATGCAGTTTGAAGAAAGTTATTAGCCTCGCTGTCAAGTAATGTAGTTTGTTGTCTTCTTTGACTTAGAACAATTTCCGTGTTTTTCGGCCAAATTGGCTACGCGACTCTCTGTAAGAGTGAATATAGATTAAAAAGTAAGACAGATAGAGGAAATCCGAAATAACCATTCGATAGAACACAAGGTAATGAACATCTCAGCCAAGTTTGGTCCTGAAATATGCAGTTTGATGAAAGTTATTAGCCTCGCTGTCAAGTAATGTAGTTTGTGGTCTTCTTTGACTTAGAATAATTTCCATGTTTTTCGGCCAAATTGGCTATGCGAATCTCTGTAAGAGTGAATATAGATTAAAACGTAAGACAGATAGAGGAAATCCGAAATAACCATTCGATAGAGAACAAGGTAATGAACATCTCAGCCAAGTTTGGTCCTGAAATATGCAGTTTGAAGAAAGTTATTAGCCTCGCTGTCAAGTAATGTAGTTTGTGGTCTTCTTTGACTTAGAATAATTTCCGTGTTTTTCGGCCAAATTGGCTACGCGACTCTCTGTAAGAGTGAATATAGATTAAAAAGTAAGACAGATAGAGGAAATCCGAAATAACCATTCGATAGAGAACAAGGTAATGAACATCTCAGCCAAGTTTGGTCCTGAAATATGCAGTTTGAAGAAAGTTATTAGCCTCGCTGTCAAGTAATGTAGTTTGTGGTCTTCTTTGACTTAGAATAATTTCCGTGTTTTTCGGCCAAATTGGCTACGCGACTCTCTGTAAGAGTGAATATAGATTAAAAAGTAAGACAGATAGAGGAAATCCGAAATAACCATTCGATAGAACACAAGGTAATGAACATCTCAGCCAAGTTTGGTCCTGAAATATGCAGTTTGAAGAAAGTTATTAGCCTCGCTGTCAAGTAATGTAGTTTGTGGTCTTCTTTGACTTAGAATAATTTCCATGTTTTTCGGCCAAATTGGCTGTGCGACTCTCTGTAAGAGTGAATATAGATTAAAACGTAAGACAGATAGAGGAAATCCGAAATAACCATTCGATAGAACACAAGGTAATGAACATCTCAGCCAAGTTTGGTCCTGAAATATGCAGTTTGAAGAAAGTTATTAGCCTCGCTGTCAAGTAATGTAGTTTGTGGTCTTCTTTGACTTAGAATAATTTCCGTGTTTTTCGGCCAAATTGGCTATGCGACTCTCTGTAAGAGTGAATATAGATTAAAACGTAAGACAGATAGAGGAAATCCGAAATAACCATTCGATAGAGAACAAGGTAATGAACATCTCAGCCAAGTTTGGTCCTGAAATATGCAGTTTGAAGAAAGTTATTAGCCTCGCTGTCAAGTAATGTAGTTTGTGGTCTTCTTTGACTTAGAATAATTTCCGTGTTTTTCGGCCAAATTGGCTACGCGACTCTCTGTAAGAGTGAATATAGATTAAAACGTAAGACAGATAGAGGAAATCCGAAATAACCATTCGATAGAACACAAGGTAATGAACATCTCAGCCAAGTTTGGTCCTGAAATATGCAGTTTGAAGAAAGTTATTAGCCTCGCTGTCAAGTAATGTAGTTTGTGGTCTTCTTTGACTTAGAATAATTTCCGTGTTTTTCGGCCAAATTGGCTACGCGACTCTCTGTAAGAGTGAATATAGATTAAAAAGAAAGACAGATAGAGGAAATCCGAAATAACCATTCGATAGAACACAAGGTAATGAACATCTCAGCCAAGTTTGGTCCTGAAATATGCAGTTTGAAGAAAGTTATTAGCCTCGCTGTCAAGTAATGTAGTTTGTGGTCTTCTTTGACTTAGAATAATTTCCATGTTTTTCGGCCAAATTGGCTGTGCGACTCTCTGTAAGAGTGAATATAGATTAAAACGTAAGACAGATAGAGGAAATCCGAAATAACCATTCGATAGAACACAAGGTAATGAACATCTCAGCCAAGTTTGGTCCTGAAATATGCAGTTTGAAGAAAGTTATTAGCCTCGCTGTCAAGTAATGTAGTTTGTTGTCTTCTTTGACTTAGAATAATTTCCGTGTTTTTCGGCCAAATTGGCTACGCGACTCTCTGTAAGAGTGAATATAGATTAAAAAGTAAGACAGATAGAGGAAATCCGAAATAACCATTCGATAGAACACAAGGTAATGAACATCTCAGCCAAGTTTGGTCCTGAAATATGCAGTTTGAAGAAAGTTATTAGCCTCGCTGTCAAGTAATGTAGTTTGTGGTCTTCTTTGACTTAGAATAATTTCCATGTTTTTCGGCCAAATTGGCTGTGCGACTCTCTGTAAGAGTGAATATAGATTAAAACGTAAGACAGATAGAGGAAATCCGAAATAACCATTCGATAGAACACAAGGTAATGAACATCTCAGCCAAGTTTGGTCCTGAAATATGCAGTTTGAAGAAAGTTATTAGCCTCGCTGTCAAGTAATGTAGTTTGTTGTCTTCTTTGACTTAGAATAATTTCCGTGTTTTTCGGCCAAATTGGCTACGCGACTCTCTGTAAGAGTGAATATAGATTAAAAAGTAAGACAGATAGAGGAAATCCGAAATAACCATTCGATAGAACACAAGGTAATGAACATCTCAGCCAAGTTTGGTCCTGAAATATGCAGTTTGAAGAAAGTTATTAGCCTCGCTGTCAAGTAATGTAGTTTGTGGTCTTCTTTGACTTAGAATAATTTCCGTGTTTTTCGGCCAAATTGGCTACGCGACTCTCTGTAAGAGTGAATATAGATTAAAAAGTAAGACAGATAGAGGAAATCCGAAATAACCATTCGATAGAGAACAAGGTAATGAACATCTCAGCCAAGTTTGGTCCTGAAATATGCAGTTTGAAGAAAGTTATTAGCCTCGATGTCAAGTAATGTAGTTTGTGGTCTTATTTGACTTAGAATAATTTCCATGTTTTTCGGCCAAATTGGCTGTGCGACTCTCTGTAAGAGTGAATATAGATTAAAACGTAAGACAGATAGAGGAAATCCGAAATAACCATTCGATAGAACACAAGGTAATGAACATCTCAGCCAAGTTTGGTCCTGAAATATGCAGTTTGAAGAAAGTTATTAGCCTCGCTGTCAAGTAATGTAGTTTGTGGTCTTCTTTGACTTAGAATAATTTCCATGTTTTTCGCCCAAATTGGCTATGCGAATCTCTGTAAGAGTGAATATAGATTAAAACGTAAGACAGATAGAGGAAATCCGAAATAACCATTCGATAGAGAACAAGGTAATGAACATCTCAGCCAAGTTTGGTCCTGAAATATGCAGTTTGAAGAAAGTTATTAGCCTCGCTGTCAAGTAATGTAGTTTGTGGTCTTCTTTGACTTAGAATAATTTCCGTGTTTTTCGGCCAAATTGGCTACGCGACTCTCTGTAAGAGTGAATATAGATTAAAACGTAAGACAGATAGAGGAAATCCGAAATAACCATTCGATAGAACACAAGGTAATGAACATCTCAGCCAAGTTTGGTCCTGAAATATGCAGTTTGAAGAAAGTTATTAGCCTCGCTGTCAAGTAATGTAGTTTGTTGTCTTCTTTGACTTAGAACAATTTCCGTGTTTTTCGGCCAAATTGGCTACGCGACTCTCTGTAAGAGTGAATATAGATTAAAACGTAAGACAGATAGAGGAAATCCGAAATAACCATTCGATAGAACACAAGGTAATGAACATCTCAGCCAAGTTTGGTCCTGAAATATGCAGTTTGAAGAAAGTTATTAGCCTCGCTGTCAAGTAATGTAGTTTGTGGTCTTCTTTGACTTAGAATAATTTCCATTTTTTTCGCCCAAATTGGCTATGCGAATCTCTGTAAGAGTGAATATAGATTAAAACGTAAGACAGATAGAGGAAATCCGAAATAACCATTCGATAGAGAACAAGGTAATGAACATCTCAGCCAAGTTTGGTCCTGAAATATGCAGTTTGAAGAAAGTTATTAGCCTCGCTGTCAAGTAATGTAGTTTGTGGTCTTCTTTGACTTAGAATAATTTCCGTGTTTTTCGGCCAAATTGGCTACGCGACTCTCTGTAAGAGTGAATATAGATTAAAAAGTAAGACAGATAGAGGAAATCCGAAATAACCATTCGATAGAACACAAGGTAATGAACATCTCAGCCAAGTTTGGTCCTGAAATATGCAGTTTGAAGAAAGTTATTAGCCTCGCTGTCAAGTAATGTAGTTTGTGGTCTTCTTTGACTTAGAATAATTTCCGTGTTTTTCGGCCAAATTGGCTATGCGACTCTCTGTAAGAGTGAATATAGATTAAAACGTAAGACAGATAGAGGAAATCCGAAATAACCATTCGATAGAGAACAAGGTAATGAACATCTCAGCCAAGTTTGGTCCTGAAATATGCAGTTTGAAGAAAGTTATTAGCCTCGCTGTCAAGTAATGTAGTTTGTTGTCTTCTTTGACTTAGAACAATTTCCGTGTTTTTCGGCCAAATTGGCTACACGACTCTCTGTAAGAGTGAATATAGATTAAAACGTAAGACAGATAGAGGAAATCCGAAATAACCATTCGATAGAACACAAGGTAATGAACATCTCAGCCAAGTTTGGTCCTGAAATATGCAGTTTGAAGAAAGTTATTAGCCTCGCTGTCAAGTAATGTAGTTTGTGGTCTTCTTTGACTTAGAATAATTTCCATGTTTTTCGCCCAAATTGGCTATGCGAATCTCTGTAAGAGTGAATATAGATTAAAACGTAAGACAGATAGAGGAAATCCGAAATAACCATTCGATAGAGAACAAGGTAATGAACATCTCAGCCAAGTTTGGTCCTGAAATATGCAGTTTGAAGAAAGTTATTAGCCTCGCTGTCAAGTAATGTAGTTTGTGGTCTTCTTTGACTTAGAATAATTTCCGTGTTTTTCGGCCAAATTGGCTACGCGACTCTCTGTAAGAGTGAATATAGATTAAAACGTAAGACAGATAGAGGAAATCCGAAATAACCATTCGATAGAACACAAGGTAATGAACATCTCAGCCAAGTTTGGTCCTGAAATATGCAGTTTGAAGAAAGTTATTAGCCTCGCTGTCAAGTAATGTAGTTTGTTGTCTTCTTTGACTTAGAACAATTTCCGTGTTTTTCGGCCAAATTGGCTACGCGACTCTCTGTAAGAGTGAATATAGATTAAAACGTAAGACAGATAGAGGAAATCCGAAATAACCATTCGATAGAACACAAGGTAATGAACATCTCAGCCAAGTTTGGTCCTGAAATATGCAGTTTGAAGAAAGTTATTAGCCTCGCTGTCAAGTAATGTAGTTTGTGGTCTTCTTTGACTTAGAATAATTTCCATTTTTTTCGCCCAAATTGGCTATGCGAATCTCTGTAAGAGTGAATATAGATTAAAACGTAAGACAGATAGAGGAAATCCGAAATAACCATTCGATAGAGAACAAGGTAATGAACATCTCAGCCAAGTTTGGTCCTGAAATATGCAGTTTGAAGAAAGTTATTAGCCTCGCTGTCAAGTAATGTAGTTTGTGGTCTTCTTTGACTTAGAATAATTTCCGTGTTTTTCGGCCAAATTGGCTACGCGACTCTCTGTAAGAGTGAATATAGATTAAAAAGTAAGACAGATAGAGGAAATCCGAAATAACCATTCGATAGAACACAAGGTAATGAACATCTCAGCCAAGTTTGGTCCTGAAATATGCAGTTTGAAGAAAGTTATTAGCCTCGCTGTCAAGTAATGTAGTTTGTGGTCTTCTTTGACTTAGAATAATTTCCGTGTTTTTCGGCCAAATTGGCTATGCGACTCTCTGTAAGAGTGAATATAGATTAAAACGTAAGACAGATAGAGGAAATCCGAAATAACCATTCGATAGAGAACAAGGTAATGAACATCTCAGCCAAGTTTGGTCCTGAAATATGCAGTTTGAAGAAAGTTATTAGCCTCGCTGTCAAGTAATGTAGTTTGTTGTCTTCTTTGACTTAGAACAATTTCCGTGTTTTTCGGCCAAATTGGCTACACGACTCTCTGTAAGAGTGAATATAGATTAAAACGTAAGACAGATAGAGGAAATCCGAAATAACCATTCGATAGAACACAAGGTAATGAACATCTCAGCCAAGTTTGGTCCTGAAATATGCAGTTTGAAGAAAGTTATTAGCCTCGCTGTCAAGTAATGTAGTTTGTGGTCTTCTTTGACTTAGAATAATTTCCATGTTTTTCGCCCAAATTGGCTATGCGAATCTCTGTAAGAGTGAATATAGATTAAAACGTAAGACAGATAGAGGAAATCCGAAATAACCATTCGATAGAGAACAAGGTAATGAACATCTCAGCCAAGTTTGGTCCTGAAATATGCAGTTTGAAGAAAGTTATTAGCCTCGCTGTCAAGTAATGTAGTTTGTGGTCTTCTTTGACTTAGAATAATTTCCGTGTTTTTCGGCCAAATTGGCTACGC
This sequence comes from Gibbula magus, assembly GCA_936450465.1. NCBI lineage: Eukaryota > Metazoa > Mollusca > Gastropoda > Trochida > Trochidae > Gibbula > Gibbula magus. The sequence continues at coordinate 57,447,910 of OW388295.1, forward strand.
GACTCTCTGTAAGAGTGAATATAGATTAAAAAGTAAGACAGATAGATGAAATCCGAAATAACCATTCGATAGAACACAAGGTAATGAACATCTCAGCCAAGTTTGGTCCTGAAATATGCAGTTTGAAGAAAGTTATTAGCCTCGCTGTCAAGTAATGTAGTTTGTGGTCTTCTTTGACTTAGAATAATTTCCGTGTTTTTCGGCCAAATTGGCTATGCGACTCTCTGTAAGAGTGAATATAGATTAAAACGTAAGACAGATAGAGGAAATCCGAAATAACCATTCGATAGAGAACAAGGTAATGAACATCTCAGCCAAGTTTGGTCCTGAAATATGCAGTTTGAAGAAAGTTATTAGCCTCGCTGTCAAGTAATGTAGTTTGTTGTCTTCTTTGACTTAGAACAATTTCCGTGTTTTTCGGCCAAATTGGCTACGCGACTCTCTGTAAGAGTGAATATAGATTAAAACGTAAGACAGATAGAGGAAATCCGAAATAACCATTCGATAGAACACAAGGTAATGAACATCTCAGCCAAGTTTGGTCCTGAAATATGCAGTTTGAAGAAAGTTATTAGCCTCGCTGTCAAGTAATGTAGTTTGTGGTCTTCTTTGACTTAGAATAATTTCCATGTTTTTCGCCCAAATTGGCTATGCGAATCTCTGTAAGAGTGAATATAGATTAAAACGTAAGACAGATAGAGGAAATCCGAAATAACCATTCGATAGAGAACAAGGTAATGAACATCTCAGCCAAGTTTGGTCCTGAAATATGCAGTTTGAAGAAAGTTATTAGCCTCGCTGTCAAGTAATGTAGTTTGTGGTCTTCTTTGACTTAGAATAATTTCCGTGTTTTTCGGCCAAATTGGCTACGCGACTCTCTGTAAGAGTGAATATAGATTAAAAAGTAAGACAGATAGAGGAAATCCGAAATAACCATTCGATAGAACACAAGGTAATGAACATCTCAGCCAAGTTTGGTCCTGAAATATGCAGTTTGAAGAAAGTTATTAGCCTCGCTGTCAAGTAATGTAGTTTGTGGTCTTCTTTGACTTAGAATAATTTCCGTGTTTTTCGGCCAAATTGGCTATGCGACTCTCTGTAAGAGTGAATATAGATTAAAACGTAAGACAGATAGAGGAAATCCGAAATAACCATTCGATAGAGAACAAGGTAATGAACATCTCAGCCAAGTTTGGTCCTGAAATATGCAGTTTGAAGAAAGTTATTAGCCTCGCTGTCAAGTAATGTAGTTTGTTGTCTTCTTTGACTTAGAACAATTTCCGTGTTTTTCGGCCAAATTGGCTACGCGACTCTCTGTAAGAGTGAATATAGATTAAAACGTAAGACAGATAGAGGAAATCCGAAATAACCATTCGATAGAACACAAGGTAATGAACATCTCAGCCAAGTTTGGTCCTGAAATATGCAGTTTGAAGAAAGTTATTAGCCTCGCTGTCAAGTAATGTAGTTTGTGGTCTTCTTTGACTTAGAATAATTTCCATGTTTTTCGCCCAAATTGGCTATGCGAATCTCTGTAAGAGTGAATATAGATTAAAACGTAAGACAGATAGAGGAAATCCGAAATAACCATTCGATAGAGAACAAGGTAATGAACATCTCAGCCAAGTTTGGTCCTGAAATATGCAGTTTGAAGAAAGTTATTAGCCTCGCTGTCAAGTAATGTAGTTTGTGGTCTTCTTTGACTTAGAATAATTTCCGTGTTTTTCGGCCAAATTGGCTACGCGACTCTCTGTAAGAGTGAATATAGATTAAAAAGTAAGACAGATAGAGGAAATCCGAAATAACCATTCGATAGAACACAAGGTAATGAACATCTCAGCCAAGTTTGGTCCTGAAATATGCAGTTTGAAGAAAGTTATTAGCCTCGCTGTCAAGTAATGTAGTTTGTGGTCTTCTTTGACTTAGAATAATTTCCATGTTTTTCGGCCAAATTGGCTACGCGACTCTCTGTAAGAGTGAATATAGATTAAAACGTAAGACAGATAGAGGAAATCCGAAATAACCATTCGATAGAACACAAGGTAATGAACATCTCAGCCAAGTTTGGTCCTGAAATATGCAGTTTGAAGAAAGTTATTAGCCTCGCTGTCAAGTAATGTAGTTTGTGGTCTTCTTTGACTTAGAATAATTTCCGTGTTTTTCGGCCAAATTGGCTATGCGACTCTCTGTAAGAGTGAATATAGATTAAAACGTAAGACAGATAGAGGAAATCCGAAATAACCATTCGATAGAGAACAAGGTAATGAACATCTCAGCCAAGTTTGGTCCTGAAATATGCAGTTTGAAGAAAGTTATTAGCCTCGCTGTCAAGTAATGTAGTTTGTGGTCTTCTTTGACTTAGAATAATTTCCGTGTTTTTCGGCCAAATTGGCTACGCGACTCTCTGTAAGAGTGAATATAGATTAAAACGTAAGACAGATAGAGGAAATCCGAAATAACCATTCGATAGAACACAAGGTAATGAACATCTCAGCCAAGTTTGGTCCTGAAATATGCAGTTTGAAGAAAGTTATTAGCCTCGCTGTCAAGTAATGTAGTTTGTGGTCTTCTTTGACTTAGAATAATTTCCGTGTTTTTCGGCCAAATTGGCTACGCGACTCTCTGTAAGAGTGAATATAGATTAAAAAGAAAGACAGATAGAGGAAATCCGAAATAACCATTCGATAGAACACAAGGTAATGAACATCTCAGCCAAGTTTGGTCCTGAAATATGCAGTTTGAAGAAAGTTATTAGCCTCGCTGTCAAGTAATGTAGTTTGTGGTCTTCTTTGACTTAGAATAATTTCCGTGTTTTTCGGCCAAATTGGCTACGCGACTCTCTGTAAGAGTGAATATAGATTAAAAAGTAAAACAGATAGAGGAAATCCGAAATAACCATTCGATAGAACACAAGGTAATGAACATCTCAGCCAAGTTTGGTCCTGAAATATGCAGTTTGAAATAAGTTATTAGCCTCGCTGTCAAGTAATGTAGTTTGTGGTCTTCTTTGACTTAGAATAATTTCCATGTTTTTCGGCCAAATTGGCTATGCGAATCTCTGTAAGAGTGAATATAGATTAAAACGTAAGACAGATAGAGGAAATCCGAAATAACCATTCGATAGAGAACAAGGTAATGAACATCTCAGCCAAGTTTGGTCCTGAAATATGCAGTTTGAAGAAAGTTATTAGCCTCGCTGTCAAGTAATGTAGTTTGTGGTCTTCTTTGACTTAGAATAATTTCCGTGTTTTTCGGCCAAATTGGCTACGCGACTCTCTGTAAGAGTGAATATAGATTAAAAAGAAAGACAGATAGAGGAAATCCGAAATAACCATTCGATAGAACACAAGGTAATGAACATCTCAGCCAAGTTTGGTCCTGAAATATGCAGTTTGAAGAAAGTTATTAGCCTCGCTGTCAAGTAATGTAGTTTGTGGTCTTCTTTGACTTAGAATAATTTCCGTGTTTTTCGGCCAAATTGGCTACGCGACTCTCTGTAAGAGTGAATATAGATTAAAAAGTAAGACAGATAGAGGAAATCCGAAATAACCATTCGATAGAACACAAGGTAATGAACATCTCAGCCAAGTTTGGTCCTGAAATATGCAGTTTGAAGAAAGTTATTAGCCTCGCTGTCAAGTAATGTAGTTTGTGGTCTTCTTTGACTTAGAATAATTTCCATGTTTTTCGGCCAAATTGGCTATGCGAATCTCTGTAAGAGTGAATATAGATTAAAACGTAAGACAGATAGAGGAAATCCGAAATAACCATTCGATAGAGAACAAGGTAATGAACATCTCAGCCAAGTTTGGTCCTGAAATATGCAGTTTGAAGAAAGTTATTAGCCTCGCTGTCAAGTAATGTAGTTTGTGGTCTTCTTTGACTTAGAATAATTTCCGTGTTTTTCGGCCAAATTGGCTACGCGACTCTCTGTAAGAGTGAATATAGATTAAAAAGTAAGACAGATAGAGGAAATCCGAAATAACCATTCGATAGAACACAAGGTAATGAACATCTCAGCCAAGTTTGGTCCTGAAATATGCAGTTTGAAGAAAGTTATTAGCCTCGCTGTCAAGTAATGTAGTTTGTGGTCTTCTTTGACTTAGAATAATTTCCATGTTTTTCGGCCAAATTGGCTATGCGAATCTCTGTAAGAGTGAATATAGATTAAAACGTAAGACAGATAGAGGAAATCCGAAATAACCATTCGATAGAGAACAAGGTAATGAACATCTCAGCCAAGTTTGGTCCTGAAATATGCAGTTTGAAGAAAGTTATTAGCCTCGCTGTCAAGTAATGTAGTTTGTGGTCTTCTTTGACTTAGAATAATTTCCGTGTTTTTCGGCCAAATTGGCTACGCGACTCTCTGTAAGAGTGAATATAGATTAAAAGGTAAGACAGATAGAGGAAATCCGAAATAACCATTCGATAGAACACAAGGTAATGAACATCTCAGCCAAGTTTGGTCCTGAAATATGCAGTTTGAAGAAAGTTATTAGCCTCGCTGTCAAGTAATGTAGTTTGTGGTCTTCTTTGACTTAGAATAATTTCCGTGTTTTTCGGCCAAATTGGCTATGCGACTCTCTGTAAGAGTGAATATAGATTAAAACGTAAGACAGATAGAGGAAATCCGAAATAACCATTCGATAGAGAACAAGGTAATGAACATCTCAGCCAAGTTTGGTCCTGAAATATGCAGTTTGAAGAAAGTTATTAGCCTCGCTGTCAAGTAATGTAGTTTGTGGTCTTCTTTGACTTAGAATAATTTCCATGTTTTTCGGCCAAATTGGCTATGCGACTCTCTGTAAGAGTGAATATAGATTAAAACGTAAGACAGATAGAGGAAATCCGAAATAACCATTCGATAGAGAACAAGGTAATGTACATCTCAGCCAAGTTTGGTCCTGAAATATGCAGTTTGAAGAACGTTATTAGCCTCGCTGTCAAGTAATGTAGTTTGTGGTCTTCTTTGCCTTAGAATAATTTCCGTGTTTTTCGGCCAAATTGGCTACGCGACTCTCTGTAAGAGTGAATATAGATTAAAACGTAAGACAGATAGAGGAAATCCGAAATAACCATTCGATAGAACACAAGGTAATGAACATCTCAGCCATGTTTGGTCCTGAAATATGCAGTTTGAAGAAAGTTATTAGCCTCGATGTCAAGTAATGTAGTTTGTGGTCTTCTTTGACTTAGAATAATTTCCGTGTTTTTCGGCCAAATTGGCTACGCGACTCTCTGTAAGAGTGAATATAGATTAAAAAGTAAGACAGATAGAGGAAATCCGAAATAACCATTCGATAGAACACAAGGTAATGAACATCTCAGCCAAGTTTGGTCCTGAAATATGCAGTTTGAAGAAAGTTATTAGCCTCGCTGTCAAGTAATGTAGTTTGTGGTCTTCTTTGACTTAGAATAATTTCCATGTTTTTCGCCCAAATTGGCTATGCGAATCTCTGTAAGAGTGAATATAGATTAAAACGTAAGACAGATAGAGGAAATCCGAAATAACCATTCGATAGAGAACAAGGTAATGAACATCTCAGCCAAGTTTGGTCCTGAAATATGCAGTTTGAAGAAAGTTATTAGCCTCGCTGTCAAGTAATGTAGTTTGTGGTCTTCTTTGACTTAGAATAATTTCCGTGTTTTTCGGCCAAATTGGCTACGCGACTCTCTGTAAGAGTGAATATAGATTAAAAAGTAAGACAGATAGAGGAAATCCGAAATAACCATTCGATAGAACACAAGGTAATGAACATCTCAGCCAAGTTTGGTCCTGAAATATGCAGTTTGAAGAAAGTTATTAGCCTCGCTGTCAAGTAATGTAGTTTGTGGTCTTCTTTGACTTAGAATAATTTCCGTGTTTTTCGGCCAAATTGGCTATGCGACTCTCTGTAAGAGTGAATATAGATTAAAACGTAAGACAGATAGAGGAAATCCGAAATAACCATTCGATAGAGAACAAGGTAATGAACATCTCAGCCAAGTTTGGTCCTGAAATATGCAGTTTGAAGAAAGTTATTAGCCTCGCTGTCAAGTAATGTAGTTTGTGGTCTTCTTTGACTTAGAATAATTTCCGTGTTTTTCGGCCAAATTGGCTACGCGACTCTCTGTAAGAGTGAATATAGATTAAAAAGTAAGACAGATAGAGGAAATCCGAAATAACCATTCGATAGAACACAAGGTAATGAACATCTCAGCCAAGTTTGGTCCTGAAATATGCAGTTTGAAGAAAGTTATTAGCCTCGCTGTCAAGTAATGTAGTTTGTGGTCTTCTTTGCCTTAGAATAATTTCCGTGTTTTTCGGCCAAATTGGCTATGCGACTCTCTGTAAGAGTGAATATAGATTAAAACGTAAGACAGATAGAGGAAATCCGAAATAACCATTCGATAGAGAACAAGGTAATGAACATCTCAGCCAAGTTTGGTCCTGAAATATGCAGTTTGAAGAAAGTTATTAGCCTCGCTGTCAAGTAATGTAGTTTGTGGTCTTCTTTGACTTAGAATAATTTCCATGTTTTTCGGCCAAATTGGCTATGCGACTCTCTGTAAGAGTGAATATAGATTAAAACGTAAGACAGATAGAGGAAATCCGAAATAACCATTCGATAGAACACAAGGTAATGAACATCTCAGCCAAGTTTGGTCCTGAAATATGCAGTTTGAAGAAAGTTATTAGCCTCGCTGTCAAGTAATGTAGTTTGTGGTCTTCTTTGACTTAGAATAATTTCCGTGTTTTTCGGCCAAATTGGCTATGCGACTCTCTGTAAGAGTGAATATAGATTAAAACGTAAGACAGATAGAGGAAATCCGAAATAACCATTCGATAGAGAACAAGGTAATGAACATCTCAGCCAAGTTTGGTCCTGAAATATGCAGTTTGAAGAAAGTTATTAGCCTCGCTGTCAAGTAATGTAGTTTGTGGTCTTCTTTGACTTAGAATAATTTCCGTGTTTTTCGGCCAAATTGGCTACGCGACTCTCTGTAAGAGTGAATATAGATTAAAACGTAAGACAGATAGAGGAAATCCGAAATAACCATTCGATAGAACACAAGGTAATGAACATCTCAGCCAAGTTTGGTCCTGAAATATGCAGTTTGAAGAAAGTTATTAGCCTCGCTGTCAAGTAATGTAGTTTGTGGTCTTCTTTGACTTAGAATAATTTCCGTGTTTTTCGGCCAAATTGGCTACGCGACTCTCTGTAAGAGTGAATATAGATTAAAAAGAAAGACAGATAGAGGAAATCCGAAATAACCATTCGATAGAACACAAGGTAATGAACATCTCAGCCAAGTTTGGTCCTGAAATATGCAGTTTGAAGAAAGTTATTAGCCTCGCTGTCAAGTAATGTAGTTTGTGGTCTTCTTTGACTTAGAATAATTTCCGTGTTTTTCGGCCAAATTGGCTACGCGACTCTCTGTAAGAGTGAATATAGATTAAAAAGTAAGACAGATAGAGGAAATCCGAAATAACCATTCGATAGAACACAAGGTAATGAACATCTCAGCCAAGTTTGGTCCTGAAATATGCAGTTTGAAGAAAGTTATTAGCCTCGCTGTCAAGTAATGTAGTTTGTGGTCTTCTTTGACTTAGAATAATTTCCATGTTTTTCGGCCAAATTGGCTATGCGAATCTCTGTAAGAGTGAATATAGATTAAAACGTAAGACAGATAGAGGAAATCCGAAATAACCATTCGATAGAGAACAAGGTAATGAACATCTCAGCCAAGTTTGGTCCTGAAATATGCAGTTTGAAGAAAGTTATTAGCCTCGCTGTCAAGTAATGTAGTTTGTGGTCTTCTTTGACTTAGAATAATTTCCGTGTTTTTCGGCCAAATTGGCTACGCGACTCTCTGTAAGAGTGAATATAGATTAAAAAGTAAGACAGATAGAGGAAATCCGAAATAACCATTCGATAGAACACAAGGTAATGAACATCTCAGCCAAGTTTGGTCCTGAAATATGCAGTTTGAAGAAAGTTATTAGCCTCGCTGTCAAGTAATGTAGTTTGTGGTCTTCTTTGACTTAGAATAATTTCCATGTTTTTCGGCCAAATTGGCTATGCGAATCTCTGTAAGAGTGAATATAGATTAAAACGTAAGACAGATAGAGGAAATCCGAAATAACCATTCGATAGAGAACAAGGTAATGAACATCTCAGCCAAGTTTGGTCCTGAAATATGCAGTTTGAAGAAAGTTATTAGCCTCGCTGTCAAGTAATGTAGTTTGTGGTCTTCTTTGACTTAGAATAATTTCCTTGTTTTTCGGCCAAATTGGCTATGCGACTCTCTGTAAGAGTGAATATAGATTAAAACGTAAGACAGATAGAGGAAATCGGAAATAACCATTCGATAGAGAACAAGGTAATGAACATCTCAGCCAAGTTTGGTCCTGAAATATGCAGTTTGAAGAAAGTTATTAGCCTCGCTGTCAAGTAATGTAGTTTGTGGTCTTCTTTGACTTAGAATAATTTCCGTGTTTTTCGGCCAAATTGGCTATGCGACTCTCTGTAAGAGTGAATATAGATTAAAACGTAAGACAGATAGAGGAAATCCGAAATAACCATTCGATAGAGAACAAGGTAATGTACATCTCAGCCAAGTTTGGTCCTGAAATATGCAGTTTGAAGAACGTTATTAGCCTCGCTGTCAAGTAATGTAGTTTGTGGTCTTCTTTGCCTTAGAATAATTTCCGTGTTTTTCGGCCAAATTGGCTACGCGACTCTCTGTAAGAGTGAATATAGATTAAAACGTAAGACAGATAGAGGAAATCCGAAATAACCATTCGATAGAACACAAGGTAATGAACATCTCAGCCATGTTTGGTCCTGAAATATGCAGTTTGAAGAAAGTTATTAGCCTCGATGTCAAGTAATGTAGTTTGTGGTCTTCTTTGACTTAGAATAATTTCCGTGTTTTTCGGCCAAATTGGCTACGCGACTCTCTGTAAGAGTGAATATAGATTAAAAAGTAAGACAGATAGAGGAACTCCGAAATAACCATTCGATAGAACACAAGGTAATGAACATCTCAGCCAAGTTTGGTCCTGAAATATGCAGTTTGAAGAAAGTTATTAGCCTCGCTGTCAAGTAATGTAGTTTGTGGTCTTCTTTGACTTAGAATAATTTCCATGTTTTTCGCCCAAATTGGCTATGCGAATCTCTGTAAGAGTGAATATAGATTAAAACGTAAGACAGATAGAGGAAATCCGAAATAACCATTCGATAGAGAACAAGGTAATGAACATCTCAGCCAAGTTTGGTCCTGAAATATGCAGTTTGAAGAAAGTTATTAGCCTCGCTGTCAAGTAATGTAGTTTGTGGTCTTCTTTGACTTAGAATAATTTCCGTGTTTTTCGGCCAAATTGGCTACGCGACTCTCTGTAAGAGTGAATATAGATTAAAACGTAAGACAGATAGAGGAAATCCGAAATAACCATTCGATAGAACACAAGGTAATGAACATCTCAGCCAAGTTTGGTCCTGAAATATGCAGTTTGAAGAAAGTTATTAGCCTCGCTGTCAAGTAATGTAGTTTGTGGTCTTCTTTGACTTAGAATAATTTCCGTGTTTTTCGGCCAAATTGGCTACGCGACTCTCTGTAAGAGTGAATATAGATTAAAAAGAAAGACAGATAGAGGAAATCCGAAATAACCATTCGATAGAACACAAGGTAATGAACATCTCAGCCAAGTTTGGTCCTGAAATATGCAGTTTGAAGAAAGTTATTAGCCTCGCTGTCAAGTAATGTAGTTTGTGGTCTTCTTTGACTTAGAATAATTTCCGTGTTTTTCGGCCAAATTGGCTACGCGACTCTCTGTAAGAGTGAATATAGATTAAAAAGTAAGACAGATAGAGGAAATCCGAAATAACCATTCGATAGAACACAAGGTAATGAACATCTCAGCCAAGTTTGGTCCTGAAATATGCAGTTTGAAGAAAGTTATTAGCCTCGCTGTCAAGTAATGTAGTTTGTGGTCTTCTTTGACTTAGAATAATTTCCATGTTTTTCGGCCAAATTGGCTATGCGAATCTCTGTAAGAGTGAATATAGATTAAAACGTAAGACAGATAGAGGAAATCCGAAATAACCATTCGATAGAGAACAAGGTAATGAACATCTCAGCCAAGTTTGGTCCTGAAATATGCAGTTTGAAGAAAGTTATTAGCCTCGCTGTCAAGTAATGTAGTTTGTGGTCTTCTTTGACTTAGAATAATTTCCGTGTTTTTCGGCCAAATTGGCTACGCGACTCTCTGTAAGAGTGAATATAGATTAAAAAGTAAGACAGATAGAGGAAATCCGAAATAACCATTCGATAGAACACAAGGTAATGAACATCTCAGCCAAGTTTGGTCCTGAAATATGCAGTTTGAAGAAAGTTATTAGCCTCGCTGTCAAGTAATGTAGTTTGTGGTCTTCTTTGACTTAGAATAATTTCCATGTTTTTCGGCCAAATTGGCTATGCGAATCTCTGTAAGAGTGAATATAGATTAAAACGTAAGACAGATAGAGGAAATCCGAAATAACCATTCGATAGAGAACAAGGTAATGAACATCTCAGCCAAGTTTGGTCCTGAAATATGCAGTTTGAAGAAAGTTATTAGCCTCGCTGTCAAGTAATGTAGTTTGTGGTCTTCTTTGACTTAGAATAATTTCCGTGTTTTTCGGCCAAATTGGCTACGCGACTCTCTGTAAGAGTGAATATAGATTAAAACGTAAGACAGATAGAGGAAATCCGAAATAACCATTCGATAGAACACAAGGTAATGAACATCTCAGCCAAGTTTGGTCCTGAAATATGCAGTTTGAAGAAAGTTATTAGCCTCGCTGTCAAGTAATGTAGTTTGTGGTCTTCTTTGACTTAGAATAATTTCCGTGTTTTTCGGCCAAATTGGCTACGCGACTCTCTGTAAGAGTGAATATAGATTAAAAAGTAAGACAGATAGAGGAAATCCGAAATAACCATTCGATAGAGAACAAGGTAATGTACATCTCAGCCAAGTTTGGTCCTGAAATATGCAGTTTGAAGAAAGTTATTAGCCTCGCTGTCAAGTAATGTAGTTTGTGGTCTTCTTTGACTTAGAATAATTTCCGTGTTTTTCGGCCAAATTGGCTACGCGACTCTCTGTAAGAGTGAATATAGATTAAAACGTAAGACAGATAGAGGAAATCCGAAATAACCATTCGATAGAGAACAAGGTAATGAACATCTCAGCCAAGTTTGGTCCTGAAATATGCAGTTTGAAGAAAGTTATTAGCCTCGCTGTCAAGTAATGTAGTTTGTGGTCTTCTTTGACTTAGAATAATTTCCGTGTTTTTCGGCCAAATTGGCTATGCGACTCTCTGTAAGAGTGAATATAGATTAAAACGTAAGACAGATAGAGGAAATCCGAAATAACCATTCGATAGAGAACAAGGTAATGTACATCTCAGCCAAGTTTGGTCCTGAAATATGCAGTTTGAAGAAAGTTATTAGCCTCGCTGTCAAGTAATGTAGTTTGTGGTCTTCTTTGACTTAGAATAATTTCCGTGTTTTTCGGCCAAATTGGCTACGCGACTCTCTGTAAGAGTGAATATAGATTAAAACGTAAGACAGATAGAGGAAATCCGAAATAACCATTCGATAGAACACAAGGTAATGAACATCTCAGCCAAGTTTGGTCCTGAAATATGCAGTTTGAAGAAAGTTATTAGCCTCGCTGTCAAGTAATGTAGTTTGTGGTCTTCTTTGACTTAGAATAATTTCCGTGTTTTTCGGCCAAATTGGCTACGCGACTCTCTGTAAGAGTGAATATAGATTAAAAAGTAAGACAGATAGAGGAAATCCGAAATAACCATTCGATAGAACACAAGGTAATGAACATCTCAGCCAAGTTTGGTCCTGAAATATGCAGTTTGAAGAAAGTTATTAGCCTCGCTGTCAAGTAATGTAGTTTGTGGTCTTCTTTGACTTAGAATAATTTCCGTGTTTTTCGGCCAAATTGGCTATGCGACTCTCTGTAAGAGTGAATATAGATTAAAACGTAAGACAGATAGAGGAAATCCGAAATAACCATTCGATAGAGAACAAGGTAATGAACATCTCAGCCAAGTTTGGTCCTGAAATATGCAGTTTGAAGAAAGTTATTAGCCTCGCTGTCAAGTAATGTAGTTTGTGGTCTTCTTTGACTTAGAATAATTTCCGTGTTTTTCGGCCAAATTGGCTACGCGACTCTCTGTAAGAGTGAATATAGATTAAAACGTAAGACAGATAGAGGAAATCCGAAATAACCATTCGATAGAACACAAGGTAATGAACATCTCAGCCAAGTTTGGTCCTGAAATATGCAGTTTGAAGAAAGTTATTAGCCTCGCTGTCAAGTAATGTAGTTTGTGGTCTTCTTTGACTTAGAATAATTTCCGTGTTTTTCGGCCAAATTGGCTACGCGACTCTCTGTAAGAGTGAATATAGATTAAAACGTAAGACAGATAGAGGGAATCCGAAATAACCATTCGATAGAACACAAGGTAATGAACATCTCAGCCAAGTTTGGTCCTGAAATATGCAGTTTGAAGAAAGTTATTAGCCTCGCTGTCAAGTAATGTAGTTTGTGGTCTTCTTTGACTTAGAATAATTTCCGTGTTTTTCGGCCAAATTGGCTACGCGACTCTCTGTAAGAGTGAATATAGATTAAAAAGTAAGACAGATAGAGGAAATCCGAAATAACCATTCGATAGAGAACAAGGTAATGAACATCTCAGCCAAGTTTGGTCCTGAAATATGCAGTTTGAAGAAAGTTATTAGCCTCGCTGTCAAGTAATGTAGTTTGTGGTCTTCTTTGACTTAGAATAATTTCCGTGTTTTTCGGCCAAATTGGCTACGCGACTCTCTGTAAGAGTGAATATAGATTAAAACGTAAGACAGATAGAGGAAATCCGAAATAACCATTCGATAGAACACAAGGTAATGAACATCTCAGCCAAGTTTGGTCCTGAAATATGCAGTTTGAAGAAAGTTATTAGCCTCGCTGTCAAGTAATGTAGTTTGTGGTCTTCTTTGACTTAGAATAATTTCCGTGTTTTTCGGCCAAATTGGCTACGCGACTCTCTGTAAGAGTGAATATAGATTAAAACGTAAGACAGATAGAGGAAATCCGAAATAACCATTCGATAGAACACAAGGTAATGAACATCTCAGCCAAGTTTGGTCCTGAAATATGCAGTTTGAAGAAAGTTATTAGCCTCGCTGTCAAGTAATGTAGTTTGTGGTCTTCTTTGACTTAGAATAATTTCCGTGTTTTTCGGCCAAATTGGCTACGCGACTCTCTGTAAGAGTGAATATAGATTAAAACGTAAGACAGATAGAGGAAATCCGAAATAACCATTCGATAGAACACAAGGTAATGAACATCTCAGCCAAGTTTGGTCCTGAAATATGCAGTTTGAAGAAAGTTATTAGCCTCGCTGTCAAGTAATGTAGTTTGTGGTCTTCTTTGACTTAGAATAATTTCCGTGTTTTTCGGCCAAATTGGCTATGCGACTCTCTGTAAGAGTGAATATAGATTAAAACGTAAGACAGATAGAGGAAATCCGAAATAACCATTCGATAGAACACAAGGTAATGAACATCTCAGCCAAGTTTGGTCCTGAAATATGCAGTTTGAAGAAAGTTATTAGCCTCGCTGTCAAGTAATGTAGTTTGTGGTCTTCTTTGACTTAGAATAATTTCCGTGTTTTTCGGCCAAATTGGCTACGCGACTCTCTGTAAGAGTGAATATAGATTAAAAAGTAAGACAGATAGAGGAAATCCGAAATAACCATTCGATAGAACACAAGGTAATGAACATCTCAGCCAAGTTTGGTCCTGAAATATGCAGTTTGAAGAAAGTTATTAGCCTCGCTGTCAAGTAATGTAGTTTGTGGTCTTCTTTGACTTAGAATAATTTCCGTGTTTTTCGGCCAAATTGGCTACGCGACTCTCTGTAAGAGTGAATATAGATTAAAACGTAAGACAGATAGAGGAAATCCGAAATAACCATTCGATAGAGAACAAGGTAATGAACATCTCAGCCAAGTTTGGTCCTGAAATATGCAGTTTGAAGAAAGTTATTAGCCTCGCTGTCAAGTAATGTAGTTTGTGGTCTTCTTTGACTTAGAATAATTTCCGTGTTTTTCGGCCAAATTGGCTACGCGACTCTCTGTAAGAGTGAATATAGATTAAAACGTAAGACAGATAGAGGAAATCCGAAATAACCATTCGATAGAACACAAGGTAATGAACATCTCAGCCAAGTTTGGTCCTGAAATATGCAGTTTGAAGAAAGTTATTAGCCTCGCTGTCAAGTAATGTAGTTTGTGGTCTTCTTTGACTTAGAATAATTTCCGTGTTTTTCGGCCAAATTGGCTACGCGACTCTCTGTAAGAGTGAATATAGATTAAAACGTAAGACAGATAGAGGAAATCCGAAATAACCATTCGATAGAACACAAGGTAATGAACATCTCAGCCAAGTTTGGTCCTGAAATATGCAGTTTGAAGAAAGTTATTAGCCTCGCTGTCAAGTAATGTAGTTTGTGGTCTTCTTTGACTCAGAATAATTTCCGTGTTTTTCGGCCAAATTGGCTATGCGACTCTCTGTAAGAGTGAATATAGATTAAAAAGTAAGACAGATAGATGAAATCCGAAATAACCATTCGATAGAGAATAAGGTAATGAACATCTCAGCCAAGTTTGGTCGTGAAATATGCAGTTTGAAGAAAGTTATTAGCCTCGCTGTCAAGTAATGTAGTTTGTGGTCTTCTTTGACTTAGAATAATTTCCGTGTTTTTCGGCCAAATTGGCTACGCGACTCTCTGTAAGAGTGAATATAGATTAAAAAGTAAGACAGATAGAGGAAATCCGAAATAACCATTCGATAGAGAACAAGGTAATGAACATCTCAGCCAAGTTTGGTCCTGAAATATGCAGTTTGAAGAAAGTTATTAGCCTCGCTGTCAAGTAATGTAGTTTGTGGTCTTCTTTGACTTAGAATAATTTCCGTGTTTTTCGGCCAAATTGGCTACGCGACTCTCTGTAAGAGTGAATATAGATTAAAAAGTAAGACAGATAGAGGAAATCCGAAATAACCATTCGATAGAACACAAGGTAATGAACATCTCAGCCAAGTTTGGTCGTGAAATATGCAGTTTGAAGAAAGTTATTAGCCTCGCTGTCAAGTAATGTAGTTTGTGGTCTTCTTTGACTTAGAATAATTTCCGTGTTTTTCGGCCAAATTGGCTACGCGACTCTCTGTAAGAGTGAATATAGATTAAAACGTAAGACAGATAGAGGAAATCCAAAATAACCATTCGATAGAACACAAGGTAATGAACATCTCAGCCAAGTTTGGTCCTGAAATATGCAGTTTGAAGAAAGTTATTAGCCTCGCTGTCAAGTAATGTAGTTTGTGGTCTTCTTTGACTTAGAATAATTTCCGTGTTTTTCGGCCAAATTGGCTACGCGACTCTCTGTAAGAGTGAATATAGATTAAAACGTAAGACAGATAGAGGAAATCTGAAATAACCATTCGATAGAACACAAGGTAATGAACATCTCAGCCAAGTTTGGTCCTGAAATATGCAGTTTGAAGAAAGTTATTAGCCTCGCTGTCAAGTAATGTAGTTTGTGGTCTTCTTTGACTTAGAATAATTTCCGTGTTTTTCGGCCAAATTGGCTATGCGACTCTCTGTAAGAGTGAATATAGATTAAAACGTAAGACAGATAGAGGAAATCCGAAATAACCATTCGATAGAACACAAGGTAATGAACATCTCAGCCAAGTTTGGTCCTGAAATATGCAGTTTGAAGAAAGTTATTAGCCTCGCTGTCAAGTAATGTAGTTTGTGGTCTTCTTTGACTTAGAATAATTTCCGTGTTTTTCGGCCAAATTGGCTACGCGACTCTCTGTAAGAGTGAATATAGATTAAAAAGTAAGACAGATAGAGGAAATCCGAAATAACCATTCGATAGAACACAAGGTAATGAACATCTCAGCCAAGTTTGGTCCTGAAATATGCAGTTTGAAGAAAGTTATTAGCCTCGCTGTCAAGTAATGTAGTTTGTGGTCTTCTTTGACTTAGAATAATTTCCGTGTTTTTCGGCCAAATTGGCTACGCGACTCTCTGTAAGAGTGAATATAGATTAAAACGTAAGACAGATAGAGGAAATCCGAAATAACCATTCGATAGAACACAAGGTAATGAACATCTCAGCCAAGTTTGGTCCTGAAATATGCAGTTTGAAGAAAGTTATTAGCCTCGCTGTCAAGTAATGTAGTTTGTGGTCTTCTTTGACTCAGAATAATTTCCGTGTTTTTCGGCCAAATTGGCTATGCGACTCTCTGTAAGAGTGAATATAGATTAAAAAGTAAGACAGATAGATGAAATCCGAAATAACCATTCGATAGAGAATAAGGTAATGAACATCTCAGCCAAGTTTGGTCGTGAAATATGCAGTTTGAAGAAAGTTATTAGCCTCGCTGTCAAGTAATGTAGTTTGTGGTCTTCTTTGACTGAGAATAATTTCCGTGTTTTTCGGCCAAATTGGCTACGCGACTCTCTGTAAGAGTGAATATAGATTAAAAAGTAAGACAGATAGAGGAAATCCGAAATAACCATTCGATAGAGAACAAGGTAATGAACATCTCAGCCAAGTTTGGTCCTGAAATATGCAGTTTGAAGAAAGTTATTAGCCTCGCTGTCAAGTAATGTAGTTTGTGGTCTTCTTTGACTTAGAATAATTTCCGTGTTTTTCGGCCAAATTGGCTACGCGACTCTCTGTAAGAGTGAATATAGATTAAAAAGTAAGACAGATAGAGGAAATCCGAAATAACCATTCGATAGAACACAAGGTAATGAACATCTCAGCCAAGTTTGGTCCTGAAATATGCAGTTTGAAGAAAGTTATTAGCCTCGCTGTCAAGTAATGTAGTTTGTGGTCTTCTTTGACTTAGAATAATTTCCGTGTTTTTCGGCCAAATTGGCTATGCGACTCTCTGTAAGAGTGAATATAGATTAAAACGTAAGACAGATAGAGGAAATCCGAAATAACCATTCGATAGAGAACAAGGTAATGAACATCTCAGCCAAGTTTGGTCCTGAAATATGCAGTTTGAAGAAAGTTATTAGCCTCGCTGTCAAGTAATGTAGTTTGTGGTCTTCTTTGACTTAGAATAATTTCCGTGTTTTTCGGCCAAATTGGCTACGCGACTCTCTGTAAGAGTGAATATAGATTAAAACGTAAGACAGATAGAGGAAATCCGAAATAACCATTCGATAGAACACAAGGTAATGAACATCTCAGCCAAGTTTGGTCCTGAAATATGCAGTTTGAAGAAAGTTATTAGCCTCGCTGTCAAGTAATGTAGTTTGTGGTCTTCTTTGACTTAGAATAATTTCCGTGTTTTTCGGCCAAATTGGCTACGCGACTCTCTGTAAGAGTGAATATAGATTAAAAAGTAAGACAGATAGAGGAAATCCGAAATAACCATTCGATAGAGAACAAGGTAATGAACATCTCAGCCAAGTTTGGTCCTGAAATATGCAGTTTGAAGAAAGTTATTAGCCTCGCTGTCAAGTAATGTAGTTTGTGGTCTTCTTTGACTTAGAATAATTTCCGTGTTTTTCGGCCAAATTGGCTATGCGACTCTCTGTAAGAGTGAATATAGATTAAAACGTAAGACAGATAGAGGAAATCCGAAATAACCATTCGATAGAACACAAGGTAATGAACATCTCAGCCAAGTTTGGTCCTGAAATATGCAGTTTGAAGAAAGTTATTAGCCTCGCTGTCAAGTAATGTAGTTTGTGGTCTTCTTTGACTTAGAATAATTTCCGTGTTTTTCGGCCAAATTGGCTACGCGACTCTCTGTAAGAGTGAATATAGATTAAAAAGTAAGACAGATAGAGGAAATCCGAAATAACCATTCGATAGAACACAAGGTAATGAACATCTCAGCCAAGTTTGGTCCTGAAATATGCAGTTTGAAGAAAGTTATTAGCCTCGCTGTCAAGTAATGTAGTTTGTGGTCTTCTTTGACTTAGAATAATTTCCGTGTTTTTCGGCCAAATTGGCTACGCGACTCTCTGTAAGAGTGAATATAGATTAAAACGTAAGACAGATAGAGGAAATCCAAAATAACCATTCGATAGAACACAAGGTAATGAACATCTCAGCCAAGTTTGGTCCTGAAATATGCAGTTTGAAGAAAGTTATTAGCCTCGCTGTCAAGTAATGTAGTTTGTGGTCTTCTTTGACTTAGAATAATTTCCGTGTTTTTCGGCCAAATTGGCTACGCGACTCTCTGTAAGAGTGAATATAGATTAAAACGTAAGACAGATAGAGGAAATCCGAAATAACCATTCGATAGAACACAAGGTAATGAACATCTCAGCCAAGTTTGGTCCTGAAATATGCAGTTTGAAGAAAGTTATTAGCCTCGCTGTCAAGTAATGTAGTTTGTGGTCTTCTTTGACTTAGAATAATTTCCGTGTTTTTCGGCCAAATTGGCTACGCGACTCTCTGTAAGAGTGAATATAGATTAAAAAGTAAGACAGATAGAGGAAATCCGAAATAACCATTCGATAGAACACAAGGTAATGAACATCTCAGCCAAGGTTGGTCCTGAAATATGCAGTTTGAAGAAAGTTATTAGCCTCGCTGTCAAGTAATGTAGTTTGTGGTCTTCTTTGACTTAGAATAATTTCCGTGTTTTTCGGCCAAATTGGCTACGCGACTCTCTGTAAGAGTGAATATAGATTAAAACGGAAGACAGATAGAGGAAATCCAAAATAACCATTCGATAGAACACAAGGTAATGAACATCTCAGCCAAGTTTGGTCCTGAAATATGCAGTTTGAAGAAAGTTATTAGCCTCGCTGTCAAGTAATGTAGTTTGTGGTCTTCTTTGACTTAGAATAATGTCCGTGTTTTTCGGCCAAATTGGCTACGCGACTCTCTGTAAGAGTGAATATAGATTAAAACGTAAGACAGATAGAGGAAATCCGAAATAACCATTCGATAGAACACAAGGTAATGAACATCTCAGCCAAGTTTGGTCCTGAAATATGCAGTTTGAAGAAAGTTATTAGCCTCGCTGTCAAGTAATGTAGTTTGTGGTCTTCTTTGACTTAGAATAATTTCCGTGTTTTTCGGCCAAATTGGCTATGCGACTCTCTGTAAGAGTGAAAATAGATTAAAAAGTAAGACAGATAGATGAAATCCGAAATAACCATTCGATAGAGAATAAGGTAATGAACATCTCAGCCAAGTTTGGTCGTGAAATATGCAGTTTGAAGAAAGTTATTAGCCTCGCTGTCAAGTAATGTAGTTTGTGGTCTTCTTTGACTTAGAATAATTTCCGTGTTTTTCGGCCAAATTGGCTACGCGACTCTCTGTAAGAGTGAATATAGATTAAAACGTAAGACAGATAGAGGAAATCCAAAATAACCATTCGATAGAACACAAGGTAATGAACATCTCAGCCAAGTTTGGTCCTGAAATATGCAGTTTGAAGAAAGTTATTAGCCTCGCTGTCAAGTAATGTAGTTTGTGGTCTTCTTTGACTTAGAATAATTTCCGTGTTTTTCGGCCAAATTGGCTACGCGACTCTCTGTAAGAGTGAATATAGATTAAAACGTAAGACAGATAGAGGAAATCCGAAATAACCATTCGATAGAACACAAGGTAATGAACATCTCAGCCAAGTTTGGTCCTGAAATATGCAGTTTGAAGAAAGTTATTAGCCTCGCTGTCAAGTAATGTAGTTTGTGGTCTTCTTTGACTTAGAATAATTTCCGTGTTTTTCGGCCAAATTGGCTATGCGACTCTCTGTAAGAGTGAATATAGATTAAAACGTAAGACAGATAGAGGAAATCCGAAATAACCATTCGATAGAACACAAGGTAATGAACATCTCAGCCAAGTTTGGTCCTGAAATATGCAGTTTGAAGAAAGTTATTAGCCTCGCTGTCAAGTAATGTAGTTTGTGGTCTTCTTTGACTTAGAATAATTTCCGTGTTTTTCGGCCAAATTGGCTATGCGACTCTCTGTAAGAGTGAATATAGATTAAAAAGTAAGACAGATAGATGAAATCCGAAATAACCATTAGATAGAGAATAAGGTAATGAACATCTCAGCCAAGTTTGGTCGTGAAATATGCAGTTTGAAGAAAGTTATTAGCCTCGCTGTCAAGTAATGTAGTTTGTGGTCTTCTTTGACTTAGAATAATTTCCGTGTTTTTCGGCCAAATTGGCTACGCGACTCTCTGTAAGAGTGAATATAGATTAAAAAGTAAGACAGATAGAGGAAATCCGAAATAACCATTCGATAGAACACAAGGTAATGAACATCTCAGCCAAGTTTGGTCCTGAAATATGCAGTTTGAAGAAAGTTATTAGCCTCGCTGTCAAGTAATGTAGTTTGTGGTCTTCTTTGACTTAGAATAATTTCCGTGTTTTTCGGCCAAATTGGCTACGCGACTCTCTGTAAGAGTGAATATAGATTAAAACGTAAGACAGATAGAGGAAATCCGAAATAACCATTCGATAGAGAACAAGGTAATGAACATCTCAGCCAAGTTTGGTCCTGAAATATGCAGTTTGAAGAAAGTTATTAGCCTCGCTGTCAAGTAATGTAGTTTGTGGTCTTCTTTGACTTAGAATAATTTCCGTGTTTTTCGGCCAAATTGGCTACGCGACTCTCTGTAAGAGTGAATATAGATTAAAAAGTAAGACAGATAGAGCAAATCCGAAATAACCATTCGATAGAACACAAGGTAATGAACATCTCAGCCAAGTTTGGTCCTGAAATATGCAGTTTGAAGAAAGTTATTAGCCTCGCTGTCAAGTAATGTAGTTTGTGGTCTTCTTTGACTTAGAATAATTTCCGTGTTTTTCGGCCAAATTGGCTACGCGACTCTCTGTAAGAGTGAAAATAGATTAAAAAGTAAGACAGATAGATGAAATCCGAAATAACCATTCGATAGAGAATAAGGTAATGAACATCTCAGCCAAGTTTGGTCCTGAAATATGCAGTTTGAAGAAAGTTATTAGCCTCGCTGTCAAGTAATGTAGTTTGTGGTCTTCTTTGACTTAGAATAATTTCCGTGTTTTTCGGCCAAATTGGCTACGCGACTCTCTGTAAGAGTGAATATAGATTAAAAGGTAAGACAGATAGAGGAAATCCGAAATAACCATTCGATAGAACACAAGGTAATGAACATCTCAGCCAAGTTTGGTCCTGAAATATGCAGTTTGAAGAAAGTTAGCCTCGCTGTCAAGTAATGTAGTTTGTGGTCTTCTTTGACTTAGAATAATTTCCGTGTTTTTCGGCCAAATTGGCTACGCGACTCTCTGTAAGAGTGAATATAGATTAAAACGTAAGACAGATAGAGGAAATCCGAAATAACCATTCGATAGAACACAAGGTAATGAACATCTCAGCCAAGTTTGGTCCTGAAATATGCAGTTTGAAGAAAGTTATTAGCCTCGCTGTCAAGTAATGTAGTTTGTGGTCTTCTTTGACTTAGAATAATTTCCGTGTTTTTCGGCCAAATTGGCTACGCGACTCTCTGTAAGAGTGAATATAGATTAAAACGTAAGACAGATAGAGGAAATCCGAAATAACCATTCGATAGAGAACAAGGTAATGAACATCTCAGCCAAGTTTGGTCCTGAAATATGCAGTTTGAAGAAAGTTATTAGCCTCGCTGTCAAGTAATGTAGTTTGTGGTCTTCTTTGACTTAGAATAATTTCCGTGTTTTTCGGCCAAATTGGCTACGCGACTCTCTGTAAGAGTGAATATAGATTAAAACGTAAGACAGATAGAGCAAATCCGAAATAACCATTCGATAGAACACAAGGTAATGAACATCTCAGCCAAGTTTGGTCCTGAAATATGCAGTTTGAAGAAAGTTATTAGCCTCGCTGTCAAGTAATGTAGTTTGTGGTCTTCTTTGACTTAGAATAATTTCCGTGTTTTTCGGCCAAATTGGCTACGCGACTCTCTGTAAGAGTGGAAATAGATTAAAAAGTAAGACAGATAGATGAAATCCGAAATAACCATTCGATAGAGAATAAGGTAATGAACATCTCAGCCAAGTTTGGTCCTGAAATATGCAGTTTGAAGAAAGTTATTAGCCTCGCTGTCAAGTAATGTAGTTTGTGGTCTTCTTTGACTTAGAATAATTTCCGTGTTTTTCGGCCAAATTGGCTACGCGACTCTCTGTAAGAGTGAATATAGATTAAAAGGTAAGACAGATAGAGGAAATCCGAAATAACCATTCGATAGAACACAAGGTAATGAACATCTCAGCCAAGTTTGGTCCTGAAATATGCAGTTTGAAGAAAGTTAGCCTCGCTGTCAAGTAATGTAGTTTGTGGTCTTCTTTGACTTAGAATAATTTCCGTGTTTTTCGGCCAAATTGGCTACGCGACTCTCTGTAAGAGTGAATATAGATTAAAACGTAAGACAGATAGAGGAAATCCGAAATAACCATTCGATAGAACACAAGGTAATGAACATCTCAGCCAAGTTTGGTCCTGAAATATGCAGTTTGAAGAAAGTTATTAGCCTCGCTGTCAAGTAATGTAGTTTGTGGTCTTCTTTGACTTAGAATAATTTCCGTGTTTTTCGGCCAAATTGGCTACGCGACTCTCTGTAAGAGTGAATATAGATTAAAAAGTAAGACAGATAGAGGAAATCCGAAATAACCATTCGATAGAGAATAAGGTAATGAACATCTCAGCCAAGTTTGGTCCTGAAATATGCAGTTTGAAGAAAGTTATTAGCCTCGCTGTCAAGTAATGTAGTTTGTGGTCTTCTTTGACTTAGAATAATTTCCGTGTTTTTCGGCCAAATTGGCTACGCGACTCTCTGTAAGAGTGAATATAGATTAAAAAGTAAGACAGATAGAGGAAATCCGAAATAACCATTCGATAGAACACAAGGTAATGAACATCTCAGCCAAGTTTGGTCCTGAAATATGCAGTTTGAAGAAAGTTATTAGCCTCGCTGTCAAGTAATGTAGTTTGTGGTCTTCTTTGACTTAGAATAATTTCCGTGTTTTTCGGCCAAATTGGCTACGCGACTCTCTGTAAGAGTGAATATAGATTAAAAAGTAAGACAGATAGAGGAAATCCGAAATAACCATTCGATAGAGAACAAGGTAATGAACATCTCAGCCAAGTTTGGTCCTGAAATATGCAGTTTGAAGAAAGTTATTAGCCTCGCTGTCAAGTAATGTAGTTTGTGGTCTTCTTTGACTTAGAATAATTTCCGTGTTTTTCGGCCAAATTGGCTACGCGACTCTCTGTAAGAGTGAATATAGATTAAAACGTAAGACAGATAGAGGAAATCCGAAATAACCATTCGATAGAACACAAGGTAATGAACATCTCAGCCAAGTTTGGTCCTGAAATATGCAGTTTGAAGAAAGTTATTAGCCTCGCTGTCAAGTAATGTAGTTTGTGGTCTTCTTTGACTTAGAATAATTTCCGTGTTTTTCGGCCAAATTGGCTACGCGACTCTCTGTAAGAGTGAATATAGATTAAAAAGTAAGACAGATAGAGGAAATCCGAAATAACCATTCGATAGAACACAAGGTAATGAACATCTCAGCCAAGTTTGGTCCTGAAATATGCAGTTTGAAGAAAGTTATTAGCCTCGCTGTCAAGTAATGTAGTTTGTGGTCTTCTTTGACTTAGAATAATTTCCGTGTTTTTCGGCCAAATTGGCTACGCGACTCTCTGTAAGAGTGGAAATAGATTAAAAAGTAAGACAGATAGATGAAATCCGAAATAACCATTCGATAGAGAATAAGGTAATGAACATCTCAGCCAAGTTTGGTCCTGAAATATGCAGTTTGAAGAAAGTTATTAGCCTCGCTGTCAAGTAATGTAGTTTGTGGTCTTCTTTGACTTAGAATAATTTCCGTGTTTTTCGGCCAAATTGGCTACGCGACTCTCTGTAAGAGTGAATATAGATTAAAAGGTAAGACAGATAGAGGAAATCCGAAATAACCATTCGATAGAACACAAGGTAATGAACATCTCAGCCAAGTTTGGTCCTGAAATATGCAGTTTGAAGAAAGTTAGCCTCGCTGTCAAGTAATGTAGTTTGTGGTCTTCTTTGACTTAGAATAATTTCCGTGTTTTTCGGCCAAATTGGCTACGCGACTCTCTGTAAGAGTGAATATAGATTAAAACGTAAGACAGATAGAGGAAATCCGAAATAACCATTCGATAGAACACAAGGTAATGAACATCTCAGCCAAGTTTGGTCCTGAAATATGCAGTTTGAAGAAAGTTATTAGCCTCGCTGTCAAGTAATGTAGTTTGTGGTCTTCTTTGACTTAGAATAATTTCCGTGTTTTTCGGCCAAATTGGCTACGCGACTCTCTGTAAGAGTGAATATAGATTAAAAAGTAAGACAGATAGAGGAAATCCGAAATAACCATTCGATAGAGAATAAGGTAATGAACATCTCAGCCAAGTTTGGTCCTGAAATATGCAGTTTGAAGAAAGTTATTAGCCTCGCTGTCAAGTAATGTAGTTTGTGGTCTTCTTTGACTTAGAATAATTTCCGTGTTTTTCGGCCAAATTGGCTACGCGACTCTCTGTAAGAGTGAATATAGATTAAAAAGTAAGACAGATAGAGGAAATCCGAAATAACCATTCGATAGAACACAAGGTAATGAACATCTCAGCCAAGTTTGGTCCTGAAATATGCAGTTTGAAGAAAGTTATTAGCCTCGCTGTCAAGTAATGTAGTTTGTGGTCTTCTTTGACTTAGAATAATTTCCGTGTTTTTCGGCCAAATTGGCTACGCGACTCTCTGTAAGAGTGAATATAGATTAAAAAGTAAGACAGATAGAGGAAATCCGAAATAACCATTCGATAGAGAACAAGGTAATGAACATCTCAGCCAAGTTTGGTCCTGAAATATGCAGTTTGAAGAAAGTTATTAGCCTCGCTGTCAAGTAATGTAGTTTGTGGTCTTCTTTGACTTAGAATAATTTCCGTGTTTTTCGGCCAAATTGGCTACGCGACTCTCTGTAAGAGTGAATATAGATTAAAACGTAAGACAGATAGAGGAAATCCGAAATAACCATTCGATAGAACACAAGGTAATGAACATCTCAGCCAAGTTTGGTCCTGAAATATGCAGTTTGAAGAAAGTTATTAGCCTCGCTGTCAAGTAATGTAGTTTGTGGTCTTCTTTGACTTAGAATAATTTCCGTGTTTTTCGGCCAAATTGGCTACGCGACTCTCTGTAAGAGTGAATATAGATTAAAAAGTAAGACAGATAGAGGAAATCCGAAATAACCATTCGATAGAACACAAGGTAATGAACATCTCAGCCAAGTTTGGTCCTGAAATATGCAGTTTGAAGAAAGTTATTAGCCTCGCTGTCAAGTAATGTAGTTTGTGGTCTTCTTTGACTTAGAATAATTTCCGTGTTTTTCGGCCAAATTGGCTACGCGACTCTCTGTAAGAGTGAATATAGATTAAAACGTAAGACAGATAGAGGAAATCCGAAATAACCATTCGATAGAACACAAGGTAATGAACATCTCAGCCAAGTTTGGTCCTGAAATATGCAGTTTGAAGAAAGTTATTAGCCTCGCTGTCAAGTAATGTAGTTTGTGGTCTTCTTTGACTTAGAATAATTTCCGTGTTTTTCGGCCAAATTGGCTACGCGACTCTCTGTAAGAGTGAATATAGATTAAAAAGTAAGACAGATAGAGGAAATCCGAAATAACCATTCGATAGAGAATAAGGTAATGAACATCTCAGCCAAGTTTGGTCCTGAAATATGCAGTTTGAAGAAAGTTATTAGCCTCGCTGTCAAGTAATGTAGTTTGTGGTCTTCTTTGACTTAGAATAATTTCCGTGTTTTTCGGCCAAATTGGCTACGCGACTCTCTGTAAGAGTGAATATAGATTAAAACGTAAGACAGATAGAGCAAATCCGAAATAACCATTCGATAGAACACAAGGTAATGAACATCTCAGCCAAGTTTGGTCCTGAAATATGCAGTTTGAAGAAAGTTATTAGCCTCGCTGTCAAGTAATGTAGTTTGTGGTCTTCTTTGACTTAGAATAATTTCCGTGTTTTTCGGCCAAATTGGCTACGCGACTCTCTGTAAGAGTGAATATAGATTAAAAGGTAAGACAGATAGAGGAAATCCGAAATAACCATTCGATAGAACACAAGGTAATGAACATCTCAGCCAAGTTTGGTCCTGAAATATGCAGTTTGAAGAAAGTTAGCCTCGCTGTCAAGTAATGTAGTTTGTGGTCTTCTTTGACTTAGAATAATTTCCGTGTTTTTCGGCCAAATTGGCTACGCGACTCTCTGTAAGAGTGAATATAGATTAAAACGTAAGACAGATAGAGGAAATCCGAAATAACCATTCGATAGAACACAAGGTAATGAACATCTCAGCCAAGTTTGGTCCTGAAATATGCAGTTTGAAGAAAGTTATTAGCCTCGCTGTCAAGTAATGTAGTTTGTGGTCTTCTTTGACTTAGAATAATTTCCGTGTTTTTCGGCCAAATTGGCTACGCGACTCTCTGTAAGAGTGAATATAGATTAAAAAGTAAGACAGATAGAGGAAATCCGAAATAACCATTCGATAGAGAATAAGGTAATGAACATCTCAGCCAAGTTTGGTCCTGAAATATGCAGTTTGAAGAAAGTTATTAGCCTCGCTGTCAAGTAATGTAGTTTGTGGTCTTCTTTGACTTAGAATAATTTCCGTGTTTTTCGGCCAAATTGGCTACGCGACTCTCTGTAAGAGTGAATATAGATTAAAAAGTAAGACAGATAGAGGAAATCCGAAATAACCATTCGATAGAACACAAGGTAATGAACATCTCAGCCAAGTTTGGTCCTGAAATATGCAGTTTGAAGAAAGTTATTAGCCTCGCTGTCAAGTAATGTAGTTTGTGGTCTTCTTTGACTTAGAATAATTTCCGTGTTTTTCGGCCAAATTGGCTACGCGACTCTCTGTAAGAGTGAATATAGATTAAAAAGTAAGACAGATAGAGGAAATCCGAAATAACCATTCGATAGAGAACAAGGTAATGAACATCTCAGCCAAGTTTGGTCCTGAAATATGCAGTTTGAAGAAAGTTATTAGCCTCGCTGTCAAGTAATGTAGTTTGTGGTCTTCTTTGACTTAGAATAATTTCCGTGTTTTTCGGCCAAATTGGCTACGCGACTCTCTGTAAGAGTGAATATAGATTAAAACGTAAGACAGATAGAGGAAATCCGAAATAACCATTCGATAGAACACAAGGTAATGAACATCTCAGCCAAGTTTGGTCCTGAAATATGCAGTTTGAAGAAAGTTATTAGCCTCGCTGTCAAGTAATGTAGTTTGTGGTCTTCTTTGACTTAGAATAATTTCCGTGTTTTTCGGCCAAATTGGCTACGCGACTCTCTGTAAGAGTGAATATAGATTAAAACGGAAGACAGATAGAGGAAATCCAAAATAACCATTCGATAGAACACAAGGTAATGAACATCTCAGCCAAGTTTGGTCCTGAAATATGCAGTTTGAAGAAAGTTATTAGCCTCGCTGTCAAGTAATGTAGTTTGTGGTCTTCTTTGACTTAGAATAATGTCCGTGTTTTTCGGCCAAATTGGCTACGCGACTCTCTGTAAGAGTGAATATAGATTAAAACGTAAGACAGATAGAGGAAATCCGAAATAACCATTCGATAGAACACAAGGTAATGAACATCTCAGCCAAGTTTGGTCCTGAAATATGCAGTTTGAAGAAAGTTATTAGCCTCGCTGTCAAGTAATGTAGTTTGTGGTCTTCTTTGACTTAGAATAATTTCCGTGTTTTTCGGCCAAATTGGCTACGCGACTCTCTGTAAGAGTGAATATAGATTAAAACGTAAGACAGATAGAGGAAATCCAAAATAACCATTCGATAGAACACAAGGTAATGAACATCTCAGCCAAGTTTGGTCCTGAAATATGCAGTTTGAAGAAAGTTATTAGCCTCGCTGTCAAGTAATGTAGTTTGTGGTCTTCTTTGACTTAGAATAATTTCCGTGTTTTTCGGCCAAATTGGCTATGCGACTCTCTGTAAGAGTGAATATAGATTAAAACGTAAGACAGATAGAGCAAATCCGAAATAACCATTCGATAGAACACAAGGTAATGAACATCTCAGCCAAGTTTGGTCCTGAAATATGCAGTTTGAAGAAAGTTATTAGCCTCGCTGTCAAGTAATGTAGTTTGTGGTCTTCTTTGACTTAGAATAATTTCCGTGTTTTTCGGCCAAATTGGCTACGCGACTCTCTGTAAGAGTGAATATAGATTAAAAAGTAAGACAGATAGAGGAAATCCGAAATAACCATTCGATAGAACACAAGGTAATGAACATCTCAGCCAAGTTTGGTCCTGAAATATGCAGTTTGAAGAAAGTTATTAGCCTCGCTGTCAAGTAATGTAGTTTGTGGTCTTCTTTGACTTAGAATAATTTCCGTGTTTTTCGGCCAAATTGGCTACGCGACTCTCTGTAAGAGTGAATATAGATTAAAACGGAAGACAGATAGAGGAAATCCAAAATAACCATTCGATAGAACACAAGGTAATGAACATCTCAGCCAAGTTTGGTCCTGAAATATGCAGTTTGAAGAAAGTTATTAGCCTCGCTGTCAAGTAATGTAGTTTGTGGTCTTCTTTGACTTAGAATAATTTCCGTGTTTTTCGGCCAAATTGGCTATGCGACTCTCTGTAAGAGTGAAAATAGATTAAAAAGTAAGACAGATAGAGCAAATCCGAAATAACCATTCGATAGAACACAAGGTAATGAACATCTCAGCCAAGTTTGGTCCTGAAATATGCAGTTTGAAGAAAGTTATTAGCCTCGCTGTCAAGTAATGTAGTTTGTGGTCTTCTTTGACTTAGAATAATTTCCGTGTTTTTCGGCCAAATTGGCTACGCGACTCTCTGTAAGAGTGAAAATAGATTAAAAAGTAAGACAGATAGATGAAATCCGAAATAACCATTCGATAGAGAATAAGGTAATGAACATCTCAGCCAAGTTTGGTCGTGAAATATGCAGTTTGAAGAAAGTTATTAGCCTCGCTGTCAAGTAATGTAGTTTGTGGTCTTCTTTGACTTAGAATAATTTCCGTGTTTTTCGGCCAAATTGGCTACGCGACTCTCTGTAAGAGTGAATATAGATTAAAACGTAAGACAGATAGAGGAAATCCAAAATAACCATTCGATAGAACACAAGGTAATGAACATCTCAGCCAAGTTTGGTCCTGAAATATGCAGTTTGAAGAAAGTTATTAGCCTCGCTGTCAAGTAATGTAGTTTGTGGTCTTCTTTGACTTAGAATAATTTCCGTGTTTTTCGGCCAAATTGGCTATGCGACTCTCTGTAAGAGTGAATATAGATTAAAACGTAAGACAGATAGAGCAAATCCGAAATAACCATTCGATAGAACACAAGGTAATGAACATCTCAGCCAAGTTTGGTCCTGAAATATGCAGTTTGAAGAAAGTTATTAGCCTCGCTGTCAAGTAATGTAGTTTGTGGTCTTCTTTGACTTAGAATAATTTCCGTGTTTTTCGGCCAAATTGGCTACGCGACTCTCTGTAAGAGTGAATATAGATTAAAAAGTAAGACAGATAGAGGAAATCCGAAATAACCATTCGATAGAACACAAGGTAATGAACATCTCAGCCAAGTTTGGTCCTGAAATATGCAGTTTGAAGAAAGTTATTAGCCTCGCTGTCAAGTAATGTAGTTTGTGGTCTTCTTTGACTTAGAATAATTTCCGTGTTTTTCGGCCAAATTGGCTACGCGACTCTCTGTAAGAGTGAATATAGATTAAAACGGAAGACAGATAGAGGAAATCCAAAATAACCATTCGATAGAACACAAGGTAATGAACATCTCAGCCAAGTTTGGTCCTGAAATATGCAGTTTGAAGAAAGTTATTAGCCTCGCTGTCAAGTAATGTAGTTTGTGGTCTTCTTTGACTTAGAATAATTTCCGTGTTTTTCGGCCAAATTGGCTATGCGACTCTCTGTAAGAGTGAAAATAGATTAAAAAGTAAGACAGATAGATGAAATCCGAAATAACCATTCGATAGAGAATAAGGTAATGAACATCTCAGCCAAGTTTGGTCGTGAAATATGCAGTTTGAAGAAAGTTATTAGCCTCGCTGTCAAGTAATGTAGTTTGTGGTCTTCTTTGACTTAGAATAATTTCCGTGTTTTTCGGCCAAATTGGCTACGCGACTCTCTGTAAGAGTGAATATAGATTAAAAAGTAAGACAGATAGAGGAAATCCGAAATAACCATTCGATAGAACACAAGGTAATGAACATCTCAGCCAAGTTTGGTCCTGAAATATGCAGTTTGAAGAAAGTTATTAGCCTCGCTGTCAAGTAATGTAGTTTGTGGTCTTCTTTGACTTAGAATAATTTCCGTGTTTTTCGGCCAAATTGGCTACGCGACTCTCTGTAAGAGTGAATATAGATTAAAACGTAAGACAGATAGAGGAAATCCGAAATAACCATTCGATAGAGAACAAGGTAATGAACATCTCAGCCAAGTTTGGTCCTGAAATATGCAGTTTGAAGAAAGTTATTAGCCTCGCTGTCAAGTAATGTAGTTTGTGGTCTTCTTTGACTTAGAATAATTTCCGTGTTTTTCGGCCAAATTGGCTACGCGACTCTCTGTAAGAGTGAATATAGATTAAAACGTAAGACAGATAGAGCAAATCCGAAATAACCATTCGATAGAACACAAGGTAATGAACATCTCAGCCAAGTTTGGTCCTGAAATATGCAGTTTGAAGAAAGTTATTAGCCTCGCTGTCAAGTAATGTAGTTTGTGGTCTTCTTTGACTTAGAATAATTTCCGTGTTTTTCGGCCAAATTGGCTACGCGACTCTCTGTAAGAGTGAAAATAGATTAAAAAGTAAGACAGATAGATGAAATCCGAAATAACCATTCGATAGAGAATAAGGTAATGAACATCTCAGCCAAGTTTGGTCCTGAAATATGCAGTTTGAAGAAAGTTATTAGCCTCGCTGTCAAGTAATGTAGTTTGTGGTCTTCTTTGACTTAGAATAATTTCCGTGTTTTTCGGCCAAATTGGCTACGCGACTCTCTGTAAGAGTGAATATAGATTAAAAAGTAAGACAGATAGAGGAAATCCGAAATAACCATTCGATAGAACACAAGGTAATGAACATCTCAGCCAAGTTTGGTCCTGAAATATGCAGTTTGAAGAAAGTTAGCCTCGCTGTCAAGTAATGTAGTTTGTGGTCTTCTTTGACTTAGAATAATTTCCGTGTTTTTCGGCCAAATTGGCTACGCGACTCTCTGTAAGAGTGAATATAGATTAAAACGTAAGACAGATAGAGGAAATCCGAAATAACCATTCAATAGAACACAAGGTAATGAACATCTCAGCCAAGTTTGGTCCTGAAATATGCAGTTTGAAGAAAGTTATTAGCCTCGCTGTCAAGTAATGTAGTTTGTGGTCTTCTTTGACTTAGAATAATTTCCGTGTTTTTCGGCCAAATTGGCTACGCGACTCTCTGTAAGAGTGAATATAGATTAAAACGTAAGACAGATAGAGGAAATCCGAAATAACCATTCGATAGAGAACAAGGTAATGAACATCTCAGCCAAGTTTGGTCCTGAAATATGCAGTTTGAAGAAAGTTATTAGCCTCGCTGTCAAGTAATGTAGTTTGTGGTCTTCTTTGACTTAGAATAATTTCCGTGTTTTTCGGCCAAATTGGCTACGCGACTCTCTGTAAGAGTGAATATAGATTAAAACGTAAGACAGATAGAGCAAATCCGAAATAACCATTCGATAGAACACAAGGTAATGAACATCTCAGCCAAGTTTGGTCCTGAAATATGCAGTTTGAAGAAAGTTATTAGCCTCGCTGTCAAGTAATGTAGTTTGTGGTCTTCTTTGACTTAGAATAATTTCCGTGTTTTTCGGCCAAATTGGCTACGCGACTCTCTGTAAGAGTGAAAATAGATTAAAAAGTAAGACAGATAGATGAAATCCGAAATAACCATTCGATAGAGAATAAGGTAATGAACATCTCAGCCAAGTTTGGTCCTGAAATATGCAGTTTGAAGAAAGTTATTAGCCTCGCTGTCAAGTAATGTAGTTTGTGGTCTTCTTTGACTTAGAATAATTTCCGTGTTTTTCGGCCAAATTGGCTACGCGACTCTCTGTAAGAGTGAATATAGATTAAAAAGTAAGACAGATAGAGGAAATCCGAAATAACCATTCGATAGAACACAAGGTAATGAACATCTCAGCCAAGTTTGGTCCTGAAATATGCAGTTTGAAGAAAGATAGCCTCGCTGTCAAGTAATGTAGTTTGTGGTCTTCTTTGACTTAGAATAATTTCCGTGTTTTTCGGCCAAATTGGCTACGCGACTCTCTGTAAGAGTGAATATAGATTAAAACGTAAGACAGATAGAGGAAATCCGAAATAACCATTCAATAGAACACAAGGTAATGAACATCTCAGCCAAGTTTGGTCCTGAAATATGCAGTTTGAAGAAAGTTATTAGCCTCGCTGTCAAGTAATGTAGTTTGTGGTCTTCTTTGACTTAGAATAATTTCCGTGTTTTTCGGCCAAATTGGCTACGCGACTCTCTGTAAGAGTGAATATAGATTAAAAAGTAAGACAGATAGAGGAAATCCGAAATAACCATTCGATAGAGAATAAGGTAATGAACATCTCAGCCAAGTTTGGTCCTGAAATATGCAGTTTGAAGAAAGTTATTAGCCTCGCTGTCAAGTAATGTAGTTTGTGGTCTTCTTTGACTTAGAATAATTTCCGTGTTTTTCGGCCAAATTGGCTACGCGACTCTCTGTAAGAGTGAATATAGATTAAAAAGTAAGACAGATAGAGGTAATCCGAAATAACCATTCGATAGAACACAAGGTAATGAACATCTCAGCCAAGTTTGGTCCTGAAATATGCAGTTTGAAGAAAGTTATTAGCCTCGCTGTCAAGTAATGTAGTTTGTGGTCTTCTTTGACTTAGAATAATTTCCGTGTTTTTCGGCCAAATTGGCTACGCGACTCTCTGTAAGAGTGAATATAGATTAAAAAGTAAGACAGATAGAGGAAATCCGAAATAACCATTCGATAGAGAACAAGGTAATGAACATCTCAGCCAAGTTTGGTCCTGAAATATGCAGTTTGAAGAAAGTTATTAGCCTCGCTGTCAAGTAATGTAGTTTGTGGTCTTCTTTGACTTAGAATAATTTCCGTGTTTTTCGGCCAAATTGGCTATGCGACTCTCTGTAAGAGTGAATATAGATTAAAACGTAAGACAGATAGAGGAAATCCGAAATAACCATTCGATAGAACACAAGGTAATGAACATCTCAGCCAAGTTTGGTCCTGAAATATGCAGTTTGAAGAAAGTTATTAGCCTCGCTGTCAAGTAATGTAGTTTGTGGTCTTCTTTGACTTAGAATAATTTCCGTGTTTTTCGGCCAAATTGGCTACGCGACTCTCTGTAAGAGTGAATATAGATTAAAAAGTAAGACAGATAGAGGAAATCCGAA
This sequence comes from Gibbula magus, assembly GCA_936450465.1. Classification (NCBI taxonomy): domain Eukaryota; kingdom Metazoa; phylum Mollusca; class Gastropoda; order Trochida; family Trochidae; genus Gibbula; species Gibbula magus. The sequence continues at coordinate 57,481,521 of OW388295.1, forward strand.
ATAACCATTCGATAGAGAACAAGGTAATGAACATCTCAGCCAAGTTTGGTCCTGAAATATGCAGTTTGAAGAAAGTTATTAGCCTCGCTGTCAAGTAATGTAGTTTGTGGTCTTCTTTGACTTAGAATAATTTCCGTGTTTTTCGGCCAAATTGGCTGCGCGACTCTCTGTAAGAGTGAATATAGATTAAAACGTAAGACAGATAGAGGAAATCCGAAATAACCATTCGATAGAGAATAAGGTAATGAACATCTCAGCCAAGTTTGGTCCTGAAATATGCAGTTTGAAGAAAGTTATTAGCCTCGCTGTCAAGTAATGTAGTTTGTGGTCTTCTTTGACTTAGAATAATTTCCGTGTTTTTCGGCCAAATTGGCTACGCGACTCTCTGTAAGAGTGAATATAGATTAAAAAGTAAGACAGATAGAGGAAATCCGAAATAACCATTCGATAGAACACAAGGTAATGAACATCTCAGCCAAGTTTGGTCCTGAAATATGCAGTTTGAAGAAAGTTATTAGCCTCGCTGTCAAGTAATGTAGTTTGTGGTCTTCTTTGACTTAGAATAATTTCCGTGTTTTTCGGCCAAATTGGCTACGCGACTCTCTGTAAGAGTGAATATAGATTAAAAAGTAAGACAGATAGAGGAAATCCGAAATAACCATTCGATAGAGAACAAGGTAATGAACATCTCAGCCAAGTTTGGTCCTGAAATATGCAGTTTGAAGAAAGTTATTAGCCTCGCTGTCAAGTAATGTAGTTTGTGGTCTTCTTTGACTTAGAATAATTTCCGTGTTTTTCGGCCAAATTGGCTACGCGACTCTCTGTAAGAGTGAATATAGATTAAAACGTAAGACAGATAGAGGAAATCCGAAATAACCATTCGATAGAACACAAGGTAATGAACATCTCAGCCAAGTTTGGTCCTGAAATATGCAGTTTGAAGAAAGTTATTAGCCTCGCTGTCAAGTAATGTAGTTTGTGGTCTTCTTTGACTTAGAATAATTTCCGTGTTTTTCGGCCAAATTGGCTACGCGACTCTCTGTAAGAGTGAATATAGATTAAAAAGTAAGACAGATAGAGGAAATCCGAAATAACCATTCGATAGAGAACAAGGTAATGAACATCTCAGCCAAGTTTGGTCCTGAAATATGCAGTTTGAAGAAAGTTATTAGCCTCGCTGTCAAGTAATGTAGTTTGTGGTCTTCTTTGACTTAGAATAATTTCCGTGTTTTTCGGCCAAATTGGCTACGCGACTCTCTGTAAGAGTGAATATAGATTAAAACGTAAGACAGATAGAGGAAATCCGAAATAACCATTCGATAGAACACAAGGTAATGAACATCTCAGCCAAGTTTGGTCCTGAAATATGCAGTTTGAAGAAAGTTATTAGCCTCGCTGTCAAGTAATGTAGTTTGTGGTCTTCTTTGACTTAGAATAATTTCCGTGTTTTTCGGCCAAATTGGCTACGCGACTCTCTGTAAGAGTGAATATAGATTAAAAAGTAAGACAGATAGAGGAAATCCGAAATAACCATTCGATAGAGAACAAGGTAATGAACATCTCAGCCAAGTTTGGTCCTGAAATATGCAGTTTGAAGAAAGTTATTAGCCTCGCTGTCAAGTAATGTAGTTTGTGGTCTTCTTTGACTTAGAATAATTTCCGTGTTTTTCGGCCAAATTGGCTACGCGACTCTCTGTAAGAGTGAATATAGATTAAAACGTAAGACAGATAGAGGAAATCCGAAATAACCATTCGATAGAACACAAGGTAATGAACATCTCAGCCAAGTTTGGTCCTGAAATATGCAGTTTGAAGAAAGTTATTAGCCTCGCTGTCAAGTAATGTAGTTTGTGGTCTTCTTTGACTTAGAATAATTTCCATGTCTTTCGGCCAAATTGGCTATGCGACTCTCTGTAAGAGTGAATATAGATTAAAACGTAAGACATATAGAGGAAATCCGAAATAACCATTCGATAGAGAACAAGGTAATGAACATCTCAGCCAAGTTTGGTCCTGAAATATGCAGTTTGAAGAAAGTTATTAGCCTCGCTGTCAAGTAATGTAGTTTGTGGTCTTCTTTGACTTAGAATAATTTCCATGTTTTTCGGCCAAATTGGCTATGCGACTCTCTGTAAGAGTGAATATAGATTAAAACGTAAGACAGATAGAGGAAATCAGAAATAACCATTCGATAGAGAACAAGGTAATGAACATCTCAGCCAAGTTTGGTCCTGAAATATGCAGTTTGAAGAAAGTTATTAGCCTCGCTGTCAAGTAATGTAGTTTGTGGTCTTCTTTGACTTAGAATAATTTCCGTGTTTTTCGGCCAAATTGGCTACGCGACTCTCTGTAAGAGTGAATATAGATTAAAACGTAAGACAGATAGAGGAAATCCGAAATAACCATTCGATAGAACACAAGGTAATGAACATCTCAGCCAAGTTTGGTCCTGAAATATGCAGTTTGAAGAAAGTTATTAGCCTCGCTGTCAAGTAATGTAGTTTGTGGTCTTCTTTGACTTAGAATAATTTCCGTTTTTTTCGGCCAAATTGGCTACGCGACTCTCTGTAAGAGTGAATATAGATTAAAAAGTAAGACAGATAGAATAAATCCGAAATAACCATTCGATAGAGAACAAGGTAATGAACATCTCAGCCAGGTTTGGTCCTGAAATATGCAGTTTGAAGAAAGTTATTAGCCTCGCTGTCAAGTAATGTAGTTTGTGGTCTTCTTTGACTTAGAATAATTTCCATGTTTTTCGGCCAAATTGGCTATGCGACTCTCTGTAAGAGTGAATATAGATTAAAACGTAAGACAGATAGAGGAAATCAGAAATAACCATTCGATAGAGAACAAGGTAATGAACATCTCAGCCAAGTTTGGTCCTGAAATATGCAGTTTGAAGAAAGTTATTAGCCTCGCTGTCAAGTAATGTAGTTTGTGGTCTTCTTTGACTTAGAATAATTTCCGTGTTTTTCGGCCAAATTGGCTACGCGACTCTCTGTAAGAGTGAATATAGATTAAAACGTAAGACAGATAGAGGAAATCCGAAATAACCATTCGATAGAACACAAGGTAATGAACATCTCAGCCAAGTTTGGTCCTGAAATATGCAGTTTGAAGAAAGTTATTAGCCTCGCTGTCAAGTAATGTAGTTTGTGGTCTTCTTTGACTTAGAATAATTTCCGTTTTTTTCGGCCAAATTGGCTACGCGACTCTCTGTAAGAGTGAATATAGATTAAAAAGTAAGACAGATAGAATAAATCCGAAATAACCATTCGATAGAGAACAAGGTAATGAACATCTCAGCCAGGTTTGGTCCTGAAATATGCAGTTTGAAGAAAGTTATTAGCCTCGCTGTCAAGTAATGTAGTTTGTGGTCTTCTTTGACTTAGAATAATTTCCGTGTTTTTCGGCCAAATTGGCTACGCGACTCTCTGTAAGAGTGAATATAGATTAAAAAGTAAGACAGATAGAGGAAATCCGAAATAACCATTCGATAGAACACAAGGTAATGAACATCTCAGCCAAGTTTGGTCCTGAAATATGCAGTTTGAAGAAAGTTATTAGCCTCGCTGTCAAGTAATGTAGTTTGTGGTCTTCTTTGACTTAGAATAATTTCCGTGTTTTTCGGCCAAATTGGCTACGCGACTCTCTGTAAGAGTGAATATAGATTAAAACGTAAGACAGATAGATGAAATCCGAAATAACCATTCGATAGAACACAAGGTAATGAACATCTCAGCCAGGTTTGGTCCTGAAATATGCAGTTTGAAGAAAGTTATTAGCCTCGCTGTCAAGTAATGTAGTTTGTGGTCTTCTTTGACTTAGAATAATTTCCGTGTTTTTCGGCCAAATTGGCTACGCGACTCTCTGTAAGAGTGAATATAGATTAAAACATAAGACAGATAGAGGAAATCCGAAATAACCATTCGATAGAACACAAGGTAATGAACATCTCAGCCAAGTTTGGTCCTGAAATATGTAGTTTGAAGAAAGTTATTAGCCTCGCTGTCAAGTAATGTAGTTTGTGGTCTTATTTGACTTAGAATAATTTCCGTGTTTTTCGGCCAAATTGGCTACGCGACTCTCTGTAAGAGTGAATATAGATTAAAAAGTAAGACAGATAGAGGAAATCCGAAATAACCATTCGATAGAACACAAGGTAATGAACATCTCAGCCAAGTTTGGTCCTGAAATATGCAGTTTGAAGAAAGTTATTAGCCTCGCTGTCAAGTAATGTAGTTTGTGGTCTTCTTTGACTTAGAATAATTTCCGTTTTTTTCGGCCAAATTGGCTACGCGACTCTCTGTAAGAGTGAATATAGATTAAAAAGTAAGACAGATAGAATAAATCCGAAATAACCATTCGATAGAGAACAAGGTAATGAACATCTCAGCCAAGTTTGGTCCTGAAATATGCAGTTTGAAGAAAGTTATTAGCCTCGCTGTCAAGTAATGTAGTTTGTGGTCTTCTTTGACTTAGAATAATTTCCGTGTTTTTCGGCCAAATTGGCTACGCGACTCTCTGTAAGAGTGAATATAGATTAAAACATAAGACAGATAGAGGAAATCCGAAATAACCATTCGATAGAACACAAGGTAATGAACATCTCAGCCAAGTTTGGTCCTGAAATATGTAGTTTGAAGAAAGTTATTAGCCTCGCTGTCAAGTAATGTAGTTTGTGGTCTTATTTGACTTAGAATAATTTCCGTGTTTTTCGGCCAAATTGGCTACGCGACTCTCTGTAAGAGTGAATATAGATTAAAAAGTAAGACAGATAGAGGAAATCCGAAATAACCATTCGATAGAACACAAGGTAATGAACATCTCAGCCAAGTTTGGTCCTGAAATATGCAGTTTGAAGAAAGTTATTAGCCTCGCTGTCAAGTAATGTAGTTTGTGGTCTTCTTTGACTTAGAATAATTTCCGTGTTTTTGGGCCAAATTGGCTACGCGACTCTCTGTAAGAGTGAATATAGATTAAAAAGTAAGACATATAGAGGAAATCCGAAATAACCATTCGATAGAACACAAGGTAATGAACATCCCAGCCAAGTTTGGTCCTGAAATATGCAGTTTGAAGAAAGTTATTAGCCTCGCTGTCAAGTAATGTAGTTTGTGGTCTTCTTTGACTTAGAATAATTTCCGTGTTTTTCGGCCAAATTGGCTACGCGACTCTCTGTAAGAGTGAATATAGATTAAAACATAAGACAGATAGAGGAAATCCGAAATAACCATTCGATAGAACACAAGGTAATGAACATCTCAGCCAAGTTTGGTCCTGAAATATGCAGTTTGAAGAAAGTTATTAGCCTCGCTGTCAAGTAATGTAGTTTGTGGTCTTCTTTGACTTAGAATAATTTCCGTGTTTTTCGGCCAAATTGGCTACGCGACTCTCTGTAAGAGTGAATATAGATTAAAACATAAGACAGATAGAGGAAATCCGAAATAACCATTCGATAGAGAACAAGGTAATGAACATCTCAGCCAAGTTTGGTCCTGAAATATGCAGTTTGAAGAAAGTTATTAGCCTCGCTGTCAAGTAATGTAGTTTGTGGTCTTCTTTGACTTAGAATAATTTCCATGTTTTTCGGCCAAATTGGCTATGCGACTCTCTGTAAGAGTGAATATAGATTAAAACGTAAGACAGATAGAGGAAATCCGAAATAACCATTCGATAGAGAACAAGGTAATGAACATCTCAGCCAAGTTTGGTCCTGAAATATGCATTTTGAAGAAAGTTATTAGCCTCGCTGTCAAGTAATGTAGTTTGTGGTCTTCTTTGACTTAGAATAATTTCCGTGTTTTTCGGCCAAATTGGCTACGCGACTCTCTGTAAGAGTGAATATAGATTAAAACGTAAGACAGATAGAGGAAATCCGAAATAACCATTCGATAGAACACAAGGTAATGAACATCTCAGCCAAGTTTGGTCCTGAAATATGCAGTTTGAAGAAAGTTATTAGCCTCGCTGTCAAGTAATGTAGTTTGTGGTCTTCTTTGACTTAGAATAATTTCCATGTTTTTCGGCCAAATTGGCTATGCGACTCTCTGTAAGAGTGAATATAGATTAAAACGTAAGACAGATAGAGGAAATCCGAAATAACCATTCGATAGAACACAAGGTAATGAACATCTCAGCCAAGTTTGGTCCTGAAATATGCAGTTTGAAGAAAGTTATTAGCCTCGCTGTCAAGTAATGTAGTTTGTGGTCTTCTTTGACTTAGAATAATTTCCGTGTTTTTCGGCCAAATTGGCTATGCGACTCTCTGTAAGAGTGAATATAGATTAAAACGTAAGACAGATAGAGGAAATCCGAAATAACCATTCGATAGAGAACAAGGTAATGAACATCTCAGCCAAGTTTGGTCCTGAAATATGCAGTTTGAAGAAAGTTATTAGCCTCGCTGTCAAGTAATGTAGTTTGTGGTCTTCTTTGACTTAGAATAATTTCCGTGTTTTTCGGCCAAATTGGCTACGCGACTCTCTGTAAGAGTGAATATAGATTAAAACGTAAGACAGATAGAGGAAATCCGAAATAACCATTCGATAGAACACAAGGTAATGAACATCTCAGCCAAGTTTGGTCCTGAAATATGCAGTTTGAAGAAAGTTATTAGCCTCGCTGTCAAGTAATGTAGTTTGTGGTCTTCTTTGACTTAGAATAATTTCCATGTTTTTCGGCCAAATTGGCTATGCGACTCTCTGTAAGAGTGAATATAGATTAAAACGTAAGACAGATAGAGGAAATCCGAAATAACCATTCGATAGAGAACAAGGTAATGAACATCTCAGCCAAGTTTGGTCCTGAAATATGCAGTTTGAAGAAAGTTATTAGCCTCGCTGTCAAGTAATGTAGTTTGTGGTCTTCTTTGACTTAGAATAATTTCCGTGTTTTTCGGCCAAATTGGCTACGCGACTCTCTGTAAGAGTGAATATAGATTAAAACGTAAGACAGATAGAGGAAATCCGAAATAACCATTCGATAGAACACAAGGTAATGAACATCTCAGCCAAGTTTGGTCCTGAAATATGCAGTTTGAAGAAAGTTATTAGCCTCGCTGTCAAGTAATGTAGTTTGTGGTCTTCTTTGACTTAGAATAATTTCCATGTTTTTCGGCCAAATTGGCTATACGACTCTCTGTAAGAGTGAATATAGATTAAAACGTAAGACAGATAGAGGAAATCCGAAATAACCATTCGATAGAGAACAAGGTAATGAACATCTCAGCCAAGTTTGGTCCTGAAATATGCAGTTTGAAGAAAGTTATTAGCCTCGCTGTCAAGTAATGTAGTTTGTGGTCTTCTTTGACTTAGAATAATTTCCGTGTTTTTCGGCCAAATTGGCTACGCGACTCTCTGTAAGAGTGAATATAGATTAAAAAGTAAGACAGATAGAAGAAATCCGAAACAACTATTCGATAGAGAACAAGGTAATGAACATCTCAGCCAAGTTTGGTCCTGAAATATGCAGTTTGAAGAAAGTTATTAGCCTCGCTGTCAAGTAATGTAGTATGTGGTCTTCTTTGACTTAGAATAATTTCTGTGTTTTTCGGCCAAATTGGCTACGCGACTCTCTGTAAGAGTGAATATAGATGAAAACATAAGACAGATAGAGGAAATCCGAAATAACCATTCGATAGAACACAAGGTAATGAACATCTCAGCCAAGTTTGGTCCTGAAATATGCAGTTTGAAGAAAGTTATTAGCCTCGCTGTCAAGTAATGTAGTTTGTGGTCTTCTTTGACTTAGAATAATTTCCGTGTTTTTCGGCCAAATTGGCTACGCGACTCTCTGTAAGAGTGAATATAGATTAAAACGTAAAACAGATAGAGGAAATCCGAAATAACCATTCGATAGAACACAAGGTAATGAACATCTCAGCCAAGTTTGGTCCTGAAATATGCAGTTTGAAGAAAGTTATTAGCCTCGCTGTCAAGTAATGTAGTTTGTGGTCTTCTTTGACTTAGAATAATTTCCGTTTTTTTCGGCCAAATTGGCTACGCGACTCTCTGTAAGAGTGAATATAGATTAAAAAGTAAGACAGATAGAATAAATCCGAAATAACCATTCGATAGAGAACAAGGTAATGAACATCTCAGCCAAGTTTGGTCCTGAAATATGCAGTTTGAAGAAAGTTATTAGCCTCGCTGTCAAGTAATGTAGTTTGTGGTCTTCTTTGACTTAGAATAATTTCCGTGTTTTTCGGCCAAATTGGCTACGCGACTCTCTGTAAGAGTGAATATAGATTAAAACATAAGACAGATAGAGGAAATCCGAAATAACCATTCGATAGAACACAAGGTAATGAACATCTCAGCCAAGTTTGGTCCTGAAATATGTAGTTTGAAGAAAGTTATTAGCCTCGCTGTCAAGTAATGTAGTTTGTGGTCTTATTTGACTTAGAATAATTTCCGTGTTTTTCGGCCAAATTGGCTACGCGACTCTCTGTAAGAGTGAATATAGATTAAAAAGTAAGACAGATAGAGGAAATCCGAAATAACCATTCGATAGAACACAAGGTAATGAACATCTCAGCCAAGTTTGGTCCTGAAATATGCAGTTTGAAGAAAGTTATTAGCCTCGCTGTCAAGTAATGTAGTTTGTGGTCTTCTTTGACTTAGAATAATTTCCGTGTTTTTGGGCCAAATTGGCTACGCGACTCTCTGTAAGAGTGAATATAGATTAAAAAGTAAGACATATAGAGGAAATCCGAAATAACCATTCGATAGAACACAAGGTAATGAACATCCCAGCCAAGTTTGGTCCTGAAATATGCAGTTTGAAGAAAGTTATTAGCCTCGCTGTCAAGTAATGTAGTTTGTGGTCTTCTTTGACTTAGAATAATTTCCGTGTTTTTCGGCCAAATTGGCTACGCGACTCTCTGTAAGAGTGAATATAGATTAAAACATAAGACAGATAGAGGAAATCCGAAATAACCATTCGATAGAACACAAGGTAATGAACATCTCAGCCAAGTTTGGTCCTGAAATATGCAGTTTGAAGAAAGTTATTAGCCTCGCTGTCAAGTAATGTAGTTTGTGGTCTTCTTTGACTTAGAATAATTTCCGTGTTTTTCGGCCAAATTGGCTACGCGACTCTCTGTAAGAGTGAATATAGATTAAAACATAAGACAGATAGAGGAAATCCGAAATAACCATTCGATAGAGAACAAGGTAATGAACATCTCAGCCAAGTTTGGTCCTGAAATATGCATTTTGAAGAAAGTTATTAGCCTCGCTGTCAAGTAATGTAGTTTGTGGTCTTCTTTGACTTAGAATAATTTCCGTGTTTTTCGGCCAAATTGGCTACGCGACTCTCTGTAAGAGTGAATATAGATTAAAACGTAAGACAGATAGAGGAAATCCGAAATAACCATTCGATAGAACACAAGGTAATGAACATCTCAGCCAAGTTTGGTCCTGAAATATGCAGTTTGAAGAAAGTTATTAGCCTCGCTGTCAAGTAATGTAGTTTGTGGTCTTCTTTGACTTAGAATAATTTCCATGTTTTTCGGCCAAATTGGCTATGCGACTCTCTGTAAGAGTGAATATAGATTAAAACGTAAGACAGATAGAGGAAATCAGAAATAACCATTCGATAGAACACAAGGTAATGAACATCTCAGCCAAGTTTGGTCCTGAAATATGCAGTTTGAAGAAAGTTATTAGCCTCGCTGTCAAGTAATGTAGTTTGTGGTCTTCTTTGACTTAGAATAATTTCCGTGTTTTTGGGCCAAATTGGCTACGCGACTCTCTGTAAGAGTGAATATAGATTAAAAAGTAAGACATATAGAGGAAATCCGAAATAACCATTCGATAGAACACAAGGTAATGAACATCCCAGCCAAGTTTGGTCCTGAAATATGCAGTTTGAAGAAAGTTATTAGCCTCGCTGTCAAGTAATGTAGTTTGTGGTCTTCTTTGACTTAGAATAATTTCCGTGTTTTTCGGCCAAATTGGCTACGCGACTCTCTGTAAGAGTGAATATAGATTAAAAAGTAAGACAGATAGAGGAAATCCGAAATAACCATTCGATAGAACACAAGGTAATGAACATCTCAGCCAAGTTTGGTCCTGAAATATGCAGTTTGAAGAAAGTTATTAGCCTCGCTGTCAAGTAATGTAGTTTGTGGTCTTCTTTGACTTAGAATAATTTCCGTGTTTTTGGGCCAAATTGGCTACGCGACTCTCTGTAAGAGTGAATATAGATTAAAAAGTAAGACATATAGAGGAAATCCGAAATAACCATTCGATAGAACACAAGGTAATGAACATCCCAGCCAAGTTTGGTCCTGAAATATGCAGTTTGAAGAAAGTTATTAGCCTCGCTGTCAAGTAATGTAGTTTGTGGTCTTCTTTGACTTAGAATAATTTCCGTGTTTTTCGGCCAAATTGGCTACGCGACTCTCTGTAAGAGTGAATATAGATTAAAACATAAGACAGATAGAGGAAATCCGAAATAACCATTCGATAGAACACAAGGTAATGAACATCTCAGCCAAGTTTGGTCCTGAAATATGCAGTTTGAAGAAAGTTATTAGCCTCGCTGTCAAGTAATGTAGTTTGTGGTCTTCTTTGACTTAGAATAATTTCCGTGTTTTTCGGCCAAATTGGCTACGCGACTCTCTGTAAGAGTGAATATAGATTAAAACATAAGACAGATAGAGGAAATCCGAAATAACCATTCGATAGAGAACAAGGTAATGAACATCTCAGCCAAGTTTGGTCCTGAAATATGCATTTTGAAGAAAGTTATTAGCCTCGCTGTCAAGTAATGTAGTTTGTGGTCTTCTTTGACTTAGAATAATTTCCGTGTTTTTCGGCCAAATTGGCTACGCGACTCTCTGTAAGAGTGAATATAGATTAAAACGTAAGACAGATAGAGGAAATCCGAAATAACCATTCGATAGAACACAAGGTAATGAACATCTCAGCCAAGTTTGGTCCTGAAATATGCAGTTTGAAGAAAGTTATTAGCCTCGCTGTCAAGTAATGTAGTTTGTGGTCTTCTTTGACTTAGAATAATTTCCATGTTTTTCGGCCAAATTGGCTATGCGACTCTCTGTAAGAGTGAATATAGATTAAAACGTAAGACAGATAGAGGAAATCCGAAATAACCATTCGATAGAACACAAGGTAATGAACATCTCAGCCAAGTTTGGTCCTGAAATATGCAGTTTGAAGAAAGTTATTAGCCTCGCTGTCAAGTAATGTAGTTTGTGGTCTTCTTTGACTTAGAATAATTTCCGTTTTTTTCGGCCAAATTGGCTACGCGACTCTCTGTAAGAGTGAATATAGATTAAAAAGTAAGACAGATAGAATAAATCCGAAATAACCATTCGATAGAGAACAAGGTAATGAACATCTCAGCCAGGTTTGGTCCTGAAATATGCAGTTTGAAGAAAGTTATTAGCCTCGCTGTCAAGTAATGTAGTTTGTGGTCTTCTTTGACTTAGAATAATTTCCGTGTTTTTCGGCCAAATTGGCTACGCGACTCTCTGTAAGAGTGAATATAGATTAAAACGTAAGACAGATAGAGGAAATCCGAAATAACCATTCGATAGAACACAAGGTAATGAACATCTCAGCCAAGTTTGGTCCTGAAATATGCAGTTTGAAGAAAGTTATTAGCCTCGCTGTCAAGTAATGTAGTTTGTGGTCTTCTTTGACTTAGAATAATTTCCATGTTTTTCGGCCAAATTGGCTATGCGACTCTCTGTAAGAGTGAATATAGATTAAAACGTAAGACAGATAGAGGAAATCCGAAATAACCATTCGATAGAGAACAAGGTAATGAACATCTCAGCCAAGTTTGGTCCTGAAATATGCAGTTTGAAGAAAGTTATTAGCCTCGCTGTCAAGTAATGTAGTTTGTGGTCTTCTTTGACTTAGAATAATTTCCGTGTTTTTCGGCCAAATTGGCTACGCGACTCTCTGTAAGAGTGAATATAGATTAAAACGTAAGACAGATAGAGGAAATCCGAAATAACCATTCGATAGAACACAAGGTAATGAACATCTCAGCCAAGTTTGGTCCTGAAATATGCAGTTTGAAGAAAGTTATTAGCCTCGCTGTCAAGTAATGTAGTTTGTGGTCTTCTTTGACTTAGAATAATTTCCATGTTTTTCGGCCAAATTGGCTATACGACTCTCTGTAAGAGTGAATATAGATTAAAACGTAAGACAGATAGAGGAAATCCGAAATAACCATTCGATAGAGAACAAGGTAATGAACATCTCAGCCAAGTTTGGTCCTGAAATATGCAGTTTGAAGAAAGTTATTAGCCTCGCTGTCAAGTAATGTAGTTTGTGGTCTTCTTTGACTTAGAATAATTTCCGTGTTTTTCGGCCAAATTGGCTACGCGACTCTCTGTAAGAGTGAATATAGATTAAAAAGTAAGACAGATAGAAGAAATCCGAAACAACTATTCGATAGAGAACAAGGTAATGAACATCTCAGCCAAGTTTGGTCCTGAAATATGCAGTTTGAAGAAAGTTATTAGCCTCGCTGTCAAGTAATGTAGTATGTGGTCTTCTTTGACTTAGAATAATTTCTGTGTTTTTCGGCCAAATTGGCTACGCGACTCTCTGTAAGAGTGAATATAGATGAAAACATAAGACAGATAGAGGAAATCCGAAATAACCATTCGATAGAACACAAGGTAATGAACATCTCAGCCAAGTTTGGTCCTGAAATATGCAGTTTGAAGAAAGTTATTAGCCTCGCTGTCAAGTAATGTAGTTTGTGGTCTTCTTTGACTTAGAATAATTTCTGTGTTTTTCGGCCAAATTGGCTACGCGACTCTCTGTAAGAGTGAATATAGATTAAAACATAAGACAGATAGAGGAAATCCGAAATAACCATTCGATAGAACACAAGGTAATGAACATCTCAGCCAAGTTTGGTCCTGAAATATGCAGTTTGAAGAAAGTTATTAGCCTCGCTGTCAAGTAATGTAGTATGTGGTCTTCTTTGACTTAGAATAATTTCCGTGTTTTTCGGCCAAATTGGCTACGCGACTCTCTGTAAGAGTGAATATAGATTAAAACGTAAGACAGATAGAGGAAATCCGAAATAACCATTCGATAGAGAACAAGGTAATGAACATCTCAGCCAAGTTTGGTCCTGAAATATGCAGTTTGAAGAAAGTTATTAGCCTCGCTGTCAAGTAATGTAGTTTGTGGTCTTCTTTGACTTAGAATAATTTCCGTGTTTTTCGGCCAAATTGGCTACGCGACTCTCTGTAAGAGTGAATATAGATTAAAAAGTAAGACAGATAGAGGAAATCCGAAATAACCATTCGATAGAACACAAGGTAATGAACATCTCAGCCAAGTTTGGTCCTGAAATATGCAGTTTGAAGAAAGTTATTAGCCTCGCTGTCAAGTAATGTAGTTTGTGGTTTTCTTTGACTTAGAATAATTTCCGTGTTTTTCGGCCAAATTGGCTACGCGACTCTCTGTAAGAGTGAATATAGATTAAAAAGTAAGACAGATAGAGGAAATCCGAAATAACCATTCGATAGAGAACAAGGTAATGAACATCTCAGCCAAGTTTGGTACTGAAATATGCAGTTTGAAGAAAGTTATTAGCCTCGCTGTCAAGTAATGTAGTTTGTGGTCTTCTTTGACTTAGAATAATTTCCATGTTTTTCGGCCAAATTGGCTATGCGACTCTCTGTAAGAGTGAATATAGATTAAAACGTAAGACAGATAGAGGAAATCCGAAATAACCATTCGATAGAGAACAAGGTAATGAACATCTCAGCCAAGTTTGGTCCTGAAATATGCAGTTTGAAGAAAGTTATTAGCCTCGCTGTCAAGTAATGTAGTTTGTGGTCTTCTTTGACTTAGAATAATTTCCGTGTTTTTCGGCCAAATTGGCTACGCGACTCTCTGTAAGAGTGAATATATATTAAAACGTAAGACAGATAGAGGAAATCCGAAATAACCATTCGATAGAACACAAGGTAATGAACATCTCAGCCAAGTTTGGTCCTGAAATATGCAGTTTGAAGAAAGTTATTAGCCTCGCTGTCAAGTAATGTAGTTTGTGGTCTTCTTTGACTTAGAATAATTTCCATGTTTTTCGGCCAAATTGGCTATGCGACTCTCTGTAAGAGTGAATATAGATTAAAACGTAAGACAGATAGAGGAAATCCGAAATAACCATTCGATAGAGAACAAGGTAATGAACATCTCAGCCAAGTTTGGTCCTGAAATATGCAGTTTGAAGAAAGTTATTAGCCTCGCTGTCAAGTAATGTAGTTTGTGGTCTTCTTTGACTTAGAATAATTTCCGTGTTTTTCGGCCAAATTGGCTACGCGACTCTCTGTAAGAGTGAATATAGATTAAAACGTAAGACAGATAGAGGAAATCCGAAATAACCATTCGATAGAACACAAGGTAATGAACATCTCAGCCAAGTTTGGTCCTGAAATATGCAGTTTGAAGAAAGTTATTAGCCTCGCTGTCAAGTAATGTAGTTTGTGGTCTTCTTTGACTTAGAATAATTTCCATGTTTTTCGGCCAAATTGGCTACGCGACTCTCTGTAAGAGTGAATATAGATTAAAACGTAAGACAGATAGAAGAAATCCGAAACAACTATTCGATAGAGAACAAGGGAATGAACATCTCAGCCAAGTTTGGTCCTGAAATATGCAGTTTGAAGAAAGTTATTAGCCTCGCTGTCAAGTAATGTAGTTTGTGGTCTTCTTTGACTTAGAATAATTTCCATGTTTTTCGGCCAAATTGGCTACGCGACTCTCTGTAAGAGTGAATATAGATTAAAAAGTAAGACATATAGAGGAAATCCGAAATAACCATTCGATAGAACACAAGGTAATGAACATCTCAGCCAAGTTTGGTCCTGAAATATGCAGTTTGAAGAAAGTTATTAGCCTCGCTGTCAAGTAATGTAGTTTGTGGTCTTCTTTGACTTAGAATAATTTCCATGTTTTTCGGCCAAATTGGCTATGCGACTCTCTGTAAGAGTGAATATAGATTAAAACGTAAGACAGATAGAGGAAATCCGAAATAACCATTCGATAGAACACAAGGTAATGAACATCTCAGCCAAGTTTGGTCCTGAAATATGCAGTTTGAAGAAAGTTATTAGCCTCGCTGTCAAGTAATGTAGTTTGTGGTCTTCTTTGACTTAGAATAATTTCCGTGTTTTTCGGCCAAATTGGCTATGCGACTCTCTGTAAGAGTGAATATAGATTAAAACGTAAGACAGATAGAGGAAATCCGAAATAACCATTCGATAGAGAACAAGGTAATGAACATCTCAGCCAAGTTTGGTCCTGAAATATGCAGTTTGAAGAAAGTTATTAGCCTCGCTGTCAAGTAATGTAGTTTGTGGTCTTCTTTGACTTAGAATAATTTCCGTGTTTTTCGGCCAAATTGGCTACGCGACTCTCTGTAAGAGTGAATATAGATTAAAACGTAAGACAGATAGAGGAAATCCGAAATAACCATTCGATAGAACACAAGGTAATGAACATCTCAGCCAAGTTTGGTCCTGAAATATGCAGTTTGAAGAAAGTTATTAGCCTCGCTGTCAAGTAATGTAGTTTGTGGTCTTCTTTGACTTAGAATAATTTCCATGTTTTTCGGCCAAATTGGCTATGCGACTCTCTGTAAGAGTGAATATAGATTAAAACGTAAGACAGATAGAGGAAATCCGAAATAACCATTCGATAGAGAACAAGGTAATGAACATCTCAGCCAAGTTTGGTCCTGAAATATGCAGTTTGAAGAAAGTTATTAGCCTCGCTGTCAAGTAATGTAGTTTGTGGTCTTCTTTGACTTAGAATAATTTCCGTGTTTTTCGGCCAAATTGGCTACGCGACTCTCTGTAAGAGTGAATATAGATTAAAACGTAAGACAGATAGAGGAAATCCGAAATAACCATTCGATAGAACACAAGGTAATGAACATCTCAGCCAAGTTTGGTCCTGAAATATGCAGTTTGAAGAAAGTTATTAGCCTCGCTGTCAAGTAATGTAGTTTGTGGTCTTCTTTGACTTAGAATAATTTCCGTGTTTTTCGGCCAAATTGGCTACGCGACTCTCTGTAAGAGTGAATATAGATTAAAAAGTAAGACAGATAGAAGAAATCCGAAACAACTATTCGATAGAGAACAAGGTAATGAACATCTCAGCCAAGTTTGGTCCTGAAATATGCAGTTTGAAGAAAGTTATTAGCCTCGCTGTCAAGTAATGTAGTTTGTGGTCTTCTTTGACTTAGAATAATTTCCGTGTTTTTCGGCCAAATTGGCTACGCGACTCTCTGTAAGAGTGAATATAGATTAAAACGTAAGACAGATAGAGGAAATCCGAAATAACCATTCGATAGAACACAAGGTAATGAACATCTCAGCCAAGTTTGGTCCTGAAATATGCAGTTTGAAGAAAGTTATTAGCCTCGCTGTCAAGTAATGTAGTTTGTGGTCTTCTTTGACTTAGAATAATTTCCGTGTTTTTCGGCCAAATTGGCTACGCGACTCTCTGTAAGAGTGAATATAGATTAAAAAGTAAGACAGATAGAAGAAATCCGAAACAACTATTCGATAGAGAACAAGGTAATGAACATCTCAGCCAAGTTTGGTCCTGAAATATGCAGTTTGAAGAAAGTTATTAGCCTCGCTGTCAAGTAATGTAGTTTGTGGTCTTCTTTGACTTAGAATAATTTCCATGTTTTTCGGCCAAATTGGCTACGCGACTCTCTGTAAGAGTGAATATAGATTAAAAAGTAAGACATATAGATGAAATCCGAAATAACCATTCGATAGAACACAAGGTAATGAACATCTCAGCCAAGTTTGGTCCTGAAATATGCAGTTTGAAGAAAGTTATTAGCCTCGCTGTCAAGTAATGTAGTTTGTGGTCTTCTTTGACTTAGAATAATTTCCATGTTTTTCGGCCAAATTGGCTATGCGACTCTCTGTAAGAGTGAATATAGATTAAAACGTAAGACAGATAGAGGAAATCCGAAATAACCATTCGATAGAGAACAAGGTAATGAACATCTCAGCCAAGTTTGGTCCTGAAATATGCAGTTTGAAGAAAGTTATTAGCCTCGCTGTCAAGTAATGTAGTTTGTGGTCTTCTTTGACTTAGAATAATTTCCGTGTTTTTCGGCCAAATTGGCTACGCGACTCTCTGTAAGAGTGAATATAGATTAAAACGTAAGACAGATAGAGGAAATCCGAAATAACCATTCGATAGAACACAAGGTAATGAACATCTCAGCCAAGTTTGGTCCTGAAATATGCAGTTTGAAGAAAGTTATTAGCCTCGCTGTCAAGTAATGTAGTTTGTGGTCTTCTTTGACTTAGAATAATTTCCGTGTTTTTCGGCCAAATTGGCTACGCGACTCTCTGTAAGAGTGAATATAGATTAAAAAGTAAGACAGATAGAGGAAATCCGAAATAACCATTCGATAGAACACAAGGTAATGAACATCTCAGCCAAGTTTGGTCCTGAAATATGCAGTTTGAAGAAAGTTATTAGCCTCGCTGTCAAGTAATGTAGTTTGTGGTCTTCTTTGACTTAGAATAATTTCCATGTTTTTCGGCCAAATTGGCTATGCGACTCTCTGTAAGAGTGAATATAGATTAAAACGTAAGACAGATAGAGGAAATCCGAAATAACCATTCGATAGAGAACAAGGTAATGAACATCTCAGCCAAGTTTGGTCCTGAAATATGCAGTTTGAAGAAAGTTATTAGCCTCGCTGTCAAGTAATGTAGTTTGTGGTCTTCTTTGACTTAGAATAATTTCCGTGTTTTTCGGCCAAATTGGCTACGCGACTCTCTGTAAGAGTGAATATAGATTAAAACGTAAGACAGATAGAGGAAATCCGAAATAACCATTCGATAGAACACAAGGTAATGAACATCTCAGCCAAGTTTGGTCCTGAAATATGCAGTTTGAAGAAAGTTATTAGCCTCGCTGTCAAGTAAAGTAGTTTGTGGTCTTCTTTGACTTAGAATAATTTTCATGTTTTTCGGCCAAATTGGCTATGCGACTCTCTGTAAAAGTGAATATAGATTAAAACGTAAGACATATAGAGGAAATCAGAAATAACCATTCGATAGAGAACAAGGTAATGAACATCTCAGCCAAGTTTGGTCCTGAAATATGCAGTTTGAAGAAAGTTATTAGCCTCGCTGTCAAGTAATGTAGTTTGTGGTCTTCTTTGACTTAGAATAATTTCCATGTTTTTCGGCCAAATTGGATATGCGACTCTCTGTAAGAGTGAATATAGATTAAAACGTAAGACAGATAGAGGAAATCCGAAATAACCATTCGATAGAGAACAAGGTAATGAACATCTCAGCCAAGTTTGGTCCTGAAATATGCAGTTTGAAGAAAGTTATTAGCCTCGCTGTCAAGTAATGTAGTTTGTGGTCTTCTTTGACTTAGAATAATTTCCATGTTTTTCGGCCAAATTGGCTATGCGACTCTCTGTAAGAGTGAATATAGATTAAAACGTAAGACAGATAGAGGAAATCCGAAATAACCATTCGATAGAGAACAAGGTAATGAACATCTCAGCCAAGTTTGGTCCTGAAATATGCAGTTTGAAGAAAGTTATTAGCCTCGCTGTCAAGTAATGTAGTTTGTGGTCTTCTTTGACTTAGAATAATTTCCGTGTTTTTCGGCCAAATTGGCTACGCGACTCTCTGTAAGAGTGAATATAGATTAAAAAGTAAGACAGATAGAAGAAATCCGAAACAACTATTCGATAGAGAACAAGGTAATGAACATCTCAGCCAAGTTTGGTCCTGAAATATGCAGTTTGAAGAAAGTTATTAGCCTCGCTGTCAAGTAATGTAGTATGTGGTCTTCTTTGACTTAGAATAATTTCTGTGTTTTTCGGCCAAATTGGCTACGCGACTCTCTGTAAGAGTGAATATAGATGAAAACATAAGACAGATAGAGGAAATCCGAAATAACCATTCGATAGAACACAAGGTAATGAACATCTCAGCCAAGTTTGGTCCTGAAATATGCAGTTTGAAGAAAGTTATTAGCCTCGCTGTCAAGTAATGTAGTTTGTGGTCTTCTTTGACTTAGAATAATTTCTGTGTTTTTCGGCCAAATTGGCTACGCGACTCTCTGTAAGAGTGAATATAGATTAAAACGTAAGACAGATAGAGGAAATCCGAAATAACCATTCGATAGAACACAAGGTAATGAACATCTCAGCCAAGTTTGGTCCTGAAATATGCAGTTTGAAGAAAGTTATTAGCCTCGCTGTCAAGTAATGTAGTATGTGGTCTTCTTTGACTTAGAATAATTTCCGTGTTTTTCGGCCAAATTGGCTACGCGACTCTCTGTAAGAGTGAATATAGATTAAAACGTAAGACAGATAGAGGAAATCCGAAATAACCATTCGATAGAGAACAAGGTAATGAACATCTCAGCCAAGTTTGGTCCTGAAATATGCAGTTTGAAGAAAGTTATTAGCCTCGCTGTCAAGTAATGTAGTTTGTGGTCTTCTTTGACTTAGAATAATTTCCGTGTTTTTCGGCCAAATTGGCTACGCGACTCTCTGTAAGAGTGAATATAGATTAAAAAGTAAGACAGATAGAGGAAATCCGAAATAACCATTCGATAGAACACAAGGTAATGAACATCTCAGCCAAGTTTGGTCCTGAAATATGCAGTTTGAAGAAAGTTATTAGCCTCGCTGTCAAGTAATGTAGTTTGTGGTTTTCTTTGACTTAGAATAATTTCCGTGTTTTTCGGCCAAATTGGCTACGCGACTCTCTGTAAGAGTGAATATAGATTAAAAAGTAAGACAGATAGAGGAAATCCGAAATAACCATTCGATAGAGAACAAGGTAATGAACATCTCAGCCAAGTTTGGTACTGAAATATGCAGTTTGAAGAAAGTTATTAGCCTCGCTGTCAAGTAATGTAGTTTGTGGTCTTCTTTGACTTAGAATAATTTCCATGTTTTTCGGCCAAATTGGCTATGCGACTCTCTGTAAGAGTGAATATAGATTAAAACGTAAGACAGATAGAGGAAATCCGAAATAACCATTCGATAGAGAACAAGGTAATGAACATCTCAGCCAAGTTTGGTCCTGAAATATGCAGTTTGAAGAAAGTTATTAGCCTCGCTGTCAAGTAATGTAGTTTGTGGTCTTCTTTGACTTAGAATAATTTCCGTGTTTTTCGGCCAAATTGGCTACGCGACTCTCTGTAAGAGTGAATATATATTAAAACGTAAGACAGATAGAGGAAATCCGAAATAACCATTCGATAGAACACAAGGTAATGAACATCTCAGCCAAGTTTGGTCCTGAAATATGCAGTTTGAAGAAAGTTATTAGCCTCGCTGTCAAGTAATGTAGTTTGTGGTCTTCTTTGACTTAGAATAATTTCCATGTTTTTCGGCCAAATTGGCTATGCGACTCTCTGTAAGAGTGAATATAGATTAAAACGTAAGACAGATAGAGGAAATCCGAAATAACCATTCGATAGAGAACAAGGTAATGAACATCTCAGCCAAGTTTGGTCCTGAAATATGCAGTTTGAAGAAAGTTATTAGCCTCGCTGTCAAGTAATGTAGTTTGTGGTCTTCTTTGACTTAGAATAATTTCCGTGTTTTTCGGCCAAATTGGCTACGCGACTCTCTGTAAGAGTGAATATAGATTAAAACGTAAGACAGATAGAGGAAATCCGAAATAACCATTCGATAGAACACAAGGTAATGAACATCTCAGCCAAGTTTGGTCCTGAAATATGCAGTTTGAAGAAAGTTATTAGCCTCGCTGTCAAGTAATGTAGTTTGTGGTCTTCTTTGACTTAGAATAATTTCCATGTTTTTCGGCCAAATTGGCTATGCGACTCTCTGTAAGAGTGAATATAGATTAAAACGTAAGACATATAGAGGAAATCCGAAATAACCATTCGATAGAACACAAGGTAATGAACATCTCAGCCAAGTTTGGTCCTGAAATATGCAGTTTGAAGAAAGTTATTAGCCTCGCTGTCAAGTAATGTAGTTTGTGGTCTTCTTTGACTTAGAATAATTTCCATGTTTTTCGGCCAAATTGGCTACGCGACTCTCTGTAAGAGTGAATATAGATTAAAAAGTAAGACATATAGAGGAAATCCGAAATAACCATTCGATAGAACACAAGGTAATGAACATCTCAGCCAAGTTTGGTCCTGAAATATGCAGTTTGAAGAAAGTTATTAGCCTCGCTGTCAAGTAATGTAGTTTGTGGTCTTCTTTGACTTAGAATAATTTCCATGTTTTTCGGCCAAATTGGCTGTGCGACTCTCTGTAAGAGTGAATATAGATTAAAACGTAAGACAGATAGAGGAAATCCGAAATAACCATTCGATAGAGAACAAGGTAATGAACATCTCAGCCAAGTTTGGTCCTGAAATATGCAGTTTGAAGAAAGTTATTAGCCTCGCTGTCAAGTAATGTAGTTTGTGGTCTTCTTTGACTTAGAATAATTTCCGTGTTTTTCGGCCAAATTGGCTACGCGACTCTCTGTAAGAGTGAATATAGATTAAAACGTAAGACAGATAGAGGAAATCCGAAATAACCATTCGATAGAACACAAGGTAATGAACATCTCAGCCAAGTTTGGTCCTGAAATATGCAGTTTGAAGAAAGTTATTAGCCTCGCTGTCAAGTAATGTAGTTTGTGGTCTTCTTTGACTTAGAATAATTTCCATGTTTTTCGGCCAAATTGGCTATGCGACTCTCTGTAAGAGTGAATATAGATTAAAACGTAAGACAGATAGAGGAAATCCGAAATAACCATTCGATAGAGAACAAGGTAATGAACATCTCAGCCAAGTTTGGTCCTGAAATATGCAGTTTGAAGAAAGTTATTAGCCTCGCTGTCAAGTAATGTAGTTTGTGGTCTTCTTTGACTTAGAATAATTTCCGTGTTTTTCGGCCAAATTGGCTACGCGACTCTCTGTAAGAGTGAATATAGATTAAAACGTAAGACAGATAGAGGAAATCCGAAATAACCATTCGATAGAACACAAGGTAATGAACATCTCAGCCAAGTTTGGTCCTGAAATATGCAGTTTGAAGAAAGTTATTAGCCTCGCTGTCAAGTAATGTAGTTTGTGGTCTTCTTTGACTTAGAATAATTTCCGTGTTTTTCGGCCAAATTGGCTACGCGACTCTCTGTAAGAGTGAATATAGATTAAAAAGTAAGACAGATAGAAGAAATCCGAAACAACTATTCGATAGAGAACAAGGTAATGAACATCTCAGCCAAGTTTGGTCCTGAAATATGCAGTTTGAAGAAAGTTATTAGCCTCGCTGTCAAGTAATGTAGTTTGTGGTCTTCTTTGACTTAGAATAATTTCCGTGTTTTTCGGCCAAATTGGCTACGCGACTCTCTGTAAGAGTGAATATAGATTAAAACGTAAGACAGATAGAGGAAATCC
The DNA here is from genome assembly GCA_936450465.1 of Gibbula magus. Taxonomy (NCBI): domain Eukaryota; kingdom Metazoa; phylum Mollusca; class Gastropoda; order Trochida; family Trochidae; genus Gibbula; species Gibbula magus. The sequence continues at coordinate 57,503,972 of OW388295.1, forward strand.
GAAATAACCATTCGATAGAACACAAGGTAATGAACATCTCAGCCAAGTTTGGTCCTGAAATATGCAGTTTGAAGAAAGTTATTAGCCTCGCTGTCAAGTAATGTAGTTTGTGGTCTTCTTTGACTTAGAATAATTTCCGTGTTTTTCGGCCAAATTGGCTACGCGACTCTCTGTAAGAGTGAATATAGATTAAAAAGTAAGACAGATAGAAGAAATCCGAAACAACTATTCGATAGAGAACAAGGTAATGAACATCTCAGCCAAGTTTGGTCCTGAAATATGCAGTTTGAAGAAAGTTATTAGCCTCGCTGTCAAGTAATGTAGTTTGTGGTCTTCTTTGACTTAGAATAATTTCTGTGTTTTTCGGCCAAATTGGCTACGCGACTCTCTGTAAGAGTGAATATAGATTAAAACATAAGACAGATAGAGGAAATCCGAAATAACCATTCGATAGAACACAAGGTAATGAACATCTCAGCCAAGTTTGGTCCTGAAATATGCAGTTTGAAGAAAGTTATTAGCCTCGCTGTCAAGTAATGTAGTATGTGGTCTTCTTTGACTTAGAATAATTTCCGTGTTTTTCGGCCAAATTGGCTATGCGACTCTCTGTAAGAGTGAATATAGATTAAAACGTAAGACAGATAGAGGAAATCCGAAATAACCATTCGATAGAACACAAGGTAATGAACATCTCAGCCAAGTTTGGTCCTGAAATATGCAGTTTGAAGAAAGTTATTAGCCTCGCTGTCAAGTAATGTAGTTTGTGGTCTTCTTTGACTTAGAATAATTTCCGTGTTTTTCGGCCAAATTGGCTATGCGACTCTCTGTAAGAGTGAATATAGATTAAAAAGTAAGACATATAGAGGAAATCCGAAATAACCATTCGATAGAACACAAGGTAATGAACATCTCAGCCAAGTTTGGTCCTGAAATATGCAGTTTGAAGAAAGTTATTAGCCTCGCTGTCAAGTAATGTAGTTTGTGGTCTTCTTTGACTTAGAATAATTTCCATGTTTTTCGGCCAAATTGGCTATGCGACTCTCTGTAAGAGTGAATATAGATTAAAACGTAAGACAGATAGAGGAAATCCGAAATAACCATTCGATAGAGAACAAGGTAATGAACATCTCAGCCAAGTTTGGTCCTGAAATATGCAGTTTGAAGAAAGTTATTAGCCTCGCTGTCAAGTAATGTAGTTTGTGGTCTTCTTTGACTTAAAATAATTTCCGTGTTTTTCGGCCAAATTGGCTACGCGACTCTCTGTAAGAGTGAATATAGATTAAAACGTAAGACAGATAGAGGAAATCCGAAATAACCATTCGATAGAACACAAGGTAATGAACATCTCAGCCAAGTTTGGTCCTGAAATATGCAGTTTGAAGAAAGTTATTAGCCTCGCTGTCAAGTAATGTAGTTTGTGGTCTTCTTTGACTTAGAATAATTTCCGTGTTTTTCGGCCAAATTGGCTACGCGACTCTCTGTAAGAGTGAATATAGATTAAAAAGTAAGACAGATAGAGGAAATCCGAAATAACCATTCGATAGAACACAAGGTAATGAACATCTCAGCCAAGTTTGGTCCTGAAATATGCAGTTTGAAGAAAGTTATTAGCCTCGCTGTCAAGTAATGTAGTTTGTGGTCTTCTTTGACTTAGAATAATTTCCATGTTTTTCGGCCAAATTGGCTATGCGACTCTCTGTAAGAGTGAATATAGATTAAAACGTAAGACAGATAGAGGAAATCCGAAATAACCATTCGATAGAGAACAAGGTAATGAACATCTCAGCCAAGTTTGGTCCTGAAATATGCAGTTTGAAGAAAGTTATTAGCCTCGCTGTCAAGTAATGTAGTTTGTGGTCTTCTTTGACTTAGAATAATTTCCGTGTTTTTCGGCCAAATTGGCTACGCGACTCTCTGTAAGAGTGAATATAGATTAAAACGTAAGACAGATAGAGGAAATCCGAAATAACCATTCGATAGAACACAAGGTAATGAACATCTCAGCCAAGTTTGGTCCTGAAATATGCAGTTTGAAGAAAGTTATTAGCCTCGCTGTCAAGTAAAGTAGTTTGTGGTCTTCTTTGACTTAGAATAATTTTCATGTTTTTCGGCCAAATTGGCTATGCGACTCTCTGTAAGAGTGAATATAGATTAAAACGTAAGACATATAGAGGAAATCAGAAATAACCATTCGATAGAGAACAAGGTAATGAACATCTCAGCCAAGTTTGGTCCTGAAATATGCAGTTTGAAGAAAGTTATTAGCCTCGCTGTCAAGTAATGTAGTTTGTGGTCTTCTTTGACTTAGAATAATTTCCATGTTTTTCGGCCAAATTGGATATGCGACTCTCTGTAAGAGTGAATATAGATTAAAACGTAAGACAGATAGAGGAAATCCGAAATAACCATTCGATAGAGAACAAGGTAATGAACATCTCAGCCAAGTTTGGTCCTGAAATATGCAGTTTGAAGAAAGTTATTAGCCTCGCTGTCAAGTAATGTAGTTTGTGGTCTTCTTTGACTTAGAATAATTTCCGTGTTTTTCGGCCAAATTGGCTACGCGACTCTCTGTAAGAGTGAATATAGATTAAAAAGTAAGACAGATAGAGGAAATCCGAAATAACCATTCGATAGAGAACAAGGTAATGAACATCTCAGCCAAGTTTGGTCCTGAAATATGCAGTTTGAAGAAAGTTATTAGCCTCGCTGTCAAGTAATGTAGTTTGTGGTCTTCTTTGACTTAGAATAATTTCCGTGTTTTTCGGCCAAATTGGCTACGCGACTCTCTGTAAGAGTGAATATAGATTAAAAAGTAAGACAGATAGAGGAAATCCGAAATAACCATTCGATAGAACACAAGGTAATGAACATCTCAGCCAAGTTTGGTCCTGAAATATGCAGTTTGAAGAAAGTTATTAGCCTCGCTGTCAAGTAATGTAGTTTGTGGTCTTCTTTGACTTAGAATAATTTCCGTGTTTTTCGGCCAAATTGGCTATGCGACTCTCTGTAAGAGTGAATATAGATTAAAACGTAAGACAGATAGAGGAAATCCGAAATAACCATTCGATAGAGAACAAGGTAATGAACATCTCAGCCAAGTTTGGTCCTGAAATATGCAGTTTGAAGAAAGTTATTAGCCTCGCTGTCAAGTAATGTAGTTTGTGGTCTTCTTTGACTTAGAATAATTTCCGTGTTTTTCGGCCAAATTGGCTACGCGACTCTCTGTAAGAGTGAATATAGATTAAAACGTAAGACAGATAGAGGAAATCCGAAATAACCATTCGAAAGAACACAAGGTAATGAACATCTCAGCCAAGTTTGGTCCTGAAATATGCAGTTTGAAGAAAGTTATTAGCCTCGCTGTCAAGTAATGTAGTTTGTGGTCTTCTTTGACTTAGAATAATTTCCGTGTTTTTCGGCCAAATTGGCTACGCGACTCTCTGTAAGAGTGAATATAGATTAAAACGTAAGACAGATAGAGGAAATCCGAAATAACCATTCGAAAGAACACAAGGTAATGAACATCTCAGCCAAGTTTGGTCCTGAAATATGCAGTTTGAAGAAAGTTATTAGCCTCGCTGTCAAGTAATGTAGTTTGTGGTCTTCTTTGACTTAGAATAATTTCCGTGTTTTTCGGCCAAATTGGCTACGCGACTCTCTGTAAGAGTGAATATAGATTAAAACGTAAGACAGATAGATGAAATCCGAAATAACCATTCGATAGAGAACAAGGTAATGAACATCTCAGCCAAGTTTGGTCCTGAAATATGCAGTTTGAAGAAAGTTATTAGCCTCGCTGTCAAGTAATGTAGTTTGTGGTCTTCTTTGACTTAGAATAATTTCCGTGTTTTTCGGCCAAATTGGCTATGCGACTCTCTGTAAGAGTGAATATAGATTAAAACGTAAGACAGATAGAGGAAATCCGAAATAACCATTCGATAGAGAACAAGGTAATGAACATCTCAGCCAAGTTTGGTCCTGAAATATGCAGTTTGAAGAAAGTTATTAGCCTCGCTGTCAAGTAATGTAGTTTGTGGTCTTCTTTGACTTAGAATAATTTCCGTGTTTTTCGGCCAAATTGGCTACGCGACTCTCTGTAAGAGTGAATATAGATTAAAACGTAAGACAGATAGAGGAAATCCGAAATAACCATTCGATAGAACACAAGGTAATGAACATCTCAGCCAAGTTTGGTCCTGAAATATGCAGTTTGAAGAAAGTTATTAGCCTCGCTGTCAAGTAATGTAGTTTGTGGTCTTCTTTGACTTAGAATAATTTCCGTGTTTTTCGGCCAAATTGGCTACGCGACTCTCTGTAAGAGTGAATATAGATTAAAAAGTAAGACAGATAGAGGAAATCCGAAATAACCATTCGATAGAACACAAGGTAATGAACATCTCAGCCAAGTTTGGTCCTGAAATATGCAGTTTGAAGAAAGTTATTAGCCTCGCTGTCAAGTAATGTAGTTTGTGGTCTTCTTTGACTTAGAATAATTTCCGTGTTTTTCGGCCAAATTGGCTACGCGACTCTCTGTAAGAGTGAATATAGATTAAAAAGTAAGACAGATAGAGGAAATCCGAAATAACCATTCGATAGAGAACAAGGTAATGAACATCTCAGCCAAGTTTGGTCCTGAAATATGCAGTTTGAAGAAAGTTATTAGCCTCGCTGTCAAGTAATGTAGTTTGTGGTCTTCGTTGACTTAGAATAATTTCCGTGTTTTTCGGCCAAATTGGCTACGCGACTCTCTGTAAGAGTGAATATAGATTAAAACGTAAGACAGATAGAGGAAATCCGAAATAACCATTCGATAGAACACAAGGTAATGAACATCTCAGCCAAGTTTGGTCCTGAAATATGCAGTTTGAAGAAAGTTATTAGCCTCGCTGTCAAGTAATGTAGTTTGTGGTCTTCTTTGACTTAGAATAATTTCCGTGTTTTTCGGCCAAATTGGCTATGCGACTCTCTGTAAGAGTGAATATAGATTAAAACGTAAGACAGATAGAGGAAATCCGAAATAACCATTCGATAGAGAACAAGGTAATGAACATCTCAGCCAAGTTTGGTCCTGAAATATGCAGTTTGAAGAAAGTTATTAGCCTCGCTGTCAAGTAATGTAGTTTGTGGTCTTCTTTGACTTAGAATAATTTCCGTGTTTTTCGGCCAAATTGGCTACGCGACTCTCTGTAAGAGTGAATATAGATTAAAACGTAAGACAGATAGAGGAAATCCGAAATAACCATTCGATAGAACACAAGGTAATGAACATCTCAGCCAAGTTTGGTCCTGAAATATGCAGTTTGAAGAAAGTTATTAGCCTCGCTGTCAAGTAATGTAGTTTGTGGTCTTCTTTGACTTAGAATAATTTCCGTGTTTTTCGGCCAAATTGGCTATGCGACTCTCTGTAAGAGTGAATATAGATTAAAACGTAAGACAGATAGAGGAAATCCGAAATAACCATTCGATAGAGAACAAGGTAATGAACATCTCAGCCAAGTTTGGTCCTGAAATATGCAGTTTGAAGAAAGTTATTAGCCTCGCTGTCAAGTAATGTAGTTTGTGGTCTTCTTTGACTTAGAATAATTTCCGTGTTTTTCGGCCAAATTGGCTACGCGACTCTCTGTAAGAGTGAATATAGATTAAAACGTAAGACAGATAGAGGAAATCCGAAATAACCATTCGAAAGAACACAAGGTAATGAACATCTCAGCCAAGTTTGGTCCTGAAATATGCAGTTTGAAGAAAGTTATTAGCCTCGCTGTCAAGTAATGTAGTTTGTGGTCTTCTTTGACTTAGAATAATTTCCGTGTTTTTCGGCCAAATTGGCTACGCGACTCTCTGTAAGAGTGAATATAGATTAAAACGTAAGACAGATAGATGAAATCCGAAATAACCATTCGATAGAGAACAAGGTAATGAACATCTCAGCCAAGTTTGGTCCTGAAATATGCAGTTTGAAGAAAGTTATTAGCCTCGCTGTCAAGTAATGTAGTTTGTGGTCTTCTTTGACTTAGAATAATTTCCGTGTTTTTCGGCCAAATTGGCTATGCGACTCTCTGTAAGAGTGAATATAGATTAAAACGTAAGACAGATAGAGGAAATCCGAAATAACCATTCGATAGAGAACAAGGTAATGAACATCTCAGCCAAGTTTGGTCCTGAAATATGCAGTTTGAAGAAAGTTATTAGCCTCGCTGTCAAGTAATGTAGTTTGTGGTCTTCTTTGACTTAGAATAATTTCCGTGTTTTTCGGCCAAATTGGCTACGCGACTCTCTGTAAGAGTGAATATAGATTAAAACGTAAGACAGATAGAGGAAATCCGAAATAACCATTCGATAGAACACAAGGTAATGAACATCTCAGCCAAGTTTGGTCCTGAAATATGCAGTTTGAAGAAAGTTATTAGCCTCGCTGTCAAGTAATGTAGTTTGTGGTCTTCTTTGACTTAGAATAATTTCCGTGTTTTTCGGCCAAATTGGCTACGCGACTCTCTGTAAGAGTGAATATAGATTAAAAAGTAAGACAGATAGAGGAAATCCGAAATAACCATTCGATAGAACACAAGGTAATGAACATCTCAGCCAAGTTTGGTCCTGAAATATGCAGTTTGAAGAAAGTTATTAGCCTCGCTGTCAAGTAATGTAGTTTGTGGTCTTCTTTGACTTAGAATAATTTCCGTGTTTTTCGGCCAAATTGGCTACGCGACTCTCTGTAAGAGTGAATATAGATTAAAAAGTAAGACAGATAGAGGAAATCCGAAATAACCATTCGATAGAGAACAAGGTAATGAACATCTCAGCCAAGTTTGGTCCTGAAATATGCAGTTTGAAGAAAGTTATTAGCCTCGCTGTCAAGTAATGTAGTTTGTGGTCTTCTTTGACTTAGAATAATTTCCGTGTTTTTCGGCCAAATTGGCTACGCGACTCTCTGTAAGAGTGAATATAGATTAAAACGTAAGACAGATAGAGGAAATCCGAAATAACCATTCGATAGAACACAAGGTAATGAACATCTCAGCCAAGTTTGGTCCTGAAATATGCAGTTTGAAGAAAGTTATTAGCCTCGCTGTCAAGTAATGTAGTTTGTGGTCTTCTTTGACTTAGAATAATTTCCGTGTTTTTCGGCCAAATTGGCTACGCGACTCTCTGTAAGAGTGAATATAGATTAAAAAGTAAGACAGATAGAGGAAATCCGAAATAACCATTCGATAGAACACAAGGTAATGAACATCTCAGCCAAGTTTGGTCCTGAAATATGCAGTTTGAAGAAAGTTATTAGCCTCGCTGTCAAGTAATGTAGTTTGTGGTCTTCTTTGACTTAGAATAATTTCCGTGTTTTTCGGCCAAATTGGCTACGCGACTCTCTGTAAGAGTGAATATAGATTAAAAAGTAAGACAGATAGAGGAAATCCGAAATAACCATTCGATAGAACACAAGGTAATGAACATCTCAGCCAAGTTTGGTCCTGAAATATGCAGTTTGAAGAAAGTTATTAGCCTCGCTGTCAAGTAATGTAGTTTGTGGTCTTCTTTGACTTAGAATAATTTCCGTGTTTTTCGGCCAAATTGGCTACGCGACTCTCTGTAAGAGTGAATATAGATTAAAAAGTAAGACAGATAGAGGAAATCCGAAATAACCATTCGATAGAGAACAAGGTAATGAACATCTCAGCCAAGTTTGGTCCTGAAATATGCAGTTTGAAGAAAGTTATTAGCCTCGCTGTCAAGTAATGTAGTTTGTGGTCTTCTTTGACTTAGAATAATTTCCGTGTTTTTCGGCCAAATTGGCTACGCGACTCTCTGTAAGAGTGAATATAGATTAAAACGTAAGACAGATAGAGGAAATCCGAAATAACCATTCGATAGAACACAAGGTAATGAACATCTCAGCCAAGTTTGGTCCTGAAATATGCAGTTTGAAGAAAGTTATTAGCCTCGCTGTCAAGTAATGTAGTTTGTGGTCTTCTTTGACTTAGAATAATTTCCGTGTTTTTCGGCCAAATTGGCTACGCGACTCTCTGTAAGAGTGAATATAGATTAAAAAGTAAGACAGATAGAGGAAATCCGAAATAACCATTCGATAGAACACAAGGTAATGAACATCTCAGCCAAGTTTGGTCCTGAAATATGCAGTTTGAAGAAAGTTATTAGCCTCGCTGTCAAGTAATGTAGTTTGTGGTCTTCTTTGACTTAGAATAATTTCCGTGTTTTTCGGCCAAATTGGCTACGCGACTCTCTGTAAGAGTGAATATAGATTAAAACGGAAGACAGATAGAGGAAATCCAAAATAACCATTCGATAGAACACAAGGTAATGAACATCTCAGCCAAGTTTGGTCCTGAAATATGCAGTTTGAAGAAAGTTATTAGCCTCGCTGTCAAGTAATGTAGTTTGTGGTCTTCTTTGACTTAGAATAATGTCCGTGTTTTTCGGCCAAATTGGCTACGCGACTCTCTGTAAGAGTGAATATAGATTAAAACGTAAGACAGATAGATGAAATCCGAAATAACCATTCGATAGAGAACAAGGTAATGAACATCTCAGCCAAGTTTGGTCCTGAAATATGCAGTTTGAAGAAAGTTATTAGCCTCGCTGTCAAGTAATGTAGTTTGTGGTCTTCTTTGACTTAGAATAATTTCCGTGTTTTTCGGCCAAATTGGCTACGCGACTCTCTGTAAGAGTGAATATAGATTAAAACGTAAGACAGATAGAGGAAATCCGAAATAACCATTCGATAGAACACAAGGTAATGAACATCTCAGCCAAGTTTGGTCCTGAAATATGCAGTTTGAAGAAAGTTATTAGCCTCGCTGTCAAGTAATGTAGTTTGTGGTCTTCTTTGACTTAGAATAATTTCCGTGTTTTTCGGCCAAATTGGCTACGCGACTCTCTGTAAGAGTGAATATAGATTAAAAAGTAAGACAGATAGAGGAAATCCGAAATAACCATTCGATAGAACACAAGGTAATGAACATCTCAGCCAAGTTTGGTCCTGAAATATGCAGTTTGAAGAAAGTTATTAGCCTCGCTGTCAAGTAATGTAGTTTGTGGTCTTCTTTGACTTAGAATAATGTCCGTGTTTTTCGGCCAAATTGGCTACGCGACTCTCTGTAAGAGTGAATATAGATTAAAACGTAAGACAGATAGATGAAATCCGAAATAACCATTCGATAGAGAATAAGGTAATGAACATCTCAGCCAAGTTTGGTCGTGAAATATGCAGTTTGAAGAAAGTTATTAGCCTCGCTGTCAAGTAATGTAGTTTGTGGTCTTCTTTGACTTAGAATAATTTCCGTGTTTTTCGGCCAAATTGGCTACGCGACTCTCTGTAAGAGTGAATATAGATTAAAACGTAAGACAGATAGAGGAAATCCAAAATAACCATTCGATAGAACACAAGGTAATGAACATCTCAGCCAAGTTTGGTCCTGAAATATGCAGTTTGAAGAAAGTTATTAGCCTCGCTGTCAAGTAATGTAGTTTGTGGTCTTCTTTGACTTAGAATAATTTCCGTGTTTTTCGGCCAAATTGGCTATGCGACTCTCTGTAAGAGTGAATATAGATTAAAACGTAAGACAGATAGAGCAAATCCGAAATAACCATTCGATAGAACACAAGGTAATGAACATCTCAGCCAAGTTTGGTCCTGAAATATGCAGTTTGAAGAAAGTTATTAGCCTCGCTGTCAAGTAATGTAGTTTGTGGTCTTCTTTGACTTAGAATAATTTCCGTGTTTTTCGGCCAAATTGGCTACGCGACTCTCTGTAAGAGTGAATATAGATTAAAAAGTAAGACAGATAGAGGAAATCCGAAATAACCATTCGATAGAACACAAGGTAATGAACATCTCAGCCAAGTTTGGTCCTGAAATATGCAGTTTGAAGAAAGTTATTAGCCTCGCTGTCAAGTAATGTAGTTTGTGGTCTTCTTTGACTTAGAATAATTTCCGTGTTTTTCGGCCAAATTGGCTACGCGACTCTCTGTAAGAGTGAATATAGATTAAAACGGAAGACAGATAGAGGAAATCCAAAATAACCATTCGATAGAACACAAGGTAATGAACATCTCAGCCAAGTTTGGTCCTGAAATATGCAGTTTGAAGAAAGTTATTAGCCTCGCTGTCAAGTAATGTAGTTTGTGGTCTTCTTTGACTTAGAATAATTTCCGTGTTTTTCGGCCAAATTGGCTATGCGACTCTCTGTAAGAGTGAAAATAGATTAAAAAGTAAGACAGATAGATGAAATCCGAAATAACCATTCGATAGAGAATAAGGTAATGAACATCTCAGCCAAGTTTGGTCGTGAAATATGCAGTTTGAAGAAAGTTATTAGCCTCGCTGTCAAGTAATGTAGTTTGTGGTCTTCTTTGACTTAGAATAATTTCCGTGTTTTTCGGCCAAATTGGCTATGCGACTCTCTGTAAGAGTGAATATAGATTAAAAAGTAAGACAGATAGAGGAAATCCGAAATAACCATTCGATAGAACACAAGGTAATGAACATCTCAGCCAAGTTTGGTCCTGAAATATGCAGTTTGAAGAAAGTTATTAGCCTCGCTGTCAAGTAATGTAGTTTGTGGTCTTCTTTGACTTAGAATAATTTCCGTGTTTTTCGGCCAAATTGGCTACGCGACTCTCTGTAAGAGTGAATATAGATTAAAACGTAAGACAGATAGAGGAAATCCGAAATAACCATTCGATAGAGAACAAGGTAATGAACATCTCAGCCAAGTTTGGTCCTGAAATATGCAGTTTGAAGAAAGTTATTAGCCTCGCTGTCAAGTAATGTAGTTTGTGGTCTTCTTTGACTTAGAATAATTTCCGTGTTTTTCGGCCAAATTGGCTACGCGACTCTCTGTAAGAGTGAATATAGATTAAAACGTAAGACAGATAGAGCAAATCCGAAATAACCATTCGATAGAACACAAGGTAATGAACATCTCAGCCAAGTTTGGTCCTGAAATATGCAGTTTGAAGAAAGTTATTAGCCTCGCTGTCAAGTAATGTAGTTTGTGGTCTTCTTTGACTTAGAATAATTTCCGTGTTTTTCGGCCAAATTGGCTACGCGACTCTCTGTAAGAGTGAATATAGATTAAAAAGTAAGACAGATAGAGGAAATCCGAAATAACCATTCGATAGAACACAAGGTAATGAACATCTCAGCCAAGTTTGGTCCTGAAATATGCAGTTTGAAGAAAGTTATTAGCCTCGCTGTCAAGTAATGTAGTTTGTGGTCTTCTTTGACTTAGAATAATTTCCGTGTTTTTCGGCCAAATTGGCTACGCGACTCTCTGTAAGAGTGAATATAGATTAAAAAGTAAGACAGATAGATGAAATCCGAAATAACCATTCGATAGAGAATAAGGTAATGAACATCTCAGCCAAGTTTGGTCCTGAAATATGCAGTTTGAAGAAAGTTAGCCTCGCTGTCAAGTAATGTAGTTTGTGGTCTTCTTTGACTTAGAATAATTTCCGTGTTTTTCGGCCAAATTGGCTACGCGACTCTCTGTAAGAGTGAATATAGATTAAAACGTAAGACAGATAGAGGAAATCCGAAATAACCATTCAATAGAACACAAGGTAATGAACATCTCAGCCAAGTTTGGTCCTGAAATATGCAGTTTGAAGAAAGTTATTAGCCTCGCTGTCAAGTAATGTAGTTTGTGGTCTTCTTTGACTTAGAATAATTTCCGTGTTTTTCGGCCAAATTGGCTACGCGACTCTCTGTAAGAGTGAATATAGATTAAAAAGTAAGACAGATAGAGGAAATCCGAAATAACCATTCGATAGAGAATAAGGTAATGAACATCTCAGCCAAGTTTGGTCCTGAAATATGCAGTTTGAAGAAAGTTATTAGCCTCGCTGTCAAGTAATGTAGTTTGTGGTCTTCTTTGACTTAGAATAATTTCCGTGTTTTTCGGCCAAATTGGCTACGCGACTCTCTGTAAGAGTGAATATAGATTAAAAAGTAAGACAGATAGAGGAAATCCGAAATAACCATTCGATAGAGAACAAGGTAATGAACATCTCAGCCAAGTTTGGTCCTGAAATATGCAGTTTGAAGAAAGTTATTAGCCTCGCTGTCAAGTAATGTAGTTTGTGGTCTTCTTTGACTTAGAATAATTTCCGTGTTTTTCGGCCAAATTGGCTACGCGACTCTCTGTAAGAGTGAATATAGATTAAAACGTAAGACAGATAGAGGAAATCCGAAATAACCATTCGATAGAGAATAAGGTAATGAACATCTCAGCCAAGTTTGGTCCTGAAATATGCAGTTTGAAGAAAGTTATTAGCCTCGCTGTCAAGTAATGTAGTTTGTGGTCTTCTTTGACTTAGAATAATTTCCGTGTTTTTCGGCCAAATTGGCTACGCGACTCTCTGTAAGAGTGAATATAGATTAAAACGTAAGACAGATAGAGGAAATCCGAAATAACCATTCGATAGAACACAAGGTAATGAACATCTCAGCCAAGTTTGGTCCTGAAATATGCAGTTTGAAGAAAGTTATTAGCCTCGCTGTCAAGTAATGTAGTTTGTGGTCTTCTTTGACTTAGAATAATTTCCGTGTTTTTCGGCCAAATTGGCTACGCGACTCTCTGTAAGAGTGAATATAGATTAAAAAGTAAGACAGATAGAGGAAATCCGAAATAACCATTCGATAGAGAACAAGGTAATGAACATCTCAGCCAAGTTTGGTCCTGAAATATGCAGTTTGAAGAAAGTTATTAGCCTCGCTGTCAAGTAATGTAGTTTGTGGTCTTCTTTGACTTAGAATAATTTCCGTGTTTTTCGGCCAAATTGGCTACGCGACTCTCTGTAAGAGTGAATATAGATTAAAACGTAAGACAGATAGAGGAAATCCGAAATAACCATTCGATAGAACACAAGGTAATGAACATCTCAGCCAAGTTTGGTCCTGAAATATGCAGTTTGAAGAAAGTTATTAGCCTCGCTGTCAAGTAATGTAGTTTGTGGTCTTCTTTGACTTAGAATAATTTCCGTGTTTTTCGGCCAAATTGGCTACGCGACTCTCTGTAAGAGTGAATATAGATTAAAAAGTAAGACAGATAGAGGAAATCCGAAATAACCATTCGATAGAGAACAAGGTAATGAACATCTCAGCCAAGTTTGGTCCTGAAATATGCAGTTTGAAGAAAGTTATTAGCCTCGCTGTCAAGTAATGTAGTTTGTGGTCTTCTTTGACTTAGAATAATTTCCGTGTTTTTCGGCCAAATTGGCTACGCGACTCTCTGTAAGAGTGAATATAGATTAAAACGTAAGACAGATAGAGGAAATCCGAAATAACCATTCGATAGAACACAAGGTAATGAACATCTCAGCCAAGTTTGGTCCTGAAATATGCAGTTTGAAGAAAGTTATTAGCCTCGCTGTCAAGTAATGTAGTTTGTGGTCTTCTTTGACTTAGAATAATTTCCGTGTTTTTCGGCCAAATTGGCTACGCGACTCTCTGTAAGAGTGAATATAGATTAAAAAGTAAGACAGATAGAGGAAATCCGAAATAACCATTCGATAGAGAACAAGGTAATGAACATCTCAGCCAAGTTTGGTCCTGAAATATGCAGTTTGAAGAAAGTTATTAGCCTCGCTGTCAAGTAATGTAGTTTGTGGTCTTCTTTGACTTAGAATAATTTCCGTGTTTTTCGGCCAAATTGGCTACGCGACTCTCTGTAAGAGTGAATATAGATTAAAACGTAAGACAGATAGAGGAAATCCGAAATAACCATTCGATAGAACACAAGGTAATGAACATCTCAGCCAAGTTTGGTCCTGAAATATGCAGTTTGAAGAAAGTTATTAGCCTCGCTGTCAAGTAATGTAGTTTGTGGTCTTCTTTGACTTAGAATAATTTCCGTGTTTTTCGGCCAAATTGGCTACGCGACTCTCTGTAAGAGTGAATATAGATTAAAAAGTAAGACAGATAGAGGAAATCCGAAATAACCATTCGATAGAGAACAAGGTAATGAACATCTCAGCCAAGTTTGGTCCTGAAATATGCAGTTTGAAGAAAGTTATTAGCCTCGCTGTCAAGTAATGTAGTTTGTGGTCTTCTTTGACTTAGAATAATTTCCGTGTTTTTCGGCCAAATTGGCTACGCGACTCTCTGTAAGAGTGAATATAGATTAAAACGTAAGACAGATAGAGGAAATCCGAAATAACCATTCGATAGAACACAAGGTAATGAACATCTCAGCCAAGTTTGGTCCTGAAATATGCAGTTTGAAGAAAGTTATTAGCCTCGCTGTCAAGTAATGTAGTTTGTGGTCTTCTTTGACTTAGAATAATTTCCATGTCTTTCGGCCAAATTGGCTATGCGACTCTCTGTAAGAGTGAATATAGATTAAAACGTAAGACATATAGAGGAAATCCGAAATAACCATTCGATAGAGAACAAGGTAATGAACATCTCAGCCAAGTTTGGTCCTGAAATATGCAGTTTGAAGAAAGTTATTAGCCTCGCTGTCAAGTAATGTAGTTTGTGGTCTTCTTTGACTTAGAATAATTTCCATGTTTTTCGGCCAAATTGGCTATGCGACTCTTTGTAAGAGTGAATATAGATTAAAACGTAAGACAGATAGAGGAAATCAGAAATAACCATTCGATAGAGAACAAGGTAATGAACATCTCAGCCAAGTTTGGTCCTGAAATATGCAGTTTGAAGAAAGTTATTAGCCTCGCTGTCAAGTAATGTAGTTTGTGGTCTTCTTTGACTTAGAATAATTTCCGTGTTTTTCGGCCAAATTGGCTACGCGACTCTCTGTAAGAGTGAATATAGATTAAAACGTAAGACAGATAGAGGAAATCCGAAATAACCATTCGATAGAACACAAGGTAATGAACATCTCAGCCAAGTTTGGTCCTGAAATATGCAGTTTGAAGAAAGTTATTAGCCTCGCTGTCAAGTAATGTAGTTTGTGGTCTTCTTTGACTTAGAATAATTTCCGTTTTTTTCGGCCAAATTGGCTACGCGACTCTCTGTAAGAGTGAATATAGATTAAAAAGTAAGACAGATAGAATAAATCCGAAATAACCATTCGATAGAGAACAAGGTAATGAACATCTCAGCCAGGTTTGGTCCTGAAATATGCAGTTTGAAGAAAGTTATTAGCCTCGCTGTCAAGTAATGTAGTTTGTGGTCTTCTTTGACTTAGAATAATTTCCGTGTTTTTCGGCCAAATTGGCTACGCGACTCTCTGTAAGAGTGAATATAGATTAAAAAGTAAGACAGATAGAGGAAATCCGAAATAACCATTCGATAGAACACAAGGTAATGAACATCTCAGCCAAGTTTGGTCCTGAAATATGCAGTTTGAAGAAAGTTATTAGCCTCGCTGTCAAGTAATGTAGTTTGTGGTCTTCTTTGACTTAGAATAATTTCCGTGTTTTTCGGCCAAATTGGCTACGCGACTCTCTGTAAGAGTGAATATAGATTAAAACGTAAGACAGATAGATGAAATCCGAAATAACCATTCGATAGAACACAAGGTAATGAACATCTCAGCCAGGTTTGGTCCTGAAATATGCAGTTTGAAGAAAGTTATTAGCCTCGCTGTCAAGTAATGTAGTTTGTGGTCTTCTTTGACTTAGAATAATTTCCGTGTTTTTCGGCCAAATTGGCTACGCGACTCTCTGTAAGAGTGAATATAGATTAAAACATAAGACAGATAGAGGAAATCCGAAATAACCATTCGATAGAACACAAGGTAATGAACATCTCAGCCAAGTTTGGTCCTGAAATATGTAGTTTGAAGAAAGTTATTAGCCTCGCTGTCAAGTAATGTAGTTTGTGGTCTTCTTTGACTTAGAATAATTTCCGTGTTTTTCGGCCAAATTGGCTACGCGACTCTCTGTAAGAGTGAATATAGATTAAAAAGTAAGACAGATAGAGGAAATCCGAAATAACCATTCGATAGAACACAAGGTAATGAACATCTCAGCCAAGTTTGGTCCTGAAATATGCAGTTTGAAGAAAGTTATTAGCCTCGCTGTCAAGTAATGTAGTTTGTGGTCTTCTTTGACTTAGAATAATTTCCGTGTTTTTCGGCCAAATTGGCTACGCGACTCTCTGTAAGAGTGAATATAGATTAAAACGTAAGACAGATAGAGGAAATCCGAAATAACCATTCGATAGAACACAAGGTAATGAACATCTCAGCCAAGTTTGGTCCTGAAATATGCAGTTTGAAGAAAGTTATTAGCCTCGCTGTCAAGTAATGTAGTTTGTGGTCTTCTTTGACTTAGAATAATTTCCGTTTTTTTCGGCCAAATTGGCTACGCGACTCTCTGTAAGAGTGAATATAGCTTAAAAAGTAAGACAGATAGAATAAATCCGAAATAACCATTCGATAGAGAACAAGGTAATGAACATCTCAGCCAAGTTTGGTCCTGAAATATGCAGTTTGAAGAAAGTTATTAGCCTCGCTGTCAAGTAATGTAGTTTGTGGTCTTCTTTGACTTAGAATAATTTCCGTGTTTTTCGGCCAAATTGGCTACGCGACTCTCTGTAAGAGTGAATATAGATTAAAACATAAGACAGATAGAGGAAATCCGAAATAACCATTCGATAGAACACAAGGTAATGAACATCTCAGCCAAGTTTGGTCCTGAAATATGTAGTTTGAAGAAAGTTATTAGCCTCGCTGTCAAGTTATGTAGTTTGTGGTCTTATTTGTCTTAGAATAATTTCCGTGTTTTTCGGCCAAATTGGCTACGCGACTCTCTGTAAGAGTGAATATAGATTAAAAAGTAAGACAGATAGAGGAAATCCGAAATAACCATTCGATAGAACACAAGGTAATGAACATCTCAGCCAAGTTTGGTCCTGAAATATGCAGTTTGAAGAAAGTTATTAGCCTCGCTGTCAAGTAATGTAGTTTGTGGTCTTCTTTGACTTAGAATAATTTCCGTGTTTTTGGGCCAAATTGGCTACGCGACTCTCTGTAAGAGTGAATATAGATTAAAAAGTAAGACATATAGAGGAAATCCGAAATAACCATTCGATAGAACACAAGGTAATGAACATCCCAGCCAAGTTTGGTCCTGAAATATGCAGTTTGAAGAAAGTTATTAGCCTCGCTGTCAAGTAATGTAGTTTGTGGTCTTCTTTGACTTAGAATAATTTCCGTGTTTTTCGGCCAAATTGGCTACGCGACTCTCTGTAAGAGTGAATATAGATTAAAACATAAGACAGATAGAGGAAATCCGAAATAACCATTCGATAGAACACAAGGTAATGAACATCTCAGCCAAGTTTGGTCCTGAAATATGCAGTTTGAAGAAAGTTATTAGCCTCGCTGTCAAGTAATGTAGTTTGTGGTCTTCTTTGACTTAGAATAATTTCCGTGTTTTTCGGCCAAATTGGCTACGCGACTCTCTGTAAGAGTGAATATAGATTAAAACATAAGACAGATAGAGGAAATCCGAAATAACCATTCGATAGAGAACAAGGTAATGAACATCTCAGCCAAGTTTGGTCCTGAAATATGCAGTTTGAAGAAAGTTATTAGCCTCGCTGTCAAGTAATGTAGTTTGTGGTCTTCTTTGACTTAGAATAATTTCCATGTTTTTCGGCCAAATTGGCTATGCGACTCTCTGTAAGAGTGAATATAGATTAAAACGTAAGACAGATAGAGGAAATCCGAAATAACCATTCGATAGAGAACAAGGTAATGAACATCTCAGCCAAGTTTGGTCCTGAAATATGCATTTTGAAGAAAGTTATTAGCCTCGCTGTCAAGTAATGTAGTTTGTGGTCTTCTTTGACTTAGAATAATTTCCGTGTTTTTCGGCCAAATTGGCTACGCGACTCTCTGTAAGAGTGAATATAGATTAAAACGTAAGACAGATAGAGGAAATCCGAAATAACCATTCGATAGAACACAAGGTAATGAACATCTCAGCCAAGTTTGGTCCTGAAATATGCAGTTTGAAGAAAGTTATTAGCCTCGCTGTCAAGTAATGTAGTTTGTGGTCTTCTTTGACTTAGAATAATTTCCATGTTTTTCGGCCAAATTGGCTATGCGACTCTCTGTAAGAGTGAATATAGATTAAAACGTAAGACAGATAGAGGAAATCCGAAATAACCATTCGATAGAACACAAGGTAATGAACATCTCAGCCAAGTTTGGTCCTGAAATATGCAGTTTGAAGAAAGTTATTAGCCTCGCTGTCAAGTAATGTAGTTTGTGGTCTTCTTTGACTTAGAATAATTTCCGTGTTTTTCGGCCAAATTGGCTACGCGACTCTCTGTAAGAGTGAATATAGATTAAAAAGTAAGACAGATAGAAGAAATCCGAAACAACTATTCGATAGAGAACAAGGTAATGAACATCTCAGCCAAGTTTGGTCCTGAAATATGCAGTTTGAAGAAAGTTATTAGCCTCGCTGTCAAGTAATGTAGTTTGTGGTCTTCTTTGACTTAGAATAATTTCTGTGTTTTTCGGCCAAATTGGCTACGCGACTCTCTGTAAGAGTGAATATAGATTAAAACATAAGACAGATAGAGGAAATCCGAAATAACCATTCGATAGAACACAAGGTAATGAACATCTCAGCCAAGTTTGGTCCTGAAATATGCAGTTTGAAGAAAGTTATTAGCCTCGCTGTCAAGTAATGTAGTATGTGGTCTTCTTTGACTTAGAATAATTTCCGTGTTTTTCGGCCAAATTGGCTATGCGACTCTCTGTAAGAGTGAATATAGATTAAAACGTAAGACAGATAGAGGAAATCCGAAATAACCATTCGATAGAGAACAAGGTAATGAACATCTCAGCCAAGTTTGGTCCTGAAATATGCAGTTTGAAGAAAGTTATTAGCCTCGCTGTCAAGTAATGTAGTTTGTGGTCTTCTTTGACTTAGAATAATTTCCGTGTTTTTCGGCCAAATTGGCTACGCGACTCTCTGTAAGAGTGAATATAGATTAAAACGTAAGACAGATAGAGGAAATCCGAAATAACCATTCGATAGAACACAAGGTAATGAACATCTCAGCCAAGTTTGGTCCTGAAATATGCAGTTTGAAGAAAGTTATTAGCCTCGCTGTCAAGTAATGTAGTTTGTGGTCTTCTTTGACTTAGAATAATTTCCATGTTTTTCGGCCAAATTGGCTATGCGACTCTCTGTAAGAGTGAATATAGATTAAAACGTAAGACAGATAGAGGAAATCCGAAATAACCATTCGATAGAACACAAGGTAATGAACATCTCAGCCAAGTTTGGTCCTGAAATATGCAGTTTGAAGAAAGTTATTAGCCTCGCTGTCAAGTAATGTAGTTTGTGGTCTTCTTTGACTTAGAATAATTTCCGTGTTTTTCGGCCAAATTGGCTACGCGACTCTCTGTAAGAGTGAATATAGATTAAAAAGTAAGACAGATAGAAGAAATCCGAAACAACTATTCGATAGAGAACAAGGTAATGAACATCTCAGCCAAGTTTGGTCCTGAAATATGCAGTTTGAAGAAAGTTATTAGCCTCGCTGTCAAGTAATGTAGTTTGTGGTCTTCTTTGACTTAGAATAATTTCTGTGTTTTTCGGCCAAATTGGCTACGCGACTCTCTGTAAGAGTGAATATAGATTAAAACATAAGACAGATAGAGGAAATCCGAAATAACCATTCGATAGAGAACAAGGTAATGAACATCTCAGCCAAGTTTGGTCCTGAAATATGCAGTTTGAAGAAAGTTATTAGCCTCGCTGTCAAGTAATGTAGTTTGTGGTCTTCTTTGACTTAGAATAATTTCCGTGTTTTTCGGCCAAATTGGCTACGCGACTCTCTGTAAGAGTGAATATAGATTAAAACGTAAGACAGATAGAGGAAATCCGAAATAACCATTCGATAGAACACAAGGTAATGAACATCTCAGCCAAGTTTGGTCCTGAAATATGCAGTTTGAAGAAAGTTATTAGCCTCGCTGTCAAGTAATGTAGTTTGTGGTCTTCTTTGACTTAGAATAATTTCCATGTTTTTCGGCCAAATTGGCTATGCGACTCTCTGTAAGAGTGAATATAGATTAAAACGTAAGACAGATAGAGGAAATCCGAAATAACCATTCGATAGAGAACAAGGTAATGAACATCTCAGCCAAGTTTGGTCCTGAAATATGCAGTTTGAAGAAAGTTATTAGCCTCGCTGTCAAGTAATGTAGTTTGTGGTCTTCTTTGACTTAGAATAATTTCCGTGTTTTTCGGCCAAATTGGCTACGCGACTCTCTGTAAGAGTGAATATAGATTAAAACGTAAGACAGATAGAGGAAATCCGAAATAACCATTCGATAGAACACAAGGTAATGAACATCTCAGCCAAGTTTGGTCCTGAAATATGCAGTTTGAAGAAAGTTATTAGCCTCGCTGTCAAGTAATGTAGTTTGTGGTCTTCTTTGACTTAGAATAATTTCCATGTTTTTCGGCCAAATTGGCTATACGACTCTCTGTAAGAGTGAATATAGATTAAAACGTAAGACAGATAGAGGAAATCCGAAATAACCATTCGATAGAGAACAAGGTAATGAACATCTCAGCCAAGTTTGGTCCTGAAATATGCAGTTTGAAGAAAGTTATTAGCCTCGCTGTCAAGTAATGTAGTTTGTGGTCTTCTTTGACTTAGAATAATTTCCGTGTTTTTCGGCCAAATTGGCTACGCGACTCTCTGTAAGAGTGAATATAGATTAAAAAGTAAGACAGATAGATGAAATCCGAAACAACTATTCGATAGAGAACAAGGTAATGAACATCTCAGCCAAGTTTGGTCCTGAAATATGCAGTTTGAAGAAAGTTATTAGCCTCGCTGTCAAGTAATGTAGTATGTGGTCTTCTTTGACTTAGAATAATTTCTGTGTTTTTCGGCCAAATTGGCTACGCGACTCTCTGTAAGAGTGAATATAGATGAAAACATAAGACAGATAGAGGAAATCCGAAATAACCATTCGATAGAACACAAGGTAATGAACATCTCAGCCAAGTTTGGTCCTGAAATATGCAGTTTGAAGAAAGTTATTAGCCTCGCTGTCAAGTAATGTAGTTTGTGGTCTTCTTTGACTTAGAATAATTTCTGTGTTTTTCGGCCAAATTGGCTACGCGACTCTCTGTAAGAGTGAATATAGATTAAAACATAAGACAGATAGAGGAAATCCGAAAAAACCATTCGATAGAACACAAGGTAATGAACATCTCAGCCAAGTTTGGTCCTGAAATATGCAGTTTGAAGAAAGTTATTAGCCTCGCTGTCAAGTAATGTAGTATGTGGTCTTCTTTGACTTAGAATAATTTCCGTGTTTTTCGGCCAAATTGGCTACGCGACTCTCTGTAAGAGTGAATATAGATTAAAACGTAAGACAGATAGAGGAAATCCGAAATAACCATTCGATAGAACACAAGGTAATGAACATCTCAGCCAAGTTTGGTCCTGAAATATGCAGTTTGAAGAAAGTTAGCCTCGCTGTCAAGTAATGTAGTTTGTGGTCTTCTTTGACTTAGAATAATTTCCGTGTTTTTCGGCCAAATTGGCTACGCGACTCTCTGTAAGAGTGAATATAGATTAAAACGTAAGACAGATAGAGGAAATCCGAAATAACCATTCAATAGAACACAAGGTAATGAACATCTCAGCCAAGTTTGGTCCTGAAATATGCAGTTTGAAGAAAGTTATTAGCCTCGCTGTCAAGTAATGTAGTTTGTGGTCTTCTTTGACTTAGAATAATTTCCGTGTTTTTCGGCCAAATTGGCTACGCGACTCTCTGTAAGAGTGAATATAGATTAAAAAGTAAGACAGATAGAGGAAATCCGAAATAACCATTCGATAGAGAATAAGGTAATGAACATCTCAGCCAAGTTTGGTCCTGAAATATGCAGTTTGAAGAAAGTTATTAGCCTCGCTGTCAAGTAATGTAGTTTGTGGTCTTCTTTGACTTAGAATAATTTCCGTGTTTTTCGGCCAAATTGGCTACGCGACTCTCTGTAAGAGTGAATATAGATTAAAAAGTAAGACAGATAGAGGAAATCCGAAATAACCATTCGATAGAGAACAAGGTAATGAACATCTCAGCCAAGTTTGGTCCTGAAATATGCAGTTTGAAGAAAGTTATTAGCCTCGCTGTCAAGTAATGTAGTTTGTGGTCTTCTTTGACTTAGAATAATTTCCGTGTTTTTCGGCCAAATTGGCTACGCGACTCTCTGTAAGAGTGAATATAGATTAAAACGTAAGACAGATAGAGGAAATCCGAAATAACCATTCGATAGAGAATAAGGTAATGAACATCTCAGCCAAGTTTGGTCCTGAAATATGCAGTTTGAAGAAAGTTATTAGCCTCGCTGTCAAGTAATGTAGTTTGTGGTCTTCTTTGACTTAGAATAATTTCCGTGTTTTTCGGCCAAATTGGCTACGCGACTCTCTGTAAGAGTGAATATAGATTAAAACGTAAGACAGATAGAGGAAATCCGAAATAACCATTCGATAGAACACAAGGTAATGAACATCTCAGCCAAGTTTGGTCCTGAAATATGCAGTTTGAAGAAAGTTATTAGCCTCGCTGTCAAGTAATGTAGTTTGTGGTCTTCTTTGACTTAGAATAATTTCCGTGTTTTTCGGCCAAATTGGCTACGCGACTCTCTGTAAGAGTGAATATAGATTAAAAAGTAAGACAGATAGAGGAAATCCGAAATAACCATTCGATAGAGAACAAGGTAATGAACATCTCAGCCAAGTTTGGTCCTGAAATATGCAGTTTGAAGAAAGTTATTAGCCTCGCTGTCAAGTAATGTAGTTTGTGGTCTTCTTTGACTTAGAATAATTTCCGTGTTTTTCGGCCAAATTGGCTACGCGACTCTCTGTAAGAGTGAATATAGATTAAAACGTAAGACAGATAGAGGAAATCCGAAATAACCATTCGATAGAACACAAGGTAATGAACATCTCAGCCAAGTTTGGTCCTGAAATATGCAGTTTGAAGAAAGTTATTAGCCTCGCTGTCAAGTAATGTAGTTTGTGGTCTTCTTTGACTTAGAATAATTTCCGTGTTTTTCGGCCAAATTGGCTACGCGACTCTCTGTAAGAGTGAATATAGATTAAAAAGTAAGACAGATAGAGGAAATCCGAAATAACCATTCGATAGAGAACAAGGTAATGAACATCTCAGCCAAGTTTGGTCCTGAAATATGCAGTTTGAAGAAAGTTATTAGCCTCGCTGTCAAGTAATGTAGTTTGTGGTCTTCTTTGACTTAGAATAATTTCCGTGTTTTTCGGCCAAATTGGCTACGCGACTCTCTGTAAGAGTGAATATAGATTAAAACGTAAGACAGATAGAGGAAATCCGAAATAACCATTCGATAGAACACAAGGTAATGAACATCTCAGCCAAGTTTGGTCCTGAAATATGCAGTTTGAAGAAAGTTATTAGCCTCGCTGTCAAGTAATGTAGTTTGTGGTCTTCTTTGACTTAGAATAATTTCCGTGTTTTTCGGCCAAATTGGCTACGCGACTCTCTGTAAGAGTGAATATAGATTAAAAAGTAAGACAGATAGAGGAAATCCGAAATAACCATTCGATAGAGAACAAGGTAATGAACATCTCAGCCAAGTTTGGTCCTGAAATATGCAGTTTGAAGAAAGTTATTAGCCTCGCTGTCAAGTAATGTAGTTTGTGGTCTTCTTTGACTTAGAATAATTTCCGTGTTTTTCGGCCAAATTGGCTACGCGACTCTCTGTAAGAGTGAATATAGATTAAAACGTAAGACAGATAGAGGAAATCCGAAATAACCATTCGATAGAACACAAGGTAATGAACATCTCAGCCAAGTTTGGTCCTGAAATATGCAGTTTGAAGAAAGTTATTAGCCTCGCTGTCAAGTAATGTAGTTTGTGGTCTTCTTTGACTTAGAATAATTTCCATGTCTTTCGGCCAAATTGGCTATGCGACTCTCTGTAAGAGTGAATATAGATTAAAACGTAAGACATATAGAGGAAATCCGAAATAACCATTCGATAGAGAACAAGGTAATGAACATCTCAGCCAAGTTTGGTCCTGAAATATGCAGTTTGAAGAAAGTTATTAGCCTCGCTGTCAAGTAATGTAGTTTGTGGTCTTCTTTGACTTAGAATAATTTCCATGTTTTTCGGCCAAATTGGCTATGCGACTCTCTGTAAGAGTGAATATAGATTAAAACGTAAGACAGATAGAGGAAATCAGAAATAACCATTCGATAGAGAACAAGGTAATGAACATCTCAGCCAAGTTTGGTCCTGAAATATGCAGTTTGAAGAAAGTTATTAGCCTCGCTGTCAAGTAATGTAGTTTGTGGTCTTCTTTGACTTAGAATAATTTCCGTGTTTTTCGGCCAAATTGGCTACGCGACTCTCTGTAAGAGTGAATATAGATTAAAACGTAAGACAGATAGAGGAAATCCGAAATAACCATTCGATAGAACACAAGGTAATGAACATCTCAGCCAAGTTTGGTCCTGAAATATGCAGTTTGAAGAAAGTTATTAGCCTCGCTGTCAAGTAATGTAGTTTGTGGTCTTCTTTGACTTAGAATAATTTCCGTTTTTTTCGGCCAAATTGGCTACGCGACTCTCTGTAAGAGTGAATATAGATTAAAAAGTAAGACAGATAGAATAAATCCGAAATAACCATTCGATAGAGAACAAGGTAATGAACATCTCAGCCAGGTTTGGTCCTGAAATATGCAGTTTGAAGAAAGTTATTAGCCTCGCTGTCAAGTAATGTAGTTTGTGGTCTTCTTTGACTTAGAATAATTTCCGTGTTTTTCGGCCAAATTGGCTACGCGACTCTCTGTAAGAGTGAATATAGATTAAAAAGTAAGACAGATAGAGGAAATCCGAAATAACCATTCGATAGAACACAAGGTAATGAACATCTCAGCCAAGTTTGGTCCTGAAATATGCAGTTTGAAGAAAGTTATTAGCCTCGCTGTCAAGTAATGTAGTTTGTGGTCTTCTTTGACTTAGAATAATTTCCGTGTTTTTCGGCCAAATTGGCTACGCGACTCTCTGTAAGAGTGAATATAGATTAAAACGTAAGACAGATAGATGAAATCCGAAATAACCATTCGATAGAACACAAGGTAATGAACATCTCAGCCAGGTTTGGTCCTGAAATATGCAGTTTGAAGAAAGTTATTAGCCTCGCTGTCAAGTAATGTAGTTTGTGGTCTTCTTTGACTTAGAATAATTTCCGTGTTTTTCGGCCAAATTGGCTACGCGACTCTCTGTAAGAGTGAATATAGATTAAAACATAAGACAGATAGAGGAAATCCGAAATAACCATTCGATAGAACACAAGGTAATGAACATCTCAGCCAAGTTTGGTCCTGAAATATGTAGTTTGAAGAAAGTTATTAGCCTCGCTGTCAAGTAATGTAGTTTGTGGTCTTATTTGACTTAGAATAATTTCCGTGTTTTTCGGCCAAATTGGCTACGCGACTCTCTGTAAGAGTGAATATAGATTAAAAAGTAAGACAGATAGAGGAAATCCGAAATAACCATTCGATAGAACACAAGGTAATGAACATCCCAGCCAAGTTTGGTCCTGAAATATGCAGTTTGAAGAAAGTTATTAGCCTCGCTGTCAAGTAATGTAGTTTGTGGTCTTCTTTGACTTAGAATAATTTCCGTGTTTTTCGGCCAAATTGGCTACGCGACTCTCTGTAAGAGTGAATATAGATTAAAACATAAGACAGATAGAGGAAATCCGAAATAACCATTCGATAGAACACAAGGTAATGAACATCTCAGCCAAGTTTGGTCCTGAAATATGCAGTTTGAAGAAAGTTATTAGCCTCGCTGTCAAGTAATGTAGTTTGTGGTCTTCTTTGACTTAGAATAATTTCCGTGTTTTTCGGCCAAATTGGCTACGCGACTCTCTGTAAGAGTGAATATAGATTAAAACGTAAGACAGATAGAGGAAATCCGAAATAACCATTCGATAGAACACAAGGTAATGAACATCTCAGCCAAGTTTGGTCCTGAAATATGCAGTTTGAAGAAAGTTATTAGCCTCGCTGTCAAGTAATGTAGTTTGTGGTCTTCTTTGACTTAGAATAATTTCCGTTTTTTTCGGCCAAATTGGCTACGCGACTCTCTGTAAGAGTGAATATAGATTAAAAAGTAAGACAGATAGAATAAATCCGAAATAACCATTCGATAGAGAACAAGGTAATGAACATCTCAGCCAGGTTTGGTCCTGAAATATGCAGTTTGAAGAAAGTTATTAGCCTCGCTGTCAAGTAATGTAGTTTGTGGTCTTCTTTGACTTAGAATAATTTCCGTGTTTTTCGGCCAAATTGGCTACGCGACTCTCTGTAAGAGTGAATATAGATTAAAAAGTAAGACAGATAGAGGAAATCCGAAATAACCATTCGATAGAACACAAGGTAATGAACATCTCAGCCAAGTTTGGTCCTGAAATATGCAGTTTGAAGAAAGTTATTAGCCTCGCTGTCAAGTAATGTAGTTTGTGGTCTTCTTTGACTTAGAATAATTTCCGTGTTTTTCGGCCAAATTGGCTACGCGACTCTCTGTAAGAGTGAATATAGATTAAAACGTAAGACAGATAGATGAAATCCGAAATAACCATTCGATAGAACACAAGGTAATGAACATCTCAGCCAGGTTTGGTCCTGAAATATGCAGTTTGAAGAAAGTTATTAGCCTCGCTGTCAAGTAATGTAGTTTGTGGTCTTCTTTGACTTAGAATAATTTCCGTGTTTTTCGGCCAAATTGGCTACGCGACTCTCTGTAAGAGTGAATATAGATTAAAACATAAGACAGATAGAGGAAATCCGAAATAACCATTCGATAGAACACAAGGTAATGAACATCTCAGCCAAGTTTGGTCCTGAAATATGTAGTTTGAAGAAAGTTATTAGCCTCGCTGTCAAGTAATGTAGTTTGTGGTCTTATTTGACTTAGAATAATTTCCGTGTTTTTCGGCCAAATTGGCTACGCGACTCTCTGTAAGAGTGAATATAGATTAAAAAGTAAGACAGATAGAGGAAATCCGAAATAACCATTCGATAGAACACAAGGTAATGAACATCTCAGCCAAGTTTGGTCCTGAAATATGCAGTTTGAAGAAAGTTATTAGCCTCGCTGTCAAGTAATGTAGTTTGTGGTCTTCTTTGACTTAGAATAATTTCCGTGTTTTTCGGCCAAATTGGCTACGCGACTCTCTGTAAGAGTGAATATAGATTAAAACGTAAGACAGATAGAGGAAATCCGAAATAACCATTCGATAGAACACAAGGTAATGAACATCTCAGCCAAGTTTGGTCCTGAAATATGCAGTTTGAAGAAAGTTATTAGCCTCGCTGTCAAGTAATGTAGTTTGTGGTCTTCTTTGACTTAGAATAATTTCCGATTTTTTCGGCCAAATTGGCTACGCGACTCTCTGTAAGAGTGAATATAGCTTAAAAAGTAAGACAGATAGAATAAATCCGAAATAACCATTCGATAGAGAACAAGGTAATGAACATCTCAGCCAAGTTTGGTCCTGAAATATGCAGTTTGAAGAAAGTTATTAGCCTCGCTGTCAAGTAATGTAGTTTGTGGTCTTCTTTGACTTAGAATAATTTCCGTGTTTTTCGGCCAAATTGGCTACGCGACTCTCTGTAAGAGTGAATATAGATTAAAACATAAGACAGATAGAGGAAATCCGAAATAACCATTCGATAGAACACAAGGTAATGAACATCTCAGCCAAGTTTGGTCCTGAAATATGTAGTTTGAAGAAAGTTATTAGCCTCGCTGTCAAGTAATGTAGTTTGTGGTCTTATTTGACTTAGAATAATTTCCGTGTTTTTCGGCCAAATTGGCTACGCGACTCTCTGTAAGAGTGAATATAGATTAAAAAGTAAGACAGATAGAGGAAATCCGAAATAACCATTCGATAGAACACAAGGTAATGAACATCTCAGCCAAGTTTGGTCCTGAAATATGCAGTTTGAAGAAAGTTATTAGCCTCGCTGTCAAGTAATGTAGTTTGTGGTCTTCTTTGACTTAGAATAATTTCCGTGTTTTTGGGCCAAATTGGCTACGCGACTCTCTGTAAGAGTGAATATAGATTAAAAAGTAAGACATATAGAGGAAATCCGAAATAACCATTCGATAGAACACAAGGTAATGAACATCCCAGCCAAGTTTGGTCCTGAAATATGCAGTTTGAAGAAAGTTATTAGCCTCGCTGTCAAGTAATGTAGTTTGTGGTCTTCTTTGACTTAGAATAATTTCCGTGTTTTTCGGCCAAATTGGCTACGCGACTCTCTGTAAGAGTGAATATAGATTAAAACATAAGACAGATAGAGGAAATCCGAAATAACCATTCGATAGAACACAAGGTAATGAACATCTCAGCCAAGTTTGGTCCTGAAATATGCAGTTTGAAGAAAGTTATTAGCCTCGCTGTCAAGTAATGTAGTTTGTGGTCTTCTTTGACTTAGAATAATTTCCGTGTTTTTCGGCCAAATTGGCTACGCGACTCTCTGTAAGAGTGAATATAGATTAAAACATAAGACAGATAGAGGAAATCCGAAATAACCATTCGATAGAGAACAAGGTAATGAACATCTCAGCCAAGTTTGGTCCTGAAATATGCAGTTTGAAGAAAGTTATTAGCCTCGCTGTCAAGTAATGTAGTTTGTGGTCTTCTTTGACTTAGAATAATTTCCATGTTTTTCGGCCAAATTGGCTATGCGACTCTCTGTAAGAGTGAATATAGATTAAAACGTAAGACAGATAGAGGAAATCCGAAATAACCATTCGATAGAGAACAAGGTAATGAACATCTCAGCCAAGTTTGGTCCTGAAATATGCATTTTGAAGAAAGTTATTAGCCTCGCTGTCAAGTAATGTAGTTTGTGGTCTTCTTTGACTTAGAATAATTTCCGTGTTTTTCGGCCAAATTGGCTACGCGACTCTCTGTAAGAGTGAATATAGATTAAAACGTAAGACAGATAGAGGAAATCCGAAATAACCATTCGATAGAACACAAGGTAATGAACATCTCAGCCAAGTTTGGTCCTGAAATATGCAGTTTGAAGAAAGTTATTAGCCTCGCTGTCAAGTAATGTAGTTTGTGGTCTTCTTTGACTTAGAATAATTTCCATGTTTTTCGGCCAAATTGGCTATGCGACTCTCTGTAAGAGTGAATATAGATTAAAACGTAAGACAGATAGAGGAAATCCGAAATAACCATTCGATAGAACACAAGGTAATGAACATCTCAGCCAAGTTTGGTCCTGAAATATGCAGTTTGAAGAAAGTTATTAGCCTCGCTGTCAAGTAATGTAGTTTGTGGTCTTCTTTGACTTAGAATAATTTCCGTGTTTTTCGGCCAAATTGGCTACGCGACTCTCTGTAAGAGTGAATATAGATTAAAAAGTAAGACAGATAGAAGAAATCCGAAACAACTATTCGATAGAGAACAAGGTAATGAACATCTCAGCCAAGTTTGGTCCTGAAATATGCAGTTTGAAGAAAGTTATTAGCCTCGCTGTCAAGTAATGTAGTTTGTGGTCTTCTTTGACTTAGAATAATTTCTGTGTTTTTCGGCCAAATTGGCTACGCGACTCTCTGTAAGAGTGAATATAGATTAAAACATAAGACAGATAGAGGAAATCCGAAATAACCATTCGATAGAACACAAGGTAATGAACATCTCAGCCAAGTTTGGTCCTGAAATATGCAGTTTGAAGAAAGTTATTAGCCTCGCTGTCAAGTAATGTAGTATGTGGTCTTCTTTGACTTAGAATAATTTCCGTGTTTTTCGGCCAAATTGGCTATGCGACTCTCTGTAAGAGTGAATATAGATTTAAACGTAAGACAGATAGAGGAAATCCGAAATAACCATTCGATAGAGAACAAGGTAATGAACATCTCAGCCAAGTTTGGTCCTGAAATATGCAGTTTGAAGAAAGTTATTAGCCTCGCTGTCAAGTAATGTAGTTTGTGGTCTTCTTTGACTTAGAATAATTTCCGTGTTTTTCGGCCAAATTGGCTACGCGACTCTCTGTAAGAGTGAATATAGATTAAAACGTAAGACAGATAGAGGAAATCCGAAATAACCATTCGATAGAACACAAGGTAATGAACATCTCAGCCAAGTTTGGTCCTGAAATATGCAGTTTGAAGAAAGTTATTAGCCTCGCTGTCAAGTAATGTAGTTTGTGGTCTTCTTTGACTTAGAATAATTTCCATGTTTTTCGGCCAAATTGGCTATGCGACTCTCTGTAAGAGTGAATATAGATTAAAACGTAAGACAGATAGAGGAAATCCGAAATAACCATTCGATAGAACACAAGGTAATGAACATCTCAGCCAAGTTTGGTCCTGAAATATGCAGTTTGAAGAAAGTTATTAGCCTCGCTGTCAAGTAATGTAGTTTGTGGTCTTCTTTGACTTAGAATAATTTCCGTGTTTTTCGGCCAAATTGGCTACGCGACTCTCTGTAAGAGTGAATATAGATTAAAAAGTAAGACAGATAGAAGAAATCCGAAACAACTATTCGATAGAGAACAAGGTAATGAACATCTCAGCCAAGTTTGGTCCTGAAATATGCAGTTTGAAGAAAGTTATTAGCCTCGCTGTCAAGTAATGTAGTTTGTGGTCTTCTTTGACTTAGAATAATTTCTGTGTTTTTCGGCCAAATTGGCTACGCGACTCTCTGTAAGAGTGAATATAGATTAAAACATAAGACAGATAGAGGAAATCCGAAATAACCATTCGATAGAACACAAGGTAATGAACATCTCAGCCAAGTTTGGTCCTGAAATATGCAGTTTGAAGAAAGTTATTAGCCTCGCTGTCAAGTAATGTAGTATGTGGTCTTCTTTGACTTAGAATAATTTCCGTGTTTTTCGGCCAAATTGGCTATGCGACTCTCTGTAAGAGTGAATATAGATTAAAACGTAAGACAGATAGAGGAAATCCGAAATAACCATTCGATAGAGAACAAGGTAATGAACATCTCAGCCAAGTTTGGTCCTGAAATATGCAGTTTGAAGAAAGTTATTAGCCTCGCTGTCAAGTAATGTAGTTTGTGGTCTTCTTTGACTTAGAATAATTTCCGTGTTTTTCGGCCAAATTGGCTACGCGACTCTCTGTAAGAGTGAATATAGATTAAAACGTAAGACAGATAGAGGAAATCCGAAATAACCATTCGATAGAACACAAGGTAATGAACATCTCAGCCAAGTTTGGTCCTGAAATATGCAGTTTGAAGAAAGTTATTAGCCTCGCTGTCAAGTAATGTAGTTTGTGGTCTTCTTTGACTTAGAATAATTTCCATGTTTTTCGGCCAAATTGGCTATGCGACTCTCTGTAAGAGTGAATATAGATTAAAACGTAAGACAGATAGAGGAAATCCGAAATAACCATTCGATAGAGAACAAGGTAATGAACATCTCAGCCAAGTTTGGTCCTGAAATATGCAGTTTGAAGAAAGTTATTAGCCTCGCTGTCAAGTAATGTAGTTTGTGGTCTTCTTTGACTTAGAATAATTTCCGTGTTTTTCGGCCAAATTGGCTACGCGACTCTCTGTAAGAGTGAATATAGATTAAAACGTAAGACAGATAGAGGAAATCCGAAATAACCATTCGATAGAACACAAGGTAATGAACATCTCAGCCAAGTTTGGTCCTGAAATATGCAGTTTGAAGAAAGTTATTAGCCTCGCTGTCAAGTAATGTAGTTTGTGGTCTTCTTTGACTTAGAATAATTTCCATGTTTTTCGGCCAAATTGGCTATACGACTCTCTGTAAGAGTGAATATAGATTAAAACGTAAGACAGATAGAGGAAATCCGAAATAACCATTCGATAGAGAACAAGGTAATGAACATCTCAGCCAAGTTTGGTCCTGAAATATGCAGTTTGAAGAAAGTTATTAGCCTCGCTGTCAAGTAATGTAGTTTGTGGTCTTCTTTGACTTAGAATAATTTCCGTGTTTTTCGGCCAAATTGGCTACGCGACTCTCTGTAAGAGTGAATATAGATTAAAAAGTAAGACAGATAGAAGAAATCCGAAACAACTATTCGATAGAGAACAAGGTAATGAACATCTCAGCCAAGTTTGGTCCTGAAATATGCAGTTTGAAGAAAGTTATTAGCCTCGCTGTCAAGTAATGTAGTATGTGGTCTTCTTTGACTTAGAATAATTTCTGTGTTTTTCGGCCAAATTGGCTACGCGACTCTCTGTAAGAGTGAATATAGATGAAAACATAAGACAGATAGAGGAAATCCGAAATAACCATTCGATAGAACACAAGGTAATGAACATCTCAGCCAAGTTTGGTCCTGAAATATGCAGTTTGAAGAAAGTTATTAGCCTCGCTGTCAAGTAATGTAGTTTGTGGTCTTCTTTGACTTAGAATAATTTCTGTGTTTTTCGGCCAAATTGGCTACGCGACTCTCTGTAAGAGTGAATATAGATTAAAACATAAGACAGATAGAGGAAATCCGAAAAAACCATTCGATAGAACACAAGGTAATGAACATCTCAGCCAAGTTTGGTCCTGAAATATGCAGTTTGAAGAAAGTTATTAGCCTCGCTGTCAAGTAATGTAGTAAGAGGTCTACTGTGACTTAGAATAATTTCCGTGTTTTTCGGCCAAATTGGCTACGCGACTCTCTGTAAGAGTGAATATAGATTAAAACGTAAGACAGATAGAGGAAATCCGAAATAACCATTCGATAGAGAACAAGGTAATGAACATCTCAGCCAAGTTTGGTCCTGAAATATGCAGTTTGAAGAAAGTTATTAGCCTCGCTGTCAAGTAATGTAGTTTGTGGTCTTCTTTGACTTAGAATAATTTCCGTGTTTTTCGGCCAAATTGGCTACGCGACTCTCTGTAAGAGTGAATATAGATTAAAAAGTAAGACAGATAGAGGAAATCCGAAATAACCATTCGATAGAACACAAGGTAATGAACATCTCAGCCAAGTTTGGTCCTGAAATATGCAGTTTGAAGAAAGTTATTAGCCTCGCTGTCAAGTAATGTAGTTTGTGGTTTTCTTTGACTTAAAATAATTTCCGTGTTTTTCGGCCAAATTGGCTACGCGACTCTCTGTAAGAGTGAATATAGATTAAAAAGTAAGACAGATAGAGGAAATCCGAAATAACCATTCGATAGAGAACAAGGTAATGAACATCTCAGCCAAGTTTGGTACTGAAATATGCAGTTTGAAGAAAGTTATTAGCCTCGCTGTCAAGTAATGTAGTTTGTGGTCTTCTTTGACTTAGAATAATTTCCATGTTTTTCGGCCAAATTGGCTATGCGACTCTCTGTAAGAGTGAATATAGATTAAAACGTAAGACAGATAGAGGAAATCCGAAATAACCATTCGATAGAGAACAAGGTAATGAACATCTCAGCCAAGTTTGGTCCTGAAATATGCAGTTTGAAGAAAGTTATTAGCCTCGCTGTCAAGTAATGTAGTTTGTGGTCTTCTTTGACTTAGAATAATTTCCGTGTTTTTCGGCCAAATTGGCTACGCGACTCTCTGTAAGAGTGAATATATATTAAAACGTAAGACAGATAGAGGAAATCCGAAATAACCATTCGATAGAACACAAGGTAATGAACATCTCAGCCAAGTTTGGTCCTGAAATATGCAGTTTGAAGAAAGTTATTAGCCTCGCTGTCAAGTAATGTAGTTTGTGGTCTTCTTTGACTTAGAATAATTTCCATGTTTTTCGGCCAAATTGGCTATGCGACTCTCTGTAAGAGTGAATATAGATTAAAACGTAAGACAGATAGAGGAAATCCGAAATAACCATTCGATAGAGAACAAGGTAATGAACATCTCAGCCAAGTTTGGTCCTGAAATATGCAGTTTGAAGAAAGTTATTAGCCTCGCTGTCAAGTAATGTAGTTTGTGGTCTTCTTTGACTTAGAATAATTTCCGTGTTTTTCGGCCAAATTGGCTACGCGACTCTCTGTAAGAGTGAATATAGATTAAAACGTAAGACAGATAGAGGAAATCCGAAATAACCATTCGATAGAACACAAGGTAATGAACATCTCAGCCAAGTTTGGTCCTGAAATATGCAGTTTGAAGAAAGTTATTAGCCTCGCTGTCAAGTAATGTAGTTTGTGGTCTTCTTTGACTTAGAATAATTTCCATGTTTTTCGGCCAAATTGGCTATGCGACTCTCTGTAAGAGTGAATATAGATTAAAACGTAAGACATATAGAGGAAATCCGAAATAACCATTCGATAGAACACAAGGTAATGAACATCTCAGCCAAGTTTGGTCCTGAAATATGCAGTTTGAAGAAAGTTATTAGCCTCGCTGTCAAGTAATGTAGTTTGTGGTCTTCTTTGACTTAGAATAATTTCCATGTTTTTCGGCCAAATTGGCTACGCGACTCTCTGTAAGAGTGAATATAGATTAAAAAGTAAGACATATAGAGGAAATCCGAAATAACCATTCGATAGAACACAAGGTAATGAACATCTCAGCCAAGTTTGGTCCTGAAATATGCAGTTTGAAGAAAGTTATTAGCCTCGCTGTCAAGTAATGTAGTTTGTGGTCTTCTTTGACTTAGAATAATTTCCATGTTTTTCGGCCAAATTGGCTGTGCGACTCTCTGTAAGAGTGAATATAGATTAAAACGTAAGACAGATAGAGGAAATCCGAAATAACCATTCGATAGAGAACAAGGTAATGAACATCTCAGCCAAGTTTGGTCCTGAAATATGCAGTTTGAAGAAAGTTATTAGCCTCGCTGTCAAGTAATGTAGTTTGTGGTCTTCTTTGACTTAGAATAATTTCCGTGTTTTTCGGCCAAATTGGCTTCGCGACTCTCTGTAAGAGTGAATATAGATTAAAACGTAAGACAGATAGAGGAAATCCGAAATAACCATTCGATAGAACACAAGGTAATGAACATCTCAGCCAAGTTTGGTCCTGAAATATGCAGTTTGAAGAAAGTTATTAGCCTCGCTGTCAAGTAATGTAGTTTGTGGTCTTCTTTGACTTAGAATAATTTCCATGTTTTTCGGCCAAATTGGCTATGCGACTCTCTGTAAGAGTGAATATAGATTAAAACGTAAGACAGATAGAGGAAATCCGAAATAACCATTCGATAGAGAACAAGGTAATGAACATCTCAGCCAAGTTTGGTCCTGAAATATGCAGTTTGAAGAAAGTTATTAGCCTCGCTGTCAAGTAATGTAGTTTGTGGTCTTCTTTGACTTAGAATAATTTCCGTGTTTTTCGGCCAAATTGGCTACGCGACTCTCTGTAAGAGTGAATATAGATTAAAACGTAAGACAGATAGAGGAAATCCGAAATAACCATTCGATAGAACACAAGGTAATGAACATCTCAGCCAAGTTTGGTCCTGAAATATGCAGTTTGAAGAAAGTTATTAGCCTCGCTGTCAAGTAATGTAGTTTGTGGTCTTCTTTGACTTAGAATAATTTCCGTGTTTTTCGGCCAAATTGGCTACGCGACTCTCTGTAAGAGTGAATATAGATTAAAAAGTAAGACAGATAGAAGAAATCCGAAACAACTATTCGATAGAGAACAAGGTAATGAACATCTCAGCCAAGTTTGGTCCTGAAATATGCAGTTTGAAGAAAGTTATTAGCCTCGCTGTCAAGTAATGTAGTTTGTGGTCTTCTTTGACTTAGAATAATTTCCGTGTTTTTCGGCCAAATTGGCTACGCGACTCTCTGTAAGAGTGAATATAGATTAAAACGTAAGACAGATAGAGGAAATCCGAAATAACCATTCGATAGAACACAAGGTAATGAACATCTCAGCCAAGTTTGGTCCTGAAATATGCAGTTTGAAGAAAGTTATTAGCCTCGCTGTCAAGTAATGTAGTTTGTGGTCTTCTTTGACTTAGAATAATTTCCGTGTTTTTCGGCCAAATTGGCTACGCGACTCTCTGTAAGAGTGAATATAGATTAAAAAGTAAGACAGATAGAAGAAATCCGAAACAACTATTCGATAGAGAACAAGGTAATGAACATCTCAGCCAAGTTTGGTCCTGAAATATGCAGTTTGAAGAAAGTTATTAGCCTCGCTGTCAAGTAATGTAGTTTGTGGTCTTCTTTGACTTAGAATAATTTCCATGTTTTTCGGCCAAATTGGCTACGCGACTCTCTGTAAGAGTGAATATAGATTAAAAAGTAAGACATATAGAGGAAATCCGAAATAACCATTCGATAGAACACAAGGTAATGAACATCTCAGCCAAGTTTGGTCCTGAAATATGCAGTTTGAAGAAAGTTATTAGCCTCGCTGTCAAGTAATGTAGTTTGTGGTCTTCTTTGACTTAGAATAATTTCCATGTTTTTCGGCCAAATTGGCTATGCGACTCTCTGTAAGAGTGAATATAGATTAAAACGTAAGACAGATAGAGGAAATCCGAAATAACCATTCGATAGAGAACAAGGTAATGAACATCTCAGCCAAGTTTGGTCCTGAAATATGCAGTTTGAAGAAAGTTATTAGCCTCGCTGTCAAGTAATGTAGTTTGTGGTCTTCTTTGACTTAGAATAATTTCCGTGTTTTTCGGCCAAATTGGCTACGCGACTCTCTGTAAGAGTGAATATAGATTAAAACGTAAGACAGATAGAGGAAATCCGAAATAACCATTCGATAGAACACAAGGTAATGAACATCTCAGCCAAGTTTGGTCCTGAAATATGCAGTTTGAAGAAAGTTATTAGCCTCGCTGTCAAGTAATGTAGTTTGTGGTCTTCTTTGACTTAGAATAATTTCCGTGTTTTTCGGCCAAATTGGCTACGCGACTCTCTGTAAGAGTGAATATAGATTAAAAAGTAAGACAGATAGAGGAAATCCGAAATAACCATTCGATAGAACACAAGGTAATGAACATCTCAGCCAAGTTTGGTCCTGAAATATGCAGTTTGAAGAAAGTTATTAGCCTCGCTGTCAAGTAATGTAGTTTGTGGTCTTCTTTGACTTAGAATAATTTCCATGTTTTTCGGCCAAATTGGCTATGCGACTCTCTGTAAGAGTGAATATAGATTAAAACGTAAGACAGATAGAGGAAATCCGAAATAACCATTCGATAGAGAACAAGGTAATGAACATCTCAGCCAAGTTTGGTCCTGAAATATGCAGTTTGAAGAAAGTTATTAGCCTCGCTGTCAAGTAATGTAGTTTGTGGTCTTCTTTGACTTAGAATAATTTCCGTGTTTTTCGGCCAAATTGGCTACGCGACTCTCTGTAAGAGTGAATATAGATTAAAACGTAAGACAGATAGAGGAAATCCGAAATAACCATTCGATAGAACACAAGGTAATGAACATCTCAGCCAAGTTTGGTCCTGAAATATGCAGTTTGAAGAAAGTTATTAGCCTCGCTGTCAAGTAATGTAGTTTGTGGTCTTCTTTGACTTAGAATAATTTCCATGTTTTTCGGCCAAATTGGCTATGCGACTCTCTGTAAGAGTGAATATAGATTAAAACGTAAGACAGATAGAGGAAATCCGAAATAACCATTCGATAGAGAACAAGGTAATGAACATCTCAGCCAAGTTTGGTCCTGAAATATGCAGTTTGAAGAAAGTTATTAGCCTCGCTGTCAAGTAATGTAGTTTGTGGTCTTCTTTGACTTAGAATAATTTCCGTGTTTTTCGGCCAAATTGGCTACGCGACTCTCTGTAAGAGTGAATATAGATTAAAACGTAAGACAGATAGAGGAAATCCGAAATAACCATTCGATAGAACACAAGGTAATGAACATCTCAGCCAAGTTTGGTCCTGAAATATGCAGTTTGAAGAAAGTTATTAGCCTCGCTGTCAAGTAAAGTAGTTTGTGGTCTTCTTTGACTTAGAATAATTTTCATGTTTTTCGGCCAAATTGGCTATGCGACTCTCTGTAAGAGTGAATATAGATTAAAACGTAAGACAGATAGAGGAAATCCGAAATAACCATTCGATAGAGAACAAGGTAATGAACATCTCAGCCAAGTTTGGTCCTGAAATATGCAGTTTGAAGAAAGTTATTAGCCTCGCTGTCAAGTAATGTAGTATGTGGTCTTCTTTGACTTAGAATAATTTCTGTGTTTTTCGGCCAAATTGGCTACGCGACTCTCTGTAAGAGTGAATATAGATGAAAACATAAGACAGATAGAGGAAATCCGAAATAACCATTCGATAGAACACAAGGTAATGAACATCTCAGCCAAGTTTGGTCCTGAAATATGCAGTTTGAAGAAAGTTATTAGCCTCGCTGTCAAGTAATGTAGTTTGTGGTCTTCTTTGACTTAGAATAATTTCCATGTTTTTCGGCCAAATTGGCTATGCGACTCTCTGTAAGAGTGAATATAGATTAAAACGTAAGACAGATAGAGGAAATCCGAAATAACCATTCGATAGAGAACAAGGTAATGAACATCTCAGCCAAGTTTGGTCCTGAAATATGCAGTTTGAAGAAAGTTATTAGCCTCGCTGTCAAGTAATGTAGTATGTGGTCTTCTTTGACTTAGAATAATTTCCGTGTTTTTCGGCCAAATTGGCTACGCGACTCTCTGTAAGAGTGAATATAGATTAAAACGTAAGACAGATAGAGGAAATCCGAAATAACCATTCGATAGAGAACAAGGTAATGAACATCTCAGCCAAGTTTGGTCCTGAAATATGCAGTTTGAAGAAAGTTATTAGCCTCGCTGTCAAGTAATGTAGTTTGTGGTCTTCTTTGACTTAGAATAATTTCCGTGTTTTTCGGCCAAATTGGCTACGCGACTCTCTGTAAGAGTGAATATAGATTAAAAAGTAAGACAGATAGAGGAAATCCGAAATAACCATTCGATAGAACACAAGGTAATGAACATCTCAGCCAAGTTTGGTCCTGAAATATGCAGTTTGAAGAAAGTTATTAGCCTCGCTGTCAAGTAATGTAGTTTGTGGTCTTCTTTGACTTAGAATAATTTCCATGTTTTTCGGCCAAATTGGCTATGCGACTCTCTGTAAGAGTGAATATAGATTAAAACGTAAGACAGATAGAGGAAATCCGAAATAACCATTCGATAGAGAACAAGGTAATGAACATCTCAGCCAAGTTTGGTCCTGAAATATGCAGTTTGAAGAAAGTTATTAGCCTCGCTGTCAAGTAATGTAGTTTGTGGTCTTCTTTGACTTAGAATAATTTCCGTGTTTTTCGGCCAAATTGGCTACGCGACTCTCTGTAAGAGTGAATATAGATTAAAACGTAAGACAGATAGAGGAAATCCGAAATAACCATTCGATAGAACACAAGGTAATGAACATCTCAGCCAAGTTTGGTCCTGAAATATGCAGTTTGAAGAAAGTTATTAGCCTCGCTGTCAAGTAATGTAGTTTGTGGTCTTCTTTGACTTAGAATAATTTCCGTGTTTTTCGGCCAAATTGGCTACGCGACTCTCTGTAAGAGTGAATATAGATTAAAAAGTAAGACAGATAGAGGAAATCCGAAATAACCATTCGATAGAACACAAGGTAATGAACATCTCAGCCAAGTTTGGTCCTGAAATATGCAGTTTGAAGAAAGTTATTAGCCTCGCTGTCAAGTAATGTAGTTTGTGGTCTTCTTTGACTTAGAATAATTTCCATGTTTTTCGGCCAAATTGGCTATGCGACTCTCTGTAAGAGTGAATATAGATTAAAACGTAAGACAGATAGAGGAAATCCGAAATAACCATTCGATAGAGAACAAGGTAATGAACATCTCAGCCAAGTTTGGTCCTGAAATATGCAGTTTGAAGAAAGTTATTAGCCTCGCTGTCAAGTAATGTAGTTTGTGGTCTTCTTTGACTTAGAATAATTTCCGTGTTTTTCGGCCAAATTGGCTACGCGACTCTCTGTAAGAGTGAATATAGATTAAAACGTAAGACAGATAGAGGAAATCCGAAATAACCATTCGATAGAACACAAGGTAATGAACATCTCAGCCAAGTTTGGTCCTGAAATATGCAGTTTGAAGAAAGTTATTAGCCTCGCTGTCAAGTAATGTAGTTTGTGGTCTTCTTTGACTTAGAATAATTTCCATGTTTTTCGGCCAAATTGGCTATGCGACTCTCTGTAAGAGTGAATATAGATTAAAACGTAAGACAGATAGAGGAAATCCGAAATAACCATTCGATAGAGAACAAGGTAATGAACATCTCAGCCAAGTTTGGTCCTGAAATATGCAGTTTGAAGAAAGTTATTAGCCTCGCTGTCAAGTAATGTAGTTTGTGGTCTTCTTTGACTTAGAATAATTTCCGTGTTTTTCGGCCAAATTGGCTACGCGACTCTCTGTAAGAGTGAATATAGATTAAAACGTAAGACAGATAGAGGAAATCCGAAATAACCATTCGATAGAACACAAGGTAATGAACATCTCAGCCAAGTTTGGTCCTGAAATATGCAGTTTGAAGAAAGTTATTAGCCTCGCTGTCAAGTAATGTAGTTTGTGGTCTTCTTTGACTTAGAATAATTTCCGTGTTTTTCGGCCAAATTGGCTACGCGACTCTCTGTAAGAGTGAATATAGATTAAAAAGTAAGACAGATAGAAGAAATCCGAAACAACTATTCGATAGAGAACAAGGTAATGAACATCTCAGCCAAGTTTGGTCCTGAAATATGCAGTTTGAAGAAAGTTATTAGCCTCGCTGTCAAGTAATGTAGTTTGTGGTCTTCTTTGACTTAGAATAATTTCCGTGTTTTTCGGCCAAATTGGCTACGCGACTCTCTGTAAGAGTGAATATAGATTAAAACGTAAGACAGATAGAGGAAATCCGAAATAACCATTCGATAGAACACAAGGTAATGAACATCTCAGCCAAGTTTGGTCCTGAAATATGCAGTTTGAAGAAAGTTATTAGCCTCGCTGTCAAGTAATGTAGTTTGTGGTCTTCTTTGACTTAGAATAATTTCCGTGTTTTTCGGCCAAATTGGCTACGCGACTCTCTGTAAGAGTGAATATAGATTAAAAAGTAAGACAGATAGAAGAAATCCGAAACAACTATTCGATAGAGAACAAGGTAATGAACATCTCAGCCAAGTTTGGTCCTGAAATATGCAGTTTGAAGAAAGTTATTAGCCTCGCTGTCAAGTAATGTAGTTTGTGGTCTTCTTTGACTTAGAATAATTTCCATGTTTTTCGGCCAAATTGGCTACGCGACTCTCTGTAAGAGTGAATATAGATTAAAAAGTAAGACATATAGAGGAAATCCGAAATAACCATTCGATAGAACACAAGGTAATGAACATCTCAGCCAAGTTTGGTCCTGAAATATGCAGTTTGAAGAAAGTTATTAGCCTCGCTGTCAAGTAATGTAGTTTGTGGTCTTCTTTGACTTAGAATAATTTCCATGTTTTTCGGCCAAATTGGCTATGCGACTCTCTGTAAGAGTGAATATAGATTAAAACGTAAGACAGATAGAGGAAATCCGAAATAACCATTCGATAGAGAACAAGGTAATGAACATCTCAGCCAAGTTTGGTCCTGAAATATGCAGTTTGAAGAAAGTTATTAGCCTCGCTGTCAAGTAATGTAGTTTGTGGTCTTCTTTGACTTAGAATAATTTCCGTGTTTTTCGGCCAAATTGGCTACGCGACTCTCTGTAAGAGTGAATATAGATTAAAACGTAAGACAGATAGAGGAAATCCGAAATAACCATTCGATAGAACACAAGGTAATGAACATCTCAGCCAAGTTTGGTCCTGAAATATGCAGTTTGAAGAAAGTTATTAGCCTCGCTGTCAAGTAATGTAGTTTGTGGTCTTCTTTGACTTAGAATAATTTCCGTGTTTTTCGGCCAAATTGGCTACGCGACTCTCTGTAAGAGTGAATATAGATTAAAAAGTAAGACAGATAGAGGAAATCCGAAATAACCATTCGATAGAACACAAGGTAATGAACATCTCAGCCAAGTTTGGTCCTGAAATATGCAGTTTGAAGAAAGTTATTAGCCTCGCTGTCAAGTAATGTAGTTTGTGGTCTTCTTTGACTTAGAATAATTTCCATGTTTTTCGGCCAAATTGGCTATGCGACTCTCTGTAAGAGTGAATATAGATTAAAACGTAAGACAGATAGAGGAAATCCGAAATAACCATTCGATAGAGAACAAGGTAATGAACATCTCAGCCAAGTTTGGTCCTGAAATATGCAGTTTGAAGAAAGTTATTAGCCTCGCTGTCAAGTAATGTAGTTTGTGGTCTTCTTTGACTTAGAATAATTTCCGTGTTTTTCGGCCAAATTGGCTACGCGACTCTCTGTAAGAGTGAATATAGATTAAAACGTAAGACAGATAGAGGAAATCCGAAATAACCATTCGATAGAACACAAGGTAATGAACATCTCAGCCAAGTTTGGTCCTGAAATATGCAGTTTGAAGAAAGTTATTAGCCTCGCTGTCAAGTAAAGTAGTTTGTGGTCTTCTTTGACTTAGAATAATTTTCATGTTTTTCGGCCAAATTGGCTATGCGACTCTCTGTAAGAGTGAATATAGATTAAAACGTAAGACATATAGAGGAAATCAGAAATAACCATTCGATAGAGAACAAGGTAATGAACATCTCAGCCAAGTTTGGTCCTGAAATATGCAGTTTGAAGAAAGTTATTAGCCTCGCTGTCAAGTAATGTAGTTTGTGGTCTTCTTTGACTTAGAATAATTTCCATGTTTTTCGGCCAAATTGGATATGCGACTCTCTGTAAGAGTGAATATAGATTAAAACGTAAGACAGATAGAGGAAATCCGAAATAACCATTCGATAGAGAACAAGGTAATGAACATCTCAGCCAAGTTTGGTCCTGAAATATGCAGTTTGAAGAAAGTTATTAGCCTCGCTGTCAAGTAATGTAGTTTGTGGTCTTCTTTGACTTAGAATAATTTCCATGTTTTTCGGCCAAATTGGCTATGCGACTCTCTGTAAGAGTGAATATAGATTAAAACGTAAGACAGATAGAGGAAATCCGAAATAACCATTCGATAGAGAACAAGGTAATGAACATCTCAGCCAAGTTTGGTCCTGAAATATGCAGTTTGAAGAAAGTTATTAGCCTCGCTGTCAAGTAATGTAGTTTGTGGTCTTCTTTGACTTAGAATAATTTCCGTGTTTTTCGGCCAAATTGGCTACGCGACTCTCTGTAAGAGTGAATATAGATTAAAAAGTAAGACAGATAGAAGAAATCCGAAACAACTATTCGATAGAGAACAAGGTAATGAACATCTCAGCCAAGTTTGGTCCTGAAATATGCAGTTTGAAGAAAGTTATTAGCCTCGCTGTCAAGTAATGTAGTATGTGGTCTTCTTTGACTTAGAATAATTTCTGTGTTTTTCGGCCAAATTGGCTACGCGACTCTCTGTAAGAGTGAATATAGATGAAAACATAAGACAGATAGAGGAAATCCGAAATAACCATTCGATAGAACACAAGGTAATGAACATCTCAGCCAAGTTTGGTCCTGAAATATGCAGTTTGAAGAAAGTTATTAGCCTCGCTGTCAAGTAATGTAGTTTGTGGTCTTCTTTGACTTAGAATAATTTCTGTGTTTTTCGGCCAAATTGGCTACGCGACTCTCTGTAAGAGTGAATATAGATTAAAACATAAGACAGATAGAGGAAATCCGAAATAACCATTCGATAGAACACAAGGTAATGAACATCTCAGCCAAGTTTGGTCCTGAAATATGCAGTTTGAAGAAAGTTATTAGCCTCGCTGTCAAGTAATGTAGTATGTGGTCTTCTTTGACTTAGAATAATTTCCGTGTTTTTCGGCCAAATTGGCTACGCGACTCTCTGTAAGAGTGAATATAGATTAAAACGTAAGACAGATAGAGGAAATCCGAAATAACCATTCGATAGAGAACAAGGTAATGAACATCTCAGCCAAGTTTGGTCCTGAAATATGCAGTTTGAAGAAAGTTATTAGCCTCGCTGTCAAGTAATGTAGTTTGTGGTCTTCTTTGACTTAGAATAATTTCCGTGTTTTTCGGCCAAATTGGCTACGCGACTCTCTGTAAGAGTGAATATAGATTAAAAAGTAAGACAGATAGAGGAAATCCGAAATAACCATTCGATAGAACACAAGGTAATGAACATCTCAGCCAAGTTTGGTCCTGAAATATGCAGTTTGAAGAAAGTTATTAGCCTCGCTGTCAAGTAATGTAGTTTGTGGTTTTCTTTGACTTAGAATAATTTCCGTGTTTTTCGGCCAAATTGGCTACGCGACTCTCTGTAAGAGTGAATATAGATTAAAACGTAAGACAGATAGAGGAAATCCGAAATAACCATTCGATAGAGAACAAGGTAATGAACATCTCAGCCAAGTTTGGTACTGAAATATGCAGTTTGAAGAAAGTTATTAGCCTCGCTGTCAAGTAATGTAGTTTGTGGTCTTCTTTGACTTAGAATAATTTCCATGTTTTTCGGCCAAATTGGCTATGCGACTCTCTGTAAGAGTGAATATAGATTAAAACGTAAGACAGATAGAGGAAATCCGAAATAACCATTCGATAGAGAACAAGGTAATGAACATCTCAGCCAAGTTTGGTCCTGAAATATGCAGTTTGAAGAAAGTTATTAGCCTCGCTGTCAAGTAATGTAGTTTGTGGTCTTCTTTGACTTAGAATAATTTCCGTGTTTTTCGGCCAAATTGGCTACGCGACTCTCTGTAAGAGTGAATATATATTAAAACGTAAGACAGATAGAGGAAATCCGAAATAACCATTCGATAGAACACAAGGTAATGAACATCTCAGCCAAGTTTGGTCCTGAAATATGCAGTTTGAAGAAAGTTATTAGCCTCGCTGTCAAGTAATGTAGTTTGTGGTCTTCTTTGACTTAGAATAATTTCCATGTTTTTCGGCCAAATTGGCTATGCGACTCTCTGTAAGAGTGAATATAGATTAAAACGTAAGACAGATAGAGGAAATCCGAAATAAC
This sequence comes from Gibbula magus, assembly GCA_936450465.1. Taxonomy (NCBI): domain Eukaryota; kingdom Metazoa; phylum Mollusca; class Gastropoda; order Trochida; family Trochidae; genus Gibbula; species Gibbula magus. The sequence continues at coordinate 57,548,882 of OW388295.1, forward strand.
CATTCGATAGAGAACAAGGTAATGAACATCTCAGCCAAGTTTGGTCCTGAAATATGCAGTTTGAAGAAAGTTATTAGCCTCGCTGTCAAGTAATGTAGTTTGTGGTCTTCTTTGACTTAGAATAATTTCCGTGTTTTTCGGCCAAATTGGCTACGCGACTCTCTGTAAGAGTGAATATAGATTAAAACGTAAGACAGATAGAGGAAATCCGAAATAACCATTCGATAGAACACAAGGTAATGAACATCTCAGCCAAGTTTGGTCCTGAAATATGCAGTTTGAAGAAAGTTATTAGCCTCGCTGTCAAGTAATGTAGTTTGTGGTCTTCTTTGACTTAGAATAATTTCCATGTTTTTCGGCCAAATTGGCTATGCGACTCTCTGTAAGAGTGAATATAGATTAAAACGTAAGACATATAGAGGAAATCCGAAATAACCATTCGATAGAACACAAGGTAATGAACATCTCAGCCAAGTTTGGTCCTGAAATATGCAGTTTGAAGAAAGTTATTAGCCTCGCTGTCAAGTAATGTAGTTTGTGGTCTTCTTTGACTTAGAATAATTTCCATGTTTTTCGGCCAAATTGGCTACGCGACTCTCTGTAAGAGTGAATATAGATTAAAAAGTAAGACATATAGAGGAAATCCGAAATAACCATTCGATAGAACACAAGGTAATGAACATCTCAGCCAAGTTTGGTCCTGAAATATGCAGTTTGAAGAAAGTTATTAGCCTCGCTGTCAAGTAATGTAGTTTGTGGTCTTCTTTGACTTAGAATAATTTCCATGTTTTTCGGCCAAATTGGCTGTGCGACTCTCTGTAAGAGTGAATATAGATTAAAACGTAAGACAGATAGAGGAAATCCGAAATAACCATTCGATAGAGAACAAGGTAATGAACATCTCAGCCAAGTTTGGTCCTGAAATATGCAGTTTGAAGAAAGTTATTAGCCTCGCTGTCAAGTAATGTAGTTTGTGGTCTTCTTTGACTTAGAATAATTTCCGTGTTTTTCGGCCAAATTGGCTACGCGACTCTCTGTAAGAGTGAATATAGATTAAAACGTAAGACAGATAGAGGAAATCCGAAATAACCATTCGATAGAACACAAGGTAATGAACATCTCAGCCAAGTTTGGTCCTGAAATATGCAGTTTGAAGAAAGTTATTAGCCTCGCTGTCAAGTAATGTAGTTTGTGGTCTTCTTTGACTTAGAATAATTTCCATGTTTTTCGGCCAAATTGGCTATGCGACTCTCTGTAAGAGTGAATATAGATTAAAACGTAAGACAGATAGAGGAAATCCGAAATAACCATTCGATAGAGAACAAGGTAATGAACATCTCAGCCAAGTTTGGTCCTGAAATATGCAGTTTGAAGAAAGTTATTAGCCTCGCTGTCAAGTAATGTAGTTTGTGGTCTTCTTTGACTTAGAATAATTTCCGTGTTTTTCGGCCAAATTGGCTACGCGACTCTCTGTAAGAGTGAATATAGATTAAAACGTAAGACAGATAGAGGAAATCCGAAATAACCATTCGATAGAACACAAGGTAATGAACATCTCAGCCAAGTTTGGTCCTGAAATATGCAGTTTGAAGAAAGTTATTAGCCTCGCTGTCAAGTAATGTAGTTTGTGGTCTTCTTTGACTTAGAATAATTTCCGTGTTTTTCGGCCAAATTGGCTACGCGACTCTCTGTAAGAGTGAATATAGATTAAAAAGTAAGACAGATAGAAGAAATCCGAAACAACTATTCGATAGAGAACAAGGTAATGAACATCTCAGCCAAGTTTGGTCCTGAAATATGCAGTTTGAAGAAAGTTATTAGCCTCGCTGTCAAGTAATGTAGTTTGTGGTCTTCTTTGACTTAGAATAATTTCCGTGTTTTTCGGCCAAATTGGCTACGCGACTCTCTGTAAGAGTGAATATAGATTAAAACGTAAGACAGATAGAGGAAATCCGAAATAACCATTCGATAGAACACAAGGTAATGAACATCTCAGCCAAGTTTGGTCCTGAAATATGCAGTTTGAAGAAAGTTATTAGCCTCGCTGTCAAGTAATGTAGTTTGTGGTCTTCTTTGACTTAGAATAATTTCCGTGTTTTTCGGCCAAATTGGCTACGCGACTCTCTGTAAGAGTGAATATATATTAAAAAGTAAGACAGATAGAAGAAATCCGAAACAACTATTCGATAGAGAACAAGGTAATGAACATCTCAGCCAAGTTTGGTCCTGAAATATGCAGTTTGAAGAAAGTTATTAGCCTCGCTGTCAAGTAATGTAGTTTGTGGTCTTCTTTGACTTAGAATAATTTCTGTGTTTTTCGGCCAAATTGGCTACGCGACTCTCTGTAAGAGTGAATATAGATTAAAACATAAGACAGATAGAGGAAATCCGAAATAACCATTCGATAGAACACAAGGTAATGAACATCTCAGCCAAGTTTGGTCCTGAAATATGCAGTTTGAAGAAAGTTATTAGCCTCGCTGTCAAGTAATGTAGTATGTGGTCTTCTTTGACTTAGAATAATTTCCGTGTTTTTCGGCCAAATTGGCTATGCGACTCTCTGTAAGAGTGAATATAGATTAAAACGTAAGACAGATAGAGGAAATCCGAAATAACCATTCGATAGAACACAAGGTAATGAACATCTCAGCCAAGTTTGGTCCTGAAATATGCAGTTTGAAGAAAGTTATTAGCCTCGCTGTCAAGTAATGTAGTTTGTGGTCTTCTTTGACTTAGAATAATTTCCGTGTTTTTCGGCCAAATTGGCTATGCGACTCTCTGTAAGAGTGAATATAGATTAAAAAGTAAGACATATAGAGGAAATCCGAAATAACCATTCGATAGAACACAAGGTAATGAACATCTCAGCCAAGTTTGGTCCTGAAATATGCAGTTTGAAGAAAGTTATTAGCCTCGCTGTCAAGTAATGTAGTTTGTGGTCTTCTTTGACTTAGAATAATTTCCATGTTTTTCGGCCAAATTGGCTATGCGACTCTCTGTAAGAGTGAATATAGATTAAAACGTAAGACAGATAGAGGAAATCCGAAATAACCATTCGATAGAGAACAAGGTAATGAACATCTCAGCCAAGTTTGGTCCTGAAATATGCAGTTTGAAGAAAGTTATTAGCCTCGCTGTCAAGTAATGTAGTTTGTGGTCTTCTTTGACTTAGAATAATTTCCGTGTTTTTCGGCCAAATTGGCTACGCGACTCTCTGTAAGAGTGAATATAGATTAAAACGTAAGACAGATAGAGGAAATCCGAAATAACCATTCGATAGAACACAAGGTAATGAACATCTCAGCCAAGTTTGGTCCTGAAATATGCAGTTTGAAGAAAGTTATTAGCCTCGCTGTCAAGTAATGTAGTTTGTGGTCTTCTTTGACTTAGAATAATTTCCGTGTTTTTCGGCCAAATTGGCTACGCGACTCTCTGTAAGAGTGAATATAGATTAAAAAGTAAGACAGATAGAGGAAATCCGAAATAACCATTCGATAGAACACAAGGTAATGAACATCTCAGCCAAGTTTGGTCCTGAAATATGCAGTTTGAAGAAAGTTATTAGCCTCGCTGTCAAGTAATGTAGTTTGTGGTCTTCTTTGACTTAGAATAATTTCCATGTTTTTCGGCCAAATTGGCTATGCGACTCTCTGTAAGAGTGAATATAGATTAAAACGTAAGACAGATAGAGGAAATCCGAAATAACCATTCGATAGAGAACAAGGTAATGAACATCTCAGCCAAGTTTGGTCCTGAAATATGCAGTTTGAAGAAAGTTATTAGCCTCGCTGTCAAGTAATGTAGTTTGTGGTCTTCTTTGACTTAGAATAATTTCCGTGTTTTTCGGCCAAATTGGCTACGCGACTCTCTGTAAGAGTGAATATAGATTAAAACGTAAGACAGATAGAGGAAATCCGAAATAACCATTCGATAGAACACAAGGTAATGAACATCTCAGCCAAGTTTGGTCCTGAAATATGCAGTTTGAAGAAAGTTATTAGCCTCGCTGTCAAGTAAAGTAGTTTGTGGTCTTCTTTGACTTAGAATAATTTTCATGTTTTTCGGCCAAATTGGCTATGCGACTCTCTGTAAGAGTGAATATAGATTAAAACGTAAGACATATAGAGGAAATCAGGAATAACCATTCGATAGAGAACAAGGTAATGAACATCTCAGCCAAGTTTGGTCCTGAAATATGCAGTTTGAAGAAAGTTATTAGCCTCGCTGTCAAGTAATGTAGTTTGTGGTCTTCTTTGACTTAGAATAATTTCCATGTTTTTCGGCCAAATTGGATATGCGACTCTCTGTAAGAGTGAATATAGATTAAAACGTAAGACAGATAGAGGAAATCCGAAATAACCATTCGATAGAGAACAAGGTAATGAACATCTCAGCCAAGTTTGGTCCTGAAATATGCAGTTTGAAGAAAGTTATTAGCCTCGCTGTCAAGTAATGTAGTTTGTGGTCTTCTTTGACTTAGAATAATTTCCGTGTTTTTCGGCCAAATTGGCTACGCGACTCTCTGTAAGAGTGAATATAGATTAAAAAGTAAGACAGATAGAGGAAATCCGAAATAACCATTCGATAGAGAACAAGGTAATGAACATCTCAGCCAAGTTTGGTCGTGAAATATGCAGTTTGAAGAAAGTTATTAGCCTCGCTGTCAAGTAATGTAGTTTGTGGTCTTCTTTGACTTAGAATAATTTCCGTGTTTTTCGGCCAAATTGGCTACGCGACTCTCTGTAAGAGTGAATATAGATTAAAAAGTAAGACAGATAGAGGAAATCCGAAATAACCATTCGATAGAACACAAGGTAATGAACATCTCAGCCAAGTTTGGTCCTGAAATATGCAGTTTGAAGAAAGTTATTAGCCTCGCTGTCAAGTAATGTAGTTTGTGGTCTTCTTTGACTTAGAATAATTTCCGTGTTTTTCGGCCAAATTGGCTATGCGACTCTCTGTAAGAGTGAATATAGATTAAAACGTAAGACAGATAGAGGAAATCCGAAATAACCATTCGATAGAGAACAAGGTAATGAACATCTCAGCCAAGTTTGGTCCTGAAATATGCAGTTTGAAGAAAGTTATTAGCCTCGCTGTCAAGTAATGTAGTTTGTGGTCTTCTTTGACTTAGAATAATTTCCGTGTTTTTCGGCCAAATTGGCTACGCGACTCTCTGTAAGAGTGAATATAGATTAAAACGTAAGACAGATAGAGGAAATCCGAAATAACCATTCGAAAGAACACAAGGTAATGAACATCTCAGCCAAGTTTGGTCCTGAAATATGCAGTTTGAAGAAAGTTATTAGCCTCGCTGTCAAGTAATGTAGTTTGTGGTCTTCTTTGACTTAGAATAATTTCCGTGTTTTTCGGCCAAATTGGCTACGCGACTCTCTGTAAGAGTGAATATAGATTAAAACGTAAGACAGATAGATGAAATCCGAAATAACCATTCGATAGAGAACAAGGTAATGAACATCTCAGCCAAGTTTGGTCCTGAAATATGCAGTTTGAAGAAAGTTATTAGCCTCGCTGTCAAGTAATGTAGTTTGTGGTCTTCTTTGACTTAGAATAATTTCCGTGTTTTTCGGCCAAATTGGCTATGCGACTCTCTGTAAGAGTGAATATAGATTAAAACGTAAGACAGATAGAGGAAATCCGAAATAACCATTCGATAGAGAACAAGGTAATGAACATCTCAGCCAAGTTTGGTCCTGAAATATGCAGTTTGAAGAAAGTTATTAGCCTCGCTGTCAAGTAATGTAGTTTGTGGTCTTCTTTGACTTAGAATAATTTCCGTGTTTTTCGGCCAAATTGGCTACGCGACTCTCTGTAAGAGTGAATATAGACTAAAACGTAAGACAGATAGAGGAAATCCGAAATAACCATTCGATAGAACACAAGGTAATGAACATCTCAGCCAAGTTTGGTCCTGAAATATGCAGTTTGAAGAAAGTTATTAGCCTCGCTGTCAAGTAATGTAGTTTGTGGTCTTCTTTGACTTAGAATAATTTCCGTGTTTTTCGGCCAAATTGGCTACGCGACTCTCTGTAAGAGTGAATATAGATTAAAACGTAAGACAGATAGAGGAACTCCGAAATAACCATTCGATAGAACACAAGGTAATGAACATCTCAGCCAAGTTTGGTCCTGAAATATGCAGTTTGAAGAAAGTTATTAGCCTCGCTGTCAAGTAATGTAGTTTGTGGTCTTCTTTGACTTAGAATAATTTCCGTGTTTTTCGGCCAAATTGGCTACGCGACTCTCTGTAAGAGTGAATATAGACTAAAACGTAAGACAGATAGAGGAAATCCGAAACAACCATTCGATAGAGAACAAGGTAATGAACATCTCAGCCAAGTTTGGTCCTGAAATATGCAGTTTGAAGAAAGTTATTAGCCTCGCTGTCAAGTAATGTAGTTTGTGGTCTTCTTTGACTTAGAATAATTTCCGTGTTTTTCGGCCAAATTGGCTACGCGACTCTCTGTAAGAGTGAATATAGATTAAAAAGTAAGACAGATAGAGGAACTCCGAAATAACCATTCGATAGAACACAAGGTAATGAACATCTCAGCCAAGTTTGATCCTGAAATATGCAGTTTGAAGAAAGTTATTAGCCTCGCTGTCAAGTAATGTAGTTTGTGGTCTTCTTTGACTTAGAATAATTTCCATGTTTTTCGGCCAAATTGGCTATGCGAATCTCTGTAAGAGTGAATATAGATTAAAACGTAAGACAGATAGAGGAAATCCGAAATAACCATTCGATAGAGAACAAGGTAATTAACATCTCAGCCAAGTTTGGTCCTGAAATATGCAGTTTGAAGAAAGTTATTAGCCTCGCTGTCAAGTAATGTAGTTTGTGGTCTTCTTTGACTTAGAATAATTTCCGTGTTTTTCGGCCAAATTGGCTACGCGACTCTCTGTAAGAGTGAATAAAGATTAAAACGTAAGACAGATAGAGGAAATCCGAAATAACCATTCGATAGAACACAAGGTAATGAACATCTCAGCCAAATTTGGTCCTGAAATATGCAGTTTGAAGAAAGTTATTAGCCTCGCTGTCAAGTAATGTAGTTTGTGGTCTTCTTTGACTTAGAATAATTTCCGTGTTTTTCGGCCAAATTGGCTACGCGACTCTCTGTAAGAGTGAATATAGATTAAAACGTAAGACAGATAGAGGAAATCCGAAACAACCATTCGATAGAGAACAAGGTAATGAACATCTCAGCCAAGTTTGGTCCTGAAATATGCAGTTTGAAGAAAGTTATTAGCCTCGCTGTCAAGTAATGTAGTTTGTGGTCTTCTTTGACTTAGAATAATTTCCGTGTTTTTCGGCCAAATTGGCTACGCGACTCTCTGTAAGAGTGAATATAGATTAAAACGTAAGACAGATAGAGGAAATCCGAAATAACCATTCGATAGAACACAAGGTAATGAACATCTCAGCCAAGTTTGGTCCTGAAATATGCTGTTTGAAGAAAGTTATTAGCCTCGCTGTCAAGTAATGTAGTTTGTGGTCTTCTTTGACTTAGAATAATTTCCGTGTTTTTCGGCCAAATTGGCTACGCGACTCTCTGTAAGAGTGAATATAGATTAAAAAGTAAGACAGATAGAGGAAATCCGAAATAACCATTCGATAGAACACAAGGTAATGAACATCTCAGCCAAGTTTGGTCCTGAAATATGCAGTTTGAAGAAAGTTATTAGCCTCGCTGTCAAGTAATGTAGTTTGTGGTCTTCTTTGACTTAGAATAATTTCCGTGTTTTTCGGCCAAATTGGCTACGCGACTCTCTGTAAGAGTGAATATAGATTAAAACGTAAGACAGATAGAGGAACTCCGAAATAACCATTCGATAGAACACAAGGTAATGAACATCTCAGCCAAGTTTGGTCCTGAAATATGCAGTTTGAAGAAAGTTATTAGCCTCGCTGTCAAGTAATGTAGTTTGTGGTCTTCTTTGACTTAGAATAATTTCCGTGTTTTTCGGCCAAATTGGCTACGCGACTCTCTGTAAGAGTGAATATAGACTAAAACGTAATACAGATAGAGGAAATCCGAAACAACCATTCGATAGAGAACAAGGTAATGAACATCTCAGCCAAGTTTGATCCTGAAATATGCAGTTTGAAGAAAGTTATTAGCCTCGCTGTCAAGTAATGTAGTTTGTGGTCTTCTTTGACTTAGAATAATTTCCGTGTTTTTCGGCCAAATTGGCTACGCGACTCTCTGTAAGAGTGAATATAGATTAAAAAGTAAGACAGATAGAGGAAATCCGAAATAAAAATTCGATGGAACACAAGGTAATGAACATCTCAGCCAAGTTTGGTCCTGAAATATGCAGTTTGAAGAAAGTTATTAGCCTCGCTGTCAAGTAATGTAGTTTGTGGTCTTCTTTGACTTAGAATAATTTCCGTGTTTTTCGGCCAAATTGGCTACGCGACTCTCTGTAAGAGTGAATATAGATTAAAACGTAAGACAGATAGAGGAACTCCGAAATAACCATTCGATAGAACACAAGGTAATGAACATCTCAGCCAAGTTTGGTCCTGAAATATGCAGTTTGAAGAAAGTTATTAGCCTCGCTGTCAAGTAATGTAGTTTGTGGTCTTCTTTGACTTAGAATAATTTCCGTGTTTTTCGGCCAAATTGGCTACGCGACTCTCTGTAAGAGTGAATATAGATTAAAAAGTAAGACAGATAGAGGAACTCCGAAATAACCATTCGATAGAGAACAAGGTAATGAACATCTCAGCCAAGTTTGATCCTGAAATATGCAGTTTGAAGAAAGTTATTAGCCTCGCTGTCAAGTAATGTAGTTTGTGGTCTTCTTTGACTTAGAATAATTTCCGTGTTTTTCGGCCAAATTGGCTACGCGACTCTCTGTAAGAGTGAATATAGATTAAAAAGTAAGACAGATAGATGAAATCCGAAATAACCATTCGATAGAGAACAAGGTAATGAACATCTCAGCCAAGTTTGGTCCTGAAATATGCAGTTTGAAGAAAGTTATTAGCCTCGCTGTCAAGTAATGTAGTTTGTGGTCTTCTTTGACTTAGAATAATTTCCGTGTTTTTCGGCCAAATTGGCTACGCGACTCTCTGTAAGAGTGAATATAGATTAAAAAGTAAGACAGATAGAGGAACTCCGAAATAACCATTCGATAGAGAACAAGGTAATGAACATCTCAGCCAAGTTTGATCCTGAAATATGCAGTTTGAAGAAAGTTATTAGCCTCGCTGTCAAGTAATGTAGTTTGTGGTCTTCTTTGACTTAGAATAATTTCCGTGTTTTTCGGCCAAATTGGCTACGCGACTCTCTGTAAGAGTGAATATAGATTAAAAAGTAATACAGATAGAGGAAATCCGAAACAACCATTCGATAGAGAACAAGGTAATGAACATCTCAGCCAAGTTTGGTCCTGAAATATGCAGTTTGAAGAAAGTTATTAGCCTCGCTGTCAAGTAATGTAGTTTGTGGTCTTCTTTGACTTAGAATAATTTCCGTGTTTTTCGGCCAAATTGGCTACGCGACTCTCTGTAAGAGTGAATATAGATTAAAAAGTAAGACAGATAGAGGAAATCCGAAATAACCATTCGATAGAGAACAAGGTAATGAACATCTCAGCCAAGTTTGGTCCTGAAATATGCAGTTTGAGGAAAGATATTAGCCTCGCTGTCAAGTAATGTAGTTTGTGGTCTTCTTTGACTTAGAATAATTTCCGTGTTTTTCGGCCAAATTGGCTACGCGACTCTCTGTAAGAGTGAATATAGATTAAAAAGTAAGACAGATAGAGGAACTCCGAAATAACCATTCGATAGAACACAAGGTAATGAACATCTCAGCCAAGTTTGATCCTGAAATATGCAGTTTGAAGAAAGTTATTAGCCTCGCTGTCAAGTAATGTAGTTTGTGGTCTTCTTTGACTTAGAATAATTTCCGTGTTTTTCGGCCAAATTGGCTACGCGACTCTCTGTAAGAGTGAATATAGATTAAAAAGTAAGACAGATAGATGAAATCCGAAATAACCATTCGATAGAGAACAAGGTAATGAACATCTCAGCCAAGTTTGGTCCTGAAATATGCAGTTTGAAGAAAGTTATTAGCCTCGCTGTCAAGTAATGTAGTTTGTGGTCTTCTTTGACTTAGAATAATTTCCGTGTTTTTCGGCCAAATTGGCTACGCGACTCTCTGTAAGAGTGAATATAGATTAAAAAGTAAGACAGATAGAGGAACTCCGAAATAACCATTCGATAGAGAACAAGGTAATGAACATCTCAGCCAAGTTTGATCCTGAAATATGCAGTTTGAAGAAAGTTATTAGCCTCGCTGTCAAGTAATGTAGTTTGTGGTCTTCTTTGACTTAGAATAATTTCCGTGTTTTTCGGCCAAATTGGCTACGCGACTCTCTGTAAGAGTGAATATAGATGAAAAAGTAATACAGATAGAGGAAATCCGAAACAACCATTCGATAGAGAACAAGGTAATGAACATCTCAGCCAAGTTTGGTCCTGAAATATGCAGTTTGAAGAAAGTTATTAGCCTCGCTGTCAAGTAATGTAGTTTGTGGTCTTCTTTGACTTAGAATAATTTCCGTGTTTTTCGGCCAAATTGGCTACGCGACTCTCTGTAAGAGTGAATATAGATTAAAAAGTAAGACAGATAGAGGAAATCCGAAATAACCATTCGATAGAGAACAAGGTAATGAACATCTCAGCCAAGTTTGGTCCTGAAATATGCAGTTTGAGGAAAGTTATTAGCCTCGCTGTCAAGTAATGTAGTTTGTGGTCTTCTTTGACTTAGAATAATTTCCGTGTTTTTCGGCCAAATTGGCTACGCGACTCTCTGTAAGAGTGAATATAGATTAAAAAGTAAGACAGATAGAGGAACTCCGAAATGACCATTCGATAGAACACAAGGTAATGAACATCTCAGCCAAGTTTGGTCCTGAAATATGCAGTTTGAAGAAAGTTATTAGCCTCGCTGTCAAGTAATGTAGTTTGTGGTCTTCTTTGACTTAGAATAATTTCCGTGTTTTTCGGCCAAATTGGCTACGCGACTCTCTGTAAGAGTGAATATAGATTAAAAAGTAAGACAGATAGAGGAAATCCGAAATAACCATTCGATAGAACACAAGGTAATGAACATCTCAGCCAAGTTTGGTCCTGAAATATGCAGTTTGAAGAAAGTTATTAGCCTCGCTGTCAAGTAATGTAGTTTGTGGTCTTCTTTGACTTAGAATAATTTCCGTGTTTTTCGGCCAAATTGGCTACGCGACTCTCTGTAAGAGTGAATATAGATTAAAAAGTAAGACAGATAGAGGAACTCCGAAATAACCATTCGATAGAGAACAAGGTAATGAACATCTCAGCCAAGTTTGATCCTGAAATATGCAGTTTGAAGAAAGTTATTAGCCTCGCTGTCAAGTAATGTAGTTTGTGGTCTTCTTTGACTTAGAATAATTTCCGTGTTTTTCGGCCAAATTGGCTACGCGACTCTCTGTAAGAGTGTATATAGATTAAAAAGTAATACAGATAGAGGAAATCCGAAACAACCATTCGATAGAGAACAAGGTAATGAACATCTCAGCCAAGTTTGGTCCTGAAATATGCAGTTTGAAGAAAGTTATTAGCCTCGCTGTCAAGTAATGTAGTTTGTGGTCTTCTTTGACTTAGAATAATTTCCGTGTTTTTCGGCCAAATTGGCTACGCGACTCTCTGTAAGAGTGAATATAGATTAAAAAGTAAGACAGATAGAGGAAATCCGAAATAACCATTCGATAGAGAACAAGGTAATGAACATCTCAGCCAAGTTTGGTCCTGAAATATGCAGTTTGAGGAAAGTTATTAGCCTCGCTGTCAAGTAATGTAGTTTGTGGTCTTCTTTGACTTAGAATAATTTCCGTGTTTTTCGGCCAAATTGGCTACGCGACTCTCTGTAAGAGTGAATATAGATTAAAAAGTAAGACAGATAGAGGAACTCCGAAATAACCATTCGATAGAACACAAGGTAATGAACATCTCAGCCAAGTTTGGTCCTGAAATATGCAGTTTGAAGAAAGTTATTAGCCTCGCTGTCAAGTAATGTAGTTTGTGGTCTTCTTTGACTTAGAATAATTTCCGTGTTTTTCGGCCAAATTGGCTACGCGACTCTCTGTAAGAGTGAATATAGATTAAAAAGTAAGACAGATAGAGGAAATCCGAAATAACCATTCGATAGAACACAAGGTAATGAACATCTCAGCCAAGTTTGGTCCTGAAATATGCAGTTTGAAGAAAGTTATTAGCCTCGCTGTCAAGTAATGTAGTTTGTGGTCTTCTTTGACTTAGAATAATTTCCGTGTTTTTCGGCCAAATTGGCTACGCGACTCTCTGTAAGAGTGAATATAGATTAAAAAGTAAGACAGATAGAGGAAATCCGAAAAAACTATTCGATAGAGAACAAGGTAATGAACATCTCAGCCAAGTTTGGTCCTGAAATATGCAGTTTGAAGAAAGTTATTAGCCTCGCTGTCAAGTAATGTAGTTTGTGGTCTTCTTTGACTTAGAATAATTTCCATGTTTTTCGGCCAAATTGGCTATGCGAATCTCTGTAAGAGTGAATATAGATTAAAACGTAAGACAGATAGAGGAAATCCGAAATAACCATTCGATAGAACACAAGGTAATGAACATCTCAGCCAAGTTTGCTCCTGAAATATGCAGTTTGAAGAAAGTTATTAGCCTCGCTGTCAAGTAATGTAGTTTGTGGTCTTCTTTGACTTAGAATAATTTCCGTGTTTTTCGGCCAAATTGGCTACGCGACTCTCTGTAAGAGTGAATATAGATTAAAAAGTAAGACAGATAGAGGAAATCCGAAATAACCATTCGATAGAACACAAGGTAATGAACATCTCAGCCAAGTTTGGTCCTGAAATATGCAGTTTGAAGAAAGTTATTAGCCTCGCTGTCAAGTAATGTAGTTTGTGGTCTTCTTTGACTTAGAATAATTTCCGTGTTTTTCGGCCAAATTGGCTATGCGAATCTCTGTAAGAGTGAATATAGATTAAAACGTAAGACAGATAGAGGAAATCCGAAATAACCATTCGATAGAACACAAGGTAATGAACATCTCAGCCAAGTTTGGTCCTGAAATATGCAGTTTGAAGAAAGTTATTAGCCTCGCTGTCAAGTAATGTAGTTTGTGGTCTTCTTTGACTTAGAATAATTTCCGTGTTTTTCGGCCAAATTGGCTACGCGACTCTCTGTAAGAGTGAATATAGATTAAAAAGTAAGACAGATAGAGGAAATCCGAAATAACCATTCGATAGAACACAAGGTAATGAACATCTCAGCCAAGTTTGGTCCTGAAATATGCAGTTTGAAGAAAGTTATTAGCCTCGCTGTCAAGTAATGTAGTTTGTGGTCTTCTTTGACTTAGAATAATTTCCATGTTTTTCGGCCAAATTGGCTATGCGAATCTCTGTAAGAGTGAATATAGATTAAAACGTAAGACAGATAGAGGAAATCCGAAAAAACCATTCGATAGAACACAAGGTAATGAACATCTCAGCCAAGTTTGGTCCTGAAATATGCAGTTTGAAGAAAGTTATTAGCCTCGCTGTCAAGTAATGTAGTTTGTGGTCTTCTTTGACTTAGAATAATTTCCGTGTTTTTCGGCCAAATTGGCTACGCGACTCTCTGTAAGAGTGAATATAGATTAAAAAGTAAGACAGATAGAGGAAATCCGAAATAAGAATTCGATAGAACACAAGGTAATGAACATCTCAGCCAAGTTTGGTCCTGAAATATGCAGTTTGAAGAAATTTATTAGCCTCTCTGTCAAGTAATGTAGTTTGTGGTCTTCTTTGACTTAGAATAATTTCCGTGTTTTTCGGCCAAATTGGCTACGCGACTCTCTGTAAGAGTGAATATAGATTAAAACGTAAGACAGATAGAAGAAATCCGAAACAACTATTCGATAGAGAACAAGGTAATGAACATCTCAGCCAAGTTTGGTCCTGAAATATGCAGTTTGAAGAAAGTTATTAGCCTCGCTGTCAAGTAATGTAGTTTGTGGTCTTCTTTGACTTAGAATAATTTCCGTGTTTTTCGGCCAAATTGGCTACGCGACTCTTTGTAAGAGTGAATATAGATTAAAACGTAAGACAGATAGAGGAAATCCGAAATAACCATTCGATAGAGAACAAGGTAATGAACATCTCAGCCAAGTTTGGTCCTGAAATATGCAGTTTGAAGAAAGTTATTAGCCTCGCTGTCAAGTAATGTAGTTTGTGGTCTTCTTTGACTTAGAATAATTTCCGTGTTTTTCGGCCAAATTGGCTACGCGACTCTCTGTAAGAGTGAATATAGATTAAAACGTAAGACAGATAGAGGAAATCCGAAATAACCATTCGATAGAACACAAGGTAATGAACATCTCAGCCAAGTTTGGTCCTGAAATATGCAGTTTGAAGAAAGTTATTAGCCTCGCTGTCAAGTAATGTAGTTTGTGGTCTTCTTTGACTTAGAATAATTTCCGTGTTTTTCGGCCAAATTGGCTACGCGACTCTCTGTAAGAGTGAATATAGATTAAAACGTAAGACAGATAGAAGAAATCCGAAACAACTATTCGATAGAGAACAAGGTAATGAACATCTCAGCCAAGTTTGGTCCTGAAATATGCAGTTTGAAGAAAGTTATTAGCCTCGCTGTCAAGTAATGTAGTTTGTGGTCTTCTTTGACTTAGAATAATTTCCATGTTTTTCGGCCAAATTGGCTATGCGAATCTCTGTACGAGTGAATATAGATTAAAACGTAAGACAGATAGAGGAAATCCGAAATAACCATTCGATAGAGAACAAGGTAATGAACATCTCAGCCAAGTTTGGTCCTGAAATATGCAGTTTGAAGAAAGTTATTAGCCTCGCTGTCAAGTAATGTAGTTTGTGGTCTTCTTTGACTTAGAATAATTTCCGTGTTTTCCGGCCAAATTGGCTACGCGACTCTCTGTAAGAGTGAATATAGATTAAAAAGTAAGACAGATTGATGAAATCCGAAATAACCATTCGATAGAGAAGAAGGTAATGAACATCTCAGCCAAGTTTGGTCCTGAAATATGCAGTTTGAAGAAAGTTATTAGCCTCGCTGTCAAGTAATGTAGTTTGTGGTCTTCTTTGACTTAGAATAATTTCCGTGTTTTCCGGCCAAATTGGCTACGCGACTCTCTGTAAGAGTGAATATAGATTAAAAAGTAATACAGATAGAGGAAATCCGAAACAAAAATTCGATAGAGAAGAAGGTAATGAACATCTCAGCCAAGTTTGGTCCTGAAATATGCAGTTTGAAGAAAGTTATTAGCCTCGCTGTCAAGTAATGTAGTTTGTGGTCTTCTTTGACTTAGAATAATTTCCGTGTTTTTCGGCCAAATTGGCTACGCGACTCTCTGTAAGAGTGAATATAGATTAAAACGTAAGACAGATAGAGGAAATCCGAAATAACCATTCGATAGAGAACAAGGTAATGAACATCTCAGCCAAGTTTGGTCCTGAAATATGCAGTTTGAAGAAAGTTATTAGCCTCGCTGTCAAGTAATGTAGTTTGTGGTCTTCTTTGACTTAGAATAATTTCCGTGTTTTTCGGCCAAATTGGCTACGCGACTCTCTGTAAGAGTGAATATAGATTAAAAAGTAAGACAGATAGAGGAAATCCGAAATAACCATTCGATAGAACACAAGGTAATGAACATCTCAGCCAAGTTTGGTCCTGAAATATGCAGTTTGAAGAAAGTTATTAGCCTCGCTGTCAAGTAATGTAGTTTGTGGTCTTCTTTGACTTAGAATAATTTCCATGTTTTTCGGCCAAATTGGCTATGCGAATCTCTGTAAGAGTGAATATAGGTTAAAAAGTAAGACAGATAGAGGAAATCCGAAATAACCATTCGATAGAACACAAGGTAATGAACATCTCAGCCAAGTTTGGTCCTGAAATATGCAGTTTGAAGAAAGTTATTAGCCTCGCTGTCAAGTAATGTAGTTTGTGGTCTTCTTTGACTTAGAATAATTTCCGTGTTTTCCGGCCAAATTGGCTACGCGACTCTCTGTAAGAGTGAATATAGATTAAAAAGTAAGACAGATAGATGAAATCCGAAATAACCATTCGATAGAGAAGAAGGTAATGAACATCTCAGCCAAGTTTGGTCCTGAAATATGCAGTTTGAAGAAAGTTATTAGCCTCGCTGTCAAGTAATGTAGTTTGTGGTCTTCTTTGACTTAGAATAATTCCCGTGTTTTCCGGCCAAATTGGCTACGCGACTCTCTGTAAGAGTGAATATAGATTAAAAAGTAATACAGATAGAGGAAATCCGAAACAAAAATTCGATAGAGAAGAAGGTAATGAACATCTCAGCCAAGTTTGGTCCTGAAATATGCAGTTTGAAGAAAGTTATTAGCCTCGCTGTCAAGTAATGTAGTTTGTGGTCTTCTTTGACTTAGAATAATTTCCGTGTTTTTCGGCCAAATTGGCTATGCGACTCTCTGTAAGAGTGAATATAGATTAAAACGTAAGACAGATAGAGGAAATCCGAAATAACCATTCGATAGAACACAAGGTAATGAACATCTCAGCCAAGTTTGGTCCTGAAATATGCAGTTTGAAGAAAGTTATTAGCCTCGCTGTCAAGTAATGTAGTTTGTGGTCTTCTTTGACTTAGAATAATTTCCATGTTTTTCGGCCAAATTGGCTATGCGAATCTCTGTAAGAGTGAATATAGATTAAAACGTAAGACAGATAGAGGAAATCCGAAATAACCATTCGATAGAACACAAGGTAATGAACATTTCAGCCAAGTTTGGTCCTGAAATATGCAGTTTGAAGAAAGTTATTAGCCTCGCTGTCAAGTAATGTAGTTTGTGGTCTTCTTTGACTTAGAATAATTTCCGTGTTTTTCGGCCAAATTGGCTACGCGACTCTCTGTAAGAGTGAATATAGATTAAAACGTAAGACAGATAGAGGAAATCCGAAATAAGAATTCGATAGAACACAAGGTAATGAACATCTCAGCCAAGTTTGGTCCTGAAATATGCAGTTTGAAGAAAGTTATTAGCCTCGCTGTCAAGTAATGTAGTTTGTGGTCTTCTTTGACTTAGAATAATTTCCGTGTTTTCCGGCCAAATTGGCTACGCGACTCTCTGTAAGAGTGAATATAGATTAAAAAGTAAGACAGATAGATGAAATCCGAAACAACTATTCGATAGAGAACAAGGTAATGAACATCTCAGCCAAGTTTGGTCCTGAAATATGCAGTTTGAAGAAAGTTATTAGCCTCGCTGTCAAGTAATGTAGTTTGTGGTCTTCTTTGACTTAGAATAATTTCCGTGTTTTCCGGCCAAATTGGCTACGCGACTCTCTGTAAGAGTGAATATAGATTAAAAAGTAAGACAGATAGATGAAATCCGAAATAACCATTCGATAGAGAAGAAGGTAATGAACATCTCAGCCAAGTTTGGTCCTGAAATATGCAGTTTGAAGAAAGTTATTAGCCTCGCTGTCAAGTAATGTAGTTTGTGGTCTTCTTTGACTTAGAATAATTTCCGTGTTTTTCGGCCAAATTGGCTACGCGACTCTCTGTAAGAGTGAATATAGATTAAAAAGTAAGACAGATAGAGGAAATCCGAAACAACCATTCGATAGAGAACAAGGTAATGAACATCTCAGCCAAGTTTGGTCCTGAAATATGCAGTTTGAAGAAAGTTATTAGCCTCGCTGTCAAGTAATGTAGTTTGTGGTCTTCTTTGACTTAGAATAATTTCCATGTTTTTCGGCCAAATTGGCTATGCGAATCTCTGTAAGAGTGAATATAGATTAAAACGTAAGACAGATAGAGGAAATCCGAAATAACCATTCGATAGAACACAAGGTAATGAACATCTCAGCCAAGTTTGGTCCTGAAATATGCAGTTTGAAGAAAGTTATTAGCCTCGCTGTCAAGTAATGTAGTTTGTGGTCTTCTTTGACTTAGAATAATTTCCGTGTTTTCCGGCCAAATTGGCTACGCGACTCTCTGTAAGAGTGAATATAGATTAAAAAGTAAGACAGATAGATGAAATCCGAAATAACCATTCGATAGAGAAGAAGGTAATGAACATCTCAGCCAAGTTTGGTCCTGAAATATGCAGTTTGAAGAAAGTTATTAGCCTCGCTGTCAAGTAATGTAGTTTGTGGTCTTCTTTGACTTAGAATAATTTCCGTGTTTTCCGGCCAAATTGGCTACGCGACTCTCTGTAAGAGTGAATATAGATTAAAAAGTAATACAGATAGAGGAAATCCGAAACAAAAATTCGATAGAGAAGTAGGTAATGAACATCTCAGCCAAGTTTGGTCCTGAAATATGCAGTTTGAAGAAAGTTATTAGCCTCGCTGTCAAGTAATGTAGTTTGTGGTCTTCTTTGACTTAGAATAATTTCCGTGTTTTTCGGCCAAATTGGCTATGCGACTCTCTGTAAGAGTGAATATAGATTAAAACGTAAGACAGATAGAGGAAATCCGAAATAACCATTCGATAGAGAACAAGGTAATGAACATCTCAGCCAAGT
The DNA here is from genome assembly GCA_936450465.1 of Gibbula magus. NCBI lineage: Eukaryota > Metazoa > Mollusca > Gastropoda > Trochida > Trochidae > Gibbula > Gibbula magus. The sequence continues at coordinate 57,567,452 of OW388295.1, forward strand.
TTGGTCCTGAAATATGCAGTTTGAAGAAAGTTATTAGCCTCGCTGTCAAGTAATGTAGTTTGTGGTCTTCTTTGACTTAGAATAATTTCCGTGTTTTTCGGCCAAATTGGCTACGCGACTCTCTGTAAGAGTGAATATAGATTAAAAAGTAAGACAGATAGAGGAAATCCGAAATAACCATTCGATAGAACACAAGGTAATGAACATCTCAGCCAAGTTTGGTCCTGAAATATGCAGTTTGAAGAAAGTTATTAGCCTCGCTGTCAAGTAATGTAGTTTGTGGTCTTCTTTGACTTAGAATAATTTCCATGTTTTTCGGCCAAATTGGCTATGCGAATCTCTGTAAGAGTGAATATAGATTAAAACGTAAGACAGATAGAGGAAATCCGAAATAACCATTCGATAGAACACAAGGTAATGAACATTTCAGCCAAGTTTGGTCCTGAAATATGCAGTTTGAAGAAAGTTATTAGCCTCGCTGTCAAGTAATGTAGTTTGTGGTCTTCTTTGACTTAGAATAATTTCCGTGTTTTTCGGCCAAATTGGCTACGCGACTCTCTGTAAGAGTGAATATAGATTAAAAAGTAAGACAGATAGAGGAAATCCGAAATAACCATTCGATAGAACACAAGGTAATGAACATCTCAGCCAAGTTTGGTCCTGAAATATGCAGTTTGAAGAAAGTTATTAGCCTCGCTGTCAAGTAATGTAGTTTGTGGTCTTCTTTGACTTAGAATAATTTCCATGTTTTTCGGCCAAATTGGCTATGCGAATCTCTGTAAGAGTGAATATAGATTAAAACGTAAGACAGATAGAGGAAATCCGAAATAACCATTCTATAGAACACAAGGTAATGAACATATCAGCCAAGTTTGGTCCTGAAATATGCAGTTTGAAGAAAGTTATTAGCCTCGCTGTCAAGTAATGTAGTTTGTGGTCTTCTTTGACTTAGAATAATTTCCGTGTTTTTCGGCCAAATTGGCTACGCGACTCTCTGTAAGAGTGAATATAGATTAAAACGTAAGACAGATAGAAGAAATCCGAAACAACTATTCGATAGAGAACAAGGTAATGAACATCTCAGCCAAGTTTGGTCCTGAAATATGCAGTTTGAAGAAAGTTATTAGCCTCGCTGTCAAGTAATGTAGTTTGTGGTCTTCTTTGACTTAGAATAATTTCCATGTTTTTCGGCCAAATTGGCTATGCGAATCTCTGTAAGAGTGAATATAGATTAAAAAGTAATACAGATAGAGGAAATCCGAAACAAAAATTCGATAGAGAAGAAGGTAATGAACATCTCAGCCAAGTTTGGTCCTGAAATATGCAGTTTGAAGAAAGTTATTAGCCTCGCTGTCAAGTAATGTAGTTTGTGGTCTTCTTTGACTTAGAATAATTTCCGTGTTTTTCGGCCAAATTGGCTACGCGACTCTTTGTAAGAGTGAATATAGATTAAAACGTAAGACAGATAGAGGAAATCCGAAATAACCATTCGATAGAGAACAAGGTAATGAACATCTCAGCCAAGTTTGGTCCTGAAATATGCAGTTTGAAGAAAGTTATTAGCCTCGCTGTCAAGTAATGTAGTTTGTGGTCTTCTTTGACTTAGAATAATTTCCGTGTTTTTCGGCCAAATTGGCTACGCGACTCTCTGTAAGAGTGAATATAGATTAAAACGTAAGACAGATAGAGGAAATCCGAAATAACCATTCGATAGAACACAAGGTAATGAACATCTCAGCCAAGTTTGGTCCTGAAATATGCAGTTTGAAGAAAGTTATTAGCCTCGCTGTCAAGTAATGTAGTTTGTGGTCTTCTTTGACTTAGAATAATTTCCGTGTTTTTCGGCCAAATTGGCTACGCGACTCTCTGTAAGAGTGAATATAGATTAAAACGTAAGACAGATAGAAGAAATCCGAAACAACTATTCGATAGAGAACAAGGGAATGAACATCTCAGCCAAGTTTGGTCCTGAAATATGCAGTTTGAAGAAAGTTATTAGCCTCGCTGTCAAGTAATGTAGTTTGTGGTCTTCTTTGACTTAGAATAATTTCCATGTTTTTCGGCCAAATTGGCTATGCGAATCTCTGTACGAGTGAATATAGATTAAAACGTAAGACAGATAGAGGAAATCCGAAATAACCATTCGATAGAGAACAAGGTAATGAACATCTCAGCCAAGTTTGGTCCTGAAATATGCAGTTTGAAGAAAGTTATTAGCCTCGCTGTCAAGTAATGTAGTTTGTGGTCTTCTTTGACTTAGAATAATTTCCGAGTTTTCCGGCCAAATTGGCTACGCGACTCTCTGTAAGAGTGAATATAGATTAAAAAGTAAGACAGATTGATGAAATCCGAAATAACCATTCGATAGAGAAGAAGGTAATGAACATCTCAGCCAAGTTTGGTCCTGAAATATGCAGTTTGAAGAAAGTTATTAGCCTCGCTGTCAAGTAATGTAGTTTGTGGTCTTCTTTGACTTAGAATAATTTCCGTGTTTTCCGGCCAAATTGGCTACGCGACTCTCTGTAAGAGTGAATATAGATTAAAAAGTAATACAGATAGAGGAAATCCGAAACAAAAATTCGATAGAGAAGAAGGTAATGAACATCTCAGCCAAGTTTGGTCCTGAAATATGCAGTTTGAAGAAAGTTATTAGCCTCGCTGTCAAGTAATGTAGTTTGTGGTCTTCTTTGACTTAGAATAATTTCCGTGTTTTTCGGCCAAATTGGCTACGCGACTCTCTGTAAGAGTGAATATAGATTAAAACGTAAGACAGATAGAGGAAATCCGAAATAACCATTCGATAGAGAACAAGGTAATGAACATCTCAGCCAAGTTTGGTCCTGAAATATGCAGTTTGAAGAAAGTTATTAGCCTCGCTGTCAAGTAATGTAGTTTGTGGTCTTCTTTGACTTAGAATAATTTCCGTGTTTTTCGGCCAAATTGGCTACGCGACTCTCTGTAAGAGTGAATATAGATTAAAAAGTAAGACAGATAGAGGAAATCCGAAATAACCATTCGATAGAACACAAGGTAATGAACATCTCAGCCAAGTTTGGTCCTGAAATATGCAGTTTGAAGAAAGTTATTAGCCTCGCTGTCAAGTAATGTAGTTTGTGGTCTTCTTTGACTTAGAATAATTTCCATGTTTTTCGGCCAAATTGGCTATGCGAATCTCTGTAAGAGTGAATATAGATTAAAACGTAAGACAGATAGAGGAAATCCGAAATAACCATTCGATAGAACACAAGGTAATTAACATATCAGCCAAGTTTGGTCCTGAAATATGCAGTTTGAAGAAAGTTATTAGCCTCGCTGTCAAGTAATGTAGTTTGTGGTCTTCTTTGACTTAGAATAATTTCCGTGTTTTCCGGCCAAATTGGCTACGCGACTCTCTGTAAGAGTGAATATAGATTAAAAAGTAAGACAGATAGATGAAATCCGAAATAACCATTCGATAGAGAAGAAGGTAATGAACATCTCAGCCAAGTTTGGTCCTGAAATATGCAGTTTGAAGAAAGTTATTAGCCTCGCTGTCAAGTAATGTAGTTTGTGGTCTTCTTTGACTTAGAATAATTCCCGTGTTTTCCGGCCAAATTGGCTACGCGACTCTCTGTAAGAGTGAATATAGATTAAAAAGTAATACAGATAGAGGAAATCCGAAACAAAAATTCGATAGAGAAGAAGGTAATGAACATCTCAGCCAAGTTTGGTCCTGAAATATGCAGTTTGAAGAAAGTTATTAGCCTCGCTGTCAAGTAATGTAGTTTGTGGTCTTCTTTGACTTAGAATAATTTCCGTGTTTTTCGGCCAAATTGGCTATGCGACTCTCTGTAAGAGTGAATATAGATTAAAACGTAAGACAGATAGAGGAAATCCGAAATAACCATTCGATAGAACACAAGGTAATGAACATCTCAGCCAAGTTTGGTCCTGAAATATGCAGTTTGAAGAAAGTTATTAGCCTCGCTGTCAAGTAATGTAGTTTGTGGTCTTCTTTGACTTAGAATAATTTCCATGTTTTTCGGCCAAATTGGCTATGCGAATCTCTGTAAGAGTGAATATAGATTAAAACGTAAGACAGATAGAGGAAATCCGAAATAACCATTCGATAGAACACAAGGTAATGAACATTTCAGCCAAGTTTGGTCCTGAAATATGCAGTTTGAAGAAAGTTATTAGCCTCGCTGTCAAGTAATGTAGTTTGTGGTCTTCTTTGACTTAGAATAATTTCCGTGTTTTTCGGCCAAATTGGCTACGCGACTCTCTGTAAGAGTGAATATAGATTAAAACGTAAGACAGATAGAGGAAATCCGAAATAAGAATTCGATAGAACACAAGGTAATGAACATCTCAGCCAAGTTTGGTCCTGAAATATGCAGTTTGAAGAAAGTTATTAGCCTCGCTGTCAAGTAATGTAGTTTGTGGTCTTCTTTGACTTAGAATAATTTCCGTGTTTTCCGGCCAAATTGGCTACGCGACTCTCTGTAAGAGTGAATATAGATTAAAAAGTAAGACAGATAGATGAAATCCGAAACAACTATTCGATAGAGAACAAGGTAATGAACATCTCAGCCAAGTTTGGTCCTGAAATATGCAGTTTGAAGAAAGTTATTAGCCTCGCTGTCAAGTAATGTAGTTTGTGGTCTTCTTTGACTTAGAATAATTTCCGTGTTTTCCGGCCAAATTGGCTACGCGACTCTCTGTAAGAGTGAATATAGATTAAAAAGTAAGACAGATAGATGAAATCCGAAATAACCATTCGATAGAGAAGAAGGTAATGAACATCTCAGCCAAGTTTGGTCCTGAAATATGCAGTTTGAAGAAAGTTATTAGCCTCGCTGTCAAGTAATGTAGTTTGTGGTCTTCTTTGACTTAGAATAATTTCCGTGTTTTTCGGCCAAATTGGCTACGCGACTCTCTGTAAGAGTGAATATAGATTAAAAAGTAAGACAGATAGAGGAAATCCGAAACAACCATTCGATAGAGAACAAGGTAATGAACATCTCAGCCAAGTTTGGTCCTGAAATATGCAGTTTGAAGAAAGTTATTAGCCTCGCTGTCAAGTAATGTAGTTTGTGGTCTTCTTTGACTTAGAATAATTTCCATGTTTTTCGGCCAAATTGGCTATGCGAATCTCTGTAAGAGTGAATATAGATTAAAACGTAAGACAGATAGAGGAAATCCGAAATAACCATTCGATAGAACACAAGGTAATGAACATCTCAGCCAAGTTTGGTCCTGAAATATGCAGTTTGAAGAAAGTTATTAGCCTCGCTGTCAAGTAATGTAGTTTGTGGTCTTCTTTGACTTAGAATAATTTCCGTGTTTTCCGGCCAAATTGGCTACGCGACTCTCTGTAAGAGTGAATATAGATTAAAAAGTAAGACAGATAGATGAAATCCGAAATAACCATTCGATAGAGAAGAAGGTAATGAACATCTCAGCCAAGTTTGGTCCTGAAATATGCAGTTTGAAGAAAGTTATTAGCCTCGCTGTCAAGTAATGTAGTTTGTGGTCTTCTTTGACTTAGAATAATTTCCGTGTTTTCCGGCCAAATTGGCTACGCGACTCTCTGTAAGAGTGAATATAGATTAAAAAGTAATACAGATAGAGGAAATCCGAAACAAAAATTCGATAGAGAAGAAGGTAATGAACATCTCAGCCAAGTTTGGTCCTGAAATATGCAGTTTGAAGAAAGTTATTAGCCTCGCTGTCAAGTAATGTAGTTTGTGGTCTTCTTTGACTTAGAATAATTTCCGTGTTTTTCGGCCAAATTGGCTATGCGACTCTCTGTAAGAGTGAATATAGATTAAAACGTAAGACAGATAGAGGAAATCCGAAATAACCATTCGATAGAGAACAAGGTAATGAACATCTCAGCCAAGTTTGGTCCTGAAATATGCAGTTTGAAGAAAGTTATTAGCCTCGCTGTCAAGTAATGTAGTTTGTGGTCTTCTTTGACTTAGAATAATTTCCGTGTTTTTCGGCCAAATTGGCTACGCGACTCTCTGTAAGAGTGAATATAGATTAAAAAGTAAGACAGATAGAGGAAATCCGAAATAACCATTCGATAGAACACAAGGTAATGAACATCTCAGCCAAGTTTGGTCCTGAAATATGCAGTTTGAAGAAAGTTATTAGCCTCGCTGTCAAGTAATGTAGTTTGTGGTCTTCTTTGACTTAGAATAATTTCCATGTTTTTCGGCCAAATTGGCTATGCGAATCTCTGTAAGAGTGAATATAGATTAAAACGTAAGACAGATAGAGGAAATCCGAAATAACCATTCGATAGAACACAAGGTAATGAACATTTCAGCCAAGTTTGGTCCTGAAATATGCAGTTTGAAGAAAGTTATTAGCCTCGCTGTCAAGTAATGTAGTTTGTGGTCTTCTTTGACTTAGAATAATTTCCGTGTTTTTCGGCCAAATTGGCTACGCGACTCTCTGTAAGAGTGAATATAGATTAAAAAGTAAGACAGATAGAGGAAATCCGAAATAACCATTCGATAGAACACAAGGTAATGAACATCTCAGCCAAGTTTGGTCCTGAAATATGCAGTTTGAAGAAAGTTATTAGCCTCGCTGTCAAGTAATGTAGTTTGTGGTCTTCTTTGACTTAGAATAATTTCCATGTTTTTCGGCCAAATTGGCTATGCGAATCTCTGTAAGAGTGAATATAGATTAAAACGTAAGACAGATAGAGGAAATCCGAAATAACCATTCGATAGAACACAAGGTAATGAACATTTCAGCCAAGTTTGGTCCTGAAATATGCAGTTTGAAGAAAGTTATTAGCCTCGCTGTCAAGTAATGTAGTTTGTGGTCTTCTTTGACTTAGAATAATTTCCGTGTTTTTCGGCCAAATTGGCTACGCGACTCTCTGTAAGAGTGAATATAGATTAAAAAGTAAGACAGATAGAGGAAATCCGAAATAAGAATTCGATAGAACACAAGGTAATGAACATCTCAGCCAAGTTTGGTCCTGAAATATGCAGTTTGAAGAAAGTTATTAGCCTCGCTGTCAAGTAATGTAGTTTGTGGTCTTCTTTGACTTAGAATAATTTCCGTGTTTTTCGGCCAAATTGGCTACGCGACTCTCTGTAAGAGTGAATATAGATTAAAACGTAAGACAGATAGATGAAATCCGAAACAACTATTCGATAGAGAACAAGGTAATGAACATCTCAGCCAAGTTTGGTCCTGAAATATGCAGTTTGAAGAAAGTTATTAGCCTCGCTGTCAAGTAATGTAGTTTGTGGTCTTCTTTGACTTAGAATAATTTCCGTGTTTTTCGGCCAAATTGGCTACGCGACTCTTTGTAAGAGTGAATATAGATTAAAACGTAAGACAGATAGAGGAAATCCGAAATAACCATTCGATAGAACACAAGGTAATGAACATCTCAGCCAAGTTTGGTCCTGAAATATGCAGTTTGAAGAAAGTTATTAGCCTCGCTGTCAAGTAATGTAGTTTGTGGTCTTCTTTGACTTAGAATAATTTCCGTGTTTTTCGGCCAAATTGGCTACGCGACTCTCTGTAAGAGTGAATATAGATTAAAAAGTAAGACAGATAGAAGAAATCCGAAACAACTATTCGATAGAGAACAAGGTAATGAACATCTCAGCCAAGTTTGGTCCTGAAATATGCAGTTTGAAGAAAGTTATTAGCCTCGCTGTCAAGTAATGTAGTTTGTGGTCTTCTTTGACTTAGAATAATTTCCGTGTTTTTCGGCCAAATTGGCTACGCGACTCTCTGTAAGAGTGAATATAGATTAAAAAGTAAGACAGATAGAGGAAATCCGAAATAACCATTCGATAGAACACAAGGTAATGAACATCTCAGCCAAGTTTGGTCCTGAAATATGCAGTTTGAAGAAAGTTATTAGCCTCGCTGTCAAGTAATGTAGTTTGTGGTCTTCTTTGTCTTAGAATAATTTCCGTGTTTTTCGGCCAAATTGGCTACGCGACTCTCTGTAAGAGTGAATATAGATTAAAACGTAAGACAGATAGAGGAAATCCGAAATAACCATTCGATAGAGAACAAGGTAATGAACATCTCAGCCAAGTTTGGTCCTGAAATATGCAGTTTGAAGAAAGTTATTAGCCTCGCTGTCAAGTAATGTAGTTTGTGGTCTTCTTTGACTTAGAATAATTTCCGTGTTTTTCGGCCAAATTGGCTACGCGACTCTCTGTAAGAGTGAATATAGATTAAAACGTAAGACAGATAGAGGAAATCCGAAATAACCATTCGATAGAGAACAAGGTAATGAACATCTCAGCCAAGTTTGGTCCTGAAATATGCAGTTTGAAGAAAGTTATTAGCCTCGCTGTCAAGTAATGTAGTTTGTGGTCTTCTTTGACTTAGAATAATTTCTGTGTTTTTCGGCCAAATTGGCTACGCGACTCTCTGTAAGAGTGAATATAGATTAAAAAGTAAGACAGATAGAGGAATTCCGAAATAACCATTCGATAGAACACAAGGTAATGAACATCTCAGCCAAGTTTGGTCCTGAAATATGCAGTTTGAAGAAAGTTATTAGCCTCGCTGTCAAGTAATGTAGTTTGTGGTCTTCTTTGACTTAGAATAATTTCCGTGTTTTTCGGCAAAATTGGCTACGCGACTCTCTGTAAGAGTGAATATAGATTAAAACGTAAGACAGATAGAGGAAATCCGAAATAACCATTCGATAGAGAACAAGGTAATGAACATCTCAGCCAAGTTTGGTCCTGAAATATGCAGTTTGAAGAAAGTTATTAGCCTCGCTGTCAAGTAATGTAGTTTGTGGTCTTCTTTGACTTAGAATAATTTCCGTGTTTTTCGGCCAAATTGGCTACGCGACTCTCTGTAAGAGTGAATATAGATTAAAACGTAAGACAGATAGAGGAAATCCGAAATAACCATTCGATAGAACACAAGGTAATGAACATCTCAGCCAAGTTTGGTCCTGAAATATGCAGTTTGAAGAAAGTTATTAGCCTCGCTGTCAAGTAATGTAGTTTGTGGTCTTCTTTGACTTAGAATAATTTCCGTGTTTTTCGGCCAAATTGGCTACGCGACTCTCTGTAAGAGTGAATATAGATTAAAACGTAAGACAGATAGAGGAAATCCGAAATAACCATTCGATAGAACACAAGGTAATGAACATCTCAGCCAAGTTTGGTCCTGAAATATGCAGTTTGAAGAAAGTTATTAGCCTCGCTGTCAAGTAATGTAGTCTGTGGTCTTCTTTGACTTAGAATAATTTCCATGTTTTTCGGCCAAATTGGCTATGCGACTCTCTGTAAGAGTGAATATAGATTAAAACGTAAGACAGATAGAGGAAATCCGAAACAACTATTCGATAGAGAACAAGGTAATGAACATCTCAGCCAAGTTTGGTCCTGAAATATGCAGTTTGAAGAAAGTTATTAGCCTCGCTGTCAAGTAATGTAGTTTGTGGTCTTCTTTGACTTAGAATAATTTCCATGTTTTTCGGCCAAATTGGCTACGCGACTCTCTGTAAGAGTGAATATAGATTAAAACGTAAGACAGATAGAGGAAATCCGAAATAACCATTCGATAGAACACAAGGTAATGAACATCTCAGCCAAGTTTGGTCCTGAAATATGCAGTTTGAAGAAAGTTATTAGCCTCGCTGTCAAGTAATGTAGTCTGTGGTCTTCTTTGACTTAGAATAATTTCCATGTTTTTCGGCCAAATTGGCTATGCGACTCTCTGTAAGAGTGAATATAGATTAAAACGTAAGACAGATAGAGGAAATCCGAAACAACTATTCGATAGAGAACAAGGTAATGAACATCTCAGCCAAGTTTGGTCCTGAAATATGCAGTTTGAAGAAAGTTATTAGCCTCGCTGTCAAGTAATGTAGTTTGTGGTCTTCTTTGACTTAGAATAATTTCCATGTTTTTCGGCCAAATTGGCTATGCGACTCTCTGTAAGAGTGAATATAGATTAAAACGTAAGACAGATAGAGGAAATCCGAAATAACCATTCGATAGAACACAAGGTAATGAACATCTCAGCCAAGTTTGGTCCTGAAATATGCAGTTTGAAGAAAGTTATTAGCCTCGCTGTCAAGTAATGTAGTTTGTGGTCTTCTTTGACTTAGAATAATTTCCGTGTTTTTCGGCCAAATTGGCTACGCGACTCTCTGTAAGAGTGAATATAGATTAAAAAGTAAGACAGATAGAGGAAATCCGAAATAACCATTCGATAGAACACAAGGTAATGAACATCTCAGCCAAGTTTGGTCCTGAAATATGCAGTTTGAAGAAAGTTATTAGCCTCGCTGTCAAGTAATGTAGTTTGTGGTCTTCTTTGACTTAGAATAATTTCCGTGTTTTTCGGCCAAATTGGCTACGTGACTCTCTGTAAGAGTGAATATAGATTAAAACGTAAGACAGATAGAGGAAATCCGAAATAACCATTCGATAGAGAACAAGGTAATGAACATCTCAGCCAAGTTTGGTCCTGAAATATGCAGTTTGAAGAAAGTTATTAGCCTCGCTGTCAAGTAATGTAGTTTGTGGTCTTCTTTGACTTAGAATAATTTCCGTGTTTTTCGGCCAAATTGGCTACGCGACTCTCTGTAAGAGTGAATATAGATTAAAAAGTAAGACAGATAGAGGAAATCCGAAATAACCATTCGATAGAACACAAGGTAATGAACATCTCAGCCAAGTTTGGTCCTGAAATATGCAGTTTGAAGAAAGTTATTAGCCTCGCTGTCAAGTAATGTAGTTTGTGGTCTTCTTTGACTTAGAATAATTTCCGTGTTTTTCGGCCAAATTGGCTACGCGACTCTCTGTAAGAGTGAATATAGATTAAAACGTAAGACAGATAGAGGAAATCCGAAATAACCATTCGATAGAGAACAAGGTAATGAACATCTCAGCCAAGTTTGGTCCTGAAATATGCAGTTTGAAGAAAGTTATTAGCCTCGCTGTCAAGTAATGTAGTTTGTGGTCTTCTTTGACTTAGAATAATTTCCGTGTTTTTCGGCCAAATTGGCTACGCGACTCTCTGTAAGAGTGAATATAGATTAAAACGTAAGACAGATAGAGGAAATCCGAAATAACCATTCGATAGAGAACAAGGTAATGAACATCTCAGCCAAGTTTGGTCCTGAAATATGCAGTTTGAAGAAAGTTATTAGCCTCGCTGTCAAGTAATGTAGTTTGTGGTCTTCTTTGACTTAGAATAATTTCCATGTTTTTCGGCCAAATTGGCTATGCGACTCTCTGTAAGAGTGAATATAGATTAAAACGTAAGACAGATAGAGGAAATCCGAAATAACCATTCGATAGAACACAAGGTAATGAACATCTCAGCCAAGTTTGGTCCTGAAATATGCAGTTTGAAGAAAGTTATTAGCCTCGCTGTCAAGTAATGTAGTTTGTGGTCTTCTTTGACTTAGAATAATTTCCGTGTTTTTCGGCCAAATTGGCTACGCGACTCTCTGTAAGAGTGAATATAGATTAAAAAGTAAGACAGATAGAGGAAATCCGAAATAACCATTCGATAGAACACAAGGTAATGAACATCTCAGCCAAGTTTGGTCCTGAAATATGCAGTTTGAAGAAAGTTATTAGCCTCGCTGTCAAGTAATGTAGTTTGTGGTCTTCTTTGACTTAGAATAATTTCCGTGTTTTTCGGCCAAATTGGCTACGCGACTCTCTGTAAGAGTGAATATAGATTAAAACGTAAGACAGATAGAGGAAATCCGAAATAACCATTCGATAGAGAACAAGGTAATGAACATCTCAGCCAAGTTTGGTCCTGAAATATGCAGTTTGAAGAAAGTTATTAGCCTCGCTGTCAAGTAATGTAGTTTGTGGTCTTCTTTGACTTAGAATAATTTCCGTGTTTTTCGGCCAAATTGGCTACGCGACTCTCTGTAAGAGTGAATATAGATTAAAAAGTAAGACAGATAGAGGAACTCCGAAATAACCATTCGATAGAACACAAGGTAATGAACATCTCAGCCAAGTTTGGTCCTGAAATATGCAGTTTGAAGAAAGTTATTAGCCTCGCTGTCAAGTAATGTAGTTTGTGGTCTTCTTTGACTTAGAATAATTTCCGTGTTTTTCGGCCAAATTGGCTACGCGACTCTCTGTAAGAGTGAATATAGATTAAAACGTAAGACAGATAGAGGAAATCCGAAATAACCATTCGATAGAGAACAAGGTAATGAACATCTCAGCCAAGTTTGGTCCTGAAATATGCAGTTTGAAGAAAGTTATTAGCCTCGCTGTCAAGTAATGTAGTTTGTGGTCTTCTTTGACTTAGAATAATTTCCGTGTTTTTCGGCCAAATTGGCTACGCGACTCTCTGTAAGAGTGAATATAGATTAAAACGTAAGACAGATAGAGGAAATCCGAAATAACCATTCGATAGAACACAAGGTAATGAACATCTCAGCCAAGTTTGGTCCTGAAATATGCAGTTTGAAGAAAGTTATTAGCCTCGCTGTCAAGTAATGTAGTTTGTGGTCTTCTTTGACTTAGAATAATTTCCGTGTTTTTCGGCCAAATTGGCTACGCGACTCTCTGTAAGAGTGAATATAGATTAAAACGTAAGACAGATAGAGGAAATCCGAAATAACCATTCGATAGAACACAAGGTAATGAACATCTCAGCCAAGTTTGGTCCTGAAATATGCAGTTTGAAGAAAGTTATTAGCCTCGCTGTCAAGTAATGTAGTCTGTGGTCTTCTTTGACTTAGAATAATTTCCATGTTTTTCGGCCAAATTGGCTATGCGACTCTCTGTAAGAGTGAATATAGATTAAAACGTAAGACAGATAGAGGAAATCCGAAACAACTATTCGATAGAGAACAAGGTAATGAACATCTCAGCCAAGTTTGGTCCTGAAATATGCAGTTTGAAGAAAGTTATTAGCCTCGCTGTCAAGTAATGTAGTTTGTGGTCTTCTTTGACTTAGAATAATTTCCATGTTTTTCGGCCAAATTGGCTATGCGACTCTCTGTAAGAGTGAATATAGATTAAAACGTAAGACAGATAGAGGAAATCCGAAATAACCATTCGATAGAACACAAGGTAATGAACATCTCAGCCAAGTTTGGTCCTGAAATATGCAGTTTGAAGAAAGTTATTAGCCTCGCTGTCAAGTAATGTAGTTTGTGGTCTTCTTTGACTTAGAATAATTTCCGTGTTTTTCGGCCAAATTGGCTACGCGACTCTCTGTAAGAGTGAATATAGATTAAAACGTAAGACAGATAGAGGAAATCCGAAATAACCATTCGATAGAACACAAGGTAATGAACATCTCAGCCAAGTTTGGTCCTGAAATATGCAGTTTGAAGAAAGTTATTAGCCTCGCTGTCAAGTAATGTAGTCTGTGGTCTTCTTTGACTTAGAATAATTTCCATGTTTTTCGGCCAAATTGGCTATGCGACTCTCTGTAAGAGTGAATATAGATTAAAACGTAAGACAGATAGAGGAAATCCGAAACAACTATTCGATAGAGAACAAGGTAATGAACATCTCAGCCAAGTTTGGTCCTGAAATATGCAGTTTGAAGAAAGTTATTAGCCTCGCTGTCAAGTAATGTAGTTTGTGGTCTTCTTTGACTTAGAATAATTTCCATGTTTTTCGGCCAAATTGGCTATGCGACTCTCTGTAAGAGTGAATATAGATTAAAACGTAAGACAGATAGAGGAAATCCGAAATAACCATTCGATAGAACACAAGGTAATGAACATCTCAGCCAAGTTTGGTCCTGAAATATGCAGTTTGAAGAAAGTTATTAGCCTCGCTGTCAAGTAATGTAGTTTGTGGTCTTCTTTGACTTAGAATAATTTCCGTGTTTTTCGGCCAAATTGGCTACGCGACTCTCTGTAAGAGTGAATATAGATTAAAAAGTAAGACAGATAGAGGAAATCCGAAATAACCATTCGATAGAACACAAGGTAATGAACATCTCAGCCAAGTTTGGTCCTGAAATATGCAGTTTGAAGAAAGTTATTAGCCTCGCTGTCAAGTAATGTAGTTTGTGGTCTTCTTTGACTTAGAATAATTTCCGTGTTTTTCGGCCAAATTGGCTACGCGACTCTCTGTAAGAGTGAATATAGATTAAAACGTAAGACAGATAGAGGAAATCCGAAATAACCATTCGATAGAACACAAGGTAATGAACATCTCAGCCAAGTTTGGTCCTGAAATATGCAGTTTGAAGAAAGTTATTAGCCTCGCTGTCAAGTAATGTAGTCTGTGGTCTTCTTTGACTTAGAATAATTTCCATGTTTTTCGGCCAAATTGGCTATGCGACTCTCTGTAAGAGTGAATATAGATTAAAACGTAAGACAGATAGAGGAAATCCGAAACAACTATTCGATAGAGAACAAGGTAATGAACATCTCAGCCAAGTTTGGTCCTGAAATATGCAGTTTGAAGAAAGTTATTAGCCTCGCTGTCAAGTAATGTAGTTTGTGGTCTTCTTTGACTTAGAATAATTTCCATGTTTTTCGGCCAAATTGGCTATGCGACTCTCTGTAAGAGTGAATATAGATTAAAACGTAAGACAGATAGAGGAAATCCGAAATAACCATTCGATAGAACACAAGGTAATGAACATCTCAGCCAAGTTTGGTCCTGAAATATGCAGTTTGAAGAAAGTTATTAGCCTCGCTGTCAAGTAATGTAGTTTGTGGTCTTCTTTGACTTAGAATAATTTCCGTGTTTTTCGGCCAAATTGGCTACGCGACTCTCTGTAAGAGTGAATATAGATTAAAAAGTAAGACAGATAGAGGAAATCCGAAATAACCATTCGATAGAACACAAGGTAATGAACATCTCAGCCAAGTTTGGTCCTGAAATATGCAGTTTGAAGAAAGTTATTAGCCTCGCTGTCAAGTAATGTAGTTTGTGGTCTTCTTTGACTTAGAATAATTTCCGTGTTTTTCGGCCAAATTGGCTACGCGACTCTCTGTAAGAGTGAATATAGATTAAAACGTAAGACAGATAGAGGAAATCCGAAATAACCATTCGATAGAGAACAAGGTAATGAACATCTCAGCCAAGTTTGGTCCTGAAATATGCAGTTTGAAGAAAGTTATTAGCCTCGCTGTCAAGTAATGTAGTTTGTGGTCTTCTTTGACTTAGAATAATTTCCGTGTTTTTCGGCCAAATTGGCTACGCGACTCTCTGTAAGAGTGAATATAGATTAAAAAGTAAGACAGATAGAGGAACTCCGAAATAACCATTCGATAGAACACAAGGTAATGAACATCTCAGCCAAGTTTGGTCCTGAAATATGCAGTTTGAAGAAAGTTATTAGCCTCGCTGTCAAGTAATGTAGTTTGTGGTCTTCTTTGAATTAGAATAATTTCCGTGTTTTTCGGCCAAATTGGCTACGCGACTCTCTGTAAGAGTGAATATAGATTAAAACGTAAGACAGATAGAGGAAATCCGAAATAACCATTCGATAGAGAACAAGGTAATGAACATCTCAGCCAAGTTTGGTCCTGAAATATGCAGTTTGAAGAAAGTTATTAGCCTCGCTGTCAAGTAATGTAGTTTGTGGTCTTCTTTGACTTAGAATAATTTCCGTGTTTTTCGGCCAAATTGGCTACGCGACTCTCTGTAAGAGTGAATATAGATTAAAACGTAAGACAGATAGAGGAAATCCGAAATAACCATTCGATAGAACACAAGGTAATGAACATCTCAGCCAAGTTTGGTCCTGAAATATGCAGTTTGAAGAAAGTTATTAGCCTCGCTGTCAAGTAATGTAGTTTGTGGTCTTCTTTGACTTAGAATAATTTCCGTGTTTTTCGGCCAAATTGGCTACGCGACTCTCTGTAAGAGTGAATATAGATTAAAACGTAAGACAGATAGAGGAAATCCGAAATAACCATTCGATAGAACACAAGGTAATGAACATCTCAGCCAAGTTTGGTCCTGAAATATGCAGTTTGAAGAAAGTTATTAGCCTCGCTGTCAAGTAATGTAGTCTGTGGTCTTCTTTGACTTAGAATAATTTCCATGTTTTTCGGCCAAATTGGCTATGCGACTCTCTGTAAGAGTGAATATAGATTAAAACGTAAGACAGATAGAGGAAATCCGAAACAACTATTCGATAGAGAACAAGGTAATGAACATCTCAGCCAAGTTTGGTCCTGAAATATGCAGTTTGAAGAAAGTTATTAGCCTCGCTGTCAAGTAATGTAGTTTGTGGTCTTCTTTGACTTAGAATAATTTCCATGTTTTTCGGCCAAATTGGCTATGCGACTCTCTGTAAGAGTGAATATAGATTAAAACGTAAGACAGATAGAGGAAATCCGAAATAACCATTCGATAGAACACAAGGTAATGAACATCTCAGCCAAGTTTGGTCCTGAAATATGCAGTTTGAAGAAAGTTATTAGCCTCGCTGTCAAGTAATGTAGTTTGTGGTCTTCTTTGACTTAGAATAATTTCCGTGTTTTTCGGCCAAATTGGCTACGCGACTCTCTGTAAGAGTGAATATAGATTAAAACGTAAGACAGATAGAGGAAATCCGAAATAACCATTCGATAGAGAACAAGGTAATGAACATCTCAGCCAAGTTTGGTCCTGAAATATGCAGTTTGAAGAAAGTTATTAGCCTCGCTGTCAAGTAATGTAGTTTGTGGTCTTCTTTGACTTAGAATAATTTCCGTGTTTTTCGGCCAAATTGGCTACGCGACTCTCTGTAAGAGTGAATATAGATTAAAAAGTAAGACAGATAGAGGAACTCCGAAATAACCATTCGATAGAACACAAGGTAATGAACATCTCAGCCAAGTTTGGTCCTGAAATATGCAGTTTGAAGAAAGTTATTAGCCTCGCTGTCAAGTAATGTAGTTTGTGGTCTTCTTTGACTTAGAATAATTTCCGTGTTTTTCGGCCAAATTGGCTACGCGACTCTCTGTAAGAGTGAATATAGATTAAAAAGTAAGACAGATAGAGGAACTCCGAAATAACCATTCGATAGAACACAAGGTAATGAACATCTCAGCCAAGTTTGGTCCTGAAATATGCAGTTTGAAGAAAGTTATTAGCCTCGCTGTCAAGTAATGTAGTTTGTGGTCTTCTTTGACTTAGAATAATTTCCGTGTTTTTCGGCCAAATTGGCTACGCGACTCTCTGTAAGAGTGAATATAGATTAAAACGTAAGACAGATAGAGGAAATCCGAAATAACCATTCGATAGAGAACAAGGTAATGAACATCTCAGCCAAGTTTGGTCCTGAAATATGCAGTTTGAAGAAAGTTATTAGCCTCGCTGTCAAGTAATGTAGTTTGTGGTCTTCTTTGACTTAGAATAATTTCCGTGTTTTTCGGCCAAATTGGCTACGCGACTCTCTGTAAGAGTGAATATAGATTAAAACGTAAGACAGATAGAGGAAATCCGAAATAACCATTCGATAGAGAACAAGGTAATGAACATCTCAGCCAAGTTTGGTCCTGAAATATGCAGTTTGAAGAAAGTTATTAGCCTCGCTGTCAAGTAATGTAGTTTGTGGTCTTCTTTGACTTAGAATAATTTCCGTGTTTTTCGGCCAAATTGGCTACGCGACTCTCTGTAAGAGTGAATATAGATTAAAACGTAAGACAGATAGAGGAAATCCGAAATAACCATTCGATAGAACACAAGGTAATGAACATCTCAGCCAAGTTTGGTCCTGAAATATGCAGTTTGAAGAAAGTTATTAGCCTCGCTGTCAAGTAATGTAGTTTGTGGTCTTCTTTGACTTAGAATAATTCCGTGTTTTCGGCCAAATTGGCTACGCGACTCTCTGTAAGAGTGAATATAGATTAAAAAGTAAGACAGATAGAGGAAATCCGAAACAACCATTCGATAGAGAACAAGGTAATGAACATCTCAGCCAAGTTTGGTCCTGAAATATGCAGTTTGAAGAAAGTTATTAGCCTCGCTGTCAAGTAATGTAGTTTGTGGTCTTCTTTGACTTAGAATAATTTCCGTGTTTTTCGGCCAAATTGGCTACGCGACTCTCTGTAAGAGTGAATATAGATTAAAACGTAAGACAGATAGAGGAAATCCGAAATAACCATTCGATAGAACACAAGGTAATGAACATCTCAGCCAAGTTTGGTCCTGAAATATGCAGTTTGAAGAAAGTTATTAGCCTCGCTGTCAAGTAATGTAGTTTGTGGTCTTCTTTGACTTAGAATAATTTCCGTGTTTTTCGGCCAAATTGGCTACGCGACTCTCTGTAAGAGTGAATATAGATTAAAACGTAAGACAGATAGAGGAAATCCGAAATAACCATTCGATAGAACACAAGGTAATGAACATCTCAGCCAAGTTTGGTCCTGAAATATGCAGTTTGAAGAAAGTTATTAGCCTCGCTGTCAAGTAATGTAGTTTGTGGTCTTCTTTGACTTAGAATAATTTCCGTGTTTTTCGGCCAAATTGGCTACGCGACTCTCTGTAAGAGTGAATATAGATTAAAACGTAAGACAGATAGAGGAAATCCGAAATAACCATTCGATAGAACACAAGGTAATGAACATCTCAGCCAAGTTTGGTCCTGAAATATGCAGTTTGAAGAAAGTTATTAGCCTCGCTGTCAAGTAATGTAGTCTGTGGTCTTCTTTGACTTAGAATAATTTCCATGTTTTTCGGCCAAATTGGCTATGCGACTCTCTGTAAGAGTGAATATAGATTAAAACGTAAGACAGATAGAGGAAATCCGAAACAACTATTCGATAGAGAACAAGGTAATGAACATCTCAGCCAAGTTTGGTCCTGAAATATGCAGTTTGAAGAAAGTTATTAGCCTCGCTGTCAAGTAATGTAGTTTGTGGTCTTCTTTGACTTAGAATAATTTCCATGTTTTTCGGCCAAATTGGCTATGCGACTCTCTGTAAGAGTGAATATAGATTAAAACGTAAGACAGATAGAGGAAATCCGAAATAACCATTCGATAGAACACAAGGTAATGAACATCTCAGCCAAGTTTGGTCCTGAAATATGCAGTTTGAAGAAAGTTATTAGCCTCGCTGTCAAGTAATGTAGTTTGTGGTCTTCTTTGACTTAGAATAATTTCCGTGTTTTTCGGCCAAATTGGCTACGCGACTCTCTGTAAGAGTGAATATAGATTAAAACGTAAGACAGATAGAGGAAATCCGAAATAACCATTCGATAGAACACAAGGTAATGAACATCTCAGCCAAGTTTGGTCCTGAAATATGCAGTTTGAAGAAAGTTATTAGCCTCGCTGTCAAGTAATGTAGTTTGTGGTCTTCTTTGACTTAGAATAATTTCCGTGTTTTTCGGCCAAATTGGCTACGCGACTCTCTGTAAGAGTGAATATAGATTAAAACGTAAGACAGATAGAGGAAATCCGAAATAACCATTCGATAGAACACAAGGTAATGAACATCTCAGCCAAGTTTGGTCCTGAAATATGCAGTTTGAAGAAAGTTATTAGCCTCGCTGTCAAGTAATGTAGTCTGTGGTCTTCTTTGACTTAGAATAATTTCCATGTTTTTCGGCCAAATTGGCTATGCGACTCTCTGTAAGAGTGAATATAGATTAAAACGTAAGACAGATAGAGGAAATCCGAAACAACTATTCGATAGAGAACAAGGTAATGAACATCTCAGCCAAGTTTGGTCCTGAAATATGCAGTTTGAAGAAAGTTATTAGCCTCGCTGTCAAGTAATGTAGTTTGTGGTCTTCTTTGACTTAGAATAATTTCCATGTTTTTCGGCCAAATTGGCTATGCGACTCTCTGTAAGAGTGAATATAGATTAAAACGTAAGACAGATAGAGGAAATCCGAAATAACCATTCGATAGAACACAAGGTAATGAACATCTCAGCCAAGTTTGGTCCTGAAATATGCAGTTTGAAGAAAGTTATTAGCCTCGCTGTCAAGTAATGTAGTTTGTGGTCTTCTTTGACTTAGAATAATTTCCGTGTTTTTCGGCCAAATTGGCTACGCGACTCTCTGTAAGAGTGAATATAGATTAAAACGTAAGACAGATAGAGGAAATCCGAAATAACCATTCGATAGAGAACAAGGTAATGAACATCTCAGCCAAGTTTGGTCCTGAAATATGCAGTTTGAAGAAAGTTATTAGCCTCGCTGTCAAGTAATGTAGTTTGTGGTCTTCTTTGACTTAGAATAATTTCCGTGTTTTTCGGCCAAATTGGCTACGCGACTCTCTGTAAGAGTGAATATAGATTAAAAAGTAAGACAGATAGAGGAACTCCGAAATAACCATTCGATAGAACACAAGGTAATGAACATCTCAGCCAAGTTTGGTCCTGAAATATGCAGTTTGAAGAAAGTTATTAGCCTCGCTGTCAAGTAATGTAGTTTGTGGTCTTCTTTGACTTAGAATAATTTCCGTGTTTTTCGGCCAAATTGGCTACGCGACTCTCTGTAAGAGTGAATATAGATTAAAACGTAAGACAGATAGAGGAAATCCGAAATAACCATTCGATAGAGAACAAGGTAATGAACATCTCAGCCAAGTTTGGTCCTGAAATATGCAGTTTGAAGAAAGTTATTAGCCTCGCTGTCAAGTAATGTAGTTTGTGGTCTTCTTTGACTTAGAATAATTTCCGTGTTTTTCGGCCAAATTGGCTACGCGACTCTCTGTAAGAGTGAATATAGATTAAAACGTAAGACAGATAGAGGAAATCCGAAATAACCATTCGATAGAGAACAAGGTAATGAACATCTCAGCCAAGTTTGGTCCTGAAATATGCAGTTTGAAGAAAGTTATTAGCCTCGCTGTCAAGTAATGTAGTTTGTGGTCTTCTTTGACTTAGAATAATTTCCGTGTTTTTCGGCCAAATTGGCTACGCGACTCTCTGTAAGAGTGAATATAGATTAAAACGTAAGACAGATAGAGGAAATCCGAAATAACCATTCGATAGAACACAAGGTAATGAACATCTCAGCCAAGTTTGGTCCTGAAATATGCAGTTTGAAGAAAGTTATTAGCCTCGCTGTCAAGTAATGTAGTCTGTGGTCTTCTTTGACTTAGAATAATTCCGTGTTTTCGGCCAAATTGGCTACGCGACTCTCTGTAAGAGTGAATATAGATTAAAAAGTAAGACAGATAGAGGAAATCCGAAACAACCATTCGATAGAGAACAAGGTAATGAACATCTCAGCCAAGTTTGGTCCTGAAATATGCAGTTTGAAGAAAGTTATTAGCCTCGCTGTCAAGTAATGTAGTTTGTGGTCTTCTTTGACTTAGAATAATTTCCGTGTTTTTCGGCCAAATTGGCTACGCGACTCTCTGTAAGAGTGAATATAGATTAAAACGTAAGACAGATAGAGGAAATCCGAAATAACCATTCGATAGAACACAAGGTAATGAACATCTCAGCCAAGTTTGGTCCTGAAATATGCAGTTTGAAGAAAGTTATTAGCCTCGCTGTCAAGTAATGTAGTTTGTGGTCTTCTTTGACTTAGAATAATTTCCGTGTTTTTCGGCCAAATTGGCTACGCGACTCTCTGTAAGAGTGAATATAGATTAAAACGTAAGACAGATAGAGGAAATCCGAAATAACCATTCGATAGAACACAAGGTAATGAACATCTCAGCCAAGTTTGGTCCTGAAATATGCAGTTTGAAGAAAGTTATTAGCCTCGCTGTCAAGTAATGTAGTCTGTGGTCTTCTTTGACTTAGAATAATTTCCATGTTTTTCGGCCAAATTGGCTATGCGACTCTCTGTAAGAGTGAATATAGATTAAAACGTAAGACAGATAGAGGAAATCCGAAACAACTATTCGATAGAGAACAAGGTAATGAACATCTCAGCCAAGTTTGGTCCTGAAATATGCAGTTTGAAGAAAGTTATTAGCCTCGCTGTCAAGTAATGTAGTTTGTGGTCTTCTTTGACTTAGAATAATTTCCATGTTTTTCGGCCAAATTGGCTATGCGACTCTCTGTAAGAGTGAATATAGATTAAAACGTAAGACAGATAGAGGAAATCCGAAATAACCATTCGATAGAACACAAGGTAATGAACATCTCAGCCAAGTTTGGTCCTGAAATATGCAGTTTGAAGAAAGTTATTAGCCTCGCTGTCAAGTAATGTAGTTTGTGGTCTTCTTTGACTTAGAATAATTTCCGTGTTTTTCGGCCAAATTGGCTACGCGACTCTCTGTAAGAGTGAATATAGATTAAAACGTAAGACAGATAGAGGAAATCCGAAATAACCATTCGATAGAGAACAAGGTAATGAACATCTCAGCCAAGTTTGGTCCTGAAATATGCAGTTTGAAGAAAGTTATTAGCCTCGCTGTCAAGTAATGTAGTTTGTGGTCTTCTTTGACTTAGAATAATTTCCGTGTTTTTCGGCCAAATTGGCTACGCGACTCTCTGTAAGAGTGTATATAGATTAAAAAGTAATACAGATAGAGGAACTCCGAAATAACCATTCGATAGAACACAAGGTAATGAACATCTCAGCCAAGTTTGGTCCTGAAATATGCAGTTTGAAGAAAGTTATTAGCCTCGCTGTCAAGTAATGTAGTTTGTGGTCTTCTTTGACTTAGAATAATTTCCGTGTTTTTCGGCCAAATTGGCTACGCGACTCTCTGTAAGAGTGAATATAGATTAAAACGTAAGACAGATAGAGGAAATCCGAAATAACCATTCGATAGAGAACAAGGTAATGAACATCTCAGCCAAGTTTGGTCCTGAAATATGCAGTTTGAAGAAAGTTATTAGCCTCGCTGTCAAGTAATGTAGTTTGTGGTCTTCTTTGACTTAGAATAATTTCCGTGTTTTTCGGCCAAATTGGCTACGCGACTCTCTGTAAGAGTGAATATAGATTAAAACGTAAGACAGATAGAGGAAATCCGAAATAACCATTCGATAGAACACAAGGTAATGAACATCTCAGCCAAGTTTGGTCCTGAAATATGCAGTTTGAAGAAAGTTATTAGCCTCGCTGTCAAGTAATGTAGTCTGTGGTCTTCTTTGACTTAGAATAATTTCCGTGTTTTCGACCAAATTGGCTACGCGACTCTCTGTAAGAGTGAATATAGATTAAAAAGTAAGACAGATAGAGGAAATCCGAAACAACCATTCGATAGAGAACAAGGTAATGAACATCTCAGCCAAGTTTGGTCCTGAAATATGCAGTTTGAAGAAAGTTATTAGCCTCGCTGTCAAGTAATGTAGTTTGTGGTCTTCTTTGACTTAGAATAATTTCCGTGTTTTTCGGCCAAATTGGCTACGCGACTCTCTGTAAGAGTGAATATAGTTTAAAAAGTATGACAGATAGAGGAAATCCGAAATAACCATTCGATAGAACACAAGGTAATGAACATCTCAGCCAAGTTTGGTCCTGAAATATGCAGTTTGAAGAAAGTTATTAGCCTCGCTGTCAAGTAATGTAGTTTGTGGTCTTCTTTGACTTAGAATAATTTCCGTGTTTTTCGGCCAAATTGGCTACGCGACTCTCTGTAAGAGTGAATATAGTTTAAAAAGTATGACAGATAGAGGAAACCCGAAACAACCATTCGATAGAACACAAGGTAATGAACATCTCAGCCAAGTTTGGTCCTGAAATATGCAGTTTGAAGAAAGTTATTAGCCTCGCTGTCAAGTAATGTAGTTTGTGGTCTTCTTTGACTTAGAATAATTTCCAAGTTTTTCGGCCAAATTGGCTATGCGACTCTCTGTAAGAGTGAATATAGATTAAAACGTAAGACAGATAGAGGAAATCCGAAACAACCATTCGATAGAGAACAAGGTAATGAACATCTCAGCCAAGTTTGGTCCTGAAATATGCAGTTTGAAGAAAGTTATTAGCCTCGCTGTCAAGTAATGTAGTTTGTGGTCTTCTTTGACTTTGAATAATTTCCGTGTTTTTCGGCCAAATTGGCTACGCGACTCTCTGTAAGAGTGAATATAGATTAAAAAGTAAGACAGATAGAGGAAATCCGAAACAACCATTCGATAGAGAACAAGGTAATGAACATCTCAGCCAAGTTTGGTCCTGAAATATGCAGTTTGAAGAAAGTTATTAGCCTCGCTGTCAAGTAATGTAGTTTGTGGTCTTCTTTGACTTAGAATAATTTCCGTGTTTTTCGGCCAAATTGGCTACGCGACTCTCTGTAAGAGTGAATATATATTAAAACGTAAGACAGATAGAGGAAATCCGAAATAACCATTCGATAGAACACAAGGTAATGAACATCTCAGCCAAGTTTGGTCCTGAAATATGCAGTTTGAAGAAAGTTATAAGCCTCGCTGTCAAGTAATGTAGTTTGTGGTCTTCTTTGACTTATCATAATTTCCGTGTTTTTCGGCCAAATTGGCTACGCGACTCTCTGTAAGAGTGAATATAGATTAAAACGTAAGACAGATAGAGGAAATCCGAAATAACCATTCGATAGAGAACAAGGTAATGAACATCTCAGCCAAGTTTGGTCCTGAAATATGCAGTTTGAAGAAAGTTATTAGCCTCGCTGTCAAGTAATGTAGTTTGTGGTCTTCTTTGACTTAGAATAATTTCCATGTTTTTCGGCCAAATTGGCTATGCGACTCTCTGTAAGAGTGAATATAGATTAAAACGTAAGACAGATAGAGGAAATCCGAAATAACCATTCGATAGAACACAAGGTAATGAACATCTCAGCCAAGTTTGGTCCTGAAATATGCAGTTTGAAGAAAGTTATTAGCCTCGCTGTCAAGTAATGTAGTTTGTGGTCTTCTTTGACTTAAAATAATTTCCGTGTTTTTCGGCCAAATTGGCTACGCGACTCTCTGTAAGAGTGAATATAGATTAAAAAGTAAGACAGATAGAGGAAATCCGAAATAACCATTCGATAGAACACAAGGTAATGAACATCTCAGCCAAGTTTGGTCCTGAAATATGCAGTTTGAAGAAAGTTATTAGCCTCGCTGTCAAGTAATGTAGTTTGTGGTCTTCTTTGACTTAGAATAATTTCCGTGTTTTTCGGCCAAATTGGCTACGCGACTCTCTGTAAGAGTGAATATAGATTAAAAAGTAAGACAGATAGAAGAAATCCGAAACAACTATTCGATAGAGAACAAGGGAATGAACATCTCAGCCAAGTTTGGTCCTGAAATATGCAGTTTGAAG
The DNA here is from genome assembly GCA_936450465.1 of Gibbula magus. NCBI lineage: Eukaryota > Metazoa > Mollusca > Gastropoda > Trochida > Trochidae > Gibbula > Gibbula magus. The sequence continues at coordinate 57,592,543 of OW388295.1, forward strand.
AAAGTTATTAGCCTCGCTGTCAAGTAATGTAGTTTGTGGTCTTCTTTGACTTAGAATAATTTCCATGTTTTTCGGCCAAATTGGCTATGCGACTCTCTGTAAGAGTGAATATAGATTAAAACGTAAGACAGATAGAGGAAATCCGAAATAACCATTCGATAGAACACAAGGTAATGAACATCTCAGCCAAGTTTGGTCCTGAAATATGCAGTTTGAAGAAAGTTATTAGCCTCGCTGTCAAGTAATGTAGTTTGTGGTCTTCTTTGACTTAAAATAATTTCCGTGTTTTTCGGCCAAATTGGCTACGCGACTCTCTGTAAGAGTGAATATAGATTAAAAAGTAAGACAGATAGAGGAAATCCGAAATAACCATTCGATAGAACACAAGGTAATGAACATCTCAGCCAAGTTTGGTCCTGAAATATGCAGTTTGAAGAAAGTTATTAGCCTCGCTGTCAAGTAATGTAGTTTGTGGTCTTCTTTGACTTAGAATAATTTCCGTGTTTTCGGCCAAATTGGCTACGCGACTCTCTGTAAGAGTGAATATAGATTAAAAAGTAAGACAGATAGAGGAAATCCGAAACAACCATTCGATAGAGAACAAGGTAATGAACATCTCAGCCAAGTTTGGTCCTGAAATATGCAGTTTGAAGAAAGTTATTAGCCTCGCTGTCAAGTAATGTAGTTTGTGGTCTTCTTTGACTTAGAATAATTTCCGTGTTTTTCGGCCAAATTGGCTATGCGACTCTCTGTAAGAGTGAATATAGATTAAAACGTAAGACAGATAGAGGAAATCCGAAATAACCATTCGATAGAACACAAGGTAATGAACATCTCAGCCAAGTTTGGTCCTGAAATATGCAGTTTGAAGAAAGTTATTAGCCTCGCTGTCAAGTAATGTAGTTTGTGGTCTTCTTTGACTTAGAATAATTTCCGTGTTTTTCGGCCAAATTGGCTACGCGACTCTCTGTAAGAGTGAATATAGATTAAAAAGTAAGACAGATAGAGGAAATCCGAAATAACCATTCGATAGAACACAAGATAATGAACATCTCAGCCAAGTTTGGTCCTGAAATATGCAGTTTGAAGAAAGTTTTTAGCCTCGCTGTCAAGTAATGTAGTTTGTGGTCTTCTTTGACTTAGAATAATTTCCGTGTTTTTCGGCCAAATTGGCTACGCGACTCTCTGTAAGAGTGAATATAGATTAAAACGTAAGACAGATAGAGGAAATCCGAAATAACCATTCGATAGAACACAAGGTAATGAACATCTCAGCCAAGTTTGGTCCTGAAATATGCAGTTTGAAGAAAGTTATTAGCCTCGCTGTCAAGTAATGTAGTTTGTGGTCTTCTTTGACTTAGAATAATTTCCGTGTTTTTCGGCCAAATTGGCTACGCGACTCTCTGTAAGAGTGAATATAGATTAAAAAGTAAGACAGATAGAAGAAATCCGAAACAACTATTCGATAGAGAACAAGGGAATGAACATCTCAGCCAAGTTTGGTCCTGAAATATGCAGTTTGAAGAAAGTTATTAGCCTCGCTGTCAAGTAATGTAGTTTGTGGTCTTCTTTGACTTAGAATAATTTCCGTGTTTTTCGGCCAAATTGGCTATGCGACTCTCTGTAAGAGTGAATATAGATTAAAACGTAAGACAGATAGAGGAAATCCGAAATAACCATTCGATAGAACACAAGGTAATGAACATCTCAGCCAAGTTTGGTCCTGAAATATGCAGTTTGAAGAAAGTTATTAGCCTCGCTGTCAAGTAATGTAGTTTGTGGTCTTCTTTGACTTAGAATAATTTCCGTGTTTTTCGGCCAAATTGGCTACGCGACTCTCTGTAAGAGTGAATATAGATTAAAAAGTAAGACAGATAGAGGAAATCCGAAATAACCATTCGATAGAACACAAGGTAATGAACATCTCAGCCAAGTTTGGTCCTGAAATATGCAGTTTGAAGAAAGTTATTAGCCTCGCTGTCAAGTAATGTAGTTTGTGGTCTTCTTTGACTTAGAATAATTTCCGTGTTTTTCGGCCAAATTGGCTACGCGACTCTCTGTAAGAGTGAATATAGATTAAAAAGTAAGACAGATAGAAGAAATCCGAAACAACTATTCGATAGAGAACAAGGGAATGAACATCTCAGCCAAGTTTGGTCCTGAAATATGCAGTTTGAAGAAAGTTATTAGCCTCGCTGTCAAGTAATGTAGTTTGTGGTCTTCTTTGACTTAGAATAATTTCCGTGTTTTTCGGCCAAATTGGCTACGCGACTCTCTGTAAGAGTGAATATAGATTAAAACGTAAGACAGATAGAGGAAATCCGAAATAACCATTCGATAGAACACAAGGTAATGAACATCTCAGCCAAGTTTGGTCCTGAAATATGCAGTTTGAAGAAAGTTATTAGCCTCGCTGTCAAGTAATGTAGTTTGTGGTCTTCTTTGACTTAGAATAATTTCCGTGTTTTTCGGCCAAATTGGCTACGCGACTCTCTGTAAGAGTGAATATAGATTAAAACGTAAGACAGATAGAGGAAACTGAAATAACCATTCGATAGAACACAAGGTAATGAACATCTCAGCCAAGTTTGGTCCTGAAATATGCAGTTTGAAGAAAGTTATTAGCCTCGCTGTCAAGTAATGTAGTTTGTGGTCTTCTTTGACTTAGAATAATTTCCGTGTTTTTCGGCCAAATTGGCTACGCGACTCTCTGTAAGAGTGAATATAGATTAAAACGTAAGACAGATAGAGGAAATCCGAAATAACCATTCGATAGAACACAAGGTAATGAACATCTCAGCCAAGTTTGGTCCTGAAATATGCAGTTTGAAGAAAGTTATTAGCCTCGCTGTCAAGTAATGTAGTTTGTGGTCTTCTTTGACTTAGAATAATTTCCGTGTTTTTCGGCCAAATTGGCTACGCGACTCTCTGTAAGAGTGAATATAGATTAAAAAGTAAGACAGATAGAGGAAATCCGAAATAACCATTCGATAGAACTCAAGGTAATGAACATCTCAGCCAAGTTTGGTCCTGAAATATGCAGTTTGAAGAAAGTTATTAGCCTCGCTGTCAAGTAATGTAGTTTGTGGTCTTCTTTGACTTAGAATAATTTCCGTGTTTTTCGGCCAAATTGGCTACGCGACTCTCTGTAAGAGTGAATATAGATTAAAACGTAAGACAGATAGAGGAAACTGAAATAACCATTCGATAGAACACAAGGTAATGAACATCTCAGCCAAGTTTGGTCCTGAAATATGCAGTTTGAAGAAAGTTATTAGCCTCGCTGTCAAGTAATGTAGTTTGTGGTCTTCTTTGACTTAGAATAATTTCCGTGTTTTTCGGCCAAATTGGCTACGCGACTCTCTGTAAGAGTGAATATAGATTAAAACGTAAGACAGATAGAGGAAATCCGAAATAACCATTCGATAGAACACAAGGTAATGAACATCTCAGCCAAGTTTGGTCCTGAAATATGCAGTTTGAAGAAAGTTATTAGCCTCGCTGTCAAGTAATGTAGTTTGTGGTCTTCTTTGACTTAGAATAATTTCCGTGTTTTTCGGCCAAATTGGCTACGCGACTCTCTGTAAGAGTGAATATAGATTAAAAAGTAAGACAGATAGAGGAAATCCGAAATAACCATTCGATAGAACTCAAGGTAATGAACATCTCAGCCAAGTTTGGTCCTGAAATATGCAGTTTGAAGAAAGTTATTAGCCTCGCTGTCAAGTAATGTAGTTTGTGGTCTTCTTTGACTTAGAATAATTTCCGTGTTTTTCGGCCAAATTGGCTACGCGACTCTCTGTAAGAGTGAATATAGATTAAAAAGTAAGACAGATAGAAGAAATCCGAAACAACTATTCGATAGAGAACAAGGTAATGAACATCTCAGCCAAGTTTGGTCCTGAAATGTGCAGTTTGAAGAAAGTTATTAGCCTCGCTGTCAAGTAATGTAGTTTGTGGTCTTCTTTGACTTAGAATAATTTCCGTGTTTTTCGGCCAAATTGGCTACGCGACTCTCTGTAAGAGTGAATATAGATTAAAAAGTAAGACAGATAGAGGAAATCCGAAATAACCATTCGATAGAACACAAGGTAATGAACATCTCAGCCAAGTTTGGTCCTGAAATATGCAGTTTGAAGAAAGTTATTAGCCTCGCTGTCAAGTAATGTAGTTTGTGGTCTTCTTTGACTTAGAATAATTTCCGTGTTTTTCGGCCAAATTGGCTACGCGACTCTCTGTAAGAGTGAATATAGATTAAAACGTAAGACAGATAGAGGAAATCCGAAATAACCATTCGATAGAACACAAGGTAATGAACATCTCAGCTAAGTTTGGTCCTGAAATATGCAGTTTGAAGAAAGTTATTAGCCTCGCTGTCAAGTAATGTAGTTTGTGGTCTTCTTTGACTTAGAATAATTTCCGTGTTTTTCGGCCAAATTGGCTACGCGACTCTCTGTAAGAGTGAATATAGATTAAAAAGTAAGACAGATAGAAGAAATCCGAAACAACTATTCGATAGAGAACAAGGGAATGAACATCTCAGCCAAGTTTGGTCCTGAAATATGCAGTTTGAAGAAAGTTATTAGCCTCGCTGTCAAGTAATGTAGTTTGTGGTCTTCTTTGACTTAGAATAATTTCCGTGTTTTTCGGCCAAATTGGCTACGCGACTCTCTGTAAGAGTGAATATAGATTAAAACGTAAGACAGATAGAGGAAATCCGAAATAACCATTCGATAGAACACAAGGTAATGAACATCTCAGCCAAGTTTGGTCCTGAAATATGCAGTTTGAAGAAAGTTATTAGCCTCGCTGTCAAGTAATGTAGTTTGTGGTCTTCTTTGACTTAGAATAATTTCCGTGTTTTTCGGCCAAATTGGCTACGCGACTCTCTGTAAGAGTGAATATAGATTAAAACGTAAGACAGATAGAGGAAACTGAAATAACCATTCGATAGAACACAAGGTAATGAACATCTCAGCCAAGTTTGGTCCTGAAATATGCAGTTTGAAGAAAGTTATTAGCCTCGCTGTCAAGTAATGTAGTTTGTGGTCTTCTTTGACTTAGAATAATTTCCGTGTTTTTCGGCCAAATTGGCTACGCGACTCTCTGTAAGAGTGAATATAGATTAAAACGTAAGACAGATAGAGGAAATCCGAAATAACCATTCGATAGAACACAAGGTAATGAACATCTCAGCTAAGTTTGGTCCTGAAATATGCAGTTTGAAGAAAGTTATTAGCCTCGCTGTCAAGTAATGTAGTTTGTGGTCTTCTTTGACTTAGAATAATTTCCGTGTTTTTCGGCCAAATTGGCTACGCGACTCTCTGTAAGAGTGAATATAGATTAAAAAGTAAGACAGATAGAAGAAATCCGAAACAACTATTCGATAGAACACAAGGGAATGAACATCTCAGCCAAGTTTGGTCCTGAAATATGCAGTTTGAAGAAAGTTATTAGCTTCGCTGTCAAGTAATGTAGTTTGTGGTCTTCTTTGACTTAGAATAATTTCCGTGTTTTTCGGCCAAATTGGCTACGCGACTCTCTGTAAGAGTGAATATAGATTAAAACGTAAGACAGATAGAGGAAATCCGAAATAACCATTCGATAGAACACAAGGTAATGAACATCTCAGCCAAGTTTGGTCCTGAAATATGCAGTTTGAAGAAAGTTATTAGCCTCGCTGTCAAGTAATGTAGTTTGTGGTCTTCTTTGACTTAGAATAATTTCCGTGTTTTTCGGCCAAATTGGCTACGCGACTCTCTGTAAGAGTGAATATAGATTAAAACGTAAGACAGATAGAGGAAACTGAAATAACCATTCGATAGAACACAAGGTAATGAACATCTCAGCCAAGTTTGGTCCTGAAATATGCAGTTTGAAGAAAGTTATTAGCCTCGCTGTCAAGTAATGTAGTTTGTGGTCTTCTTTGACTTAGAATAATTTCCGTGTTTTTCGGCCAAATTGGCTACGCGACTCTCTGTAAGAGTGAATATAGATTAAAACGTAAGACAGATAGAGGAAATCCGAAATAACCATTCGATAGAACACAAGGTAATGAACATCTCAGCCAAGTTTGGTCCTGAAATATGCAGTTTGAAGAAAGTTATTAGCCTCGCTGTCAAGTAATGTAGTTTGTGGTCTTCTTTGACTTAGAATAATTTCCGTGTTTTTCGGCCAAATTGGCTACGCGACTCTCTGTAAGAGTGAATATAGATTAAAAAGTAAGACAGATAGAGGAAATCCGAAATAACCATTCGATAGAACACAAGGTAATGAACATCTCAGCCAAGTTTGGTCCTGAAATATGCAGTTTGAAGAAAGTTATTAGCCTCGCTGTCAAGTAATGTAGTTTGTGGTCTTCTTTGACTTAGAATAATTTCCATGTTTTTCGGCCAAATTGGCTATGCGACTCTCTGTAAGAGTGAATATAGATTAAAACGTAAGACAGATAGAGGAAATCCGAAATAACCATTCGATAGAACACAAGGTAATGAACATCTCAGCCAAGTTTGGTCCTGAAATATGCAGTTTGAAGAAAGTTATTAGCCTCGCTGTCAAGTAATGTAGTTTGTGGTCTTCTTTGACTTAGAATAATTTCCGTGTTTTTCGGCCAAATTGGCTACGCGACTCTCTGTAAGAGTGAATATAGATTAAAAAGTAAGACAGATAGAGGAAATCCGAAATAACCATTCGATAGAACACAAGGTAATGAACATCTCAGCCAAGTTTGGTCCTGAAATATGCAGTTTGAAGAAAGTTATTAGCCTCGCTGTCAAGTAATGTAGTTTGTGGTCTTCTTTGACTTAGAATAATTTCCGTGTTTTTCGGCCAAATTGGCTACGCGACTCTCTGTAAGAGTGAATATAGATTAAAAAGTAAGACAGATAGAAGAAATCCGAAACAACCATTCGATAGAGAACAAGGTAATGAACATCTCAGCCAAGTTTGGTCCTGAAATATGCAGTTTGAAGAAAGTTATTAGCCTCGCTGTCAAGTAATGTAGTTTGTGGTCTTCTTTGACTTAGAATAATTTCCGTGTTTTTCGGCCAAATTGGCTACGCGACTCTCTGTAAGATTGAATATAGATTAAAAAGTAAGACAGATAGAGGAAATCCGAAACAACCATTCGATAGGGAACAAGGTAATGAACATCTCAGCCAAGTTTGGTCCTGAAATATGCAGTTTGAAGAAAGTTATTAGCCTCGCTGTCAAGTAATGTAGTTTGTGGTCTTCTTTGACTTAGAATAATTTCCATGTTTTTCGGCCAAATTGGCTACGCGACTCTCTGTAAGAGTGAATATAGATTAAAACGTAAGACAGATAGAGGAAATCCGAAATAACCATTCGATAGAACACAAGGTAATGAACATCTCAGCCAAGTTTGGTCCTGAAATATGCAGTTTGAAGAAAGTTATTAGCCTCGCTGTCAAGTAATGTAGTTTGTGGTCTTCTTTGACTTAGAATAATTTCCGTGTTTTTCGGCCAAATTGGCTACGCGACTCTCTGTAAGAGTGAATATAGATTAAAACGTAAGACAGATAGAGGAAACTGAAATAACCATTCGATAGAACACAAGGTAATGAACATCTCAGCCAAGTTTGGTCCTGAAATATGCAGTTTGAAGAAAGTTATTAGCCTCGCTGTCAAGTAATGTAGTTTGTGGTCTTCTTTGACTTAGAATAATTTCCGTGTTTTTCGGCCAAATTGGCTACGCGACTCTCTGTAAGAGTGAATATAGATTAAAACGTAAGACAGATAGAGGAAATCCGAAATAACCATTCGATAGAACACAAGGTAATGAACATCTCAGCCAAGTTTGGTCCTGAAATATGCAGTTTGAAGAAAGTTATTAGCCTCGCTGTCAAGTAATGTAGTTTGTGGTCTTCTTTGACTTAGAATAATTTCCGTGTTTTTCGGCCAAATTGGCTACGCGACTCTCTGTAAGAGTGAATATAGATTAAAAAGTAAGACAGATAGAGGAAATCCGAAATAACCATTCGATAGAACACAAGGTAATGAACATCTCAGCCAAGTTTGGTCCTGAAATATGCAGTTTGAAGAAAGTTATTAGCCTCGCTGTCAAGTAATGTAGTTTGTGGTCTTCTTTGACTTAGAATAATTTCCATGTTTTTCGGCCAAATTGGCTATGCGACTCTCTGTAAGAGTGAATATAGATTAAAACGTAAGACAGATAGAGGAAATCCGAAATAACCATTCGATAGAACACAAGGTAATGAACATCTCAGCCAAGTTTGGTCCTGAAATATGCAGTTTGAAGAAAGTTATTAGCCTCGCTGTCAAGTAATGTAGTTTGTGGTCTTCTTTGACTTAGAATAATTTCCGTGTTTTTCGGCCAAATTGGCTACGCGACTCTCTGTAAGAGTGAATATAGATTAAAAAGTAAGACAGATAGAGGAAATCCGAAATAACCATTCGATAGAACACAAGGTAATGAACATCTCAGCCAAGTTTGGTCCTGAAATATGCAGTTTGAAGAAAGTTATTAGCCTCGCTGTCAAGTAATGTAGTTTGTGGTCTTCTTTGACTTAGAATAATTTCCGTGTTTTTCGGCCAAATTGGCTACGCGACTCTCCGTAAGATTGAATATAGATTAAAAAGTAAGACAGATAGAGGAAATCCGAAACAACCATTCGATAGGGAACAAGGTAATGAACATCTCAGCCAAGTTTGGTCCTGAAATATGCAGTTTGAAGAAAGTTATTAGCCTCGCTGTCAAGTAATGTAGTTTGTGGTCTTCTTTGACTTAGAATAATTTCCATGTTTTTCGGCCAAATTGGCTACGCGACTCTCTGTAAGAGTGAATATAGATTAAAACGTAAGACAGATAGAGGAAATCCGAAATAACCATTCGATAGAACACAAGGTAATGAACATCTCAGCCAAGTTTGGTCCTGAAATATGCAGTTTGAAGAAAGTTATTAGCCTCGCTGTCAAGTAATGTAGTTTGTGGTCTTCTTTGACTTAGAATAATTTCCGTGTTTTTCGGCCAAATTGGCTACGCGACTCTCTGTAAGAGTGAATATAGATTAAAAAGTAAGACAGATAGAGGAAATCCGAAATAACCATTCGATAGAACACAAGGTAATGAACATCTCAGCCAAGTTTGGTCCTGAAATATGCAGTTTGAAGAAAGTTATTAGCCTCGCTGTCAAGTAATGTAGTTTGTGGTCTTCTTTGACTTAGAATAATTTCCGTGTTTTTCGGCCAAATTGGCTACGCGACTCTCTGTAAGAGTGAATATAGATTAAAAAGTAAGACAGAGAGAAGAAATCCGAAACAACCATTCGATAGAGAACAAGGTAATGAACATCTCAGCCAAGTTTGGTCCTGAAATATGCAGTTTGAAGAAAGTTATTAGCCTCGCTGTCAAGTAATGTAGTTTGTGGTCTTCTTTGACTTAGAATAATTTCCGTGTTTTTCGGCCAAATTGGCTACGCGACTCTCTGTAAGAGTGAATATAGATTAAAAAGTAAGACAGATAGAGGAAATCCGAAACAACCATTCGATAGAGAACAAGGTAATGAACATCTCAGCCAAGTTTGGTCCTGAAATATGCAGTTTGAAGAAAGTTATTAGCCTCGCTGTCAAGTAATGTAGTTTGTGGTCTTCTTTGACTTAGAATAATTTCCATGTTTTTCGGCCAAATTGGCTATGCGACTCTCTGTAAGAGTGAATATAGATTAAAACGTAAGACAGATAGAGGAAATCCGAAATAACCATTCGATAGAACACAAGGTAATGAACATCTCAGCCAAGTTTGGTCCTGAAATATGCAGTTTGAAGAAAGTTATTAGCCTCGCTGTCAAGTAATGTAGTTTGTGGTCTTCTTTGACTTAGAATAATTTCCGTGTTTTTCGGCCAAATTGGCTACGCGACTCTCTGTAAGAGTGAATATAGATTAAAAAGTAAGACAGATAGAGGAAATCCGAAATAACCATTCGATAGAACACAAGGTAATGAACATCTCAGCCAAGTTTGGTCCTGAAATATGCAGTTTGAAGAAAGTTATTAGCCTCGCTGTCAAGTAATGTAGTTTGTGGTCTTCTTTGACTTAGAATAATTTCCGTGTTTTTCGGCCAAATTGGCTACGCGACTCTCTGTAAGAGTGAATATAGATTAAAACGTAAGACAGATAGAGGAAATCCGAAATAACCATTCGATAGAACACAAGGTAATGAACATCTCAGCCAAGTTTGGTCCTGAAATATGCAGTTTGAAGAAAGTTATTAGCCTCGCTGTCAAGTAATGTAGTTTGTGGTCTTCTTTGACTTAGAATAATTTCCGTGTTTTTCGGCCAAATTGGCTACGCGACTCTCTGTAAGAGTGAATATAGATTAAAAAGTAAGACAGATAGAGGAAATCCGAAATAACCATTCGATAGAACACAAGGTAATGAACATCTCAGCCAAGTTTGGTCCTGAAATATGCAGTTTGAAGAAAGTTATTAGCCTCGCTGTCAAGTAATGTAGTTTGTGGTCTTCTTTGACTTAGAATAATTTCCGTGTTTTTCGGCCAAATTGGCTACGCGACTCTCTGTAAGAGTGAATATAGATTAAAAAGTAAGACAGATAGAAGACATCCGAAACAACCATTCGATAGAGAACAAGGTAATGAACATCTCAGCCAAGTTTGGTCCTGAAATATGCAGTTTGAAGAAAGTTATTAGCCTCGCTGTCAAGTAATGTAGTTTGTGGTCTTCTTTGACTTAGAATAATTTCCGTGTTTTTCGGCCAAATTGGCTACGCGACTCTCTGTAAGATTGAATATAGATTAAAAAGTAAGACAGATAGAGGAAATCCGAAACAACCATTCGATAGAAAACAAGGTAATGAACATCTCAGTCAAGTTTGGTCCTGAAATATGCAGTTTGAAGAAAGTTATTAGCCTCGCTGTCAAGTAATGTAGTTTGTGGTCTTCTTTGACTTAGAATAATTTCCATGTTTTTCGGCCAAATTGGCTATGCGACTCTCTGTAAGAGTGAATATAGATTAAAACGTAAGACAGATAGAGGAAATCCGAAATAACCATTCGATAGAACACAAGGTAATGAACATCTCAGCCAAGTTTGGTCCTGAAATATGCAGTTTGAAGAAAGTTATTAGCCTCGCTGTCAAGTAATGTAGTTTGTGGTCTTCTTTGACTTAGAATAATTTCCGTGTTTTTCGGCCAAATTGGCTACGCGACTCTCTGTAAGAGTGAATATAGATTAAAAAGTAAGACAGATAGAGGAAATCCGAAATAACCATTCGATAGAACACAAGGTAATGAACATCTCAGCCAAGTTTGGTCCTGAAATATGCAGTTTGAAGAAAGTTATTAGCCTCGCTGTCAAGTAATGTAGTTTGTGGTCTTCTTTGACTTAGAATAATTTCCGTGTTTTTCGGCCAAATTGGCTACGCGACTCTCTGTAAGAGTGAATATAGATTAAAAAGTAAGACAGAGAGAAGAAATCCGAAACAACCATTCGATAGAGAACAAGGTAATGAACATCTCAGCCAAGTTTGGTCCTGAAATATGCAGTTTGAAGAAAGTTATTAGCCTCGCTGTCAAGTAATGTAGTTTGTGGTCTTCTTTGACTTAGAATAATTTCCGTGTTTTTCGGCCAAATTGGCTACGCGACTCTCTGTAAGAGTGAATATAGATTAAAAAGTAAGACAGATAGAGGAAATCCGAAACAACCATTCGATAGAGAACAAGGTAATGAACATCTCAGCCAAGTTTGGTCCTGAAATATGCAGTTTGAAGAAAGTTATTAGCCTCGCTGTCAAGTAATGTAGTTTGTGGTCTTCTTTGACTTAGAATAATTTCCATGTTTTTCGGCCAAATTGGCTATGCGACTCTCTGTAAGAGTGAATATAGATTAAAACGTAAGACAGATAGAGGAAATCCGAAATAACCATTCGATAGAACACAAGGTAATGAACATCTCAGCCAAGTTTGGTCCTGAAATATGCAGTTTGAAGAAAGTTATTAGCCTCGCTGTCAAGTAATGTAGTTTGTGGTCTTCTTTGACTTAGAATAATTTCCGTGTTTTTCGGCCAAATTGGCTACGCGACTCTCTGTAAGAGTGAATATAGATTAAAAAGTAAGACAGATAGAGGAAATCCGAAATAACCATTCGATAGAACACAAGGTAATGAACATCTCAGCCAAGTTTGGTCCTGAAATATGCAGTTTGAAGAAAGTTATTAGCCTCGCTGTCAAGTAATGTAGTTTGTGGTCTTCTTTGACTTAGAATAATTTCCGTGTTTTTCGGCAAAATTGGCTACGCGACTCTCTGTAAGAGTGAATATAGATTAAAAAGTAAGACAGATAGAGGAAATCCGAAATAACCATTCGATAGAACACAAGGTAATGAACATCTCAGCCAAGTTTGGTCCTGAAATATGCAGTTTGAAGAAAGTTATTAGCCTCGCTGTCAAGTAATGTAGTTTGTGGTCTTCTTTGACTTAGAATAATTTCCGTGTTTTTCGGCCAAATTGGCTACGCGACTCTCTGTAAGAGTGAATATAGATTAAAAAGTAAGACAGATAGAGGAAATCCGAAACAACCATTCGATAGAGAACAAGGTAATGAACATCTCAGCCATGTTTGGTCCTGAAATATGCAGTTTGAAGAAAGTTATTAGCCTCGCTGTCAAGTAATGTAGTTTGTGGTCTTCTTTGACTTAGAATAATTTCCATGTTTTTCGGCCAAATTGGCTATGCGACTCTCTGTAAGAGTGAATATAGATTAAAAAGTAAGACAGATAGAGGAAATCCGAAACAACCATTCGATAGAGAACAAGGTAATGAACATCTCAGCCAAGTTTGGTCCTGAAATATGCAGTTTGAAGAAAGTTATTAGCCTCGCTGTCAAGTAATGTAGTTTGTGGTCTTCTTTGACTTAGAATAATTTCCGTGTTTTTCGGCCAAATTGGCTACGCGACTCTCTGTAAGATTGAATATAGATTAAAAAGTAAGACAGATAGAGGAAATCCGAAACAACCATTCGATAGAGAACAAGGTAATGAACATCTCAGCCAAGTTTGGTCCTGAAATATGCAGTTTGAAGAAAGTTATTAGCCTCGCTGTCAAGTAATGTAGTTTGTGGTCTTCTTTGACTTAGAATAATTTCCATGTTTTTCGGCCAAATTGGCTATGCGACTCTCTGTAAGAGTGAATATAGATTAAAACGTAAGACAGATAGAGGAAATCCGAAATAACCATTCGATAGAACACAAGGTAATGAACATCTCAGCCAAGTTTGGTCCTGAAATATGCAGTTTGAAGAAAGTTATTAGCCTCGCTGTCAAGTAATGTAGTTTGTGGTCTTCTTTGACTTAGAATAATTTCCGTGTTTTTCGGCCAAATTGGCTACGCGACTCTCTGTAAGAGTGAATATAGATTAAAAAGTAAGACAGATAGAGGAAATCCGAAATAACCATTCGATAGAACACAAGGTAATGAACATCTCAGCCAAGTTTGGTCCTGAAATATGCAGTTTGAAGAAAGTTATTAGCCTCGCTGTCAAGTAATGTAGTTTGTGGTCTTCTTTGACTTAGAATAATTTCCGTGTTTTTCGGCCAAATTGGCTACGCGACTCTCTGTAAGAGTGAATATAGATTAAAAAGTAAGACAGAGAGAAGAAATCCGAAACAACCATTCGATAGAGAACAAGGTAATGAACATCTCAGCCAAGTTTGGTCCTGAAATATGCAGTTTGAAGAAAGTTATTAGCCTCGCTGTCAAGTAATGTAGTTTGTGGTCTTCTTTGACTTAGAATAATTTCCGTGTTTTTCGGCCAAATTGGCTACGCGACTCTCTGTAAGAGTGAATATAGATTAAAAAGTAAGACAGATAGAGGAAATCCGAAACAACCATTCGATAGAGAACAAGGTAATGAACATCTCAGCCAAGTTTGGTCCTGAAATATGCAGTTTGAAGAAAGTTATTAGCCTCGCTGTCAAGTAATGTAGTTTGTGGTCTTCTTTGACTTAGAATAATTTCCATGTTTTTCGGCCAAATTGGCTATGCGACTCTCTGTAAGAGTGAATATAGATTAAAACGTAAGACAGATAGAGGAAATCCGAAATAACCATTCGATAGAACACAAGGTAATGAACATCTCAGCCAAGTTTGGTCCTGAAATATGCAGTTTGAAGAAAGTTATTAGCCTCGCTGTCAAGTAATGTAGTTTGTGGTCTTCTTTGACTTAGAATAATTTCCGTGTTTTTCGGCCAAATTGGCTACGCGACTCTCTGTAAGATTGAATATAGATTAAAAAGTAAGACAGATAGAGGAAATCCGAAACAACCATTCGATAGAGAACAAGGTAATGAACATCTCAGCCAAGTTTGGTCCTGAAATATGCAGTTTGAAGAAAGTTATTAGCCTCGCTGTCAAGTAATGTAGTTTGTGGTCTTCTTTGACTTAGAATAATTTCCATGTTTTTCGGCCAAATTGGCTATGCGACTCTCTGTAAGAGTGAATATAGATTAAAACGTAAGACAGATAGAGGAAATCCGAAATAACCATTCGATAGAACACAAGGTAATGAACATCTCAGCCAAGTTTGGTCCTGAAATATGCAGTTTGAAGAAAGTTATTAGCCTCGCTGTCAAGTAATGTAGTTTGTGGTCTTCTTTGACTTAGAATAATTTCCGTGTTTTTCGGCCAAATTGGCTACGCGACTCTCTGTAAGAGTGAATATAGATTAAAAAGTAAGACAGATAGAGGAAATCCGAAATAACCATTCGATAGAACACAAGGTAATGAACATCTCAGCCAAGTTTGGTCCTGAAATATGCAGTTTGAAGAAAGTTATTAGCCTCGCTGTCAAGTAATGTAGTTTGTGGTCTTCTTTGACTTAGAATAATTTCCGTGTTTTTCGGCCAAATTGGCTACGCGACTCTCTGTAAGAGTGAATATAGATTAAAAAGTAAGACAGATAGAGGAAATCCGAAACAACCATTCGATAGAGAACAAGGTAATGAACATCTCAGCCAAGTTTGGTCCTGAAATATGCAGTTTGAAGAAAGTTATTAGCCTCGCTGTCAAGTAATGTAGTTTGTGGTCTTCTTTGACTTAGAATAATTTCCATGTTTTTCGGCCAAATTGGCTATGCGACTCTCTGTAAGAGTGAATATAGATTAAAACGTAAGACAGATAGAGGAAATCCGAAATAACCATTCGATAGAACACAAGGTAATGAACATCTCAGCCAAGTTTGGTCCTGAAATATGCAGTTTGAAGAAAGTTATTAGCCTCGCTGTCAAGTAATGTAGTTTGTGGTCTTCTTTGACTTAGAATAATTTCCGTGTTTTTCGGCCAAATTGGCTACGCGACTCTCTGTAAGATTGAATATAGATTAAAAAGTAAGACAGATAGAGGAAATCCGAAACAACCATTCGATAGAGAACAAGGTAATGAACATCTCAGCCAAGTTTGGTCCTGAAATATGCAGTTTGAAGAAAGTTATTAGCCTCGCTGTCAAGTAATGTAGTTTGTGGTCTTCTTTGACTTAGAATAATTTCCATGTTTTTCGGCCAAATTGGCTATGCGACTCTCTGTAAGAGTGAATATAGATTAAAACGTAAGACAGATAGAGGAAATCCGAAATAACCATTCGATAGAACACAAGGTAATGAACATCTCAGCCAAGTTTGGTCCTGAAATATGCAGTTTGAAGAAAGTTATTAGCCTCGCTGTCAAGTAATGTAGTTTGTGGTCTTCTTTGACTTAGAATAATTTCCGTGTTTTTCGGCCAAATTGGCTACGCGACTCTCTGTAAGAGTGAATATAGATTAAAAAGTAAGACAGATAGAGGAAATCCGAAATAACCATTCGATAGAACACAAGGTAATGAACATCTCAGCCAAGTTTGGTCCTGAAATATGCAGTTTGAAGAAAGTTATTAGCCTCGCTGTCAAGTAATGTAGTTTGTGGTCTTCTTTGACTTAGAATAATTTCCGTGTTTTTCGGCCAAATTGGCTACGCGACTCTCTGTAAGAGTGAATATAGATTAAAAAGTAAGACAGATAGAGGAAATCCGAAACAACCATTCGATAGAGAACAAGGTAATGAACATCTCAGCCAAGTTTGGTCCTGAAATATGCAGTTTGAAGAAAGTTATTAGCCTCGCTGTCAAGTAATGTAGTTTGTGGTCTTCTTTGACTTAGAATAATTTCCATGTTTTTCGGCCAAATTGGCTATGCGACTCTCTGTAAGAGTGAATATAGATTAAAAAGTAAGACAGAAAGAGGAAATCCGAAATAACCATTCGATAGAACACAAGGTAATGAACATCTCAGCCAAGTTTGGTCCTGAAATATGCAGTTTGAAGAAAGTTATTAGCCTCGCTGTCAAGTAATGTAGTTTGTGGTCTTCTTTGACTTAGAATAATTTCCGTGTTTTTCGGCCAAATTGGCTACGCGACTCTCTGTAAGAGTGAATATAGATTAAAAAGTAAGACAGATAGAGGAAATCCGAAACAACCATTCGATAGAGAACAAGGTAATGAACATCTCAGCCAAGTTTGGTCCTGAAATATGCAGTTTGAAGAAAGTTATTAGCCTCGCTGTCAAGTAATGTAGTTTGTGGTCTTCTTTGACTTAGAATAATTTCCATGTTTTTCGGCCAAATTGGCTATGCGACTCTCTGTAAGAGTGAATATAGATTAAAAAGTAAGACAGATAGAGGAAATCCGAAACAACCATTCGATAGAGAACAAGGTAATGAACATCTCAGCCAAGTTTGGTCCTGAAATATGCAGTTTGAAGAAAGTTATTAGCCTCGCTGTCAAGTAATGTAGTTTGTGGTCTTCTTTGACTTAGAATAATTTCCGTGTTTTTCGGCCAAATTGGCTACGCGACTCTCTGTAAGATTGAATATAGATTAAAAAGTAAGACAGATAGAGGAAATCCGAAACAACCATTCGATAGAGAACAAGGTAATGAACATCTCAGCCAAGTTTGGTCCTGAAATATGCAGTTTGAAGAAAGTTATTAGCCTCGCTGTCAAGTAATGTAGTTTGTGGTCTTCTTTGACTTAGAATAATTTCCATGTTTTTCGGCCAAATTGGCTATGCGACTCTCTGTAAGAGTGAATATAGATTAAAACGTAAGACAGATAGAGGAAATCCGAAATAACCATTCGATAGAACACAAGGTAATGAACATCTCAGCCAAGTTTGGTCCTGAAATATGCAGTTTGAAGAAAGTTATTAGCCTCGCTGTCAAGTAATGTAGTTTGTGGTCTTCTTTGACTTAGAATAATTTCCGTGTTTTTCGGCCAAATTGGCTACGCGACTCTCTGTAAGAGTGAATATAGATTAAAAAGTAAGACAGAGAGAAGAAATCCGAAACAACCATTCGATAGAGAACAAGGTAATGAACATCTCAGCCAAGTTTGGTCCTGAAATATGCAGTTTGAAGAAAGTTATTAGCCTCGCTGTCAAGTAATGTAGTTTGTGGTCTTCTTTGACTTAGAATAATTTCCGTGTTTTTCGGCCAAATTGGCTACGCGACTCTCTGTAAGAGTGAATATAGATTAAAAAGTAAGACAGATAGAGGAAATCCGAAACAACCATTCGATAGAGAACAAGGTAATGAACATCTCAGCCAAGTTTGGTCCTGAAATATGCAGTTTGAAGAAAGTTATTAGCCTCGCTGTCAAGTAATGTAGTTTGTGGTCTTCTTTGACTTAGAATAATTTCCATGTTTTTCGGCCAAATTGGCTATGCGACTCTCTGTAAGAGTGAATATAGATTAAAACGTAAGACAGATAGAGGAAATCCGAAATAACCATTCGATAGAACACAAGGTAATGAACATCTCAGCCAAGTTTGGTCCTGAAATATGCAGTTTGAAGAAAGTTATTAGCCTCGCTGTCAAGTAATGTAGTTTGTGGTCTTCTTTGACTTAGAATAATTTCCGTGTTTTTCGGCCAAATTGGCTACGCGACTCTCTGTAAGAGTGAATATAGATTAAAAAGTAAGACAGATAGAGGAAATCCGAAACAACCATTCGATAGAGAACAAGGTAATGAACATCTCAGCCAAGTTTGGTCCTGAAATATGCAGTTTGAAGAAAGTTATTAGCCTCGCTGTCAAGTAATGTAGTTTGTGGTCTTCTTTGACTTAGAATAATTTCCATGTTTTTCGGCCAAATTGGCTATGCGACTCTCTGTAAGAGTGAATATAGATTAAAACGTAAGACAGATAGAGGAAATCCGAAATAACCATTCGATAGAACACAAGGTAATGAACATCTCAGCCAAGTTTGGTCCTGAAATATGCAGTTTGAAGAAAGTTATTAGCCTCGCTGTCAAGTAATGTAGTTTGTGGTCTTCTTTGACTTAGAATAATTTCCGTGTTTTTCGGCCAAATTGGCTACGCGACTCTCTGTAAGAGTGAATATAGATTAAAAAGTAAGACAGATAGAGGAAATCCGAAATAACCATTCGATAGAACACAAGGTAATGAACATCTCAGCCAAGTTTGGTCCTGAAATATGCAGTTTGAAGAAAGTTATTAGCCTCGCTGTCAAGTAATGTAGTTTGTGGTCTTCTTTGACTTAGAATAATTTCCGTGTTTTTCGGCCAAATTGGCTACGCGACTCTCTGTAAGAGTGAATATAGATTAAAAAGTAAGACAGATAGAGGAAATCCGAAACAACCATTCGATAGAGAACAAGGTAATGAACATCTCAGCCAAGTTTGGTCCTGAAATATGCAGTTTGAAGAAAGTTATTAGCCTCGCTGTCAAGTAATGTAGTTTGTGGTCTTCTTTGACTTAGAATAATTTCCGTGTTTTTCGGCCAAATTGGCTACGCGACTCTCTGTAAGATTGAATATAGATTAAAAAGTAAGACAGATAGAGGAAATCCGAAACAACCATTCGATAGAGAACAAGGTAATGAACATCTCAGCCAAGTTTGGTCCTGAAATATGCAGTTTGAAGAAAGTTATTAGCCTCGCTGTCAAGTAATGTAGTTTGTGGTCTTCTTTGACTTAGAATAATTTCCATGTTTTTCGGCCAAATTGGCTATGCGACTCTCTGTAAGAGTGAATATAGATTAAAACGTAAGACAGATAGAGGAAATCCGAAATAACCATTCGATAGAACACAAGGTAATGAACATCTCAGCCAAGTTTGGTCCTGAAATATGCAGTTTGAAGAAAGTTATTAGCCTCGCTGTCAAGTAATGTAGTTTGTGGTCTTCTTTGACTTAGAATAATTTCCGTGTTTTTCGGCCAAATTGGCTACGCGACTCTCTGTAAGAGTGAATATAGATTAAAAAGTAAGACAGATAGAGGAAATCCGAAACAACCATTCGATAGAGAACAAGGTAATGAACATCTCAGCCAAGTTTGGTCCTGAAATATGCAGTTTGAAGAAAGTTATTAGCCTCGCTGTCAAGTAATGTAGTTTGTGGTCTTCTTTGACTTAGAATAATTTCCATGTTTTTCGGCCAAATTGGCTATGCGACTCTCTGTAAGAGTGAATATAGATTAAAACGTAAGACAGATAGAGGAAATCCGAAATAACCATTCGATAGAACACAAGGTAATGAACATCTCAGCCAAGTTTGGTCCTGAAATATGCAGTTTGAAGAAAGTTATTAGCCTCGCTGTCAAGTAATGTAGTTTGTGGTCTTCTTTGACTTAGAATAATTTCCGTGTTTTTCGGCCAAATTGGCTACGCGACTCTCTGTAAGATTGAATATAGATTAAAAAGTAAGACAGATAGAGGAAATCCGAAACAACCATTCGATAGAGAACAAGGTAATGAACATCTCAGCCAAGTTTGGTCCTGAAATATGCAGTTTGAAGAAAGTTATTAGCCTCGCTGTCAAGTAATGTAGTTTGTGGTCTTCTTTGACTTAGAATAATTTCCATGTTTTTCGGCCAAATTGGCTATGCGACTCTCTGTAAGAGTGAATATAGATTAAAACGTAAGACAGATAGAGGAAATCCGAAATAACCATTCGATAGAACACAAGGTAATGAACATCTCAGCCAAGTTTGGTCCTGAAATATGCAGTTTGAAGAAAGTTATTAGCCTCGCTGTCAAGTAATGTAGTTTGTGGTCTTCTTTGACTTAGAATAATTTCCGTGTTTTTCGGCCAAATTGGCTACGCGACTCTCTGTAAGAGTGAATATAGATTAAAAAGTAAGACAGATAGAGGAAATCCGAAATAACCATTCGATAGAACACAAGGTAATGAACATCTCAGCCAAGTTTGGTCCTGAAATATGCAGTTTGAAGAAAGTTATTAGCCTCGCTGTCAAGTAATGTAGTTTGTGGTCTTCTTTGACTTAGAATAATTTCCGTGTTTTTCGGCCAAATTGGCTACGCGACTCTCTGTAAGAGTGAATATAGATTAAAAAGTAAGACAGATAGAGGAAATCCGAAACAACCATTCGATAGAGAACAAGGTAATGAACATCTCAGCCAAGTTTGGTCCTGAAATATGCAGTTTGAAGAAAGTTATTAGCCTCGCTGTCAAGTAATGTAGTTTGTGGTCTTCTTTGACTTAGAATAATTTCCATGTTTTTCGGCCAAATTGGCTATGCGACTCTCTGTAAGAGTGAATATAGATTAAAAAGTAAGACAGAAAGAGGAAATCCGAAATAACCATTCGATAGAACACAAGGTAATGAACATCTCAGCCAAGTTTGGTCCTGAAATATGCAGTTTGAAGAAAGTTATTAGCCTCGCTGTCAAGTAATGTAGTTTGTGGTCTTCTTTGACTTAGAATAATTTCCGTGTTTTTCGGCCAAATTGGCTACGCGACTCTCTGTAAGAGTGAATATAGATTAAAAAGTAAGACAGATAGAGGAAATCCGAAACAACCATTCGATAGAGAACAAGGTAATGAACATCTCAGCCAAGTTTGGTCCTGAAATATGCAGTTTGAAGAAAGTTATTAGCCTCGCTGTCAAGTAATGTAGTTTGTGGTCTTCTTTGACTTAGAATAATTTCCATGTTTTTCGGCCAAATTGGCTATGCGACTCTCTGTAAGAGTGAATATAGATTAAAAAGTAAGACAGATAGAGGAAATCCGAAACAACCATTCGATAGAGAACAAGGTAATGAACATCTCAGCCAAGTTTGGTCCTGAAATATGCAGTTTGAAGAAAGTTATTAGCCTCGCTGTCAAGTAATGTAGTTTGTGGTCTTCTTTGACTTAGAATAATTTCCGTGTTTTTCGGCCAAATTGGCTACGCGACTCTCTGTAAGATTGAATATAGATTAAAAAGTAAGACAGATAGAGGAAATCCGAAACAACCATTCGATAGAGAACAAGGTAATGAACATCTCAGCCAAGTTTGGTCCTGAAATATGCAGTTTGAAGAAAGTTATTAGCCTCGCTGTCAAGTAATGTAGTTTGTGGTCTTCTTTGACTTAGAATAATTTCCATGTTTTTCGGCCAAATTGGCTATGCGACTCTCTGTAAGAGTGAATATAGATTAAAACGTAAGACAGATAGAGGAAATCCGAAATAACCATTCGATAGAACACAAGGTAATGAACATCTCAGCCAAGTTTGGTCCTGAAATATGCAGTTTGAAGAAAGTTATTAGCCTCGCTGTCAAGTAATGTAGTTTGTGGTCTTCTTTGACTTAGAATAATTTCCGTGTTTTTCGGCCAAATTGGCTACGCGACTCTCTGTAAGAGTGAATATAGATTAAAAAGTAAGACAGATAGAGGAAATCCGAAATAACCATTCGATAGAACACAAGGTAATGAACATCTCAGCCAAGTTTGGTCCTGAAATATGCAGTTTGAAGAAAGTTATTAGCCTCGCTGTCAAGTAATGTAGTTTGTGGTCTTCTTTGACTTAGAATAATTTCCGTGTTTTTCGGCCAAATTGGCTACGCGACTCTCTGTAAGAGTGAATATAGATTAAAAAGTAAGACAGAGAGAAGAAATCCGAAACAACCATTCGATAGAGAACAAGGTAATGAACATCTCAGCCAAGTTTGGTCCTGAAATATGCAGTTTGAAGAAAGTTATTAGCCTCGCTGTCAAGTAATGTAGTTTGTGGTCTTCTTTGACTTAGAATAATTTCCGTGTTTTTCGGCCAAATTGGCTACGCGACTCTCTGTAAGAGTGAATATAGATTAAAAAGTAAGACAGATAGAGGAAATCCGAAACAACCATTCGATAGAGAACAAGGTAATGAACATCTCAGCCAAGTTTGGTCCTGAAATATGCAGTTTGAAGAAAGTTATTAGCCTCGCTGTCAAGTAATGTAGTTTGTGGTCTTCTTTGACTTAGAATAATTTCCATGTTTTTCGGCCAAATTGGCTATGCGACTCTCTGTAAGAGTGAATATAGATTAAAACGTAAGACAGATAGAGGAAATCCGAAATAACCATTCGATAGAACACAAGGTAATGAACATCTCAGCCAAGTTTGGTCCTGAAATATGCAGTTTGAAGAAAGTTATTAGCCTCGCTGTCAAGTAATGTAGTTTGTGGTCTTCTTTGACTTAGAATAATTTCCGTGTTTTTCGGCCAAATTGGCTACGCGACTCTCTGTAAGATTGAATATAGATTAAAAAGTAAGACAGATAGAGGAAATCCGAAACAACCATTCGATAGAGAACAAGGTAATGAACATCTCAGCCAAGTTTGGTCCTGAAATATGCAGTTTGAAGAAAGTTATTAGCCTCGCTGTCAAGTAATGTAGTTTGTGGTCTTCTTTGACTTAGAATAATTTCCATGTTTTTCGGCCAAATTGGCTATGCGACTCTCTGTAAGAGTGAATATAGATTAAAACGTAAGACAGATAGAGGAAATCCGAAATAACCATTCGATAGAACACAAGGTAATGAACATCTCAGCCAAGTTTGGTCCTGAAATATGCAGTTTGAAGAAAGTTATTAGCCTCGCTGTCAAGTAATGTAGTTTGTGGTCTTCTTTGACTTAGAATAATTTCCGTGTTTTTCGGCCAAATTGGCTACGCGACTCTCTGTAAGAGTGAATATAGATTAAAAAGTAAGACAGATAGAGGAAATCCGAAATAACCATTCGATAGAACACAAGGTAATGAACATCTCAGCCAAGTTTGGTCCTGAAATATGCAGTTTGAAGAAAGTTATTAGCCTCGCTGTCAAGTAATGTAGTTTGTGGTCTTCTTTGACTTAGAATAATTTCCGTGTTTTTCGGCCAAATTGGCTACGCGACTCTCTGTAAGAGTGAATATAGATTAAAAAGTAAGACAGATAGAGGAAATCCGAAACAACCATTCGATAGAGAACAAGGTAATGAACATCTCAGCCAAGTTTGGTCCTGAAATATGCAGTTTGAAGAAAGTTATTAGCCTCGCTGTCAAGTAATGTAGTTTGTGGTCTTCTTTGACTTAGAATAATTTCCGTGTTTTTCGGCCAAATTGGCTACGCGACTCTCTGTAAGAGTGAATATAGATTAAAACGTAAGACAGATAGAGGAAATCCGAAATAACCATTCGATAGAACACAAGGTAATGAACATCTCAGCCAAGTTTGGTCCTGATTTATGCAGTTTGAAGAAAGTTATTAGCCTCGCTGTCAAGTAATGTAGTTTGTGGTCTTCTTTGACTTAGAATAATGTCCGTGTTTTTCGGCCAAATTGGCTACGCGACTCTCTGTAAGAGTGAATATAGATTAAAAAGTAAGACAGATAGAGGAAATCCGAAATAACCATTCGATAGAACACAAGGTAATGAACATCTCAGCCAAGTTTGGTCCTGAAATATGCAGTTTGAAGAAAGTTATTAGCCTCGCTGTCAAGTAATGTAGTTTGTGGTCTTCTTTGACTTAGAATAATTTCCGTGTTTTTCGGCCAAATTGGCTATGCGACTCTCTGTAAGAGTGAATATAGATTAAAACGTAAGACAGATAGAGGAAATCCGAAACAACCATTCGATAGAGAACAAGGTAATGAACATCTCGGCCAAGTTTGGTCCTGAAATATGCAGTTTGAAGAAAGTTATTAGCCTCGCTGTCAAGTAATGTAGTTTGTGGTCTTCTTTGACTTAGAATAATTTCCGTGTTTTTCGGCCAAATTGGCTACGCGACTCTCTGTAAGAGTGAATATAGATTAAAACGTAAGACAGATAGAGGAAATCCGAAATAACCATTCGATAGAACACAAGGTAATGAACATCTCAGCCAAGTTTGGTCCTGAAATATGCAGTTTGAAGAAAGTTATTAGCCTCGCTGTCAAGTAATGTAGTTTGTGGTCTTCTTTGACTTAGAATAATTTCCGTGTTTTTCGGCCAAATTGGCTACGCGACTCTCTGTAAGAGTGAATATAGATTAAAACGTAAGACAGATAGAGGAACCTGAAATAACCATTCGATAGAACACAAGGTAATGAACATCTCAGCCAAGTTTGGTCCTGAAATATGCAGTTTGAAGAAAGTTATTAGCCTCGCTGTCAAGTAATGTAGTTTGTGGTCTTCTTTGACTTAGAATAATTTCCGTGTTTTTCGGCCAAATTGGCTACGCGACTCTCTGTAAGAGTGAATATAGATTAAAACGTAAGACAGATAGAGGAAATCCGAAATAACCATTCGATAGAACACAAGGTAATGAACATCTCAGCCAAGTTTGGTCCTGAAATATGCAGTTTGAAGAAAGTTATTAGCCTCGCTGTCAGGTAATGTAGTTTGTGGTCTTCTTTGACTTAGAATAATTTCCGTGTTTTTCGGCCAAATTGGCTACGCGACTCTCTGTAAGAGTGAATATAGATTAAAAAGTAAGACAGATAGAGGAAATCCGAAATAACCATTCGATAGAACACAAGGTAATGAACATCTCAGCCAAGTTTGGTCCTGAAATATGCAGTTTGAAGAAAGTTATTAGCCTCGCTGTCAAGTAATGTAGTTTGTGGTCTTCTTTGACTTAGAATAATTTCCGTGTTTTTCGGCCAAATTGGCTACGCGACTCTCTGTAAGAGTGAATATAGATTAAAAAGTAAGACAGATAGAAGAAATCCGAAACAACCATTCGATAGAGAACAAGGTAATGAACATCTCAGCCAAGTTTGGTCCTGAAATATGCAGTTTGAAGAAAGTTATTAGCCTCGCTGTCAAGTAATGTAGTTTGTGGTCTTCTTTGACTTAGAATAATTTCCGTGTTTTTCGGCCAAATTGGCTACGCGACTCTCTGTAAGAGTGAATATAGATTAAAAAGTAAGACAGATAGAGGAAATCCGAAACAACCATTCGATAGAGAACAAGGTAATGAACATCTCAGCCAAGTTTGGTCCTGAAATATGCAGTTTGAAGAAAGTTATTAGCCTCGCTGTCAAGTAATGTAGTTTGTGGTCTTCTTTGACTTAGAATAATTTCCATGTTTTTCGGCCAAATTGGCTATGCGACTCTCTGTAAGAGTGAATATAGATTAAAACGTAAGACAGATAGAGGAAATCCGAAATAACCATTCGATAGAACACAAGGTAATGAACATCTCAGCCAAGTTTGGTCCTGAAATATGCAGTTTGAAGAAAGTTATTAGCCTCGCTGTCAAGTAATGTAGTTTGTGGTCTTCTTTGACTTAGAATAATTTCCGTGTTTTTCGGCCAAATTGGCTACGCGACTCTCTGTAAGATTGAATATAGATTAAAAAGTAAGACAGATAGAGGAAATCCGAAACATCCATTCGATAGAGAACAAGGTAATGAACATCTCAGCCAAGTTTGGTCCTGAAATATGCAGTTTGAAGAAAGTTATTAGCCTCGCTGTCAAGTAATGTAGTTTGTGGTCTTCTTTGACTTAGAATAATTTCCATGTTTTTCGGCCAAATTGGCTATGCGACTCTCTGTAAGAGTGAATATAGATTAAAACGTAAGACAGATAGAGGAAATCCGAAACAACCATTCGATAGAGAACAAGGTAATGAACATCTCAGCCAAGTTTGGTCCTGAAATATGCAGTTTGAAGAAAGTTATTAGCCTCGCTGTCAAGTAATGTAGTTTGTGGTCTTCTTTGACTTAGAATAATTTCCATGTTTTTCGGCCAAATTGGCTATGCGACTCTCTGTAAGAGTGAATATAGATTAAAACGTAAGACAGATAGAGGAAATCCGAAATAACCATTCGATAGAACACAAGGTAATGAACATCTCAGCCAAGTTTGGTCCTGAAATATGCAGTTTGAAGAAAGTTATTAGCCTCGCTGTCAAGTAATGTAGTTTGTGGTCTTCTTTGACTTAGAATAATTTCCGTGTTTTTCGGCCAAATTGGCTACGCGACTCTCTGTAAGAGTGAATATAGATTAAAACGTAAGACAGATAGAGGAAATCCGAAATAACCATTCGATAGAACACAAGGTAATGAACATCTCAGCCAAGTTTGGTCCTGAAATATGCAGTTTGAAGAAAGTTATTAGCCTCGCTGTCAGGTAATGTAGTTTGTGGTCTTCTTTGACTTAGAATAATTTCCGTGTTTTTCGGCCAAATTGGCTACGCGACTCTCTGTAAGAGTGAATATAGATTAAAAAGTAAGACAGATAGAGGAAATCCGAAATAACCATTCGATAGAACACAAGGTAATGAACATCTCAGCCAAGTTTGGTCCTGAAATATGCAGTTTGAAGAAAGTTATTAGCCTCGCTGTCAAGTAATGTAGTTTGTGGTCTTCTTTGACTTAGAATAATTTCCATGTTTTTCGGCCAAATTGGCTATGCGACTCTCTGTAAGAGTGAATATAGATTAAAACGTAAGACAGATAGAGGAAATCCGAAATAACCATTCGATAGAACACAAGGTAATGAACATCTCAGCCAAGTTTGGTCCTGAAATATGCAGTTTGAAGAAAGTTATTAGCCTCGCTGTCAAGTAATGTAGTTTGTGGTCTTCTTTGACTTAGAATAATTTCCGTGTTTTTCGGCCAAATTGGCTACGCGACTCTCTGTAAGAGTGAATATAGATTAAAAAGTAAGACAGATAGAGGAAATCCGAAATAACCATTCGATAGAACACAAGGTAATGAACATCTCAGCCAAGTTTGGTCCTGAAATATGCAGTTTGAAGAAAGTTATTAGCCTCGCTGTCAAGTAATGTAGTTTGTGGTCTTCTTTGACTTAGAATAATTTCCGTGTTTTTCGGCCAAATTGGCTACGCGACTCTCTGTAAGAGTGAATATAGATTAAAAAGTAAGACAGATAGAGGAAATCCGAAATAACCATTCGATAGAACACAAGGTAATGAACATCTCAGCCAAGTTTGGTCCTGAAATATGCAGTTTGAAGAAAGTTATTAGCCTCGCTGTCAAGTAATGTAGTTTGTGGTCTTCTTTGACTTAGAATAATTTCCGTGTTTTTCGGCCAAATTGGCTATGCGACTCTCTGTAAGAGTGAATATAGATTAAAACGTAAGACAGATAGAGGAAATCCGAAATAACCATTCGATAGAACACAAGGTAATGAACATCTCAGCCAAGTTTGGTCCTGAAATATGCAGTTTGAAGAAAGTTATTAGCCTCGCTGTCAAGTAATGTAGTTTGTGGTCTTCTTTGACTTAGAATAATTTCCGTGTTTTTCGGCCAAATTGGCTATGCGACTCTCTGTAAGAGTGAATATAGATTAAAAAGTAAGACAGATAGAAGAAATCCGAAACAACCATTCGATAGAGAACAAGGTAATGAACATCTCAGCCAAGTTTGGTCCTGAAATATGCAGTTTGAAGAAAGTTATTAGCCTCGCTGTCAAGTAATGTAGTCTGTGGTCTTCTTTGACTTAGAATAATTTCCGTGTTTTTCGGCCAAATTGGCTACGCGACTCTCTGTAAGAGTGAATATAGATTAAAAAGTAAGACAGATAGAGGAAATCCGAAACAACCATTCGATAGAGAACAAGGTAATGAACATCTCAGCCAAGTTTGGTCCTGAAATATGCAGTTTGAAGAAAGTTATTAGCCTCGCTGTCAAGTAATGTAGTTTGTGGTCTTCTTTGACTTAGAATAATTTCCATGTTTTTCGGCCAAATTGGCTATGCGACTCTCTGTAAGAGTGAATATAGATTAAAACGTAAGACAGATAGAGGAAATCCGAAATAACCATTCGATAGAACACAAGGTAATGAACATCTCAGCCAAGTTTGGTCCTGAAATATGCAGTTTGAAGAAAGTTATTAGCCTCGCTGTCAAGTAATGTAGTTTGTGGTCTTCTTTGACTTAGAATAATTTCCGTGTTTTTCGGCCAAATTGGCTACGCGACTCTCTGTAAGATTGAATATAGATTAAAAAGTAAGACAGATAGAGGAAATCCGAAACAACCATTCGATAGAGAACAAGGTAATGAACATCTCAGCCAAGTTTGGTCCTGAAATATGCAGTTTGAAGAAAGTTATTAGCCTCGCTGTCAAGTAATGTAGTTTGTGGTCTTCTTTGACTTAGAATAATTTCCGTGTTTTTCGGCCAAATTGGCTACGCGACTCTCTGTAAGAGTGAATATAGATTAAAACGTAAGACAGATAGAGGAAATCCGAAATAACCATTCGATAGAACACAAGGTAATGAACATCTCAGCCAAGTTTGGTCCTGAAATATGCAGTTTGAAGAAAGTTATTAGCCTCGCTGTCAAGTAATGTAGTTTGTGGTCTTCTTTGACTTAGAATAATTTCCGTGTTTTTCGGCCAAATTGGCTACGCGACTCTCTGTAAGAGTGAATATAGATTAAAACGTAAGACAGATAGAGGAAACTGAAATAACCATTCGATAGAACACAAGGTAATGAACATCTCAGCCAAGTTTGGTCCTGAAATATGCAGTTTGAAGAAAGTTATTAGCCTCGCTGTCAAGTAATGTAGTTTGTGGTCTTCTTTGACTTAGAATAATTTCCGTGTTTTTCGGCCAAATTGGCTACGCGACTCTCTGTAAGAGTGAATATAGATTAAAACGTAAGACAGATAGAGGAAATCCGAAATAACCATTCGATAGAACACAAGGTAATGAACATCTCAGCCAAGTTTGGTCCTGAAATATGCAGTTTGAAGAAAGTTATTAGCCTCGCTGTCAGGTAATGTAGTTTGTGGTCTTCTTTGACTTAGAATAATTTCCGTGTTTTTCGGCCAAATTGGCTACGCGACTCTCTGTAAGAGTGAATATAGATTAAAAAGTAAGACAGATAGAGGAAATCCGAAATAACCATTCGATAGAACACAAGGTAATGAACATCTCAGCCAAGTTTGGTCCTGAAATATGCAGTTTGAAGAAAGTTATTAGCCTCGCTGTCAAGTAATGTAGTTTGTGGTCTTCTTTGACTTAGAATAATTTCCGTGTTTTTCGGCCAAATTGGCTACGCGACTCTCTGTAAGAGTGAATATAGATTAAAAAGTAAGACAGATAGAAGAAATCCGAAACAACCATTCGATAGAGAACAAGGTAATGAACATCTCAGCCAAGTTTGGTCCTGAAATATGCAGTTTGAAGAAAGTTATTAGCCTCGCTGTCAAGTAATGTAGTTTGTGGTCTTCTTTGACTTAGAATAATTTCCGTGTTTTTCGGCCAAATTGGCTACGCGACTCTCTGTAAGAGTGAATATAGATTAAAAAGTAAGACAGAAAGAGGAAATCCGAAATAACCATTCGATAGAGAACAAGGTAATGAACATCTCAGCCAAGTTTGGTCCTGAAATATGCAGTTTGAAGAAAGTTATTAGCCTCGCTGTCAAGTAATGTAGTTTGTGGTCTTCTTTGACTTAGAATAATTTCCGTGTTTTTCGGCCAAATTGGCTACGCGACTCTCTGTAAGAGTGAATATAGATTAAAAAGTAAGACAGATAGAGGAAATCCGAAATAACCATTCGATAGAACACAAGGTAATGAACATCTCAGCCAAGTTTGGTCCTGAAATATGCAGTTTGAAGAAAGTTATTAGCCTCGCTGTCAAGTAATGTAGTTTGTGGTCTTCTTTGACTTAGAATAATTTCCGTGTTTTTCGGCCAAATTGGCTACGCGACTCTCTGTAAGAGTGAATATAGATTAAAAAGTAAGACAGATAGAGGAAATCCGAAATAACCATTCGATAGAACACAAGGTAATGAACATCTCAGCCAAGTTTGGTCCTGAAATATGCAGTTTGAAGAAAGTTATTAGCCTCGCTGTCAAGTAATGTAGTTTGTGGTCTTCTTTGACTTAGAATAATTTCCATGTTTTTCGGCCAAATTGGCTATGCGACTCTCTGTAAGAGTGAATATAGATTAAAACGTAAGACAGATAGAGGAAATCCGAAATAACCATTCGATAGAACACAAGGTAATGAACATCTCAGCCAAGTTTGGTCCTGAAATATGCAGTTTGAAGAAAGTTATTAGCCTCGCTGTCAAGTAATGTAGTTTGTGGTCTTCTTTGACTTAGAATAATTTCCGTGTTTTTCGGCCAAATTGGCTATGCGACTCTCTGTAAGAGTGAATATAGATTAAAACGTAAGACAGATAGAGGAAATCCGAAATAACCATTCGATAGAACACAAGGTAATGAACATCTCAGCCAAGTTTGGTCCTGAAATATGCAGTTTGAAGAAAGTTATTAGCCTCGCTGTCAAGTAATGTAGTTTGTGGTCTTCTTTGACTTAGAATAATTTCCGTGTTTTTCGGCCAAATTGGCTACGCGACTCTCTGTAAGAGTGAATATAGATTAAAAAGTAAGACAGATAGAAGAAATCCGAAACAACCATTCGATAGAGAACAAGGTAATGAACATCTCAGCCAAGTTTGGTCCTGAAATATGCAGTTTGAAGAAAGTTATTAGCCTCGCTGTCAAGTAATGTAGTTTGTGGTCTTCTTTGACTTAGAATAATTTCCGTGTTTTTCGGCCAAATTGGCTACGCGACTCTCTGTAAGAGTGAATATAGATTAAAAAGTAAGACAGATAGAGGAAATCCGAAACAACCATTCGATAGAGAACAAGGTAATGAACATCTCAGCCAAGTTTGGTCCTGAAATATGCAGTTTGAAGAAAGTTATTAGCCTCGCTGTCAAGTAATGTAGTTTGTGGTCTTCTTTGACTTAGAATAATTTCCATGTTTTTCGGCCAAATTGGCTATGCGACTCTCTGTAAGAGTGAATATAGATTAAAACGTAAGACAGATAGAGGAAATCCGAAATAACCATTCGATAGAACACAAGGTAATGAACATCTCAGCCAAGTTTGGTCCTGAAATATGCAGTTTGAAGAAAGTTATTAGCCTCGCTGTCAAGTAATGTAGTTTGTGGTCTTCTTTGACTTAGAATAATTTCCGTGTTTTTCGGCCAAATTGGCTACGCGACTCTCTGTAAGATTGAATATAGATTAAAAAGTAAGACAGATAGAGGAAATCCGAAACAACCATTCGATAGAGAACAAGGTAATGAACATCTCAGCCAAGTTTGGTCCTGAAATATGCAGTTTGAAGAAAGTTATTAGCCTCGCTGTCAAGTAATGTAGTTTGTGGTCTTCTTTGACTTAGAATAATTTCCGTGTTTTTCGGCCAAATTGGCTACGCGACTCTCTGTAAGAGTGAATATAGATTAAAACGTAAGACAGATAGAGGAAATCCGAAATAACCATTCGATAGAACACAAGGTAATGAACATCTCAGCCAAGTTTGGTCCTGAAATATGCAGTTTGAAGAAAGTTATTAGCCTCGCTGTCAAGTAATGTAGTTTGTGGTCTTCTTTGACTTAGAATAATTTCCGTGTTTTTCGGCCAAATTGGCTACGCGACTCTCTGTAAGAGTGAATATAGATTAAAACGTAAGACAGATAGAGGAAACTGAAATAACCATTCGATAGAACACAAGGTAATGAACATCTCAGCCAAGTTTGGTCCTGAAATATGCAGTTTGAAGAAAGTTATTAGCCTCGCTGTCAAGTAATGTAGTTTGTGGTCTTCTTTGACTTAGAATAATTTCCGTGTTTTTCGGCCAAATTGGCTACGCGACTCTCTGTAAGAGTGAATATAGATTAAAACGTAAGACAGATAGAGGAAATCCGAAATAACCATTCGATAGAACACAAGGTAATGAACATCTCAGCCAAGTTTGGTCCTGAAATATGCAGTTTGAAGAAAGTTATTAGCCTCGCTGTCAGGTAATGTAGTTTGTGGTCTTCTTTGACTTAGAATAATTTCCGTGTTTTTCGGCCAAATTGGCTACGCGACTCTCTGTAAGAGTGAATATAGATTAAAAAGTAAGACAGATAGAGGAAATCCGAAATAACCATTCGATAGAACACAAGGTAATGAACATCTCAGCCAAGTTTGGTCCTGAAATATGCAGTTTGAAGAAAGTTATTAGCCTCGCTGTCAAGTAATGTAGTTTGTGGTCTTCTTTGACTTAGAATAATTTCCGTGTTTTTCGGCCAAATTGGCTACGCGACTCTCTGTAAGAGTGAATATAGATTAAAAAGTAAGACAGATAGAAGAAATCCGAAACAACCATTCGATAGAGAACAAGGTAATGAACATCTCAGCCAAGTTTGGTCCTGAAATATGCAGTTTGAAGAAAGTTATTAGCCTCGCTGTCAAGTAATGTAGTTTGTGGTCTTCTTTGACTTAGAATAATTTCCGTGTTTTTCGGCCAAATTGGCTACGCGACTCTCTGTAAGAGTGAATATAGATTAAAAAGTAAGACAGATAGAGGAAATCCGAAACAACCATTCGATAGAGCACAAGGTAATGAACATCTCAGCCAAGTTTGGTCCTGAAATATGCAGTTTGAAGAAAGTTATTAGCCTCGCTGTCAAGTAATGTAGTTTGTGGTCTTCTTTGACTTAGAATAATTTCCATGTTTTTCGGCCAAATTGGCTATGCGACTCTCTGTAAGAGTGAATATAGATTAAAACGTAAGACAGATAGAGGAAATCCGAAATAACCATTCGATAGAACACAAGGTAATGAACATCTCAGCCAAGTTTGGTCCTGAAATATGCAGTTTGAAGAAAGTTATTAGCCTCGCTGTCAAGTAATGTAGTTTGTGGTCTTCTTTGACTTAGAATAATTTCCGTGTTTTTCGGCCAAATTGGCTACGCGACTCTCTGTAAGATTGAATATAGATTAAAAAGTAAGACAGATAGAGGAAATCCGAAACAACCATTCGATAGAGAACAAGGTAATGAACATCTCAGCCAAGTTTGGTCCTGAAATATGCAGTTTGAAGAAAGTTATTAGCCTCGCTGTCAAGTAATGTAGTTTGTGGTCTTCTTTGACTTAGAATAATTTCCATGTTTTTCGGCCAAATTGGCTATGCGACTCTCTGTAAGAGTGAATATAGATTAAAACGTTAGACAGATAGAGGAAATCCGAAACAACCATTCGATAGAGAACAAGGTAATGAACATCTCAGCCAAGTTTGGTCCTGAAATATGCAGTTTGAAGAAAGTTATTAGCCTCGCTGTCAAGTAATGTAGTTTGTGGTCTTCTTTGACTTAGAATAATTTCCATGTTTTTCGGCCAAATTGGCTATGCGACTCTCTGTAAGAGTGAATATAGATTAAAACGTAAGACAGATAGAGGAAATCCGAAATAACCATTCGATAGAGAACAAGGTAATGAACATCTCAGCCAAGTTTGGTCCTGAAATATGCAGTTTGAAGAAAGTTATTAGCCTCGCTGTCAAGTAATGTAGTTTGTGGTCTTCTTTGACTTAGAATAATTTCCGTGTTTTTCGGCCAAATTGGCTACGCGACTCTCTGTAAGAGTGAATATAGATTAAAAAGTAAGACAGATAGAGGAAATCCGAAATAACCATTCGATAGAACACAAGGTAATGAACATCTCAGCCAAGTTTGGTCCTGAAATATGCAGTTTGAAGAAAGTTATTAGCCTCGCTGTCAAGTAATGTAGTTTGTGGTCTTCTTTGACTTAGAATAATTTCCGTGTTTTTCGGCCAAATTGGCTACGCGACTCTCTGTAAGAGTGAATATAGATTAAAACGTAAGACAGATAGAGGAAATCCGAAATAACCATTCGATAGAACACAAGGTAATGAACATCTCAGCCAAGTTTGGTCCTGAAATATGCAGTTTGAAGAAAGTTATTAGAATCGCTGTCAAGTAATGTAGTTTGTGGTCTTCTTTGACTTAGAATAATTTCCGTGTTTTTCGGCCAAATTGGCTACGCGACTCTCTGTAAGAGTGAATATAGATTAAAAAGTAAGACAGATAGAGGAAATCCGAAATAACCATTCGATAGAACACAAGGTAATGAACATCTCAGCCAAGTTTGGTCCTGAAATATGCAGTTTGAAGAAAGTTATTAGCCTCGCTGTCAAGTAATGTAGTTTGTGGTCTTCTTTGACTTAGAATAATTTCCATGTTTTTCGGCCAAATTGGCTATGCGACTCTCTGTAAGAGTGAATATAGATTAAAACGTAAGACAGATAGAGGAAATCCGAAATAACCATTCGATAGAACACAAGGTAATGAACATCTCAGCCAAGTTTGGTCCTGAAATATGCAGTTTGAAGAAAGTTATTAGAATCGCTGTCAAGTAATGTAGTTTGTGGTCTTCTTTGACTTAGAATAATTTCCGTGTTTTTCGGCCAAATTGGCTACGCGACTCTCTGTAAGAGTGAATATAGATTAAAAAGTAAGACAGATAGAGGAAATCCGAAATAACCATTCGATAGAACACAAGGTAATGAACATCTCAGCCAAGTTTGGTCCTGAAATATGCAGTTTGAAGAAAGTTATTAGCCTCGCTGTCAAGTAATGTAGTTTGTGGTCTTCTTTGACTTAGAATAATTTCCGTGTTTTTCGGCCAAATTGGCTACGCGACTCTCTGTAAGAGTGAATATAGATTAAAAAGTAAGACAGATAGAGGAAATCCGAAATAACCATTCGATAGAACACAAGGTAATGAACATCTCAGCCAAGTTTGGTCCTGAAATATGCAGTTTGAAGAAAGTTATTAGCCTCGCTGTCAAGTAATGTAGTTTGTGGTCTTCTTTGACTTAGAATAATTTCCGTGTTTTTCGGCCAAATTGGCTACGCGACTCTCTGTAAGAGTGAATATAGATTAAAAAGTAAGACAGATAGAAGAAATCCGAAACAACTATTCGATAGAGCACAAGGTAATGAACATCTCAGCCAAGTTTGGTCCTGAAATATGCAGTTTGAAGAAAGTTATTAGCCTCGCTGTCAAGTAATGTAGTTTGTGGTCTTCTTTGACTTAGAATAATTTCCGTGTTTTTCGGCCAAATTGGCTACGCGACTCTCTGTAAGAGTGAATATAGATTAAAAAGTAAGACAGATAGAGGAAATCCGAAACAACCATTCGATAGAGAACAAGGTAATGAACATCTCAGCCAAGTTTGGTCCTGAAATATGCAGTTTGAAGAAAGTTATTAGCCTCGCTGTCAAGTAATGTAGTTTGTGGTCTTCTTTGACTTAGAATAATTTCCATGTTTTTCGGCCAAATTGGCTATGCGACTCTCTGTAAGAGTGAATATAGATTAAAACGTTAGACAGATAGAGGAAATCCGAAACAACCATTCGATAGAGAACAAGGTAATGAACATCTCAGCCAAGTTTGGTCCTGAAATATGCAGTTTGAAGAAAGTTATTAGCCTCGCTGTCAAGTAATGTAGTTTGTGGTCTTCTTTGACTTAGAATAATTTCCATGTTTTTCGGCCAAATTGGCTATGCGACTCTCTGTAAGAGTGAATATAGATTAAAACGTAAGACAGATAGAGGAAATCCGAAATAACCATTCGATAGAACACAAGGTAATGAACATCTCAGCCAAGTTTGGTCCTGAAATATGCAGTTTGAAGAAAGTTATTAGCCTCGCTGTCAAGTAATGTAGTTTGTGGTCTTCTTTGACTTAGAATAATTTCCGTGTTTTTCGGCCAAATTGGCTACGCGACTCTCTGTAAGAGTGAATATAGATTAAAAAGTAAGACAGATAGAGGAAATTCGAAATAACCATTCGATAGAACACAAGGTAATGAACATCTCAGCCAAGTTTGGTCCTGAAATATGCAGTTTGAAGAAAGTTATTAGCCTCGCTGTCAAGTAATGTAGTTTGTGGTCTTCTTTGACTTAGAATAATTTCCATGTTTTTCGGCCAAATTGGCTATGCGACTCTCTGTAAGAGTGAATATAGATTAAAACGTAAGACAGATAGAGGAAATCCGAAATAACCATTCGATAGAGAACAAGGTAATGAACATCTCAGCCAAGTTTGGTCCTGAAATATGCAGTTTGAAGAAAGTTATTAGCCTCGCTGTCAAGTAATGTAGTTTGTGGTCTTCTTTGACTTAGAATAATTTCCGTGTTTTTCGGCCAAATTGGCTACGCGACTCTCTGTAAGAGTGAATATAGATTAAAAAGTAAGACAGATAGAGGAAATCCGAAATAACCATTCGATAGAACACAAGGTAATGAACATCTCAGCCAAGTTTGGTCCTGAAATATGCAGTTTGAAGAAAGTTATTAGAATCGCTGTCAAGTAATGTAGTTTGTGGTCTTCTTTGACTTAGAATAATTTCCGTGTTTTTCGGCCAAATTGGCTATGCGACTCTCTGTAAGAGTGAATATAGATTAAAACGTAAGACAGATAGAGGAAATCCGAAATAACCATTCGATAGAACACAAGGTAATGAACATCTCAGCCAAGTTTGGTCCTGAAATATGCAGTTTGAAGAAAGTTATTAGAATCGCTGTCAAGTAATGTAGTTTGTGGTCTTCTTTGACTTAGAATAATTTCCGTGTTTTTCGGCCAAATTGGCTACGCGACTCTCTGTAAGAGTGAATATAGATTAAAAAGTAAGACAGATAGAGGAAATCCGAAATAACCATTCGATAGAACACAAGGTAATGAACATCTCAGCCAAGTTTGGTCCTGAAATATGCAGTTTGAAGAAAGTTATTAGCCTCGCTGTCAAGTAATGTAGTTTGTGGTCTTCTTTGACTTAGAATAATTTCCATGTTTTTCGGCCAAATTGGCTATGCGACTCTCTGTAAGAGTGAATATAGATTAAAACGTAAGACAGATAGAGGAAATCCGAAATAACCATTCGATAGAGAACAAGGTAATGAACATCTCAGCCAAGTTTGGTCCTGAAATATGCAGTTTGAAGAAAGTTATTAGCCTCGCTGTCAAGTAATGTAGTTTGTGGTCTTCTTTGACTTAGAATAATTTCCATGTTTTTCGGCCAAATTGGCTATGCGACTCTCTGTAAGAGTGAATATAGATTAAAACGTAAGACAGATAGAGGAAATCCGAAATAACCATTCGATAGAGAACAAGGTAATGAACATCTCAGCCAAGTTTGGTCCTGAAATATGCAGTTTGAAGAAAGTTATTAGCCTCGCTGTCAAGTAATGTAGTTTGTGGTCTTCTTTGACTTAGAATAATTTCCATGTTTTTCGGCCAAATTGGCTATGCGACTCTCTGTAAGAGTGAATATAGATTAAAACGTAAGACAGATAGAGGAAATCCGAAATAACCATTCGATAGAACACAAGGTAATGAACATCTCAGCCAAGTTTGGTCCTGAAATATGCAGTTTGAAGAAAGTTATTAGAATCGCTGTCAAGTAATGTAGTTTGTGGTCTTCTTTGACTTAGAATAATTTCCGTGTTTTTCGGCCAAATTGGCTACGCGACTCTCTGTAAGAGTGAATATAGATTAAAAAGTAAGACAGATAGAGGAAATCCGAAATAACCATTCGATAGAACACAAGGTAATGAACATCTCAGCCAAGTTTGGTCCTGAAATATGCAGTTTGAAGAAAGTTATTAGCCTCGCTGTCAAGTAATGTAGTTTGTGGTCTTCTTTGACTTAGAATAATTTCCATGTTTTTCGGCCAAATTGGCTATGCGACTCTCTGTAAGAGTGAATATAGATTAAAACGTAAGACAGATAGAGGAAATCCGAAATAACCATTCGATAGAGAACAAGGTAATGAACATCTCAGCCAAGTTTGGTCCTGAAATATGCAGTTTGAAGAAAGTTATTAGCCTCGCTGTCAAGTAATGTAGTTTGTGGTCTTCTTTGACTTAGAATAATTTCCGTGTTTTTCGGCCAAATTGGCTACGCGACTCTCTGTAAGAGTGAATATAGATTAAAAAGTAAGACAGATAGAGGAAATCCGAAATAACCATTCGATAGAACACAAGGTAATGAACATCTCAGCCAAGTTTGGTCCTGAAATATGCAGTTTGAAGAAAGTTATTAGCCTCGCTGTCAAGTAATGTAGTTTGTGGTCTTCTTTGACTTAGAATAATTTCCGTGTTTTTCGGCCAAATTGGCTACGCGACTCTCTGTAAGAGTGAATATAGATTAAAAAGTAAGACAGATAGAAGAAATCCGAAACAACTATTCGATAGAGCACAAGGTAATGAACATCTCAGCCAAGTTTGGTCCTGAAATATGCAGTTTGAAGAAAGTTATTAGCCTCGCTGTCAAGTAATGTAGTTTGTGGTCTTCTTTGACTTAGAATAATTTCCGTGTTTTTCGGCCAAATTGGCTACGCGACTCTCTGTAAGAGTGAATATAGATTAAAAAGTAAGACAGATAGAGGAAATCCGAAACAACCATTCGATAGAGAACAAGGTAATGAACATCTCAGCCAAGTTTGGTCCTGAAATATGCAGTTTGAAGAAAGTTATTAGCCTCGCTGTCAAGTAATGTAGTTTGTGGTCTTCTTTGACTTAGAATAATTTCCATGTTTTTCGGCCAAATTGGCTATGCGACTCTCTGTAAGAGTGAATATAGATTAAAACGTTAGACAGATAGAGGAAATCCGAAACAACCATTCGATAGAGAACAAGGTAATGAACATCTCAGCCAAGTTTGGTCCTGAAATATGCAGTTTGAAGAAAGTTATTAGCCTCGCTGTCAAGTAATGTAGTTTGTGGTCTTCTTTGACTTAGAATAATTTCCATGTTTTTCGGCCAAATTGGCTATGCGACTCTCTGTAAGAGTGAATATAGATTAAAACGTAAGACAGATAGAGGAAATCCGAAATAACCATTCGATAGAACACAAGGTAATGAACATCTCAGCCAAGTTTGGTCCTGAAATATGCAGTTTGAAGAAAGTTATTAGCCTCGCTGTCAAGTAATGTAGTTTGTGGTCTTCTTTGACTTAGAATAATTTCCGTGTTTTTCGGCCAAATTGGCTACGCGACTCTCTGTAAGAGTGAATATAGATTAAAAAGTAAGACAGATAGAGGAAATTCGAAATAACCATTCGATAGAACACAAGGTAATGAACATCTCAGCCAAGTTTGGTCCTGAAATATGCAGTTTGAAGAAAGTTATTAGCCTCGCTGTCAAGTAATGTAGTTTGTGGTCTTCTTTGACTTAGAATAATTTCCATGTTTTTCGGCCAAATTGGCTATGCGACTCTCTGTAAGAGTGAATATAGATTAAAACGTAAGACAGATAGAGGAAATCCGAAATAACCATTCGATAGAGAACAAGGTAATGAACATCTCAGCCAAGTTTGGTCCTGAAATATGCAGTTTGAAGAAAGTTATTAGCCTCGCTGTCAAGTAATGTAGTTTGTGGTCTTCTTTGACTTAGAATAATTTCCGTGTTTTTCGGCCAAATTGGCTACGCGACTCTCTGTAAGAGTGAATATAGATTAAAAAGTAAGACAGATAGAGGAAATCCGAAATAACCATTCGATAGAACACAAGGTAATGAACATCTCAGCCAAGTTTGGTCCTGAAATATGCAGTTTGAAGAAAGTTATTAGCCTCGCTGTCAAGTAATGTAGTTTGTGGTCTTCTTTGACTTAGAATAATTTCCGTGTTTTTCGGCCAAATTGGCTACGCGACTCTCTGTAAGAGTGAATATAGATTAAAACGTAAGACAGATAGAGGAAATCCGAAATAACCATTCGATAGAACACAAGGTAATGAACATCTCAGCCAAGTTTGGTCCTGAAATATGCAGTTTGAAGAAAGTTATTAGAATCGCTGTCAAGTAATGTAGTTTGTGGTCTTCTTTGACTTAGAATAATTTCCGTGTTTTTCGGCCAAATTGGCTACGCGACTCTCTGTAAGAGTGAATATAGATTAAAAAGTAAGACAGATAGAGGAAATCCGAAATAACCATTCGATAGAACACAAGGTAATGAACATCTCAGCCAAGTTTGGTCCTGAAATATGCAGTTTGAAGAAAGTTATTAGCCTCGCTGTCAAGTAATGTAGTTTGTGGTCTTCTTTGACTTAGAATAATTTCCATGTTTTTCGGCCAAATTGGCTATGCGACTCTCTGTAAGAGTGAATATAGATTAAAACGTAAGACAGATAGAGGAAATCCGAAATAACCATTCGATAGAACACAAGGTAATGAACATCTCAGCCAAGTTTGGTCCTGAAATATGCAGTTTGAAGAAAGTTATTAGAATCGCTGTCAAGTAATGTAGTTTGTGGTCTTCTTTGACTTAGAATAATTTCCGTGTTTTTCGGCCAAATTGGCTACGCGACTCTCTGTAAGAGTGAATATAGATTAAAAAGTAAGACAGATAGAGGAAATCCGAAATAACCATTCGATAGAACACAAGGTAATGAACATCTCAGCCAAGTTTGGTCCTGAAATATGCAGTTTGAAGAAAGTTATTAGCCTCGCTGTCAAGTAATGTAGTTTGTGGTCTTCTTTGACTTAGAATAATTTCCATGTTTTTCGGCCAAATTGGCTATGCGACTCTCTGTAAGAGTGAATATAGATTAAAACGTAAGACAGATAGAGGAAATCCGAAATAACCATTCGATAGAGAACAAGGTAATGAACATCTCAGCCAAGTTTGGTCCTGAAATATGCAGTTTGAAGAAAGTTATTAGCCTCGCTGTCAAGTAATGTAGTTTGTGGTCTTCTTTGACTTAGAATAATTTCCATGTTTTTCGGCCAAATTGGCTATGCGACTCTCTGTAAGAGTGAATATAGATTAAAACGTAAGACAGATAGAGGAAATCCGAAATAACCATTCGATAGAGAACAAGGTAATGAACATCTCAGCCAAGTTTGGTCCTGAAATATGCAGTTTGAAGAAAGTTATTAGCCTCGCTGTCAAGTAATGTAGTTTGTGGTCTTCTTTGACTTAGAATAATTTCCATGTTTTTCGGCCAAATTGGCTATGCGACTCTCTGTAAGAGTGAATATAGATTAAAACGTAAGACAGATAGAGGAAATCCGAAATAACCATTCGATAGAACACAAGGTAATGAACATCTCAGCCAAGTTTGGTCCTGAAATATGCAGTTTGAAGAAAGTTATTAGAATCGCTGTCAAGTAATGTAGTTTGTGGTCTTCTTTGACTTAGAATAATTTCCGTGTTTTTCGGCCAAATTGGCTACGCGACTCTCTGTAAGAGTGAATATAGATTAAAAAGTAAGACAGATAGAGGAAATCCGAAATAACCATTCGATAGAACACAAGGTAATGAACATCTCAGCCAAGTTTGGTCCTGAAATATGCAGTTTGAAGAAAGTTATTAGCCTCGCTGTCAAGTAATGTAGTTTGTGGTCTTCTTTGACTTAGAATAATTTCCATGTTTTTCGGCCAAATTGGCTATGCGACTCTCTGTAAGAGTGAATATAGATTAAAACGTAAGACAGATAGAGGAAATCCGAAATAACCATTCGATAGAGAACAAGGTAATGAACATCTCAGCCAAGTTTGGTCCTGAAATATGCAGTTTGAAGAAAGTTATTAGCCTCGCTGTCAAGTAATGTAGTTTGTGGTCTTCTTTGACTTAGAATAATTTCCATGTTTTTCGGCCAAATTGGCTATGCGACTCTCTGTAAGAGTGAATATAGATTAAAACGTAAGACAGATAGAGGAAATCCGAAATAACCATTCGATAGAGAACAAGGTAATGAACATCTCAGCCAAGTTTGGTCCTGAAATATGCAGTTTGAAGAAAGTTATTAGCCTCGCTGTCAAGTAATGTAGTTTGTGGTCTTCTTTGACTTAGAATAATTTCCGTGTTTTTCGGCCAAATTGGCTACGCGACTCTCTGTAAGAGTGAATATAGATTAAAACGTAAGACAGATAGAGGAAATCCGAAATAACCATTCGATAGAACACAAGGTAATGAACATCTCAGCCAAGTTTGGTCCTGAAATATGCAGTTTGAAGAAAGTTATTAGCCTCGCTGTCAAGTAATGTAGTTTGTGGTCTTCTTTGACTTAGAATAATTTCCGTGTTTTTCGGCCAAATTGGCTACGCGACTCTCTGTAAGAGTGAATATAGATTAAAAAGTAAGACAGATAGAGGAAATCCGAAATAACCATTCGATAGAGAACAAGGTAATGAACATCTCAGCCAAGTTTGGTCCTGAAATATGCAGTTTGAAGAAAGTTATTAGCCTCGCTGTCAAGTAATGTAGTTTGTGGTCTTCTTTGACTTAGAATAATTTCCGTGTTTTTCGGCCAAATTGGCTATGCGACTCTCTGTAAGAGTGAATATAGATTAAAACGTAAGACAGATAGAGGAAATCCGAAATAACCATTCGATAGAACACAAGGTAATGAACATCTCAGCCAAGTTTGGTCCTGAAATATGCAGTTTGAAGAAAGTTATTAGAATCGCTGTCAAGTAATGTAGTTTGTGGTCTTCTTTGACTTAGAATAATTTCCGTGTTTTTCGGCCAAATTGGCTACGCGACTCTCTGTAAGAGTGAATATAGATTAAAAAGTAAGACAGATAGAGGAAATCCGAAATAACCATTCGATAGAACACAAGGTAATGAACATCTCAGCCAAGTTTGGTCCTGAAATATGCAGTTTGAAGAAAGTTATTAGCCTCGCTGTCAAGTAATGTAGTTTGTGGTCTTCTTTGACTTAGAATAATTTCCATGTTTTTCGGCCAAATTGGCTATGCGACTCTCTGTAAGAGTGAATATAGATTAAAACGTAAGACAGATAGAGGAAATCCGAAATAACCATTCGATAGAGAACAAGGTAATGAACATCTCAGCCAAGTTTGGTCCTGAAATATGCAGTTTGAAGAAAGTTATTAGCCTCGCTGTCAAGTAATGTAGTTTGTGGTCTTCTTTGACTTAGAATAATTTCCATGTTTTTCGGCCAAATTGGCTATGCGACTCTCTGTAAGAGTGAATATAGATTAAAACGTAAGACAGATAGAGGAAATCCGAAAGAACCATTCGATAGAACACAAGGTAATGAACATCTCAGCCAAGTTTGGTCCTGAAATATGCAGTTTGAAGAAAGTTATTAGAATCGCTGTCAAGTAATGTAGTTTGTGGTCTTCTTTGACTTAGAATAATTTCCGTGTTTTTCTGCCAAATTGGCTACGCGACTCTCTGTAAGAGTGAATATAGATTAAAAAGTAAGACAGATAGAGGAAATCCGAAATAACCATTCGATAGAACACAAGGTAATGAACATCTCAGCCAAGTTTGGTCCTGAAATATGCAGTTTGAAGAAAGTTATTAGAATCGCTGTCAAGTAATGTAGTTTGTGGTCTTCTTTGACTTAGAATAATTTCCGTGTTTTTCGGCCAAATTGGCTACGCGACTCTCTGTAAGAGTGAATATAGATTAAAAAGTAAGACAGATAGAGGAAATCCGAAATAACCATTCGATAGAACACAAGGTAATGAACATCTCAGCCAAGTTTGGTCCTGAAATATGCAGTTTGAAGAAAGTTATTAGCCTCGCTGTCAAGTAATGTAGTTTGTGGTCTTCTTTGACTTAGAATAATTTCCGTGTTTTTCGGCCAAATTGGCTACGCGACTCTCTGTAAGAGTGAATATAGATTAAAACGTAAGACAGATAGAGGAAATCCGAAATAACCATTCGATAGAGAACAAGGTAATGAACATCTCAGCCAAGTTTGGTCCTGAAATATGCAGTTTGAAGAAAGTTAT
The DNA here is from genome assembly GCA_936450465.1 of Gibbula magus. NCBI lineage: Eukaryota > Metazoa > Mollusca > Gastropoda > Trochida > Trochidae > Gibbula > Gibbula magus. The sequence continues at coordinate 57,636,360 of OW388295.1, forward strand.
TAGAATCGCTGTCAAGTAATGTAGTTTGTGGTCTTCTTTGACTTAGAATAATTTCCGTGTTTTTCTGCCAAATTGGCTACGCGACTCTCTGTAAGAGTGAATATAGATTAAAAAGTAAGACAGATAGAGGAAATCCGAAATAACCATTCGATAGAACACAAGGTAATGAACATCTCAGCCAAGTTTGGTCCTGAAATATGCAGTTTGAAGAAAGTTATTAGCCTCGCTGTCAAGTAATGTAGTTTGTGGTCTTCTTTGACTTAGAATAATTTCCATGTTTTTCGGCCAAATTGGCTATGCGACTCTCTGTAAGAGTGAATATAGATTAAAACGTAAGACAGATAGAGGAAATCCGAAATAACCATTCGATAGAGAACAAGGTAATGAACATCTCAGCCAAGTTTGGTCCTGAAATATGCAGTTTGAAGAAAGTTATTAGCCTCGCTGTCAAGTAATGTAGTTTGTGGTCTTCTTTGACTTAGAATAATTTCCATGTTTTTCGGCCAAATTGGCTATGCGACTCTCTGTAAGAGTGAATATAGATTAAAACGTAAGACAGATAGAGGAAATCCGAAATAACCATTCGATAGAACACAAGGTAATGAACATCTCAGCCAAGTTTGGTCCTGAAATATGCAGTTTGAAGAAAGTTATTAGAATCGCTGTCAAGTAATGTAGTTTGTGGTCTTCTTTGACTTAGAATAATTTCCGTGTTTTTCGGCCAAATTGGCTACGCGACTCTCTGTAAGAGTGAATATAGATTAAAAAGTAAGACAGATAGAGGAAATCCGAAATAACCATTCGATAGAACACAAGGTAATGAACATCTCAGCCAAGTTTGGTCCTGAAATATGCAGTTTGAAGAAAGTTATTAGCCTCGCTGTCAAGTAATGTAGTTTGTGGTCTTCTTTGACTTAGAATAATTTCCATGTTTTTCGGCCAAATTGGCTATGCGACTCTCTGTAAGAGTGAATATAGATTAAAACGTAAGACAGATAGAGGAAATCCGAAATAACCATTCGATAGAGAACAAGGTAATGAACATCTCAGCCAAGTTTGGTCCTGAAATATGCAGTTTGAAGAAAGTTATTAGCCTCGCTGTCAAGTAATGTAGTTTGTGGTCTTCTTTGACTTAGAATAATTTCCATGTTTTTCGGCCAAATTGGCTATGCGACTCTCTGTAAGAGTGAATATAGATTAAAACGTAAGACAGATAGAGGAAATCCGAAATAACCATTCGATAGAACACAAGGTAATGAACATCTCAGCCAAGTTTGGTCCTGAAATATGCAGTTTGAAGAAAGTTATTAGAATCGCTGTCAAGTAATGTAGTTTGTGGTCTTCTTTGACTTAGAATAATTTCCGTGTTTTTCGGCCAAATTGGCTACGCGACTCTCTGTAAGAGTGAATATAGATTAAAAAGTAAGACAGATAGAGGAAATCCGAAATAACCATTCGATAGAACACAAGGTAATGAACATCTCAGCCAAGTTTGGTCCTGAAATATGCAGTTTGAAGAAAGTTATTAGCCTCGCTGTCAAGTAATGTAGTTTGTGGTCTTCTTTGACTTAGAATAATTTCCATGTTTTTCGGCCAAATTGGCTATGCGACTCTCTGTAAGAGTGAATATAGATTAAAACGTAAGACAGATAGAGGAAATCCGAAATAACCATTCGATAGAGAACAAGGTAATGAACATCTCAGCCAAGTTTGGTCCTGAAATATGCAGTTTGAAGAAAGTTATTAGCCTCGCTGTCAAGTAATGTAGTTTGTGGTCTTCTTTGACTTAGAATAATTTCCATGTTTTTCGGCCAAATTGGCTATGCGACTCTCTGTAAGAGTGAATATAGATTAAAACGTAAGACAGATAGAGGAAATCCGAAATAACCATTCGATAGAGAACAAGGTAATGAACATCTCAGCCAAGTTTGGTCCTGAAATATGCAGTTTGAAGAAAGTTATTAGCCTCGCTGTCAAGTAATGTAGTTTGTGGTCTTCTTTGACTTAGAATAATTTCCGTGTTTTTCGGCCAAATTGGCTACGCGACTCTCTGTAAGAGTGAATATAGATTAAAACGTAAGACAGATAGAGGAAATCCGAAATAACCATTCGATAGAACACAAGGTAATGAACATCTCAGCCAAGTTTGGTCCTGAAATATGCAGTTTGAAGAAAGTTATTAGCCTCGCTGTCAAGTAATGTAGTTTGTGGTCTTCTTTGACTTAGAATAATTTCCGTGTTTTTCGGCCAAATTGGCTACGCGACTCTCTGTAAGAGTGAATATAGATTAAAAAGTAAGACAGATAGAGGAAATCCGAAATAACCATTCGATAGAGAACAAGGTAATGAACATCTCAGCCAAGTTTGGTCCTGAAATATGCAGTTTGAAGAAAGTTATTAGCCTCGCTGTCAAGTAATGTAGTTTGTGGTCTTCTTTGACTTAGAATAATTTCCGTGTTTTTCGGCCAAATTGGCTATGCGACTCTCTGTAAGAGTGAATATAGATTAAAACGTAAGACAGATAGAGGAAATCCGAAATAACCATTCGATAGAACACAAGGTAATGAACATCTCAGCCAAGTTTGGTCCTGAAATATGCAGTTTGAAGAAAGTTATTAGAATCGCTGTCAAGTAATGTAGTTTGTGGTCTTCTTTGACTTAGAATAATTTCCGTGTTTTTCGGCCAAATTGGCTACGCGACTCTCTGTAAGAGTGAATATAGATTAAAAAGTAAGACAGATAGAGGAAATCCGAAATAACCATTCGATAGAACACAAGGTAATGAACATCTCAGCCAAGTTTGGTCCTGAAATATGCAGTTTGAAGAAAGTTATTAGCCTCGCTGTCAAGTAATGTAGTTTGTGGTCTTCTTTGACTTAGAATAATTTCCATGTTTTTCGGCCAAATTGGCTATGCGACTCTCTGTAAGAGTGAATATAGATTAAAACGTAAGACAGATAGAGGAAATCCGAAATAACCATTCGATAGAGAACAAGGTAATGAACATCTCAGCCAAGTTTGGTCCTGAAATATGCAGTTTGAAGAAAGTTATTAGCCTCGCTGTCAAGTAATGTAGTTTGTGGTCTTCTTTGACTTAGAATAATTTCCATGTTTTTCGGCCAAATTGGCTATGCGACTCTCTGTAAGAGTGAATATAGATTAAAACGTAAGACAGATAGAGGAAATCCGAAATAACCATTCGATAGAACACAAGGTAATGAACATCTCAGCCAAGTTTGGTCCTGAAATATGCAGTTTGAAGAAAGTTATTAGAATCGCTGTCAAGTAATGTAGTTTGTGGTCTTCTTTGACTTAGAATAATTTCCGTGTTTTTCTGCCAAATTGGCTACGCGACTCTCTGTAAGAGTGAATATAGATTAAAAAGTAAGACAGATAGAGGAAATCCGAAATAACCATTCGATAGAACACAAGGTAATGAACATCTCAGCCAAGTTTGGTCCTGAAATATGCAGTTTGAAGAAAGTTATTAGAATCGCTGTCAAGTAATGTAGTTTGTGGTCTTCTTTGACTTAGAATAATTTCCGTGTTTTTCGGCCAAATTGGCTACGCGACTCTCTGTAAGAGTGAATATAGATTAAAAAGTAAGACAGATAGAGGAAATCCGAAATAACCATTCGATAGAACACAAGGTAATGAACATCTCAGCCAAGTTTGGTCCTGAAATATGCAGTTTGAAGAAAGTTATTAGCCTCGCTGTCAAGTAATGTAGTTTGTGGTCTTCTTTGACTTAGAATAATTTCCGTGTTTTTCGGCCAAATTGGCTACGCGACTCTCTGTAAGAGTGAATATAGATTAAAACGTAAGACAGATAGAGGAAATCCGAAATAACCATTCGATAGAGAACAAGGTAATGAACATCTCAGCCAAGTTTGGTCCTGAAATATGCAGTTTGAAGAAAGTTATTAGAATCGCTGTCAAGTAATGTAGTTTGTGGTCTTCTTTGACTTAGAATAATTTCCGTGTTTTTCTGCCAAATTGGCTACGCGACTCTCTGTAAGAGTGAATATAGATTAAAAAGTAAGACAGATAGAGGAAATCCGAAATAACCATTCGATAGAACACAAGGTAATGAACATCTCAGCCAAGTTTGGTCCTGAAATATGCAGTTTGAAGAAAGTTATTAGAATCGCTGTCAAGTAATGTAGTTTGTGGTCTTCTTTGACTTAGAATAATTTCCGTGTTTTTCGGCCAAATTGGCTACGCGACTCTCTGTAAGAGTGAATATAGATTAAAAAGTAAGACAGATAGAGGAAATCCGAAATAACCATTCGATAGAACACAAGGTAATGAACATCTCAGCCAAGTTTGGTCCTGAAATATGCAGTTTGAAGAAAGTTATTAGCCTCGCTGTCAAGTAATGTAGTTTGTGGTCTTCTTTGACTTAGAATAATTTCCGTGTTTTTCGGCCAAATTGGCTACGCGACTCTCTGTAAGAGTGAATATAGATTAAAACGTAAGACAGATAGAGGAAATCCGAAATAACCATTCGATAGAGAACAAGGTAATGAACATCTCAGCCAAGTTTGGTCCTGAAATATGCAGTTTGAAGAAAGTTATTAGCCTCGCTGTCAAGTAATGTAGTTTGTGGTCTTCTTTGACTTAGAATAATTTCCGTGTTTTTCGGCCAAATTGGCTACGCGACTCTCTGTAAGAGTGAATATAGATTAAAAAGTAAGACAGATAGAGGAAATCCGAAATAACCATTCGATAGAACACAAGGTAATGAACATCTCAGCCAAGTTTGGTCCTGAAATATGCAGTTTGAAGAAAGTTATTAGCCTCGCTGTCAAGTAATGTAGTTTGTGGTCTTCTTTGACTTAGAATAATTTCCGTGTTTTTCGGCCAAATTGGCTACGCGACTCTCTGTAAGAGTGAATATAGATTAAAAAGTAAGACAGATAGAGGAAATCCGAAATAACCATTCGATAGAACACAAGGTAATGAACATCTCAGCCAAGTTTGGTCCTGAAATATGCAGTTTGAAGAAAGTTATTAGCCTCGCTGTCAAGTAATGTAGTTTGTGGTCTTCTTTGACTTAGAATAATTTCCGTGTTTTTCGGCCAAATTGGCTACGCGACTCTCTGTAAGAGTGAATATAGATTAAAAAGTAAGACAGATAGAAGAAATCCGAAACAACTATTCGATAGAGCCCAAGGTAATGAACATCTCAGCCAAGTTTGGTCCTGAAATATGCAGTTTGAAGAAAGTTATTAGCCTCGCTGTCAAGTAATGTAGTTTGTGGTCTTCTTTGACTTAGAATAATTTCCGTGTTTTTCGGCCAAATTGGCTACGCGACTCTCTGTAAGAGTGAATATAGATTAAAAAGTAAGACAGATAGAGGAAATCCGAAATAACCATTCGATAGAGAACAAGGTAATGAACATCTCAGCCAAGTTTGGTCCTGAAATATGCAGTTTGAAGAAAGTTATTAGCCTCGCTGTCAAGTAATGTAGTTTGTGGTCTTCTTTGACTTAGAATAATTTCCATGTTTTTCGGCCAAATTGGCTATGCGACTCTCTGTAAGAGTGAATATAGATTAAAACGTAAGACAGATAGAGGAAATCCGAAATAACCATTCTATAGAACACAAGGTAATGAACATCTCAGCCAAGTTTGGTCCTGAAATATGCAGTTTGAAGAAAGTTATTAGAATCGCTGTCAAGTAATGTAGTTTGTGGTCTTCTTTGACTTAGAATAATTTCCGTGTTTTTCGGCCAAATTGGCTACGCGACTCTCTGTAAGAGTGAATATAGATTAAAAAGTAAGACAGATAGAGGAAATCCGAAATAACCATTCGATAGAACACAAGGTAATGAACATCTCAGCCAAGTTTGGTCCTGAAATATGCAGTTTGAAGAAAGTTATTAGCCTCGCTGTCAAGTAATGTAGTTTGTGGTCTTCTTTGACTTAGAATAATTTCCATGTTTTTCGGCCAAATTGGCTATGCGACTCTCTGTAAGAGTGAATATAGATTAAAACGTAAGACAGATAGAGGAAATCCGAAATAACCATTCGATAGAACACAAGGTAATGAACATCTCAGCCAAGTTTGGTCCTGAAATATGCAGTTTGAAGAAAGTTATTAGCCTCGCTGTCAAGTAATGTAGTTTGTGGTCTTCTTTGACTTAAAATAATTTCCATGTTTTTCGGCCAAATTGGCTATGCGACTCTCTGTAAGAGTGAATATAGATTAAAACGTAAGACAGATAGAGGAAATCCAAAATAACCATTCGATAGAGAACAAGGTAATGAACATCTCAGCCAAGTTTGGTCCTGAAATATGCAGTTTGAAGAAAGTTATTAGCCTCGCTGTCAAGTAATGTAGTTTGTGGTCTTCTTTGACTTAAAATAATTTCCATGTTTTTCGGCCAAATTGGCTATGCGACTCTCTGTAAGAGTGAATATAGATTAAAACGTAAGACAGATAGAGGAAATCCAAAATAACCATTCGATAGAACACAAGGTAATGAACATCTCAGCCAAGTTTGGTCCTGAAATATGCAGTTTGAAGAAAGTTATTAGCCTCGCTGTCAAGTAATGTAGTTTGTGGTCTTCTTTGACTTAGAATAATTTCCGTGTTTTTCGGCCAAATTGGCTACGCGACTCTCTGTAAGAGTGAATATAGATTAAAAAGTAAGACAGATAGAGGAAATCCGAAATAACCATTCGATAGAACACAAGGTAATGAACATCTCAGCCAAGTTTGGTCCTGAAATATGCAGTTTGAAGAAAGTTATTAGCCTCGCTGTCAAGTAATGTAGTTTGTGGTCTTCTTTGACTTAGAATAATTTCCATGTTTTTCGGCCAAATTGGCTATGCGACTCTCTGTAAGAGTGAATATAGATTAAAACGTAAGACAGATAGAGGAAATCCGAAATAACCATTCGATAGAGAACAAGGTAATGAACATCTCAGCCAAGTTTGGTCCTGAAATATGCAGTTTGAAGAAAGTTATTAGCCTCGCTGTCAAGTAATGTAGTTTGTGGTCTTCTTTGACTTAGAATAATTTCCGTGTTTTTCGGCCAAATTGGCTACGCGACTCTCTGTAAGAGTGAATATAGATTAAAAAGTAAGACAGATAGAGGAAATCCGAAATAACCATTCGATAGAACACAAGGTAATGAACATCTCAGCCAAGTTTGGTCCTGAAATATGCAGTTTGAAGAAAGTTATTAGCCTCGCTGTCAAGTAATGTAGTTTGTGGTCTTCTTTGACTTAGAATAATTTCCGTGTTTTTCGGCCAAATTGGCTATGCGACTCTCTGTAAGAGTGAATATAGATTAAAAAGTAAGACAGATAGAAGAAATCCGAAACAACTATTCGATAGAGCACAAGGTAATGAACATCTCAGCCAAGTTTGGTCCTGAAATATGCAGTTTGAAGAAAGTTATTAGCCTCGCTGTCAAGTAATGTAGTTTGTGGTCTTCTTTGACTTAGAATAATTTCCATGTTTTTCGGCCAAATTGGCTATGCGACTCTCTGTAAGAGTGAATATAGATTAAAACGTAAGACAGATAGAGGAAATCCGAAATAACCATTCGATAGAGAACAAGGTAATGAACATCTCAGCCAAGTTTGGTCCTGAAATATGCAGTTTGAAGAAAGTTATTAGCCTCGCTGTCAAGTAATGTAGTTTGTGGTCTTCTTTGACTTAGAATAATTTCCGTGTTTTTCGGCCAAATTGGCTACGCGACTCTCTGTAAGAGTGAATATAGATTAAAAAGTAAGACAGATAGAGGAAATCCGAAATAACCATTCGATAGAACACAAGGTAATGAACATCTCAGCCAAGTTTGGTCCTGAAATATGCAGTTTGAAGAAAGTTATTAGCCTCGCTGTCAAGTAATGTAGTTTGTGGTCTTCTTTGACTTAGAATAATTTCCGTGTTTTTCGGCCAAATTGGCTACGCGACTCTCTGTAAGAGTGAATATAGATTAAAAAGTAAGACAGATAGAAGAAATCCGAAACAACTATTCGATAGAGCACAAGGTAATGAACATCTCAGCCAAGTTTGGTCCTGAAATATGCAGTTTGAAGAAAGTTATTAGCCTCGCTGTCAAGTAATGTAGTTTGTGGTCTTCTTTGACTTAGAATAATTTCCGTGTTTTTCGGCCAAATTGGCTACGCGACTCTCTGTAAGAGTGAATATAGATTAAAAAGTAAGACAGATAGAGGAAATCCGAAATAACCATTCGATAGAGAACAAGGTAATGAACATCTCAGCCAAGTTTGGTCCTGAAATATGCAGTTTGAAGAAAGTTATTAGCCTCGCTGTCAAGTAATGTAGTTTGTGGTCTTCTTTGACTTAGAATAATTTCCGTGTTTTTCGGCCAAATTGGCTATGCGACTCTCTGTAAGAGTGAATATAGATTAAAACGTAAGACAGATAGAGGAAATCCGAAATAACCATTCGATAGAACACAAGGTAATGAACATCTCAGCCAAGTTTGGTCCTGAAATATGCAGTTTGAAGAAAGTTATTAGAATCGCTGTCAAGTAATGTAGTTTGTGGTCTTCTTTGACTTAGAATAATTTCCGTGTTTTTCGGCCAAATTGGCTACGCGACTCTCTGTAAGAGTGAATATAGATTAAAAAGTAAGACAGATAGAGGAAATCCGAAATAACCATTCGATAGAACACAAGGTAATGAACATCTCAGCCAAGTTTGGTCCTGAAATATGCAGTTTGAAGAAAGTTATTAGCCTCGCTGTCAAGTAATGTAGTTTGTGGTCTTCTTTGACTTAGAATAATTTCCATGTTTTTCGGCCAAATTGGCTATGCGACTCTCTGTAAGAGTGAATATAGATTAAAACGTAAGACAGATAGAGGAAATCCGAAATAACCATTCGATAGAGAACAAGGTAATGAACATCTCAGCCAAGTTTGGTCCTGAAATATGCAGTTTGAAGAAAGTTATTAGCCTCGCTGTCAAGTAATGTAGTTTGTGGTCTTCTTTGACTTATAATAATTTCCATGTTTTTCGGCCAAATTGGCTATGCGACTCTCTGTAAGAGTGAATATAGATTAAAACGTAAGACAGATAGAGGAAATCCGAAATAACCATTCGATAGAACACAAGGTAATGAACATCTCAGCCAAGTTTGGTCCTGAAATATGCAGTTTGAAGAAAGTTATTAGAATCGCTGTCAAGTAATGTAGTTTGTGGTCTTCTTTGACTTAGAATAATTTCCGTGTTTTTCTGCCAAATTGGCTACGCGACTCTCTGTAAGAGTGAATATAGATTAAAAAGTAAGACAGATAGAGGAAATCCGAAATAACCATTCGATAGAACACAAGGTAATGAACATCTCAGCCAAGTTTGGTCCTGAAATATGCAGTTTGAAGAAAGTTATTAGAATCGCTGTCAAGTAATGTAGTTTGTGGTCTTCTTTGACTTAGAATAATTTCCGTGTTTTTCGGCCAAATTGGCTACGCGACTCTCTGTAAGAGTGAATATAGATTAAAAAGTAAGACAGATAGAGGAAATCCGAAATAACCATTCGATAGAACACAAGGTAATGAACATCTCAGCCAAGTTTGGTCCTGAAATATGCAGTTTGAAGAAAGTTATTAGCCTCGCTGTCAAGTAATGTAGTTTGTGGTCTTCTTTGACTTAGAATAATTTCCGTGTTTTTCGGCCAAATTGGCTACGCGACTCTCTGTAAGAGTGAATATAGATTAAAACGTAAGACAGATAGAGGAAATCCGAAATAACCATTCGATAGAGAACAAGGTAATGAACATCTCAGCCAAGTTTGGTCCTGAAATATGCAGTTTGAAGAAAGTTATTAGCCTCGCTGTCAAGTAATGTAGTTTGTGGTCTTCTTTGACTTAGAATAATTTCCGTGTTTTTCGGCCAAATTGGCTACGCGACTCTCTGTAAGAGTGAATATAGATTAAAAAGTAAGACAGATAGAGGAAATCCGAAATAACCATTCGATAGAACACAAGGTAATGAACATCTCAGCCAAGTTTGGTCCTGAAATATGCAGTTTGAAGAAAGTTATTAGCCTCGCTGTCAAGTAATGTAGTTTGTGGTCTTCTTTGACTTAGAATAATTTCCGTGTTTTTCGGCCAAATTGGCTACGCGACTCTCTGTAAGAGTGAATATAGATTAAAAAGTAAGACAGATAGAGGAAATCCGAAATAACCATTCGATAGAACACAAGGTAATGAACATCTCAGCCAAGTTTGGTCCTGAAATATGCAGTTTGAAGAAAGTTATTAGCCTCGCTGTCAAGTAATGTAGTTTGTGGTCTTCTTTGACTTAGAATAATTTCCATGTTTTTCGGCCAAATTGGCTATGCGAATCTCTGTAAGAGTGAATATAGGTTAAAAAGTAAGACAGATAGAGGAAATCCGAAATAACCATTCGATAGAGAACAAGGTAATGAACATCTCAGCCAAGTTTGGTCCTGAAATATGCAGTTTGAAGAAAGTTATTAGCCTCGCTGTCAAGTAATGTAGTTTGTGGTCTTCTTTGACTTAGAATAATTTCCGTGTTTTTCGGCCAAATTGGCTACGCGACTCTCTGTAAGAGTGAATATAGATTAAAACGTAAGACAGATAGAGGAAATCCGAAATAACCATTCGATAGAACACAAGGTAATGAACATCTCAGCCAAGTTTGGTCCTGAAATATGCAGTTTGAAGAAAGTTATTAGCCTCGCTGTCAAGTAATGTAGTTTGTGGTCTTCTTTGACTTAGAATAATTTCCGTGTTTTTCGGCCAAATTGGCTACGCGACTCTCTGTAAGAGTGAATATAGATTAAAACGTAAGACAGATAGAGGAAATCCGAAACAACCATTCGATAGAGAACAAGGTAATGAACATCTCAGCCAAGTTTGGTCCTGAAATATGCAGTTTGAAGAAAGTTATTAGCCTCGCTGTCAAGTAATGTAGTTTGTGGTCTTCTTTGACTTAGAATAATTTCCATGTTTTTCGGCCAAATTGGCTATGCGAATCTCTGTAAGAGTGAATATAGGTTAAAAAGTAAGACAGATAGAGGAAATCCGAAATAACCATTCGATAGAGAACAAGGTAATGAACATCTCAGCCAAGTTTGGTCCTGAAATATGCAGTTTGAAGAAAGTTATTAGCCTCGCTGTCAAGTAATGTAGTTTGTGGTCTTCTTTGACTTAGAATAATTTCCGTGTTTTTCGGCCAAATTGGCTACGCGACTCTCTGTAAGAGTGAATATAGATTAAAACGTAAGACAGATAGAGGAAATCCGAAATAACCATTCGATAGAACACAAGGTAATGAACATCTCAGCCAAGTTTGGTCCTGAAATATGCAGTTTGAAGAAAGTTATTAGCCTCGCTGTCAAGTAATGTAGTTTGTGGTCTTCTTTGACTTAGAATAATTTCCGTGTTTTTCGGCCAAATTGGCTACGCGACTCTCTGTAAGAGTGAATATAGATTAAAACGTAAGACAGATAGAGGAAATCCGAAACAACCATTCGATAGAGAACAAGGTAGTGAACATCTCAGCCAAGTTTGGTCCTGAAATATGCAGTTTGAAGAAAGTTATTAGCCTCGCTGTCAAGTAATGTAGTTTGTGGTCTTCTTTGACTTAGAATAATTTCCATGTTTTTCGGCCAAATTGGCTATGCGACTCTCTGTAAGAGTGAATATAGATTAAAACGTAAGACAGATAGAGGAAACTGAAATAACCATTCGATAGAACACAAGGTAATGAACATCTCAGCCAAGTTTGGTCCTGAAATATGCAGTTTGAAGAAAGTTATTAGCCTCGCTGTCAAGTAATGTAGTTTGTGGTCTTCTTTGACTTAGAATAATTTCCGTGTTTTTCGGCCAAATTGGCTACGCGACTCTCTGTAAGAGTGAATATAGATTAAAACGTAAGACAGATAGAGGAAATCCGAAATAACCATTCGATAGAACACAAGGTAATGAACATCTCAGCCAAGTTTGGTCCTGAAATATGCAGTTTGAAGAAAGTTATTAGCCTCGCTGTCAAGTAATGTAGTTTGTGGTCTTCTTTGACTTAGAATAATTTCCGTGTTTTTCGGCCAAATTGGCTACGCGACTCTCTGTAAGAGTGAATATAGATTAAAACGTAAGACAGATAGAGGACAACCGAAACAACCATTCGATAGAGAACAAGGTAATGAACATCTCAGCCAAGTTTGGTCCTGAAATATGCAGTTTGAAGAAAGTTATTAGCCTCGCTGTCAAGTAATGTAGTTTGTGGTCTTCTTTGACTTAGAATAATTTCCATGTTTTTCGGCCAAATTGGCTATGCGAATCTCTGTAAGAGTGAATATAGATTAAAACGTAAGACAGATAGAGGAAATCCGAAATAACCATTCGATAGAGAACAAGGTAATGAACATCTCAGCCAAGTTTGGTCCTGAAATATGCAGTTTGAAGAAAGTTATTAGCCTCGCTGTCAAGTAATGTAGTTTGTGGTCTTCTTTGACTTAGAATAATTTCCGTGTTTTTCGGCCAAATTGGCTACGCGACTCTCTGTAAGAGTGAATATAGATTAAAACGTAAGACAGATAGAGGAAATCCGAAATAACCATTCGATAGAACACAAGGTAATGAACATCTCAGCCAAGTTTGGTCCTGAAATATGCAGTTTGAAGAAAGTTATTAGCCTCGCTGTCAAGTAATGTAGTTTGTGGTCTTCTTTGACTTAGAATAATTTCCGTGTTTTTCGGCCAAATTGGCTACGCGACTCTCTGTAAGAGTGAATATAGATTAAAACGTAAGACAGATAGAGGAAATCCGAAACAACCATTCGATAGAGAACAAGGTAGTGAACATCTCAGCCAAGTTTGGTCCTGAAATATGCAGTTTGAAGAAAGTTATTAGCCTCGCTGTCAAGTAATGTAGTTTGTGGTCTTCTTTGACTTAGAATAATTTCCATGTTTTTCGGCCAAATTGGCTATGCGACTCTCTGTAAGAGTGAATATAGATTAAAACGTAAGACAGATAGAGGAAACTGAAATAACCATTCGATAGAACACAAGGTAATGAACATCTCAGCCAAGTTTGGTCCTGAAATATGCAGTTTGAAGAAAGTTATTAGCCTCGCTGTCAAGTAATGTAGTTTGTGGTCTTCTTTGACTTAGAATAATTTCCGTGTTTTTCGGCCAAATTGGCTACGCGACTCTCTGTAAGAGTGAATATAGATTAAAACGTAAGACAGATAGAGGAAATCCGAAATAACCATTCGATAGAACACAAGGTAATGAACATCTCAGCCAAGTTTGGTCCTGAAATATGCAGTTTGAAGAAAGTTATTAGCCTCGCTGTCAAGTAATGTAGTTTGTGGTCTTCTTTGACTTAGAATAATTTCCGTGTTTTTCGGCCAAATTGGCTACGCGACTCTCTGTAAGAGTGAATATAGATTAAAACGTAAGACAGATAGAGGAAATCCGAAACAACCATTCGATAGAGAACAAGGTAGTGAACATCTCAGCCAAGTTTGGTCCTGAAATATGCAGTTTGAAGAAAGTTATTAGCCTCGCTGTCAAGTAATGTAGTTTGTGGTCTTCTTTGACTTAGAATAATTTCCATGTTTTTCGGCCAAATTGGCTATGCGACTCTCTGTAAGAGTGAATATAGATTAAAACGTAAGACAGATAGAGGAAACTGAAATAACCATTCGATAGAACACAAGGTAATGAACATCTCAGCCAAGTTTGGTCCTGAAATATGCAGTTTGAAGAAAGTTATTAGCCTCGCTGTCAAGTAATGTAGTTTGTGGTCTTCTTTGACTTAGAATAATTTCCGTGTTTTTCGGCCAAATTGGCTACGCGACTCTCTGTAAGAGTGAATATAGATTAAAACGTAAGACAGATAGAGGAAATCCGAAAAAACCATTCGATAGAACACAAGGTAATGAACATCTCAGCCAAGTTTGGTCCTGAAATATGCAGTTTGAAGAAAGTTATTAGCCTCGCTGTCAAGTAATGTAGTTTGTGGTCTTCTTTGACTTAGAATAATTTCCGTGTTTTTCGGCCAAATTGGCTACGCGACTCTCTGTAAGAGTGAATATAAATTAAAAAGTAAGACAGATAGAGGAAATCCGAAATAACCATTCGATAGAACACAAGGTAATGAACATCTCAGCCAAGTTTGGTCCTGAAATATGCAGTTTGAAGAAAGTTATTAGCCTCGCTGTCAAGTAATGTAGTTTGTGGTCTTCTTTGACTTAGAATAATTTCCGTGTTTTTCGGCCAAATTGGCTACGCGACTCTCTGTAAGAGTGAATATAGATTAAAAAGTAAGACAGATAGAAGAAATCCGAAACAACTATTCGATAGAGAACAAGGTAATGAACATCTCAGCCAAGTTTGGTCCTGAAATATGCAGTTTGAAGAAAGTTATTAGCCTCGCTGTCAAGTAATGTAGTTTGTGGTCTTCTTTGACTTAGAATAATTTCCATGTTTTTCGGCCAAATTGGCTATGCGAATCTCTGTAAGAGTGAATATAGATTAAAACGTAAGACAGATAGAGGAAATCCGAAATAACCATTCGATAGAGAACAAGGTAATGAACATCTCAGCCAAGTTTGGTCCTGAAATATGCAGTTTGAAGAAAGTTATTAGCCTCGCTGTCAAGTAATGTAGTTTGTGGTCTTCTTTGACTTAGAATAATGTCCGTGTTTTTCGGCCAAATTGGCTACGCGACTCTCTGTAAGAGTGAATATAGATTAAAACGTAAGACAGATAGAGGAAATCCGAAATAACCATTCGATAGAAAACAAGGTAATGAACATCTCAGCCAAGTTTGGTCCTGAAATATGCAGTTTGAAGAAAGTTATTAGCCTCGCTGTCAAGTAATGTAGTTTGTGGTCTTCTTTGACTTAGAATAATTTCCATGTTTTTCGGCCAAATTGGCTATGCGACTCTCTGTAAGAGTGAATATAGATTAAAACGTAAGACAGATAGAGGAAATCCGAAATAACCATTCGATAGAGAACAAGGTAATGAACATCTCAGCCAAGTTTGGTCCTGAAATATGCAGTTTGAAGAAAGTTATTAGCCTCGCTGTCAAGTAATGTAGTTTGTGGTCTTCTTTGACTTAGAATAATTTCCGTGTTTTTCGGCCAAATTGGCTACGCGACTCTCTGTAAGAGTGAATATAGATTAAAACGTAAGACAGATAGAGGAAATCCGAAATAACCATTCGATAGAACACAAGGTAATGAACATCTCAGCCAAGTTTGGTCCTGAAATATGCAGTTTGAAGAAAGTTATTAGCCTCGCTGTCAAGTAATGTAGTTTGTGGTCTTCTTTGACTTAGAATAATTTCCATGTTTTTCGGCCAAATTGGCTATGCGAATCTCTGTAAGAGTGAATATAGATTAAAACGTAAGACAGATAGAGGAAATCCGAAATAACCATTCGATAGAGAACAAGGTAATGAACATCTCAGCCAAGTTTGGTCCTGAAATATGCAGTTTGAAGAAAGTTATTAGCCTCGCTGTCAAGTAATGTAGTTTGTGGTCTTCTTTGACTTAGAATAATTTCCGTGTTTTTCGGCCAAATTGGCTACGCGACTCTCTGTAAGAGTGAATATAGATTAAAACGTAAGACAGATAGAGGAAATCCGAAATAACCATTCGATAGAACACAAGGTAATGAACATCTCAGCCAAGTTTGGTCCTGAAATATGCAGTTTGAAGAAAGTTATTAGCCTCGCTGTCAAGTAATGTAGTTTGTGGTCTTCTTTGACTTAGAATAATTTCCATGTTTTTCGGCCAAATTGGCTATGCGAATCTCTGTAAGAGTGAATATAGATTAAAACGTAAGACAGATAGAGGAAATCCGAAATAACCATTCGATAGAGAACAAGGTAATGAACATCTCAGCCAAGTTTGGTCCTGAAATATGCAGTTTGAAGAAAGTTATTAGCCTCGCTGTCAATTAATGTAGTTTGTGGTCTTCTTTGACTTAGAATAATTTCCGTGTTTTTCGGCCAAATTGGCTACGCGACTCTCTGTAAGAGTGAATATAGATTAAAACGTAAGATAGATAGAGGAAATCCGAAATAACCATTCGATAGAACACAAGGTAATGAACATCTCAGCCAAGTTTGGTCCTGAAATATGCAGTTTGAAGAAAGTTATTAGCCTCGCTGTCAAGTAATGTAGTTTGTGGTCTTCTTTGACTTAGAATAATTTCCATGTTTTTCGGCCAAATTGGCTATGCGAATCTCTGTAAGAGTGAATATAGATTAAAACGTAAGACAGATAGAGGAAATCCGAAATAACCATTCGATAGAGAACAAGGTAATGAACATCTCAGCCAAGTTTGGTCCTGAAATATGCAGTTTGAAGAAAGTTATTAGCCTCGCTGTCAAGTAATGTAGTTTGTGGTCTTCTTTGACTTAGAATAATTTCCGTGTTTTTCGGCCAAATTGGCTACGCGACTCTCTGTAAGAGTGAATATAGATTAAAAC
The DNA here is from genome assembly GCA_936450465.1 of Gibbula magus. NCBI lineage: Eukaryota > Metazoa > Mollusca > Gastropoda > Trochida > Trochidae > Gibbula > Gibbula magus. The sequence continues at coordinate 57,652,821 of OW388295.1, forward strand.
GTAAGACAGATAGAGGAAATCCGAAATAACCATTCGATAGAACACAAGGTAATGAACATCTCAGCCAAGTTTGGTCCTGAAATATGCAGTTTGAAGAAAGTTATTAGCCTCGCTGTCAAGTAATGTAGTTTGTGGTCTTCTTTGACTTAGAATAATTTCCATGTTTTTCGGCCAAATTGGCTATGCGACTCTCTGTAAGAGTGAATATAGATTAAAACGTAAGACAGATAGAGGAAATCCGAAATAACCATTCGATAGAGAACAAGGTAATGAACATCTCAGCCAAGTTTGGTCCTGAAATATGCAGTTTGAAGAAAGTTATTAGCCTCGCTGTCAAGTAATGTAGTTTGTGGTCTTCTTTGACTTAGAATAATTTCCATGTTTTTCGGCCAAATTGGCTATGCGACTCTCTGTAAGAGTGAATATAGATTAAAACGTAAGACAGATAGAGGAAATCCGAAATAACCATTCGATAGAGAACAAGGTAATGAACATCTCAGCCAAGTTTGGTCCTGAAATATGCAGTTTGAAGAAAGTTATTAGCCTCGCTGTCAAGTAATGTAGTTTGTGGTCTTCTTTGACTTAGAATAATTTCCGTGTTTTTCGGCCAAATTGGCTACGCGACTCTCTGTAAGAGTGAATATAGATTAAAAAGTAAGACAGATAGAGGAAATCCGAAATAACCATTCGATAGAACACAAGGTAATGAACATCTCAGCCAAGTTTGGTCCTGAAATATGCAGTTTGAAGAAAGTTATTAGCCTCGCTGTCAAGTAATGTAGTTTGTGGTCTTCTTTGACTTAGAATAATTTCCGTGTTTTTCGGCCAAATTGGCTACGCGACTCTCTGTAAGAGTGAATATAGATTAAAAAGTAAGACAGATAGAAGACATCCGAAACAACTATTCGATAGAGAACAAGGTAATGAACATCTCAGCCAAGTTTGGTCCTGAAATATGCAGTTTGAAGAAAGTTATTAGCCTCGCTGTCAAGTAATGTAGTTTGTGGTCTTCTTTGACTTAGAATAATTTCCGTGTTTTTCGGCCAAATTGGCTATGCGAATCTCTGTAAGAGTGAATATAGATTAAAACGTAAGACAGATAGAGGAAATCCGAAATAACCATTCGATAGAACACAAGGTAATGAACATCTCAGCCAAGTTTGGTCCTGAAATATGCAGTTTGAAGAAAGTTATTAGCCTCGCTGTCAAGTAATGTAGTTTGTGGTCTTCTTTGACTTAGAATAATTTCCGTGTTTTTCGGCCAAATTGGCTACGCGACTCTCTGTAAGAGTGAATATAGATTAAAAAGTAAGACAGATAGAAGAAATCCGAAACAACTATTCGATAGAGAACAAGGTAATGAACATCTCAGCCAAGTTTGGTCCTGAAATATGCAGTTTGAAGAAAGTTATTAGCCTCGCTGTCAAGTAATGTAGTTTGTGGTCTTCTTTGACTTAAAATAATTTCCATGTTTTTCGGCCAAATTGGCTATGCGAATCTCTGTAAGAGTGAATATAGATTAAAACGTAAGACAGATAGAGGAAATCCGAAATAACCATTCGATAGAGAACAAGGTAATGAACATCTCAGCCAAGTTTGGTCCTGAAATATGCAGTTTGAAGAAAGTTATTAGCCTCGCTGTCAAGTAATGTAGTTTGTGGTCTTCTTTGACTTAGAATAATTTCCGTGTTTTTCGGCCAAATTGGCTACGCGACTCTCTGTAAGAGTGAATATAGATTAAAACGTAAGACAGATAGAGGAAATCCGAAATAACCATTCGATAGAACACAAGGTAATGAACATCTCAGCCAAGTTTGGTCCTGAAATATGCAGTTTGAAGAAAGTTATTAGCCTCGCTGTCAAGTAATGTAGTTTGTGGTCTTCTTTGACTTAGAATAATTTCCATGTTTTTCGGCCAAATTGGCTATGCGACTCTCTGTAAGAGTGAATATAGATTAAAACGTAAGACAGATAGAGGAAATCCGAAATAACCATTCGATAGAGAACAAGGTAATGAACATCTCAGCCAAGTTTGGTCCTGAAATATGCAGTTTGAAGAAAGTTATTAGCCTCGCTGTCAAGTAATGTAGTTTGTGGTCTTCTTTGACTTAGAATAATTTCCATGTTTTTCGGCCAAATTGGCTATGCGACTCTCTGTAAGAGTGAATATAGATTAAAACGTAAGACAGATAGAGGAAATCCGAAATAACCATTCGATAGAACACAAGGTAATGAACATCTCAGCCAAGTTTGGTCCTGAAATATGCAGTTTGAAGAAAGTTATTAGCCTCGCTGTCAAGTAATGTAGTTTGTGGTCTTCTTTGACTTAGAATAATTTCCGTGTTTTTCGGCCAAATTGGCTATGCGAATCTCTGTAAGAGTGAATATAGATTAAAACGTAAGACAGATAGAGGAAATCCGAAATAACCATTCGATAGAACACAAGGTAATGAACATCTCAGCCAAGTTTGGTCCTGAAATATGCAGTTTGAAGAAAGTTATTAGCCTCGCTGTCAAGTAATGTAGTTTGTGGTCTTCTTTGACTTAGAATAATTTCCGTGTTTTTCGGCCAAATTGGCTACGCGACTCTCTGTAAGAGTGAATATAGATTAAAAAGTAAGACAGATAGAAGAAATCCGAAACAACTATTCGATAGAGAACAAGGTAATGAACATCTCAGCCAAGTTTGGTCCTGAAATATGCAGTTTGAAGAAAGTTATTAGCCTCGCTGTCAAGTAATGTAGTTTGTGGTCTTCTTTGACTTAAAATAATTTCCATGTTTTTCGGCCAAATTGGCTATGCGAATCTCTGTAAGAGTGAATATAGATTAAAACGTAAGACAGATAGAGGAAATCCGAAATAACCATTCGATAGAGAACAAGGTAATGAACATCTCAGCCAAGTTTGGTCCTGAAATATGCAGTTTGAAGAAAGTTATTAGCCTCGCTGTCAAGTAATGTAGTTTGTGGTCTTCTTTGACTTAGAATAATTTCCGTGTTTTTCGGCCAAATTGGCTACGCGACTCTCTGTAAGAGTGAATATAGATTAAAACGTAAGACAGATAGAGGAAATCCGAAATAACCATTCGATAGAACACAAGGTAATGAACATCTCAGCCAAGTTTGGTCCTGAAATATGCAGTTTGAAGAAAGTTATTAGCCTCGCTGTCAAGTAATGTAGTTTGTGGTCTTCTTTGACTTAGAATAATTTCCATGTTTTTCGGCCAAATTGGCTATGCGACTCTCTGTAAGAGTGAATATAGATTAAAACGTAAGACAGATAGAGGAAATCCGAAATAACCATTCGATAGAGAACAAGGTAATGAACATCTCAGCCAAGTTTGGTCCTGAAATATGCAGTTTGAAGAAAGTTATTAGCCTCGCTGTCAAGTAATGTAGTTTGTGGTCTTCTTTGACTTAGAATAATTTCCGTGTTTTTCGGCCAAATTGGCTACGCGACTCTCTGTAAGAGTGAATATAGATTAAAACGTAAGACAGATAGAGGAAATCCGAAATAACCATTCGATAGAACACAAGGTAATGAACATCTCAGCCAAGTTTGGTCCTGAAATATGCAGTTTGAAGAAAGTTATTAGCCTCGCTGTCAAGTAATGTAGTTTGTGGTCTTCTTTGACTTAGAATAATTTCCGTGTTTTTCGGCCAAATTGGCTACGCGACTCTCTGTAAGAGTGAATATAGATTAAAACGTAAGACAGATAGAGGAAATCCGAAATAACCATTCGATAGAACACAAGGTAATGAACATCTCAGCCAAGTTTGGTCCTGAAATATGCAGTTTGAAGAAAGTTATTAGCCTCGCTGTCAAGTAATGTAGTTTGTGGTCTTCTTTGACTTAGAATAATTTCCATGTTTTTCGGCCAAATTGGCTATGCGACTCTCTGTAAGAGTGAATATAGATTAAAACGTAAGACAGATAGAGGAAATCCGAAATAACCATTCGATAGAGAACAAGGTAATGAACATCTCAGCCAAGTTTGGTCCTGAAATATGCAGTTTGAAGAAAGTTATTAGCCTCGCTGTCAAGTAATGTAGTTTGTGGTCTTCTTTGACTTAGAATAATTTCCGTGTTTTTCGGCCAAATTGGCTACGCGACTCTCTGTAAGAGTGAATATAGATTAAAACGTAAGACAGATAGAGGAAATCCGAAATAACCATTCGATAGAACACAAGGTAATGAACATCTCAGCCAAGTTTGGTCCTGAAATATGCAGTTTGAAGAAAGTTATTAGCCTCGCTGTCAAGTAATGTAGTTTGTGGTCTTCTTTGACTTAGAATAATTTCCATGTTTTTCGGCCAAATTGGCTATGCGACTCTCTGTAAGAGTGAATATAGATTAAAACGTAAGACAGATAGAGGAAATCCGAAATAACCATTCGATAGAGAACAAGGTAATGAACATCTCAGCCAAGTTTGGTCCTGAAATATGCAGTTTGAAGAAAGTTATTAGCCTCGCTGTCAAGTAATGTAGTTTGTGGTCTTCTTTGACTTAGAATAATTTCCATGTTTTTCGGCCAAATTGGCTATGCGACTCTCTGTAAGAGTGAATATAGATTAAAACGTAAGACAGATAGAGGAAATCCGAAATAACCATTCGATAGAGAACAAGGTAATGAACATCTCAGCCAAGTTTGGTCCTGAAATATGCAGTTTGAAGAAAGTTATTAGCCTCGCTGTCAAGTAATGTAGTTTGTGGTCTTCTTTGACTTAGAATAATTTCCGTGTTTTTCGGCCAAATTGGCTACGCGACTCTCTGTAAGAGTGAATATAGATTAAAAAGTAAGACAGATAGAGGAAATCCGAAATAACCATTCGATAGAACACAAGGTAATGAACATCTCAGCCAAGTTTGGTCCTGAAATATGCAGTTTGAAGAAAGTTATTAGCCTCGCTGTCAAGTAATGTAGTTTGTGGTCTTCTTTGACTTAGAATAATTTCCGTGTTTTTCGGCCAAATTGGCTACGCGACTCTCTGTAAGAGTGAATATAGATTAAAAAGTAAGACAGATAGAAGACATCCGAAACAACTATTCGATAGAGAACAAGGTAATGAACATCTCAGCCAAGTTTGGTCCTGAAATATGCAGTTTGAAGAAAGTTATTAGCCTCGCTGTCAAGTAATGTAGTTTGTGGTCTTCTTTGACTTAGAATAATTTCCGTGTTTTTCGGCCAAATTGGCTATGCGAATCTCTGTAAGAGTGAATATAGATTAAAACGTAAGACAGATAGAGGAAATCCGAAATAACCATTCGATAGAACACAAGGTAATGAACATCTCAGCCAAGTTTGGTCCTGAAATATGCAGTTTGAAGAAAGTTATTAGCCTCGCTGTCAAGTAATGTAGTTTGTGGTCTTCTTTGACTTAGAATAATTTCCGTGTTTTTCGGCCAAATTGGCTACGCGACTCTCTGTAAGAGTGAATATAGATTAAAAAGTAAGACAGATAGAAGAAATCCGAAACAACTATTCGATAGAGAACAAGGTAATGAACATCTCAGCCAAGTTTGGTCCTGAAATATGCAGTTTGAAGAAAGTTATTAGCCTCGCTGTCAAGTAATGTAGTTTGTGGTCTTCTTTGACTTAAAATAATTTCCATGTTTTTCGGCCAAATTGGCTATGCGAATCTCTGTAAGAGTGAATATAGATTAAAACGTAAGACAGATAGAGGAAATCCGAAATAACCATTCGATAGAGAACAAGGTAATGAACATCTCAGCCAAGTTTGGTCCTGAAATATGCAGTTTGAAGAAAGTTATTAGCCTCGCTGTCAAGTAATGTAGTTTGTGGTCTTCTTTGACTTAGAATAATTTCCGTGTTTTTCGGCCAAATTGGCTACGCGACTCTCTGTAAGAGTGAATATAGATTAAAACGTAAGACAGATAGAGGAAATCCGAAATAACCATTCGATAGAACACAAGGTAATGAACATCTCAGCCAAGTTTGGTCCTGAAATATGCAGTTTGAAGAAAGTTATTAGCCTCGCTGTCAAGTAATGTAGTTTGTGGTCTTCTTTGACTTAGAATAATTTCCATGTTTTTCGGCCAAATTGGCTATGCGACTCTCTGTAAGAGTGAATATAGATTAAAACGTAAGACAGATAGAGGAAATCCGAAATAACCATTCGATAGAGAACAAGGTAATGAACATCTCAGCCAAGTTTGGTCCTGAAATATGCAGTTTGAAGAAAGTTATTAGCCTCGCTGTCAAGTAATGTAGTTTGTGGTCTTCTTTGACTTAGAATAATTTCCGTGTTTTTCGGCCAAATTGGCTACGCGACTCTCTGTAAGAGTGAATATAGATTAAAACGTAAGACAGATAGAGGAAATCCGAAATAACCATTCGATAGAACACAAGGTAATGAACATCTCAGCCAAGTTTGGTCCTGAAATATGCAGTTTGAAGAAAGTTATTAGCCTCGCTGTCAAGTAATGTAGTTTGTGGTCTTCTTTGACTTAGAATAATTTCCGTGTTTTTCGGCCAAATTGGCTACGCGACTCTCTGTAAGAGTGAATATAGATTAAAACGTAAGACAGATAGAGGAAATCCGAAATAACCATTCGATAGAACACAAGGTAATGAACATCTCAGCCAAGTTTGGTCCTGAAATATGCAGTTTGAAGAAAGTTATTAGCCTCGCTGTCAAGTAATGTAGTTTGTGGTCTTCTTTGACTTAGAATAATTTCCATGTTTTTCGGCCAAATTGGCTATGCGACTCTCTGTAAGAGTGAATATAGATTAAAACGTAAGACAGATAGAGGAAATCCGAAATAACCATTCGATAGAGAACAAGGTAATGAACATCTCAGCCAAGTTTGGTCCTGAAATATGCAGTTTGAAGAAAGTTATTAGCCTCGCTGTCAAGTAATGTAGTTTGTGGTCTTCTTTGACTTAGAATAATTTCCGTGTTTTTCGGCCAAATTGGCTACGCGACTCTCTGTAAGAGTGAATATAGATTAAAAAGTAAGACAGATAGAGGAAATCCGAAATAACCATTCGATAGAACACAAGGTAATGAACATCTCAGCCAAGTTTGGTCCTGAAATATGCAGTTTGAAGAAAGTTATTAGCCTCGCTGTCAAGTAATGTAGTTTGTGGTCTTCTTTGACTTAGAATAATTTCCGTGTTTTTCGGCCAAATTGGCTACGCGACTCTCTGTAAGAGTGAATATAGATTAAAAAGTAAGACAGATAGAAGACATCCGAAACAACTATTCGATAGAGAACAAGGTAATGAACATCTCAGCCAAGTTTGGTCCTGAAATATGCAGTTTGAAGAAAGTTATTAGCCTCGCTGTCAAGTAATGTAGTTTGTGGTCTTCTTTGACTTAGAATAATTTCCGTGTTTTTCGGCCAAATTGGCTATGCGAATCTCTGTAAGAGTGAATATAGATTAAAACGTAAGACAGATAGAGGAAATCCGAAATAACCATTCGATAGAACACAAGGTAATGAACATCTCAGCCAAGTTTGGTCCTGAAATATGCAGTTTGAAGAAAGTTATTAGCCTCGCTGTCAAGTAATGTAGTTTGTGGTCTTCTTTGACTTTGAATAATTTCCGTGTTTTTCGGCCAAATTGGCTACGCGACTCTCTGTAAGAGTGAATATAGATTAAAAAGTAAGACAGATAGAAGAAATCCGAAACAACTATTCGATAGAGAACAAGGTAATGAACATCTCAGCCAAGTTTGGTCCTGAAATATGCAGTTTGAAGAAAGTTATTAGCCTCGCTGTCAAGTAATGTAGTTTGTGGTCTTCTTTGACTTAAAATAATTTCCATGTTTTTCGGCCAAATTGGCTATGCGAATCTCTGTAAGAGTGAATATAGATTAAAACGTAAGACAGATAGAGGAAATCCGAAATAACCATTCGATAGAGAACAAGGTAATGAACATCTCAGCCAAGTTTGGTCCTGAAATATGCAGTTTGAAGAAAGTTATTAGCCTCGCTGTCAAGTAATGTAGTTTGTGGTCTTCTTTGACTTAGAATAATTTCCGTGTTTTTCGGCCAAATTGGCTACGCGACTCTCTGTAAGAGTGAATATAGATTAAAACGTAAGACAGATAGAGGAAATCCGAAATAACCATTCGATAGAACACAAGGTAATGAACATCTCAGCCAAGTTTGGTCCTGAAATATGCAGTTTGAAGAAAGTTATTAGCCTCGCTGTCAAGTAATGTAGTTTGTGGTCTTCTTTGACTTAGAATAATTTCCATGTTTTTCGGCCAAATTGGCTATGCGACTCTCTGTAAGAGTGAATATAGATTAAAACGTAAGACAGATAGAGGAAATCCGAAAAAACCATTCGATAGAGAACAAGGTAATGAACATCTCAGCCAAGTTTGGTCCTGAAATATGCAGTTTGAAGAAAGTTATTAGCCTCGCTGTCAAGTAATGTAGTTTGTGGTCTTCTTTGACTTAGAATAATTTCCGTGTTTTTCGGCCAAATTGGCTACGCGACTCTCTGTAAGAGTGAATATAGATTAAAAAGTAAGACAGATAGAAGACATCCGAAACAACTATTCGATAGAGAACAAGGTAATGAACATCTCAGCCAAGTTTGGTCCTGAAATATGCAGTTTGAAGAAAGTTATTAGCCTCGCTGTCAAGTAATGTAGTTTGTGGTCTTCTTTGACTTAGAATAATTTCCGTGTTTTTCGGCCAAATTGGCTATGCGAATCTCTGTAAGAGTGAATATAGATTAAAACGTAAGACAGATAGAGGAAATCCGAAATAACCATTCGATAGAACACAAGGTAATGAACATCTCAGCCAAGTTTGGTCCTGAAATATGCAGTTTGAAGAAAGTTATTAGCCTCGCTGTCAAGTAATGTAGTTTGTGGTCTTCTTTGACTTAGAATAATTTCCGTGTTTTTCGGCCAAATTGGCTACGCGACTCTCTGTAAGAGTGAATATAGATTAAAAAGTAAGACAGATAGAAGAAATCCGAAACAACTATTCGATAGAGAACAAGGTAATGAACATCTCAGTCAAGTTTGGTCCTGAAATATGCAGTTTGAAGAAAGTTATTAGCCTCGCTGTCAAGTAATGTAGTTTGTGGTCTTCTTTGACTTAAAATAATTTCCATGTTTTTCGGCCAAATTGGCTATGCGAATCTCTGTAAGAGTGAATATAGATTAAAACGTAAGACAGATAGAGGAAATCCGAAATAACCATTCGATAGAGAACAAGGTAATGAACATCTCAGCCAAGTTTGGTCCTGAAATATGCAGTTTGAAGAAAGTTATTAGCCTCGCTGTCAAGTAATGTAGTTTGTGGTCTTCTTTGACTTAGAATAATTTCCGTGTTTTTCGGCCAAATTGGCTACGCGACTCTCTGTAAGAGTGAATATAGATTAAAACGTAAGACAGATAGAGGAAATCCGAAATAACCATTCGATAGAACACAAGGTAATGAACATCTCAGCCAAGTTTGGTCCTGAAATATGCAGTTTGAAGAAAGTTATTAGCCTCGCTGTCAAGTAATGTAGTTTGTGGTCTTCTTTGACTTAGAATAATTTCCATGTTTTTCGGCCAAATTGGCTATGCGACTCTCTGTAAGAGTGAATATAGATTAAAACGTAAGACAGATAGAGGAAATCCGAAATAACCATTCGATAGAGAACAAGGTAATGAACATCTCAGCCAAGTTTGGTCCTGAAATATGCAGTTTGAAGAAAGTTATTAGCCTCGCTGTCAAGTAATGTAGTTTGTGGTCTTCTTTGACTTAGAATAATTTCCGTGTTTTTCGGCCAAATTGGCTACGCGACTCTCTGTAAGAGTGAATATAGATTAAAACGTAAGACAGATAGAGGAAATCCGAAATAACCATTCGATAGAACACAAGGTAATGAACATCTCAGCCAAGTTTGGTCCTGAAATATGCAGTTTGAAGAAAGTTATTAGCCTCGCTGTCAAGTAATGTAGTTTGTGGTCTTCTTTGACTTAGAATAATTTCCATGTTTTTCGGCCAAATTGGCTATGCGAATCTCTGTAAGAGTGAATATAGATTAAAACGTAAGACAGATAGAGGAAATCCGAAATAACCATTCGATAGAGAACAAGGTAATGAACATCTCAGCCAAGTTTGGTCCTGAAATATGCAGTTTGAAGAAAGTTATTAGCCTCGCTGTCAATTAATGTAGTTTGTGGTCTTCTTTGACTTAGAATAATTTCCGTGTTTTTCGGCCAAATTGGCTACGCGACTCTCTGTAAGAGTGAATATAGATTAAAACGTAAGATAGATAGAGGAAATCCGAAATAACCATTCGATAGAACACAAGGTAATGAACATCTCAGCCAAGTTTGGTCCTGAAATATGCAGTTTGAAGAAAGTTATTAGCCTCGCTGTCAAGTAATGTAGTTTGTGGTCTTCTTTGACTTAGAATAATTTCCATGTTTTTCGGCCAAATTGGCTATGCGAATCTCTGTAAGAGTGAATATAGATTAAAACGTAAGACAGATAGAGGAAATCCGAAATAACCATTCGATAGAGAACAAGGTAATGAACATCTCAGCCAAGTTTGGTCCTGAAATATGCAGTTTGAAGAAAGTTATTAGCCTCGCTGTCAAGTAATGTAGTTTGTGGTCTTCTTTGACTTAGAATAATTTCCGTGTTTTTCGGCCAAATTGGCTACGCGACTCTCTGTAAGAGTGAATATAGATTAAAACGTAAGACAGATAGAGGAAATCCGAAATAACCATTCGATAGAACACAAGGTAATGAACATCTCAGCCAAGTTTGGTCCTGAAATATGCAGTTTGAAGAAAGTTATTAGCCTCGCTGTCAAGTAATGTAGTTTGTGGTCTTCTTTGACTTAGAATAATTTCCATGTTTTTCGGCCAAATTGGCTATGCGACTCTCTGTAAGAGTGAATATAGATTAAAACGTAAGACAGATAGAGGAAATCCGAAAATAACCATTCGATAGAGAACAAGGTAATGAACATCTCAGCCAAGTTTGGTCCTGAAATATGCAGTTTGAAGAAAGTTATTAGCCTCGCTGTCAAGTAATGTAGTTTGTGGTCTTCTTTGACTTAGAATAATTTCCGTGTTTTTCGGCCAAATTGGCTACGCGACTCTCTGTAAGAGTGAATATAGATTAAAAAGTAAGACAGATAGAAGAAATCCGAAACAACTATTCGATAGAGAACAAGGTAATGAACATCTCAGCCAAGTTTGGTCCTGAAATATGCAGTTTGAAGAAAGTTATTAGCCTCGCTGTCAAGTAATGTAGTTTGTGGTCTTCTTTGACTTAAAATAATTTCCATGTTTTTCGGCCAAATTGGCTATGCGAATCTCTGTAAGAGTGAATATAGATTAAAACGTAAGACAGATAGAGGAAATCCGAAATAACCATTCGATAGAGAACAAGGTAATGAACATCTCAGCCAAGTTTGGTCCTGAAATATGCAGTTTGAAGAAAGTTATTAGCCTCGCTGTCAAGTAATGTAGTTTGTGGTCATCTTTGACTTAGAATAATTTCCGTGTTTTTCGGCCAAATTGGCTACGCGACTCTCTGTAAGAGTGAATATAGATTAAAACGTAAGACAGATAGAGGAAATCCGAAATAACCATTCGATAGAACACAAGGTAATGAACATCTCAGCCAAGTTTGGTCCTGAAATATGCAGTTTGAAGAAAGTTATTAGCCTCGCTGTCAAGTAATGTAGTTTGTGGTCTTCTTTGACTTAGAATAATTTCCATGTTTTTCGGCCAAATTGGCTATGCGACTCTCTGTAAGAGTGAATATAGATTAAAACGTAAGACAGATAGAGGAAATCCGAAATAACCATTCGATAGAGAACAAGGTAATGAACATCTCAGCCAAGTTTGGTCCTGAAATATGCAGTTTGAAGAAAGTTATTAGCCTCGCTGTCAAGTAATGTAGTTTGTGGTCTTCTTTGACTTAGAATAATTTCCGTGTTTTTCGGCCAAATTGGCTATGCGACTCTCTGTAAGAGTGAATATAGATTAAAAAGTAAGACAGATAGAGGAAATCCGAAATAACCATTCGATAGAACACAAGGTAATGAACATCTCAGCCAAGTTTGGTCCTGAAATATGCAGTTTGAAGAAAGTTATTAGCCTCGCTGTCAAGTAATGTAGTTTGTGGTCTTCTTTGACTTAGAATAATTTCCGTGTTTTCGGCCAAATTGGCTATGCGAATCTCTGTAAGAGTGAATATAGATTAAAACGTAAGACAGATAGAGGAAATCCGAAATAACCATTCGATAGAGATCAAGGTAATGAACATCTCAGCCAAGTTTGGTCCTGAAATATGCAGTTTGAAGAAAGTTATTAGCCTCGCTGTCAAGTAATGTAGTCTGTGGTCTTCTTTGACTTTGAATAATTTCCGTGTTTTTCGGCCAAATTGGCTACGCGACTCTCTGTAAGAGTGAATATAGATTAAAAAGTAAGACAGATAGAGGAAATCCGAAATAACCATTCGATAGAACACAAGGTAATGAACATCTCAGCCAAGTTTGGTCCTGAAATATGCAGTTTGAAGAAAGTTATTAGCCTCGCTGTCAAGTAATGTAGTTTGTGGTCTTCTTTGACTTAGAATAATTTCCATGTTTTTCGGCCAAATTGGCTATGCGACTCTCTGTAAGAGTGAATATAGATTAAAACGTAAGACAGATAGAGGAAATCCGAAATAACCATTCGATAGAGAACAAGGTAATGAACATCTCAGCAAAGTTTGGTCCTGAAATATGCAGTTTGAAGAAAGTTATTAGCCTCGCTGTCAAGTAATGTAGTTTGTGGTCTTCTTTGACTTAGAATAATTTCCGTGTTTTTCGGCCAAATTGGCTACGCGACTCTCTGTAAGAGTGAATATAGATTAAAAAGTAAGACAGATAGAGGAAATCCGAAATAACCATTCGATAGAACACAAGGTAATGAACATCTCAGCCAAGTTTGGTCCTGAAATATGCAGTTTGAAGAAAGTTATTAGCCTCGCTGTCAAGTAATGTAGTTTGTGGTCTTCTTTGACTTAGAATAATTTCCGTGTTTTTCGGCCAAATTGGCTACGCGACTCTCTGTAAGAGTGAATATAGATTAAAAAGTAAGACAGATAGAAGAAATCCGAAACAACTATTCGATAGAGAACAAGGTAATGAACATCTCAGCCAAGTTTGGTCCTGAAATATGCAGTTTGAAGAAAGTTATTAGCCTCGCTGTCAAGTAATGTAGTTTGTGGTCTTCTTTGACTTAAAATAATTTCCATGTTTTTCGGCCAAATTGGCTATGCGAATCTCTGTAAGAGTGAATATAGATTAAAACGTAAGACAGATAGAGGAAATCCGAAATAACCATTCGATAGAGAACAAGGTAATGAACATCTCAGCCAAGTTTGGTCCTGAAATATGCAGTTTGAAGAAAGTTATTAGCCTCGCTGTCAAGTAATGTAGTTTGTGGTCTTCTTTGACTTAGAATAATTTCCGTGTTTTTCGGCCAAATTGGCTACGCGACTCTCTGTAAGAGTGAATATAGATTAAAACGTAAGACAGATAGAGGAAATCCGAAATAACCATTCGATAGAACACAAGGTAATGAACATCTCAGCCAAGTTTGGTCCTGAAATATGCAGTTTGAAGAAAGTTATTAGCCTCGCTGTCAAGTAATGTAGTTTGTGGTCTTCTTTGACTTAGAATAATTTCCATGTTTTTCGGCCAAATTGGCTATGCGACTCTCTGTAAGAGTGAATATAGATTAAAACGTAAGACAGATAGAGGAAATCCGAAATAACCATTCGATAGAGAACAAGGTAATGAACATCTCAGCCAAGTTTGGTCCTGAAATATGCAGTTTGAAGAAAGTTATTAGCCTCGCTGTCAAGTAATGTAGTTTGTGGTCTTCTTTGACTTAGAATAATTTCCGTGTTTTTCGGCCAAATTGGCTATGCGACTCTCTGTAAGAGTGAATATAGATTAAAAAGTAAGACAGATAGAGGAAATCCGAAATAACCATTCGATAGAACACAAGGTAATGAACATCTCAGCCAAGTTTGGTCCTGAAATATGCAGTTTGAAGAAAGTTATTAGCCTCGCTGTCAAGTAATGTAGTTTGTGGTCTTCTTTGACTTAGAATAATTTCCGTGTTTTCGGCCAAATTGGCTATGCGAATCTCTGTAAGAGTGAATATAGATTAAAACGTAAGACAGATAGAGGAAATCCGAAATAACCATTCGATAGAGATCAAGGTAATGAACATCTCAGCCAAGTTTGGTCCTGAAATATGCAGTTTGAAGAAAGTTATTAGCCTCGCTGTCAAGTAATGTAGTCTGTGGTCTTCTTTGACTTTGAATAATTTCCGTGTTTTTCGGCCAAATTGGCTACGCGACTCTCTGTAAGAGTGAATATAGATTAAAAAGTAAGACAGATAGATGAAATCCGAAATAACCATTCGATAGAGAACAAGGTAATGAACATCTCAGCCAAGTTTGGTCCTGAAATATGCAGTTTGAAGAAAGTTATTAGCCTCGCTGTCAAGTAATGTAGTTTGTGGTCTTCTTTGACTTAGAATAATTTCCGTGTTTTTCGGCCAAATTGGCTATGCGACTCTCTGTAAGAGTGAATATAGATTAAAAAGTAAGACAGATAGATGAAATCCGAAATAACCATTCGATAGAGAACAAGGTAATGAACATCTCAGCCAAGTTTGGTCCTGAAATATGCAGTTTGAAGAAAGTTATTAGCCTCGCTGTCAAGTAATGTAGTTTGTGGTCTTCTTTGACTTAGAATAATTTCCGTGTTTTTCGGCCAAATTGGCTATGCGACTCTCTGTAAGAGTGAATATAGATTAAAACGTAAGACAGATAGAGGAAATCCGAAATAACCATTCGATAGAAAACAAGGTAATGAACATCTCAGCCAAGTTTGGTCCTGAAATATGCAGTTTGAAGAAAGTTATTAGCCTCGCTGTCAAGTAATGTAGTTTGTGGTCTTCTTTGACTTAGAATAATTTCCGTGTTTTCGGCCAAATTGGCTATGCGAATCTCTGTAAGAGTGAATATAGATTAAAACGTAAGACAGATAGAGGAAATCCGAAATAACCATTCGATAGAGATCAAGGTAATGAACATCTCAGCCAAGTTTGGTCCTGAAATATGCAGTTTGAAGAAAGTTATTAGCCTCGCTGTCAAGTAATGTAGTCTGTGGTCTTCTTTGACTTTGAATAATTTCCGTGTTTTTCGGCCAAATTGGCTACGCGACTCTCTGTAAGAGTGAATATAGATTAAAAAGTAAGACAGATAGATGAAATCCGAAATAACCATTCGATAGAGAACAAGGTAATGAACATCTCAGCCAAGTTTGGTCCTGAAATATGCAGTTTGAAGAAAGTTATTAGCCTCGCTGTCAAGTAATGTAGTTTGTGGTCTTCTTTGACTTAGAATAATTTCCGTGTTTTTCGGCCAAATTGGCTATGCGACTCTCTGTAAGAGTGAATATAGATTAAAAAGTAAGACAGATAGATGAAATCCGAAATAACCATTCGATAGAGAACAAGGTAATGAACATCTCAGCCAAGTTTGGTCCTGAAATATGCAGTTTGAAGAAAGTTATTAGCCTCGCTGTCAAGTAATGTAGTTTGTGGTCTTCTTTGACTTAGAATAATTTCCGTGTTTTTCGGCCAAATTGGCTATGCGACTCTCTGTAAGAGTGAATATAGATTAAAACGTAAGACAGATAGAGGAAATCCGAAATAACCATTCGATAGAAAACAAGGTAATGAACATCTCAGCCAAGTTTGGTCCTGAAATATGCAGTTTGAAGAAAGTTATTAGCCTCGCTGTCAAGTAATGTAGTTTGTGGTCTTCTTTGACTTAGAATAATTTCCATGTTTTTCGGCCAAATTGGCTATGCGACTCTCTGTAAGAGTGAATATAGATTAATAAGTAAGACAGATAGAGGAAATCCGAAATAACCATTCGATAGAACACAAGGTAATGAACATCTCAGCCAAGTTTGGTCCTGAAATATGCAGTTTGAAGAAAGTTATTAGCCTCGCTGTCAAGTAATGTAGTTTGTGGTCTTCTTTGACTTAGAATAATTTCCGTGTTTTTCGGCCAAATTGGCTACGCGACTCTCTGTAAGAGTGAATATAGATTAAAACGTAAGACAGATAGAGGAAATCCGAAATAACCATTCGATAGAACACAAGGTAATGAACATCTCAGCCAAGTTTGGTCCTGAAATATGCAGTTTGAAGAAAGTTATTAGCCTCGCTGTCAATTAATGTAGTTTGTGGTCTTCTTTGACTTAGAATAATTTCCGTGTTTTTCGGCCAAATTGGCTACGCGACTCTCTGTAAGAGTGAATATAGATTAAAAAGTAAGACAGATAGATGAAATCCGAAATAACCACTCGATAGAGAACAAGGTAATGAACATCTCAGCCAAGTTTGGTCCTGAAATATGCAGTTTGAAGAAAGTTATTAGCCTCGCTGTCAAGTAATGTAGTTTGTGGTCTTCTTTGACTTAGAATAATTTCCGTGTTTTTCGGCCAAATTGGCTATGCGACTCTCTGTAAGAGTGAATATAGATTAAAACGTAAGACAGATAGAGGAAATCCGAAATAACCATTCGATAGAGAACAAGGTAGTGAACATCTCAGCCAAGTTTGGTCCTGAAATATGCAGTTTGAAGAAAGTTATTAGCCTCGCTGTCAAGTAATGTAGTTTGTGGTCTTCTTTGACTTAGAATAATTTCCGTGTTTTTCGGCCAAATTGGCTACGCGACTCTCTGTAAGAGTGAATATAGATTAAAAAGTAAGACAGATAGATGAAATCCGAAATAACCATTCGATAGAGAACAAGGTAATGAACATCTCAGCCAAGTTTGGTCCTGAAATATGCAGTTTGAAGAAAGTTATTAGCCTCGCTGTCAAGTAATGTAGTTTGTGGTCTTCTTTGACTTAGAATAATTTCCGTGTTTTTCGGCCAAATTGGCTATGCGACTCTCTGTAAGAGTGAATATAGATTAAAAAGTAAGACAGATAGAGGAAATCCGAAATAACCATTCGATTGAACACAAGGTAATGAACATCTCAGCCAAGTTTGGTCCTGAAATATGCAGTTTGAAGAAAGTTATTAGCCTCGCTGTCAAGTAATGTAGTTTGTGGTCTTCTTTGACTTAGAATAATTTCCGTGTTTTTCGGCCAAATTGGCTATGCGACTCTCTGTAAGAGTGAATATAGATTAAAAAGTAAGACAGATAGAGGAAATCCGAAATAACCATTCGATAGAACACAAGGTAATGAACATCTCAGCCAAGTTTGGTCCTGAAATATGCAGTTTGAAGAAAGTTATTAGCCTCGCTGTCAAGTAATGTAGTTTGTGGTCTTCTTTGACTTAGAATAATTTCCGTGTTTTTCGGCCAAATTGGCTACGCGACTCTCTGTAAGAGTGAATATAGATTAAAACGTAAGACAGATAGAGGAAATCCGAAATAACCATTCGATAGAACACAAGGTAATGAACATCTCAGCCAAGTTTGGTCCTGAAATATGCAGTTTGAAGAAAGTTATTAGCCTCGCTGTCAAGTAATGTAGTTTGTGGTCTTCTTTGACTTAGAATAATTTCCGTGTTTTTCGGCCAAATTGGCTACGCGACTCTCTGTAAGAGTGAATATAGATTAAAAAGTAAGACAGATAGAGGAAATCCGAAATAACCATTCGATAGAGAACAAGGTAATGAACATCTCAGCCAAGTTTGGTCCTGAAATATGCAGTTTGAAGAAAGTTATTAGCCTCGCTGTCAAGTAATGTAGTTTGTGGTCTTCTTTGACTTAGAATAATTTCCATGTTTTTCGGCCAAATTGGCTATGCGACTCTCTGTAAGAGTGAATATAGATTAAAACGTAAGACAGATAGAGGAAATCCGAAATAACCATTTGATAGAAAACAAGGTAATGAACATCTCAGCCAAGTTTGGTCCTGAAATATGCAGTTTGAAGAAAGTTATTAGCCTCGCTGTCAAGTAATGTAGTTTGTGGTCTTCTTTGACTTAGAATAATTTCCATGTTTTTCGGCCAAATTGGCTATGCGAATCTCTGTAAGAGTGAATATAGATTAAAACGTAAGACAGATAGAGGAAATCCGAAATAACCATTCGATAGAGAACAAGGTAATGAACATCTCAGCCAAGTTTGGTCCTGAAATATGCAGTTTGAAGAAAGTTATTAGCCTCGCTGTCAAGTAATGTAGTTTGTGGTCTTCTTTGACTTAGAATAATTTCCGTGTTTTTCGGCCAAATTGGCTACGCGACTCTCTGTAAGAGTGAATATAGATTAAAAAGTAAGACAGATAGATGAAATCCGAAATAACCATTCGATAGAGAACAAGGTAATGAACATCTCAGCCAAGTTTGGTCCTGAAATATGCAGTTTGAAGAAAGTTATTAGCCTCGCTGTCAAGTAATGTAGTTTGTGGTCTTCTTTGACTTAGAATAATTTCCATGTTTTTCGGCCAAATTGGCTATGCGAATCTCTGTAAGAGTGAATATAGATTAAAACGTAAGACAGATAGAGGAAATCCGAAATAACCATTCGATAGAGAACAAGGTAATGAACATCTCAGCCAAGTTTGGTCCTGAAATATGCAGTTTGAAGAAAGTTATTAGCCTCGCTGTCAAGTAATGTAGTTTGTGGTCTTCTTTGACTTAGAATAATTTCCGTGTTTTTCGGCCAAATTGGCTACGCGACTCTCTGTAAGAGTGAATATAGATTAAAAAGTAAGACAGATAGATGAAATCCGAAATAACCATTCGATAGAGAACAAGGTAATGAACATCTCAGCCAAGTTTGGTCCTGAAATATGCAGTTTGAAGAAAGTTATTAGCCTCGCTGTCAAGTAATGTAGTTTGTGGTCTTCTTTGACTTAGAATAATTTCCATGTTTTTCGGCCAAATTGGCTATGCGACTCTCTGTAAGAGTGAATATAGATTAAAACGTAAGACAGATAGAGGAAATCCGAAATAACCATTCGATAGAGAACAAGGTAATGAACATCTCAGCCAAGTTTGGTCCTGAAATATGCAGTTTGAAGAAAGTTATTAGCCTCGCTGTCAAGTAATGTAGTTTGTGGTCTTCTTTGACTTAGAATAATTTCCGTGTTTTTCGGCCAAATTGGCTACGCGACTCTCTGTAAGAGTGAATATAGATTAAAACGTAAGACAGATAGAGGAAATCCGAAATAACCATTCGATAGAACACAAGGTAATGAACATCTCAGCCAAGTTTGGTCCTGAAATATGCAGTTTGAAGAAAGTTATTAGCCTCGCTGTCAAGTAATGTAGTTTGTGGTCTTCTTTGACTTAGAATAATTTCCATGTTTTTCGGCCAAATTGGCTATGCGACTCTCTGTAAGAGTGAATATAGATTAAAACGTAAGACAGATAGAGGAAATCCGAAATAACCATTTGATAGAAAACAAGGTAATGAACATCTCAGCCAAGTTTGGTCCTGAAATATGCAGTTTGAAGAAAGTTATTAGCCTCGCTGTCAAGTAATGTAGTTTGTGGTCTTCTTTGACTTAGAATAATTTCCATGTTTTTCGGCCAAATTGGCTATGCGAATCTCTGTAAGAGTGAATATAGATTAAAACGTAAGACAGATAGAGGAAATCCGAAATAACCATTCGATAGAGAACAAGGTAATGAACATCTCAGCCAAGTTTGGTCCTGAAATATGCAGTTTGAAGAAAGTTATTAGCCTCGCTGTCAAGTAATGTAGTTTGTGGTCTTCTTTGACTTAGAATAATTTCCGTGTCTTTCGGCCAAATTGGCTACGCGACTCTCTGTAAGAGTGAATATAGATTAAAAAGTAAGACAGATAGATGAAATCCGAAATAACCATTCGATAGAGAACAAGGTAATGAACATCTCAGCCAAGTTTGGTCCTGAAATATGCAGTTTGAAGAAAGTTATTAGCCTCGCTGTCAAGTAATGTAGTTTGTGGTCTTCTTTGACTTAGAATAATTTCCGTGTTTTTCGGCCAAATTGGCTACGCGACTCTCTGTAAGAGTGAATATAGATTAAAAAGTAAGACAGATAGATGAAATCCGAAATAACCATTCGATAGAGAACAAGGTAATGAACATCTCAGCCAAGTTTGGTCCTGAAATATGCAGTTTGAAGAAAGTTATTAGCCTCGCTGTCAAGTAATGTAGTTTGTGGTCTTCTTTGACTTAGAATAATTTCCGTGTTTTTCGGCCAAATTGGCTATGCGACTCTCTGTAAGAGTGAATATAGATTAAAACGTAAGACAGATAGAGGAAATCCGAAATAACCATTTGATAGAAAACAAGGTAATGAACATCTCAGCCAAGTTTGGTCCTGAAATATGCAGTTTGAAGAAAGTTATTAGCCTCGCTGTCAAGTAATGTAGTTTGTGGTCTTCTTTGACTTAGAATAATTTCCATGTTTTTCGGCCAAATTGGCTATGCGACTCTCTGTAAGAGTGAATATAGATTAAAACGTAAGACAGATAGAGGAAATCCGAAATAACCATTCGATAGAACACAAGGTAATGAACATCTCAGCCAAGTTTGGTCCTGAAATATGCAGTTTGAAGAAAGTTATTAGCCTCGCTGTCAAGTAATGTAGTTTGTGGTCTTCTTTGACTTAGAATAATTTCCGTGTTTTTCGGCCAAATTGGCTACGCGACTCTCTGTAAGAGTGAATATAGATTAAAAAGTAAGACAGATAGAGGAAATCCGAAATAACCATTCGATAGAGAACAAGGTAATGAACATCTCAGCCAAGTTTGGTCCTGAAATATGCAGTTTGAAGAAAGTTATTAGCCTCGCTGTCAAGTAATGTAGTTTGTGGTCTTCTTTGACTTAGAATAATTTCCGTGTTTTTCGGCCAAATTGGCTACGCGACTCTCTGTAAGAGTGAATATAGATTAAAACGTAAGACAGATAGAGGAAATCCGAAATAACCATTCGATAGAACACAAGGTAATGAACATCTCAGCCAAGTTTGGTCCTGAAATATGCAGTTTGAAGAAAGTTATTAGCCTCGCTGTCAAGTAATGTAGTTTGTGGTCTTCTTTGACTTAGAATAATTTCCGTGTTTTTCGGCCAAATTGGCTACGCGACTCTCTGTAAGAGTGAATATAGATTAAAACGTAAGACAGATAGAGGAAATCCGAAATAACCATTCGATAGAACACAAGGTAATGAACATCTCAGCCAAGTTTGGTCCTGAAATATGCAGTTTGAAGAAAGTTATTAGCCTCGCTGTCAAGTAATGTAGTTTGTGGTCTTCTTTGACTTAGAATAATTTCCGTGTTTTTCGGCCAAATTGGCTACGCGACTCTCTGTAAGAGTGAATATAGATTAAAACGTAAGACAGATAGAGGAAATCCGAAATAACCATTCGATAGAACACAAGGTAATGAACATCTCAGCCAAGTTTGGTCCTGAAATATGCAGTTTGAAGAAAGTTATTAGCCTCGCTGTCAAGTAATGTAGTTTGTGGTCTTCTTTGACTTAGAATAATTTCCGTGTTTTTCGGCCAAATTGGCTACGCGACTCTCTGTAAGAGTGAATATAGATTAAAAAGTAAGACAGATAGAGGAAGTCCGAAATAACCATTCGATAGAACACAAGGTAATGAACATCTCAGCCAAGTTTGGTCCTGAAATATGCA
The DNA here is from genome assembly GCA_936450465.1 of Gibbula magus. Taxonomy (NCBI): domain Eukaryota; kingdom Metazoa; phylum Mollusca; class Gastropoda; order Trochida; family Trochidae; genus Gibbula; species Gibbula magus. The sequence goes on from OW388295.1 coordinate 57,674,489, forward strand.
GTTTGAAGAAAGTTATTAGCCTCGCTGTCAAAAAATGTAGTTTGTGGTCTTCTTTGACTTAGAATAATTTCCATGTTTTTCGGCCAAATTGGCTACGCGACTCTCTGTAAGAGTGAATATAGATTAAAAAGTAAGACAGATAGAGGAAATCCGAAATAACCATTCGATAGAACACAAGGTAATGAACATCTCAGCCAAGTTTGGTCCTGAAATATGCAGTTTGAAGAAAGTTATTAGCCTCGCTGTCAAGTAATGTAGTTTGTGGTCTTCTTTGACTTAGAATAATTTCCATGTTTTTCGGCCAAATTGGCTATGCGACTCTCTGTAAGAGTGAATATAGATTAAAACGTAAGACAGATAGAGGAAATCCGAAATAACCATTCGATAGAGAACAAGGTAATGAACATCTCAGCCAAGTTTGGTCCTGAAATATGCAGTTTGAAGAAAGTTATTAGCCTCGCTGTCAAAAAATGTAGTTTGTGGTCTTCTTTGACTTAGAATAATTTCCATGTTTTTCGGCCAAATTGGCTACGCGACTCTCTGTAAGAGTGAATATAGATTAAAACGTAAGACAGATAGAGGAAATCCGAAATAACCATTCGATAGAACACAAGGTAATGAACATCTCAGCCAAGTTTGGTCCTGAAATATGCAGTTTGAAGATAGTTATTAGCCTCGCTGTCAAGTAATGTAGTTTGTGGTCTTCTTTGACTTAGAATAATTTCCATGTTTTTCGGCCAAATTGGCTATGCGACTCTCTGTAAGAGTGAATATAGATTAAAACGTAAGACAGATAGAGGAAATCCGAAATAACCATTCGATAGAGAACAAGGTAATGAACATCTCAGCCAAGTTTGGTCCTGAAATATGCAGTTTGAAGAAAGTTATTAGCCTCGCTGTCAAGTAATGTAGTTTGTGGTCTTCTTTGACTTAGAATAATTTCCGTGTTTTTCGGCCAAATTGGCTACGCGACTCTCTGTAAGAGTGAATATAGATTAAAAAGTAAGACAGAAAGAGGAAATCCGAAATAACCATTCGATAGAACACAAGGTAATGAACATCTCAGCCAAGTTTGGTCCTGACATATGCAGTTTGAAGAAAGTTATTAGCCTCGCTGTCAAGTAATGTAGTTTGTGGTCTTCTTTGACTTAGAATAATTTCCGTGTTTTTCGGCCAAATTGGCTACGCGACTCTCTGTAAGAGTGAATATAGATTAAAAAGTAAGACAGATAGAGGAAATCCGAAATAACCATTCGATAGAGAACAAGGTAATGAACATCTCAGCCAAGTTTGGTCCTGAAATATGCAGTTTGAAGAAAGTTATTAGCCTCGCTGTCAAGTAATGTAGTCTGTGGTCTTCTTTGACTTAGAATAATTTCCGTGTTTTCGGCCAAATTGGCTGTGCGAATCTCTGTAAGAGTGAATATAGATTAAAACGTAAGACAGATAGATGAAATCCGAAATAACCATTCGATAGAGATCAAGGTAATGAACATCTCAGCCAAGTTTGGTCCTGAAATATGCAGTTTGAAGAAAGTTATTAGCCTCGCTGTCAAGTAATGTAGTCTGTGGTCTTCTTTGACTTTGAATAATGTCCGTGTTTTTCGGCCAAATTGGCTATGCGACTCTCTGTAAGAGTGAATATAGATTAAAAAGTAAGACAGATAGATGAAATCCGAAATAACCATTCGATAGAACACAAGGTAATGAACATCTCAGCCAAGTTTGGTCCTGAAATATGCAGTTTGAAGAAAGTTATTAGCCTCGCTGTCAAGTAATGTAGTTTGTGGTCTTCTTTGACTTAGAATAATTTCCGTGTTTTTCGGCCAAATTGGCTACGCGACTCTCTGTAAGAGTGAATATAGATTAAAAAGTAAGACAGATAGAGGAAATCCGAAATAACCATTCGATAGAGAACAAGGTAATGAACATCTCAGCCAAGTTTGGTCCTGAAATATGCAGTTTGAAGAAAGTTATTAGCCTCGCTGTCAAGTAATGTAGTCTGTGGTCTTCTTTGACTTAGAATAATTTCCGTGTTTTCGGCCAAATTGGCTGTGCGAATCTCTGTAAGAGTGAATATAGATTAAAACGTAAGACAGATAGATGAAATCCGAAATAACCATTCGATAGAGATCAAGGTAATGAACATCTCAGCCAAGTTTGGTCCTGAAATATGCAGTTTGAAGAAAGTTATTAGCCTCGCTGTCAAGTAATGTAGTCTGTGGTCTTCTTTGACTTAGAATAATTTCCGTGTTTTTCGGCCAAATTGGCTACGCGACTCTCTGTAAGATTGAATATAGATTAAAAAGTAAGACAGATAGAGGAAATCCGAAACAACCATTCGATAGAGAACAAGGTAATGAACATCTCAGCCAAGTTTGGTCCTGAAATATGCAGTTTGAAGAAAGTTATTAGCCTCGCTGTCAAGTAATGTAGTTTGTGGTCTTCTTTGACTTAGAATAATTTCCATGTTTTTCGGCCAAATTGGCTATGCGACTCTCTGTAAGAGTGAATATAGATTAAAACGTAAGACAGATAGAGGAAATCCGAAATAACCATTCGATAGAGAACAAGGTAATGAACATCTCAGCCAAGTTTGGTCCTGAAATATGCAGTTTGAAGAAAGTTATTAGCCTCGCTGTCAAGTAATGTAGTTTGTGGTCTTCTTTGACTTAGAATAATTTCCGTGTTTTTCGGCCAAATTGGCTACGCGACTCTCTGTAAGAGTGAATATAGATTAAAAAGTAAGACAGAAAGAGGAAATCCGAAATAACCATTCGATAGAACACAAGGTAATGAACATCTCAGCCAAGTTTGGTCCTGACATATGCAGTTTGAAGAAAGTTATTAGCCTCGCTGTCAAGTAATGTAGTTTGTGGTCTTCTTTGACTTAGAATAATTTCCGTGTTTTTCGGCCAAATTGGCTACGCGACTCTCTGTAAGAGTGAATATAGATTAAAAAGTAAGACAGATAGAGGAAATCCGAAATAACCATTCGATAGAGAACAAGGTAATGAACATCTCAGCCAAGTTTGGTCCTGAAATATGCAGTTTGAAGAAAGTTATTAGCCTCGCTGTCAAGTAATGTAGTCTGTGGTCTTCTTTGACTTAGAATAATTTCCGTGTTTTCGGCCAAATTGGCTGTGCGAATCTCTGTAAGAGTGAATATAGATTAAAACGTAAGACAGATAGATGAAATCCGAAATAACCATTCGATAGAGATCAAGGTAATGAACATCTCAGCCAAGTTTGGTCCTGAAATATGCAGTTTGAAGAAAGTTATTAGCCTCGCTGTCAAGTAATGTAGTCTGTGGTCTTCTTTGACTTTGAATAATGTCCGTGTTTTTCGGCCAAATTGGCTATGCGACTCTCTGTAAGAGTGAATATAGATTAAAAAGTAAGACAGATAGATGAAATCCGAAATAACCATTCGATAGAACACAAGGTAATGAACATCTCAGCCAAGTTTGGTCCTGAAATATGCAGTTTGAAGAAAGTTATTAGCCTCGCTGTCAAGTAATGTAGTTTGTGGTCTTCTTTGACTTAGAATAATTTCCGTGTTTTTCGGCCAAATTGGCTACGCGACTCTCTGTAAGAGTGAATATAGATTAAAAAGTAAGACAGAAAGAGGAAATCCGAAATAACCATTCGATAGAACACAAGGTAATGAACATCTCAGCCAAGTTTGGTCCTGACATATGCAGTTTGAAGAAAGTTATTAGCCTCGCTGTCAAGTAATGTAGTTTGTGGTCTTCTTTGACTTAGAATAATTTCCGTGTTTTTCGGCCAAATTGGCTACGCGACTCTCTGTAAGAGTGAATATAGATTAAAAAGTAAGACAGATAGAGGAAATCCGAAATAACCATTCGATAGAGAACAAGGTAATGAACATCTCAGCCAAGTTTGGTCCTGAAATATGCAGTTTGAAGAAAGTTATTAGCCTCGCTGTCAAGTAATGTAGTCTGTGGTCTTCTTTGACTTAGAATAATTTCCGTGTTTTCGGCCAAATTGGCTGTGCGAATCTCTGTAAGAGTGAATATAGATTAAAACGTAAGACAGATAGATGAAATCCGAAATAACCATTCGATAGAGATCAAGGTAATGAACATCTCAGCCAAGTTTGGTCCTGAAATATGCAGTTTGAAGAAAGTTATTAGCCTCGCTGTCAAGTAATGTAGTCTGTGGTCTTCTTTGACTTTGAATAATTTCCGTGTTTTTCGGCCAAATTGGCTATGCGACTCTCTGTAAGAGTGAATATAGATTAAAAAGTAAGACAGATAGAGGAAATCCGAAATAACCATTCGATAGAGAACAAGGTAATGAACATCTCAGTCAAGTTTGGTCCTGAAATATGCAGTTTGAAGAAAGTTATTAGCCTCGCTGTCAAGTAATGTAGTTTGTGGTCTTCTTTGACTTAGAATAATTTCCGTGTTTTTCGGCCAAATTGGCTACGCGACTCTCTGTAAGAGTGAATATAGATTAAAACGTAAGACAGATAGAGGAAATCCGAAATAACCATTCGATAGAACACAAGGTAATGAACATCTCAGCCAAGTTTGGTCCTGAAATATGCAGTTTGAAGAAAGTTATTAGCCTCGCTGTCAAGTAATGTAGTTTGTGGTCTTCTTTGACTTAGAATAATTTCCGTGTTTTTCGGCCAAATTGGCTACGCGACTCTCTGTAAGAGTGAATATAGATTAAAAAGTAAGACAGATAGAGGAAGTTCGAAATAACCATTCGATAGAACACAAGGTAATGAACATCTCAGCCAAGTTTGGTCCTGAAATATGCAGTTTGAAGAAAGTTATTAGCCTCGCTGTCAAGTAATGTAGTTTGTGGTCTTCTTTGACTTAGAATAATTTCCATGTTTTTCGGCCAAATTGGCTACGCGACTCTCTGTAAGAGTGAATATAGATTAAAACGTAAGACAGATAGAGGAAATCCGAAATAACCATTCGATAGAACACAAGGTAATGAACATCTCAGCCAAGTTTGGTCCTGAAATATGCAGTTTGAAGAAAGTTATTAGCCTCGCTGTCAAGTAATGTAGTTTGTGGTCTTCTTTGACTTAGAATAATTTCCATGTTTTTCGGCCAAATTGGCTATGCGACTCTCTGTAAGAGTGAATATAGATTAAAACGTAAGACAGATAGAGGAAATCCGAAATAACCATTCGATAGAGAACAAGGTAATGAACATCTCAGCCAAGTTTGGTCCTGAAATATGCAGTTTGAAGAAAGTTATTAGCCTCGCTGTCAAGTAATGTAGTTTGTGGTCTTCTTTGACTTAGAATAATTTCCGTGTTTTTCGGCCAAATTGGCTACGCGACTCTCTGTAAGAGTGAATATAGATTAAAAAGTAAGACAGAAAGAGGAAATCCGAAATAACCATTCGATAGAACACAAGGTAATGAACATCTCAGCCAAGTTTGGTCCTGACATATGCAGTTTGAAGAAAGTTATTAGCCTCGCTGTCAAGTAATGTAGTTTGTGGTCTTCTTTGACTTAGAATAATTTCCGTGTTTTTCGGCCAAATTGGCTACGCGACTCTCTGTAAGAGTGAATATAGATTAAAAAGTAAGACAGAAAGAGGAAATCCGAAATAACCATTCGATAGAACACAAGGTAATGAACATCTCAGCCAAGTTTGGTCCTGACATATGCAGTTTGAAGAAAGTTATTAGCCTCGCTGTCAAGTAATGTAGTTTGTGGTCTTCTTTGACTTAGAATAATTTCCGTGTTTTTCGGCCAAATTGGCTGTGCGAATCTCTGTAAGAGTGAATATAGATTAAAACGTAAGACAGATAGATGAAATCCGAAATAACCATTTGATAGAGATCAAGGTAATGAACATCTCAGCCAAGTTTGGTCCTGAAATATGCAGTTTGAAGAAAGTTATTAGCCTCGCTGTCAAGTAATGTAGTCTGTGGTCTTCTTTGACTTTGAATAATTTCCGTGTTTTTCGGCCAAATTGGCTATGCGACTCTCTGTAAGAGTGAATATAGATTAAAAAGTAAGACAGATAGATGAAATCCGAAATAACCATTCGATAGAGAACAAGGTAATGAACATCTCAGTCAAGTTTGGTCCTGAAATATGCAGTTTGAAGAAAGTTATTAGCCTCGCTGTCAAGTAATGTAGTTTGTGGTCTTCTTTGACTTAGAATAATTTCCATGTTTTTCGGCCAAATTGGCTATGCGACTCTCTGTAAGAGTGAATATAGATTAAAACGTAAGACAGATAGAGGAAATCCGAAATAACCATTCGATAGAGAACAAGGTAATGAACATCTCAGCCAAGTTTGGTCCTGAAATATGCAGTTTGAAGAAAGTTATTAGCCTCGCTGTCAAGTAATGTAGTTTGTGGTCTTCTTTGACTTAGAATAATTTCCGTGTTTTTCGGCCAAATTGGCTACGCGACTCTCTGTAAGAGTGAATATAGATTAAAACGTAAGACAGATAGAGGAAATCCGAAATAACCATTCGATAGAACACAAGGTAATGAACATCTCAGTCAAGTTTGGTCCTGAAATATGCAGTTTGAAGAAAGTTATTAGCCTCGCTGTCAAGTAATGTAGTTTGTGGTCTTCTTTGACTTGGAATAATTTCCGTGTTTTTCGGCCAAATTGGCTACGCGACTCTCTGTAAGAGTGAATATAGATTAAAACGTAAGACAGATAGAGGAAATCCGAAATAACCATTCGATAGAACACAAGGTAATGAACATCTCAGCCAAGTTTGGTCCTGAAATATGCAGTTTGAAGAAAGTTATTAGCCTCGCTGTCAAGTAATGTAGTTTGTGGTCTTTTTTGACTTATAATAATTTCCGTGTTTTTCGGCCAAATTGGCTACGCGACTCTCTGTAAGAGTGAATATAGATTAAAAAGTAAGACAGATAGAGGAAGTCCGAAATAACCATTCGATAGAACACAAGGTAATGAACATCTCAGCCAAGTTTGGTCCTGAAATATGCAGTTTGAAGAAAGTTATTAGCCTCGCTGTCAAAAAATGTAGTTTGTGGTCTTCTTTGACTTAGAATAATTTCCATGTTTTTCGGCCAAATTGGCTACGCGACTCTCTGTAAGAGTGAATATAGATTAAAACGTAAGACAGATAGAGGAAATCCGAAATAACCATTCGATAGAACACAAGGTAATGAACATCTCAGCCAAGTTTGGTCCTGAAATATGCAGTTTGAAGAAAGTTATTAGCCTCGCTGTCAAGTAATGTAGTTTGTGGTCTTCTTTGACTTAGAATAATTTCCATGTTTTTCGGCCAAATTGGCTATGCGACTCTCTGTAAGAGTGAATATAGATTAAAACGTAAGACAGATAGAGGAAATCCGAAATAACCATTCGATAGAGAACAAGGTAATGAACATCTCAGCCAAGTTTGGTCCTGAAATATGCAGTTTGAAGAAAGTTATTAGCCTCGCTGTCAAGTAATGTAGTTTGTGGTCTTCTTTGACTTAGAATAATTTCCATGTTTTTCGGCCAAATTGGCTATGCGACTCTCTGTAAGAGTGAATATAGATTAAAAAGTAAAACAGATAGAGGAAATCCGAAATAACCATTCGATAGAACACAAGGTAATGAACATCTCAGCCAAGTTTGGTCCTGAAATATGCAGTTTGAAGAAAGTTATTAGCCTCGCTGTCAAGTAATGTAGTTTGTGGTCTTCTTTGACTTAGAATAATTTCCGTGTTTTTCGGCCAAATTGGCTACGCGACTCTCTGTAAGAGTGAATATAGATTAAAAAGTAAGACAGAAAGAGGAAATCCGAAATAACCATTCGATAGAACACAAGGTAATGAACATCTCAGCCAAGTTTGGTCCTGACATATGCAGTTTGAAGAAAGTTATTAGCCTCGCTGTCAAGTAATGTAGTTTGTGGTCTTCTTTGACTTAGAATAATTTCCGTGTTTTTCGGCCAAATTGGCTACGCGACTCTCTGTAAGAGTGAATATAGATTAAAAAGTAAGACAGATAGAGGAAATCCGAAATAACCATTCGATAGAGAACAAGGTAATGAACATCTCAGCCAAGTTTGGTCCTGAAATATGCAGTTTGAAGAAAGTTATTAGCCTCGCTGTCAAGTAATGTAGTCTGTGGTCTTCTTTGACTTAGAATAATTTCCGTGTTTTCGGCCAAATTGGCTGTGCGAATCTCTGTAAGAGTGAATATAGATTAAAACGTAAGACAGATAGATGAAATCCGAAATAACCATTCGATAGAGATCAAGGTAATGAACATCTCAGCCAAGTTTGGTCCTGAAATATGCAGTTTGAAGAAAGTTATTAGCCTCGCTGTCAAGTAATGTAGTCTGTGGTCTTCTTTGACTTTGAATAATTTCCGTGTTTTTCGGCCAAATTGGCTATGCGACTCTCTGTAAGAGTGAATATAGATTAAAAAGTAAGACAGATAGATGAAATCCGAAATAACCATTCGATAGAGAACAAGGTAATGAACATCTCAGTCAAGTTTGGTCCTGAAATATGCAGTTTGAAGAAAGTTATTAGCCTCGCTGTCAAGTAATGTAGTTTGTGGTCTTCTTTGACTGAGAATAATTTCCGTGTTTTTCGGCCAAATTGGCTACGCGACTCTCTGTAAGAGTGAATATAGATTAAAACGTAAGACAGATAGAGGAAATCCGAAATAACCATTCGATAGAACACAAGGTAATGAACATCTCAGCCAAGTTTGGTCCTGAAATATGCAGTTTGAAGAAAGTTATTAGCCTCGCTGTCAAGTAATGTAGTTTGTGGTCTTCTTTGACTTAGAATAATTTCCGTGTTTTTCGGCCAAATTGGCTACGCGACTCTCTGTAAGAGTGAATATAGATTAAAAAGTAAGACAGATAGAGGAAGTTCGAAATAACCATTCGATAGAACACAAGGTAATGAACATCTCAGCCAAGTTTGGTCCTGAAATATGCAGTTTGAAGAAAGTTATTAGCCTCGCTGTCAAGTAATGTAGTTTGTGGTCTTCTTTGACTTAGAATAATTTCCATGTTTTTCGGCCAAATTGGCTATGCGACTCTCTGTAAGAGTGAATATAGATTAAAACGTAAGACAGATAGATGAAATCCGAAATAACCATTCGATAGAGAACAAGGTAATGAACATCTCAGCCAAGTTTGGTCCTGAAATATGCAGTTTGAAGAAAGTTATTAGCCTCGCTGTCAAGTAATGTAGTCTGTGGTCTTCTTTGACTTTGAATAATTTCCGTGTTTTTCGGCCAAATTGGCTATGCGACTCTCTGTAAGAGTGAATATAGATTAAAAAGTAAGACAGATAGATGAAATCCGAAATAACCATTCGATAGAGAACAAGGTAATGAACATCTCAGTCAAGTTTGGTCCTGAAATATGCAGTTTGAAGAAAGTTATTAGCCTCGCTGTCAAGTAATGTAGTTTGTGGTCTTCTTTGACTGAGAATAATTTCCGTGTTTTTCGGCCAAATTGGCTACGCGACTCTCTGTAAGAGTGAATATAGATTAAAACGTAAGACAGATAGAGGAAGTTCGAAATAACCATTCGATAGAACACAAGGTAATGAACATCTCAGCCAAGTTTGGTCCTGAAATATGCAGTTTGAAGAAAGTTATTAGCCTCGCTGTCAAGTAATGTAGTTTGTGGTCTTCTTTGACTTAGAATAATTTCCATGTTTTTCGGCCAAATTGGCTATGCGACTCTCTGTAAGAGTGAATATAGATTAAAACGTAAGACAGATAGATGAAATCCGAAATAACCATTCGATAGAGATCAAGGTAATGAACATCTCAGCCAAGTTTGGTCCTGAAATATGCAGTTTGAAGAAAGTTATTAGCCTCGCTGTCAAGTAATGTAGTCTGTGGTCTTCTTTGACTTTGAATAATTTCCGTGTTTTTCGGCCAAATTGGCTATGCGACTCTCTGTAAGAGTGAATATAGATTAAAAAGTAAGACAGATAGATGAAATCCGAAATAACCATTCGATAGAGAACAAGGTAATGAACATCTCAGTCAAGTTTGGTCCTGAAATATGCAGTTTGAAGAAAGTTATTAGCCTCGCTGTCAAGTAATGTAGTTTGTGGTCTTCTTTGACTGAGAATAATTTCCGTGTTTTTCGGCCAAATTGGCTACGCGACTCTCTGTAAGAGTGAATATAGATTAAAACGTAAGACAGATAGAGGAAATCCGAAATAACCATTCGATAGAACACAAGGTAATGAACATCTCAGCCAAGTTTGGTCCTGAAATATGCAGTTTGAAGAAAGTTATTAGCCTCGCTGTCAAGTAATGTAGTTTGTGGTCTTCTTTGACTTAGAATAATTTCCGTGTTTTTCGGCCAAATTGGCTACGCGACTCTCTGTAAGAGTGAATATAGATTAAAAAGTAAGACAGATAGAGGAAGTTCGAAATAACCATTCGATAGAACACAAGGTAATGAACATCTCAGCCAAGTTTGGTCCTGAAATATGCAGTTTGAAGAAAGTTATTAGCCTCGCTGTCAAGTAATGTAGTTTGTGGTCTTCTTTGACTTAGAATAATTTCCATGTTTTTCGGCCAAATTGGCTATGCGACTCTCTGTAAGAGTGAATATAGATTAAAAAGTAAAACAGATAGAGGAAATCCGAAATAACCATTCGATAGAACACAAGGTAATGAACATCTCAGCCAAGTTTGGTCCTGAAATATGCAGTTTGAAGAAAGTTATTAGCCTCGCTGTCAAGTAATGTAGTTTGTGGTCTTCTTTGACTTAGAATAATTTCCGTGTTTTTCGGCCAAATTGGCTACGCGACTCTCTGTAAGAGTGAATATAGATTAAAAAGTAAGACAGAAAGAGGAAATCCGAAATAACCATTCGATAGAACACAAGGTAATGAACATCTCAGCCAAGTTTGGTCCTGACATATGCAGTTTGAAGAAAGTTATTAGCCTCGCTGTCAAGTAATGTAGTTTGTGGTCTTCTTTGACTTAGAATAATTTCCGTGTTTTTCGGCCAAATTGGCTACGCGACTCTCTGTAAGAGTGAATATAGATTAAAAAGTAAGACAGAAAGAGGAAATCCGAAATAACCATTCGATAGAACACAAGGTAATGAACATCTCAGCCAAGTTTGGTCCTGACATATGCAGTTTGAAGAAAGTTATTAGCCTCGCTGTCAAGTAATGTAGTTTGTGGTCTTCTTTGACTTAGAATAATTTCCATGTTTTTCGGCCAAATTGGCTATGCGACTCTCTGTAAGAGTGAATATAGATTAAAACGTAAGACAGATAGAGGAAATCCGAAATAACCATTCGATAGAGAACAAGGTAATGAACATCTCAGCCAAGTTTGGTCCTGAAATATGCAGTTTGAAGAAAGTTATTAGCCTCGCTGTCAAGTAATGTAGTTTGTGGTCTTCTTTGACTTAGAATAATTTCCATGTTTTTCGGCCAAATTGGCTATGCGACTCTCTGTAAGAGTGAATATAGATTAAAAAGTAAAACAGATAGAGGAAATCCGAAATAACCATTCGATAGAACACAAGGTAATGAACATCTCAGCCAAGTTTGGTCCTGAAATATGCAGTTTGAAGAAAGTTATTAGCCTCGCTGTCAAGTAATGTAGTTTGTGGTCTTCTTTGACTTAGAATAATTTCCGTGTTTTTCGGCCAAATTGGCTACGCGACTCTCTGTAAGAGTGAATATAGATTAAAAAGTAAGACAGAAAGAGGAAATCCGAAATAACCATTCGATAGAACACAAGGTAATGAACATCTCAGCCAAGTTTGGTCCTGACATATGCAGTTTGAAGAAAGTTATTAGCCTCGCTGTCAAGTAATGTAGTTTGTGGTCTTCTTTGACTTAGAATAATTTCCGTGTTTTTCGGCCAAATTGGCTGTGCGAATCTCTGTAAGAGTGAATATAGATTAAAACGTAAGACAGATAGATGAAATCCGAAATAACCATTCGATAGAGATCAAGGTAATGAACATCTCAGCCAAGTTTGGTCCTGAAATATGCAGTTTGAAGAAAGTTATTAGCCTCGCTGTCAAGTAATGTAGTCTGTGGTCTTCTTTGACTTTGAATAATTTCCGTGTTTTTCGGCCAAATTGGCTATGCGACTCTCTGTAAGAGTGAATATAGATTAAAAAGTAAGACAGATAGATGAAATCCGAAATAACCATTCGATAGAGAACAAGGTAATGAACATCTCAGTCAAGTTTGGTCCTGAAATATGCAGTTTGAAGAAAGTTATTAGCCTCGCTGTCAAGTAATGTAGTTTGTGGTCTTCTTTGACTTAGAATAATTTCCATGTTTTTCGGCCAAATTGGCTATGCGACTCTCTGTAAGAGTGAATATAGATTAAAACGTAAGACAGATAGAGGAAATCCGAAATAACCATTCGATAGAGAACAAGGTAATGAACATCTCAGCCAAGTTTGGTCCTGAAATATGCAGTTTGAAGAAAGTTATTAGCCTCGCTGTCAAGTAATGTAGTTTGTGGTCTTCTTTGACTTAGAATAATTTCCGTGTTTTTCGGCCAAATTGGCTACGCGACTCTCTGTAAGAGTGAATATAGATTAAAACGTAAGACAGATAGAGGAAATCCGAAATAACCATTCGATAGAACACAAGGTAATGAACATCTCAGTCAAGTTTGGTCCTGAAATATGCAGTTTGAAGAAAGTTATTAGCCTCGCTGTCAAGTAATGTAGTTTGTGGTCTTCTTTGACTTGGAATAATTTCCGTGTTTTTCGGCCAAATTGGCTACGCGACTCTCTGTAAGAGTGAATATAGATTAAAACGTAAGACAGATAGAGGAAATCCGAAATAACCATTCGATAGAACACAAGGTAATGAACATCTCAGCCAAGTTTGGTCCTGAAATATGCAGTTTGAAGAAAGTTATTAGCCTCGCTGTCAAGTAATGTAGTTTGTGGTCTTTTTTGACTTAGAATAATTTCCGTGTTTTTCGGCCAAATTGGCTACGCGACTCTCTGTAAGAGTGAATATAGATTAAAAAGTAAGACAGATAGAGGAAGTCCGAAATAACCATTCGATAGAACACAAGGTAATGAACATCTCAGCCAAGTTTGGTCCTGAAATATGCAGTTTGAAGAAAGTTATTAGCCTCGCTGTCAAAAAATGTAGTTTGTGGTCTTCTTTGACTTAGAATAATTTCCATGTTTTTCGGCCAAATTGGCTACGCGACTCTCTGTAAGAGTGAATATAGATTAAAACGTAAGACAGATAGAGGAAATCCGAAATAACCATTCGATAGAACACAAGGTAATGAACATCTCAGCCAAGTTTGGTCCTGAAATATGCAGTTTGAAGAAAGTTATTAGCCTCGCTGTCAAGTAATGTAGTTTGTGGTCTTCTTTGACTTAGAATAATTTCCATGTTTTTCGGCCAAATTGGCTATGCGACTCTCTGTAAGAGTGAATATAGATTAAAACGTAAGACAGATAGAGGAAATCCGAAATAACCATTCGATAGAGAACAAGGTAATGAACATCTCAGCCAAGTTTGGTCCTGAAATATGCAGTTTGAAGAAAGTTATTAGCCTCGCTGTCAAGTAATGTAGTTTGTGGTCTTCTTTGACTTAGAATAATTTCCATGTTTTTCGGCCAAATTGGCTAAGCGACTCTCTGTAAGAGTGAATATAGATTAAAAAGTAAAACAGATAGAGGAAATCCGAAATAACCATTCGATAGAACACAAGGTAATGAACATCTCAGCCAAGTTTGGTCCTGAAATATGCAGTTTGAAGAAAGTTATTAGCCTCGCTGTCAAGTAATGTAGTTTGTGGTCTTCTTTGACTTAGAATAATTTCCGTGTTTTTCGGCCAAATTGGCTACGCGACTCTCTGTAAGAGTGAATATAGATTAAAAAGTAAGACAGAAAGAGGAAATCCGAAATAACCATTCGATAGAACACAAGGTAATGAACATCTCAGCCAAGTTTGGTCCTGACATATGCAGTTTGAAGAAAGTTATTAGCCTCGCTGTCAAGTAATGTAGTTTGTGGTCTTCTTTGACTTAGAATAATTTCCGTGTTTTTCGGCCAAATTGGCTACGCGACTCTCTGTAAGAGTGAATATAGATTAAAACGTAAGACAGATAGATGAAATCCGAAATAACCATTCGATAGAGATCAAGGTAATGAACATCTCAGCCAAGTTTGGTCCTGACATATGCAGTTTGAAGAAAGTTATTAGCCTCGCTGTCAAGTAATGTAGTTTGTGGTCTTCTTTGACTTAGAATAATTTCCGTGTTTTCGGCCAAATTGGCTGTGCGAATCTCTGTAAGAGTGAATATAGATTAAAACGTAAGACAGATAGATGAAATCCGAAATAACCATTCGATAGAGATCAAGGTAATGAACATCTCAGCCAAGTTTGGTCCTGAAATATGCAGTTTGAAGAAAGTTATTAGCCTCGCTGTCAAGTAATGTAGTCTGTGGTCTTCTTTGACTTTGAATAATTTCCGTGTTTTTCGGCCAAATTGGCTATGCGACTCTCTGTAAGAGTGAATATAGATTAAAAAGTAAGACAGATAGATGAAATCCGAAATAACCATTCGATAGAGAACAAGGTAATGAACATCTCAGTCAAGTTTGGTCCTGAAATATGCAGTTTGAAGAAAGTTATTAGCCTCGCTGTCAAGTAATGTAGTTTGTGGTCTTCTTTGACTGAGAATAATTTCCGTGTTTTTCGGCCAAATTGGCTACGCGACTCTCTGTAAGAGTGAATATAGATTAAAACGTAAGACAGATAGAGGAAATCCGAAATAACCATTCGATAGAACACAAGGTAATGAACATCTCAGCCAAGTTTGGTCCTGAAATATGCAGTTTGAAGAAAGTTATTAGCCTCGCTGTCAAGTAATGTAGTTTGTGGTCTTCTTTGACTTAGAATAATTTCCGTGTTTTTCGGCCAAATTGGCTACGCGACTCTCTGTAAGAGTGAATATAGATTAAAAAGTAAGACAGATAGAGGAAGTTCGAAATAACCATTCGATAGAACACAAGGTAATGAACATCTCAGCCAAGTTTGGTCCTGAAATATGCAGTTTGAAGAAAGTTATTAGCCTCGCTGTCAAGTAATGTAGTTTGTGGTCTTCTTTGACTTAGAATAATTTCCGTGTTTTTCGGCCAAATTGGCTACGCGACTCTCTGTAAGAGTGAATATAGATTAAAAAGTAAGACAGATAGAAGAAATCCGAAATAACCATTCGATAGAACACAAGGTAATGAACATCTCAGCCAAGTTTGGTCCTGAAATATGCAGTTTGAAGAAAGTTATTAGCCTCGCTGTCAAGTAATGTAGTTTGTGGTCTTCTTTGACTTAGAATAATTTCCATGTTTTTCGGCCAAATTGGCTATGCGACTCTCTGTAAGAGTGAATATAGATTAAAAAGTAAAACAGATAGAGGAAATCCGAAATAACCATTCGATAGAACACAAGGTAATGAACATCTCAGCCAAGTTTGGTCCTGAAATATGCAGTTTGAAGAAAGTTATTAGCCTCGCTGTCAAGTAATGTAGTTTGTGGTCTTCTTTGACTTAGAATAATTTCCGTGTTTTTCGGCCAAATTGGCTACGCGACTCTCTGTAAGAGTGAATATAGATTAAAAAGTAAGACAGAAAGAGGAAATCCGAAATAACCATTCGATAGAACACAAGGTAATGAACATCTCAGCCAAGTTTGGTCCTGACATATGCAGTTTGAAGAAAGTTATTAGCCTCGCTGTCAAGTAATGTAGTTTGTGGTCTTCTTTGACTTAGAATAATTTCCGTGTTTTTCGGCCAAATTGGCTACGCGACTCTCTGTAAGAGTGAATATAGATTAAAAAGTAAGACAGATAGAGGAAATCCGAAATAACCATTCGATAGAGAACAAGGTAATGAACATCTCAGCCAAGTTTGGTCCTGAAATATGCAGTTTGAAGAAAGTTATTAGCCTCGCTGTCAAGTAATGTAGTCTGTGGTCTTCTTTGACTTAGAATAATTTCCGTGTTTTCGGCCAAATTGGCTGTGCGAATCTCTGTAAGAGTGAATATAGATTAAAACGTAAGACAGATAGATGAAATCCGAAATAACCATTCGATAGAGATCAAGGTAATGAACATCTCAGCCAAGTTTGGTCCTGAAATATGCAGTTTGAAGAAAGTTATTAGCCTCGCTGTCAAGTAATGTAGTCTGTGGTCTTCTTTGACTTTGAATAATTTCCGTGTTTTTCGGCCAAGTTGGCTATGCGACTCTCTGTAAGAGTGAATATAGATTAAAAAGTAAGACAGATAGATGAAATCCGAAATAACCATTCGATAGAGAACAAGGTAATGAACATCTCAGTCAAGTTTGGTCCTGAAATATGCAGTTTGAAGAAAGTTATTAGCCTCGCTGTCAAGTAATGTAGTTTGTGGTATTCTTTGACTTAGAATAATTTCCGTGTTTTTCGGCCAAATTGGCTACGCGACTCTCTGTAAGAGTGAATATAGATTAAAACGTAAGACAGATAGAGGAAATCCGAAATAACCATTCGATAGAACACAAGGTAATGAACATCTCAGCCAAGTTTGGTCCTGAAATATGCAGTTTGAAGAAAGTTATTAGCCTCGCTGTCAAGTAATGTAGTTTGTGGTCTTCTTTGACTTAGAATAATTTCCGTGTTTTTCGGCCAAATTGGCTACGCGACTCTCTGTAAGAGTGAATATAGATTAAAAAGTAAGACAGATAGAGGAAGTCCGAAATAACCATTCGATAGAACACAAGGTAATGAACATCTCAGCCAAGTTTGGTCCTGAAATATGCAGTTTGAAGAAAGTTATTAGCCTCGCTGTCAAGTAATGTAGTTTGTGGTCTTCTTTGACTTAGAATAATTTCCATGTTTTTCGGCCAAATTGGCTACGCGACTCTCTGTAAGAGTGAATATAGATTAAAACGTAAGACAGATAGAGGAAATCCGAAATAACCATTCGATAGAACACAAGGTAATGAACATCTCAGCCAAGTTTGGTCCTGAAATATGCAGTTTGAAGAAAGTTATTAGCCTCGCTGTCAAGTAATGTAGTTTGTGGTCTTCTTTGACTTAGAATAATTTCCATGTTTTTCGGCCAAATTGGCTATGCGACTCTCTGTAAGAGTGAATATAGATTAAAACGTAAGACAGATAGAGGAAATCCGAAATAACCATTCGATAGAGAACAAGGTAATGAACATCTCAGCCAAGTTTGGTCCTGAAATATGCAGTTTGAAGAAAGTTATTAGCCTCGCTGTCAAGTAATGTAGTTTGTGGTCTTCTTTGACTTAGAATAAGTTCCATGTTTTTCGGCCAAATTGGCTATGCGACTCTCTGTAAGAGTGAATATAGATTAAAAAGTAAAACAGATAGAGGAAATCCGAAATAACCATTCGATAGAACACAAGGTAATGAACATCTCAGCCAAGTTTGGTCCTGAAATATGCAGTTTGAAGAAAGTTATTAGCCTCGCTGTCAAGTAATGTAGTTTGTGGTCTTCTTTGACTTAGAATAATTTCCGTGTTTTTCGGCCAAATTGGCTACGCGACTCTCTGTAAGAGTGAATATAGATTAAAAAGTAAGACAGAAAGAGGAAATCCGAAATAACCATTCGATAGAACACAAGGTAATGAACATCTCAGCCAAGTTTGGTCCTGACATATGCAGTTTGAAGAAAGTTATTAGCCTCGCTGTCAAGTAATGTAGTTTGTGGTCTTCTTTGACTTAGAATAATTTCCGTGTTTTTCGGCCAAATTGGCTACGCGACTCTCTGTAAGAGTGAATATAGATTAAAAAGTAAGACAGATAGAGGAAATCCGAAATAACCATTCGATAGAGAACAAGGTAATGAACATCTCAGCCAAGTTTGGTCCTGAAATATGCAGTTTGAAGAAAGTTATTAGCCTCGCTGTCAAGTAATGTAGTTTGTGGTCTTCTTTGACTTAGAATAATTTCCATGTTTTTCGGCCAAATTGGCTATGCGACTCTCTGTAAGAGTGAATATAGATTAAAACGTAAGACAGATAGAGGAAATCCGAAATAACCATTCGATAGAACACAAGGTAATGAACATCTCAGCCAAGTTTGGTCCTGACATATGCAGTTTGAAGAAAGTTATTAGCCTCGCTGTCAAGTAATGTAGTTTGTGGTCTTCTTTGACTTAGAATAATTTCCGTGTTTTTCGGCCAAATTGGCTACGCGACTCTCTGTAAGAGTGAATATAGATTAAAAAGTAAGACAGATAGAGGAAATCCGAAATAACCATTCGATAGAGAACAAGGTAATGAACATCTCAGCCAAGTTTGGTCCTGAAATATGCAGTTTGAAGAAAGTTATTAGCCTCGCTGTCAAGTAATGTAGTCTGTGGTCTTCTTTGACTTAGAATAATTTCCGTGTTTTCGGCCAAATTGGCTGTGCGAATCTCTGTAAGAGTGAATATAGATTAAAACGTAAGACAGATAGATGAAATCCGAAATAACCATTCGATAGAGATCAAGGTAATGAACATCTCAGCCAAGTTTGGTCCTGAAATATGCAGTTTGAAGAAAGTTATTAGCCTCGCTGTCAAGTAATGTAGTCTGTGGTCTTCTTTGACTTTGAATAATTTCCGTGTTTTTCGGCCAAGTTGGCTATGCGACTCTCTGTAAGAGTGAATATAAATTAAAAAGTAAGACAGATAGATGAAATCCGAAATAACCATTCGATAGAGAACAAGGTAATGAACATCTCAGTCAAGTTTGGTCCTGAAATATGCAGTTTGAAGAAAGTTATTAGCCTCGCTGTCAAGTAATGTAGTTTGTGGTATTCTTTGACTTAGAATAATTTCCGTGTTTTTCGGCCAAATTGGCTACGCGACTCTCTGTAAGAGTGAATATAGATTAAAAAGTAAGACAGATAGAGGAAGTCCGAAATAACCATTCGATAGAACACAAGGTAATGAACATCTCAGCCAAGTTTGGTCCTGAAATATGCAGTTTGAAGAAAGTTATTAGCCTCGCTGTCAAGTAATGTAGTTTGTGGTCTTCTTTGACTTAGAATAATTTCCATGTTTTTCGGCCAAATTGGCTACGCGACTCTCTGTAAGAGTGAATATAGATTAAAACGTAAGACAGATAGAGGAAATCCGAAATAACCATTCGATAGAACACAAGGTAATGAACATCTCAGCCAAGTTTGGTCCTGAAATATGCAGTTTGAAGAAAGTTATTAGCCTCGCTGTCAAGTAATGTAGTTTGTGGTCTTCTTTGACTTAGAATAATTTCCATGTTTTTCGGCCAAATTGGCTATGCGACTCTCTGTAAGAGTGAATATAGATTAAAACGTAAGACAGATAGAGGAAATCCGAAATAACCATTCGATAGAGAACAAGGTAATGAACATCTCAGCCAAGTTTGGTCCTGAAATATGCAGTTTGAAGAAAGTTATTAGCCTCGCTGTCAAGTAATGTAGTTTGTGGTCTTCTTTGACTTAGAATAAGTTCCATGTTTTTCGGCCAAATTGGCTATGCGACTCTCTGTAAGAGTGAATATAGATTAAAAAGTAAAACAGATAGAGGAAATCCGAAATAACCATTCGATAGAACACAAGGTAATGAACATCTCAGCCAAGTTTGGTCCTGAAATATGCAGTTTGAAGAAAGTTATTAGCCTCGCTGTCAAGTAATGTAGTTTGTGGTCTTCTTTGACTTAGAATAATTTCCGTGTTTTTCGGCCAAATTGGCTACGCGACTCTCTGTAAGAGTGAATATAGATTAAAAAGTAAGACAGAAAGAGGAAATCCGAAATAACCATTCGATAGAACACAAGGTAATGAACATCTCAGCCAAGTTTGGTCCTGACATATGCAGTTTGAAGAAAGTTATTAGCCTCGCTGTCAAGTAATGTAGTTTGTGGTCTTCTTTGACTTAGAATAATTTCCGTGTTTTTCGGCCAAATTGGCTACGCGACTCTCTGTAAGAGTGAATATAGATTAAAAAGTAAGACAGATAGAGGAAATCCGAAATAACCATTCGATAGAGAACAAGGTAATGAACATCTCAGCCAAGTTTGGTCCTGAAATATGCAGTTTGAAGAAAGTTATTAGCCTCGCTGTCAAGTAATGTAGTTTGTGGTCTTCTTTGACTTAGAATAATTTCCATGTTTTTCGGCCAAATTGGCTATGCGACTCTCTGTAAGAGTGAATATAGATTAAAACGTAAGACAGATAGAGGAAATCCGAAATAACCATTCGATAGAGAACAAGGTAATGAACATCTCAGCCAAGTTTGGTCCTGAAATATGCAGTTTGAAGAAAGTTATTAGCCTCGCTGTCAAGTAATGTAGTTTGTGGTCTTCTTTGACTTAGAATAAGTTCCATGTTTTTCGGCCAAATTGGCTATGCGACTCTCTGTAAGAGTGAATATAGATTAAAAAGTAAAACAGATAGAGGAAATCCGAAATAACCATTCGATAGAACACAAGGTAATGAACATCTCAGCCAAGTTTGGTCCTGAAATATGCAGTTTGAAGAAAGTTATTAGCCTCGCTGTCAAGTAATGTAGTTTGTGGTCTTCTTTGACTTAGAATAATTTCCGTGTTTTTCGGCCAAATTGGCTACGCGACTCTCTGTAAGAGTGAATATAGATTAAAAAGTAAGACAGAAAGAGGAAATCCGAAATAACCATTCGATAGAACACAAGGTAATTAACATCTCAGCCAAGTTTGGTCCTGACATATGCAGTTTGAAGAAAGTTATTAGCCTCGCTGTCAAGTAATGTAGTTTGTGGTCTTCTTTGACTTAGAATAATTTCCGTGTTTTTCGGCCAAATTGGCTACGCGACTCTCTGTAAGAGTGAATATAGATTAAAAAGTAAGACAGATAGAGGAAATCCGAAATAACCATTCGATAGAGAACAAGGTAATGAACATCTCAGCCAAGTTTGGTCCTGAAATATGCAGTTTGAAGAAAGTTATTAGCCTCGCTGTCAAGTAATGTAGTCTGTGGTCTTCTTTGACTTTGAATAATTTCCGTGTTTTTCGGCCAAATTGGCTATGCGACTCTCTGTAAGAGTGAATATAGATTAAAAAGTAAGACAGATAGATGAAATCCGAAATAACCATTCGATAGAGAACAAGGTAATGAACATCTCAGCCAAGTTTGGTCCTGAAATATGTGAATATCTGTTTGAACAAAGTTATTAGCCTCGCTGTCAAGTAATGTAGTTTGTGGTCTTCTTTGACTTAGAATAATTTCCGTGTTTTTCGGCCAAATTGGCTATGCGACTCTCTGTAAGAGTGAATATAGATTAAAACGTAAGACAGATAGAGGAAATCCGAAATAACCATTCGATAGAGAACAAGGTAATGAACATCTCAGCCAAGTTTGGTCCTGAAATATGCAGTTTGAAGAAAGTTATTAGCCTCGCTGTCAAGTAATGTAGTTTGTGGTCTTCTTTGACTTAGAATAATTTCCATGTTTTTCGGCCAAATTGGCTATGCGAATCTCTGTAAGAGTGAATATAGATTAAAACGTAAGACAGATAGAGGAAATCCGAAATAACCATTCGATAGAACACAAGGTAATGAACATCTCAGCCAAGTTTGGTCCTGAAATATGCAGTTTGAAGAAAGTTATTTAGCCTCGCTGTCAAGTAATGTAGTTTGTGGTCTTCTTTGACTTAGAATAATTTCCATGTTTTTCGGCCAAATTGGCTATGCGACTCTCTGTAAGAGTGAATATAGATTAAAAAGTAAGACAGATAGAGGAAATCCGAAATAACCATTCGATAGAACACAAGGTAATGAACATCTCAGCCAAGTTTGGTCCTGAAATATGCAGTTTGAAGAAAGCTATTAGCCTCGCTGTCAAGTAATGTAGTTTGTGGTCTTCTTTGACTTAGAATAATTTCCGTGTTTTTCGGCCAAATTGGCTATGCGACTCTCTGTAAGAGTGAATATAGATTAAAACGTAAGACAGATAGAGGAAATCCGAAATAACCATTCGATAGAACACAAGGTAATGAACATCTCAACCAAGTTTGGTCCTGAAATATGCAGTTTGAAGAAAGTTATTAGCCTCGCTGTCAAGTAATGTAGTTTGTGGTCTTCTTTGACTTAGAATAATTTCCGTGTTTTTCGGCCAAATTGGCTATGCGACTCTCTGTAAGAGTGAATATAGATTAAAAAGTAAGACAGATAGATGAAATCCGAAAAAACCATTCGATAGAGAATAAGGTAATGAACATCTCAGCCAAGTATGGTCGTGAAATATGCAGTTTGAAGAAAGTTATTAGCCTCGCTGTCAAGTAATGTAGTTTGTGGTCTTCTTTGACTTAGAATAATTTCCGTGTTTTTCGGCCAAATTGGCTATGCGAATCTCTGTAAGAGTGAATATAGATTAAAACGTAAGACAGATAGAGGAAATCCGAAATAACCATTCGATAGAGAACAAGGTAATGAACATCTCAGCCAAGTTTGGTCCTGAAATATGCAGTTTGAAGAAAGTTATTAGCCTCGCTGTCAAGTAATGTAGTTTGTGGTCTTCTTTGACTTAGAATAATTTCCGTGTTTTTCGGCCAAATTGGCTACGCGACTCTCTGTAAGAGTGAATATAGATTAAAACGTAAGACAGATAGAGGAAATCCGAAACAACCATTCGATAGAGAACAAGGTAATGAACATCTCAGCCAAGTTTGGTCCTGAAATATGCAGTTTGAAGAAAGTTATTAGCCTCGCTGTCAAGTAATGTAGTTTGTGGTCTTCTTTGACTTAGAATAATTTCCGTGTTTTTCGGCCAAATTGGCTACGCGACTCTCTGTAAGAGTGAATATAGATTAAAAAGTAAGACAGATAGAGGAAATCCGAAATAACCATTCGATAGAACACAAGGTAATGAACATCTCAGCCAAGTTTGGTCCTGAAATATGCAGTTTGAAGAAAGTTATTAGCCTCGCTGTCAAGTAATGTAGTTTGTGGTCTTCTTTGACTTAGAATAATTTCCGTGTTTTTCGGCCAAATTGGCTACGCGACTCTCTGTAAGAGTGAATATAGATTAAAACGTAAGACAGATAGAGGAAATCCGAAACAACCATTCGATAGAGAACAAGGTAATGAACATCTCAGCCAAGTTTGGTCCTGAAATATGCAGTTTGAAGAAAGTTATTAGCCTCGCTGTCAAGTAATGTAGTTTGTGGTCTTCTTTGACTTAGAATAATTTCCGTGTTTTTCGGCCAAATTGGCTACGCGACTCTCTGTAAGAGTGAATATAGATTAAAAAGTAAGACAGATAGAAGAAATCCGAAATAACCATTCGATAGAACACAAGGTAATGAACATCTCAGCCAAGTTTGGTCCTGAAATATGCAGTTTGAAGAAAGTTATTAGCCTCGCTGTCAAGTAATGTAGTTTGTGGTCTTCTTTGACTTAGAATAATTTCCGTGTTTTTCGGCCAAATTGGCTACGCGACTCTCTGTAAGAGTGAATATAGACTAAAACGTAAGACAGATAGAGGAAATCCGAAATAACCATTCGATAGAACACAAGGTAATGAACATCTCAGCCAAGTTTGGTCCTGAAATATGCAGTTTGAAGAAAGTTATTAGCCTCGCTGTCAAGTAATGTAGTTTGTGGTCTTCTTTGACTTAGAATAATTTCCGTGTTTTTCGGCCAAATTGGCTACGCGACTCTCTGTAAGAGTGAATATAGATTAAAAAGTAAGACAGATAGAGGAAATCCGAAATAACCATTCGATAGAACACAAGGTAAAGAACATCTCAGCCAAGTTTGGTCCTGAAATATGCAGTTTGAAGAAAGTTATTAGCCTCGATGTCAAGTAATGTAGTTTGTGGTCTTCTTTGACTTAGAATAATTTCCATGTTTTTCGGCCAAATTGGCTACGCGACTCTCTGTAAGAGTGAATATAGATTAAAAAGTAAGACAGATAGAGGAAATCCGAAATAACCATTCGATAGAGAACAAGGTAATGAACATCTCAGCCAAGTTTGGTCCTGAAATATGCAGTTTGAAGAAAGTTATTAGCCTCGCTGTCAAGTAATGTAGTTTGTGGTCTTCTTTGACTTAGAATAATTTCCGTGTTTTTCGGCCAAATTGGCTACGCGACTCTCTGTAAGAGTGAATATAGATTAAAAAGTAAGACTGATAGAGGAAATCCGAAATAACCATTCGATAGAGAACAAGGTAAAGAACATCTCAGCCAAGTTTGGTCCTGAAATATGCAGTTTGAAGAAAGTTATTAGCCTCGCTGTCAAGTAATGTAGTTTGTGGTCTTCTTTGACTTAAAATAATTTCCATGTTTTTCGGCCAAATTGGCTACGCGACTCTCTGTAAGAGTGAATATAGATTAAAAAGTAAGACAGATAGAGGAAATCCGAAATAACCATTCGATAGAGAACAAGGTAATGAACATCTCAGCCAAGTTTGGTCCTGAAATATGCAGTTTGAAGAAAGTTATTAGCCTCGCTGTCAAGTAATGTAGTTTGTGGTCTTCTTTGACTTAGAATAATTTCCGTGTTTTTCGGCCAAATTGGCTACGCGACTCTCTGTAAGAGTGAATATAGATTAAAACGTAAGACAGATAGAGGAAATCCGAAATAACCATTCGATAGAACACAAGGTAATGAACATCACAGCCAAGTTTGGTCCTGAAATATGCAGTTTGAAGAAAGTTATTAGCCTCCGTGTCAAGTAATGTAGTTTGTGGTCTTCTTTGACTTAAAATAATTTCCATGTTTTTCGGACAAATTGGCTACGCGACTATCTGTAAGAGTGAATATAGATTAAAAAGTAAGACAGATAGAGGAAATCCGAAATAACCATTCGATAGAGAACAAGGTAATGAACATCTCAGCCAAGTTTGGTCCTGAAATATGCAGTTTGAAGAAAGTTATTAGCCTCGCTGTCAAGTAATGTAGTTTGTGGTCTTCTTTGACTTAGAATAATTTCCGTGTTTTTCGGCCAAATTGGCTACGCGACTCTCTGTAAGAGTGAATATAGATTAAAAAGTAAGACAGATAGATGAAATCCGAAATAACCATTCGATAGAACACAAGGTAATGAACATCTCAGCCAAGTTTGGTCCTGAAATATGCAGTTTGAAGAAAGTTATTAGCCTCGCTGTCAAGTAATGTAGTTTGTGGTCTTCTTTGACTTAGAATAATTTCCGTGTTTTTCGGCCAAATTGGCTACGCGACTCTCTGTAAGAGTGAATATAGATTAAAACGTAAGACAGATAGAGGAAATCCGAAATAACCATTCGATAGAACACAAGGTAATGAACATCTCAGCCAAGTTTGGTCCTGAAATATGCAGTTTGAAGAAAGTTATTAGCCTCGCTGTCAAGTAATGTAGTTTGTGGTCTTCTTTGACTTAGAATAATTTCCGTGTTTTTCGGCCAAATTGGCTACGCGACTCTCTGTAAGAGTGAATATAGATTAAAAAGTAAGACAGATAGAGGAAATCCGAAATAACCATTCGATAGAACACAAGGTAATGAACATCTCAGCCATGTTTGGTCCTAAAATATGCAGTTTGAAGAAAGTTATTAGCCTCGATGTCAAGTAATGTAGTTTGTGGTCTTCTTTGACTTAGAATAATTTCCATGTTTTTCGGCCAAATTGGCTACGCGACTCTCTGTAAGAGTGAATATAGATTAAAAAGTAAGACAGATAGAGGAAATCCGAAATAACCATTCGATAGAGAACAAGGTAATGAACATCTCAGCCAAGTTTGGTCCTGAAATATGCAGTTTGAAGAAAGTTATTAGCCTCGCTGTCAAGTAATGTAGTTTGTGGTCTTCTTTGACTTAGAATAATTTCCGTGTTTTTCGGCCAAATTGGCTACGCGACTCTCTGTAAGAGTGAATATAGATTAAAAAGTAAGACAGATAGAGAAAATCCGAAACAACCATTCGATAGAGAACAAGGTAATGAACATCTCAGCCAAGTTTGGTCCTGAAATATGCAGTTTGAAGAAAGTTATTAGCCTCCCTGTCAAGTAATGTAGTTTGTGGTCTTCTTTGACTTAGAATAATTTCCGTGTTTTTCGGCCAAATTGGCTACGCGACTCTCTGTAAGAGTGAATATAGATTAAAACGTAAGACAGATAGAGGAAATCCGAAATAACCATTCGATAGAACACAAGGTAATGAACATCTCAGCCAAGTTTGGTCCTGAAATATGCAGTTTGAAGAAAGTTATTAGCCTCGCTGTCAAGTAATGTAGTTTGTGGTCTTCTTTGACTTAGAATAATTTCCGTGTTTTTCGGCCAAATTGGCTACGCGACTCTCTGTAAGAGTGAATATAGATTAAAACGTAAGACAGATAGAGGAAATCCGAAATAACCATTCGATAGAACACAAGGTAATGAACATCTCAGCCAAGTTTGGTCCTGAAATATGCAGTTTGAAGAAAGTTATTAGCCTCGCTGTCAAGTAATGTAGTTTGTGGTCTTCTTTGACTTAGAATAATTTCCGTGTTTTTCGGCCAAATTGGCTACGCGACTCTCTGTAAGAGTGAATATAGATTAAAAAGTAAGACAGATAGAGGAAATCCGAAATAACCATTCGATAGAACACAAGGTAATGAACATCTCAGCCATGTTTGGTCCTGAAATATGCAGTTTGAAGAAAGTTATTAGCCTCGATGTCAAGTAATGTAGTTTGTGGTCTTCTTTGACTTAGAATAATTTCCATGTTTTTCGGCCAAATTGGCTACGCGACTCTCTGTAAGAGTGAATATAGATTAAAAAGTAAGACAGATAGAGGAAATCCGAAATAACCATTCGATAGAGAACAAGGTAATGAACATCTCAGCCAAGTTTGGTCCTGAAATATGCAGTTTGAAGAAAGTTATTAGCCTCGCTGTCAAGTAATGTAGTTTGTGGTCTTCTTTGACTTAGAATAATTTCCGTGTTTTTCGGCCAAATTGGCTACGCGACTCTCTGTAAGAGTGAATATAGATTAAAAAGTAAGACAGATAGAGGAAATCCGAAACAACCATTCGATAGAGAACAAGGTAATGAACATCTCAGCCAAGTTTGGTCCTGAAATATGCAGTTTGAAGAAAGTTATTAGCCTCGCTGTCAAGTAATGTAGTTTGTGGTCTTCTTTGACTTAGAATAATTTCCGTGTTTTTCGGCCAAATTGGCTTCGCGACTCTCTGTAAGAGTGAATATAGATTAAAACGTAAGACAGATAGAGGAAATCCGAAATAACCATTCGATAGAACACAAGGTAATGAACATCTCAGCCAAGTTTGGTCCTGAAATATGCAGTTTGAAGAAAGTTATTAGCCTCGCTGTCAAGTAATGTAGTTTGTGGTCTTCTTTGACTTAGAATAATTTCCGTGTTTTTTCGGCCAAATTGGCTACGCGACTCTCTGTAAGAGTGAATATAGATTAAAAAGTAAGACAGATAGAGGAAATCCGAAATAACCATTCGATAGAACACAAGGTAATGAACATCTCAGCCAAGTTTGGTCCTGAAATATGCAGTTTGAAGAAAGTTATTAGCCTCGCTGTCAAGTAATGTAGTTTGTGGTCTTCTTTGACTTAGAATAATTTCCATGTTTTTCGGCCAAATTGGCTATGCGAATCTCTGTAAGAGTGAATATAGATTAAAACGTAAGACAGATAGAGGAAATCCGAAATAACCATTCGATAGAGAACAAGGTAATGAACATCTCAGCCAAGTTTGGTCCTGAAATATGCAGTTTGAAGAAAGTTATTAGCCTCGCTGTCATGTATTGTAGTTTGTGGTCTTCTTTGACTTAGAATAATTTCCGTGTTTTTCGGCCAAATTGGCTACGCGACTCTCTGTAAGAGTGAATATAGATTAAAACGTAAGACAGATAGAGGAAATCCGAAATAACCATTCGATAGAACACAAGGTAATGAACATCTCAGCCAAGTTTGGTCCTGAAATATGCAGTTTGAAGAAAGTTATTAGCCTCGCTGTCAAGTAATGTAGTTTGTGGTCTTCTTTGACTTAGAATAATTTCCGTGTTTTTCGGCCAAATTGGCTACGCGACTCTCTGTAAGAGTGAATATAGATTAAAAAGTAAGACAGATAGAGGAAATCCGAAATAACCATTCGATATAACACAAGGTAATGAACATCTCAGCCAAGTTTGGTCCTGAAATATGCAGTTTGAAGAAAGTTATTAGCCTCGCTGTCAAGTAATGTAGTTTGTGGTCTTCTTTGACTTAGAATAATTTCCATGTTTTTCGGCCAAATTGGCTATGCGAATCTCTGTAAGAGTGAATATAGATTAAAACGTAAGACAGATAGAGGAAATCCGAAATAACCATTCGATAGAGAACAAGGTAATGAACATCTCAGCCAAGTTTGGTCCTGAAATATGCAGTTTGAAGAAAGTTATTAGCCTCGCTGTCAAGTAATGTAGTTTGTGGTCTTCTTTGACTTAGAATAATTTCCGTGTTTTTCGGCCAAATTGGCTACGCGACTCTCTGTAAGAGTGAATATAGATTAAAACGTAAGACAGATAGAGGAAATCCGAAATAACCATTCGATAGAACACAAGGTAATGAACATCTCAGCCAAGTTTGGTCCTGAAATATGCAGTTTGAAGAAAGTTATTAGCCTCGCTGTCAAGTAATGTAGTTTGTGGTCTTCTTTGACTTAGAATAATTTCCATGTTTTTCGGCCAAATTGGCTATGCGAATCTCTGTAAGAGTGAATATAGATTAAAACGTAAGACAGATAGAGGAAATCCGAAATAACCATTCGATAGAGAACAAGGTAATGAACATCTCAGCCAAGTTTGGTCCTGAAATATGCAGTTTGAAGAAAGTTATTAGCCTCGCTGTCAAGTAATGTAGTTTGTGGTCTTCTTTGACTTAGAATAATTTCCGTGTTTTTCGGCCAAATTGGCTACGCGACTCTCTGTAAGAGTGAATATAGATTAAAACGTAAGACAGATAGAGGAAATCCGAAATAACCATTCGATAGAACACAAGGTAATGAACATCTCAGCCAAGTTTGGTCCTGAAATATGCAGTTTGAAGAAAGTTATTAGCCTCGCTGTCAAGTAATGTAGTTTGTGGTCTTCTTTGACTTAGAATAATTTCCGTGTTTTTCGGCCAAATTGGCTACGCGACTCTCTGTAAGAGTGAATATAGATTAAAAAGTAAGACAGATAGAGGAAATCCGAAATAACCATTCGATAGAGAACAAGGTAATGAACATCTCAGCCAAGTTTGGTCCTGAAATATGCAGTTTGAAGAAAGTTATTAGCCTCGCTGTCAAGTAATGTAGTTTGTGGTCTTCTTTGACTTAGAATAATTTCCGTGTTTTTCGGCCAAATTGGCTACGCGACTCTCTGTAAGAGTGAATATAGATTAAAACGTAAGACAGATAGAGGAAATCCGAAATAACCATTCGATAGAACACAAGGTAATGAACATCTCAGCCAAGTTTGGTCCTGAAATATGCAGTTTGAAGAAAGTTATTAGCCTCGCTGTCAAGTAATGTAGTTTGTGGTCTTCTTTGACTTAGAATAATTTCCGTGTTTTTCGGCCAAATTGGCTACGCGACTCTCTGTAAGAGTGAATATAGATTAAAAAGTAAGACAGATAGAGGAAATCCGAAATAACCATTCGATAGAACACAAGGTAATGAACATCTCAGCCAAGTTTGGTCCTGAAATATGCAGTTTGAAGAAAGTTATTAGCCTCGCTGTCAAGTAATGTAGTTTGTGGTCTTCTTTGACTTAGAATAATTTCCATGTTTTTCGGCCAAATTGGCTATGCGAATCTCTGTAAGAGTGAATATAGATTAAAAAGTAAGACAGATAGAGGAAATCCGAAATAACCATTCGATAGAGAACAAGGTAATGAACATCTCAGCCAAGTTTGGTCCTGAAATATGCAGTTTGAAGAAAGTTATTAGCCTCGCTGTCAAGTAATGTAGTTTGTGGTCTTCTTTGACTTAGAATAATTTCCGTGTTTTTCGGCCAAATTGGCTACGCGACTCTCTGTAAGAGTGAATATAGATTAAAACGTAAGACAGATAGAGGAAATCCGAAATAACCATTCGATAGAACACAAGGTAATGAACATCTCAGCCAAGTTTGGTCCTGAAATATGCAGTTTGAAGAAAGTTATTAGCCTCGCTGTCAAGTAATGTAGTTTGTGGTCTTCTTTGACTTAGAATAATTTCCATGTTTTTCGGCCAAATTGGCTATGCGAATCTCTGTAAGAGTGAATATAGATTAAAACGTAAGACAGATAGAGGAAATCCGAAATAACCATTCGATAGAGAACAAGGTAATGAACATCTCAGCCAAGTTTGGTCCTGAAATATGCAGTTTGAAGAAAGTTATTAGCCTCGCTGTCAAGTAATGTAGTTTGTGGTCTTCTTTGACTTAGAATAATTTCCGTGTTTTTCGGCCAAATTGGCTACGCGACTCTCTGTAAGAGTGAATATAGATTAAAACGTAAGACAGATAGAGGAAATCCGAAATAACCATTCGATAGAACACAAGGTAATGAACATCTCAGCCAAGTTTGGTCCTGAAATATGCAGTTTGAAGAAAGTTATTAGCCTCGCTGTCAAGTAATGTAGTTTGTGGTCTTCTTTGACTTAGAATAATTTCCGTGTTTTTCGGCCAAATTGGCTACGCGACTCTCTGTAAGAGTGAATATAGATTAAAAAGTAAGACAGATAGAGGAAATCCGAAATAACCATTCGATAGAACACAAGGTAATGAACATCTCAGCCATGTTTGGTCCTGAAATATGCAGTTTGAAGAAAGTTATTAGCCTCGATGTCAAGTAATGTAGTTTGTGGTCTTCTTTGACTTAGAATAATTTCCATGTTTTTCGGCCAAATTGGCTACGCGACTCTCTGTAAGAGTGAATATAGATTAAAAAGTAAGACAGATAGAGGAAATCCGAAATAACCATTCGATAGAGAACAAGGTAATGAACATCTCAGCCAAGTTTGGTCCTGAAATATGCAGTTTGAAGAAAGTTATTAGCCTCGCTGTCAAGTAATGTAGTTTGTGGTCTTCTTTGACTTAGAATAATTTCCGTGTTTTTCGGCCAAATTGGCTACGCGACTCTCTGTAAGAGTGAATATAGATTAAAACGTAAGACAGATAGAGGAAATCCGAAATAACCATTCGATAGAACACAAGGTAATGAACATCTCAGCCAAGTTTGGTCCTGAAATATGCAGTTTGAAGAAAGTTATTAGCCTCGCTGTCAAGTAATGTAGTTTGTGGTCTTCTTTGACTTAGAATAATTTCCGTGTTTTTCGGCCAAATTGGCTACGCGACTCTCTGTAAGAGTGAATATAGATTAAAAAGTAAGACAGATAGAGGAAATCCGAAATAACCATTCGATAGAGAACAAGGTAATGAACATCTCAGTCAAGTTTGGTCCTGAAATATGCAGTTTGAAGAAAGTTATTAGCCTCGCTGTCAAGTAATGTAGTTTGTGGTCTTCTTTGACTTAGAATAATTTCCGTGTTTTTCGGCCAAATTGGCTACGCGACTCTCTGTAAGAGTGAATATAGATTAAAAAGTAAGACAGATAGAGGAAATCCGAAACAACCATTCGATAGAGAACAAGGTAATGAACATCTCAGCCATGTTTGGTCCTGAAATATGCAGTTTGAAGAAAGTTATTAGCCTCGATGTCAAGTAATGTAGTTTGTGGTCTTCTTTGACTTAGAATAATTTCCATGTTTTTCGGCCAAATTGGCTACGCGACTCTCTGTAAGAGTGAATATAGATTAAAAAGTAAGACAGATAAAAGAAATCCGAAATAACCATTCGATAGAACACAAGGTAATGAACATCTCAGCCACGTTTGGTCCTGAAATATGCAGTTTGAAGAAAGTTATTAGCCTCGCTGTCAAGTAATGTAGTTTGTGGTCTTCTTTGACTTAGAATAATTTCCGTGTTTTTCGGCCAAATTGGCTACGCGACTCTCTGTAAGAGTGAATATAGATTAAAACGTAAGACAGATAGAGGAAATCCGAAATAACCATTCGATAGAACACAAGGTAATGAACATCTCAGCCAAGTTTGGTCCTGAAATATGCAGTTTGAAGAAAGTTATTAGCCTCGCTGTCAAGTAATGTAGTTTGTGGTCTTCTTTGACTTAGAATAATTTCCGTGTTTTTCGGCCAAATTGGCTACGCGACTCTCTGTAAGAGTGAATATAGATTAAAAAGTAAGACAGATAGAGGAAATCCGAAATAACCATTCGATAGAGAACAAGGTAATGAACATCTCAGCCAAGTTTGGTCCTGAAATATGCAGTTTGAAGAAAGTTATTAGCCTCGCTGTCAAGTAATGTAGTTTGTGGTCTTCTTTGACTTAGAATAATTTCCGTGTTTTTCGGCCAAATTGGCTACGCGACTCTCTGTAAGAGTGAATATAGATTAAAAAGTAAGACAGATAGAGGAAATCCGAAACAACCATTCGATAGAGAACAAGGTAATGAACATCTCAGCCATGTTTGGTCCTGAAATATGCAGTTTGAAGAAAGTTATTAGCCTCGATGTCAAGTAATGTAGTTTGTGGTCTTCTTTGACTTAGAATAATTTCCATGTTTTTCGGCCAAATTGGCTACGCGACTCTCTGTAAGAGTGAATATAGATTAAAAAGTAAGAGAGATAGAGGAAATCCGAAATAACCATTCGATAGAGAACAAGGTAATGAACATCTCAGCCAAGTTTGGTCCTGAAATATGCAGTTTGAAGAAAGTTATTAGCCTCGCTGTCAAGTAATGTAGTTTGTGGTCTTCTTTGACTTAGAATAATTTCCGTGTTTTTCGGCCAAATTGGCTACGCGACTCTCTGTAAGAGTGAATATAGATTAAAAAGTAAGACAGATAGAGGAAATCCGAAACAACCATTCGATAGAGAACAAGGTAATGAACATCTCAGCCAAGTTTGGTCCTGAAATATGC
This sequence comes from Gibbula magus, assembly GCA_936450465.1. Classification (NCBI taxonomy): domain Eukaryota; kingdom Metazoa; phylum Mollusca; class Gastropoda; order Trochida; family Trochidae; genus Gibbula; species Gibbula magus. The sequence goes on from OW388295.1 coordinate 57,707,407, forward strand.
AGTTTGAAGAAAGTTATTAGCCTCGCTGTCAAGTAATGTAGTTTGTGGTCTTCTTTGACTTAGAATAATTTCCGTGTTTTTCGGCCAAATTGGCTACGCGACTCTCTGTAAGAGTGAATATAGATTAAAACGTAAGACAGATAGAGGAAATCCGAAATAACCATTCGATAGAACACAAGGTAATGAACATCTCAGCCAAGTTTGGTCCTGAAATATGCAGTTTGAAGAAAGTTATTAGCCTCGCTGTCAAGTAATGTAGTTCGTGGTCTTCTTTGACTTAGAATAATTTCCATGTTTTTCGGCCAAATTGGCTACGCGACTCTCTGTAAGAGTGAATATAGATTAAAAAGTAAGACAGATAGAGGAAATCCGAAATAACCATTCGATAGAACACAAGGTAATGAACATCTCAGCCAAGTTTGGTCCTGAAATATGCAGTTTGAAGAAAGTTATTAGCCTCGCTGTCAAGTAATGTAGTTTGTGGTCTTCTTTGACTTAGAATAATTTCCGTGTTTTTCGGCCAAATTGGCTACGCGACTCTCTGTAAGAGTGAATATAGATTGAAACGTAAGACAGATAGAGGAAATCCGAAATAACCATTCGATAGAACACAAGGTAATGAACATCTCAGCCAAGTTTGGTCCTGAAATATGCAGTTTGAAGAAAGTTATTAGCCTCGCTGTCAAGTAATGTAGTTTGTGGTCTTCTTTGACTTAGAATAATTTCCGTGTTTTTCGGCCAAATTGGCTACGCGACTCTCTGTAAGAGTGAATATAGATTAAAAAGTAAGACAGATAGAGGAAATCCGAAATAACCATTCGATAGAACACAAGGTAATGAACATCTCAGCCAAGTTTGGTCCTGAAATATGCAGTTTGAAGAAAGTTATTAGCCTCGCTGTCAAGTAATGTAGTTTGTGGTCTTCTTTGACTTAGAATAATTTCCGTGTTTTTCGGCCAAATTGGCTACGCGACTCTCTGTAAGAGTGAATATAGATTAAAAAGTAAGACAGATAGAGGAAATCCGAAATAACCATTCGATAGAACACAAGGTAATGAACATCTCAGCCAAGTTTGGTCCTGAAATATGCAGTTTGAAGAAAGTTATTAGCCTCGCTGTCAAGTAATGTAGTTTGTGGTCTTCTTTGACTTAGAATAATTTCCATGTTTTTCGGCCAAATTGGCTACGCGACTCTCTGTAAGAGTGAATATAGATTAAAAAGTAAGACAGATAGAGGAAATCCGAAATAACCATTCGATAGAACACAAGGTAATGAACATCTCAGCCAAGTTTGGTCCTGAAATATGCAGTTTGAAGAAAGTTATTAGCCTCGCTGTCAAGTAATGTAGTTTGTGGTCTTCTTTGACTTAGAATAATTTCCGTGTTTTTCGGCCAAATTGGCTACGCGACTCTCTGTAAGAGTGAATATAGATTAAAACGTAAGACAGATAGAGGAAATCCGAAATAACCATTCGATAGAGAACAAGGTAATGAACATCTCAGCCAAGTTTGGTCCTGAAATATGCAGTTTGAAGAAAGTTATTAGCCTCGCTGTCAAGTAATGTAGTTTGTGGTCTTCTTTGACTTAGAATAATTTCCGTGTTTTTCGGCCAAATTGGCTACGCGACTCTCTGTAAGAGTGAATATAGATTAAAACGTAAGACAGATAGAGGAAATCCGAAATAACCATTCGATAGAACACAAGGTAATGAACATCTCAGCCAAGTTTGGTCCTGAAATATGCAGTTTGAAGAAAGTTATTAGCCTCGCTGTCAAGTAATGTAGTTTGTGGTCTTCTTTGACTTAGAATAATTTCCATGTTTTTCGGCCAAATTGGCTACGCGACTCTCTGTAAGAGTGAATATAGATTAAAAAGTAAGACAGATAGAGGAAATCCGAAATAACCATTCGATAGAACACAAGGTAATGAACATCTCAGCCAAGTTTGGTCCTGAAATATGCAGTTTGAAGAAAGTTATTAGCCTCGCTGTCAAGTAATGTAGTTTGTGGTCTTCTTTGACTTAGAATAATTTCCGTGTTTTTCGGCCAAATTGGCTACGCGACTCTCTGTAAGAGTGAATATAGATTAAAACGTAAGACAGATAGAGGAAATCCGAAATAACCATTCGATAGAGAACAAGGTAATGAACATCTCAGCCAAGTTTGGTCCTGAAATATGCAGTTTGAAGAAAGTTATTAGCCTCGCTGTCAAGTAATGTAGTTTGTGGTCTTCTTTGACTTAGAATAATTTCCGTGTTTTTCGGCCAAATTGGCTACGCGACTCTCTGTAAGAGTGAATATAGATTAAAACGTAAGACAGATAGAGGAAATCCGAAATAACCATTCGATAGAACACAAGGTAATGAACATCTCAGCCAAGTTTGGTCCTGAAATATGCAGTTTGAAGAAAGTTATTAGCCTCGCTGTCAAGTAATGTAGTTTGTGGTCTTCTTTGACTTAGAATAATTTCCGTGTTTTTCGGCCAAATTGGCTACGCGACTCTCTGTAAGAGTGAATATAGATTAAAAAGTAAGACAGATAGAGGAAATCCGAAATAACCATTCGATAGAACACAAGGTAATGAACATCTCAGCCAAGTTTGGTCCTGAAATATGCAGTTTGAAGAAAGTTATTAGCCTCGCTGTCAAGTAATGTAGTTTGTGGTCTTCTTTGACTTAGAATAATTTCCATGTTTTTCGGCCAAATTGGCTATGCGAATCTCTGTAAGAGTGAATATAGATTAAAACGTAAGACAGATAGAGGAAATCCGAAATAACCATTCGATAGAGAACAAGGTAATGAACATCTCAGCCAAGTTTGGTCCTGAAATATGCAGTTTGAAGAAAGTTATTAGCCTCGCTGTCAAGTAATGTAGTTTGTGGTCTTCTTTGACTTAGAATAATTTCCGTGTTTTTCGGCCAAATTGGCTACGCGACTCTCTGTAAGAGTGAATATAGATTAAAAAGTAAGACAGATAGAGGAAATCCGAAATAACCATTCGATAGAACACAAGGTAATGAACATCTCAGCCATGTTTGGTCCTGAAATATGCAGTTTGAAGAAAGTTATTAGCCTCGATGTCAAGTAATGTAGTTTGTGGTCTTCTTTGACTTAGAATAATTTCCATGTTTTTCGGCCAAATTGGCTACGCGACTCTCTGTAAGAGTGAATATAGATTAAAACGTAAGACAGATAGAGGAAATCCGAAATAACCATTCGATAGGGAACAAGGTAATGAACATCTCAGCCAAGTTTGGTCCTGAAATATGCAGTTTGAAGAAAGTTATTAGCCTCGCTGTCAAGTAATGTAGTTTGTGGTCTTCTTTGACTTAGAATAATTTCCGTGTTTTTCGGCCAAATTGGCTACGCGACTCTCTGTAAGAGTGAATATAGATTAAAAAGTAAGACAGATAGAGGAAATCCGAAACAACCATTCGATAGAGAACAAGGTAATGAACATCTCAGCCATGTTTGGTCCTGAAATATGCAGTTTGAAGAAAGTTATTAGCCTCGATGTCAAGTAATGTAGTTTGTGGTCTTCTTTGACTTAGAATAATTTCCATGTTTTTCGGCCAAATTGGCTACGCGACTCTCTGTAAGAGTGAATATAGATTAAATAGTAAGAGAGATAGAGGAAATCCGAAATAACCATTCGATAGAGAACAAGGTAATGAACATCTCAGCCAAGTTTGGTCCTGAAATATGCAGTTTGAAGAAAGTTATTAGCCTCGCTGTCAAGTAATGTAGTTTGTGGTCTTCTTTGACTTAGAATAATTTCCGTGTTTTTCGGCCAAATTGGCTACGCGACTCTCTGTAAGAGTGAATATAGATTAAAAAGTAAGACAGATAGAGGAAATCCGAAACAACCATTCGATAGAGAACAAGGTAATGAACATCTCAGCCAAGTTTGGTCCTGAAATATGCAGTTTGAAGAAAGTTATTAGCCTCGCTGTCAAGTAATGTAGTTTGTGGTCTTCTTTGACTTAGAATAATTTCCGTGTTTTTCGGCCAAATTGGCTACGCGACTCTCTGTAAGAGTGAATATAGATTAAAACGTAAGACAGATAGAGGAAATCCGAAATAACCATTCGATAGAACACAAGGTAATGAACATCTCAGCCAAGTTTGGTCCTGAAATATGCAGTTTGAAGAAAGTTATTAGCCTCGCTGTCAAGTAATGTAGTTTGTGGTCTTCTTTGACTTAGAATAATTTCCATGTTTTTCGGCCAAATTGGCTATGCGAATCTCTGTAAGAGTGAATATAGATTAAAACGTAAGACAGATAGAGGAAATCCGAAATAACCATTCAATAGAGAACAAGGTAAAGAACATCTCAGCCAAGTTTGGTCCTGAAATATGCAGTTTGAAGAAAGTTATTAGCCTCGCTGTCAAGTAATGTAGTTTGTGGTCTTCTTTGACTTAGAATAATTTCCGTGTTTTTCGGCCAAATTGGCTACGCGACTCTCTGTAAGAGTGAATATAGATTAAAAAGTAAGACAGATAGAGGAAATCCGAAATAACCATTCGATAGAACACAAGGTAATGAACATCTCAGCCAAGTTTGGTCCTGAAATATGCAGTTTGAAGAAAGTTATTAGCCTCGCTGTCAAGTAATGTAGTTTGTGGTCTTCTTTGACTTAGAATAATTTCCATGTTTTTCGGCCAAATTGGCTATGCGAATCTCTGTAAGAGTGAATATAGATTAAAACGTAAGACAGATAGAGGAAATCCGAAATAACCATTCAATAGAGAACAAGGTAAAGAACATCTCAGCCAAGTTTGGTCCTGATATATGCAGTTTGAAGAAAGTTATTAGCCTCGCTGTCAAGTAATGTAGTTTGTGGTCTTCTTTGACTTAGAATAATTTCCGTGTTTTTCGGCCAAATTGGCTACGCGACTCTCTGTAAGAGTGAATATAGATTAAAACGTAAGAGAGATAGAGGAAATCCGAAATAACCATTCGATAGAACACAAGGTAATGAACATCTCAGCCAAGTTTGGTCCTGAAATATGCAGTTTGAAGAAAGTTATTAGCCTCGCTGTCAAGTAATGTAGTTTGTGGTCTTCTTTGACTTAGAATAATTTCCGTGTTTTTCGGCCAAATTGGCTACGCGACTCTCTGTAAGAGTGAATATAGATTAAAAAGTAAGACAGATAGAGGAAATCCGAAATAACCATTCGATAGAACACAAGGTAATGAACATCTCAGCCAAGTTTGGTCCTGAAATATGCAGTTTGAAGAAAGTTATTAGCCTCGCTGTCAAGTAATGTAGTTTGTGGTCTTCTTTGACTTAGAATAATTTCCATGTTTTTCGGCCAAATTGGCTATGCGAATCTCTGTAAGAGTGAATATAGATTAAAACGTAAGACAGATAGAGGAAATCCGAAATAACCATTCGATAGAGAACAAGGTAATGAACATCTCAGCCAAGTTTGGTCCTGAAATATGCAGTTTGAAGAAAGTTATTAGCCTCGCTGTCAAGTAATGTAGTTTGTGGTCTTCTTTGACTTAGAATAATTTCTGTGTTTTTCGGCCAAATTGGCTACGCGACTCTCTGTAAGAGTGAATATAGATTAAAACGTAAGACAGATAGAGGAAATCCGAAATAACCATTCGATAGAACACAAGGTAATGAACATCTCAGCCAAGTTTGGTCCTGAAATATGCAGTTTGAAGAAAGTTATTAGCCTCGCTGTCAAGTAATGTAGTTTGTGGTCTTCTTTGACTTAGAATAATTTCCGTGTTTTTCGGCCAAATTGGCTACGCGACTCTCTGTAAGAGTGAATATAGATTAAAAAGTAAGACAGATAGAGGAAATCCGAAATAACCATTCGATAGAACACAAGGTAATGAACATCTCAGCCATGTTTGGTCCTGAAATATGCAGTTTGAAGAAAGTTATTAGCCTCGATGTCAAGTAATGTAGTTTGTGGTCTTCTTTGACTTAGAATAATTTCCGTGTTTTTCGGCCAAATTGGCTACGCGACTCTCTGTAAGAGTGAATATAGATTAAAAAGTAAGACAGATAGAGGAAATCCGAAATAACCATTCGATAGAACACAAGGTAATGAACATCTCAGCCAAGTTTGGTCCTGAAATATGCAGTTTGAAGAAAGTTATTAGCCTCGCTGTCAAGTAATGTAGTTTGTGGTCTTCTTTGACTTAGAATAATTTCCGTGTTTTTCGGCCAAATTGGCTACGCGACTCTCTGTAAGAGTGAATATAGATTAAAAAGTAAGACAGATAGAGGAAATCCGAAATAACCATTCGATAGAACACAAGGTAATGAACATCTCAGCCAAGTTTGGTCCTGAAATATGCAGTTTGAAGAAAGTTATTAGCCTCGCTGTCAAGTAATGTAGTTTGTGGTCTTCTTTGACTTAGAATAATTTCCATGTTTTTCGGCCAAATTGGCTATGCGAATCTCTGTAAGAGTGAATATAGATTAAAACGTAAGACAGATAGAGGAAATCCGAAATAACCATTCGATAGAGAACAAGGTAAAGAACATCTCAGCCAAGTTTGGTCCTGAAATATGCAGTTTGAAGAAAGTTATTAGCCTCGCTGTCAAGTAATGTAGTTTGTGGTCTTCTTTGACTTAGAATAATTTCCGTGTTTTTCGGCCAAATTGGCTACGCGACTCTCTGTAAGAGTGAATATAGATTAAAACGTAAGACAGATAGAGGAAATCCGAAATAACCATTCGATAGAACACAAGGTAATGAACATCTCAGCCAAGTTTGGTCCTGAAATATGCAGTTTGAAGAAAGTTATTAGCCTCGCTGTCAAGTAATGTAGTTTGTGGTCTTCTTTGACTTAGAATAATTTCCGTGTTTTTCGGCCAAATTGGCTACGCGACTCTCTGTAAGAGTGAATATAGATTAAAAAGTAAGACAGATAGAGGAAATCCGAAATAACCATTCGATAGAACACAAGGTAATGAACATCTCAGCCATGTTTGGTCCTGAAATATGCAGTTTGAAGAAAGTTATTAGCCTCGATGTCAAGTAATGTAGTTTGTGGTCTTCTTTGACTTAGAATAATTTCCATGTTTTTCGGCCAAATTGGCTACGCGACTCTCTGTAAGAGTGAATATAGATTAAAAAGTAAGACAGATAGAGGAAATCCGAAATAACCATTCGATAGAGAACAAGGTAATGAACATCTCAGCCAAGTTTGGTCCTGAAATATGCAGTTTGAAGAAAGTTATTAGCCTCGCTGTCAAGTAATGTAGTTTGTGGTCTTCTTTGACTTAGAATAATTTCCGTGTTTTTCGGCCAAATTGGCTACGCGACTCTCTGTAAGAGTGAATATAGATTAAAACGTAAGACAGATAGAGGAAATCCGAAATAACCATTCGATAGAACACAAGGTAATGAACATCTCAGCCAAGTTTGGTCCTGAAATATGCAGTTTGAAGAAAGTTATTAGCCTCGCTGTCAAGTAATGTAGTTTGTGGTCTTCTTTGACTTAGAATAATTTCCGTGTTTTTCGGCCAAATTGGCTACGCGACTCTCTGTAAGAGTGAATATAGATTAAAACGTAAGACAGATAGAGGAAATCCGAAATAACCATTCGATAGAACACAAGGTAATGAACATCTCAGCCAAGTTTGGTCCTGAAATATGCAGTTTGAAGAAAGTTATTAGCCTCGCTGTCAAGTAATGTAGTTTGTGGTCTTCTTTGACTTAGAATAATTTCCGTGTTTTTCGGCCAAATTGGCTACGCGACTCTCTGTAAGAGTGAATATAGATTAAAAAGTAAGACAGATAGAGGAAATCCGAAATAACCATTCGATAGAACACAAGGTAATGAACATCTCAGCCATGTTTGGTCCTGAAATATGCAGTTTGAAGAAAGTTATTAGCCTCGATGTCAAGTAATGTAGTTTGTGGTCTTCTTTGACTTAGAATAATTTCCATGTTTTTCGGCCAAATTGGCTACGCGACTCTCTGTAAGAGTGAATATAGATTAAAAAGTAAGACAGATAGAGGAAATCCGAAATAACCATTCGATAGAGAACAAGGTAATGAACATCTCAGCCAAGTTTGGTCCTGAAATATGCAGTTTGAAGAAAGTTATTAGCCTCGCTGTCAAGTAATGTAGTTTGTGGTCTTCTTTGACTTAGAATAATTTCCGTGTTTTTCGGCCAAATTGGCTACGCGACTCTCTGTAAGAGTGAATATAGATTAAAAAGTAAGAGAGATAGAGGAAATCCGAAATAACCATTCGATAGAACACAAGGTAATGAACATCTCAGCCAAGTTTGGTCCTGAAATATGCAGTTTGAAGAAAGTTATTAGCCTCGCTGTCAAGTAATGTAGTTTGTGGTCTTCTTTGACTTAGAATAATTTCCGTGTTTTTCGGCCAAATTGGCTACGCGACTCTCTGTAAGAGTGAATATAGATTAAAAAGTAAGACAGATAGAGGAAATCCGAAATAACCATTCGATAGAACACAAGGTAATGAACATCTCAGCCAAGTTTGGTCCTGAAATATGCAGTTTGAAGAAAGTTATTAGCCTCGCTGTCAAGTAATGTAGTTTGTGGTCTTCTTTGACTTAGAATAATTTCCATGTTTTTCGGCCAAATTGGCTACGCGACTCTCTGTAAGAGTGAATATAGATTAAAACGTAAGACAGATAGAGGAAATCCGAAATAACCATTCGATAGAGAACAAGGTAATGAACATCTCAGCCAAGTTTGGTCCTGAAATATGCAGTTTGAAGAAAGTTATTAGCCTCGCTGTCAAGTAATGTAGTTTGTGGTCTTCTTTGACTTAGAATAATTTCCGTGTTTTTCGGCCAAATTGGCTACGCGACTCTCTGTAAGAGTGAATATAGATTAAAAAGTAAGACAGATAGAGGAAATCCGAAATAACCATTCGATAGAACACAAGGTAATGAACATCTCAGCCAAGTTTGGTCCTGAAATATGCAGTTTGAAGAAAGTTATTAGCCTCGCTGTCAAGTAATGTAGTTTGTGGTCTTCTTTGACTTAGAATAATTTCCATGTTTTTCGGCCAAATTGGCTACGCGACTCTCTGTAAGAGTGAATATAGATTAAAACGTAAGACAGATAGAGGAAATCCGAAATAACCATTCGATAGAGAACAAGGTAATGAACATCTCAGCCAAGTTTGGTCCTGAAATATGCAGTTTGAAGAAAGTTATTAGCCTCGCTGTCAAGTAATGTAGTTTGTGGTCTTCTTTGACTTAGAATAATTTCCGTGTTTTTCGGCCAAATTGGCTACGCGACTCTCTGTAAGAGTGAATATAGATTAAAAAGTAAGAGAGATAGAGGAAATCCGAAATAACCATTCGATAGAACACAAGGTAATGAACATCTCAGCCAAGTTTGGTCCTGAAATATGCAGTTTGAAGAAAGTTATTAGCCTCGCTGTCAAGTAATGTAGTTTGTGGTCTTCTTTGACTTAGAATAATTTCCGTGTTTTTCGGCCAAATTGGCTACGCGACTGTCTGTAAGAGTGAATATAGATTAAAACGTAAGACAGATAGAGGAAATCCGAAATAACCATTCGATAGAACACAAGGTAATGAACATCTCAGCCAAGTTTGGTCCTGAAATATGCAGTTTGAAGAAAGTTATTAGCCTCGCTGTCAAGTAATGTAGTTTGTGGTCTTCTTTGACTTAGAATAATTTCCATGTTTTTCGGCCAAATTGGCTACGCGACTCTCTGTAAGAGTGAATATAGATTAAAACGTAAGACAGATAGAGGAAATCCGAAATAACCATTCGATAGAGAACAAGGTAATGAACATCTCAGCCAAGTTTGGTCCTGAAATATGCAGTTTGAAGAAAGTTATTAGCCTCGCTGTCAAGTAATGTAGTTTGTGGTCTTCTTTGACTTAGAATAATTTCCGTGTTTTTCGGCCAAATTGGCTACGCGACTCTCTGTAAGAGTGAATATAGATTAAAAAGTAAGAGAGATAGAGGAAATCCGAAATAACCATTCGATAGAACACAAGGTAATGAACATCTCAGCCAAGTTTGGTCCTGAAATATGCAGTTTGAAGAAAGTTATTAGCCTCGCTGTCAAGTAATGTAGTTTGTGGTCTTCTTTGACTTAGAATAATTTCCGTGTTTTTCGGCCAAATTGGCTACGCGACTGTCTGTAAGAGTGAATATAGATTAAAACGTAAGACAGATAGAGGAAATCCGAAATAACCATTCGATAGAACACAAGGTAATGAACATCTCAGCCAAGTTTGGTCCTGAAATATGCAGTTTGAAGAAAGTTATTAGCCTCGCTGTCAAGTAATGTAGTTTGTGGTCTTCTTTGACTTAGAATAATTTCCGTGTTTTTCGGCCAAATTGGCTACGCGACTGTCTGTAAGAGTGAATATAGATTAAAACGTAAGACAGATAGAGGAAATCCGAAATAACCATTCGATAGAACACAAGGTAATGAACATCTCAGCCAAGTTTGGTCCTGAAATATGCAGTTTGAAGAAAGTTATTAGCCTCGCTGTCAAGTAATGTAGTTTGTGGTCTTCTTTGACTTAGAATAATTTCCGTGTTTTTCGGCCAAATTGGCTACGCGACTCTCTGTAAGAGTGAATATAGATTAAAAAGTAAGACAGATAGAGGAAATCCGAAATAACCATTCGATAGAACACAAGGTAATGAACATCTCAGCCATGTTTGGTCCTGAAATATGCAGTTTGAAGAAAGTTATTAGCCTCGATGTCAAGTAATGTAGTTTGTTGTCTTCTTTGACTTAGAATAATTTCCATGTTTTTCGGCCAAATTGGCTACGCGACTCTCTGTAAGAGTGAATATAGATTAAAAAGTAAGACAGATAGAGGAAATCCGAAATAACCATTCGATAGAGAACAAGGTAATGAACATCTCAGCCAAGTTTGGTCCTGAAATATGCAGTTTGAAGAAAGTTATTAGCCTCGCTGTCAAGTAATGTAGTTTGTGGTCTTCTTTGACTTAGAATAATTTCCGTGTTTTTCGGCCAAATTGGCTACGCGACTCTCTGTAAGAGTGAATATAGATTAAAAAGTAAGAGAGATAGAGGAAATCCGAAATAACCATTCGATAGAACACAAGGTAATGAACATCTCAGCCAAGTTTGGTCCTGAAATATGCAGTTTGAAGAAAGTTATTAGCCTCGCTGTCAAGTAATGTAGTTTGTGGTCTTCTTTGACTTAGAATAATTTCCGTGTTTTTCGGCCAAATTGGCTACGCGACTCTCTGTAAGAGTGAATATAGATTAAAAAGTAAGACAGATAGAGGAAATCCGAAATAACCATTCGATAGAACACAAGGTAATGAACATCTCAGCCAAGTTTGGTCCTGAAATATGCAGTTTGAAGAAAGTTATTAGCCTCGCTGTCAAGTAATGTAGTTTGTGGTCTTCTTTGACTTAGAATAATTTCCATGTTTTTCGGCCAAATTGGCTACGCGACTCTCTGTAAGAGTGAATATAGATTAAAACGTAAGACAGATAGAGGAAATCCGAAATAACCATTCGATAGAGAACAAGGTAATGAACATCTCAGCCAAGTTTGGTCCTGAAATATGCAGTTTGAAGAAAGTTATTAGCCTCGCTGTCAAGTAATGTAGTTTGTGGTCTTCTTTGACTTAGAATAATTTCCGTGTTTTTCGGCCAAATTGGCTACGCGACTCTCTGTAAGAGTGAATATAGATTAAAAAGTAAGAGAGATAGAGGAAATCCGAAATAACCATTCGATAGAACACAAGGTAATGAACATCTCAGCCAAGTTTGGTCCTGAAATATGCAGTTTGAAGAAAGTTATTAGCCTCGCTGTCAAGTAATGTAGTTTGTGGTCTTCTTTGACTTAGAATAATTTCCGTGTTTTTCGGCCAAATTGGCTACGCGACTGTCTGTAAGAGTGAATATAGATTAAAACGTAAGACAGATAGAGGAAATCCGAAATAACCATTCGATAGAACACAAGGTAATGAACATCTCAGCCAAGTTTGGTCCTGAAATATGCAGTTTGAAGAAAGTTATTAGCCTCGCTGTCAAGTAATGTAGTTTGTGGTCTTCTTTGACTTAGAATAATTTCCGTGTTTTTCGGCCAAATTGGCTACGCGACTGTCTGTAAGAGTGAATATAGATTAAAACGTAAGACAGATAGAGGAAATCCGAAATAACCATTCGATAGAACACAAGGTAATGAACATCTCAGCCAAGTTTGGTCCTGAAATATGCAGTTTGAAGAAAGTTATTAGCCTCGCTGTCAAGTAATGTAGTTTGTGGTCTTCTTTGACTTAGAATAATTTCCGTGTTTTTCGGCCAAATTGGCTACGCGACTCTCTGTAAGAGTGAATATAGATTAAAAAGTAAGACAGATAGAGGAAATCCGAAATAACCATTCGATAGAACACAAGGTAATGAACATCTCAGCCAAGTTTGGTCCTGAAATATGCAGTTTGAAGAAAGTTATTAGCCTCGCTGTCAAGTAATGTAGTTTGTGGTCTTCTTTGACTTAGAATAATTTCCGTGTTTTTCGGCCAAATTGGCTACGCGACTCTCTGTAAGAGTGAATATAGATTAAAAAGTAAGACAGATAGAGGAAATCCGAAATAACCATTCGATAGAACACAAGGTAATGAACATCTCAGCCAAGTTTGGTCCTGAAATATGCAGTTTGAAGAAAGTTATTAGCCTCGCTGTCAAGTAATGTAGTTTGTGGTCTTCTTTGACTTAGAATAATTTCCATGTTTTTCGGCAAAATTGGCTATGCGAATCTCTGTAAGAGTGAATATAGATTAAAACGTAAGACAGATAGAGGAAATCCGAAATAACCATTCGATAGAGAACAAGGTAATGAACATCTCAGCCAAGTTTGGTCCTGAAATATGCAGTTTGAAGAAAGTTATTAGCCTCGCTGTCAAGTAATGTAGTTTGTGGTCTTCTTTGACTTAGAATAATTTCCGTGTTTTTCGGCCAAATTGGCTACGCGACTCTCTGTAAGAGTGAATATAGATTAAAACGTAAGACAGATAGAGGAAATCCGAAATAACCATTCGATAGAACACAAGGTAATGAACATCTCAGCCAAGTTTGGTCCTGAAATATGCAGTTTGAAGAAAGTTATTAGCCTCGCTGTCAAGTAATGTAGTTTGTGGTCTTCTTTGACTTAGAATAATTTCCGTGTTTTTCGGCCAAATTGGCTACGCGACTCTCTGTAAGAGTGAATATAGATTAAAAAGTAAGACAGATAGAGGAAATCCGAAATAACCATTCGATAGAACACAAGGTAATGAACATCTCAGCCAAGTTTGGTCCTGAAATATGCAGTTTGAAGAAAGTTATTAGCCTCGCTGTCAAGTAATGTAGTTTGTGGTCTTCTTTGACTTAGAATAATTTCCATGTTTTTCGGCAAAATTGGCTATGCGAATCTCTGTAAGAGTGAATATAGATTAAAACGTAAGACAGATAGAGGAAATCCGAAATAACCATTCGATAGAGAACAAGGTAATGAACATCTCAGCCAAGTTTGGTCCTGAAATATGCAGTTTGAAGAAAGTTATTAGCCTCGCTGTGAAGTAATGTAGTTTGTGGTCTTCTTTGACTTAGAATAATTTCCGTGTTTTTCGGCCAAATTGGCTACGCGACTCTCTGTAAGAGTGAATATAGATTAAAACGTAAGACAGATAGAGGAAATCCGAAATAACCATTCGAAAGAACACAAGGTAATGAACATCTCAGCCATGTTTGGTCCTGAAATATGCAGTTTGAAGAAAGTTATTAGCCTCGATGTCAAGTAATGTAGTTTGTGGTCTTCTTTGACTTAGAATAATTTCCATGTTTTTCGGCCAAATTGGCTACGCGACTCTCTGTAAGAGTGAATATAGATTAAAAAGTAAGACAGATAGAGGAAATCCGAAATAACCATTCGATAGAGAACAAGGTAATGAACATCTCAGCCAAGTTTGGTCCTGAAATATGCAGTTTGAAGAAAGTTATTAGCCTCGCTGTCAAGTAATGTAGTTTGTGGTCTTCTTTGACTTAGAATAATTTCCGTGTTTTTCGGCCAAATTGGCTACGCGACTCTCTGTAAGAGTGAATATAGATTAAAACGTAAGACAGATAGAGGAAATCCGAAATAACCATTCGATAGAACACAAGGTAATGAACATCTCAGCCAAGTTTGGTCCTGAAATATGCAGTTTGAAGAAAGTTATTAGCCTCGCTGTCAGGTAATGTAGTTTGTGGTCTTCTTTGACTTAGAATAATTTCCATGTTTTTCGGCCAAATTGGCTATGCGAATCTCTGTAAGAGTGAATATAGATTAAAACGTAAGACAGATAGAGGAAATCCGAAATAACCATTCGATAGAGAACAAGGTAATGAACATCTCAGCCAAGTTTGGTCCTGAAATATGCAGTTTGAAGAAAGTTATTAGCCTCGCTGTCAAGTAATGTAGTTTGTGGTCTTCTTTGACTTAGAATAATTTCCGTGTTTTTCGGCCAAATTGGCTACGCGACTCTCTGTAAGAGTGAATATAGATTAAAAAGTAAGACGGATAGAGGAAATCCGAAATAACCATTCGAAAGAACACAAGGTAATGAACATCTCAGCCAAGTTTGGTCCTGAAATATGCAGTTTGAAGAAAGTTATTAGCCTCGCTGTCAAGTAATGTAGTTTGTGGTCTTCTTTGACTTAGAATAATTTCCATGTTTTTCGGCCAAATTGGCTATGCGACTCTCTGAAAGAGTGCATATAGATTAAAAAGTAAGACAGATAGAGGAAATCCGAAATAACCATTCGATAGAACACAAGGTAATGAACATCTCAGCCAAGTTTGGTCCTGAAATATGCAGTTTGAAGAAAGTTATTAGCCTCGCTGTCAAGTAATGTAGTTTGTGGTCTTCTTTGACTTAGAATAATTTCCGTGTTTTTCGGCCAAATTGGCTACGCGACTCTCTGTAAGAGTGAATATAGATTAAAACGTAAGACAGATAGAGGAAATCCGAAATAACCATTCGATAGAACACAAGGTAATGAACATCTCAGCCAAGTTTGGTCCTGAAATATGCAGTTTGAAGAAAGTTATTAGCCTCGCTGTCAAGTAATGTAGTTTGTGGTCTTCTTTGACTTAGAATAATTTCCATGTTTTTCGGCCAAATTGGCTATGCGAATCTCTGTAAGAGTGAATATAGATTAAAACGTAAGACAGATAGAGGAAATCCGAAATAACCATTCGATAGAGAACAAGGTAATGAACATCTCAGCCAAGTTTGGTCCTGAAATATGCAGTTTGAAGAAAGTTATTAGCCTCGCTGTCAAGTAATGTAGTTTGTGGTCTTCTTTGACTTAGAATAATTTCCGTGTTTTTCGGCCAAATTGGCTACGCGACTCTCTGTAAGAGTGAATATAGATTAAAACGTAAGACAGATAGAGGAAATCCGAAATAACCATTCGATAGAACACAAGGTAATGAACATCTCAGCCAAGTTTGGTCCTGAAATATGCAGTTTGAAGAAAGTTATTAGCCTCGCTGTCAAGTAATGTAGTTTGTGGTCTTCTTTGACTTAGAATAATTTCCGTGTTTTTCGGCCAAATTGGCTACGCGACTGTCTGTAAGAGTGAATATAGATTAAAACGTAAGACAGATAGAGGAAATCCGAAATAACCATTCGATAGAACACAAGGTAATGAACATCTCAGCCAAGTTTGGTCCTGAAATATGCAGTTTGAAGAAAGTTATTAGCCTCGCTGTCAAGTAATGTAGTTTGTGGTCTTCTTTGACTTAGAATAATTTCCGTGTTTTTCGGCCAAATTGGCTACGCGACTCTCTGTAAGAGTGAATATAGATTAAAAAGTAAGACAGATAGAGGAAATCCGAAATAACCATTCGATAGAACACAAGGTAATGAACATCTCAGCCAAGTTTGGTCCTGAAATATGCAGTTTGAAGAAAGTTATTAGCCTCGCTGTCAAGTAATGTAGTTTGTGGTCTTCTTTGACTAAGAATAATTTCCATGTTTTTCGGCCAAATTGGCTATGCGAATCTCTGTAAGAGTGAATATAGATTAAAACGTAAGACAGATAGAGGAAATCCGAAATAACCATTCGATAGAGAACAAGGTAATGAACATCTCAGCCAAGTTTGGTCCTGAAATATGCAGTTTGAAGAAAGTTATTAGCCTCGCTGTCAAGTAATGTAGTTTGTGGTCTTCTTTGACTTAGAATAATTTCCATGTTTTTCGGCCAAATTGGCTATGCGAATCTCTGTAAGAGTGAATATAGATTAAAACGTAAGACAGATAGAGGAAATCCGAAATAACCATTCGATAGAGAACAAGGTAATGAACATCTCAGCCAAGTTTGGTCCTGAAATATGCAGTTTGAAGAAAGTTATTAGCCTCGCTGTCAAGTAATGTAGTTTGTGGTCTTCTTTGACTTAGAATAATTTCCGTGTTTTTCGGCCAAATTGGCTACGCGACTGTCTGTAAGAGTGAATATAGATTAAAACGTAAGACAGATAGAGGAAATCCGAAATAACCATTCGATAGAACACAAGGTAATGAACATCTCAGCCAAGTTTGGTCCTGAAATATGCAGTTTGAAGAAAGTTATTAGCCTCGCTGTCAAGTAATGTAGTTTGTGGTCTTCTTTGACTTAGAATAATTTCCGTGTTTTTCGGCCAAATTGGCTACGCGACTCTCTGTAAGAGTGAATATAGATTAAAAAGTAAGACAGATAGAGGAAATCCGAAATAACCATTCGATAGAACACAAGGTAATGAACATCTCAGCCAAGTTTGGTCCTGAAATATGCAGTTTGAAGAAAGTTATTAGCCTCGCTGTCAAGTAATGTAGTTTGTGGTCTTCTTTGACTTAGAATAATTTCCATGTTTTTCGGCCAAATTGGCTATGCGAATCTCTGTAAGAGTGAATATAGATTAAAACGTAAGACAGATAGAGGAAATCCGAAATAACCATTCGATAGAGAACAAGGTAATGAACATCTCAGCCAAGTTTGGTCCTGAAATATGCAGTTTGAAGAAAGTTATTAGCCTCGCTGTCAAGTAATGTAGTTTGTGGTCTTCTTTGACTTAGAATAATTTCCGTGTTTTTCGGCCAAATTGGCTACGCGACTCTCTGTAAGAGTGAATATAGATTAAAACGTAAGACAGATAGAGGAAATCCGAAATAACCATTCGATAGAACACAAGGTAATGAACATCTCAGCCAAGTTTGGTCCTGAAATATGCAGTTTGAAGAAAGTTATTAGCCTCGCTGTCAAGTAATGTAGTTTGTGGTCTTCTTTGACTTAGAATAATTTCCGTGTTTTTCGGCCAAATTGGCTACGCGACTCTCTGTAAGAGTGAATATAGATTAAAAAGTAAGACAGATAGAGGAAATCCGAAATAGCCATTCGATAGAACACAAGGTAATGAACATCTCAGCCATGTTTGGTCCTGAAATATGCAGTTTGAAGAAAGTTATTAGCCTCGCTGTCAAGTAATGTAGTTTGTGGTCTTCTTTGACTTAGAATAATTTCCATGTTTTTCGGCCAAATTGGCTATGCGAATCTCTGTAAGAGTGAATATAGATTAAAACGTAAGACAGATAGAGGAAATCCGAAATAACCATTCGATAGAGAACAAGGTAATGAACATCTCAGCCAAGTTTGGTCCTGAAATATGCAGTTTGAAGAAAGTTATTAGCCTCGCTGTCAAGTAATGTAGTTTGTGGTCTTCTTTGACTTAGAATAATTTCCGTGTTTTTCGGCCAAATTGGCTACGCGACTCTCTGTAAGAGTGAATATAGATTAAAACGTAAGACAGATAGAGGAAATCCGAAATAACCATTCGATAGAACACAAGGTAATGAACATCTCAGCCAAGTTTGGTCCTGAAATATGCAGTTTGAAGAAAGTTATTAGCCTCGCTGTCAAGTAATGTAGTTTGTGGTCTTCTTTGACTTAGAATAATTTCCGTGTTTTTCGGCCAAATTGGCTACGCGACTCTCTGTAAGAGTGAATATAGATTAAAACGTAAGACAGATAGAGGAAATCCGAAATAACCATTCGATAGAACACAAGGTAATGAACATCTCAGCCAAGTTTGGTCCTGAAATATGCAGTTTGAAGAAAGTTATTAGCCTCGCTGTCAAGTAATGTAGTTTGTGGTCTTCTTTGACTTAGAATAATTTCCGTGTTTTTCGGCCAAATTGGCTACGCGACTCTCTGTAAGAGTGAATATAGATTAAAAAGTAAGACAGATAGAGGAAATCCGAAATAACCATTCGATAGAACACAAGGTAATGAACATCTCAGCCAAGTTTGGTCCTGAAATATGCAGTTTGAAGAAAGTTATTAGCCTCGCTGTCAAGTAATGTAGTTTGTGGTCTTCTTTGACTTAGAATAATTTCCGTGTTTTTCGGCCAAATTGGCTACGCGACTCTCTGTAAGAGTGAATATAGATTAAAAAGTAAGACAGATAGAGGAAATCCGAAATAACCATTCGATAGAGAACAAGGTAATGAACATCTCAGCCAAGTTTGGTCCTGAAATATGCAGTTTGAAGAAAGTTATTAGCCTCGCTGTCAAGTAATGTAGTTTGTGGTCTTCTTTGACTTAGAATAATTTCCGTGTTTTTCGGCCAAATTGGCTACGCTACTCTCTGTAAGAGTGAATATAGATTAAAACGTAAGACAGATAGAGGAAATCCGAAATAACCATTCGATAGAACACAAGGTAATGAACATCTCAGCCAAGTTTGGTCCTGAAATATGCAGTTTGAAGAAAGTTATTAGCCTCGCTGTCAAGTAATGTAGTTTGTGGTCTTCTTTGACTTAGAATAATTTCCGTGTTTTTCGGCCAAATTGGCTACGCGACTCTCTGTAAGAGTGAATATAGATTAAAAAGTAAGACAGATAGAGGAAATCCGAAATAACCATTCGATAGAACACAAGGTAATGAACATCTCAGCCATGTTTGGTCCTGAAATATGCAGTTTGAAGAAAGTTATTAGCCTCGCTGTCAAGTAATGTAGTTTGTGGTCTTCTTTGACTTAGAATAATTTCCATGTTTTTCGGCCAAATTGGCTATGCGAATCTCTGTAAGAGTGAATATAGATTAAAACGTAAGACAGATAGAGGAAATCCGAAATAACCATTCGATAGAGAACAAGGTAATGAACATCTCAGCCAAGTTTGGTCCTGAAATATGCAGTTTGAAGAAAGTTATTAGCCTCGCTGTCAAGTAATGTAGTTTGTGGTCTTCTTTGACTTAGAATAATTTCCGTGTTTTTCGGCCAAATTGGCTACGCGACTCTCTGTAAGAGTGAATATAGATTAAAACGTAAGACAGATAGAGGAAATCCGAAATAACCATTCGATAGAACACAAGGTAATGAACATCTCAGCCAAGTTTGGTCCTGAAATATGCAGTTTGAAGAAAGTTATTAGCCTCGCTGTCAAGTAATGTAGTTTGTGGTCTTCTTTGACTTAGAATAATTTCCGTGTTTTTCGGCCAAATTGGCTACGCGACTCTCTGTAAGAGTGAATATAGATTAAAACGTAAGACAGATAGAGGAAATCCGAAATAACCATTCGATAGAACACAAGGTAATGAACATCTCAGCCAAGTTTGGTCCTGAAATATGCAGTTTGAAGAAAGTTATTAGCCTCGCTGTCAAGTAATGTAGTTTGTGGTCTTCTTTGACTTAGAATAATTTCCGTGTTTTTCGGCCAAATTGGCTACGCGACTCTCTGTAAGAGTGAATATAGATTAAAAAGTAAGACAGATAGAGGAAATCCGAAATAACCATTCGATAGAACACAAGGTAATGAACATCTCAGCCAAGTTTGGTCCTGAAATATGCAGTTTGAAGAAAGTTATTAGCCTCGCTGTCAAGTAATGTAGTTTGTGGTCTTCTTTGACTTAGAATAATTTCCGTGTTTTTCGGCCAAATTGGCTACGCGACTCTCTGTAAGAGTGAATATAGATTAAAAAGTAAGACAGATAGAGGAAATCCGAAATAACCATTCGATAGAACACAAGGTAATGAACATCTCAGCCAAGTTTGGTCCTGAAATATGCAGTTTGAAGAAAGTTATTAGCCTCGCTGTCAAGTAATGTAGTTTGTGGTCTTCTTTGACTTAGAATAATTTCCATGTTTTTCGGCCAAATTGGCTATGCGAATCTCTGTAAGAGTGAATATAGATTAAAACGTAAGACAGATAGAGGAAATCCGAAATAACCATTCGATAGAGAACAAGGTAATGAACATCTCAGCCAAGTTTGGTCCTGAAATATGCAGTTTGAAGAAAGTTATTAGCCTCGCTGTCAAGTAATGTAGTTTGTGGTCTTCTTTGACTTAGAATAATTTCCGTGTTTTTCGGCCAAATTGGCTACGCGACTCTCTGTAAGAGTGAATATAGATTAAAACGTAAGACAGATAGAGGAAATCCGAAATAACCATTCGATAGAACACAAGGTAATGAACATCTCAGCCAAGTTTGGTCCTGAAATATGCAGTTTGAAGAAAGTTATTAGCCTCGCTGTCAAGTAATGTAGTTTGTGGTCTTCTTTGACTTAGAATAATTTCCGTGTTTTTCGGCCAAATTGGCTACGCGACTCTCTGTAAGAGTGAATATAGATTAAAAAGTAAGACAGATAGAGGAAATCCGAAATAACCATTCGATAGAACACAAGGTAATGAACATCTCAGCCAAGTTTGGTCCTGAAATATGCAGTTTGAAGAAAGTTATTAGCCTCGCTGTCAAGTAATGTAGTTTGTGGTCTTCTTTGACTTAGAATAATTTCCGTGTTTTTCGGCCAAATTGGCTACGCGACTCTCTGTAAGAGTGAATATAGATTAAAAAGTAAGACAGATAGAGGAAATCCGAAATAACCATTCGATAGAGAACAAGGTAATGAACATCTCAGCCAAGTTTGGTCCTGAAATATGCAGTTTGAAGAAAGTTATTAGCCTCGCTGTCAAGTAATGTAGTTTGTGGTCTTCTTTGACTTAGAATAATTTCCGTGTTTTTCGGCCAAATTGGCTACGCGACTCTCTGTAAGAGTGAATATAGATTAAAACGTAAGACAGATAGAGGAAATCCGAAATAACCATTCGATAGAACACAAGGTAATGAACATCTCAGCCAAGTTTGGTCCTGAAATATGCAGTTTGAAGAAAGTTATTAGCCTCGCTGTCAAGTAATGTAGTTTGTGGTCTTCTTTGACTTAGAATAATTTCCGTGTTTTTCGGCCAAATTGGCTACGCGACTCTCTGTAAGAGTGAATATAGATTAAAAAGTAAGACAGATAGAGGAAATCCGAAATAACCATTCGATAGAGAACAAGGTAATGAACATCTCAGCCAAGTTTGGTCCTGAAATATGCAGTTTGAAGAAAGTTATTAGCCTCGCTGTCAAGTAATGTAGTTTGTGGTCTTCTTTGACTTAGAATAATTTCCGTGTTTTTCGGCCAAATTGGCTACGCGACTCTCTGTAAGAGTGAATATAGATTAAAACGTAAGACAGATAGAGGAAATCCGAAATAACCATTCGATAGAACACAAGGTAATGAACATCTCAGCCAAGTTTGGTCCTGAAATATGCAGTTTGAAGAAAGTTATTAGCCTCGCTGTCAAGTAATGTAGTTTGTGGTCTTCTTTGACTTAGAATAATTTCCGTGTTTTTCGGCCAAATTGGCTACGCGACTCTCTGTAAGAGTGAATATAGATTAAAACGTAAGACAGATAGAGGAAATCCGAAATAACCATTCGATAGAACACAAGGTAATGAACATCTCAGCCAAGTTTGGTCCTGAAATATGCAGTTTGAAGAAAGTTATTAGCCTCGCTGTCAAGTAATGTAGTTTGTGGTCTTCTTTGACTTAGAATAATTTCCGTGTTTTTCGGCCAAATTGGCTACGCGACTCTCTGTAAGAGTGAATATAGATTAAAAAGTAAGACAGATAGAGGAAATCCGAAATAACCATTCGATAGAACACAAGGTAATGAACATCTCAGCCAAGTTTGGTCCTGAAATATGCAGTTTGAAGAAAGTTATTAGCCTCGCTGTCAAGTAATGTAGTTTGTGGTCTTCTTTGACTTAGAATAATTTCCATGTTTTTCGGCCAAATTGGCTATGCGAATCTCTGTAAGAGTGAATATAGATTAAAACGTAAGACAGATAGAGGAAATCCGAAATAATCATTCGATAGAGAACAAGGTAATGAACATCTCAGCCAAGTTTGGTCCTGAAATATGCAGTTTGAAGAAAGTTATTAGCCTCGCTGTCAAGTAATGTAGTTTGTGGTCTTCTTTGACTTAGAATAATTTCCGTGTTTTTCGGCCAAATTGGCTACGCGACTCTCTGTAAGAGTGAATATAGATTAAAAAGTAAGACAGATAGAGGAAATCCGAAATAACCATTCGATAGAACACAAGGTAATGAACATCTCAGCCATGTTTGGTCCTGAAATATGCAGTTTGAAGAAAGTTATTAGCCTCGATGTCAAGTAATGTAGTTTGTGGTCTTCTTTGACTTAGAATAATTTCCATGTTTTTCGGCCAAATTGGCTACGCGACTCTCTGTAAGAGTGAATATAGATTAAAACGTAAGACAGATAGAGGAAATCCGAAATAACCATTCGATAGAGAACAAGGTAATGAACATCTCAGCCAAGTTTGGTCCTGAAATATGCAGTTTGAAGAAAGTTATTAGCCTCGCTGTCAAGTAATGTAGTTTGTGGTCTTCTTTGACTTAGAATAATTTCCGTGTTTTTCGGCCAAATTGGCTACGCGACTCTCTGTAAGAGTGAATATAGATTAAAACGTAAGACAGATAGAGGAAATCCGAAATAACCATTCGATAGAACACAAGGTAATGAACATCTCAGCCAAGTTTGGTCCTGAAATATGCAGTTTGAAGAAAGTTATTAGCCTCGCTGTCAAGTAATGTAGTTTGTGGTCTTCTTTGACTTAGAATAATTTCCGTGTTTTTCGGCCAAATTGGCTACGCGACTCTCTGTAAGAGTGAATATAGATTAAAAAGTAAGACAGATAGAGGAAATCCGAAATAACCATTCGATAGAACACAAGGTAATGAACATCTCAGCCATGTTTGGTCCTGAAATATGCAGTTTGAAGAAAGTTATTAGCCTCGATGTCAAGTAATGTAGTTTGTGGTCTTCTTTGACTTAGAATAATTTCCATGTTTTTCGGCCAAATTGGCTACGCGACTCTCTGTAAGAGTGAATATAGATTAAAAAGTAAGACAGATAGAGGAAATCCGAAATAACCATTCGATAGAGAACAAGGTAATGAACATCTCAGCCAAGTTTGGTCCTGAAATATGCAGTTTGAAGAAAGTTATTAGCCTCGCTGTCAAGTAATGTAGTTTGTGGTCTTCTTTGACTTAGAATAATTTCCGTGTTTTTCGGCCAAATTGCATACGCGACTCTCTGTAAGAGTGAATATAGATTAAAACGTAAGACAGATAGAGGAAATCCGAAATAACCATTCGATAGAACACAAGGTAATGAACATCTCAGCCAAGTTTGGTCCTGAAATATGCAGTTTGAAGAAAGTTATTAGCCTCGCTGTCAAGTAATGTAGTTTGTGGTCTTCTTTGACTTAGAATAATTTCCGTGTTTTTCGGCCAAATTGGCTACGCGACTCTCTGTAAGAGTGAATATAGATTAAAAAGTAAGACAGATAGAGGAAATCCGAAATAACCATTCGATAGAACACAAGGTAATGAACATCTCAGCCAAGTTTGGTCCTGAAATATGCAGTTTGAAGAAAGTTATTAGCCTCGCTGTCAAGTAATGTAGTTTGTGGTCTTCTTTGACTTAGAATAATTTCCATGTTTTTCGGCCAAATTGGCTATGCGAATCTCTGTAAGAGTGAATATAGATTAAAACGTAAGACAGATAGAGGAAATCCGAAATAACCATTCGATAGAGAACAAGGTAATGAACATCTCAGCCAAGTTTGGTCCTGAAATATGCAGTTTGAAGAAAGTTATTAGCCTCGCTGTCAAGTAATGTAGTTTGTGGTCTTCTTTGACTTAGAATAATTTCCGTGTTTTTCGGCCACATGGGCTACGCGACTCTCTGTAAGAGTGAATATAGATTAAAAAGTAAGACAGATAGAGGAAATCCGAAATAACCATTCGATAGAACACTAGGTAATGAACATCTCAGCCAAGTTTGGTCCTGAAATATGCAGTTTGAAGAAAGTTATTAGCCTCGCTGTCAAGTAATGTAGTTTGTGGTCTTCTTCGACTTAGAATAATTTCCGTGTTTTTCGGCCAAATTGGCTACGCGACTCTCTGTAAGAGTGAATATAGATTAAAACGTAAGACAGATAGAGGAAATCCGAAATAACCATTCGATAGAACACAAGGTAATGAACATCTCAGCCAAGTTTGGTCCTGAAATATGCAGTTTGAAGAAAGTTATTAGCCTCGCTGTCAAGTAATGTAGTTTGTGGTCTTCTTTGACTTAGAATAATTTCCGTGTTTTTCGGCCAAATTGGCTACGCGACTCTCTGTAAGAGTGAATATAGATTAAAAAGTAAGACAGATAGAGGAAATCCGAAATAACCATTCGATAGAACACTAGGTAATGAACATCTCAGCCAAGTTTGGTCCTGAAATATGCAGTTTGAAGAAAGTTATTAGCCTCGCTGTCAAGTAATGTAGTTTGTGGTCTTCTTCGACTTAGAATAATTTCCGTGATTTTCGGCCAAATTGGCTACGCGACTCTCTGTAAGAGTGAATATAGATTAAAACGTAAGACAGATAGAGGATATCCGAAATAACCATTCGATAGAACACAAGGTAATGAACATCTCAGCCAAGTTTGGTCCTGAAATATGCAGTTTGAAGAAAGTTATTAGCCTCGCTGTCAAGTAATGTAGTTTGTGGTCTTCTTTGACTTAGAATAATTTCCGTGTTTTTCGGCCAAATTGGCTACGCGACTCTCTGTAAGAGTGAATATAGATTAAAACGTAAGACAGATAGAGGAAATCCGAAATAACCATTCGATAGAACACAAGGTAATGAACATCTCAGCCAAGTTTGGTCCTGAAATATGCAGTTTGAAGAAAGTTATTAGCCTCGCTGTCAAGTAATGTAGTTTGTGGTCTTCTTTGACTGAGAATAATTTCCGTGTTTTTCGGCCAAATTGGCTACGCGTCTCTCTGTAAGAGTGAATATAGATTAAAACGTAAGACAGATAGAGGAAATCCGAAATAACCATTCGATAGAACACAAGGTAATGAACATCTCAGCCAAGTTTGGTCCTGAAATATGCAGTTTGAAGAAAGTTATTAGCCTCGCTGTCAAGTAATGTAGTTTGTGGTCTTCTTTGACTTAGAATAATTTCCGTGTTTTTCGGCCAAATTGGCTACGCGACTCTCTGTAAGAGTGAATATAGATTAAAAAGTAAGACAGATAGAGGAAATCCGAAATAACCATTCGATAGAACACAAGGTAATGAACATCTCAGCCAAGTTTGGTCCTGAAATATGCAGTTTGAAGAAAGTTATTAGCCTCGCTGTCAAGTAATGTAGTTTGTGGTCTTCTTTGACTTAGAATAATTTCCGTGTTTTTCGGCCAAATTGGCTACGCGACTCTCTGTAAGAGTGAATATAGATTAAAACGTAAGACAGATAGAGGAAATCCGAAATAACCATTCGATAGAACACAAGGTAATGAACATCTCAGCCAAGTTTGGTCCTGAAATATGCAGTTTGAAGAAAGTTATTAGCCTCGCTGTCAAGTAATGTAGTTTGTGGTCTTCTTTGACTTAGAATAATTTCCGTGTTTTTCGGCCAAATTGGCTACGCGACTCTCTGTAAGAGTGAATATAGATTAAAAAGTAAGACAGATAGAGGAAATCCGAAATAACCATTCGATAGAACACAAGGTAATGAACATCTCAGCCAAGTTTGGTCCTGAAATATGCAGTTTGAAGAAAGTTATTAGCCTCGCTGTCAAGTAATGTAGTTTGTGGTCTTCTTTGACTTAGAATAATTTCCGTGTTTTTCGGCCAAATTGGCTACGCGACTCTCTGTAAGAGTGAATATAGATTAAAAAGTAAGACAGATAGAGGAAATCCGAAATAACCATTCGATAGAACACAAGGTAATGAACATCTCAGCCAAGTTTGGTCCTGAAATATGCAGTTTGAAGAAAGTTATTAGCCTCGCTGTCAAGTAATGTAGTTTGTGGTCTTCTTTGACTTAGAATAATTTCCGTGTTTTTCGGCCAAATTGGCTACGCGACTCTCTGTAAGAGTGAATATAGATTAAAAAGTAAGACAGATAGAGGAAATCCGAAATAACCATTCGATAGAACACTAGGTAATGAACATCTCAGCCAAGTTTGGTCCTGAAATATGCAGTTTGAAGAAAGTTATTAGCCTCGCTGTCAAGTAATGTAGTTTGTGGTCTTCTTCGACTTAGAATAATTTCCGTGTTTTTCGGCCAAATTGGCTACGCGACTCTCTGTAAGAGTGAATATAGATTAAAACGTAAGACAGATAGAGGAAATCCGAAATAACCATTCGATAGAACACTAGGTAATGAACATCTCAGCCAAGTTTGGTCCTGAAATATGCAGTTTGAAGAAAGTTATTAGCCTCGCTGTCAAGTAATGTAGTTTGTGGTCTTCTTCGACTTAGAATAATTTCCGTGTTTTTCGGCCAAATTGGCTACGCGACTCTCTGTAAGAGTGAATATAGATTAAAACGTAAGACAGATAGAGGAAATCCGAAATAACCATTCGATAGAACACAAGGTAATGAACATCTCAGCCAAGTTTGGTCCTGAAATATGCAGTTTGAAGAAAGTTATTAGCCTCGCTGTCAAGTAATGTAGTTTGTGGTCTTCTTTGACTTAGAATAATTTCCGTGTTTTTCGGCCAAATTGGCTACGCGACTCTCTGTAAGAGTGAATATAGATTAAAAAGTAAGACAGATAGAGGAAATCCGAAATAACCATTCGATAGAACACAAGGTAATGAACATCTCAGCCAAGTTTGGTCCTGAAATATGCAGTTTGAAGAAAGTTATTAGCCTCGCTGTCAAGTAATGTAGTTTGTGGTCTTCTTTGACTTAGAATAA
Source organism: Gibbula magus (assembly GCA_936450465.1). NCBI lineage: Eukaryota > Metazoa > Mollusca > Gastropoda > Trochida > Trochidae > Gibbula > Gibbula magus. The sequence continues at coordinate 57,734,507 of OW388295.1, forward strand.
TTTCCGTGTTTTTCGGCCAAATTGGCTACGCGACTCTCTGTAAGAGTGAATATAGATTAAAAAGTAAGACAGATAGAGGAAATCCGAAATAACCATTCGATAGAACACAAGGTAATGAACATCTCAGCCAAGTTTGGTCCTGAAATATGCAGTTTGAAGAAAGTTATTAGCCTCGCTGTCAAGTAATGTAGTTTGTGGTCTTCTTCGACTTAGAATAATTTCCGTGTTTTTCGGCCAAATTGGCTACGCGACTCTCTGTAAGAGTGAATATAGATTAAAAAGTAAGACAGATAGAGGAAATCCGAAATAACCATTCGATAGAACACTAGGTAATGAACATCTCAGCCAAGTTTGGTCCTGAAATATGCAGTTTGAAGAAAGTTATTAGCCTCGCTGTCAAGTAATGTAGTTTGTGGTCTTCTTCGACTTAGAATAATTTCCGTGTTTTTCGGCCAAATTGGCTACGCGACTCTCTGTAAGAGTGAATATAGATTAAAACGTAAGACAGATAGAGGAAATCCGAAATAACCATTCGATAGAACACAAGGTAATGAACATCTCAGCCAAGTTTGGTCCTGAAATATGCAGTTTGAAGAAAGTTATTAGCCTCGCTGTCAAGTAATGTAGTTTGTGGTCTTCTTTGACTTAGAATAATTTCCGTGTTTTTCGGCCAAATTGGCTACGCGACTCTCTGTAAGAGTGAATATAGATTAAAACGTAAGACAGATAGAGGAAATCCGAAATAACCATTCGATAGAACACAAGGTAATGAACATCTCAGCCAAGTTTGGTCCTGAAATATGCAGTTTGAAGAAAGTTATTAGCCTCGCTGTCAAGTAATGTAGTTTGTGGTCTTCTTTGACTTAGAATAATTTCCGTGTTTTTCGGCCAAATTGGCTACGCGACTCTCTGTAAGAGTGAATATAGATTAAAACGTAAGACAGATAGAGGAAATCCGAAATAACCATTCGATAGAACACAAGGTAATGAACATCTCAGCCAAGTTTGGTCGTGAAATATGCAGTTTGAAGAAAGTTATTAGCCTCGCTGTCAAGTAATGTAGTTTGTGGTCTTCTTTGACTTAGAATAATTTCCATGTTTTTCGGCCAAATTGGCTATGCGAATCTCTGTAAGAGTGAATATAGATTAAAACGTAAGACAGATAGAGGAAATCCGAAATAACCATTCGATAGAGAACAAGGTAATGAACATCTCAGCCAAGTTTGGTCCTGAAATATGCAGTTTGAAGAAAGTTATTAGCCTCGCTGTCAAGTAATGTAGTTTGTGGTCTTCTTTGACTTAGAATAATTTCCGTGTTTTTCGGCCAAATTGGCTACGCGACTCTCTGTAAGAGTGAATATAGATTAAAAAGTAAGACAGATAGAGGAAATCCGAAATAACCATTCGATAGAACACTAGGTAATGAACATCTCAGCCAAGTTTGGTCCTGAAATATGCAGTTTGAAGAAAGTTATTAGCCTCGCTGTCAAGTAATGTAGTTTGTGGTCTTCTTCGACTTAGAATAATTTCCGTGTTTTTCGGCCAAATTGGCTACGCGACTCTCTGTAAGAGTGAATATAGATTAAAACGTAAGACAGATAGAGGAAATCCGAAATAACCATTCGATAGAACACAAGGTAATGAACATCTCAGCCAAGTTTGGTCCTGAAATATGCAGTTTGAAGAAAGTTATTAGCCTCGCTGTCAAGTAATGTAGTTTGTGGTCTTCTTTGACTTAGAATAATTTCCGTGTTTTTCGGCCAAATTGGCTACGCGACTCTCTGTAAGAGTGAATATAGATTAAAACGTAAGACAGATAGAGGAAATCCGAAATAACCATTCGATAGAACACAAGGTAATGAACATCTCAGCCAAGTTTGGTCCTGAAATATGCAGTTTGAAGAAAGTTATTAGCCTCGCTGTCAAGTAATGTAGTTTGTGGTCTTCTTTGACTTAGAATAATTTCCGTGTTTTTCGGCCAAATTGGCTACGCGACTCTCTGTAAGAGTGAATATAGATTAAAAAGTAAGACAGATAGAGGAAATCCGAAATAACCATTCGATAGAACACAAGGTAATGAACATCTCAGCCAAGTTTGGTCCTGAAATATGCAGTTTGAAGAAAGTTATTAGCCTCGCTGTCAAGTAATGTAGTTTGTGGTCTTCTTTGACTTAGAATAATTTCCGTGTTTTTCGGCCAAATTGGCTACGCGACTCTCTGTAAGAGTGAATATAGATTAAAAAGTAAGACAGATAGAGGAAATCCGAAATAACCATTCGATAGAACACTAGGTAATGAACATCTCAGCCAAGTTTGGTCCTGAAATATGCAGTTTGAAGAAAGTTATTAGCCTCGCTGTCAAGTAATGTAGTTTGTGGTCTTCTTCGACTTAGAATAATTTCCGTGTTTTTCGGCCAAATTGGCTACGCGACTCTCTGTAAGAGTGAATATAGATTAAAACGTAAGACAGATAGAGGAAATCCGAAATAACCATTCGATAGAACACAAGGTAATGAACATCTCAGCCAAGTTTGGTCCTGAAATATGCAGTTTGAAGAAAGTTATTAGCCTCGCTGTCAAGTAATGTAGTTTGTGGTCTTCTTTGACTTAGAATAATTTCCGTGTTTTTCGGCCAAATTGGCTACGCGACTCTCTGTAAGAGTGAATATAGATTAAAAAGTAAGACAGATAGAGGAAATCCGAAATAACCATTCGATAGAACACAAGGTAATGAACATCTCAGCCAAGTTTGGTCCTGAAATATGCAGTTTGAAGAAAGTTATTAGCCTCGCTGTCAAGTAATGTAGTTTGTGGTCTTCTTTGACTTAGAATAATTTCCGTGTTTTTCGGCCAAATTGGCTACGCGACTCTCTGTAAGAGTGAATATAGATTAAAAAGTAAGACAGATAGAGGAAATCCGAAATAACCATTCGATAGAACACAAGGTAATGAACATCTCAGCCAAGTTTGGTCCTGAAATATGCAGTTTGAAGAAAGTTATTAGCCTCGCTGTCAAGTAATGTAGTTTGTGGTCTTCTTTGACTTAGAATAATTTCCGTGTTTTTCGGCCAAATTGGCTACGCGACTCTCTGTAAGAGTGAATATAGATTAAAACGTAAGACAGATAGAGGAAATCCGAAATAACCATTCGATAGAGAACAAGGTAATGAACATCTCAGCCAAGTTTGGTCCTGAAATATGCAGTTTGAAGAAAGTTATTAGCCTCGCTGTCAAGTAATGTAGTCTGTGGTCTTCTTTGACTTAGAATAATTTCCGTGTTTTTCGGCCAAATTGGCTACGCGACTCTCTGTAAGAGTGAATATAGATTAAAAAGTAAGACAGATAGAGGAAATCCGAAATAACCATTCGATAGAACACAAGGTAATGAACATCTCAGCCAAGTTTGGTCCTGAAATATGCAGTTTGAAGAAAGTTATTAGCCTCGCTGTCAAGTAATGTAGTTTGTGGTCTTCTTTGACTTAGAATAATTTCCGTGTTTTTCGGCCAAATTGGCTACGCGACTCTCTGTAAGAGTGAATATAGATTAAAACGTAAGACAGATAGAGGAAATCCGAAATAACCATTCGATAGAACACAAGGTAATGAACATCTCAGCCAAGTTTGGTCCTGAAATATGCAGTTTGAAGAAAGTTATTAGCCTCGCTGTCAAGTAATGTAGTTTGTGGTCTTCTTTGACTTAGAATAATTTCCGTGTTTTTCGGCCAAATTGGCTACGCGACTCTCTGTAAGAGTGAATATAGATTAAAAAGTAAGACAGATAGAGGAAATCCGAAATAACCATTCGATAGAACACAAGGTAATGAACATCTCAGCTAAGTTTGGTCCTGAAATATGCAGTTTGAAGAAAGTTATTAGCCTCGCTGTCAAGTAATGTAGTTTGTGGTCTTCTTTGACTTAGAATAATTTCCGTGTTTTTCGGCCAAATTGGCTACGCGACTCTCTGTAAGAGTGAATATAGATTAAAAAGTAAGACAGATAGAGGAAATCCGAAATAACCATTCGATAGAACACAAGGTAATAAACATCTCAGCCAAGTTTGGTCCTGAAATATGCAGTTTGAAGAAAGTTATTAGCCTCGCTGTCAAGTAATGTAGTTTGTGGTCTTCTTTGACTTAGAATAATTTCCATGTTTTTCGGCCAAATTGGCTATGCGAATCTCTGTAAGAGTGAATATAGATTAAAACGTAAGACAGATAGAGGAAATCCGAAATAACCATTCGATAGAGAACAAGGTAATGAACATCTCAGCCAAGTTTGGTCCTGAAATATGCAGTTTGAAGAAAGTTATTAGCCTCGCTGTCAAGTAATGTAGTTTGTGGTCTTCTTTGACTTAGAATAATTTCCGTGTTTTTCGGCCAAATTGGCTACGCGACTCTCTGTAAGAGTGAATATAGATTAAAAAGTAAGACAGATAGAGGAAATCCGAAATAACCATTCGATAGAACCCAAGGTAATGAACATCTCAGCCAAGTTTGGTCCTGAAATATGCAGTTTGAAGAAAGTTATTAGCCTCGCTGTCAAGTAATGTAGTTTGTGGTCTTCTTTGACTTAGAATAATTTCCGTGTTTTTCGGCCAAATTGGCTACGCGACTCTCTGTAAGAGTGAATATAGATTAAAAAGTAAGACAGATAGAGGAAATCCGAAATAACCATTCGATAGAACACAAGGTAATGAACATCTCAGCCAAGTTTGGTCCTGAAATATGCAGTTTGAAGAAAGTTATTAGCCTCGCTGTCAAGTAATGTAGTTTGTGGTCTTCTTTGACTTAGAATAATTTCCATGTTTTTCGGCCAAATTGGCTATGCGAATCTCTGTAAGAGTGAATATAGATTAAAACGTAAGACAGATAGAGGAAATCCGAAATAACCATTCGATAGAGAACAAGGTAATGAACATCTCAGCCAAGTTTGGTCCTGAAATATGCAGTTTGAAGAAAGTTATTAGCCTCGCTGTCAAGTAATGTAGTTTGTGGTCTTCTTTGACTTAGAATAATTTCCGTGTTTTTCGGCCAAATTGGCTACGCGACTCTCTGTAAGAGTGAATATAGATTAAAACGTAAGACAGATAGAGGAAATCCGAAATAACCATTCGATAGAACACAAGGTAATGAACATCTCAGCCAAGTTTGGTCCTGAAATATGCAGTTTGAAGAAAGTTATTAGCCTCGCTGTCAAGTAATGTAGTTTGTGGTCTTCTTTGACTTAGAATAATTTCCATGTTTTTCGGCCAAATTGGCTATGCGAATCTCTGTAAGAGTGAATATAGATTAAAACGTAAGACAGATAGAGGAAATCCGAAATAACCATTCGATAGAGAACAAGGTAATGAACATCTCAGCCAAGTTTGGTCCTGAAATATGCAGTTTGAAGAAAGTTATTAGCCTCGCTGTCAAGTAATGTAGTTTGTGGTCTTCTTTGACTTAGAATAATTTCCATGTTTTTCGGCCAAATTGGCTATGCGAATCTCTGTAAGAGTGAATATAGATTAAAACGTAAGACAGATAGAGGAAATCCGAAATAACCATTCGATAGAGAACAAGGTAATGAACATCTCAGCCAAGTTTGGTCCTGAAATATGCAGTTTGAAGAAAGTTATTAGCCTCGCTGTCAAGTAATGTAGTTTGTGGTCTTCTTTGACTTAGAATAATTTCCGTGTTTTTCGGCCAAATTGGCTACGCGACTCTCTGTAAGAGTGAATATAGATTAAAAAGTAAGACAGATAGAGGAAATCCGAAATAACCATTCGATAGAACCCAAGGTAATGAACATCTCAGCCAAGTTTGGTCCTGAAATATGCAGTTTGAAGAAAGTTATTAGCCTCGCTGTCAAGTAATGTAGTTTGTGGTCTTCTTTGACTTAGAATAATATCCGTGTTTTTCGGCCAAATTGGCTACGCGACTCTCTGTAAGAGTGAATATAGATTAAAACGTAAGACAGATAGAGGAAATCCGAAATAACCATTCGATAGAACACAAGGTAATGAACATCTCAGCCAAGTTTGGTCCTGAAATATGCAGTTTGAAGAAAGTTATTAGCCTCGCTGTCAAGTAATGTAGTTTGTGGTCTTCTTTGACTTAGAATAATTTCCGTGTTTTTCGGCCAAATTGGCTATGCGAATCTCTGTAAGAGTGAATATAGATTAAAACGTAAGACAGATAGAGGAAATCCGAAATAACCATTCGATAGAGAACAAGGTAATGAACATCTCAGCCAAGTTTGGTCCTGAAATATGCAGTTTGAAGAAAGTTATTAGCCTCGCTGTCAAGTAATGTAGTTTGTGGTCTTCTTTGACTTAGAATAATTTCCGTGTTTTTCGGCCAAATTGGCTACGTGACTCTCTGTAAGAGTGAATATAGATTAAAACGTAAGACAGATAGAGGAAATCCGAAATAACCATTCGATAGAACACAAGGTAATGAACATCTCAGCCAAGTTTGGTCCTGAAATATGCAGTTTGAAGAAAGTTATTAGCCTCGCTGTCAAGTAATGTAGTTTGTGGTCTTCTTTGACTTAGAATAATTTCCGTGTTTTTCGGCCAAATTGGCTACGCGACTCTCTGTAAGAGTGAATATAGATTAAAAAGTAAGACAGATAGAGGAAATCCGAAATAACCATTCGATAGAACACAAGGTAATGAACATCTCAGCCAAGTTTGGTCCTGAAATATGCAGTTTGAAGAAAGTTATTAGCCTCGCTGTCAAGTAATGTAGTTTGTGGTCTTCTTTGACTTAGAATAATTTCCATGTTTTTCGGCCAAATTGGCTATGCGAATCTCTGTAAGAGTGAATATAGATTAAAACGTAAGACAGATAGAGGAAATCCGAAATAACCATTCGATAGAGAACAAGGTAATGAACATCTCAGCCAAGTTTGGTCCTGAAATATGCAGTTTGAAGAAAGTTATTAGCCTCGCTGTCAAGTAATGTAGTTTGTGGTCTTCTTCGACTTAGAATAATTTCCGTGTTTTTCGGCCAAATTGGCTACGCGACTCTCTGTAAGAGTGAATATAGATTAAAACGTAAGACAGATAGAGGAAATCCGAAATAACCATTCGATAGAACACAAGGTAATGAACATCTCAGCCAAGTTTGGTCCTGAAATATGCAGTTTGAAGAAAGTTATTAGCCTCGCTGTCAAGTAATGTAGTTTGTGGTCTTCTTTGACTTAGAATAATTTCCGTCTTTTTCGGCCAAATTGGCTACGCGACTCTCTGTAAGAGTGAATATAGATTAAAAAGTAAGACAGATAGAGGAAATCCGAAATAACCATTCGATAGAACACAAGGTAATGAACATCTCAGCCAAGTTTGGTCCTGAAATATGCAGTTTGAAGAAAGTTATTAGCCTCGATGTCAAGTAATGTAGTTTGTGGTCTTCTTTTACTTAGAATAATTTCCATGTTTTTCGGCCAAATTGGCTACGCGACTCTCTGTAAGAGTGAATATAGATTAAAAAGTAAGACAAATAGAGGAAATCCGAAATAACCATTCGATAGAGAACAAGGTAATGAACATCTCAGCCAAGTTTGGTCCTGAAATATGCAGTTTGAAGAAAGTTATTAGCCTCGCTGTCAAGTAATGTAGTTTGTGGTCTTCTTTGACTTAGAATAATTTCCGTGTTTTTCGGCCAAATTGGCTACGCGACTCTCTGTAAGAGTGAATATAGATTAAAAAGTAATACAGATAGAGGAAATCCGAAACAACCATTCGATAGAGAACAAGGTAATGAACATCTCAGCCAAGTTTGGTCCTGAAATATGCAGTTTGAAGAAAGTTATTAGCCTCGCTGTCAAGTAATGTAGTTTGTGGTCTTCTTTGACTTAGAATAATTTCCGTGTTGTTCGGCCAAATTGGCTACGCGACTCTCTGTAAGAGTGAATATAGATTAAAAAGTAAGACAGATAGATGAAATCCGAAATAACCATTCGATAGAGAACAAGGTAATGAACATCTCAGCCAAGTTTGGTCCTGAAATATGCAGTTTGAAGAAAGTTATTAGCCTCGCTGTCAAGTAATGTAGTTTGTGGTCTTCTTTGACTTAGAATAATTTCCGTGTTTTTCGGCCAAATTGGCTACGCGACTCTCTGTAAGAGTGAATATAGATTAAAACGTAAGACAGATAGAGGAAATCCGAAATAACCATTCGATAGAACACAAGGTAATGAACATCTCAGCCAAGTTTGGTCCTGAAATATGCAGTTTGAAGAAAGTTATTAGCCTCGCTGTCAAGTAATGTAGTTTGTGGTCTTCTTTGACTTAGAATAATTTCCATGTTTTTCGGCCAAATTGGCTATGCGAATCTCTGTAAGAGTGAATATAGATTAAAACGTAAGACAGATAGAGGAAATCCGAAATAACCATTCGATAGAGAACAAGGTAATGAACATCTCAGCCAAGTTTGGTCCTGAAATATGCAGTTTGAAGAAAGTTATTAGCCTCGCTGTCAAGTAATGTAGTTTGTGGTCTTCTTCGACTTAGAATAATTTCCGTGTTTTTCGGCCAAATTGGCTACGCGACTCTCTGTAAGAGTGAATATAGATTAAAACGTAAGACAGATAGAGGAAATCCGAAATAACCATTCGATAGAACACAAGGTAATGAACATCTCAGCCAAGTTTGGTCCTGAAATATGCAGTTTGAAGAAAGTTATTAGCCTCGATGTCAAGTAATGTAGTTTGTGGTCTTCTTTTACTTAGAATAATTTCCATGTTTTTCGGCCAAATTGGCTACGCGACTCTCTGTAAGAGTGAATATAGATTAAAAAGTAAGACAAATAGAGGAAATCCGAAATAACCATTCGATAGAGAACAAGGTAATGAACATCTCAGCCAAGTTTGGTCCTGAAATATGCAGTTTGAAGAAAGTTATTAGCCTCGCTGTCAAGTAATGTAGTTTGTGGTCTTCTTTGACTTAGAATAATTTCCGTGTTTTTCGGCCAAATTGGCTACGCGACTCTCTGTAAGAGTGAATATAGATTAAAAAGTAATACAGATAGAGGAAATCCGAAACAACCATTCGATAGAGAACAAGGTAATGAACATCTCAGTCAAGTTTGGTCCTGAAATATGCAGTTTGAAGAAAGTTATTAGCCTCGCTGTCAAGTAATGTAGTTTGTGGTCTTCTTTGACTTAGAATAATTTCCGAGTTTTTCGGCCAAATTGGCTACGCGACTCTCTGTAAGAGTGAATATAGATTAAAAAGTAAGACAGATAGAGGAAATCCGAAATAACCATTCGATAGAACACAAGGTAATGAACATCTCAGCCAAGTTTGGTCCTGAAATATGCAGTTTGAAGAAAGTTATTAGCCTCGATGTCAAGTAATGTAGTTTGTGGTCTTCTTTTACTTAGAATAATTTCCATGTTTTTCGGCCAAATTGGCTACGCGACTCTCTGTAAGAGTGAATATAGATTAAAAAGTAAGACAAATAGAGGAAATCCGAAATAACCATTCGATAGAGAACAAGGTAATGAACATCTCAGCCAAGTTTGGTCCTGAAATATGCAGTTTGAAGAAAGTTATTAGCCTCGCTGTCAAGTAATGTAGTTTGTGGTCTTCTTTGACTTAGAATAATTTCCGTGTTTTTCGGCCAAATTGGCTACGCGACTCTCTGTAAGAGTGAATATAGATTAAAAAGTAATACAGATAGAGGAAATCCGAAACAACCATTCGATAGAGAACAAGGTAATGAACATCTCAGCTAAGTTTGGTCCTGAAATATGCAGTTTGAAGAAAGTTATTAGCCTCGCTGTCAAGTAATGTAGTTTGTGGTCTTCTTTGACTTAGAATAATTTCCGTGTTGTTCGGCCAAATTGGCTACGCGACTCTCTGTAAGAGTGAATATAGATTAAAAAGTAAGACAGATAGATGAAATCCGAAATAACCATTCGATAGAGAACAAGGTAATGAACATCTCAGCCAAGTTTGGTCCTGAAATATGCAGTTTGAAGAAAGTTATTAGCCTCGCTGTCAAGTAATGTAGTTTGTGGTCTTCTTTGACTTATAATAATTACCATGTTTTTCGGCCAAATTGGCTATGCGAATCTCTGTAAGAGTGAATATAGATTAAAACGTAAGACAGATAGAGGAAATCCGAAATAACCATTCGATAGAGAACAAGGTAATGAACATCTCAGCCAAGTTTGGTCCTGAAATATGCAGTTTGAAGAAAGTTATTAGCCTCGCTGTCAAGTAATGTAGTTTGTGGTCTTCTTCGACTTAGAATAATTTCCGTGTTTTTCGGCCAAATTGGCTACGCGACTCTCTGTAAGAGTGAATATAGATTAAAACGTAAGACAAATAGAGGAAATCCGAAATAACCATTCGATAGAGAACAAGGTAATGAACATCTCAGCCAAGTTTGGTCCTGAAATATGCAGTTTGAAGAAAGTTATTAGCCTCGCTGTCAAGTAATGTAGTTTGTGGTCTTCTTTGACTTAGAATAATTTCCATGTTTTTCGGCCAAATTGGCTATGCGAATCTCTGTAAGAGTGAATATAGATTAAAACGTAAGACAGATAGAGGAAATCCGAAATAACCATTCGATAGAGAACAAGGTAATGAACATCTCAGCCAAGTTTGGTCCTGAAATATGCAGTTTGAAGAAAGTTATTAGCCTCGCTGTCAAGTAATGTAGTTTGTGGTCTTCTTCGACTTAGAATAATTTCCGTGTTTTTCGGCCAAATTGGCTACGCGACTCTCTGTAAGAGTGAATATAGATTAAAACGTAAGACAAATAGAGGAAATCCGAAATAACCATTCGATAGAGAACAAGGTAATGAACATCTCAGCCAAGTTTGGTCCTGAAATATGCAGTTTGAAGAAAGTTATTAGCCTCGCTGTCAAGTAATGTAGTTTGTGGTCTTCTTTGACTTAGAATAATTTCCATGTTTTTCGGCCAAATTGGCTATGCGAATCTCTGTAAGAGTGAATATAGATTAAAACGTAAGACAGATAGAGGAAATCCGAAATAACCATTCGATAGAGAACAAGGTAATGAACATCTCAGCCAAGTTTGGTCCTGAAATATGCAGTTTGAAGAAAGTTATTAGCCTCGCTGTCAAGTAATGTAGTTTGTGGTCTTCTTCGACTTAGAATAATTTCCGTGTTTTTCGGCCAAATTGGCTACGCGACTCTCTGTAAGAGTGAATATAGATTAAAACGTAAGACAGATAGAGGAAATCCGAAATAACCATTCGATAGAACACAAGGTAATGAACATCTCAGCCAAGTTTGGTCCTGAAATATGCAGTTTGAAGAAAGTTATTAGCCTCGATGTCAAGTAATGTAGTTTGTGGTCTTCTTTTACTTAGAATAATTTCCATGTTTTTCGGCCAAATTGGCTACGCGACTCTCTGTAAGAGTGAATATAGATTAAAAAGTAAGACAAATAGAGGAAATCCGAAATAACCATTCGATAGAGAACAAGGTAATGAACATCTCAGCCAAGTTTGGTCCTGAAATATGCAGTTTGAAGAAAGTTATTAGCCTCGCTGTCAAGTAATGTAGTTTGTGGTCTTCTTTGACTTAGAATAATTTCCGTGTTTTTCGGCCAAATTGGCTACGCGACTCTCTGTAAGAGTGAATATAGATTAAAAAGTAATACAGATAGAGGAAATCCGAAACAACCATTCGATAGAGAACAAGGTAATGAACATCTCAGCCAAGTTTGGTCCTGAAATATGCAGTTTGAAGAAAGTTATTAGCCTCGCTGTCAAGTAATGTAGTTTGTGGTCTTCTTTGACTTAGAATAATTTCCGTGTTTTTCGGCCAAATTGGCTACGCGACTCTCTGTAAGAGTGAATATAGATTAAAACGTAATACAGATAGAGGAAATCCGAAATAACCATTCGATAGAACACAAGGTAATGAACATCTCAGCCAAGTTTGGTCCTGAAATATGCAGTTTGAAGAAAGTTATTAGCCTCGCTGTCAAGTAATGTAGTTTGTGGTCTTCTTTGACTTAGAATAATTTCCGTGTTTTTCGGCCAAATTGGCTACGCGACTCTCTGTAAGAGTGAATATAGATTAAAAAGTAAGACAGATAGAGGAAATCCGAAATAACCATTCGATAGAGAACAAGGTAATGAACATCTCAGCCAAGTTTGGTCCTGAAATATGCAGTTTGAAGAAAGTTATTAGCCTCGCTGTCAAGTAATGTAGTTTGTGGTCTTCTTTGACTTAGAATAATTTCCGTGTTTTTCGGCCAAATTGGCTACGCGACTCTCTGTAAGAGTGAATATAGATTAAAAAGTAATACAGATAGAGGAAATCCGAAACAACCATTCGATAGAGAACAAGGTAATGAACATCTCAGCCAAGTTTGGTCCTGAAATATGCAGTTTGAAGAAAGTTATTAGCCTCGCTGTCAAGTAATGTAGTTTGTGGTCTTCTTTGACTTAGAATAATTTCCGTGTTTTTCGGCCAAATTGGCTACGCGACTCTCTGTAAGAGTGAATATAGATTAAAACGTAATACAGATAGAGGAAATCCGAAATAACCATTCGATAGAACACAAGGTAATGAACATCTCAGCCAAGTTTGGTCCTGAAATATGCAGTTTGAAGAAAGTTATTAGCCTCGCTGTCAAGTAATGTAGTTTGTGGTCTTCTTTGACTTAGAATAATTTCCGTGTTTTTCGGCCAAATTGGCTACGCGACTCTCTGTAAGAGTGAATATAGATTAAAACGTAAGACAGATAGAGGAAATCCGAAATAACCATTCGATAGAACACAAGGTAATGAACATCTCAGCCAAGTTTGGTCCTGAAATATGCAGTTTGAAGAAAGTTATTAGCCTCGATGTCAAGTAATGTAGTTTGTGGTCTTCTTTTACTTAGAATAATTTCCATGTTTTTCGGCCAAATTGGCTACGCGACTCTCTGTAAGAGTGAATATAGATTAAAACGTAAGACAGATAGAGGAAATCCGAAATAACCATTCGATAGAACACAAGGTAATGAACATCTCAGCCAAGTTTGGTCCTGAAATATGCAGTTTGAAGAAAGTTATTAGCCTCGATGTCAAGTAATGTAGTTTGTGGTCTTCTTTTACTTAGAATAATTTCCATGTTTTTCGGCCAAATTGGCTACGCGACTCTCTGTAAGAGTGAATATAGATTAAAAAGTAAGACAAATAGAGGAAATCCGAAATAACCATTCGATAGAGAACAAGGTAATGAACATCTCAGCCAAGTTTGGTCCTGAAATATGCAGTTTGAAGAAAGTTATTAGCCTCGCTGTCAAGTAATGTAGTTTGTGGTCTTCTTTGACTTAGAATAATTTCCGTGTTTTTCGGCCAAATTGGCTACGCGACTCTCTGTAAGAGTGAATATAGATTAAAAAGTAATACAGATAGAGGAAATCCGAAACAACCATTCGATAGAGAACAAGGTAATGAACATCTCAGCCAAGTTTGGTCCTGAAATATGCAGTTTGAAGAAAGTTATTAGCCTCGCTGTCAAGTAATGTAGTTTGTGGTCTTCTTTGACTTAGAATAATTTCCGTCTTTTTCGGCCAAATTGGCTACGCGACTCTCTGTAAGAGTGAATATAGATTAAAAAGTAAGACAGATAGAGGAAATCCGAAATAACCATTCGATAGAGAACAAGGTAATGAACATCTCAGCCAAGTTTGGTCCTGAAATATGCAGTTTGAAGAAAGTTATTAGCCTCGCTGTCAAGTAATGTAGTTTGTGGTCTTCTTTGACTTAGAATAATTTCCGTGTTTTTCGGCCAAATTGGCTACGCGACTCTCTGTAAGAGTGAATATAGATTAAAAAGTAAGACAGATAGAGGAAATCCGAAATAACCATTCGATAGAACACAAGGTAATGAACATCTCAGCCAAGTTTGGTCCTGAAATATGCAGTTTGAAGAAAGTTATTAGCCTCGCTGTCAAGTAATGTAGTTTGTGGTCTTCTTTGACTTAGAATAATTTCCGTGTTTTTCGGCCAAATTGGCTACGCGACTCTCTGTAAGAGTGAATATAGATTAAAACGTAAGACAGATAGAGGAAATCCGAAATAACCATTCGATAGAACACAAGGTAATGAACATCTCAGCCAAGTTTGGTCCTGAAATATGCAGTTTGAAGAAAGTTATTAGCATCGATGTCAAGTAATGTAGTTTGTGGTCTTCTTTTACTTAGAATAATTTCCATGTTTTTCGGCCAAATTGGCTACGCGACTCTCTGTAAGAGTGAATATAGATTAAAAAGTAAGACAAATAGAGGAAATCCGAAATAACCATTCGATAGAGAACAAGGTAATGAACATCTCAGCCAAGTTTGGTCCTGAAATATGCAGTTTGAAGAAAGTTATTAGCCTCGCTGTCAAGTAATGTAGTTTGTGGTCTTCTTTGACTTAGAATAATTTCCGTGTTTTTCGGCCAAATTGGCTACGCGACTCTCTGTAAGAGTGAATATAGATTAAAAAGTAATACAGATAGAGGAAATCCGAAACAACCATTCGATAGAGAACAAGGTAATGAACATCTCAGCCAAGTTTGGTCCTGAAATATGCAGTTTGAAGAAAGTTATTAGCCTCGCTGTCAAGTAATGTAGTTTGTGGTCTTCTTTGACTTAGAATAATTTCCGTGTTTTTCGGCCAAATTGGCTACGCGACTCTCTGTAAGAGTGAATATAGATTAAAAAGTAAGACAGATAGAGGAAATCCGAAATAACCATTCGATAGAGAACAAGGTAATGAACATCTCAGCCAAGTTTGGTCCTGAAATATGCAGTTTGAAGAAAGTTATTAGCCTCGCTGTCAAGTAATGTAGTTTGTGGTCTTCTTTGACTTAGAATAATTTCCGTGTTTTTCGGCCAAATTGGCTACGCGACTCTCTGTAAGAGTGAATATAGATTAAAAAGTAAGACAGATAGAGGAAATCCGAAATAACCATTCGATAGAACACAAGGTAATGAACATCTCAGCCAAGTTTGGTCCTGAAATATGCAGTTTGAAGAAAGTTATTAGCCTCGCTGTCAAGTAATGTAGTTTGTGGTCTTCTTTGACTTAGAATAATTTCCGTGTTTTTCGGCCAAATTGGCTACTCGACTCTCTGTAAGAGTGAATATAGATTAAAACGTAATACAGATAGAGGAAATCCGAAATAACCATTCGATAGAACACAAGGTAATGAACATCTCAGCCAAGTTTGGTCCTGAAATATGCAGTTTGAAGAAAGTTATTAGCCTCGCTGTCAAGTAATGTAGTTTGTGGTCTTCTTTGACTTAGAATAATTTCCGTGTTTTTCGGCCAAATTGGCTACGCGACTCTCTGTAAGAGTGAATATAGATTAAAAAGTAAGACAGATAGAGGAAATCCGAAATAACCATTCGATAGAACACAAGGTAATGAACATCTCAGCCAAGTTTGGTCCTGAAATATGCAGTTTGAAGAAAGTTATTAGCCTCGCTGTCAAGTAATGTAGTTTGTGGTCTTCTTTGACTTAGAATAATTTCCATGTTTTTCGGCCAAATTGGCTATGCGAATCTCTGTAAGAGTGAATATAGATTAAAACGTAAGACAGATAGAGGAAATCCGAAATAACCATTCGATAGAGAACAAGGTAATGAACATCTCAGCCAAGTTTGGTCCTGAAATATGCAGTTTGAAGAAAGTTATTAGCCTCGCTGTCAAGTAATGTAGTTTGTGGTCTTCTTCGACTTAGAATAATTTCCGTGTTTTTCGGCAAAATTGGCTACGCGACTCTCTGTAAGAGTGAATATAGATTAAAACGTAAGACAGATAGAGGAAATCCGAAATAACCATTCGATAGAACACAAGGTAATGAACATCTCAGCCAAGTTTGGTCCTGAAATATGCAGTTTGAAGAAAGTTATTAGCCTCGATGTCAAGTAATGTAGTTTGTGGTCTTCTTTTACTTAGAATAATTTCCATGTTTTTCGGCCAAATTGGCTACGCGACTCTCTGTAAGAGTGAATATAGATTAAAAAGTAAGACATATAGATTAAATCCGAAATAACCATTCGATAGAGAACAAGGTAATGAACATCTCAGCCAAGTTTGGTCCTGAAATATGCAGTTTGAAGAAAGTTATTAGCCTCGCTGTCAAGTAATGTAGTTTGTGGTCTTCTTTGACTTAGAATAATTTCCGTGTTTTTCGGCCAAATTGGCTACGCGACTCTCTGTAAGAGTGAATATAGATTAAAAAGTAATACAGATAGAGGAAATCCGAAACAACCATTCGATAGAGAACAAGGTAATGAACATCTCAGCCAAGTTTGGTCCTGAAATATGCAGTTTGAAGAAAGTTATTAGCCTCGCTGTCAAGTAATGTAGTTTGTGGTCTTCTTTGACTTAGAATAATTTCCGTCTTTTTCGGCCAAATTGGCTACGCGACTCTCTGTAAGAGTGAATATAGATTAAAAAGTAAGACAGATAGAGGAAATCCGAAATAACCATTCGATAGAGAACAAGGTAATGAACATCTCAGCCAAGTTTGGTCCTGAAATATGCAGTTTGAAGAAAGTTATTAGCCTCGCTGTCAAGTAATGTAGTTTGTGGTCTTCTTTGACTTAGAATAATTTCCGTGTTTTTCGGCCAAATTGGCTACGCGACTCTCTGTAAGAGTGAATATAGATTAAAAAGTAAGACAGATAGATGAAATCCGAAATAACCATTCGATAGAGAACAAGGTAATGAACATCTCAGCCAAGTTTGGTCCTGAAATATGCAGTTTGAAGAAAGTTATTAGCCTCGCTGTCAAGTAATGTAGTTTGTGGTCTTCTTTGACTTAGAATAATTTCCGTGTTTTTCGGCCAAATTGGCTACGCGACTCTCTGTAAGAGTGAATATAGATTAAAACGTAAGACAGATAGAGGAAATCCGAAATAACCATTCGATAGAACACAAGGTAATGAACATCTCAGCCAAGTTTGGTCCTGAAATATGCAGTTTGAAGAAAGTTATTAGCCTCGCTGTCAAGTAATGTAGTTTGTGGTCTTCTTTGACTTAGAATAATTTCCGTGTTTTTCGGCCAAATTGGCTACGCGACTCTCTGTAAGAGTGAATATAGATTAAAAAGTAAGACAAATAGAGGAAATCCGAAATAACCATTCGATAGAGAACAAGGTAATGAACATCTCAGCCAAGTTTGGTCCTGAAATATGCAGTTTGAAGAAAGTTATTAGCCTCGCTGTCAAGTAATGTAGTTTGTGGTCTTCTTTGACTTAGAATAATTTCCGTGTTTTTCGGCCAAATTGGCTACGCGACTCTCTGTAAGAGTGAATATAGATTAAAACGTAAGACAGATAGAGGAAATCCGAAATAACCATTCGATAGAACACAAGGTAATGAACATCTCAGCCAAGTTTGGTCCTGAAATATGCAGTTTGAAGAAAGTTATTAGCCTCGCTGTCAAGTAATGTAGTTTGTGGTCTTCTTTGACTTAGAATAATTTCCGTGTTTTTCGGCCAAATTGGCTACGCGACTCTCTGTAAGAGTGAATATAGATTAAAAAGTAAGACAAATAGAGGAAATCCGAAATAACCATTCGATAGAGAACAAGGTAATGAACATCTCAGCCAAGTTTGGTCCTGAAATATGCAGTTTGAAGAAAGTTATTAGCCTCGCTGTCAAGTAATGTAGTTTGTGGTCTTCTTTGACTTAGAATAATTTCCGTGTTTTTCGGCCAAATTGGCTACGCGACTCTCTGTAAGAGTGAATATAGATTAAAAAGTAAGACAAATAGAGGAAATCCGAAATAACCATTCGATAGAGAACAAGGTAATGAACATCTCAGCCAAGTTTGGTCCTGAAATATGCAGTTTGAAGAAAGTTATTAGCCTCGCTGTCAAGTAATGTAGTTTGTGGTCTTCTTTGACTTAGAATAATTTCCGTGTTTTTCGGCCAAATTGGCTACGCGACTCTCTGTAAGAGTGAATATAGATTAAAAAGTAATACAGATAGAGGAAATCCGAAACAACCATTCGATAGAACACAAGGTAATGAACATCTCAGCCAAGTTTGGTCCTGAAATATGCAGTTTGAAGAAAGTTATTAGCCTCGCTGTCAAGTAATGTAGTTTGTGGTCTTCTTTGACTTAGAATAATTTCCGTGTTTTTCGGCCAAATTGGCTACGCGACTCTCTGTAAGAGTGAATATAGATTAAAACGTAAGACAGATAGAGGAAATCCGAAATAACCATTCGATAGAACACAAGGTAATGAACATCTCAGCCAAGTTTGGTCCTGAAATATGCAGTTTGAAGAAAGTTATTAGCCTCGCTGTCAAGTAATGTAGTTTGTGGTCTTCTTTGACTTAGAATAATTTCCGTGTTTTTCGGCCAAATTGGCTACGCGACTCTCTGTAAGAGTGAATATAGATTAAAACGTAATACAGATAGAGGAAATCCGAAATAACCATTCGATAGAACACAAGGTAATGAACATCTCAGCCAAGTTTGGTCCTGAAATATGCAGTTTGAAGAAAGTTATTAGCCTCGCTGTCAAGTAATGTAGTTTGTGGTCTTCTTTGACTTAGAATAATTTCCGTGTTTTTCGGCCAAATTGGCTACGCGACTCTCTGTAAGAGTGAATATAGATTAAAAAGTAAGACAGATAGAGGAAATCCGAAATAACCATTCGATAGAACACAAGGTAATGAACATCTCAGCCAAGTTTGGTCCTGAAATATGCAGTTTGAAGAAAGTTATTAGCCTCGCTGTCAAGTAATGTAGTTTGTGGTCTTCTTTGACTTAGAATAATTTCCGTGTTTTTCGGCCAAATTGGCTACGCGACTCTCTGTAAGAGTGAATATAGATTAAAAAGTAATACAGATAGAGGAAATCCGAAACAACCATTCGATAGAGAACAAGGTAATGAACATCTCAGCCAAGTTTGGTCCTGAAATATGCAGTTTGAAGAAAGTTATTAGCCTCGCTGTCAAGTAATGTAGTTTGTGGTCTTCTTTGACTTAGAATAATTTCCGTGTTTTTCGGCCAAATTGGCTACGCGACTCTCTGTAAGAGTGAATATAGATTAAAAAGTAAGACAGATAGAGGAAATCCGAAATAACCATTCGATAGAGAACAAGGTAATGAACATCTCAGCCAAGTTTGGTCCTGAAATATGCAGTTTGAAGAAAGTTATTAGCCTCGCTGTCAAGTAATGTAGTTTGTGGTCTTCTTTGACTTAGAATAATTTCCGTGTTTTTCGGCAAAATTGGCTACGCGACTCTCTGTAAGAGTGAATATAGATTAAAAAGTAAGACAGATAGATGAAATCCGAAATAACCATTCGATAGAGAACAAGGTAATGAACATCTCAGCCAAGTTTGGTCCTGAAATATGCAGTTTGAAGAAAGTTATTAGCCTCGCTGTCAAGTAATGTAGTTTGTGGTCTTCTTTGACTTAGAATAATTTCCGTGTTTTTCGGCCAAATTGGCTACGCGACTCTCTGTAAGAGTGAATATAGATTAAAACGTAAGACAGATAGAGGAAATCCGAAATAACCATTCGATAGAGAACAAGGTAATGAACATCTCAGCCAAGTTTGGTCCTGAAATATGCAGTTTGAAGAAAGTTATTAGCCTCGCTGTCAAGTAATGTAGTTTGTGGTCTTCTTTGACTTAGAATAATTTCCGTGTTTTTCGGCCAAATTGGCTACGCGACTCTCTGTAAGAGTGAATATAGATTAAAACGTAATACAGATAGAGGAAATCCGAAATAACCATTCGATAGAACACAAGGTAATGAACATCTCAGCCAAGTTTGGTCCTGAAATATGCAGTTTGAAGAAAGTTATTAGCCTCGCTGTCAAGTAATGTAGTTTGTGGTCTTCTTTGACTTAGAATAATTTCCGTGTTTTTCGGCCAAATTGGCTACGCGACTCTCTGTAAGAGTGAATATAGATTAAAACGTAAGACAGATAGAGGAAATCCGAAATAACCATTCGATAGAACACAAGGTAATGAACATCTCAGCCAAGTTTGGTCCTGAAATATGCAGTTTGAAGAAAGTTATTAGCCTCGATGTCAAGTAATGTAGTTTGTGGTCTTCTTTTACTTAGAATAATTTCCATGTTTTTCGGCCAAATTGGCTACGCGACTCTCTGTAAGAGTGAATATAGATTAAAAAGTAAGACAAATAGAGGAAATCCGAAATAACCATTCGATAGAGAACAAGGTAATGAACATCTCAGCCAAGTTTGGTCCTGAAATATGCAGTTTGAAGAAAGTTATTAGCCTCGCTGTCAAGTAATGTAGTTTGTGGTCTTCTTTGACTTAGAATAATTTCCGTGTTTTTCGGCCAAATTGGCTACGCGACTCTCTGTAAGAGTGAATATAGATTAAAAAGTAAGACAAATAGAGGAAATCCGAAATAACCATTCGATAGAGAACAAGGTAATGAACATCTCAGCCAAGTTTGGTCCTGAAATATGCAGTTTGAAGAAAGTTATTAGCCTCGCTGTCAAGTAATGTAGTTTGTGGTCTTCTTTGACTTAGAATAATTTCCGTGTTTTTCGGCCAAATTGGCTACGCGACTCTCTGTAAGAGTGAATATAGATTAAAAAGTAATACAGATAGAGGAAATCCGAAACAACCATTCGATAGAGAACAAGGTAATGAACATCTCAGCCAAGTTTGGTCCTGAAATATGCAGTTTGAAGAAAGTTATTAGCCTCGCTGTCAAGTAATGTAGTTTGTGGTCTTCTTTGACTTAGAATAATTTCCGTGTTTTTCGGCCAAATTGGCTACGCGACTCTCTGTAAGAGTGAATATAGATTAAAAAGTAAGACAGATAGAGGAAATCCGAAATAACCATTCGATAGAGAACAAGGTAATGAACATCTCAGCCAAGTTTGGTCCTGAAATATGCAGTTTGAAGAAAGTTATTAGCCTCGCTGTCAAGTAATGTAGTTTGTGGTCTTCTTTGACTTAGAATAATTTCCGTGTTTTTCGGCCAAATTGGCTACGCGACTCTCTGTAAGAGTGAATATAGATTAAAAAGTAAGACAGATAGAGGAAATCCGAAATAACCATTCGATAGAACACAAGGTAATGAACATCTCAGCCAAGTTTGGTCCTGAAATATGCAGTTTGAAGAAAGTTATTAGCCTCGCTGTCAAGTAATGTAGTTTGTGGTCTTCTTTGACTTAGAATAATTTCCGTGTTTTTCGGCCAAATTGGCTACTCGACTCTCTGTAAGAGTGAATATAGATTAAAACGTAATACAGATAGAGGAAATCCGAAATAACCATTCGATAGAACACAAGGTAATGAACATCTCAGCCAAGTTTGGTCCTGAAATATGCAGTTTGAAGAAAGTTATTAGCCTCGCTGTCAAGTAATGTAGTTTGTGGTCTTCTTTGACTTAGAATAATTTCCGTGTTTTTCGGCCAAATTGGCTACGCGACTCTCTGTAAGAGTGAATATAGATTAAAAAGTAAGACAGATAGAGGAAATCCGAAATAACCATTCGATAGAACACAAGGTAATGAACATCTCAGCCAAGTTTGGTCCTGAAATATGCAGTTTGAAGAAAGTTATTAGCCTCGCTGTCAAGTAATGTAGTTTGTGGTCTTCTTTGACTTAGAATAATTTCCATGTTTTTCGGCCAAATTGGCTATGCGAATCTCTGTAAGAGTGAATATAGATTAAAACGTAAGACAGATAGAGGAAATCCGAAATAACCATTCGATAGAGAACAAGGTAATGAACATCTCAGCCAAGTTTGGTCCTGAAATATGCAGTTTGAAGAAAGTTATTAGCCTCGCTGTCAAGTAATGTAGTTTGTGGTCTTCTTCGACTTAGAATAATTTCCGTGTTTTTCGGCAAAATTGGCTACGCGACTCTCTGTAAGAGTGAATATAGATTAAAACGTAAGACAGATAGAGGAAATCCGAAATAACCATTCGATAGAACACAAGGTAATGAACATCTCAGCCAAGTTTGGTCCTGAAATATGCAGTTTGAAGAAAGTTATTAGCCTCGATGTCAAGTAATGTAGTTTGTGGTCTTCTTTTACTTAGAATAATTTCCATGTTTTTCGGCCAAATTGGCTACGCGACTCTCTGTAAGAGTGAATATAGATTAAAAAGTAAGACAAATAGATTAAATCCGAAATAACCATTCGATAGAGAACAAGGTAATGAACATCTCAGCCAAGTTTGGTCCTGAAATATGCAGTTTGAAGAAAGTTATTAGCCTCGCTGTCAAGTAATGTAGTTTGTGGTCTTCTTTGACTTAGAATAATTTCCGTGTTTTTCGGCCAAATTGGCTACGCGACTCTCTGTAAGAGTGAATATAGATTAAAAAGTAATACAGATAGAGGAAATCCGAAACAACCATTCGATAGAGAACAAGGTAATGAACATCTCAGCCAAGTTTGGTCCTGAAATATGCAGTTTGAAGAAAGTTATTAGCCTCGCTGTCAAGTAATGTAGTTTGTGGTCTTCTTTGACTTAGAATAATTTCCGTCTTTTTCGGCCAAATTGGCTACGCGACTCTCTGTAAGAGTGAATATAGATTAAAAAGTAAGACAGATAGAGGAAATCCGAAATAACCATTCGATAGAGAACAAGGTAATGAACATCTCAGCCAAGTTTGGTCCTGAAATATGCAGTTTGAAGAAAGTTATTAGCCTCGCTGTCAAGTAATGTAGTTTGTGGTCTTCTTTGACTTAGAATAATTTCCGTGTTTTTCGGCCAAATTGGCTACGCGACTCTCTGTAAGAGTGAATATAGATTAAAAAGTAAGACAGATAGATGAAATCCGAAATAACCATTCGATAGAGAACAAGGTAATGAACATCTCAGCCAAGTTTGGTCCTGAAATATGCAGTTTGAAGAAAGTTATTAGCCTCGCTGTCAAGTAATGTAGTTTGTGGTCTTCTTTGACTTAGAATAATTTCCGTGTTTTTCGGCCAAATTGGCTACGCGACTCTCTGTAAGAGTGAATATAGATTAAAACGTAAGACAGATAGAGGAAATCCGAAATAACCATTCGATAGAACACAAGGTAATGAACATCTCAGCCAAGTTTGGTCCTGAAATATGCAGTTTGAAGAAAGTTATTAGCCTCGCTGTCAAGTAATGTAGTTTGTGGTCTTCTTTGACTTAGAATAATTTCCGTGTTTTTCGGCCAAATTGGCTACGCGACTCTCTGTAAGAGTGAATATAGATTAAAAAGTAAGACAAATAGAGGAAATCCGAAATAACCATTCGATAGAGAACAAGGTAATGAACATCTCAGCCAAGTTTGGTCCTGAAATATGCAGTTTGAAGAAAGTTATTAGCCTCGCTGTCAAGTAATGTAGTTTGTGGTCTTCTTTGACTTAGAATAATTTCCGTGTTTTTCGGCCAAATTGGCTACGCGACTCTCTGTAAGAGTGAATATAGATTAAAACGTAAGACAGATAGAGGAAATCCGAAATAACCATTCGATAGAGAACAAGGTAATGAACATCTCAGCCAAGTTTGGTCCTGAAATATGCAGTTTGAAGAAAGTTATTAGCCTCGCTGTCAAGTAATGTAGTTTGTGGTCTTCTTTGACTTAGAATAATTTCCGTGTTTTTCGGCCAAATTGGCTACGCGACTCTCTGTAAGAGTGAATATAGATTAAAAAGTAAGACAAATAGAGGAAATCCGAAATAACCATTCGATAGAGAACAAGGTAATGAACATCTCAGCCAAGTTTGGTCCTGAAATATGCAGTTTGAAGAAAGTTATTAGCCTCGCTGTCAAGTAATGTAGTTTGTGGTCTTCTTTGACTTAGAATAATTTCCGTGTTTTTCGGCCAAATTGGCTACGCGACTCTCTGTAAGAGTGAATATAGATTAAAACGTAAGACAGATAGAGGAAATCCGAAATAACCATTCGATAGAACACAAGGTAATGAACATCTCAGCCAAGTTTGGTCCTGAAATATGCAGTTTGAAGAAAGTTATTAGCCTCGCTGTCAAGTAATGTAGTTTGTGGTCTTCTTTGACTTAGAATAATTTCCGTGTTTTTCGGCCAAATTGGCTACGCGACTCTCTGTAAGAGTGAATATAGATTAAAACGTAATACAGATAGAGGAAATCCGAAATAACCATTCGATAGAACACAAGGTAATGAACATCTCAGCCAAGTTTGGTCCTGAAATATGCAGTTTGAAGAAAGTTATTAGCCTCGCTGTCAAGTAATGTAGTTTGTGGTCTTCTTTGACTTAGAATAATTTCCGTGTTTTTCGGCCAAATTGGCTACGCGACTCTCTGTAAGAGTGAATATAGATTAAAAAGTAAGACAAATAGAGGAAATCCGAAATAACCATTCGATAGAGAACAAGGTAATGAACATCTCAGCCAAGTTTGGTCCTGAAATATGCAGTTTGAAGAAAGTTATTAGCCTCGCTGTCAAGTAATGTAGTTTGTGGTCTTCTTTGACTTAGAATAATTTCCGTGTTTTTCGGCCAAATTGGCTACGCGACTCTCTGTAAGAGTGAATATAGATTAAAACGTAATACAGATAGAGGAAATCCGAAATAACCATTCGATAGAACACAAGGTAATGAACATCTCAGCCAAGTTTGGTCCTGAAATATGCAGTTTGAAGAAAGTTATTAGCCTCGCTGTCAAGTAATGTAGTTTGTGGTCTTCTTTGACTTAGAATAATTTCCGTGTTTTTCGGCCAAATTGGCTACGCGACTCTCTGTAAGAGTGAATATAGATTAAAAAGTAAGACAGATAGAGGAAATCCGAAATAACCATTCGATAGAACACAAGGTAATGAACATCTCAGCCAAGTTTGGTCCTGAAATATGCAGTTTGAAGAAAGTTATTAGCCTCGCTGTCAAGTAATGTAGTTTGTGGTCTTCTTTGACTTAGAATAATTTCCGTGTTTTTCGGCCAAATTGGCTACGCGACTCTCTGTAAGAGTGAATATAGATTAAAAAGTAAGACAGATAGAGGAAATCCGAAATAACCATTCGATAGAGAACAAGGTAATGAACATCTCAGCCAAGTTTGGTCCTGAAATATGCAGTTTGAAGAAAGTTATTAGCCTCGCTGTCAAGTAATGTAGTTTGTGGTCTTCTTTGACTTAGAATAATTTCCGTGTTTTTCGGCCAAATTGGCTACGCGACTCTCTGTAAGAGTGAATATAGATTAAAAAGTAAGACAGATAGATGAAATCCGAAATAACCATTCGATAGAGAACAAGGTAATGAACATCTCAGCCAAGTTTGGTCCTGAAATATGCAGTTTGAAGAAAGTTATTAGCCTCGCTGTCAAGTAATGTAGTTTGTGGTCTTCTTTGACTTAGAATAATTTCCGTGTTTTTCGGCCAAATTGGCTACGCGACTCTCTGTAAGAGTGAATATAGATTAAAACGTAAGACAGATAGAGGAAATCCGAAATAACCATTCGATAGAACACAAGGTAATGAACATCTCAGCCAAGTTTGGTCCTGAAATATGCAGTTTGAAGAAAGTTATTAGCCTCGCTGTCAAGTAATGTAGTTTGTGGTCTTCTTTGACTTAGAATAATTTCCGTGTTTTTCGGCCAAATTGGCTACGCGACTCTCTGTAAGAGTGAATATAGATTAAAAAGTAAGACAAATAGAGGAAATCCGAAATAACCATTCGATAGAGAACAAGGTAATGAACATCTCAGCCAAGTTTGGTCCTGAAATATGCAGTTTGAAGAAAGTTATTAGCCTCGCTGTCAAGTAATGTAGTTTGTGGTCTTCTTTGACTTAGAATAATTTCCGTGTTTTTCGGCCAAATTGGCTACGCGACTCTCTGTAAGAGTGAATATAGATTAAAACGTAAGACAGATAGAGGAAATCCGAAATAACCATTCGATAGAACACAAGGTAATGAACATCTCAGCCAAGTTTGGTCCTGAAATATGCAGTTTGAAGAAAGTTATTAGCCTCGCTGTCAAGTAATGTAGTTTGTGGTCTTCTTTGACTTAGAATAATTTCCGTGTTTTTCGGCCAAATTGGCTACGCGACTCTCTGTAAGAGTGAATATAGATTAAAAAGTAAGACAAATAGAGGAAATCCGAAATAACCATTCGATAGAGAACAAGGTAATGAACATCTCAGCCAAGTTTGGTCCTGAAATATGCAGTTTGAAGAAAGTTATTAGCCTCGCTGTCAAGTAATGTAGTTTGTGGTCTTCTTTGACTTAGAATAATTTCCGTGTTTTTCGGCCAAATTGGCTACGCGACTCTCTGTAAGAGTGAATATAGATTAAAACGTAAGACAGATAGAGGAAATCCGAAATAACCATTCGATAGAACACAAGGTAATGAACATCTCAGCCAAGTTTGGTCCTGAAATATGCAGTTTGAAGAAAGTTATTAGCCTCGCTGTCAAGTAATGTAGTTTGTGGTCTTCTTTGACTTAGAATAATTTCCGTGTTTTTCGGCCAAATTGGCTACGCGACTCTCTGTAAGAGTGAATATAGATTAAAAAGTAAGACAGATAGAGGAAATCCGAAATAACCATTCGATAGAACACAAGGTAATGAACATCTCAGCCAAGTTTGGTCCTGAAATATGCAGTTTGAAGAAAGTTATTAGCCTCGCTGTCAAGTAATGTAGTTTGTGGTCTTCTTTGACTTAGAATAATTTCCATGTTTTTCGGCCAAATTGGCTATGCGAATCTCTGTAAGAGTGAATATAGATTAAAACGTAAGACAGATAGAGGAAATCCGAAATAACCATTCGATAGAGAACAAGGTAATGAACATCTCAGCCAAGTTTGGTCCTGAAATATGCAGTTTGAAGAAAGTTATTAGCCTCGCTGTCAAGTAATGTAGTTTGTGGTCTTCTTTGACTTAGAATAATTTCCGTGTTTTTCGGCCAAATTGGCTACGCGACTCTCTGTAAGAGTGAATATAGATTAAAAAGTAAGACAGATAGAGGAAATCCGAAATAACCATTCGATAGAGAACAAGGTAATGAACATCTCAGCCAAGTTTGGTCCTGAAATATGCAGTTTGAAGAAAGTTATTAGCCTCGCTGTCAAGTAATGTAGTTTGTGGTCTTCTTTGACTTAGAATAATTTCCGTGTTTTTCGGCCAAATTGGCTACGCGACTCTCTGTAAGAGTGAATATAGATTAAAAAGTAAGACAGATAGATGAAATCCGAAATAACCATTCGATAGAGAACAAGGTAATGAACATCTCAGCCAAGTTTGGTCCTGAAATATGCAGTTTGAAGAAAGTTATTAGCCTCGCTGTCAAGTAATGTAGTTTGTGGTCTTCTTTGACTTAGAATAATTTCCGTGTTTTTCGGCCAAATTGGCTACGCGACTCTCTGTAAGAGTGAATATAGATTAAAACGTAAGACAGATAGAGGAAATCCGAAATAACCATTCGATAGAACACAAGGTAATGAACATCTCAGCCAAGTTTGGTCCTGAAATATGCAGTTTGAAGAAAGTTATTAGCCTCGCTGTCAAGTAATGTAGTTTGTGGTCTTCTTTGACTTAGAATAATTTCCGTGTTTTTCGGCCAAATTGGCTACGCGACTCTCTGTAAGAGTGAATATAGATTAAAAAGTAAGACAAATAGAGGAAATCCGAAATAACCATTCGATAGAGAACAAGGTAATGAACATCTCAGCCAAGTTTGGTCCTGAAATATGCAGTTTGAAGAAAGTTATTAGCCTCGCTGTCAAGTAATGTAGTTTGTGGTCTTCTTTGACTTAGAATAATTTCCGTGTTTTTCGGCCAAATTGGCTACGCGACTCTCTGTAAGAGTGAATATAGATTAAAACGTAAGACAGATAGAGGAAATCCGAAATAACCATTCGATAGAACACAAGGTAATGAACATCTCAGCCAAGTTTGGTCCTGAAATATGCAGTTTGAAGAAAGTTATTAGCCTCGCTGTCAAGTAATGTAGTTTGTGGTCTTCTTTGACTTAGAATAATTTCCGTGTTTTTCGGCCAAATTGGCTACGCGACTCTCTGTAAGAGTGAATATAGATTAAAAAGTAAGACAGATAGAGGAAATCCGAAATAACCATTCGATAGAGAACAAGGTAATGAACATCTCAGCCAAGTTTGGTCCTGAAATATGCAGTTTGAAGAAAGTTATTAGCCTCGCTGTCAAGTAATGTAGTTTGTGGTCTTCTTTGACTTAGAATAATTTCCGTGTTTTTCGGCCAAATTGGCTACGCGACTCTCTGTAAGAGTGAATATAGATTAAAAAGTAAGACAGATAGATGAAATCCGAAATAACCATTCGATAGAGAACAAGGTAATGAACATCTCAGCCAAGTTTGGTCCTGAAATATGCAGTTTGAAGAAAGTTATTAGCCTCGCTGTCAAGTAATGTAGTTTGTGGTCTTCTTTGACTTAGAATAATTTCCGTGTTTTTCGGCCAAATTGGCTACGCGACTCTCTGTAAGAGTGAATATAGATTAAAACGTAAGACAGATAGAGGAAATCCGAAATAACCATTCGATAGAACACAAGGTAATGAACATCTCAGCCAAGTTTGGTCCTGAAATATGCAGTTTGAAGAAAGTTATTAGCCTCGCTGTCAAGTAATGTAGTTTGTGGTCTTCTTTGACTTAGAATAATTTCCGTGTTTTTCGGCCAAATTGGCTACGCGACTCTCTGTAAGAGTGAATATAGATTAAAAAGTAAGACAAATAGAGGAAATCCGAAATAACCATTCGATAGAGAACAAGGTAATGAACATCTCAGCCAAGTTTGGTCCTGAAATATGCAGTTTGAAGAAAGTTATTAGCCTCGCTGTCAAGTAATGTAGTTTGTGGTCTTCTTTGACTTAGAATAATTTCCGTGTTTTTCGGCCAAATTGGCTACGCGACTCTCTGTAAGAGTGAATATAGATTAAAACGTAAGACAGATAGAGGAAATCCGAAATAACCATTCGATAGAACACAAGGTAATGAACATCTCAGCCAAGTTTGGTCCTGAAATATGCAGTTTGAAGAAAGTTATTAGCCTCGCTGTCAAGTAATGTAGTTTGTGGTCTTCTTTGACTTAGAATAATTTCCGTGTTTTTCGGCCAAATTGGCTACGCGACTCTCTGTAAGAGTGAATATAGATTAAAAAGTAAGACAAATAGAGGAAATCCGAAATAACCATTCGATAGAGAACAAGGTAATGAACATCTCAGCCAAGTTTGGTCCTGAAATATGCAGTTTGAAGAAAGTTATTAGCCTCGCTGTCAAGTAATGTAGTTTGTGGTCTTCTTTGACTTAGAATAATTTCCGTGTTTTTCGGCCAAATTGGCTACGCGACTCTCTGTAAGAGTGAATATAGATTAAAAAGTAATACAGATAGAGGAAATCCGAAACAACCATTCGATAGAGAACAAGGTAATGAACATCTCAGCCAAGTTTGGTCCTGAAATATGCAGTTTGAAGAAAGTTATTAGCCTCGCTGTCAAGTAATGTAGTTTGTGGTCTTCTTTGACTTAGAATAATTTCCGTGTTTTTCGGCCAAATTGGCTACGCGACTCTCTGTAAGAGTGAATATAGATTAAAACGTAAGACAGATAGAGGAAATCCGAAATAACCATTCGATAGAACACAAGGTAATGAACATCTCAGCCAAGTTTGGTCCTGAAATATGCAGTTTGAAGAAAGTTATTAGCCTCGCTGTCAAGTAATGTAGTTTGTGGTCTTCTTTGACTTAGAATAATTTCCGTGTTTTTCGGCCAAATTGGCTACGCGACTCTCTGTAAGAGTGAATATAGATTAAAACGTAATACAGATAGAGGAAATCCGAAATAACCATTCGATAGAACACAAGGTAATGAACATCTCAGCCAAGTTTGGTCCTGAAATATGCAGTTTGAAGAAAGTTATTAGCCTCGCTGTCAAGTAATGTAGTTTGTGGTCTTCTTTGACTTAGAATAATTTCCGTGTTTTTCGGCCAAATTGGCTACGCGACTCTCTGTAAG
This sequence comes from Gibbula magus, assembly GCA_936450465.1. Classification (NCBI taxonomy): domain Eukaryota; kingdom Metazoa; phylum Mollusca; class Gastropoda; order Trochida; family Trochidae; genus Gibbula; species Gibbula magus. The sequence continues at coordinate 57,764,417 of OW388295.1, forward strand.
AGTGAATATAGATTAAAAAGTAAGACAGATAGAGGAAATCCGAAATAACCATTCGATAGAACACAAGGTAATGAACATCTCAGCCAAGTTTGGTCCTGAAATATGCAGTTTGAAGAAAGTTATTAGCCTCGCTGTCAAGTAATGTAGTTTGTGGTCTTCTTTGACTTAGAATAATTTCCATGTTTTTCGGCCAAATTGGCTATGCGAATCTCTGTAAGAGTGAATATAGATTAAAACGTAAGACAGATAGAGGAAATCCGAAATAACCATTCGATAGAGAACAAGGTAATGAACATCTCAGCCAAGTTTGGTCCTGAAATATGCAGTTTGAAGAAAGTTATTAGCCTCGCTGTCAAGTAATGTAGTTTGTGGTCTTCTTCGACTTAGAATAATTTCCGTGTTTTTCGGCCAAATTGGCTACGCGACTCTCTGTAAGAGTGAATATAGATTAAAACGTAAGACAGATAGAGGAAATCCGAAATAACCATTCGATAGAACACAAGGTAATGAACATCTCAGCCAAGTTTGGTCCTGAAATATGCAGTTTGAAGAAAGTTATTAGCCTCGATGTCAAGTAATGTAGTTTGTGGTCTTCTTTTACTTAGAATAATTTCCATGTTTTTCGGCCAAATTGGCTACGCGACTCTCTGTAAGAGTGAATATAGATTAAAAAGTAAGACAAATAGAGGAAATCCGAAATAACCATTCGATAGAGAACAAGGTAATGAACATCTCAGCCAAGTTTGGTCCTGAAATATGCAGTTTGAAGAAAGTTATTAGCCTCGCTGTCAAGTAATGTAGTTTGTGGTCTTCTTTGACTTAGAATAATTTCCGTGTTTTTCGGCCAAATTGGCTACGCGACTCTCTGTAAGAGTGAATATAGATTAAAACGTAATACAGATAGAGGAAATCCGAAATAACCATTCGATAGAACACAAGGTAATGAACATCTCAGCCAAGTTTGGTCCTGAAATATGCAGTTTGAAGAAAGTTATTAGCCTCGCTGTCAAGTAATGTAGTTTGTGGTCTTCTTTGACTTAGAATAATTTCCGTGTTTTTCGGCCAAATTGGCTACGCGACTCTCTGTAAGAGTGAATATAGATTAAAAAGTAAGACAGATAGAGGAAATCCGAAATAACCATTCGATAGAACACAAGGTAATGAACATCTCAGCCAAGTTTGGTCCTGAAATATGCAGTTTGAAGAAAGTTATTAGCCTCGCTGTCAAGTAATGTAGTTTGTGGTCTTCTTTGACTTAGAATAATTTCCATGTTTTTCGGCCAAATTGGCTATGCGAATCTCTGTAAGAGTGAATATAGATTAAAACGTAAGACAGATAGAGGAAATCCGAAATAACCATTCGATAGAGAACAAGGTAATGAACATCTCAGCCAAGTTTGGTCCTGAAATATGCAGTTTGAAGAAAGTTATTAGCCTCGCTGTCAAGTAATGTAGTTTGTGGTCTTCTTCGACTTAGAATAATTTCCGTGTTTTTCGGCCAAATTGGCTACGCGACTCTCTGTAAGAGTGAATATAGATTAAAACGTAAGACAGATAGAGGAAATCCGAAATAACCATTCGATAGAACACAAGGTAATGAACATCTCAGCCAAGTTTGGTCCTGAAATATGCAGTTTGAAGAAAGTTATTAGCCTCGATGTCAAGTAATGTAGTTTGTGGTCTTCTTTTACTTAGAATAATTTCCATGTTTTTCGGCCAAATTGGCTACGCGACTCTCTGTAAGAGTGAATATAGATTAAAAAGTAAGACAAATAGAGGAAATCCGAAATAACCATTCGATAGAGAACAAGGTAATGAACATCTCAGCCAAGTTTGGTCCTGAAATATGCAGTTTGAAGAAAGTTATTAGCCTCGCTGTCAAGTAATGTAGTTTGTGGTCTTCTTTGACTTAGAATAATTTCCGTGTTTTTCGGCCAAATTGGCTACGCGACTCTCTGTAAGAGTGAATATAGATTAAAAAGTAATACAGATAGAGGAAATCCGAAACAACCATTCGATAGAGAACAAGGTAATGAACATCTCAGCCAAGTTTGGTCCTGAAATATGCAGTTTGAAGAAAGTTATTAGCCTCGCTGTCAAGTAATGTAGTTTGTGGTCTTCTTTGACTTAGAATAATTTCCGTGTTTTTCGGCCAAATTGGCTACGCGACTCTCTGTAAGAGTGAATATAGATTAAAAAGTAAGACAGATAGAGGAAATCCGAAATAACCATTCGATAGAGAACAAGGTAATGAACATCTCAGCCAAGTTTGGTCCTGAAATATGCAGTTTGAAGAAAGTTATTAGCCTCGCTGTCAAGTAATGTAGTTTGTGGTCTTCTTTGACTTAGAATAATTTCCGTGTTTTTCGGCCAAATTGGCTACGCGACTCTCTGTAAGAGTGAATATAGATTAAAAAGTAAGACAGATAGATGAAATCCGAAATAACCATTCGATAGAGAACAAGGTAATGAACATCTCAGCCAAGTTTGGTCCTGAAATATGCAGTTTGAAGAAAGTTATTAGCCTCGATGTCAAGTAATGTAGTTTGTGGTCTTCTTTTACTTAGAATAATTTCCATGTTTTTCGGCCAAATTGGCTACGCGACTCTCTGTAAGAGTGAATATAGATTAAAAAGTAAGACAAATAGAGGAAATCCGAAATAACCATTCGATAGAGAACAAGGTAATGAACATCTCAGCCAAGTTTGGTCCTGAAATATGCAGTTTGAAGAAAGTTATTAGCCTCGCTGTCAAGTAATGTAGTTTGTGGTCTTCTTTGACTTAGAATAATTTCCGTGTTTTTCGGCCAAATTGGCTACGCGACTCTCTGTAAGAGTGAATATAGATTAAAAAGTAAGACAAATAGAGGAAATCCGAAATAACCATTCGATAGAGAACAAGGTAATGAACATCTCAGCCAAGTTTGGTCCTGAAATATGCAGTTTGAAGAAAGTTATTAGCCTCGCTGTCAAGTAATGTAGTTTGTGGTCTTCTTTGACTTAGAATAATTTCCGTGTTTTTCGGCCAAATTGGCTACGCGACTCTCTGTAAGAGTGAATATAGATTAAAAAGTAAGACAGATAGAGGAAATCCGAAATAACCATTCGATAGAGAACAAGGTAATGAACATCTCAGCCAAGTTTGGTCCTGAAATATGCAGTTTGAAGAAAGTTATTAGCCTCGCTGTCAAGTAATGTAGTTTGTGGTCTTCTTTGACTTAGAATAATTTCCGTGTTTTTCGGCCAAATTGGCTACGCGACTCTCTGTAAGAGTGAATATAGATTAAAAAGTAAGACAGATAGATGAAATCCGAAATAACCATTCGATAGAGAACAAGGTAATGAACATCTCAGCCAAGTTTGGTCCTGAAATATGCAGTTTGAAGAAAGTTATTAGCCTCGATGTCAAGTAATGTAGTTTGTGGTCTTCTTTTACTTAGAATAATTTCCATGTTTTTCGGCCAAATTGGCTACGCGACTCTCTGTAAGAGTGAATATAGATTAAAAAGTAAGACAAATAGAGGAAATCCGAAATAACCATTCGATAGAGAACAAGGTAATGAACATCTCAGCCAAGTTTGGTCCTGAAATATGCAGTTTGAAGAAAGTTATTAGCCTCGCTGTCAAGTAATGTAGTTTGTGGTCTTCTTTGACTTAGAATAATTTCCGTGTTTTTCGGCCAAATTGGCTACGCGACTCTCTGTAAGAGTGAATATAGATTAAAAAGTAAGACAAATAGAGGAAATCCGAAATAACCATTCGATAGAGAACAAGGTAATGAACATCTCAGCCAAGTTTGGTCCTGAAATATGCAGTTTGAAGAAAGTTATTAGCCTCGCTGTCAAGTAATGTAGTTTGTGGTCTTCTTTGACTTAGAATAATTTCCGTGTTTTTCGGCCAAATTGGCTACGCGACTCTCTGTAAGAGTGAATATAGATTAAAAAGTAATACAGATAGAGGAAATCCGAAACAACCATTCGATAGAGAACAAGGTAATGAACATCTCAGCCAAGTTTGGTCCTGAAATATGCAGTTTGAAGAAAGTTATTAGCCTCGCTGTCAAGTAATGTAGTTTGTGGTCTTCTTTGACTTAGAATAATTTCCGTGTTTTTCGGCCAAATTGGCTACGCGACTCTCTGTAAGAGTGAATATAGATTAAAACGTAAGACAGATAGAGGAAATCCGAAATAACCATTCGATAGAACACAAGGTAATGAACATCTCAGCCAAGTTTGGTCCTGAAATATGCAGTTTGAAGAAAGTTATTAGCCTCGCTGTCAAGTAATGTAGTTTGTGGTCTTCTTTGACTTAGAATAATTTCCGTGTTTTTCGGCCAAATTGGCTACGCGACTCTCTGTAAGAGTGAATATAGATTAAAACGTAATACAGATAGAGGAAATCCGAAATAACCATTCGATAGAACACAAGGTAATGAACATCTCAGCCAAGTTTGGTCCTGAAATATGCAGTTTGAAGAAAGTTATTAGCCTCGCTGTCAAGTAATGTAGTTTGTGGTCTTCTTTGACTTAGAATAATTTCCGTGTTTTTCGGCCAAATTGGCTACGCGACTCTCTGTAAGAGTGAATATAGATTAAAAAGTAAGACAGATAGAGGAAATCCGAAATAACCATTCGATAGAACACAAGGTAATGAACATCTCAGCCAAGTTTGGTCCTGAAATATGCAGTTTGAAGAAAGTTATTAGCCTCGCTGTCAAGTAATGTAGTTTGTGGTCTTCTTTGACTTAGAATAATTTCCATGTTTTTCGGCCAAATTGGCTATGCGAATCTCTGTAAGAGTGAATATAGATTAAAACGTAAGACAGATAGAGGAAATCCGAAATAACCATTCGATAGAGAACAAGGTAATGAACATCTCAGCCAAGTTTGGTCCTGAAATATGCAGTTTGAAGAAAGTTATTAGCCTCGCTGTCAAGTAATGTAGTTTGTGGTCTTCTTCGACTTAGAATAATTTCCGTGTTTTTCGGCCAAATTGGCTACGCGACTCTCTGTAAGAGTGAATATAGATTAAAACGTAAGACAGATAGAGGAAATCCGAAATAACCATTCGATAGAACACAAGGTAATGAACATCTCAGCCAAGTTTGGTCCTGAAATATGCAGTTTGAAGAAAGTTATTAGCCTCGATGTCAAGTAATGTAGTTTGTGGTCTTCTTTTACTTAGAATAATTTCCATGTTTTTCGGCCAAATTGGCTACGCGACTCTCTGTAAGAGTGAATATAGATTAAAAAGTAAGACAAATAGAGGAAATCCGAAATAACCATTCGATAGAGAACAAGGTAATGAACATCTCAGCCAAGTTTGGTCCTGAAATATGCAGTTTGAAGAAAGTTATTAGCCTCGCTGTCAAGTAATGTAGTTTGTGGTCTTCTTTGACTTAGAATAATTTCCGTGTTTTTCGGCCAAATTGGCTACGCGACTCTCTGTAAGAGTGAATATAGATTAAAAAGTAATACAGATAGAGGAAATCCGAAACAACCATTCGATAGAGAACAAGGTAATGAACATCTCAGCCAAGTTTGGTCCTGAAATATGCAGTTTGAAGAAAGTTATTAGCCTCGCTGTCAAGTAATGTAGTTTGTGGTCTTCTTTGACTTAGAATAATTTCCGTGTTTTTCGGCCAAATTGGCTACGCGACTCTCTGTAAGAGTGAATATAGATTAAAAAGTAAGACAGATAGAGGAAATCCGAAATAACCATTCGATAGAGAACAAGGTAATGAACATCTCAGCCAAGTTTGGTCCTGAAATATGCAGTTTGAAGAAAGTTATTAGCCTCGCTGTCAAGTAATGTAGTTTGTGGTCTTCTTTGACTTAGAATAATTTCCGTGTTTTTCGGCCAAATTGGCTACGCGACTCTCTGTAAGAGTGAATATAGATTAAACAGTAAGACAGATAGATGAAATCCGAAATAACCATTCGATAGAGAACAAGGTAATGAACATCTCAGCCAAGTTTGGTCCTGAAATATGCAGTTTGAAGAAAGTTATTAGCCTCGCTGTCAAGTAATGTAGTTTGTGGTCTTCTTTGACTTAGAATAATTTCCGTGTTTTTCGGCCAAATTGGCTACGCGACTCTCTGTAAGAGTGAATATAGATTAAAAAGTAAGACAGATAGAGGAAATCCGAAATAACCATTCGATAGAGAACAAGGTAATGAACATCTCAGCCAAGTTTGGTCCTGAAATATGCAGTTTGAAGAAAGTTATTAGCCTCGCTGTCAAGTAATGTAGTTTGTGGTCTTCTTTGACTTAGAATAATTTCCGTGTTTTTCGGCCAAATTGGCTACGCGACTCTCTGTAAGAGTGAATATAGATTAAAAAGTAAGACAGATAGAGGAAATCCGAAATAACCATTCGATAGAGAACAAGGTAATGAACATCTCAGCCAAGTTTGGTCCTGAAATATGCAGTTTGAAGAAAGTTATTAGCCTCGCTGTCAAGTAATGTAGTTTGTGGTCTTCTTTGACTTAGAATAATTTCCGTGTTTTTCGGCCAAATTGGCTACGCGACTCTCTGTAAGAGTGAATATAGATTAAAACGTAAGACAGATAGAGGAAATCCGAAATAACCATTCGATAGAACACAAGGTAATGAACATCTCAGCCAAGTTTGGTCCTGAAATATGCAGTTTGAAGAAAGTTATTAGCCTCGCTGTCAAGTAATGTAGTTTGTGGTCTTCTTTGACTTAGAATAATTTCCGTGTTTTTCGGCCAAATTGGCTACGCGACTCTCTGTAAGAGTGAATATAGATTAAAAAGTAAGACAAATAGAGGAAATCCGAAATAACCATTCGATAGAGAACAAGGTAATGAACATCTCAGCCAAGTTTGGTCCTGAAATATGCAGTTTGAAGAAAGTTATTAGCCTCGCTGTCAAGTAATGTAGTTTGTGGTCTTCTTTGACTTAGAATAATTTCCGTGTTTTTCGGCCAAATTGGCTACGCGACTCTCTGTAAGAGTGAATATAGATTAAAAAGTAAGACAGATAGATGAAATCCGAAATAACCATTCGATAGAGAACAAGGTAATGAACATCTCAGCCAAGTTTGGTCCTGAAATATGCAGTTTGAAGAAAGTTATTAGCCTCGCTGTCAAGTAATGTAGTTTGTGGTCTTCTTTGACTTAGAATAATTTCCGTGTTTTTCGGCCAAATTGGCTACGCGACTCTCTGTAAGAGTGAAAATAGATTAAAAAGTAAGACAGATAGATGAAATCCGAAATAACCATTCGATAGAGAACAAGGTAATGAACATCTCAGCCAAGTTTGGTCCTGAAATATGCAGTTTGAAGAAAGTTATTAGCCTCGCTGTCAAGTAATGTAGTTTGTGGTCTTCTTTGACTTAGAATAATTTCCGTGTTTTTCGGCCAAATTGGCTACGCGACTCTCTGTAAGAGTGAATATAGATTAAAAAGTAAGACAGATAGAGGAAATCCGAAATAACCATTCGATAGAGAACAAGGTAATGAACATCTCAGCCAAGTTTGGTCCTGAAATATGCAGTTTGAAGAAAGTTATTAGCCTCGCTGTCAAGTAATGTAGTTTGTGGTCTTCTTTGACTTAGAATAATTTCCGTGTTTTTCGGCCAAATTGGCTACGCGACTCTCTGTAAGAGTGAATATAGATTAAAAAGTAAGACAGATAGAGGAAATCCGAAATAACCATTCGATAGAGAACAAGGTAATGAACATCTCAGCCAAGTTTGGTCCTGAAATATGCAGTTTGAAGAAAGTTATTAGCCTCGCTGTCAAGTAATGTAGTTTGTGGTCTTCTTTGACTTAGAATAATTTCCGTGTTTTTCGGCCAAATTGGCTACGCGACTCTCTGTAAGAGTGAATATAGATTAAAACGTAAGACAGATAGAGGAAATCCGAAATAACCATTCGATAGAACACAAGGTAATGAACATCTCAGCCAAGTTTGGTCCTGAAATATGCAGTTTGAAGAAAGTTATTAGCCTCGCTGTCAAGTAATGTAGTTTGTGGTCTTCTTTGACTTAGAATAATTTCCGTGTTTTTCGGCCAAATTGGCTACGCGACTCTCTGTAAGAGTGAATATAGATTAAAAAGTAAGACAAATAGAGGAAATCCGAAATAACCATTCGATAGAGAACAAGGTAATGAACATCTCAGCCAAGTTTGGTCCTGAAATATGCAGTTTGAAGAAAGTTATTAGCCTCGCTGTCAAGTAATGTAGTTTGTGGTCTTCTTTGACTTAGAATAATTTCCGTGTTTTTCGGCCAAATTGGCTACGCGACTCTCTGTAAGAGTGAATATAGATTAAAAAGTAATACAGATAGAGGAAATCCGAAACAACCATTCGATAGAGAACAAGGTAATGAACATCTCAGCCAAGTTTGGTCCTGAAATATGCAGTTTGAAGAAAGTTATTAGCCTCGCTGTCAAGTAATGTAGTTTGTGGTCTTCTTTGACTTAGAATAATTTCCGTGTTTTTCGGCCAAATTGGCTACGCGACTCTCTGTAAGAGTGAATATAGATTAAAACGTAAGACAGATAGAGGAAATCCGAAATAACCATTCGATAGAACACAAGGTAATGAACATCTCAGCCAAGTTTGGTCCTGAAATATGCAGTTTGAAGAAAGTTATTAGCCTCGCTGTCAAGTAATGTAGTTTGTGGTCTTCTTTGACTTAGAATAATTTCCGTGTTTTTCGGCCAAATTGGCTACGCGACTCTCTGTAAGAGTGAATATAGATTAAAACGTAAGACAGATAGAGGAAATCCGAAATAACCATTCGATAGAACACAAGGTAATGAACATCTCAGCCAAGTTTGGTCCTGAAATATGCAGTTTGAAGAAAGTTATTAGCCTCGCTGTCAAGTAATGTAGTTTGTGGTCTTCTTTGACTTAGAATAATTTCCGTGTTTTTCGGCCAAATTGGCTACGCGACTCTCTGTAAGAGTGAATATAGATTAAAAAGTAAGACAGATAGAGGAAATCCGAAACAACCATTCGATAGAGAACAAGGTAATGAACATCTCAGCCAAGTTTGGTCCTGAAATATGCAGTTTGAAGAAAGTTATTAGCCTCGCTGTCAAGTAATGTAGTTTGTGGTCTTCTTTGACTTAGAATAATTTCCGTGTTTTTCGGCCAAATTGGCTACGCGACTCTCTGTAAGAGTGAATATAGATTAAAACGTAAGACAGATAGAGGAAATCCGAAATAACCATTCGATAGAACACAAGGTAATGAACATCTCAGCCAAGTTTGGTCCTGAAATATGCAGTTTGAAGAAAGTTATTAGCCTCGCTGTCAAGTAATGTAGTTTGTGGTCTTCTTTGACTTAGAATAATTTCCATGTTTTTCGGCCAAATTGGCTATGCGAATCTCTGTAAGAGTGAATATAGATTAAAACGTAAGACAGATAGAGGAAATCCGAAATAACCATTCGATAGAGAACAAGGTAATGAACATCTCAGCAAAGTTTGGTCCTGAAATATGCAGTTTGAAGAAAGTTATTAGCCTCGCTGTCAAGTAATGTAGTTTGTGGTCTTCTTTGACTTAGAATAATTTCCGTGTTTTTCGGCCAAATTGGCTACGCGACTCTCTGTAAGAGTGAATATAGATTAAAAAGTAATACAGATAGAGGAAATCCGAAACAACCATTCGATAGAGAACAAGGTAATGAACATCTCAGCCAAGTTTGGTCCTGAAATATGCAGTTTGAAGAAAGTTATTAGCCTCGCTGTCAAGTAATGTAGTTTGTGGTCTTCTTTGACTTAGAATAATTTCCGTGTTTTTCGGCCAAATTGGCTACGCGACTCTCTGTAAGAGTGAATATAGATTAAAACGTAAGACAGATAGAGGAAATCCGAAATAACCATTCGATAGAACACAAGGTAATGAACATCTCAGCCAAGTTTGGTCCTGAAATATGCAGTTTGAAGAAAGTTATTAGCCTCGCTGTCAAGTAATGTAGTTTGTGGTCTTCTTTGACTTAGAATAATTTCCATGTTTTTCGGCCAAATTGGCTATGCGAATCTCTGTAAGAGTGAATATAGATTAAAACGTAAGACAGATAGAGGAAATCCGAAATAACCATTCGATAGAGAACAAGGTAATGAACATCTCAGCCAAGTTTGGTCCTGAAATATGCAGTTTGAAGAAAGTTATTAGCCTCGCTGTCAAGTAATGTAGTTTGTGGTCTTCTTTGACTTAGAATAATTTCCGTGTTTTTCGGCCAAATTGGCTACGCGACTCTCTGTAAGAGTGAATATAGATTAAAAAGTAATACAGATAGAGGAAATCCGAAACAACCATTCGATAGAGAACAAGGTAATGAACATCTCAGCCAAGTTTGGTCCTGAAATATGCAGTTTGAAGAAAGTTATTAGCCTCGCTGTCAAGTAATGTAGTTTGTGGTCTTCTTTGACTTAGAATAATTTCCGTGTTTTTCGGCCAAATTGGCTACGCGACTCTCTGTAAGAGTGAATATAGATTAAAAAGTAAGACAGATAGATGAAATCCGAAATAACCATTCGATAGAGAACAAGGTAATGAACATCTCAGCCAAGTTTGGTCCTGAAATATGCAGTTTGAAGAAAGTTATTAGCCTCGCTGTCAAGTAATGTAGTTTGTGGTCTTCTTTGACTTAGAATAATTTCCGTGTTTTTCGGCCAAATTGGCTACGCGACTCTCTGTAAGAGTGAATATAGATTAAAAAGTAAGACAGATAGATGAAATCCGAAATAACCATTCGATAGAGAACAAGGTAATGAACATCTCAGCCAAGTTTGGTCCTGAAATATGCAGTTTGAAGAAAGTTATTAGCCTCGCTGTCAAGTAATGTAAACTAACGGGCAAAAGAAACGATACCAAACTTTGAAATTTAATATTTTGTTAGCAAAATGTTAAAATTTTAAATGCACGACATTGAAATGATTTCCCTATTTCAGTAGTCATATGTGTCACGAAAATTGTTGTGTTTTGGCGATCCGTTTCCGGCAAATTGTATTAAAGTGTGATTTTTTTGCATCAAAAGCACGTGCTGCACGTGCATTATTTGCGTATAAAAGATGTGTCGAATCACTCAACGACATACCACTACTTCAACTGCATCGAGAAACATGGCAAGATTATCACCTGAAGAAAGATGGAGAGCCGTCGGAATGGTGCAGATGGGTGCAACGCATGCACACGTGGCTACGACGCTGGGCTGTGCACGCATTACCATCACCAGACTGATGAGACGCTACAGGCAGACGGGGAGAACAGTGGACATGCCAAGGAGTGGAAGACCCCGTGTAACGACCGCCAACGAGGACCGCCATTTAAGAATTCTGCATTTGAGGAACCGGTTCCTGACAGTGACGGAATCAGCGACGACTGGGCTTGGACACGCTATCAGTCGAAGAACAGCGGCCAGACGTCTCAGACAGCATGGTATCCGCGCCTACAGACCCAACCGGGGCGTGCACCTGACGCGTCAACATCGACGTCAACGTCTCCAATGGGCACGTAACGTTCGGCAATGGCAGGCTCGGAACTGGCGAAGGGTAATCTTTTCGGATGAGAGTCGGTTCCAACTGTACAAGAATGATGGAAGAACGCGGGTGTATCGACGTCGGGGTGAACGTTTTCGACGTTGTTGTATTCAGACTGTTGTACCATTTGGCGGTGGCAGCGTCATGGTGTGGGGAGGAATTAGCGGACAAGGGAAGACTGATCTTGTTGTCGTGGATGGGAATCTCAACGCACAGAGGTACATTGATCAGATTCTCCGCCCAGTTCTCCTACCATTCCTGCAGCAGCACAACAACAGAACGCTCTTCCAGCAGGATAACGCCCGTCCCCATACAGCCCGTATAACCAGGGAGTTTCTCCAAAGAAACAACGTCAATGTGTTGCCATGGCCTGCCAGATCACCTGACCTTTCACCTATTGAACATTTATGGGACCATTTGGGACGTCAAATCCGCCAAAGAGCTGTGGTTCCAGGAAACCGACAAGAGCTCGCTCGAGCCCTGAGAGAGGAATGGCAGAGAATACCAGACCGTGTTATCATCCGTCTCATATTCTCAGCACGACGTCGAGTTCATGCATGCATCGAGGCCCGTGGTGGCCATACGCGATACTGAGAACTTGTTGGGGCATGCACCGAGGCCCGTTGTGGCCATGCAAGATACTGAGGACGTGTTGGTGTGGATTCTGTTTTCGAAGGTGCTGATCGAATTCAGGACAATTTCATGTCTGTACTTTAACAAGCTGTACTTGTTAACACATTGATCGGAAAGACATCAATATTTGATTGTTTGATAAACTATTCAGTTGTTTACAGATGAGAAATGAAATAAAATTTGTATCATTTTGTATTTGTCATTTATTGGTCAATTATACGTGGTATCGTTTCTTTTGCCCGTTAGTTTAGTTTGTGGTCTTCTTTGACTTAGAATAATTTCCGTGTTTTTCGGCCAAATTGGCTACGCGACTCTCTGTAAGAGTGAATATAGATTAAAACGTAAGACAGATAGAGGAAATCCGAAATAACCATTCGATAGAACACAAGGTAATGAACATCTCAGCCAAGTTTGGTCCTGAAATATGCAGTTTGAAGAAAGTTATTAGCCTCGCTGTCAAGTAATGTAGTTTGTGGTCTTCTTTGACTTAGAATAATTTCCGTGTTTTTCGGCCAAATTGGCTACGCGACTCTCTGTAAGAGTGAATATAGATTAAAAAGTAAGACAGATAGAGGAAATCCGAAACAACCATTCGATAGAGAACAAGGTAATGAACATCTCAGCCAAGTTTGGTCCTGAAATATGCAGTTTGAAGAAAGTTATTAGCCTCGCTGTCAAGTAATGTAGTTTGTGGTCTTCTTTGACTTAGAATAATTTCCGTGTTTTTCGGCCAAATTGGCTACGCGACTCTCTGTAAGAGTGAATATAGATTAAAAAGTAAGACAGATAGAGGAAATCCGAAATAACCATTCGATAGAGAACAAGGTAATGAACATCTCAGCCAAGTTTGGTCCTGAAATATGCAGTTTGAAGAAAGTTATTAGCCTCGCTGTCAAGTAATGTAGTTTGTGGTCTTCTTTGACTTAGAATAATTTCCGTGTTTTTCGGCCAAATTGGCTACGCGACTCTCTGTAAGAGTGAATATAGATTAAAACGTAAGACAGATAGAGGAAATCCGAAATAACCATTCGATAGAACACAAGGTAATGAACATCTCAGCCAAGTTTGGTCCTGAAATATGCAGTTTGAAGAAAGTTATTAGCCTCGCTGTCAAGTAATGTAGTTTGTGGTCTTCTTTGACTTAGAATAATTTCCGTGTTTTTCGGCCAAATTGGCTACGCGACTCTCTGTAAGAGTGAATATAGATTAAAAAGTAAGACAGATAGAGGAAATCCGAAATAACCATTCGATAGAACACAAGGTAATGAACATCTCAGCCAAGTTTGGTCCTGAAATATGCAGTTTGAAGAAAGTTATTAGCCTCGCTGTCAAGTAATGTAGTTTGTGGTCTTCTTTGACTTAGAATAATTTCCATGTTTTTCGGCCAAATTGGCTATGCGAATCTCTGTAAGAGTGAATATAGATTAAAACGTAAGACAGATAGAGGAAATCCGAAATAACCATTCGATAGAGAACAAGGTAATGAACATCTCAGCCAAGTTTGGTCCTGAAATATGCAGTTTGAAGAAAGTTATTAGCCTCGCTGTCAAGTAATGTAGTTTGTGGTCTTCTTTGACTTAGAATAATTTCCGTGTTTTTCGGCCAAATTGGCTACGCGACTCTCTGTAAGAGTGAATATAGATTAAAAAGTAATACAGATAGAGGAAATCCGAAACAACCATTCGATAGAGAACAAGGTAATGAACATCTCAGCCAAGTTTGGTCCTGAAATATGCAGTTTGAAGAAAGTTATTAGCCTCGCTGTCAAGTAATGTAGTTTGTGGTCTTCTTTGACTTAGAATAATTTCCGTGTTTTTCGGCCAAATTGGCTACGCGACTCTCTGTAAGAGTGAATATAGATTAAAAAGTAAGACAGATAGATGAAATCCGAAATAACCATTCGATAGAGAACAAGGTAATGAACATCTCAGCCAAGTTTGGTCCTGAAATATGCAGTTTGAAGAAAGTTATTAGCCTCGCTGTCAAGTAATGTAGTTTGTGGTCTTCTTTGACTTAGAATAATTTCCGTGTTTTTCGGCCAAATTGGCTACGCGACTCTCTGTAAGAGTGAATATAGATTAAAACGTAAGACAGATAGAGGAAATCCGAAATAACCATTCGATAGAACACAAGGTAATGAACATCTCAGCCAAGTTTGGTCCTGAAATATGCAGTTTGAAGAAAGTTATTAGCCTCGCTGTCAAGTAATGTAGTTTGTGGTCTTCTTTGACTTAGAATAATTTCCGTGTTTTTCGGCCAAATTGGCTACGCGACTCTCTGTAAGAGTGAATATAGATTAAAAAGTAAGACAGATAGAGGAAATCCGAAATAACCATTCGATAGAACACAAGGTAATGAACATCTCAGCCAAGTTTGGTCCTGAAATATGCAGTTTGAAGAAAGTTATTAGCCTCGCTGTCAAGTAATGTAGTTTGTGGTCTTCTTTGACTTAGAATAATTTCCATGTTTTTCGGCCAAATTGGCTATGCGAATCTCTGTAAGAGTGAATATAGATTAAAACGTAAGACAGATAGAGGAAATCCGAAATAACCATTCGATAGAGAACAAGGTAATGAACATCTCAGCCAAGTTTGGTCCTGAAATATGCAGTTTGAAGAAAGTTATTAGCCTCGCTGTCAAGTAATGTAGTTTGTGGTCTTCTTTGACTTAGAATAATTTCCGTGTTTTTCGGCCAAATTGGCTACGCGACTCTCTGTAAGAGTGAATATAGATTAAAAAGTAATACAGATAGAGGAAATCCGAAACAACCATTCGATAGAGAACAAGGTAATGAACATCTCAGCCAAGTTTGGTCCTGAAATATGCAGTTTGAAGAAAGTTATTAGCCTCGCTGTCAAGTAATGTAGTTTGTGGTCTTCTTTGACTTAGAATAATTTCCGTGTTTTTCGGCCAAATTGGCTACGCGACTCTCTGTAAGAGTGAATATAGATTAAAACGTAAGACAGATAGAGGAAATCCGAAATAACCATTCGATAGAACACAAGGTAATGAACATCTCAGCCAAGTTTGGTCCTGAAATATGCAGTTTGAAGAAAGTTATTAGCCTCGCTGTCAAGTAATGTAGTTTGTGGTCTTCTTTGACTTAGAATAATTTCCGTGTTTTTCGGCCAAATTGGCTACGCGACTCTCTGTAAGAGTGAATATAGATTAAAACGTAATACAGATAGAGGAAATCCGAAACAACCATTCGATAGAGAACAAGGTAATGAACATCTCAGCCAAGTTTGGTCCTGAAATATGCAGTTTGAAGAAAGTTATTAGCCTCGCTGTCAAGTAATGTAGTTTGTGGTCTTCTTTGACTTAGAATAATTTCCGTGTTTTTCGGCCAAATTGGCTACGCGACTCTCTGTAAGAGTGAATATAGATTAAAAAGTAAGACAGATAGATGAAATCCGAAATAACCATTCGATAGAGAACAAGGTAATGAACATCTCAGCCAAGTTTGGTCCTGAAATATGCAGTTTGAAGAAAGTTATTAGCCTCGCTGTCAAGTAATGTAGTTTGTGGTCTTCTTTGACTTAGAATAATTTCCGTGTTTTTCGGCCAAATTGGCTACGCGACTCTCTGTAAGAGTGAATATAGATTAAAACGTAAGACAGATAGAGGAAATCCGAAATAACCATTCGATAGAACACAAGGTAATGAACATCTCAGCCAAGTTTGGTCCTGAAATATGCAGTTTGAAGAAAGTTATTAGCCTCGCTGTCAAGTAATGTAGTTTGTGGTCTTCTTTGACTTAGAATAATTTCCGTGTTTTTCGGCCAAATTGGCTACGCGACTCTCTGTAAGAGTGAATATAGATTAAAAAGTAAGACAGATAGAGGAAATCCGAAATAACCATTCGATAGAACACAAGGTAATGAACATCTCAGCCAAGTTTGGTCCTGAAATATGCAGTTTGAAGAAAGTTATTAGCCTCGCTGTCAAGTAATGTAGTTTGTGGTCTTCTTTGACTTAGAATAATTTCCATGTTTTTCGGCCAAATTGGCTATGCGAATCTCTGTAAGAGTGAATATAGATTAAAACGTAAGACAGATAGAGGAAATCCGAAATAACCATTCGATAGAGAACAAGGTAATGAACATCTCAGCCAAGTTTGGTCCTGAAATATGCAGTTTGAAGAAAGTTATTAGCCTCGCTGTCAAGTAATGTAGTTTGTGGTCTTCTTTGACTTAGAATAATTTCCGTGTTTTTCGGCCAAATTGGCTACGCGACTCTCTGTAAGAGTGAATATAGATTAAAAAGTAATACAGATAGAGGAAATCCGAAACAACCATTCGATAGAGAACAAGGTAATGAACATCTCAGCCAAGTTTGGTCCTGAAATATGCAGTTTGAAGAAAGTTATTAGCCTCGCTGTCAAGTAATGTAGTTTGTGGTCTTCTTTGACTTAGAATAATTTCCGTGTTTTTCGGCCAAATTGGCTACGCGACTCTCTGTAAGAGTGAATATAGATTAAAACGTAAGACAGATAGAGGAAATCCGAAATAACCATTCGATAGAACACAAGGTAATGAACATCTCAGCCAAGTTTGGTCCTGAAATATGCAGTTTGAAGAAAGTTATTAGCCTCGCTGTCAAGTAATGTAGTTTGTGGTCTTCTTTGACTTAGAATAATTTCCGTGTTTTTCGGCCAAATTGGCTACGCGACTCTCTGTAAGAGTGAATATAGATTAAAAAGTAATACAGATAGAGGAAATCCGAAACAACCATTCGATAGAACACAAGGTAATGAACATCTCAGCCAAGTTTGGTCCTGAAATATGCAGTTTGAAGAAAGTTATTAGCCTCGCTGTCAAGTAATGTAGTTTGTGGTCTTCTTTGACTTAGAATAATTTCCGTGTTTTTCGGCCAAATTGGCTACGCGACTCTCTGTAAGAGTGAATATAGATTAAAACGTAAGACAGATAGAGGAAATCCGAAACAACCATTCGATAGAGAACAAGGTAGTGAACATCTCAGCCAAGTTTGGTCCTGAAATATGCAGTTTGAAGAAAGTTATTAGCCTCGCTGTCAAGTAATGTAGTTTGTGGTCTTCTTTGACTTAGAATAATTTCCATGTTTTTCGGCCAAATTGGCTATGCGACTCTCTGTAAGAGTGAATATAGATTAAAACGTAAGACAGATAGAGGAAACTGAAATAACCATTCGATAGAACACAAGGTAATGAACATCTCAGCCAAGTTTGGTCCTGAAATATGCAGTTTGAAGAAAGTTATTAGCCTCGCTGTCAAGTAATGTAGTTTGTGGTCTTCTTTGACTTAGAATAATTTCCGTGTTTTTCGGCCAAATTGGCTACGCGACTCTCTGTAAGAGTGAATATAGATTAAAACGTAAGACAGATAGAGGAAATCCGAAATAACCATTCGATAGAACACAAGGTAATGAACATCTCAGCCAAGTTTGGTCCTGAAATATGCAGTTTGAAGAAAGTTATTAGCCTCGCTGTCAAGTAATGTAGTTTGTGGTCTTCTTTGACTTAGAATAATTTCCATGTTTTTCGGCCAAATTGGCTACGCGACTCTCTGTAACAGTGAATATAGATTAAAACGTAAGACAGATAGAGGAAATCCGAAATAACCATTCGATAGAGAACAAGGTAATGAACATCTCAGCCAAGTTTGGTCCTGAAATATGCAGTTTGAAGAAAGTTATTAGCCTCGCTGTCAAGTAATGTAGTTTGTGGTCTTCTTTGACTTAGAATAATTTCCGTGTTTTTCGGCCAAATTGGCTACGCGACTCTCTGTAAGAGTGAATATAGATTAAAAAGTAAGACAGATAGATGAAATCCGAAATAACCATTCGATAGAGAACAAGGTAATGAACATCTCAGCCAAGTTTGGTCCTGAAATATGCAGTTTGAAGAAAGTTATTAGCCTCGCTGTCAAGTAATGTAGTTTGTGGTCTTCTTTGACTTAGAATAATTTCCGTGTTTTTCGGCCAAATTGGCTACGCGACTCTCTGTAAGAGTGAATATAGATTAAAAAGTAAGACAAATAGAGGAAATCCGAAATAACCATTCGATAGAGAACAAGGTAATGAACATCTCAGCCAAGTTTGGTCCTGAAATATGCAGTTTGAAGAAAGTTATTAGCCTCGCTGTCAAGTAATGTAGTTTGTGGTCTTCTTTGACTTAGAATAATTTCCGTGTTTTTCGGCCAAATTGGCTACGCGACTCTCTGTAAGAGTGAATATAGATTAAAACGTAAGACAGATAGAGGAAATCCGAAATAACCATTCGATAGAACACAAAGTAATGAACATCTCAGCCAAGTTTGGTCCTGAAATATGCAGTTTGAAGAAAGTTATTAGCCTCGCTGTCAAGTAATGTAGTTTGTGGTCTTCTTTGACTTAGAATAATTTCCGTGTTTTTCGGCCAAATTGGCTACGCGACTCTCTGTAAGAGTGAATATAGATTAAAAAGTAAGACAGATAGATGAAATCCGAAATAACCATTCGATAGAGAACAAGGTAATGAACATCTCAGCCAAGTTTGGTCCTGAAATATGCAGTTTGAAGAAAGTTATTAGCCTCGCTGTCAAGTAATGTAGTTTGTGGTCTTCTTTGACTTAGAATAATTTCCGTGTTTTTCGGCCAAATTGGCTACGCGACTCTCTGTAAGAGTGAATATAGATTAAAACGTAAGACAGATAGAGGAAATCCGAAATAACCATTCGATAGAACACAAGGTAATGAACATCTCAGCCAAGTTTGGTCCTGAAATATGCAGTTTGAAGAAAGTTATTAGCCTCGCTGTCAAGTAATGTAGTTTGTGGTCTTCTTTGACTTAGAATAATTTCCGTGTTTTTCGGCCAAATTGGCTACGCGACTCTCTGTAAGAGTGAATATAGATTAAAAAGTAAGACAGATAGAGGAAATCCGAAACAACCATTCGATAGAGAACAAGGTAATGAACATCTCAGCCAAGTTTGGTCCTGAAATATGCAGTTTGAAGAAAGTTATTAGCCTCGCTGTCAAGTAATGTAGTTTGTGGTCTTCTTTGACTTAGAATAATTTCCGTGTTTTTCGGCCAAATTGGCTACGCGACTCTCTGTAAGAGTGAATATAGATTAAAAAGTAAGACAGATAGAGGAAATCCGAAATAACCATTCGATAGAGAACAAGGTAATGAACATCTCAGCCAAGTTTGGTCCTGCAATATGCAGTTTGAAGAAAGTTATTAGCCTCGCTGTCAAGTAATGTAGTTTGTGGTCTTCTTTGACTTAGAATAATTTCCGTGTTTTTCGGCCAAATTGGCTACGCGACTCTCTGTAAGAGTGAATATAGATTAAAACGTAATACAGATAGAGGAAATCCGAAATAACCATTCGATAGAACACAAGGTAATGAACATCTCAGCCAAGTTTGGTCCTGAAATATGCAGTTTGAAGAAAGTTATTAGCCTCGCTGTCAAGTAATGTAGTTTGTGGTCTTCTTTGACTTAGAATAATTTCCGTGTTTTTCGGCCAAATTGGCTACGCGACTCTCTGTAAGAGTGAATATAGATTAAAACGTAAGACAGATAGAGGAAATCCGAAATAACCATTCGATAGAACACAAGGTAATGAACATCTCAGCCAAGTTTGGTCCTGAAATATGCAGTTTGAAGAAAGTTATTAGCCTCGCTGTCAAGTAATGTAGTTTGTGGTCTTCTTTGACTTAGAATAATTTCCGTGTTTTTCGGCCAAATTGGCTACGCGACTCTCTGTAAGAGTGAATATAGATTAAAAAGTAAGACAGATAGAGGAAATCCGAAATAACCATTCGATAGAACACAAGGTAATGAACATCTCAGCCAAGTTTGGTCCTGAAATATGCAGTTTGAAGAAAGTTATTAGCCTCGCTGTCAAGTAATGTAGTTTGTGGTCTTCTTTGACTTAGAATAATTTCCATGTTTTTCGGCCAAATTGGCTATGCGAATCTCTGTAAGAGTGAATATAGATTAAAACGTAAGACAGATAGAGGAAATCCGAAATAACCATTCGATAGAGAACAAGGTAATGAACATCTCAGCCAAGTTTGGTCCTGAAATATGCAGTTTGAAGAAAGTTATTAGCCTCGCTGTCAAGTAATGTAGTTTGTGGTCTTCTTTGACTTAGAATAATTTCCGTGTTTTTCGGCCAAATTGGCTACGCGACTCTCTGTAAGAGTGAATATAGATTAAAAAGTAATACAGATAGAGGAAATCCGAAACAACCATTCGATAGAGAACAAGGTAATGAACATCTCAGCCAAGTTTGGTCCTGAAATATGCAGTTTGAAGAAAGTTATTAGCCTCGCTGTCAAGTAATGTAGTTTGTGGTCTTCTTTGACTTAGAATAATTTCCGTGTTTTTCGGCCAAATTGGCTACGCGACTCTCTGTAAGAGTGAATATAGATTAAAACGTAAGACAGATAGAGGAAATCCGAAATAACCATTCGATAGAACACAAGGTAATGAACATCTCAGCCAAGTTTGGTCCTGAAATATGCAGTTTGAAGAAAGTTATTAGCCTCGCTGTCAAGTAATGTAGTTTGTGGTCTTCTTTGACTTAGAATAATTTCCATGTTTTTCGGCCAAATTGGCTATGCGAATCTCTGTAAGAGTGAATATAGATTAAAACGTAAGACAGATAGAGGAAATCCGAAATAACCATTCGATAGAGAACAAGGTAATGAACATCTCAGCCAAGTTTGGTCCTGAAATATGCAGTTTGAAGAAAGTTATTAGCCTCGCTGTCAAGTAATGTAGTTTGTGGTCTTCTTTGACTTAGAATAATTTCCGTGTTTTTCGGCCAAATTGGCTACGCGACTCTCTGTAAGAGTGAATATAGATTAAAAAGTAATACAGATAGAGGAAATCCGAAACAACCATTCGATAGAGAACAAGGTAATGAACATCTCAGCCAAGTTTGGTCCTGAAATATGCAGTTTGAAGAAAGTTATTAGCCTCGCTGTCAAGTAATGTAGTTTGTGGTCTTCTTTGACTTAGAATAATTTCCGTGTTTTTCGGCCAAATTGGCTACGCGACCCTCTGTAAGAGTGAATATAGATTAAAACGTAAGACAGATAGAGGAAATCCGAAATAACCATTCGATAGAGAACAAGGTAATGAACATCTCAGCCAAGTTTGGTCCTGAAATATGCAGTTTGAAGAAAGTTATTAGCCTCGCTGTCAAGTAATGTAGTTTGTGGTCTTCTTTGACTTAGAATAATTTCCGTGTTTTTCGGCCAAATTGGCTACGCGACTCTCTGTAAGAGTGAATATAGATTAAAAAGTAATACAGATAGAGGAAATCCGAAACAACCATTCGATAGAGAACAAGGTAATGAACATCTCAGCCAAGTTTGGTCCTGAAATATGCAGTTTGAAGAAAGTTATTAGCCTCGCTGTCAAGTAATGTAGTTTGTGGTCTTCTTTGACTTAGAATAATTTCCGTGTTTTTCGGCCAAATTGGCTACGCGACTCTCTGTAAGAGTGAATATAGATTAAAACGTAAGACAGATAGAGGAAATCCGAAATAACCATTCGATAGAACACAAGGTAATGAACATCTCAGCCAAGTTTGGTCCTGAAATATGCAGTTTGAAGAAAGTTATTAGCCTCGCTGTCAAGTAATGTAGTTTGTGGTCTTCTTTGACTTAGAATAATTTCCGTGTTTTTCGGCCAAATTGGCTACGCGACTCTCTGTAAGAGTGAATATAGATTAAAACGTAATACAGATAGAGGAAATCCGAAACAACCATTCGATAGAGAACAAGGTAATGAACATCTCAGCCAAGTTTGGTCCTGAAATATGCAGTTTGAAGAAAGTTATTAGCCTCGCTGTCAAGTAATGTAGTTTGTGGTCTTCTTTGACTTAGAATAATTTCCGTGTTTTTCGGCCAAATTGGCTACGCGACTCTCTGTAAGAGTGAATATAGATTAAAAAGTAAGACAGATAGATGAAATCCGAAACAACCATTCGATAGAGAACAAGGTAATGAACATCTCAGCCAAGTTTGGTCCTGAAATATGCAGTTTGAAGAAAGTTATTAGCCTCGCTGTCAAGTAATGTAGTTTGTGGTCTTCTTTGACTTAGAATAATTTCCGTGTTTTTCGGCCAAATTGGCTACGCGACTCTCTGTAAGAGTGAATATAGATTAAAACGTAAGACAGATAGAGGAAATCCGAAATAACCATTCGATAGAACACAAGGTAATGAACATCTCAGCCAAGTTTGGTCCTGAAATATGCAGTTTGAAGAAAGTTATTAGCCTCGCTGTCAAGTAATGTAGTTTGTGGTCTTCTTTGACTTAGAATAATTTCCGTGTTTTTCGGCCAAATTGGCTACGCGACTCTCTGTAAGAGTGAATATAGATTAAAAAGTAAGACAGATAGAGGAAATCCGAAATAACCATTCGATAGAACACAAGGTAATGAACATCTCAGCCAAGTTTGGTCCTGAAATATGCAGTTTGAAGAAAGTTATTAGCCTCGCTGTCAAGTAATGTAGTTTGTGGTCTTCTTTGACTTAGAATAATTTCCATGTTTTTCGGCCAAATTGGCTATGCGAATCTCTGTAAGAGTGAATATAGATTAAAACGTAAGACAGATAGAGGAAATCCGAAATAACCATTCGATAGAGAACAAGGTAATGAACATCTCAGCCAAGTTTGGTCCTGAAATATGCAGTTTGAAGAAAGTTATTAGCCTCGCTGTCAAGTAATGTAGTTTGTGGTCTTCTTTGACTTAGAATAATTTCCGTGTTTTTCGGCCAAATTGGCTACGCGACTCTCTGTAAGAGTGAATATAGATTAAAAAGTAATACAGATAGAGGAAATCCGAAACAACCATTCGATAGAGAACAAGGTAATGAACATCTCAGCCAAGTTTGGTCCTGAAATATGCAGTTTGAAGAAAGTTATTAGCCTCGCTGTCAAGTAATGTAGTTTGTGGTCTTCTTTGACTTAGAATAATTTCCGTGTTTTTCGGCCAAATTGGCTACGCGACTCTCTGTAAGAGTGAATATAGATTAAAACGTAAGACAGATAGAGGAAATCCGAAATAACCATTCGATAGAACACAAGGTAATGAACATCTCAGCCAAGTTTGGTCCTGAAATATGCAGTTTGAAGAAAGTTATTAGCCTCGCTGTCAAGTAATGTAGTTTGTGGTCTTCTTTGACTTAGAATAATTTCCGTGTTTTTCGGCCAAATTGGCTACGCGACTCTCTGTAAGAGTGAATATAGATTAAAAAGTAATACAGATAGAGGAAATCCGAAACAACCATTCGATAGAACACAAGGTAATGAACATCTCAGCCAAGTTTGGTCCTGAAATATGCAGTTTGAAGAAAGTTATTAGCCTCGCTGTCAAGTAATGTAGTTTGTGGTCTTCTTTGACTTAGAATAATTTCCGTGTTTTTCGGCCAAATTGGCTACGCGACTCTCTGTAAGAGTGAATATAGATTAAAACGTAAGACAGATAGAGGAAATCCGAAACAACCATTCGATAGAGAACAAGGTAGTGAACATCTCAGCCAAGTTTGGTCCTGAAATATGCAGTTTGAAGAAAGTTATTAGCCTCGCTGTCAAGTAATGTAGTTTGTGGTCTTCTTTGACTTAGAATAATTTCCATGTTTTTCGGCCAAATTGGCTATGCGACTCTCTGTAAGAGTGAATATAGATTAAAACGTAAGACAGATAGAGGAAACTGAAATAACCATTCGATAGAACACAAGGTAATGAACATCTCAGCCAAGTTTGGTCCTGAAATATGCAGTTTGAAGAAAGTTATTAGCCTCGCTGTCAAGTAATGTAGTTTGTGGTCTTCTTTGACTTAGAATAATTTCCGTGTTTTTCGGCCAAATTGGCTACGCGACTCTCTGTAAGAGTGAATATAGATTAAAACGTAAGACAGATAGAGGAAATCCGAAATAACCATTCGATAGAACACAAGGTAATGAACATCTCAGCCAAGTTTGGTCCTGAAATATGCAGTTTGAAGAAAGTTATTAGCCTCGCTGTCAAGTAATGTAGTTTGTGGTCTTCTTTGACTTAGAATAATTTCCATGTTTTTCGGCCAAATTGGCTACGCGACTCTCTGTAACAGTGAATATAGATTAAAACGTAAGACAGATAGAGGAAATCCGAAATAACCATTCGATAGAGAACAAGGTAATGAACATCTCAGCCAAGTTTGGTCCTGAAATATGCAGTTTGAAGAAAGTTATTAGCCTCGCTGTCAAGTAATGTAGTTTGTGGTCTTCTTTGACTTAGAATAATTTCCGTGTTTTTCGGCCAAATTGGCTACGCGACTCTCTGTAAGAGTGAATATAGATTAAAAAGTAAGACAGATAGATGAAATCCGAAATAACCATTCGATAGAGAACAAGGTAATGAACATCTCAGCCAAGTTTGGTCCTGAAATATGCAGTTTGAAGAAAGTTATTAGCCTCGCTGTCAAGTAATGTAGTTTGTGGTCTTCTTTGACTTAGAATAATTTCCGTGTTTTTCGGCCAAATTGGCTACGCGACTCTCTGTAAGAGTGAATATAGATTAAAAAGTAAGACAAATAGAGGAAATCCGAAATAACCATTCGATAGAGAACAAGGTAATGAACATCTCAGCCAAGTTTGGTCCTGAAATATGCAGTTTGAAGAAAGTTATTAGCCTCGCTGTCAAGTAATGTAGTTTGTGGTCTTCTTTGACTTAGAATAATTTCCGTGTTTTTCGGCCAAATTGGCTACGCGACTCTCTGTAAGAGTGAATATAGATTAAAACGTAAGACAGATAGAGGAAATCCGAAATAACCATTCGATAGAACACAAAGTAATGAACATCTCAGCCAAGTTTGGTCCTGAAATATGCAGTTTGAAGAAAGTTATTAGCCTCGCTGTCAAGTAATGTAGTTTGTGGTCTTCTTTGACTTAGAATAATTTCCGTGTTTTTCGGCCAAATTGGCTACGCGACTCTCTGTAAGAGTGAATATAGATTAAAAAGTAAGACAGATAGATGAAATCCGAAATAACCATTCGATAGAGAACAAGGTAATGAACATCTCAGCCAAGTTTGGTCCTGAAATATGCAGTTTGAAGAAAGTTATTAGCCTCGCTGTCAAGTAATGTAGTTTGTGGTCTTCTTTGACTTAGAATAATTTCCGTGTTTTTCGGCCAAATTGGCTACGCGACTCTCTGTAAGAGTGAATATAGATTAAAACGTAAGACAGATAGAGGAAATCCGAAATAACCATTCGATAGAACACAAGGTAATGAACATCTCAGCCAAGTTTGGTCCTGAAATATGCAGTTTGAAGAAAGTTATTAGCCTCGCTGTCAAGTAATGTAGTTTGTGGTCTTCTTTGACTTAGAATAATTTCCGTGTTTTTCGGCCAAATTGGCTACGCGACTCTCTGTAAGAGTGAATATAGATTAAAAAGTAAGACAGATAGAGGAAATCCGAAACAACCATTCGATAGAGAACAAGGTAATGAACATCTCAGCCAAGTTTGGTCCTGAAATATGCAGTTTGAAGAAAGTTATTAGCCTCGCTGTCAAGTAATGTAGTTTGTGGTCTTCTTTGACTTAGAATAATTTCCGTGTTTTTCGGCCAAATTGGCTACGCGACTCTCTGTAAGAGTGAATATAGATTAAAAAGTAAGACAGATAGAGGAAATCCGAAATAACCATTCGATAGAGAACAAGGTAATGAACATCTCAGCCAAGTTTGGTCCTGCAATATGCAGTTTGAAGAAAGTTATTAGCCTCGCTGTCAAGTAATGTAGTTTGTGGTCTTCTTTGACTTAGAATAATTTCCGTGTTTTTCGGCCAAATTGGCTACGCGACTCTCTGTAAGAGTGAATATAGATTAAAACGTAATACAGATAGAGGAAATCCGAAATAACCATTCGATAGAACACAAGGTAATGAACATCTCAGCCAAGTTTGGTCCTGAAATATGCAGTTTGAAGAAAGTTATTAGCCTCGCTGTCAAGTAATGTAGTTTGTGGTCTTCTTTGACTTAGAATAATTTCCGTGTTTTTCGGCCAAATTGGCTACGCGACTCTCTGTAAGGGTGAATATAGATTAAAAAGTAAGACAGATAGAGGAAATCCGAAATAACCATTCGATAGAACACAAGGTAATGAACATCTCAGCCAAGTTTGGTCCTGAAATATGCAGTTTGAAGAAAGTTATTAGCCTCGCTGTCAAGTAATGTAGTTTGTGGTCTTCTTTGACTTAGAATAATTTCCGTGTTTTTCGGCCAAATTGGCTACGCGACTCTCTGTAAGAGTGAATATAGATTAAAACGTAAGACAGATAGAGGAAATCCGAAATAACCATTCGATAGAACACAAGGTAATGAACATCTCAGCCAAGTTTGGTCCTGAAATATGCAGTTTGAAGAAAGTTATTAGCCTCGCTGTCAAGTAATGTAGTTTGTGGTCTTCTTTGACTTAGAATAATTTCCGTGTTTTTCGGCCAAATTGGCTACGCGACTCTCTGTAAGAGTGAATATAGATTAAAAAGTAAGACAGATAGAGGAAATCCGAAATAACCATTCGATAGAACACAAGGTAATGAACATCTCAGCCAAGTTTGGTCCTGAAATATGCAGTTTGAAGAAAGTTATTAGCCTCGCTGTCAAGTAATGTAGTTTGTGGTCTTCTTTGACTTAGAATAATTTCCATGTTTTTCGGCCAAATTGGCTATGCGAATCTCTGTAAGAGTGAATATAGATTAAAACGTAAGACAGATAGAGGAAATCCGAAATAACCATTCGATAGAGAACAAGGTAATGAACATCTCAGCCAAGTTTGGTCCTGAAATATGCAGTTTGAAGAAAGTTATTAGCCTCGCTGTCAAGTAATGTAGTTTGTGGTCTTCTTTGACTTAGAATAATTTCCGTGTTTTTCGGCCAAATTGGCTACGCGACTCTCTGTAAGAGTGAATATAGATTAAAAAGTAATACAGATAGAGGAAATCCGAAACAACCATTCGATAGAGAACAAGGTAATGAACATCTCAGCCAAGTTTGGTCCTGAAATATGCAGTTTGAAGAAAGTTATTAGCCTCGCTGTCAAGTAATGTAGTTTGTGGTCTTCTTTGACTTAGAATAATTTCCGTGTTTTTCGGCCAAATTGGCTACGCGACTCTCTGTAAGAGTGAATATAGATTAAAACGTAAGACAGATAGAGGAAATCCGAAATAACCATTCGATAGAACACAAGGTAATGAACATCTCAGCCAAGTTTGGTCCTGAAATATGCAGTTTGAAGAAAGTTATTAGCCTCGCTGTCAAGTAATGTAGTTTGTGGTCTTCTTTGACTTAGAATAATTTCCATGTTTTTCGGCCAAATTGGCTATGCGAATCTCTGTAAGAGTGAATATAGATTAAAACGTAAGACAGATAGAGGAAATCCGAAATAACCATTCGATAGAGAACAAGGTAATGAACATCTCAGCCAAGTTTGGTCCTGAAATATGCAGTTTGAAGAAAGTTATTAGCCTCGCTGTCAAGTAATGTAGTTTGTGGTCTTCTTTGACTTAGAATAATTTCCGTGTTTTTCGGCCAAATTGGCTACGCGACTCTCTGTAAGAGTGAATATAGATTAAAAAGTAATACAGATAGAGGAAATCCGAAACAACCATTCGATAGAGAACAAGGTAATGAACATCTCAGCCAAGTTTGGTCCTGAAATATGCAGTTTGAAGAAAGTTATTAGCCTCGCTGTCAAGTAATGTAGTTTGTGGTCTTCTTTGACTTAGAATAATTTCCGTGTTTTTCGGCCAAATTGGCTACGCGACCCTCTGTAAGAGTGAATATAGATTAAAACGTAAGACAGATAGAGGAAATACGAAATAACCATTCGATAGAGAACAAGGTAATGAACATCTCAGCCAAGTTTGGTCCTGAAATATGCAGTTTGAAGAAAGTTATTAGCCTCGCTGTCAAGTAATGTAGTTTGTGGTCTTCTTTGACTTAGAATAATTTCCGTGTTTTTCGGCCAAATTGGCTACGCGACTCTCTGTAAGAGTGAATATAGATTAAAAAGTAAGACAGATAGAGGAAATCCGAAATAACCATTCGATAGAGAACAAGGTAATGAACATCTCAGCCAAGTTTGGTCCTGAAATATGCAGTTTGAAGAAAGTTATTAGCCTCGCTGTCAAGTAATGTAGTTTGTGGTCTTCTTTGACTTAGAATAATTTCCGTGTTTTTCGGCCAAATTGGCTACGCGACTCTCTGTAAGAGTGAATATAGATTAAAACGTAAGACAGATAGAGGAAATCCGAAATAACCATTCGATAGAACACAAGGTAATGAACATCTCAGCCAAGTTTGGTCCTGAAATATGCAGTTTGAAGAAAGTTATTAGCCTCGCTGTCAAGTAATGTAGTTTGTGGTCTTCTTTGACTTAGAATAATTTCCGTGTTTTTCGGCCAAATTGGCTACGCGACTCTCTGTAAGAGTGAATATAGATTAAAAAGTAAGACAGATAGAGGAAATCCGAAACAACCATTCGATAGAGAACAAGGTAATGAACATCTCAGCCAAGTTTGGTCCTGAAATATGCAGTTTGAAGAAAGTTATTAGCCTCGCTGTCAAGTAATGTAGTTTGTGGTCTTCTTTGACTTAGAATAATTTCCGTGTTTTTCGGCCAAATTGGCTACGCGACTCTCTGTAAGAGTGAATATAGATTAAAAAGTAATACAGATAGAGGAAATCCGAAACAACCATTCGATAGAGAACAAGGTAATGAACATCTCAGCCAAGTTTGGTCCTGAAATATGCAGTTTGAAGAAAGTTATTAGCCTCGCTGTCAAGTAATGTAGTTTGTGGTCTTCTTTGACTTAGAATAATTTCCGTGTTTTTCGGCCAAATTGGCTACGCGACTCTCTGTAAGAGTGAATATAGATTAAAAAGTAATACAGATAGAGGAAATCCGAAACAACCATTCGATAGAGAACAAGGTAATGAACATCTCAGC
The DNA here is from genome assembly GCA_936450465.1 of Gibbula magus. Taxonomy (NCBI): domain Eukaryota; kingdom Metazoa; phylum Mollusca; class Gastropoda; order Trochida; family Trochidae; genus Gibbula; species Gibbula magus. Next base: position 57,793,543 of record OW388295.1, read on the forward strand.
CAAGTTTGGTCCTGAAATATGCAGTTTGAAGAAAGTTATTAGCCTCGCTGTCAAGTAATGTAGTTTGTGGTCTTCTTTGACTTAGAATAATTTCCGTGTTTTTCGGCCAAATTGGCTACGCGACTCTCTGTAAGAGTGAATATAGATTAAAAAGTAATACAGATAGAGGAAATCCGAAACAACCATTCGATAGAGAACAAGGTAATGAACATCTCAGCCAAGTTTGGTCCTGAAATATGCAGTTTGAAGAAAGTTATTAGCCTCGCTGTCAAGTAATGTAGTTTGTGGTCTTCTTTGACTTAGAATAATTTCCGTGTTTTTCGGCCAAATTGGCTACGCGACTCTCTGTAAGAGTGAATATAGATTAAAACGTAAGACAGATAGAGGAAATCCGAAATAACCATTCGATAGAACACAAGGTAATGAACATCTCAGCCAAGTTTGGTCCTGAAATATGCAGTTTGAAGAAAGTTATTAGCCTCGCTGTCAAGTAATGTAGTTTGTGGTCTTCTTTGACTTAGAATAATTTCCATGTTTTTCGGCCAAATTGGCTATGCGAATCTCTGTAAGAGTGAATATAGATTAAAACGTAAGACAGATAGAGGAAATCCGAAATAACCATTCGATAGAGAACAAGGTAATGAACATCTCAGCCAAGTTTGGTCCTGAAATATGCAGTTTGAAGAAAGTTATTAGCCTCGCTGTCAAGTAATGTAGTTTGTGGTCTTCTTTGACTTAGAATAATTTCCGTGTTTTTCGGCCAAATTGGCTACGCGACTCTCTGTAAGAGTGAATATAGATTAAAAAGTAATACAGATAGAGGAAATCCGAAACAACCATTCGATAGAGAACAAGGTAATGAACATCTCAGCCAAGTTTGGTCCTGAAATATGCAGTTTGAAGAAAGTTATTAGCCTCGCTGTCAAGTAATGTAGTTTGTGGTCTTCTTTGACTTAGAATAATTTCCGTGTTTTTCGGCCAAATTGGCTACGCGACCCTCTGTAAGAGTGAATATAGATTAAAACGTAAGACAGATAGAGGAAATCCGAAATAACCATTCGATAGAGAACAAGGTAATGAACATCTCAGCCAAGTTTGGTCCTGAAATATGCAGTTTGAAGAAAGTTATTAGCCTCGCTGTCAAGTAATGTAGTTTGTGGTCTTCTTTGACTTAGAATAATTTCCGTGTTTTTCGGCCAAATTGGCTACGCGACTCTCTGTAAGAGTGAATATAGATTAAAAAGTAAGACAGATAGAGGAAATCCGAAATAACCATTCGATAGAGAACAAGGTAATGAACATCTCAGCCAAGTTTGGTCCTGAAATATGCAGTTTGAAGAAAGTTATTAGCCTCGCTGTCAAGTAATGTAGTTTGTGGTCTTCTTTGACTTAGAATAATTTCCGTGTTTTTCGGCCAAATTGGCTACGCGACTCTCTGTAAGAGTGAATATAGATTAAAACGTAAGACAGATAGAGGAAATCCGAAATAACCATTCGATAGAACACAAGGTAATGAACATCTCAGCCAAGTTTGGTCCTGAAATATGCAGTTTGAAGAAAGTTATTAGCCTCGCTGTCAAGTAATGTAGTTTGTGGTCTTCTTTGACTTAGAATAATTTCCGTGTTTTTCGGCCAAATTGGCTACGCGACTCTCTGTAAGAGTGAATATAGATTAAAAAGTAAGACAGATAGAGGAAATCCGAAATAACCATTCGATAGAACACAAGGTAATGAACATCTCAGCCAAGTTTGGTCCTGAAATATGCAGTTTGAAGAAAGTTATTAGCCTCGCTGTCAAGTAATGTAGTTTGTGGTCTTCTTTGACTTAGAATAATTTCCATGTTTTTCGGCCAAATTGGCTATGCGAATCTCTGTAAGAGTGAATATAGATTAAAACGTAAGACAGATAGAGGAAATCCGAAATAACCATTCGATAGAGAACAAGGTAATGAACATCTCAGCCAAGTTTGGTCCTGAAATATGCAGTTTGAAGAAAGTTATTAGCCTCGCTGTCAAGTAATGTAGTTTGTGGTCTTCTTTGACTTAGAATAATTTCCGTGTTTTTCGGCCAAATTGGCTACGCGACTCTCTGTAAGAGTGAATATAGATTAAAAAGTAATACAGATAGAGGAAATCCGAAACAACCATTCGATAGAGAACAAGGTAATGAACATCTCAGCCAAGTTTGGTCCTGAAATATGCAGTTTGAAGAAAGTTATTAGCCTCGCTGTCAAGTAATGTAGTTTGTGGTCTTCTTTGACTTAGAATAATTTCCGTGTTTTTCGGCCAAATTGGCTACGCGACTCTCTGTAAGAGTGAATATAGATTAAAACGTAAGACAGATAGAGGAAATCCGAAATAACCATTCGATAGAACACAAGGTAATGAACATCTCAGCCAAGTTTGGTCCTGAAATATGCAGTTTGAAGAAAGTTATTAGCCTCGCTGTCAAGTAATGTAGTTTGTGGTCTTCTTTGACTTAGAATAATTTCCATGTTTTTCGGCCAAATTGGCTATGCGAATCTCTGTAAGAGTGAATATAGATTAAAACGTAAGACAGATAGAGGAAATCCGAAATAACCATTCGATAGAGAACAAGGTAATGAACATCTCAGCCAAGTTTGGTCCTGAAATATGCAGTTTGAAGAAAGTTATTAGCCTCGCTGTCAAGTAATGTAGTTTGTGGTCTTCTTTGACTTAGAATAATTTCAGTGTTTTTCGGCCAAATTGGCTACGCGACTCTCTGTAAGAGTGAATATAGATTAAAAAGTAATACAGATAGAGGAAATCCGAAACAACCATTCGATAGAGAACAAGGTAATGAACATCTCAGCCAAGTTTGGTCCTGAAATATGCAGTTTGAAGAAAGTTATTAGCCTCGCTGTCAAGTAATGTAGTTTGTGGTCTTCTTTGACTTAGAATAATTTCCGTGTTTTTCGGCCAAATTGGCTACGCGACTCTCTGTAAGAGTGAATATAGATTAAAAAGTAAGACAGATAGATGAAATCCGAAATAACCATTCGATAGAGAACAAGGTAATGAACATCTCAGCCAAGTTTGGTCCTGAAATATGCAGTTTGAAGAAAGTTATTAGCCTCGCTGTCAAGTAATGTAGTTTGTGGTCTTCTTTGACTTAGAATAATTTCCGTGTTTTTCGGCCAAATTGGCTACGCGACTCTCTGTAAGAGTGAATATAGATTAAAACGTAAGACAGATAGAGGAAATCCGAAATAACCATTCGATAGAACACAAGGTAATGAACATCTCAGCCAAGTTTGGTCCTGAAATATGCAGTTTGAAGAAAGTTATTAGCCTCGCTGTCAAGTAATGTAGTTTGTGGTCTTCTTTGACTTAGAATAATTTCCGTGTTTTTCGGCCAAATTGGCTACGCGACTCTCTGTAAGAGTGAATATAGATTAAAACGTAAGACAGATAGAGGAAATCCGAAATAACCATTCGATAGAACACAATGTAATGAACATCTCAGCCAAGTTTGGTCCTGAAATATGCAGTTTGAAGAAAGTTATTAGCCTCGCTGTCAAGTAATGTAGTTTGTGGTCTTCTTTGACTTAGAATAATTTCCGTGTTTTTCGGCCAAATTGGCTACGCGACTCTCTGTAAGAGTGAATATAGATTAAAACGTAAGACAGATAGAGGAAATCCGAAATAACCATTCGATAGAGAACAAGGTAATGAACATCTCAGCCAAGTTTGGTCCTGAAATATGCAGTTTGAAGAAAGTTATTAGCCTCGCTGTCAAGTAATGTAGTTTGTGGTCTTCTTTGACTTAGAATAATTTCCGTGTTTTTCGGCCAAATTGGCTACGCGACTCTCTGTAAGAGTGAATATAGATTAAAACGTAAGACAGATAGAGGAAATCCGAAATAACCATTCGATAGAACACAAGGTAATGAACATCTCAGCCAAGTTTGGTCCTGAAATATGCAGTTTGAAGAAAGTTATTAGCCTCGCTGTCAAGTAATGTAGTTTGTGGTCTTCTTTGACTTAGAATAATTTCCGTGTTTTTCGGCCAAATTGGCTACGCGACTCTCTGTAAGAGTGAATATAGATTAAAAAGTAAGACAGATAGATGAAATCCGAAATAACCATTCGATAGAGAACAAGGTAATGAACATCTCAGCCAAGTTTGGTCCTGAAATATGCAGTTTGAAGAAAGTTATTAGCCTCGCTGTCAAGTAATGTAGTTTGTGGTCTTCTTTGACTTAGAATAATTTCCGTGTTTTTCGGCCAAATTGGCTACGCGACTCTCTGTAAGAGTGAATATAGATTAAAAAGTAAGACAGATAGATGAAATCCGAAATAACCATTCGATAGAGAACAAGGTAATGAACATCTCAGCCAAGTTTGGTCCTGAAATATGCAGTTTGAAGAAAGTTATTAGCCTCGCTGTCAAGTAATGTAGTTTGTGGTCTTCTTTGACTTAGAATAATTTCCGTGTTTTTCGGCCAAATTGGCTACGCGACTCTCTGTAAGAGTGAATATAGATTAAAACGTAAGACAGATAGAGGAAATCCGAAATAACCATTCGATAGAACACAAGGTAATGAACATCTCAGCCAAGTTTGGTCCTGAAATATGCAGTTTGAAGAAAGTTATTAGCCTCGCTGTCAAGTAATGTAGTTTGTGGTCTTCTTTGACTTAGAATAATTTCCGTGTTTTTCGGCCAAATTGGCTACGCGACTCTCTGTAAGAGTGAATATAGATTAAAAAGTAAGACAGATAGAGGAAATCCGAAACAACCATTCGATAGAGAACAAGGTAATGAACATCTCAGCCAAGTTTGGTCCTGAAATATGCAGTTTGAAGAAAGTTATTAGCCTCGCTGTCAAGTAATGTAGTTTGTGGTCTTCTTTGACTTAGAATAATTTCCGTGTTTTTCGGCCAAATTGGCTACGCGACTCTCTGTAAGAGTGAATATAGATTAAAAAGTAAGACAGATAGAGGAAATCCGAAATAACCATTCGATAGAGAACAAGGTAATGAACATCTCAGCCAAGTTTGGTCCTGAAATATGCAGTTTGAAGAAAGTTATTAGCCTCGCTGTCAAGTAATGTAGTTTGTGGTCTTCTTTGACTTAGAATAATTTCCGTGTTTTTCGGCCAAATTGGCTACGCGACTCTCTGTAAGAGTGAATATAGATTAAAACGTAATACAGATAGAGGAAATCCGAAATAACCATTCGATAGAACACAAGGTAATGAACATCTCAGCCAAGTTTGGTCCTGAAATATGCAGTTTGAAGAAAGTTATTAGCCTCGCTGTCAAGTAATGTAGTTTGTGGTCTTCTTTGACTTAGAATAATTTCCGTGTTTTTCGGCCAAATTGGCTACGCGACTCTCTGTAAGGGTGAATATAGATTAAAAAGTAAGACAGATAGAGGAAATCCGAAATAACCATTCGATAGAACACAAGGTAATGAACATCTCAGCCAAGTTTGGTCCTGAAATATGCAGTTTGAAGAAAGTTATTAGCCTCGCTGTCAAGTAATGTAGTTTGTGGTCTTCTTTGACTTAGAATAATTTCCGTGTTTTTCGGCCAAATTGGCTACGCGACTCTCTGTAAGAGTGAATATAGATTAAAACGTAAGACAGATAGAGGAAATCCGAAATAACCATTCGATAGAACACAAGGTAATGAACATCTCAGCCAAGTTTGGTCCTGAAATATGCAGTTTGAAGAAAGTTATTAGCCTCGCTGTCAAGTAATGTAGTTTGTGGTCTTCTTTGACTTAGAATAATTTCCGTGTTTTTCGGCCAAATTGGCTACGCGACTCTCTGTAAGAGTGAATATAGATTAAAAAGTAAGACAGATAGAGGAAATCCGAAATAACCATTCGATAGAACACAAGGTAATGAACATCTCAGCCAAGTTTGGTCCTGAAATATGCAGTTTGAAGAAAGTTATTAGCCTCGCTGTCAAGTAATGTAGTTTGTGGTCTTCTTTGACTTAGAATAATTTCCATGTTTTTCGGCCAAATTGGCTATGCGAATCTCTGTAAGAGTGAATATAGATTAAAACGTAAGACAGATAGAGGAAATCCGAAACAACCATTCGATAGAGAACAAGGTAATGAACATCTCAGCCAAGTTTGGTCCTGAAATATGCAGTTTGAAGAAAGTTATTAGCCTCGCTGTCAAGTAATGTAGTTTGTGGTCTTCTTTGACTTAGAATAATTTCCGTGTTTTTCGGCCAAATTGGCTACGCGACTCTCTGTAAGAGTGAATATAGATTAAAACGTAAGACAGATAGAGGAAATCCGAAATAACCATTCGATAGAACACAAGGTAATGAACATCTCAGCCAAGTTTGGTCCTGAAATATGCAGTTTGAAGAAAGTTATTAGCCTCGCTGTCAAGTAATGTAGTTTGTGGTCTTCTTTGACTTAGAATAATTTCCATGTTTTTCGGCCAAATTGGCTATGCGAATCTCTGTAAGAGTGAATATAGATTAAAACGTAAGACAGATAGAGGAAATCCGAAATAACCATTCGATAGAGAACAAGGTAATGAACATCTCAGCCAAGTTTGGTCCTGAAATATGCAGTTTGAAGAAAGTTATTAGCCTCGCTGTCAAGTAATGTAGTTTGTGGTCTTCTTTGACTTAGAATAATTTCCGTGTTTTTCGGCCAAATTGGCTACGCGACTCTCTGTAAGAGTGAATATAGATTAAAAAGTAATACAGATAGAGGAAATCCGAAACAACCATTCGATAGAGAACAAGGTAATGAACATCTCAGCCAAGTTTGGTCCTGAAATATGCAGTTTGAAGAAAGTTATTAGCCTCGCTGTCAAGTAATGTAGTTTGTGGTCTTCTTTGACTTAGAATAATTTCCGTGTTTTTCGGCCAAATTGGCTACGCGACTCTCTGTAAGAGTGAATATAGATTAAAAAGTAAGACAGATAGATGAAATCCGAAATAACCATTCGATAGAGAACAAGGTAATGAACATCTCAGCCAAGTTTGGTCCTGAAATATGCAGTTTGAAGAAAGTTATTAGCCTCGCTGTCAAGTAATGTAGTTTGTGGTCTTCTTTGACTTAGAATAATTTCCGTGTTTTTCGGCCAAATTGGCTACGCGACTCTCTGTAAGAGTGAATATAGATTAAAAAGTAAGACAGATAGATGAAATCCGAAATAACCATTCGATAGAGAACAAGGTAATGAACATCTCAGCCAAGTTTGGTCCTGAAATATGCAGTTTGAAGAAAGTTATTAGCCTCGCTGTCAAGTAATGTAGTTTGTGGTCTTCTTTGACTTAGAATAATTTCCGTGTTTTTCGGCCAAATTGGCTACGCGACTCTCTGTAAGAGTGAATATAGATTAAAACGTAATACAGATAGAGGAAATCCGAAATAACCATTCGATAGAACACAAGGTAATGAACATCTCAGCCAAGTTTGGTCCTGAAATATGCAGTTTGAAGAAAGTTATTAGCCTCGCTGTCAAGTAATGTAGTTTGTGGTCTTCTTTGACTTAGAATAATTTCCGTGTTTTTCGGCCAAATTGGCTACGCGACTCTCTGTAAGGGTGAATATAGATTAAAACGTAATACAGATAGAGGAAATCCGAAATAACCATTCGATAGAACACAAGGTAATGAACATCTCAGCCAAGTTTGGTCCTGAAATATGCAGTTTGAAGAAAGTTATTAGCCTCGCTGTCAAGTAATGTAGTTTGTGGTCTTCTTTGACTTAGAATAATTTCCGTGTTTTTCGGCCAAATTGGCTACGCGACTCTCTGTAAGAGTGAATATAGATTAAAAAGTAAGACAGATAGATGAAATCCGAAATAACCATTCGATAGAGAACAAGGTAATGAACATCTCAGCCAAGTTTGGTCCTGAAATATGCAGTTTAAAGAAAGTTATTAGCCTCGCTGTCAAGTAATGTAGTTTGTGGTCTTCTTTGACTTAGAATAATTTCCGTGTTTTTCGGCCAAATTGGCTACGCGACTCTCTGTAAGAGTGAATATAGATTAAAAAGTAAGACAGATAGATGAAATCCGAAATAACCATTCGATAGAGAACAAGGTAATGAACATCTCAGCCAAGTTTGGTCCTGAAATATGCAGTTTGAAGAAAGTTATTAGCCTCGCTGTCAAGTAATGTAGTTTGTGGTCTTCTTTGACTTAGAATAATTTCCGTGTTTTTCGGCCAAATTGGCTACGCGACTCTCTGTAAGGGTGAATATAGATTAAAACGTAATACAGATAGAGGAAATCCGAAATAACCATTCGATAGAACACAAGGTAATGAACATCTCAGCCAAGTTTGGTCCTGAAATATGCAGTTTGAAGAAAGTTATTAGCCTCGCTGTCAAGTAATGTAGTTTGTGGTCTTCTTTGACTTAGAATAATTTCCGTGTTTTTCGGCCAAATTGGCTACGCGACTCTCTGTAAGGGTGAATCTAGATTAAAAAGTAAGACAGATAGAGGAAATCCGAAATAACCATTCGATAGAACACAAGGTAATGAACATTTCAGCCAAGTTTGGTCCTGAAATATGCAGTTTGAAGAAAGTTATTAGCCTCGCTGTCAAGTAATGTAGTTTGTGGTCTTCTTTGACTTAGAATAATTTCCGTGTTTTTCGGCCAAATTGGCTACGCGACTCTCTGTAAGGGTGAATATAGATTAAAACGTAATACAGATAGAGGAAATCCGAAATAACCATTCGATAGAACACAAGGTAATGAACATCTCAGCCAAGTTTGGTCCTGAAATATGCAGTTTGAAGAAAGTTATTAGCCTCGCTGTCAAGTAATGTAGTTTGTGGTCTTCTTTGACTTAGAATAATTTCCGTGTTTTTCGGCCAAATTGGCTACGCGACTCTCTGTAAGAGTGAATATAGATTAAAACGTAAGACAGATAGAGGAAATCCGAAATAACCATTCGATAGAACACAAGGTAATGAACATCTCAGCCAAGTTTGGTCCTGAAATATGCAGTTTGAAGAAAGTTATTAGCCTCGCTGTCAAGTAATGTAGTTTGTGGTCTTCTTTGACTTAGAATAATTTCCGTGTTTTTCGGCCAAATTGGCTACGCGACTCACTGTAAGAGTGAATATAGATTAAAAAGTAAGACAGATAGATGAAATCCGAAATAACCATTCGATAGAGAACAAGGTAATGAACATCTCAGCCAAGTTTGGTCCTGAAATATGCAGTTTGAAGAAAGTTATTAGCCTCGCTGTCAAGTAATGTAGTTTGTGGTCTTCTTTGACTTAGAATAATTTCCGTGTTTTTCGGCCAAATTGGCTACGCGACTCTCTGTAAGAGTGAATATAGATTAAAAAGTAATACAGATAGAGGAAATCCGAAACAACCATTCGATAGAGAACAAGGTAATGAACATCTCAGCCAAGTTTGATCCTGAAATATGCAGTTTGAAGAAAGTTATTAGCCTCGCTGTCAAGTAATGTAGTTTGTGGTCTTCTTTGACTTAGAATAATTTCCGTGTTTTTCGGCCAAATTGGCTACGCGACTCTCTGTAAGAGTGAATATAGATTAAAACGTAATACAGATAGAGGAAATCCGAAATAACCATTCGATAGAACACAAGGTAATGAACATCTCAGCCAAGTTTGGTCCTGAAATATGCAGTTTGAAGAAAGTTATTAGCCTCGCTGTCAAGTAATGTAGTTTGTGGTCTTCTTTGACTTAGAATAATTTCCGTGTTTTTCGGCCAAATTGGCTACGCGACTCTCTGTAAGGGTGAATATAGATTAAAACGTAAGACAGATAGAGGAAATCCGAAATAACCATTCGATAGAACACAAGGTAATGAACATCTCAGCCAAGTTTGGTCCTGAAAAATGCAGTTTGAAGAAAGTTATTAGCCTCGATGTCAAGTAATGTAGTTTGTGGTCTTCTTTTACTTAGAATAATTTCCATGTTTTTCGGCCAAATTGGCTACGCGACTCTCTGTAAGAGTGAATATAGATTAAAAAGTAAGACAAATAGAGGAAATCCGATATAACCATTCGATAGAGAACAAGGTAATGAACATCTCAGCCAAGTTTGGTCCTGAAATATGCAGTTTGAAGAAAGTTATTAGCCTCGCTGTCAAGTAATGTAGTTTGTGGTCTTCTTTGACTTAGAATAATTTCCGTGTTTTTCGGCCAAATTGGCTACGCGACTCTCTGTAAGAGTGAATATAGATTAAAAAGTAATACAGATAGAGGAAATCCGAAACAACCATTCGATAGAGAACAAGGTAATGAACATCTCAGCCAAGTTTGGTCCTGAAATATGCAGTTTGAAGAAAGTTATTAGCCTCGCTGTCAAGTAATGTAGTTTGTGGTCTTCTTTGACTTAGAATAATTTCCGTGTTTTTCGGCCAAATTGGCTACGCGACTCTCTGTAAGAGTGAATATAGATTAAAACGTAATACAGATAGAGGAAAACCGAAATAACCATTCGATAGAACACAAGGTAATGAACATCTCAGCCAAGTTTGGTCCTGAAATATGCAGTTTGAAGAAAGTTATTAGCCTCGCTGTCAAGTAATGTAGTTTGTGGTCTTCTTTGACTTAGAATAATTTCCGTGTTTTTCGGCCAAATTGGCTACGCGACTCTCTGTAAGAGTGAATATAGATTAAAACGTAATACAGATAGAGGAAAACCGAAATAACCATTCGATAGAACACAAGGTAATGAACATCTCAGCCAAGTTTGGTCCTGAAATATGCAGTTTGAAGAAAGTTATTAGCCTCGCTGTCAAGTAATGTAGTTTGTGGTCTTCTTTGACTTAGAATAATTTCCGTGTTTTTCGGCCAAATTGGCTACGCGACTCTCTGTAAGAGTGAATATAGATTAAAAAGTAAGACAAATAGAGGAAATCCGAAATAACCATTCGATAGAGAACAAGGTAATGAACATCTCAGCCAAGTTTGGTCCTGAAATATGCAGTTTGAAGAAAGTTATTAGCCTCGCTGTCAAGTAATGTAGTTTGTGGTCTTCTTTGACTTAGAATAATTTCCGTGTTTTTCGGCCAAATTGGCTACGCGACTCTCTGTAAGAGTGAATATAGATTAAAACGTAAGACAGATAGAGGAAATCCGAAATAACCATTCGATAGAACACAAGGTAATGAACATCTCAGCCAAGTTTGGTTTGGAAAATGCAGTTTGAAGAAAGTTATTAGCCTCGATGTCAAGTAATGTAGTTTGTGGTCTTCTTTTACTTAGAATAATTTCCATGTTTTTCGGCCAAATTGGCTACGCGACTCTCTGTAAGAGTGAATATAGATTAAAAAGTAAGACAAATAGAGGAAATCCGAAATAACCATTCGATAGAGAACAAGGTAATGAACATCTCAGCCAAGTTTGGTCCTGAAATATGCAGTTTGAAGAAAGTTATTAGCCTCGCTGTCAAGTAATGTAGTTTGTGGTCTTCTTTGACTTAGAATAATTTCCGTGTTTTTCGGCCAAATTGGCTACGCGACTCTCTGTAAGAGTGAATATAGATTAAAACGTAATACAGATAGAGGAAAACCGAAATAACCATTCGATAGAACACAAGGTAATGAACATCTCAGCCAAGTTTGGTCCTGAAATATGCAGTTTGAAGAAAGTTATTAGCCTCGCTGTCAAGTAATGTAGTTTGTGGTCTTCTTTGACTTAGAATAATTTCCGTGTTTTTCGGCCAAATTGGCTACGCGACTCTCTGTAAGAGTGAATATAGATTAAAACGTAAGACAGATAGAGGAAATCCGAAATAACCATTCGATAGAACACAAGGTAATGAACATCTCAGCCAAGTTTGGTCCTGAAATATGCAGTTTGAAGAAAGTTATTAGCCTCGCTGTCAAGTAATGTAGTTTGTGGTCTTCTTTGACTTAGAATAATTTCCGTGTTTTTCGGCCAAATTGGCTACGCGACTCTCTGTAAGAGTGAATATAGATTAAAACGTAAGACAGATAGAGGAAATCCGAAATAACCATTCGATAGAACACAAGGTAATGAACATCTCAGCCAAGTTTGGTCCTGAAAAATGCAGTTTGAAGAAAGTTATTAGCCTCGATGTCAAGTAATGTAGTTTGTGGTCTTCTTTTACTTAGAATAATTTCCATGTTTTTCGGCCAAATTGGCTACGCGACTCTCTGTAAGAGTGAATATAGATTAAAAAGTAAGACAAATAGAGGAAATCCGAAATAACCATTCGATAGAGAACAAGGTAATGAACATCTCAGCCAAGTTTGGTCCTGAAATATGCAGTTTGAAGAAAGTTATTAGCCTCGCTGTCAAGTAATGTAGTTTGTGGTCTTCTTTGACTTAGAATAATTTCCGTGTTTTTCGGCCAAATTGGCTACGCGACTCTCTGTAAGAGTGAATATAGATTAAAACGTAATACAGATAGAGGAAAACCGAAATAACCATTCGATAGAACACAAGGTAATGAACATCTCAGCCAAGTTTGGTCCTGAAATATGCAGTTTGAAGAAAGTTATTAGCCTCGCTGTCAAGTAATGTAGTTTGTGGTCTTCTTTGACTTAGAATAATTTCCGTGTTTTTCGGCCAAATTGGCTACGCGACTCTCTGTAAGAGTGAATATAGATTAAAAAGTAAGACAGATAGAGGAAATCCGAAATAACCATTCGATAGAACACAAGGTAATGAACATCTCAGCCAAGTTTGGTCCTGAAATATGCAGTTTGAAGAAAGTTATTAGCCTCGCTGTCAAGTAATGTAGTTTGTGGTCTTCTTTGACTTAGAATAATTTCCATGTTTTTCGGCCAAATTGGCTATGCGAATCTCTGTAAGAGTGAATATAGATTAAAACGTAAGACAGATAGAGGAAATCCGAAATAACCATTCGATAGAACACAAGGTAATGAACATCTCAGCCAAGTTTGGTCCTGAAATATGCAGTTTGAAGAAAGTTATTAGCCTCGCTGTCAAGTAATGTAGTTTGTGGTCTTCTTTGACTTAGAATAATTTCCGTGTTTTTCGGCCAAATTGGCTACGCGACTCTCTGTAAGAGTGAATATAGATTAAAAAGTAAGACAAATAGAGGAAATCCGAAATAACCATTCGATAGAGAACAAGGTAATGAACATCTCAGCCAAGTTTGGTCCTGAAATATGCAGTTTGAAGAAAGTTATTAGCCTCGCTGTCAAGTAATGTAGTTTGTGGTCTTCTTTGACTTAGAATAATTTCCGTGTTTTTCGGCCAAATTGGCTACGCGACTCTCTGTAAGAGTGAATATAGATTAAAACGTAAGACAGATAGAGGAAATCCGAAATAACCATTCGATAGAACACAAGGTAATGAACATCTCAGCCAAGTTTGGTCCTGAAATATGCAGTTTGAAGAAAGTTATTAGCCTCGCTGTCAAGTAATGTAGTTTGTGGTCTTCTTTGACTTAGAATAATTTCCGTGTTTTTCGGCCAAATTGGCTACGCGACTCTCTGTAAGAGTGAATATAGATTAAAAAGTAAGACAGATAGATGAAATCCGAAATAACCATTCGATAGAGAACAAGGTAATGAACATCTCAGCCAAGTTTGGTCCTGAAATATGCAGTTTGAAGAAAGTTATTAGCCTCGCTGTCAAGTAATGTAGTTTGTGGTCTTCTTTGACTTAGAATAATTTCCGTGTTTTTCGGCCAAATTGGCTACGCGACTCTCTGTAAGAGTGAATATAGATTAAAACGTAAGACAGATAGAGGAAATCCGAAATAACCATTCGATAGAACACAAGGTAATGAACATCTCAGCCAAGTTTGGTCCTGAAATATGCAGTTTGAAGAAAGTTATTAGCCTCGCTGTCAAGTAATGTAGTTTGTGGTCTTCTTTGACTTAGAATAATTTCCGTGTTTTTCGGCCAAATTGGCTACGCGACTCTCTGTAAGAGTGAATATAGATTAAAAAGTAAGACAAATAGAGGAAATCCGAAATAACCATTCGATAGAGAACAAGGTAATGAACATCTCAGCCAAGTTTGGTCCTGAAATATGCAGTTTGAAGAAAGTTATTAGCCTCGCTGTCAAGTAATGTAGTTTGTGGTCTTCTTTGACTTAGAATAATTTCCGTGTTTTTCGGCCAAATTGGCTACGCGACTCTCTGTAAGAGTGAATATAGATTAAAAAGTAATACAGATAGAGGAAATCCGAAACAACCATTCGATAGAGAACAAGGTAATGAACATCTCAGCCAAGTTTGGTCCTGAAATATGCAGTTTGAAGAAAGTTATTAGCCTCGCTGTCAAGTAATGTAGTTTGTGGTCTTCTTTGACTTAGAATAATTTCCGTGTTTTTCGGCCAAATTGGCTACGCGACTCTCTGTAAGAGTGAATATAGATTAAAACGTAAGACAAATAGAGGAAATCCGAAATAACCATTCGATAGAACACAAGGTAATGAACATCTCAGCCAAGTTTGGTCCTGAAATATGCAGTTTGAAGAAAGTTATTAGCCTCGCTGTCAAGTAATGTAGTTTGTGGTCTTCTTTGACTTAGAATAATTTCCGTGTTTTTCGGCCAAATTGGCTACGCGACTCTCTGTAAGAGTGAATATAGATTAAAAAGTAAGACAGATAGAGGAAATCCGAAACAACCATTCGATAGAACACAAGGTAATGAACATCTCAGCCAAGTTTGGTCCTGAAATATGCAGTTTGAAGAAAGTTATTAGCCTCGCTGTCAAGTAATGTAGTTTGTGGTCTTCTTTGACTTAGAATAATTTCCGTGTTTTTCGGCCAAATTGGCTACGCGACTCTCTGTAAGAGTGAATATAGATTAAAAAGTAAGACAAATAGAGGAAATCCGAAATAACCATTCGATAGAACACAAGGTAATGAACATCTCAGCCAAGTTTGGTCCTGAAATATGCAGTTTGAAGAAAGTTATTAGCCTCGCTGTCAAGTAATGTAGTTTGTGGTCTTCTTTGACTTAGAATAATTTCCGTGTTTTTCGGCCAAATTGGCTACGCGACTCTCTGTAAGAGTGAATATAGATTAAAAAGTAAGACAGATAGAGGAAATCCGAAACAACCATTCGATAGAGAACAAGGTAATGAACATCTCAGCCAAGTTTGGTCCTGAAATATGCAGTTTGAAGAAAGTTATTAGCCTCGCTGTCAAGTAATGTAGTTTGTGGTCTTCTTTGACTTAGAATAATTTCCGTGTTTTTCGGCCAAATTGGCTACGCGACTCTCTGTAAGAGTGAATATAGATTAAAACGTAAGACAGATAGAGGAAATCCGAAATAACCATTCGATAGAACACAAGGTAATGAACATCTCAGCCAAGTTTGGTCCTGAAATATGCAGTTTGAAGAAAGTTATTAGCCTCGCTGTCAAGTAATGTAGTTTGTGGTCTTCTTTGACTTAGAATAATTTCCGTGTTTTTCGGCCAAATTGGCTACGCGACTCTCTGTAAGAGTGAATATAGATTAAAACGTAAGACAGATAGAGGAAATCCGAAATAACCATTCGATAGAACACAAGGTAATGAACATCTCAGCCAAGTTTGGTCCTGAAATATGCAGTTTGAAGAAAGTTATTAGCCTCGCTGTCAAGTAATGTAGTTTGTGGTCTTCTTTGACTTAGAATAATTTCCATGTTTTTCGGCCAAATTGGCTATGCGAATCTCTGTAAGAGTGAATATAGATTAAAACGTAAGACAGATAGAGGAAATCCGAAAAAACCATTCGATAGAGAACAAGGTAATGAACATCTCAGCCAAGTTTGGTCCTGAAATATGCAGTTTGAAGAAAGTTATTAGCCTCGCTGTCAAGTAATGTAGTTTGTGGTCTTCTTTGACTTAGAATAATTTCCGTGTTTTTCGGCCAAATTGGCTACGCGACTCTCTGTAAGAGTGAATATAGATTAAAAAGTAAGACAGATAGAGGAAATCCGAAACAACCATTCGATAGAGAACAAGGTAATGAACATCTCAGCCAAGTTTGGTCCTGAAATATGCAGTTTGAAGAAAGTTATTAGCCTCGCTGTCAAGTAATGTAGTTTGTGGTCTTCTTTGACTTAGAATAATTTCCGTGTTTTTCGGCCAAATTGGCTACGCGACTCTCTGTAAGAGTGAATATAGATTAAAAAGTAAGACAGATAGATGAAATCCGAAATAACCATTCGATAGAGAACAAGGTAATGAACATCTCAGCCAAGTTTGGTCCTGAAATATGCAGTTTGAAGAAAGTTATTAGCCTCGCTGTCAAGTAATGTAGTTTGTGGTCTTCTTTGACTTAGAATAATTTCCGTGTTTTTCGGCCAAATTGGCTACGCGACTCTCTGTAAGAGTGAATATAGATTAAAAAGTAAGACAGATAGATGAAATCAGAAATAACCAATCGATAGAGAACAAGGTAATGAACATCTCAGCCAAGTTTGGTCCTGAAATATGCAGTTTGAAGAAAGTTATTAGCCTCGCTGTCAAGTAATGTAGTTTGTGGTCTTCTTTGACTTAATATAATTTCCGTGTTTTTCGGCCAAATTGGCTACGCGACTCTCTGTAAGAGTGAATATAGATTAAAACGTAAGACAGATAGAGGAAATCCGAAATAACCATTCGATAGAACACAAGGTAATGAACATCTCAGCCAAGTTTGGTCCTGAAATATGCAGTTTGAAGAAAGTTATTAGCCTCGCTGTCAAGTAATGTAGTTTGTGGTCTTCTTTGACTTAGAATAATTTCCGTGTTTTTCGGCCAAATTGGCTACGCGACTCTCTGTAAGAGTGAATATAGATTAAAAAGTAAGACAGATAGAGGAAATCCGAAACAACCATTCGATAGAGAACAAGGTAATGAACATCTCAGCCAAGTTTGGTCCTGAAATATGCAGTTTGAAGAAAGTTATTAGCCTCGCTGTCAAGTAATGTAGTTTGTGGTCTTCTTTGACTTAGAATAATTTCCGTGTTTTTCGGCCAAATTGGCTACGCGACTCTCTGTAAGAGTGAATATAGATTAAAAAGTAAGACAGATAGAGGAAATCCGAAATAACCATTCGATAGAGAACAAGGTAATGAACATCTCAGCCAAGTTTGGTCCTGAAATATGCAGTTTGAAGAAAGTTATTAGCCTCGCTGTCAAGTAATGTAGTTTGTGGTCTTCTTTGACTTAGAATAATTTCCGTGTTTTTCGGCCAAATTGGCTACGCGACTCTCTGTAAGAGTGAATATAGATTAAAACGTAATACAGATAGAGGAAATCCGAAATAACCATTCGATAGAACACAAGGTAATGAACATCTCAGCCAAGTTTGGTCCTGAAATATGCAGTTTGAAGAAAGTTATTAGCCTCGCTGTCAAGTAATGTAGTTTGTGGTCTTCTTTGACTTAGAATAATTTCCGTGTTTTTCGGCCAAATTGGCTACGCGACTCTCTGTAAGAGTGAATATAGATTAAAACGTAAGACAGATAGAGGAAATCCGAAATAACCATTCGATAGAACACAAGGTAATGAACATCTCAGCCAAGTTTGGTCCTGAAATATGCAGTTTGAAGAAAGTTATTAGCCTCGCTGTCAAGTAATGTAGTTTGTGGTCTTCTTTGACTTAGAATAATTTCCGTGTTTTTCGGCCAAATTGGCTACGCGACTCTCTGTAAGAGTGAATATAGATTAAAACGTAAGACAGATAGAGGAAATCCGAAATAACCATTCGATAGAACACAAGGTAATGAACATCTCAGCCAAGTTTGGTCCTGAAATATGCAGTTTGAAGAAAGTTATTAGCCTCGCTGTCAAGTAATGTAGTTTGTGGTCTTCTTTGACTTAGAATAATTTCCGTGTTTTTCGGCCAAATTGGCTACGCGACTCTCTGTAAGAGTGAATATAGATTAAAAAGTAAGACAGATAGAGGAAATCCGAAATAACCATTCGATAGAACACAAGGTAATGAACATCTCAGCCAAGTTTGGTCCTGAAATATGCAGTTTGAAGAAAGTTATTAGCCTCGCTGTCAAGTAATGTAGTTTGTGGTCTTCTTTGACTTAGAATAATTTCCATGTTTTTCGGCCAAATTGGCTATGCGAATCTCTGTAAGAGTGAATATAGATTAAAACGTAAGACAGATAGAGGAAATCCGAAATAACCATTCGATAGAGAACAAGGTAATGAACATCTCAGCCAAGTTTGGTCCTGAAATATGCAGTTTGAAGAACGTTGTTAGCCTCGCTGTCAAGTAATGTAGTTTGTGGTCTTCTTCGACTTAGAATAATTTCCGTGTTTTTCGGCCAAATTGGCTACGCGACTCTCTGTAAGAGTGAATATAGATTAAAACGTAAGACAGATAGAGGAAATCCGAAATAACCATTCGATAGAACACAAGGTAATGAACATCTCAGCCAAGTTTGGTCCTGAAATATGCAGTTTGAAGAAAGTTATTAGCCTCGCTGTCAAGTAATGTAGTTTGTGGTCTTCTTTGACTTAGAATAATTTCCGTGTTTTTCGGCCAAATTGGCTACGCGACTCTCTGTAAGAGTGAATATAGATTAAAAAGTAAGACAGATAGATGAAATCCGAAATAACCATTCGATAGAGAACAAGGTAATGAACATCTCAGCCAAGTTTGGTCCTGAAATATGCAGTTTGAAGAAAGTTATTAGCCTCGCTGTCAAGTAATGTAGTTTGTGGTCTTCTTTGACTTAGAATAATTTCCGTGTTTTTCGGCCAAATTGGCTACGCGACTCTCTGTAAGAGTGAATATAGATTAAAACGTAAGACAGATAGAGGAAATCCGAAATAACCATTCGATAGAACACAAGGTAATGAACATCTCAGCCAAGTTTGGTCCTGAAATATGCAGTTTGAAGAAAGTTATTAGCCTCGCTGTCAAGTAATGTAGTTTGTGGTCTTCTTTGACTTAGAATAATTTCCGTGTTTTTCGGCCAAATTGGCTACGCGACTCTCTGTAAGAGTGAATATAGATTAAAACGTAATACAGATAGCGGAAATCCGAAATAACCATTCGATAGAACACAAGGTAATGAACATCTCAGCCAAGTTTGGTCCTGAAATATGCAGTTTGAAGAAAGTTATTAGCCTCGCTGTCAAGTAATGTAGTTTGTGGTCTTCTTTGACTTAGAATAATTTCCGTGTTTTTCGGCCAAATTGGCTACGCGACTCTCTGTAAGAGTGAATATAGATTAAAAAGTAAGACAGATAGAGGAAATCCGAAATAACCATTCGATAGAACACAAGGTAATGAACATCTCAGCCAAGTTTGGTCCTGAAATATGCAGTTTGAAGAAAGTTATTAGCCTCGCTGTCAAGTAATGTAGTTTGTGGTCTTCTTTGACTTAGAATAATTTCCATGTTTTTCGGCCAAATTGGCTATGCGAATCTCTGTAAGAGTGAATATAGATTAAAACGTAAGACAGATAGAGGAAATCCGAAATAACCATTCGATAGAGAACAAGGTAATGAACATCTCAGCCAAGTTTGGTCCTGAAATATGCAGTTTGAAGAAAGTTATTAGCCTCGCTGTCAAGTAATGTAGTTTGTGGTCTTCTTCGACTTAGAATAATTTCCGTGTTTTTCGGCCAAATTGGCTACGCGACTCTCTGTAAGAGTGAATATAGATTAAAACGTAAGACAGATAGAGGAAATCCGAAATAACCATTCGATAGAACACAAGGTAATGAACATCTCAGCCAAGTTTGGTCCTGAAAAATGCAGTTTGAAGAAAGTTATTAGCCTCGATGTCAAGTAATGTAGTTTGTGGTCTTCTTTTACTTAGAATAATTTCCATGTTTTTCGGCCAAATTGGCTACGCGACTCTCTGTAAGAGTGAATATAGATTAAAACGTAAGACAGATAGAGGAAATCCGAAATAACCATTCGATAGAACACAAGGTAATGAACATCTCAGCCAAGTTTGGTCCTGAAATATGCAGTTTGAAGAAAGTTATTAGCCTCGCTGTCAAGTAATGTAGTTTGTGGTCTTCTTTGACTTAGAATAATTTCCATGTTTTTCGGCCAAATTGGCTATGCGACTCTCTGTAAGAGTGAATATAGATTAAAACGTAAGACATATAGAGGAAATCCGAAATAACCATTCGATAGAACACAAGGTAATGAACATCTCAGCCAAGTTTGGTCCTGAAATATGCAGTTTGAAGAAAGTTATTAGCCTCGCTGTCAAGTAATGTAGTTTGTGGTCTTCTTTGACTTAGAATAATTTCCATGTTTTTCGGCCAAATTGGCTACGCGACTCTCTGTAAGAGTGAATATAGATTAAAAAGTAAGACATATAGAGGAAATCCGAAATAACCATTCGATAGAACACAAGGTAATGAACATCTCAGCCAAGTTTGGTCCTGAAATATGCAGTTTGAAGAAAGTTATTAGCCTCGCTGTCAAGTAATGTAGTTTGTGGTCTTCTTTGACTTAGAATAATTTCCGTGTTTTTCGGCCAAATTGGCTACGCGACTCTCTGTAAGAGTGAATATAGATTAAAACGTAAGACAGATAGAGGAAATCCGAAATAACCATTCGATAGAACACAAGGTAATGAACATCTCAGCCAAGTTTGGTCCTGAAATATGCAGTTTGAAGAAAGTTATTAGCCTCGCTGTCAAGTAATGTAGTTTGTGGTCTTCTTTGACTTAGAATAATTTCCGTGTTTTTCGGCCAAATTGGCTACGCGACTCTCTGTAAGAGTGAATATAGATTAAAACGTAAGACAGATAGAGGAAATCCGAAATAACCATTCGATAGAACACAAGGTAATGAACATCTCAGCCAAGTTTGGTCCTGAAATATGCAGTTTGAAGAAAGTTATTAGCCTCGCTGTCAAGTAATGTAGTTTGTGGTCTTCTTTGACTTAGAATAATTTCCGTGTTTTTCGGCCAAATTGGCTACGCGACTCTCTGTAAGAGTGAATATAGATTAAAACGTAAGACAGATAGAGGAAATCCGAAATAACCATTCGATAGAACACAAGGTAATGAACATCTCAGCCAAGTTTGGTCCTGAAAAATGCAGTTTGAAGAAAGTTATTAGCCTCGATGTCAAGTAATGTAGTTTGTGGTCTTCTTTTACTTAGAATAATTTCCATGTTTTTCGGCCAAATTGGCTACGCGACTCTCTGTAAGAGTGAATATAGATTAAAAAGTAAGACAAATAGAGGAAATCCGAAATAACCATTCGATAGAGAACAAGGTAATGAACATCTCAGCCAAGTTTGGTCCTGAAATATGCAGTTTGAAGAAAGTTATTAGCCTCGCTGTCAAGTAATGTAGTTTGTGGTCTTCTTTGACTTAGAATAATTTCCGTGTTTTTCGGCCAAATTGGCTACGCGACTCTCTGTAAGAGTGAATATAGATTAAAAAGTAATACAGATAGAGGAAATCCGAAACAACCATTCGATAGAGAACAAGGTAATGAACATCTCAGCCAAGTTTGGTCCTGAAATATGCAGTTTGAAGAAAGTTATTAGCCTCGCTGTCAAGTAATGTAGTTTGTGGTCTTCTTTGACTTAGAATAATTTCCGTGTTTTTCGGCCAAATTGGCTACGCGACTCTCTGTAAGAGTGAATATAGATTAAAACGTAAGACAGATAGAGGAAATCCGAAATAACCATTCGATAGAACACAAGGTAATGAACATCTCAGCCAAGTTTGGTCCTGAAATATGCAGTTTGAAGAAAGTTATTAGCCTCGCTGTCAAGTAATGTAGTTTGTGGTCTTCTTTGACTTAGAATAATTTCCGTGTTTTTCGGCCAAATTGGCTACGCGACTCTCTGTAAGAGTGAATATAGATTAAAACGTAATACAGATAGAGGAAAACCGAAATAACCATTCGATAGAACACAAGGTAATGAACATCTCAGCCAAGTTTGGTCCTGAAATATGCAGTTTGAAGAAAGTTATTAGCCTCGCTGTCAAGTAATGTAGTTTGTGGTCTTCTTTGACTTAGAATAATTTCCGTGTTTTTCGGCCAAATTGGCTACGCGACTCTCTGTAAGAGTGAATATAGATTAAAAAGTAAGACAGATAGAGGAAATCCGAAATAACCATTCGATAGAACACAAGGTAATGAACATCTCAGCCAAGTTTGGTCCTGAAATATGCAGTTTGAAGAAAGTTATTAGCCTCGCTGTCAAGTAATGTAGTTTGTGGTCTTCTTTGACTTAGAATAATTTCCATGTTTTTCGGCCAAATTGGCTATGCGAATCTCTGTAAGAGTGAATATAGATTAAAACGTAAGACAGATAGAGGAAATCCGAAATAACCATTCGATAGAGAACAAGGTAATGAACATCTCAGCCAAGTTTGGTCCTGAAATATGCAGTTTGAAGAAAGTTATCAGCCTCGCTGTCAAGTAATGTAGTTTGTGGTCTTCTTTGACTTAGAATAATTTCCGTGTTTTTCGGCCAAATTGGCTACGCGACTCTCTGTAAGAGTGAATATAGATTAAAAAGTAATACAGATAGAGGAAATCCGAAACAACCATTCGATAGAGAACAAGGTAATGAACATCTCAGCCAAGTTTGGTCCTGAAATATGCAGTTTGAAGAAAGTTATTAGCCTCGCTGTCAAGTAATGTAGTTTGTGGTCTTCTTTGACTTAGAATAATTTCCGTGTTTTTCGGCCAAATTGGCTACGCGACTCTCTGTAAGAGTGAATATAGATTAAAAAGTAATACAGATAGAGGAAATCCGAAACAACCATTCGATAGAGAACAAGGTAATGAACATCTCAGCCAAGTTTGGTCCTGAAATATGCAGTTTGAAGAAAGTTATTAGCCTCGCTGTCAAGTAATGTAGTTTGTGGTCTTCTTTGACTTAGAATAATTTCCGTGTTTTTCGGCCAAATTGGCTACGCGACTCTCTGTAAGAGTGAATATAGATTAAAACGTAAGACAGATAGAGGAAATCCGAAATAACCATTCGATAGAACACAAGGTAATGAACATCTCAGCCAAGTTTGGTCCTGAAATATGCAGTTTGAAGAAAGTTATTAGCCTCGCTGTCAAGTAATGTAGTTTGTGGTCTTCTTTGACTTAGAATAATTTCCGTGTTTTTCGGCCAAATTGGCTACGCGACTCTCTGTAAGAGTGAATATAGATTAAAACGTAATACAGATAGAGGAAAAACGAAATAACCATTCGATAGAACACAAGGTAATGAACATCTCAGCCAAGTTTGGTCCTGAAATATGCAGTTTGAAGAAAGTTATTAGCCTCGCTGTCAAGTAATGTAGTTTGTGGTCTTCTTTGACTTAGAATAATTTCCGTGTTTTTCGGCCAAATTGGCTACGCGACTCTCTGTAAGAGTGAATATAGATTAAAAAGTAAGACAGATAGAGGAAATCCGAAATAACCATTCGATAGAACACAAGGTAATGAACATCTCAGCCAAGTTTGGTCCTGAAATATGCAGTTTGAAGAAAGTTATAAGCCTCGCTGTCAAGTAATGTAGTTTGTGGTCTTCTTTGACTTAGAATAATTTCCATGTTTTTCGGCCAAATTGGCTATGCGAATCTCTGTAAGAGTGAATATAGATTAAAACGTAAGACAGATAGAGGAAATCCGAAATAACCATTCGATAGAGAACAAGGTAATGAACATCTCAGCCAAGTTTGGTCCTGAAATATGCAGTTTGAAGAAAGTTATCAGCCTCGCTGTCAAGTAATGTAGTTTGTGGTCTTCTTTGACTTAGAATAATTTCCGTGTTTTTCGGCCAAATTGGCTACGCGACTCTCTGTAAGAGTGAATATAGTTTAAAAAGTATTACAGATAGAGGAAATCCGAAACAACCATTCGATAGAGAACAAGGTAATGAACATCTCAGCCAAGTTTGGTCCTGAAATATGCAGTTTGAAGAAAGTTATTAGCCTCGCTGTCAAGTAATGTAGTTTGTGGTCTTCTTTGACTTAGAATAATTTCCGTGTTTTTCGGCCAAATTGGCTACGCGACTCTCTGTAAGAGTGAATATAGATTAAAACGTAAGACAGATAGAGGAAATCCGAAATAACCATTCGATAGAACACAAGGTAATGAACATCTCAGCCAAGTTTGGTCCTGAAATATGCAGTTTGAAGAAAGTTATTAGCCTCGCTGTCAAGTAATGTAGTTTGTGGTCTTCTTTGACTTAGAATAATTTCCGTGTTTTTCGGCCAAATTGGCTACGCGACTCTCTGTAAGAGTGAATATAGATTAAAACGTAATACAGATAGAGGAAATCCGAAATAACCATTCGATAGAACACAAGGTAATGAACATCTCAGCCAAGTTTGGTCCTGAAATATGCAGTTTGAAGAAAGTTATTAGCCTCGCTGTCAAGTAATGTAGTTTGTGGTCTTCTTTGACTTAGAATAATTTCCGTGTTTTTCGGCCAAATTGGCTACGCGACTCTCTGTAAGAGTGAATATAGATTAAAAAGTAAGACAGATAGAGGAAATCCGAAATAACCATTCGATAGAACACAAGGTAATGAACATCTCAGCCAAGTTTGGTCCTGAAATATGCAGTTTGAAGAAAGTTATTAGCCTCGCTGTCAAGTAATGTAGTTTGTGGTCTTCTTTGACTTAGAATAATTTCCATGTTTTTCGGCCAAATTGGCTATGCGAATCTCTGTAAGAGTGAATATAGATTAAAACGTAAGACAGATAGAGGAAATCCGAAATAACCATTCGATAGAACACAAGGTAATGAACATCTCAGCCAAGTTTGGTCCTGAAAAATGCAGTTTGAAGAAAGTTATTAGCCTCGATGTCAAGTAATGTAGTTTGTGGTCTTCTTTTACTTAGAATAATTTCCATGTTTTTCGGCCAAATTGGCTACGCGACTCTCTGTAAGAGTGAATATAGATTAAAAAGTAAGACAAATAGAGGAAATCCGAAATAACCATTCGATAGAGAACAAGGTAATGAACATCTCAGCCAAGTTTGGTCCTGAAATATGCAGTTTGAAGAAAGTTATTAGCCTCGCTGTCAAGTAATGTAGTTTGTGGTCTTCTTTGACTTAGAATAATTTCCGTGTTTTTCGGCCAAATTGGCTACGCGACTCTCTGTAAGAGTGAATATAGATTAAAAAGTAATACAGATAGAGGAAATCCGAAACAACCATTCGATAGAGAACAAGGTAATGAACATCTCAGCCAAGTTTGGTCCTGAAATATGCAGTTTGAAGAAAGTTATTAGCCTCGCTGTCAAGTAATGTAGTTTGTGGTCTTCTTTGACTTAGAATAATTTCCGTGTTTTTCGGCCAAATTGGCTACGCGACTCTCTGTAAGAGTGAATATAGATTAAAACGTAAGACAGATAGAGGAAATCCGAAATAACCATTCGATAGAACACAAGGTAATGAACATCTCAGCCAAGTTTGGTCCTGAAATATGCAGTTTGAAGAAAGTTATTAGCCTCGCTGTCAAGTAATGTAGTTTGTGGTCTTCTTTGACTTAGAATAATTTCCGTGTTTTTCGGCCAAATTGGCTACGCGACTCTCTGTAAGAGTGAATATAGATTAAAACGTAATACAGATAGAGGAAAACCGAAATAACCATTCGATAGAACACAAGGTAATGAACATCTCAGCCAAGTTTGGTCCTGAAATATGCAGTTTGAAGAAAGTTATTAGCCTCGCTGTCAAGTAATGTAGTTTGTGGTCTTCTTTGACTTAGAATAATTTCCGTGTTTTTCGGCCAAATTGGCTACGCGACTCTCTGTAAGAGTGAATAAAGATTAAAAAGTAAGACAGATAGAGGAAATCCGAAATAACCATTCGATAGAACACAAGGTAATGAACATCTCAGCCAAGTTTGGTCCTGAAATATGCAGTTTGAAGAAAGTTATTAGCCTCGCTGTCAAGTAATGTAGTTTGTGGTCTTCTTTGACTTAGAATAATTTCCATGTTTTTCGGCCAAATAGGCTATGCGAATCTCTGTAAGAGTGAATATAGATTAAAACGTAAGACAGATAGAGGAAATCCGAAATAACCATTCGATAGAGAACAAGGTAATGAACATCTCAGCCAAGTTTGGTCCTGAAATATGCAGTTTGAAGAAAGTTATCAGCCTCGCTGTCAAGTAATGTAGTTTGTGGTCTTCTTTGACTTAGAATAATTTCCGTGTTTTTCGGCCAAATTGGCTACGCGACTCTCTGTAAGAGTGAATATAGATTAAAAAGTAATACAGATAGAGGAAATCCGAAACAACCATTCGATAGAGAACAAGGTAATGAACATCTCAGCCAAGTTTGGTCCTGAAATATGCAGTTTGAAGAAAGTTATTAGCCTCGCTGTCAAGTAATGTAGTTTGTGGTCTTCTTTGACTTAGAATAATTTCCGTGTTTTTCGGCCAAATTGGCTACGCGACTCTCTGTAAGAGTGAATATAGATTAAAACGTAAGACAGATAGAGGAAATCCGAAATAACCATTCGATAGAACACAAGGTAATGAACATCTCAGCCAAGTTTGGTCCTGAAATATGCAGTTTGAAGAAAGTTATTAGCCTCGCTGTCAAGTAATGTAGTTTGTGGTCTTCTTTGACTTAGAATAATTTCCGTGTTTTTCGGCCAAATTGGCTACGCGACTCTCTGTAAGAGTGAATATAGATTAAAACGTAAGACAGATAGAGGAAATCCGAAATAACCATTCGATAGAACACAAGGTAATGAACATCTCAGCCAAGTTTGGTCCTGAAAAATGCAGTTTGAAGAAAGTTATTAGCCTCGATGTCAAGTAATGTAGTTTGTGGTCTTCTTTTACTTAGAATAATTTCCATGTTTTTCGGCCAAATTGGCTACGCGACTCTCTGTAAGAGTGAATATAGATTAAAAAGTAAGACAAATAGAGGAAATCCGAAATAACCATTCGATAGAGAACAAGGTAATGAACATCTCAGCCAAGTTTGGTCCTGAAATATGCAGTTTGAAGAAAGTTATTAGCCTCGCTGTCAAGTAATGTAGTTTGTGGTCTTCTTTGACTTAGAATAATTTCCGTGTTTTTCGGCCAAATTGGCTACGCGACTCTCTGTAAGAGTGAATATAGATTAAAAAGTAATACAGATAGAGGAAATCCGAAACAACCATTCGATAGAGAACAAGGTAATGAACATCTCAGCCAAGTTTGGTCCTGAAATATGCAGTTTGAAGAAAGTTATTAGCCTCGCTGTCAAGTAATGTAGTTTGTGGTCTTCTTTGACTTAGAATAATTTCCGTGTTTTTCGGCCAAATTGGCTACGCGACTCTCTGTAAGAGTGAATATAGATTAAAACGTAAGACAGATAGAGGAAATCCGAAATAACCATTCGATAGAACACAAGGTAATGAACATCTCAGCCAAGTTTGGTCCTGAAATATGCAGTTTGAAGAAAGTTATTAGCCTCGCTGTCAAGTAATGTAGTTTGTGGTCTTCTTTGACTTAGAATAATTTCCGTGT
The DNA here is from genome assembly GCA_936450465.1 of Gibbula magus. Classification (NCBI taxonomy): domain Eukaryota; kingdom Metazoa; phylum Mollusca; class Gastropoda; order Trochida; family Trochidae; genus Gibbula; species Gibbula magus. The sequence goes on from OW388295.1 coordinate 57,820,891, forward strand.
TTTTCGGCCAAATTGGCTACGCGACTCTCTGTAAGAGTGAATATAGATTAAAACGTAATACAGATAGAGGAAAACCGAAATAACCATTCGATAGAACACAAGGTAATGAACATCTCAGCCAAGTTTGGTCCTGAAATATGCAGTTTGAAGAAAGTTATTAGCCTCGCTGTCAAGTAATGTAGTTTGTGGTCTTCTTTGACTTAGAATAATTTCCGTGTTTTTCGGCCAAATTGGCTACGCGACTCTCTGTAAGAGTGAATATAGATTAAAAAGTAAGACAGATAGAGGAAATCCGAAATAACCATTCGATAGAACACAAGGTAATGAACATCTCAGCCAAGTTTGGTCCTGAAATATGCAGTTTGAAGAAAGTTATTAGCCTCGCTGTCAAGTAATGTAGTTTGTGGTCTTCTTTGACTTAGAATAATTTCCATGTTTTTCGGCCAAATTGGCTATGCGAATCTCTGTAAGAGTGAATATAGATTAAAACGTAAGACAGATAGAGGAAATCCGAAATAACCATTCGATAGAGAACAAGGTAATGAACATCTCAGCCAAGTTTGGTCCTGAAATATGCAGTTTGAAGAAAGTTATCAGCCTCGCTGTCAAGTAATGTAGTTTGTGGTCTTCTTTGACTTAGAATAATTTCCGTGTTTTTCGGCCAAATTGGCTACGCGACTCTCTGTAAGAGTGAATATAGATTAAAAAGTATTACAGATAGAGGAAATCCGAAACAACCATTCGATAGAGAACAAGGTAATGAACATCTCAGCCAAGTTTGGTCCTGAAATATGCAGTTTGAAGAAAGTTATTAGCCTCGCTGTCAAGTAATGTAGTTTGTGGTCTTCTTTGACTTAGAATAATTTCCGTGTTTTTCGGCCAAATTGGCTACGCGACTCTCTGTAAGAGTGAATATAGATTAGAACGTAAGACAGATAGAGGAAATCCGAAATAACCATTCGATAGAACACAAGGTAATGAACATCTCAGCCAAGTTTGGTCCTGAAATATGCAGTTTGAAGAAAGTTATTAGCCTCGCTGTCAAGTAATGTAGTTTGTGGTCTTCTTTGACTTAGAATAATTTCCGTGTTTTTCGGCCAAATTGGCTACGCGACTCTCTGTAAGAGTGAATATAGATTAAAACGTAATACAGATAGAGGAAATCCGAAATAACCATTCGATAGAACACAAGGTAATGAACATCTCAGCCAAGTTTGGTCCTGAAATATGCAGTTTGAAGAAAGTTATTAGCCTCGCTGTCAAGTAATGTAGTTTGTGGTCTTCTTTGACTTAGAATAATTTCCGTGTTTTTCGGCCAAATTGGCTACGCGACTCTCTGTAAGAGTGAATATAGATTAAAAAGTAAGACAGATAGAGGAAATCCGAAATAACCATTCGATAGAACACAAGGTAATGAACATCTCAGCCAAGTTTGGTCCTGAAATATGCAGTTTGAAGAAAGTTATTAGCCTCGCTGTCAAGTAATGTAGTTTGTGGTCTTCTTTGACTTAGAATAATTTCCGTGTTTTTCGGCCAAATTGGCTACGCGACTCTCTGTAAGAGTGAATATAGATTAAAAAGTAAGACAGATAGAGGAAATCCGAAATAACCATTCGATAGAACACAAGGTAATGAACATCTCAGCCAAGTTTGGTCCTGAAATATGCAGTTTGAAGAAAGTTATTAGCCTCGCTGTCAAGTAATGTAGTTTGTGGTCTTCTTTGACTTAGAATAATTTCCATGTTTTTCGGCCAAATTGGCTATGCGAATCTCTGTAAGAGTGAATATAGATTAAAACGTAAGACAGATAGAGGAAATCCGAAATAACCATTCGATAGAGAACAAGGTAATGAACATCTCAGCCAAGTTTGGTCCTGAAATATGCAGTTTGAAGAAAGTTATTAGCCTCGCTGTCAAGTAATGTAGTTTGTGGTCTTCTTTGACTTAGAATAATTTCCGTGTTTTTCGGCCAAATTGGCTACGCGACTCTCTGTAAGAGTGAATATAGATTAAAAAGTAAGACAGATAGAGGAAATCCGAAATAACCATTCGATAGAGAACAAGGTAATGAACATCTCAGCCAAGTTTGGTCCTGAAATATGCAGTTTGAAGAAAGTTATTAGCCTCGCTGTCAAGTAATGTAGTTTGTGGTCTTCTTTGACTTAGAATAATTTCCGTGTTTTTCGGCCAAATTGGCTACGCGACTCTCTATAAGAGTGAATATAGATTAAAACGTAATACAGATAGAGGAAATCCGAAATAACCATTCGATAGAACACAAGGTAATGAACATCTCAGCCAAGTTTGGTCCTGAAATATGCAGTTTGAAGAAAGTTATTAGCCTCGCTGTCAAGTAATGTAGTTTGTGGTCTTCTTTGACTTAGAATAATTTCCGTGTTTTTCGGCCAAATTGGCTACGCGACTCTCTGTAAGGGTGAATATAGATTAAAAAGTAAGACAGATAGAGGAAATCCGAAATAACCATTCGATAGAACACAAGGTAATGAACATCTCAGCCAAGTTTGGTCCTGAAATATGCAGTTTGAAGAAAGTTATTAGCCTCGCTGTCAAGTAATGTAGTTTGTGGTCTTCTTTGACTTAGAATAATTTCCGTGTTTTTCGGCCAAATTAGCTACGCGACTCTCTGTAAGAGTGAATATAGATTAAAACGTAAGACAGATAGAGGAAATCCGAAATAACCATTCGATAGAACACAAGGTAATGAACATCTCAGCCAAGTTTGGTCCTGAAAAATGCAGTTTGAAGAAAGTTATTAGCCTCGATGTCAAGTAATGTAGTTTGTGGTCTTCTTTTACTTAGAATAATTTCCATGTTTTTCGGCCAAATTGGCTACGCGACTCTCTGTAAGAGTGAATATAGATTAAAAAGTAAGACAGATAGATGAAATCCGAAATAACCATTCGATAGAGAACAAGGTAATGAACATCTCAGCCAAGTTTGGTCCTGAAATATGCAGTTTGAAGAAAGTTATTAGCCTCGCTGTCAAGTAATGTAGTTTGTGGTCTTCTTTGACTTAGAATAATTTCCGTGTTTTTCGGCCAAATTGGCTACGCGACTCTCTGTAAGAGTGAATATAGATTAAAACGTAAGACAGATAGAGGAAATCCGAAATAACCATTCGATAGAACACAAGGTAATGAACATCTCAGCCAAGTTTGGTCCTGAAATATGCAGTTTGAAGAAAGTTATTAGCCTCGCTGTCAAGTAATGTAGTTTGTGGTCTTCTTTGACTTAGAATAATTTCCGTGTTTTTCGGCCAAATTGGCTACGCGACTCTCTGTAAGGGTGAATATAGATTAAAAAGTAAGACAGATAGAGGAAATCCGAAATAACCATTCGATAGAACACAAGGTAATGAACATCTCAGCCAAGTTTGGTCCTGAAATATGCAGTTTGAAGAAAGTTATTAGCCTCGCTGTCAAGTAATGTAGTTTGTGGTCTTCTTTGACTTAGAATAATTTCCGTGTTTTTCGGCCAAATTAGCTACGCGACTCTCTGTAAGAGTGAATATAGATTAAAACGTAAGACAGATAGAGGAAATCCGAAATAACCATTCGATAGAACACAAGGTAATGAACATCTCAGCCAAGTTTGGTCCTGAAAAATGCAGTTTGAAGAAAGTTATTAGCCTCGATGTCAAGTAATGTAGTTTGTGGTCTTCTTTTACTTAGAATAATTTCCATGTTTTTCGGCCAAATTGGCTACGCGACTCTCTGTAAGAGTGAATATAGATTAAAAAGTAAGACAGATAGATGAAATCCGAAATAACCATTCGATAGAGAACAAGGTAATGAACATCTCAGCCAAGTTTGGTCCTGAAATATGCAGTTTGAAGAAAGTTATTAGCCTCGCTGTCAAGTAATGTAGTTTGTGGTCTTCTTTGACTTAGAATAATTTCCGTGTTTTTCGGCCAAATTGGCTACGCGACTCTCTGTAAGAGTGAATATAGATTAAAACGTAAGACAGATAGAGGAAATCCGAAATAACCATTCGATAGAACACAAGGTAATGAACATCTCAGCCAAGTTTGGTCCTGAAATATGCAGTTTGAAGAAAGTTATTAGCCTCGCTGTCAAGTAATGTAGTTTGTGGTCTTCTTTGACTTAGAATAATTTCCGTGTTTTTCGGCCAAATTGGCTACGCGACTCTCTGTAAGAGTGAATATAGATTAAAACGTAAGACAGATAGAGGAAATCCGAAATAACCATTCGATAGAACACAAGGTAATGAACATCTCAGCCAAGTTTGGTCCTGAAATATGCAGTTTGAAGAAAGTTATTAGCCTCGCTGTCAAGTAATGTAGTTTGTGGTCTTCTTTGACTTAGAATAATTTCCGTGTTTTTCGGCCAAATTGGCTACGCGACTCTCTGTAAGAGTGAATATAGATTAAAAAGTAAGACAGATAGATGAAATCCGAAATAACCATTCGATAGAGAACAAGGTAATGAACATCTCAGCCAAGTTTGGTCCTGAAATATGCAGTTTGAAGAAAGTTATTAGCCTCGCTGTCAAGTAATGTAGTTTGTGGTCTTCTTTGACTTAGAATAATTTCCGTGTTTTTCGGCCAAATTGGCTATGCGACTCTCTGTAAGAGTGAATATAGATTAAAAAGTAAGACAGATAGAGGAAATCCGAAATAACCATTCGATAGAACACAAGGTAATGAACATCTCAGCCAAGTTTGGTCCTGAAATATGCAGTTTGAAGAAAGTTATTAGCCTCGCTGTCAAGTAATGTAGTTTGTGGTCTTCTTTGACTTAGAATAATTTCCGTGTTTTTCGGCCAAATTGGCTATGCGACTCTCTGTAAGAGTGAATATAGATTAAAAAGTAAGACAGATAGAGGAAATCCGAAATAACCATTCGATAGAACACAAGGTAATGAACATCTCAGCCAAGTTTGGTCCTGAAATATGCAGTTTGAAGAAAGTTATTAGCCTCGCTGTCAAGTAATGTAGTTTGTGGTCTTCTTTGACTTAGAATAATTTCCGTGTTTTTCGGCCAAATTGGCTATGCGACTCTCTGTAAGAGTGAATATAGATTAAAACGTAAGACAGATAGAGGAAATCCGAAATAACCATTCGATAGAACACAAGGTAATGAACATCTCAGCCAGGTTTGGTCCTGAAATATGCAGTTTGAAGAAAGTTATTAGCCTCGCTGTCAAGTAATGTAGTTTGTGGTCTTCTTTGACTTAGAATACTTTCCGTGTTTTTCGGCCAAATTGGCTGTGCGACTCTCTGTAAGAGTGAATATAGATTAAAAAGTAAGACAGATAGAGGAAATCCGAAATAACCATTCGATAGAACACAAGGTAATGAACATCTCAGCCAAGTTTGGTCCTGAAATATGCAGTTTGAAGAAAGTTATTAGCCTCGCTGTCAAGTAATGTTGTTTGTGGTCTTCTTTGACTTAGAATAATTTCCATGTTTTTCGGCCAAATTGGCTACGCGACTCTCTGTAAGAGTGAATATAGATTAAAAAGTAAGACAGATAGAGGAAATCCGAAATAACCATTCGATAGAACACAATGTAATGAACATCTCAGCCAAGTTTGGTCCTGAAATATGCAGTTTGAAGAAAGTTATTAGCCTCGATGTCAAGTAATGTAGTTTGTGGTCTTCTTTGACTTAGAATAATTTCCGTGTTTTTCGGCCAAATTGGCTACGCGACTCTCTGTAAGAGTGAATATAGATTAAAACGTAAGACAGATAGAGGAAATCCGAAATAACCATTCGATAGAACACAAGGTAATGAACATCTCAGCCAAGTTTGGTCCTGAAATATGCAGTTTGAAGAAAGTTATTAGCCTCGCTGTCAAGTAATGTAGTTTGTGGTCTTCTTTGACTTAGAATAATTTCCGTGTTTTTCGGCCAAATTGGCTACGCGACTCTCTGTAAGAGTGAATATAGATTAAAAAGTAAGACAGATAGATGAAATTCGAAATAACCATTCGATAGAGAACAAGGTAATGAACATCTCAGCCAAGTTTGGTCCTGAAATATGCAGTTTGAAGAAAGTTATTAGCCTCGCTGTCAAGTAATGTAGTTTGTGGTCTTCTTTGACTTAGAATAATTTCCGTGTTTTTCGGCCAAATTGGCTATGCGACTCTCTGTAAGAGTGAATATAGATTAAAAAGTAAGACAGATAGAGGAAATCCGAAATAACCATTCGATAGAACACAAGGTAATGAACATCTCAGCCAAGTTTGGTCCTGAAATATGCAGTTTGAAGAAAGTTATTAGCCTCGCTGTCAAGTAATGTAGTTTGTGGTCTTCTTTGACTTAGAATAATTTCCATGTTTTTCGGCCAAATTGGCTACGCGACTCTCTGTAAGAGTGAATATAGATTAAAAAGTAAGACAGATAGAGGAAATCCGAAATAACCATTCGATAGAACACAATGTAATGAACATCTCAGCCAAGTTTGGTCCTGAAATATGCAGTTTGAAGAAAGTTATTAGCCTCGATGTCAAGTAATGTAGTTTGTGGTCTTCTTTGACTTAGAATAATTTCCGTGTTTTTCGGCCAAATTGGCTACGCGACTCTCTGTAAGAGTGAATATAGATTAAAACGTAAGACAGATAGAGGAAATCCGAAATAACCATTCGATAGAACACAAGGTAATGAACATCTCAGCCAAGTTTGGTCCTGAAATATGCAGTTTGAAGAAAGTTATTAGCCTCGCTGTCAAGTAATGTAGTTTGTGGTCTTCTTTGACTTAGAATAATTTCCGTGTTTTTCGGCCAAATTGGCTACGCGACTCTCTGTAAGAGTGAATATAGATTAAAAAGTAAGACAGATAGATGAAATCCGAAATAACCATTCGATAGAGAACAAGGTAATGAACATCTCAGCCAAGTTTGGTCCTGAAATATGCAGTTTGAAGAAAGTTATTAGCCTCGCTGTCAAGTAATGTAGTTTGTGGTCTTCTTTGACTTAGAATAATTTCCGTGTTTTTCGGCCAAATTGGCTATGCGACTCTCTGTAAGAGTGAATATAGATTAAAAAGTAAGACAGATAGAGGAAATCCGAAATAACCATTCGATAGAACACAAGGTAATGAACATCTCAGCCAAGTTTGGTCCTGAAATATGCAGTTTGAAGAAAGTTATTAGCCTCGCTGTCAAGTAATGTAGTTTGTGGTCTTCTTTGACTTAGAATAATTTCCATGTTTTTCGGCCAAATTGGCTACGCGACTCTCTGTAAGAGTGAATATAGATTAAAAAGTAAGACAGATAGAGGAAATCCGAAATAACCATTCGATAGAACACAATGTAATGAACATCTCAGCCAAGTTTGGTCCTGAAATATGCAGTTTGAAGAAAGTTATTAGCCTCGATGTCAAGTAATGTAGTTTGTGGTCTTCTTTGACTTAGATTAATTTCCGTGTTTTTCGGCCAAATTGGCTACGCGACTCTCTGTAAGAGTGAATATAGATTAAAACGTAAGACAGATAGAGGAAATCCGAAATAACCATTCGATAGAACACAAGGTAATGAACATCTCAGCCAAGTTTGGTCCTGAAATATGCAGTTTGAAGAAAGTTATTAGCCTCGCTGTCAAGTAATGTAGTTTGTGGTCTTCTTTGACTTAGAATAATTTCCGTGTTTTTCGGCCAAATTGGCTACGCGACTCTCTGTAAGAGTGAATATAGATTAAAAAGTAAGACAGATAGATGAAATCCGAAATAACCATTCGATAGAGAACAAGGTAATGAACATCTCAGCCAAGTTTGGTCCTGAAATATGCAGTTTGAAGAAAGTTATTAGCCTCGCTGTCAAGTAATGTAGTTTGTGGTCTTCTTTGACTTAGAATAATTTCCGTGTTTTTCGGCCAAATTGGCTACGCGACTCTCTGTAAGAGTGAATATAGATTTAAAAGTAATACAGATTGAGGAAATCCGAAACAACCATTCGATAGAGAACAAGGTAATGAACATCTCAGCCAAGTTTGGTCCTGAAATATGCAGTTTGAAGAAAGTTATTAGCCTCGCTGTCAAGTAATGTAGTTTGTGGTCTTCTTTGACTTAGAATAATTTCCGTGTTTTTCGGCCAAATTGGCTACGCGACTCTCTGTAAGAGTGAATATAGATTAAAACGTAAGACAGATAGAGGAAATCCGAAATAACCATTCGATAGAACACAAGGTAATGAACATCTCAGCCAAGTTTGGTCCTGAAATATGCAGTTTGAAGAAAGTTATTAGCCTCGCTGTCAAGTAATGTAGTTTGTGGTCTTCTTTGACTTAGAATAATTTCCGTGTTTTTCGGCCAAATTGGCTACGCGACTCTCTGTAAGAGTGAATATAGATTAAAACGTAAGACAGATAGAGGAAATCCGAAATAACCATTCGATAGAGAACAAGGTAATGAACATCTCAGCCAAGTTTGGTCCTGAAATATGCAGTTTGAAGAAAGTTATTAGCCTCGCTGTCAAGTAATGTAGTTTGTGGTCGTCTTTGACTTAGAATAATTTCCGTGTTTTTCGGCCAAATTGGCTACGCGACTCTCTGTAAGAGTGAATATAGATTAAAACGTAATACAGATAGAGGAAATCCGAAATAACCATTCGATAGAACACAAGGTAATGAACATCTCAGCCAAGTTTGGTCCTGAAATATGCAGTTTGAAGAAAGTTATTAGCCTCGCTGTCAAGTAATGTAGTTTGTGGTCTTCTTCGACTTAGAATAATTTCCGTGTTTTTCGGCCAAATTGGCTACGCGACTCTCTGTAAGAGTGAATATAGATTAAAAAGTAATACAGATAGAGGAAATCCGAAACAACCATTCGATAGAGAACAAGGTAATGAACATCTCAGCCAAGTTTGGTCCTGAAATATGCAGTTTGAAGAAAGTTATTAGCCTCGCTGTCAAGTAATGTAGTTTGTGGTCTTCTTTGACTTAGAATAATTTCCGTGTTTTTCGGCCAAATTGGCTACGCGACTCTCTGTAAGAGTGAATATAGATTAAAACGTAAGACAGATAGAGGAAATCCGAAATAACCATTCGATAGAACACAAGGTAATGAACATCTCAGCCATGTTTGGTCCTGAAATATGCAGTTTGAAGAAAGTTATTAGCCTCGCTGTCAAGTAATGTAGTTTGTGGTCTTCTTTGACTTAGAATAATTTCCGTGTTTTTCGGCCAAATTGGCTACGCGACTCTCTGTAAGAGTGAATATAGATTAAAACGTAAGACAGATAGAGGAAATCCGAAATAACCATTCGATAGAGAACAAGGTAATGAACATCTCAGCCAAGTTTGGTCCTGAAATATGCAGTTTGAAGAAAGTTATTAGCCTCGCTGTCAAGTAATGTAGTTTGTGGTCGTCTTTGACTTAGAATAATTTCCGTGTTTTTCGGCCAAATTGGCTACGCGACTCTCTGTAAGAGTGAATATAGATTAAAAAGTAAGACAGATAGAGGAAATCCGAAATAACCATTCGATAGAACACAAGGTAATGAACATCTCCGCCAAGTTTGGTCCTGAAATATGCAGTTTGAAGAAAGTTATTAGCCTCGATGTCAAGTAATGTAGTTTGTGGTCTTCTTTGACTTAGAATAATTTCCGTGTTTTTCGGCCAAATTGGCTACGCGACTCTCTGTAAGAGTGAATATAGATTAAAACGTAAGACAGATAGAGGAAATCCGAAATAACCATTCGATAGAACACAAGGTAATGAACATCTCAGCCAAGTTTGGTCCTGAAATATGCAGTTTGAAGAAAGTTATTAGCCTCGCTGTCAAGTAATGTAGTTTGTGGTCTTCTTTGACTTAGAATAATTTCCGTGTTTTTCGGCCAAATTGGCTACGCGACTCTCTGTAAGAGTGAATATAGATTAAAACGTAAGACAGATAGAGGAAATCCGAAATAACCATTCGATAGAGAACAAGGTAATGAACATCTCAGCCAAGTTTGGTCCTGAAATATGCAGTTTGAAGAAAGTTATTAGCCTCGCTGTCAAGTAATGTAGTTTGTGGTCGTCTTTGACTTAGAATAATTTCCGTGTTTTTCGGCCAAATTGGCTACGCTACTCTCTGTAAGAGTGAATATAGATTAAAACGTAATACAGATAGAGGAAATCCGAAATAACCATTCGATAGAACACAAGCTAATGAACATCTCAGCCAAGTTTGGTCCTGAAATATGCAGTTTGAAGAAAGTTATTAGCCTCGCTGTCAAGTAATGTAGTTTGTGGTCTTCTTCGACTTTGAATAATTTCCGTGTTTTTCGGCCAAATTGGCTACGCGACTCTCTGTAAGAGTGAATATAGATTAAAACGTAAGACAGATAGAGGAAATCCGAAATAACCATTCGATAGAACACAAGGTAATGAACATCTCAGCCAAGTTTGGTCCTGAAATATGCAGTTTGAAGAAAGTTATTAGCCTCGCTGTCAAGTAATGTAGTTTGTGGTCTTCTTTGACTTAGAATAATTTCCGTGTTTTTCGGCCAAATTGGCTACGCGACTCTCTGTAAGAGTGAATATAGATTACAAAGTAAGACAGATAGAGGAAATCCGAAATAACCATTCGATAGAACACAAGGTAATGAACATCTCAGCCAAGTTTGGTCCTGAAATATGCAGTTTGAAGAAAGTTATTAGCCTCGCTGTCAAGTAATGTAGTTTGTGGTCTTCTTTGACTTAGAATAATTTCAATGTTTTTCGGCCAAATTGGCTACGCGACTCTCTGTAACAGTGAATATAGATTAAAACGTAAGACAGATAGAGGAAATCCGAAATAACCATTCGATAGAGAACAAGGTAATGAACATCTCAGCCAAGTTTGGTCCTGAAATATGCAGTTTGAAGAAAGTTATTAGCCTCGCTGTCAAGTAATGTAGTTTGTGGTCTTCTTTGACTTAGAATAATTTCCGTGTTTTTCGGCCAAATTGGCTACGCGACTCTCTGTAAGAGTGAATATAGATTAAAACGTAAGACAGATAGAGGAAATCCGAAATAACCATTCGATAGAGAACAAGGTAATGAACATCTCAGCCAAGTTTGGTCCTGAAATATGCAGTTTGAAGAAAGTTATTAGCCTCGCTGTCAAGTAATGTAGTTTGTGGTCTTCTTTGACTTAGAATAATTTCCGTGTTTTTCGACCAAATTGGCTACGCGACTCTTTGTAAGAGTGAATAAAGATTAAAACGTAAGACAGATAGAGGAAATCCGAAATAACCATTCGATAGAACACAAGGTAATGAACATCTCAGCCAAGTTTGGTCCTGAAATATGCAGTTTGAAGAAAGTTATTAGCCTCGCTGTCAAGTAATGTAGTTTGTGGTCTTCTTTGACTTAGAATAATTTCCGTGTTTTTCGGCCAAATTGGCTACGCGACTCTCTGTAAGAGTGAATATAGATTACAAAGTAAGACAGATAGAGGAAATCCGAAATAACCATTCGATAGAACACAAGGTAATGAACATCTCAGCCAAGTTTGGTCCTGAAATATGCAGTTTGAAGAAAGTTATTAGCCTCGCTGTCAAGTAATGTAGTTTGTGGTCTTCTTTGACTTAGAATAATTTCCATGTTTTTCGGCCAAATTGGCTAAGCGACTCTCTGTAAGAGTGAATATAGATTAAAACGTAAGACAGATAGAGGAAATCCGAAATAACCATTCGATAGAGAACAAGGTAATGAACATCTCAGCCAAGTTTGGTCCTGAAATATGCAGTTTGAAGAAAGTTATTAGCCTCGCTGTCAAGTAATGTAGTTTGTGGTCTTCTTTGACTTAGAATAATTTCCGTGTTTTTCGACCAAATTGGCTACGCGACTCTCTGTAAGAGTGAATAAAGATTAAAACGTAAGACAGATAGAGGAAATCCGAAATAACCATTCGATAGAGAACAAGGTAATGAACATCTCAGCCAAGTTTGGTCCTGAAATATGTAGTTTGAAGAAAGTTATTAGCCTCGCTGTCAAGTAATGTAGTTTGTGGTCTTCTTTGACTTAGAATAATTTCCATGTTTTTCGGCCAAATTGGCTACGCGACTCTCTGTAACAGTGAATATAGATTAAAACGTAAGACAGATAGAGGAAATCCGAAATAACCATTCGATAGAGAACAAGGTAATGAACATCTCAGCCAAGTTTGGTCCTGAAATATGCAGTTTGAAGAAAGTTATTAGCCTCGCTGTCAAGTAATGTAGTTTGTGGTCTTCTTTGACTTAGAATAATTTCCATGTTTTTCGGCCAAATTGGCTACGCGACTCTCTGTAACAGTGAATATAGATTAAAACGTAAGACAGATAGAGGAAATCCGAAATAACCATTCGATAGAGAACAAGGTAATGAACATCTCAGCCAAGTTTGGTCCTGAAATATGCAGTTTGAAGAAAGTTATTAGCCTCGCTGTCAAGTAATGTAGTTTGTGGTCTTCTTTGACTTAGAATAATTTCCGTGTTTTTCGGCCAAATTGGCTACGCGACTCTCTGTAAGAGTGAATATAGATTAAAACGTAAGACAGATAGAGGAAATCCGAAATAACCATTCGATAGAGAACAAGGTAATGAACATCTCAGCCAAGTTTGGTCCTGAAATATGCAGTTTGAAGAAAGTTATTAGCCTCGCTGTCAAGTAATGTAGTTTGTGGTCTTCTTTGACTTAGAATAATTTCCGTGTTTTTCGACCAAATTGGCTACGCGACTCTCTGTAAGAGTGAATAAAGATTAAAACGTAAGACAGATAGAGGAAATCCGAAATAACCATTCGATAGAGAACAAGGTAATGAACATCTCAGCCAAGTTTGGTCCTGAAATATGTAGTTTGAAGAAAGTTATTAGCCTCGCTGTCAAGTAATGTAGTTTGTGGTCTTCTTTGACTTAGAATAATTTCCATGTTTTTCGGCCAAATTGGCTACGCGACTCTCTGTAAGAGTGAATATAGATTAAAACGTAAGACAGATAGAGGAAATCCGAAATAACCATTCGATAGAGAACAAGGTAATGAACATCTCAGCCAAGTTTGGTCCTGAAATATGCAGTTTGAAGAAAGTTATTAGCCTCGCTGTCAAGTAATGTAGTTTGTGGTCTTCTTTGACTTAGAATAATTTCCGTGTTTTTCGGCCAAATTGGCTACGCGACTCTCTGTAAGAGTGAATATAGATTAAAACGTAAGACAGATAGAGGAAATCCGAAATAACCATTCGATAGAGAACAAGGTAATGAACATCTCAGCCAAGTTTGGTCCTGAAATATGCAGTTTGAAGAAAGTTATTAGCCTCGCTGTCAAGTAATGTAGTTTGTGGTCTTCTTTGACTTAGAATAATTTCCGTGTTTTTCGACCAAATTGGCTACGCGACTCTCTGTAAGAGTGAATAAAGATTAAAACGTAAGACAGATAGAGGAAATCCGAAATAACCATTCGATAGAGAACAAGGTAATGAACATCTCAGCCAAGTTTGGTCCTGAAATATGTAGTTTGAAGAAAGTTATTAGCCTCGCTGTCAAGTAATGTAGTTTGTGGTCGTCTTTGACTTAGAATAATTTCCGTGTTTTTCGGCCAAATTGGCTACGCGACTCTCTGTAAGAGTGAATATAGATTAAAAAGTAAGACAGATAGAAGAAATCCGAAACAACTATTCGATAGAGAACAAGGTAATGAACATCTCAGCCAAGTTTGGTCCTGAAATATGCAGTTTGAAGAAAGTTATTAGCCTCGCTGTCAAGTAATGTAGTTTTTGGTCTTCTTTGACTTAGAATAATTTCCGTGTTTTTCGGCCAAATTGGCTACGCGACTCTCTGTAAGAGTGAATATAGATTAAAACGTAAGACAGATAGAGGAAATCCGAAATAACCATTCGATAGAGAACAAGGTAATGAACATCTCAGCCAAGTTTGGTCCTGAAATATGCAGTTTGAAGAAAGTTATTAGCCTCGCTGTCAAGTAATGTAGTTTGTGGTCTTCTTTGACTTAGAATAATTTCCGTGTTTTTCGGCCAAATTGGCTACGCGACTCTCTGTAAGAGTGAATATAGATTAAAACGTAAGACAGATAGAGGAAATCCGAAATAACCATTCGATAGAGAACAAGGTAATGAACACCTCAGCCAAGTTTGGTCCTGAAATATGCAGTTTGAAGAAAGTTATTAGCCTCGCTGTCAAGTAATGTAGTTTGTGGTCTTCTTTGACTTAGAATAATTTCCATGTTTTTCGGCCAAATTGGCTACGCGACTCTCTGTAAGAGTGAATATAGATTAAAACGTAAGACAGATAGAGGAAATCCGAAATAACCATTCGATAGAGAACAAGGTAATGAACATCTCAGCCAAGTTTGGTCCTGAAATATGCAGTTTGAAGAAAGTTATTAGCCTCGCTGTCAAGTAATGTAGTTTGTGGTCTTCTTTGACTTAGAATAATTTCCGTGTTTTTCGCCCAAATTGGCTACGCGACTCTCTGTAAGAGTGAATATAGATTAAAAAGTAAGACAGATAGAGGAAATCCGAAATAACCATTCGATAGAACACAAGGTAATGAACATCTCAGCCAAGTTTGGTCCTGAAATATGCAGTTTGAAGAAAGTTATTAGCCTCGCTGTCAAGTAATGTAGTTTGTGGTCTTCTTTGACTTAGAATAATTTCCGTGTTTTTCGGCCAAATTGGCTACGCGACTCTCTGTAAGAGTGAACATAGATTAAAAAGTAAGACAGATAGAGGAATTCCGAAATAACCATTCGATAGAACACAAGGTAATGAACATCTCAGCCAAGTTTGGTCCTGAAATATGCAGTTTGAAGAAAGTTATTAGCCTCGCTGTCAAGTAATGTAGTTTGTGGTCTTCTTTGACTTAGAATAATTTCCGTGTTTTTCGGCCAAATTGGCTACGCGACTCTCTGTAAGAGTGAATATAGATTAAAACGTAAGACAGATAGAGGAAATCCGAAATAACCATTCGATAGAGAACAAGGTAATGAACATCTCAGCCAAGTTTGGTCCTGAAATATGCAGTTTGAAGAAAGTTATTAGCCTCGCTGTCAAGTAATGTAGTTTGTGGTCTTCTTTGACTTAGAATAATTTCCGTGTTTTTCGGCCAAATTGGCTACGCGACTCTCTGTAAGAGTGAATATAGATTAAAAAGTAAGACAGATAGAGGAAATCCGAAATAACCATTCGATAGAACACAAGGTAATGAACATCTCAGCCAAGTTTGGTCCTGAAATATGCAGTTTGAAGAAAGTTATTAGCCTCGCTGTCAAGTAATGTAGTCTGTGGTCTTCTTTGACTTAGAATAATTTCCGTGTTTTCGGCCAAATTGGCTACGCGACTCTCTGTAAGAGTGAATATAGATTAAAAAGTAAGACAGATAGAGGAAATCCGAAATAACCATTCGATAGAACACAAGGTAATGAACATCTCAGCCAAGTTTGGTCCTGAAATATGCAGTTTGAAGAAAGTTATTAGCCTCGCTGTCAAGTAATGTAGTTTGTGCTCTTCTTTGACTTAGAATAATTTCCATGTTTTTCGGCCAAATTGGCTATGCGACTCTCTGTAAGAGTGAATATAGATTAAAAAGTAAGACAGATAGAAGAAATCCGAAACAACCATTCGATAGAGAACTAGGTAATGAACATCTCAGCCAAGTTTGGTCCTGAAATATGCAGTTTGAAGAAAGTTATTAGCCTCGCTGTCAAGTAATGTAGTTTGTGGTCTTCTTTGACTTAGAATAATTTCCATGTTTTTCGGCCAAATTGGCTACGCGACTCTCTGTAACAGTGAATATAGATTAAAACGTAAGACAGATAGAGGAAATCCGAAATAACCATTCGATAGAGAACAAGGTAATGAACATCTCAGCCAAGTTTGGTCCTGAAATATGCAGTTTGAAGAAAGTTATTAGCCTCGCTGTCAAGTAATGTAGTCTGTGGTCTTCTTTGACTTAGAATAATTTCCGTGTTTTCGGCCAAATTGGCTGTACGACTCTCTGTAAGAGTGAATATAGATTAAAAAGTAAGACGGATAGAGGAAATCCGAAATAACCATTCGATAGAGAACAAGGTAATGAACATCTCAGCCAAGTTTGGTCCTGAAATATGCAGTTTGAAGAAAGTTATTAGCCTCGCTGTCAAGTAATGTAGTTTGTGGTCTTCTTTGACTTAGAATAATTTCCGTGTTTTTCGGCCAAATTGGCTACGCGACTCTCTGTAAGAGTGAATATAGATTAAAACGTAATACAGATAGAGGAAATCCGAAATAACCATTCGATAGAACACAAGGTAATGAACATCTCAGCCAAGTTTGGTCCTGAAATATGCAGTTTGAAGAAAGTTATTAGCCTCGCTGTCAAGTAATGTAGTTTGTGGTCTTCTTTGACTTAGAATAATTTCCGTGTTTTTCGGCCAAATTGGCTACGCGACTCTCTGTAAGGGTGAATATAGATTAAAAAGTAAGACAGATAGAGGAAATCCGAAATAACCATTCGATAGAACACAAGGTAATGAACATCTCAGCCAAGTTTGGTCCTGAAATATGCAGTTTGAAGAAAGTTATTAGCCTCGCTGTCAAGTAATGTAGTTTGTGGTCTTCTTTGACTTAGAATAATTTCCGTGTTTTTCGGCCAAATTGGCTACGCGACTCTCTGTAACAGTGAATATAGGTTAAAAAGTAAGACAGATAGAGGAAATCCGAAATAACCATTCGATAGAGAACAAGGTAATGAACATCTCAGCCAAGTTTGGTCCTGAAATATGCAGTTTGAAGAAAGTTATTAGCCTCGCTGTCAAGTAATGTAGTTTGTGGTCTTCTTTGACTTAGAATAATTTCCGTGTTTTTCGGCCAAATTGGCTACGCGACTCTCTGTAAGAGTGAATATAGATTAAAACGTAATACAGATAGAGGAAATCCGAAATAACCATTCGATAGAACACAAGGTAATGAACATCTCAGCCAAGTTTGGTCCTGAAATATGCAGTTTGAAGAAAGTTATTAGCCTCGCTGTCAAGTAATGTAGTTTGTGGTCTTCTTTGACTTAGAATAATTTCCGTGTTTTTCGGCCAAATTGGCTACGCGACTCTCTGTAAGGGTGAATATAGATTAAAAAGTAAGACAGATAGAGGAAATCCGAAATAACCATTCGATAGAACACAAGGTAATGAACATCTCAGCCAAGTTTGGTCCTGAAATATGCAGTTTGAAGAAAGTTATTAGCCTCGCTGTCAAGTAATGTAGTTTGTGGTCTTCTTTGACTTAGAATAATTTCCGTGTTTTTCGGCCAAATTGGCTACGCGACTCTCTGTAAGAGTGAATATAGACTAAAACGTAAGACAGATAGAGGAAATCCGAAATAACCATTCGATAGAACACAAGGTAATGAACATCTCAGCCAAGTTTGGTCCTGAAATATGCAGTTTGAAGAAAGTTATTAGCCTCGCTGTCAAGTAATGTAGTTTGTGGTCTTCTTTGACTTAAAATAATTTCCGTGTTTTTCGGCCAAATTGGCTACGCGACTCTCTGTAAGAGTGAATATAGATTAAAAAGTAAGACAGATAGAGGAAATCCGAAATAACCATTCGATAGAACACAAGGTAATGAACATCTCAGCCAAGTTTGGTCCTGAAATATGCAGTTTGAAGAAAGTTATTAGCCTCGCTGTCAAGTAATGTAGTTTGTGGTCTTCTTTGACTTAGAATAATTTCCGTGTTTTTCGGCCAAATTGGCTACGCGACTCTCTGTAAGAGTGAATATAGATTAAAAAGTAAGACAGATAGAGGTAATCCGAAATAACCATTCGATAGAACACAAGGTAATGAACATCTCAGCCAAGTTTGGTCCTGAAATATGCAGTTTGAAGAAAGTTATTAGCCTCGCTGTCAAGTAATGTAGTTTGTGGTCTTCTTTGACTTAGAATAATTTCCATGTTTTTCGGCCAAATTGGCTACGCGACTCTCTGTAAGAGTGAATATAGATTAAAACGTAAGACAGATAGAGGAAATCCGAAATAACCATTCGATAGAACACAAGGTAATGAACATCTCAGCCAAGTTTGGTCCTGAAATATGCAGTTTGAAGAAAGTTATTAGCCTCGCTGTCAAGTAATGTAGTCTGTGGTCTTCTTTGACTTAGAATAATTTCCGTGTTTTCGGCCAAATTGGCTACGCGACTCTCTGTAAGAGTGAATATAGATTAAAAAGTAAGACAGATAGAGGAAATCCGAAATAACCATTCGATAGAACACAAGGTAATGAACATCTCAGCCAAGTTTGGTCCTGAAATATGCAGTTTGAAGAAAGTTATTAGCCTCGCTGTCAAGTAATGTAGTTTGTGGTCTTCTTTGACTTAGAATAATTTCCGTGTTTTTCGGCCAAATTGGCTACGCGACTCTCTGTAACAGTGAATATAGGTTAAAAAGTAAGACAGATAGAGGAAATCCGAAATAACCATTCGATAGAGAACAAGGTAATGAACATCTCAGCCAAGTTTGGTCCTGAAATATGCAGTTTGAAGAAAGTTATTAGCCTCGCTGTCAAGTAATGTAGTTTGTGGTCTTCTTTGACTTAGAATAATTTCCGTGTTTTTCGGCCAAATTGGCTACGCGACTCTCTGTAAGAGTGAATATAGATTAAAACGTAAGACAGATAGAGGAAATCCGAAATAACCATTCGATAGAGAACAAGGTAATGAACATCTCAGCCAAGTTTGGTCCTGAAATATGCAGTTTGAAGAAAGTTATTAGCCTCGCTGTCAAGTAATGTAGTTTGTGGTCTTCTTTGACTTAGAATAATTTCCGTGTTTTCGGCCAAATTGGCTACGCGACTCTCTGTAAGAGTGAATATAGATTAAAAAGTAAGACAGATAGAGGAAATCCGAAATAACCATTCGATAGAACACAAGGTAATGAACATCTCAGCCAAGTTTGGTCCTGAAATATGCAGTTTGAAGAAAGTTATTAGCCTCGCTGTCAAGTAATGTAGTTTGTGGTCTTCTTTGACTTAGAATAATTTCCATGTTTTTCGGCCAAATTGGCTACGCGACTCTCTGTAACAGTGAATATAGATTAAAACGTAAGACAGATAGAGGAAATCCGAAATAACCATTCGAAAGAGAACAAGGTAATGAACATCTCAGCCAAGTTTGGTCCTGAAATATGCAGTTTGAAGAAAGTTATTAGCCTCGCTGTCAAGTAATGTAGTCTGTGGTCTTCTTTGACTTAGAATAATTTCCGTGTTTTCGGCCAAATTGGCTGTGCGACTCTCTGTAAGAGTGAATATAGATTAAAAAGTAAGACGGATAGAGGAAATCCGAAATAACCATTCGATAGAGAACAAGGTAATGAACATCTCAGCCAAGTTTGGTCCTGAAATATGCAGTTTGAAGAAAGTTATTAGCCTCGCTGTCAAGTAATGTAGTTTGTGGTCTTCTTTGACTTAGAATAATTTCCGTGTTTTTCGGCCAAATTGGCTATGCGACTCTCTGTAACAGTGAATATAGGTTAAAAAGTAAGACAGATAGAGGAAATCCGAAATAACCATTCGATAGAACACAAGGTAATGAACATCTCAGCCAAGTTTGGTCCTGAAATATGCAGTTTGAAGAAAGTTATTAGCCTCGCTGTCAAGTAATGTAGTTTGTGGTCTTCTTTGACTTAGAATAATGTCCGTGTTTTTCGGCCAAATTGGCTACGCGACTCTCTGTAACAGTGAATATAGGTTAAAAAGTAAGACAGATAGAGGAAATCCGAAATAACCATTCGATAGAACACAAGGTAATGAACATCTCAGCCAAGTTTGGTCCTGAAATATGCAGTTTGAAGAAAGTTATTAGCCTCGCTGTCAAGTAATGTAGTTTGTGGTCTTCTTTGACTTAGAATAATTTCCGTGTTTTTCGGCCAAATTGGCTACGCGACTCTCTGTAAGAGTGAATATAGATTAAAAAGTAAGACAGATAGAGGAAATCCGAAACAACCATTCGATAGAGAACAAGGTAATGAACATCTCAGCCAAGTTTGGTCCTGAAATATGCAGTTTGAAGAAAGTTATTAGCCTCGCTGTCAAGTAATGTAGTTTGTGGTCTTCTTTGACTTAGAATAATTTCCGTGTTTTTCGGCCAAATTGGCTACGCGACTCTCTGTAAGAGTGAATATAGATTAAAACGTAAGACAGATAGAGGAAATCCGAAATAACCATTCGATAGAGAACAAGGTAATGAACATCTCAGCCAAGTTTGGTCCTGAAATATGCAGTTTGAAGAAAGTTATTAGCCTCGCTGTCAAGTAATGTAGTTTGTGGTCTTCTTTGACTTAG
The DNA here is from genome assembly GCA_936450465.1 of Gibbula magus. Lineage (NCBI taxonomy): Eukaryota > Metazoa > Mollusca > Gastropoda > Trochida > Trochidae > Gibbula > Gibbula magus. The sequence continues at coordinate 57,841,146 of OW388295.1, forward strand.
AATAATTTCCGTGTTTTTCGGCCAAATTGGCTATGCGACTCTCTGTAAGAGTGAATATAGATTAAAACGTAAGACAGATAGAGGAAATCCGAAATAACCATTCGATAGAGAACAAGGTAATGAACATCTCAGCCAAGTTTGGTCCTGAAATATGCAGTTTGAAGAAAGTTGTTAGCCTCGCTGTCAAGTAATGTAGTTTGTGGTCTTCTTTGACTTAGAATAATTTCCGTGTTTTTCGGCCAAATTGGCTATGCGACTCTCTGTAAGAGTGAATATAGATTAAAACGTAAGACAGATAGAGGAAATCCGAAATAACCATTCGATAGAGAACAAGGTAATGAACATCTCAGCCAAGTTTGGTCCTGAAATATGCAGTTTGAAGAAAGTTATTAGCCTCGCTGTCAAGTAATGTAGTTTGTGGTCTTCTTTGACTTAGAATAATTTCCGTGTTTTTCGGCCAAATTGGCTATGCGACTCTCTGTAAGAGTGAATATAGATTAAAACGTAAGACAGATAGAGGAAATCCGAAATAACCATTCGATAGAGAACAAGGTAATGAACATCTCAGCCAAGTTTGGTCCTGAAATATGCAGTTTGAAGAAAGTTATTAGCCTCGCTGTCAAGTAATGTAGTTTGTGGTCTTCTTTGACTTAGAATAATTTCCGTGTTTTTCGGCCAAATTGGCTACGCGACTCTCTGTAAGAGTGAATATAGATTAAAAAGTAAGACAGATAGAGGAAATCCGAAATAACCATTCGATAGAACACAAGGTAATGAACATCTCAGCCAAGTTTGGTCCTGAAATATGCAGTTTGAAGAAAGTTATTAGCCTCGCTGTCAAGTAATGTAGTCTGTGGTCTTCTTTGACTTAGAATAATTTCCGTGTTTTCGGCCAAATTGGCTTTGCGACTCTCTGTAAGAGTGAATATAGATTAAAAAGTAAGACAGATAGAGGAAATCCGAAATAACCATTCGATAGACAACAAGGTAATGAACATCTCAGCCAAGTTTGGTCCTGAAATATGCAGTTTGAAGAAAGTTATTAGCCTCGCTGTCAAGTAATGTAGTTTGTGGTCTTCTTTGACTTAGAATAATTTCCGTGTTTTTCGGCCAAATTGGCTACGCGACTCTCTGTAAGAGTGAATATAGATTAAAAAGTAAGACAGATAGAGGAAATCCGAAACAACCATTCGATAGAGAACAAGGTAATGAACATCTCAGCCAAGTTTGGTCCTGAAATATGCAGTTTGAAGAAAGTTATTAGCCTCGCTGTCAATTAATGTAGTTTGTGGTCTTCTTTGACTTAGAATAATTTCCGTGTTTTTCGGCCAAATTGGCTACGCGACTCTCTGTAAGAGTGAATATAGATTAAAACGTAAGACAGATAGAGGAAATCCGAAATAACCATTCGATAGAACACAAGGTAATGAACATCTCAGCCAAGTTTGGTCCTGAAATATGCAGTTTGAAGAAAGTTATTAGCCTCGCTGTCAAGTAATGTAGTCTGTGGTCTTCTTTGACTTAGAATAATTTCCGTGTTTTCGGCCAAATTGGCTGTGCGACTCTCTGTAAGAGTGAATATAGATTAAAAAGTAAGACAGATAGAGGAAATCCGAAATAACCATTCGATAGAACACAAGGTAATGAACATCTCAGCCAAGTTTGGTCCTGAAATATGCAGTTTGAAGAAAGTTATTAGCCTCGCTGTCAAGTAATGTAGTTTGTGGTCTTCTTTGACTTAGAATAATTTCCGTGTTTTTCGGCCAAATTGGCTACGCGACTCTCTGTAACAGTGAATATAGATTAAAAAGTAACACAGATAGAAGAAATCCGAAACAACTATTCGATAGACAACAAGGTAATGAACATCTCAGCCAAGTTTGGTCCTGAAATATGCAGTTTGAAGAAAGTTATTAGCCTCGCTGTCAAGTAATGTAGTTTGTGGTCTTCTTTGACTTAGAATAATTTCCGTGTTTTTCGGCCAAATTGGCTATGCGACTCTCTGTAAGAGTGAATATAGATTAAAACGTAAGACAGATAGAGGAAATCCGAAATAACCATTCGATAGAGAACAAGGTAATGAACATCTCAGCCAAGTTTGGTCCTGAAATATTCAGTTTGAAGAAAGTTGTTAGCCTCGCTGTCAAGTAATGTAGTTTGTGGTCTTCTTTGACTTAGAATAATTTCCGTGTTTTTCGGCCAAATTGGCTATGCGACTCTCTGTAAGAGTGAATATAGATTAAAACGTAAGACAGATAGAGGAAATCCGAAATAACCATTCGATAGAGAACAAGGTAATGAACATCTCAGCCAAGTTTGGTCCTGAAATATGCAGTTTGAAGAAAGTTATTAGCCTCGCTGTCAAGTAATGTAGTTTGTGGTCTTCTTTGACTTAGAATAATTTCCGTGTTTTTCGGCCAAATTGGCTATGCGACTCTCTGTAAGAGTGAATATAGATTAAAACGTAAGACAGATAGAGGAAATCCGAAATAACCATTCGATAGAGAACAAGGTAATGAACATCTCAGCCAAGTTTGGTCCTGAAATATGCAGTTTGAAGAAAGTTATTAGCCTCGCTGTCAAGTAATGTAGTTTGTGGTCTTCTTTGACTTAGAATAATTTCCGTGTTTTTCGGCCAAATTGGCTACGCGACTCTCTGTAAGAGTGAATATAGATTAAAAAGTAAGACAGATAGAGGAAATCCGAAATAACCATTCGATAGAACACAAGGTAATGAACATCTCAGCCAAGTTTGGTCCTGAAATATGCAGTTTGAAGAAAGTTATTAGCCTCGCTGTCAAGTAATGTAGTCTGTGGTCTTCTTTGACTTAGAATAATTTCCGTGTTTTCGGCCAAATTGGCTTTGCGACTCTCTGTAAGAGTGAATATAGATTAAAAAGTAAGACAGATAGAGGAAATCCGAAATAACCATTCGATAGACAACAAGGTAATGAACATCTCAGCCAAGTTTGGTCCTGAAATATGCAGTTTGAAGAAAGTTATTAGCCTCGCTGTCAAGTAATGTAGTTTGTGGTCTTCTTTGACTTAGAATAATTTCCGTGTTTTTCGGCCAAATTGGCTACGCGACTCTCTGTAAGAGTGAATATAGATTAAAAAGTAAGACAGATAGAGGAAATCCGAAACAACCATTCGATAGAGAACAAGGTAATGAACATCTCAGCCAAGTTTGGTCCTGAAATATGCAGTTTGAAGAAAGTTATTAGCCTCGCTGTCAATTAATGTAGTTTGTGGTCTTCTTTGACTTAGAATAATTTCCGTGTTTTTCGGCCAAATTGGCTACGCGACTCTCTGTAAGAGTGAATATAGATTAAAACGTAAGACAGATAGAGGAAATCCGAAATAACCATTCGATAGAACACAAGGTAATGAACATCTCAGCCAAGTTTGGTCCTGAAATATGCAGTTTGAAGAAAGTTATTAGCCTCGCTGTCAAGTAATGTAGTCTGTGGTCTTCTTTGACTTAGAATAATTTCCGTGTTTTCGGCCAAATTGGCTGTGCGACTCTCTGTAAGAGTGAATATAGATTAAAAAGTAAGACAGATAGAGGAAATCCGAAATAACCTTTCGATAGAACACAAGGTAATGAACATCTCAGCCAAGTTTGGTCCTGAAATATGCAGTTTGAAGAAAGTTATTAGCCTCGCTGTCAAGTAATGTAGTTTGTGGTCTTCTTTGACTTAGAATAATGTCCGTGTTTTTCGGCCAAATTGGCTACGCGACTCTCTGTAACAGTGAATATAGGTTAAAAAGTAAGACAGATAGAGGAAATCCGAAATAACCATTCGATAGAGAACAAGGTAATGAACATCTCAGCCAAGTTTGGTCCTGAAATATGCAGTTTGAAGAAAGTTATTAGCCTCGCTGTCAAGTAATGTAGTTTGTGGTCTTCTTTGACTTAGAATAATTTCCGTGTTTTTCGGCCAAATTGGCTACGCGACTCTCTGTAAGAGTGAATATAGATTAAAACGTAAGACAGATAGAGGAAATCCAAAATAACCATTCGATAGAGAACAAGGTAATGAACATCTCAGCCAAGTTTGGTCCTGAAATATGCAGTTTGAAGAAAGTTGTTAGCCTCGCTGTCAAGTAATGTAGTTTGTGGTCTTCTTTGACTTAGAATAATTTCCGTGTTTTTCGGCCAAATTGGCTATGCGACTCTCTGTAAGAGTGAATATAGATTAAAACGTAAGACAGATAGAGGAAATCCGAAATAACCATTCGATAGAGAACAAGGTAATGAACATCTCAGCCAAGTTTGGTCCTGAAATATGCAGTTTGAAGAAAGTTATTAGCCTCGCTGTCAAGTAATGTAGTTTGTGGTCTTCTTTGACTTAGAATAATTTCCGTGTTTTTCGGCCAAATTGGCTATGCGACTCTCTGTAAGAGTGAATATAGATTAAAACGTAAGACAGATAGAGGAAATCCGAAATAACCATTCGATAGAGAACAAGGTAATGAACATCTCAGCCAAGTTTGGTCCTGAAATATGCAGTTTGAAGAAAGTTATTAGCCTCGCTGTCAAGTAATGTAGTTTGTGGTCTTCTTTGACTTAGAATAATTTCCGTGTTTTTCGGCCAAATTGGCTACGCGACTCTCTGTAAGAGTGAATATAGATTAAAAAGTAAGACAGATAGAGGAAATCCGAAATAACCATTCGATAGAACACAAGGTAATGAACATCTCAGCCAAGTTTGGTCCTGAAATATGCAGTTTGAAGAAAGTTATTAGCCTCGCTGTCAAGTAATGTAGTCTGTGGTCTTCTTTGACTTAGAATAATTTCCGTGTTTTCGGCCAAATTGGCTGTGCGACTCTCTGTAAGAGTGAATATAGATTAAAAAGTAACACAGATAGAAGAAATCCGAAATAACCATTCGATAGAGAACAAGGTAATGAACATCTCAGCCAAGTTTGGTCCTGAAATATGCAGTTTGAAGAAAGTTATTAGCCTCGCTGTCAAGTAATGTAGTTTGTGGTCTTCTTTGACTTAGAATAATTTCCGTGTTTTTCGGCCAAATTGGCTACGCGACTCTCTGTAACAGTGAATATAGGTTAAAAAGTAAGACAGATAGAGGAAATCCGAAATAACCATTCGATAGAGAACAAGGTAATGAACATCTCAGCCAAGTTTGGTCCTGAAATATGCAGTTTGAAGAAAGTTATTAGCCTCGCTGTCAAGTAATGTAGTTTGTGGTCTTCTTTGACTTAGAATAATTTCCGTGTTTTTCGGCCAAATTGGCTACGCGACTCTCTGTAAGAGTGAATATAGATTAAAACGTAAGACAGATAGAGGAAATCCAAAATAACCATTCGATAGAGAACAAGGTAATGAACATCTCAGCCAAGTTTGGTCCTGAAATATGCAGTTTGAAGAAAGTTATTAGCCTCGCTGTCAAGTAATGTAGTTTGTGGTCTTCTTTGACTTAGAATAATTTCCGTGTTTTTCGGCCAAATTGGCTACGCGACTCTCTGTAAGAGTGAATATAGATTAAAAAGTAAGACAGATAGAAGAAATCCGAAACAACTATTCGATAGAGAACAAGGTAATGAACATCTCAGCCAAGTTTGGTCCTGAAATATGCAGTTTGAAGAAAGTTATTAGCCTCGCTGTCAAGTAATGTAGTTTGTGGTCTTCTTTGACTTAGAATAATTTCCGTGTTTTTCGGCCAAATTGGCTACGCGACTCTCTGTAAGAGTGAATATAGATTAAAAAGTAAGACAGATAGAGGAAATCCGAAATAACCATTCGATAGAACACAAGGTAATGAACATCTCAGCCAAGTTTGGTCCTGAAATATGCAGTTTGAAGAAAGTTATTAGCCTCGCTGTCAAGTAATGTAGTTTGTGCTCTTCTTTGACTTAGAATAATTTCCATGTTTTTCGGCCAAATTGGCTATGCGACTCTCTGTAAGAGTGAATATAGATTAAAAAGTAAGACAGATAGAGGAAATCCGAAATAACCATTCGATAGAACACAAGGTAATGAACATCTCAGCCAAGTTTGGTCCTGAAATATGCAGTTTGAAGAAAGTTATTAGCCTCGCTGTCAAGTAATGTAGTTTGTGGTCTTCTTTGACTTAGAATAATGTCCGTGTTTTTCGGCCAAATTGGCTACGCGACTCTCTGTAACAGTGAATATAGGTTAAAAAGTAAGACAGATAGAGGAAATCCGAAATAACCATTCGATAGAACACAAGGTAATGAACATCTCAGCCAAGTTTGGTCCTGAAATATGCAGTTTGAAGAAAGTTATTAGCCTCGCTGTCAAGTAATGTAGTTTGTGGTCTTCTTTGACTTAGAATAATTTCCGTGTTTTTCGGCCAAATTGGCTACGCGACTCTCTGTAAGAGTGAATATAGATTAAAACGTAAGACAGATAGAGGAAATCCGAAATAACCATTCGATAGAACACAAGGTAATGAACATCTCAGCCAAGTTTGGTCCTGAAATATGCAGTTTGAAGAAAGTTATTAGCCTCGCTGTCAAGTAATGTAGTCTGTGGTCTTCTTTGACTTAGAATACTTTCCGTGTTTTCGGCCAAATTGGCTGTGCGACTCTCTGTAAGAGTGAATATAGATTAAAACGTAAGACAGATAGAGAAAATCCGAAATAACCATTCGATAGAGAACAAGGTAATGAACATCTCAGCCAAGTTTGGTCCTGAAATATGCAGTTTGAAGAAAGTTATTAGCCTCGCTGTCAAGTAATGTAGTTTGTGGTCTTCTTTGACTTAGAATAATTTCCGTGTTTTTCGGCCAAATTGGCTACGCGACTCTCTGTAAGAGTGAATATAGATTAAAAAGTAAGACAGATATAAGAAATCCGAAACAACTATTCGATAGAGAACAAGGTAATGAACATCTCAGCCAAGTTTGGTCCTGAAATATGCAGTTTGAAGAAAGTTATTAGCCTCGCTGTCAAGTAATGTAGTTTGTGGTCTTCTTTGACTTAGAATAATTTCCGTGTTTTTCGGCCAAATTGGCTACGCGACTCTCTGTAAGAGTGAATATAGATTAAAAAGTAAGACAGATAGAGGAAATCCGAAATAACCATTCGATAGAACACAAGGTAATGAACATTTCAGCCAAGTTTGGTCCTGAAATATGCAGTTTGAAGAAAGTTATTAGCCTCGCTGTCAAGTAATGTAGTTTGTGCTCTTCTTTGACTTAGAATAATTTCCATGTTTTTCGGCCAAATTGGCTATGCGACTCTCTGTAAGAGTGAATATAGGTTAAAAAGTAAGACAGATAGAGGAAATCCGAAATAACCATTCGATAGAACACAAGGTAATGAACATCTCAGCCAAGTTTGGTCCTGAAATATGCAGTTTGAAGAAAGTTATTAGCCTCGCTGTCAAGTAATGTAGTTTGTGGTCTTCTTTGACTTAGAATAATTTCCGTGTTTTTCGGCCAAATTGGCTATGCGACTCTCTGTAACAGTGAATATAGGTTAAAAAGTAAGACAGATAGAGGAAATCCGAAACAACCATTCGATAGAGAACAAGGTAATAAACATCTCAGCCAAGTTTGGTCCTGAAATATGCAGTTTGAAGAAAGTTATTAGCCTCGCTGTCAAGTAATGTAGTTTGTGGTCTTCTTTGACTTAGAATAATTTCCGTGTTTTTCGGCCAAATTGGCTACGCGACTCTCTGTAAGAGTGAATATAGATTAAAACGTAAGACAGTTAGAGGAAATCCGAAATAACCATTCGATAGAGAACAAGGTAATGAACATCTCAGCCAAGTTTGGTCCTGAAATATGCAGTTTGAAGAAAGTTATTAGCCTCGCTGTCAAGTAATGTAGTTTGTGGTCTTCTTTGACTTAGAATAATTTCCGTGTTTTTCGGCCAAATTGGCTATGCGACTCTCTGTAACAGTGAATATAGGTTAAAAAGTAAGACAGATAGAGGAAATCCGAAATAACCATTCGATAGAACACAAGGTAATGAACATCTCAGCCAAGTTTGGTCCTGAAATATGCAGTTTGAAGAAAGTTATTAGCCTCGCTGTCAAGTAATGTAGTCTGTGGTCTTCTTTGACTTAGAATACTTTCCGTGTTTTCGGCCAAATTGGCTGTGCGACTCTCTGTAAGAGTGAATATAGATTAAAACGTAAGACAGATAGAGAAAATCCGAAATAACCATTCGATAGAGAACAAGGTAATGAACATCTCAGCCAAGTTTGGTCCTGAAATATGCAGTTTGAAGAAAGTTATTAGCCTCGCTGTCAAGTAATGTAGTTTGTGGTCTTCTTTGACTTAGAATAATTTCCGTGTTTTTCGGCCAAATTGGCTACGCGACTCTCTGTAAGAGTGAATATAGATTAAAAAGTAAGACAGATAGAAGAAATCCGAAACAACTATTCGATAGAGAACAAGGTAATGAACATCTCAGCCAAGTTTGGTCCTGAAATATGCAGTTTGAAGAAAGTTATTAGCCTCGCTGTCAAGTAATGTAGTTTGTGGTCTTCTTTGACTTAGAATAATTTCCGTGTTTTTCGGCCAAATTGGCTACGCGACTCTCTGTAAGAGTGAATATAGATTAAAAAGTAAGACAGATAGAGGAAATCCGAAATAACCATTCGATAGAACACAAGGTAATGAACATTTCAGCCAAGTTTGGTCCTGAAATATGCAGTTTGAAGAAAGTTATTAGCCTCGCTGTCAAGTAATGTAGTTTGTGCTCTTCTTTGACTTAGAATAATTTCCATGTTTTTCGGCCAAATTGGCTATGCGACTCTCTGTAAGAGTGAATATAGATTAAAAAGTAAGACAGATAGAGGAAATCCGAAATAACCATTCGATAGAACACAAGGTAATGAACATCTCAGCCAAGTTTGGTCCTGAAATATGCAGTTTGAAGAAAGTTATTAGCCTCGCTGTCAAGTAATGTAGTTTGTGGTCTTCTTTGACTTAGAATAATTTCCGTGTTTTTCGGCCAAATTGGCTACGCGACTCTTTGTAAGAGTGAATATAGATTAAAAAGTAAGACAGATAGAGGAAATCCGAAACAACCATTCGATAGAGAACAAGGTAATGAACATCTCAGCCAAGTTTGGTCCTGAAATATGCAGTTTGAAGAAAGTTATTAGCCTCGCTGTCAAGTAATGTAGTTTGTGGTCTTCTTTGACTTAGAATAATTTCCGTGTTTTTCGGCCAAATTGGCTACGCGACTCTCTGTAAGAGTGAATATAGATTAAAACGTAAGACAGATAGAGGAAATCCGAAATAACCATTCGATAGAGAACAAGGTAATGAACATCTCAGCCAAGTTTGGTCCTGAAATATGCAGTTTGAAGAAAGTTATTAGCCTCGCTGTCAAGTAATGTAGTTTGTGGTCTTCTTTGACTTAGAATAATTTCCGTGTTTTTCGGCCAAATTGGCTACGCGACTCTCTGTAAGAGTGAATATAGATTAAAAAGTAAGACAGATAGAGGAAATCCGAAACAAACATTCGATAGAGAACAAGGTAATGAACATCTCAGCCAAGTTTGGTCCTGAAATATGCAGTTTGAAGAAAGTTATTAGCCTCGCTGTCAAGTAATGTAGTTTGTGGTCTTCTTTGACTTAGAATAATTTCCGTGTTTTTCGGCCAAATCCGAAACAACCATTCGATAGAGAACAAGGTAATGAACATCTCAGCCAAGTTTGGTCCTGAAATATGCAGTTTGAAGAAAGTTATTAGCCTCGCTGTCAAGTAATGTAGTTTGTGGTCTTCTTTGACTTAGAATAATTTCCGTGTTTTTCGGCCAAATTGGCTACGCGACTCTCTGTAAGAGTGAATATAGATTAAAACGTAAGACAGATAGAGGAAATCCGAAATAACCATTCGATAGAGAACAAGGTAATGAACATCTCAGCCAAGTTTGGTCCTGAAATATGCAGTTTGAAGAAAGTTATTAGCCTCGCTGTCAAGTAATGTAGTTTGTGGTCTTCTTTGACTTAGAATAATTTCCGTGTTTTTTGGCCAAATTGGCTATGCGACTCTCTGTAAGAGTGAATATAGATTAAAACGTAATACAGATAGAGGAAATCCGAAATAACCATTCGATAGAGAACAAGGTAATGAACATCTCAGCCAAGTTTGGTCCTGAAATATGCAGTTTGAAGAAAGTTATTAGCCTCGCTGTCAAGTAATGTAGTTTGTGGTCTTCTTTGACTTAGAATAATTTCCGTGTTTTTCGGCCAAATTGGCTACGCGACTCTCTGTAAGAGTGAATATAGATTAAAAAGTAAGACAGATAGAGGAAATCCGAAACAAACATTCGATAGAGAACAAGGTAATGAACATCGCAGCCAAGTTTGGTCCTGAAATATGCAGTTTGAAGAAAGTTATTAGCCTCGCTGTCAAGTAATGTAGTTTGTGGTCTTCTTTGACTTAGAATAATTTCCGTGTTTTTCGGCCAAATTGGCTACGCGACTCTCTGTAAGAGTGAATATAGATTAAAAAGTAAGACAGATAGAGGAAATCCGAAACAACCATTCGATAGAGAACAAGGTAATGAACATCTCAGCCAAGTTTGGTCCTGAAATATGCAGTTTGAAGAAAGTTATTAGCCTCGCTGTCAAGTAATGTAGTTTGTGGTCTTCTTTGACTTAGAATAATTTCCGTGTTTTTTGGCCAAATTGGCTATGCGACTCTCTGTAAGAGTGAATATAGATTAAAACGTAATACAGATAGAGGAAATCCGAAATAACCATTCGATAGAGAACAAGGTAATGAACATCTCAGCCAAGTTTGGTCCTGAAATATGCAGTTTGAAGAAAGTTATTAGCCTCGCTGTCAAGTAATGTAGTTTGTGGTCTTCTTTGACTTAGAATAATTTCCGTGTTTTTCGGCCAAATTGGCTACGCGACTCTCTGTAAGAGTGAATATAGATTAAAAAGTAAGACAGATAGAGGAAATCCGAAACAAACATTCGATAGAGAACAAGGTAATGAACATCTCAGCCAAGTTTGGTCCTGAAATATGCAGTTTGAAGAAAGTTATTAGCCTCGCTGTCAAGTAATATAGTTTGTGGTCTTCTTTGACTTAGAATAATTTCCGTGTTTTTCGGCCAAATTGGCTACGCGACTCTCTGTAAGAGTGAATATAGATTAAAAAGTAAGACAGATAGAGGAAATCCGAAACAACCATTCGATAGAGAACAAGGTAATGAACATCTCAGCCAAGTTTGGTCCTGAAATATGCAGTTTGAAGAAAGTTATTAGCCTCGCTGTCAAGTAATGTAGTTTGTGGTCTTCTTTGACTTAGAATAATTTCCGTGTTTTTCGGCCAAATTGGCTACGCGACTCTCTGTAAGAGTGAATATAGATTAAAACGTAAGACAGATAGAGGAAATCCGAAATAACCATTCGATAGAGAACAAGGTAATGAACATCTCAGCCAAGTTTGGTCCTGAAATATGCAGTTTGAAGAAAGTTATTAGCCTCGCTGTCAAGTAATGTAGTTTGTGGTCTTCTTTGACTTAGAATAATTTCCGTGTTTTTTGGCCAAATTGGCTATGCGACTCTCTGTAAGAGTGAATATAGATTAAAACGTAATACAGATAGAGGAAATCCGAAATAACCATTCGATAGAGAACAAGGTAATGAACATCTCAGCCAAGTTTGGTCCTGAAATATGCAGTTTGAAGAAAGTTATTAGCCTCGCTGTCAAGTAATGTAGTTTGTGGTCTTCTTTGACTTAGAATAATTTCCGTGTTTTTCGGCCAAATTGGCTACGCGACTCTCTGTAAGAGTGAATATAGATTAAAAAGTAAGACAGATAGAGGAAATCCGAAACAAACATTCGATAGAGAACAAGGTAATGAACATCTCAGCCAAGTTTGGTCCTGAAATATGCAGTTTGAAGAAAGTTATTAGCCTCGCTGTCAAGTAATGTAGTTTGTGGTCTTCTTTGACTTAGAATAATTTCCGTGTTTTTCGGCCAAATTGGCTACGCGACTCTCTGTAAGAGTGAATATAGATTAAAAAGTAAGACAGATAGAGGAAATCCGAAATAACCATTCGATAGAACACAAGGTAATGAACATCTCAGCCAAGTTTGGTCCTGAAATATGCAGTTTGAAGAAAGTTATTAGCCTCGCTGTCAAGTAATGTAGTTTGTGGTCTTCTTTGACTTAGAATAATTTCCGTGTTTTTAGGCCAAATTGGCTATGCGACTCTCTGTAAGAGTGAATATAGATTAAAACGTAATACAGATAGAGGAAATCCGATACAACCATTCGATAGAGAACAAGGTAATGAACATCTCAGCCAAGTTTGGTCCTGAAATATGCAGTTTGAAGAAAGTTATTAGCCTCGCTGTCAAGTAATGTAGTTTGTGGTCTTCTTTGACTTAGAATAATTTCCGTGTTTTTCGGCCAAATTGGCTACGCGACTCTCTGTAAGAGTGAATATAGATTAAAACGTAAGACAGATAGAGGAAATCCGAAATAACCATTCGATAGAGAACAAGGTAATGAACATCTCAGCCAAGTTTGGTCCTGAAATATGCAGTTTGAAGAATGTTATTAGCCTCGCTGTCAAGTAATGTAGTTTGTGGTCTTCTTTGACTTAGAATAATTTCCGTGTTTTTCGGCCAAATTGGCTACGCGACTCTCTGTAAGAGTGAATATAGATTAAAACGTAAGACAGATAGAGGAAATCCGAAATAACCATTCGATAGAGAACAAGGTAATGAACATCTCAGCCAAGTTTGGTCCTGAAATATGCAGTTTGAAGAAAGTTATTAGCCTCGCTGTCAAGTAATGTAGTTTGTGGTCTTCTTTGACTTAGAATAATTTCCGTGTTTTTCGGCCAAATTGGCTACGCGACTCTCTGTAAGAGTGAATATAGATTAAAAAGTAAGACAGATAGAGGAAATCCGAAATAACCATTCGATAGAACACAAGGTAATGAACATCTCAGCCAAGTTTGGTCCTGAAATATGCAGTTTGAAGAAAGTTATTAGCCTCGCTGTCAAGTAATGTAGTTTGTGGTCTTCTTTGACTTAGAATAATTTCCTTGTTTTTAGGCCAAATTGGCTATGCGACTCTCTGTAAGAGTGAATATAGATTAAAACGTAATACAGATAGAGGAAATCCGAAACAACCATTCGATAGAGAACAAGGTAATGAACATCTCAGCCAAGTTTGGTCCTGAAATATGCAGTTTGAAGAAAGTTATTAGCCTCGCTGTCAAGTAATGTAGTTTGTGGTCTTCTTTGACTTAGAATAATTTCCGTGTTTTTTGGCCAAATTGGCTATGCGACTCTCTGTAAGAGTGAATATAGATTAAAACGTAATACAGATAGAGGAAATCCGAAATAACCATTCGATAGAGAACAAGGTAATGAACATCTCAGCCAAGTTTGGTCCTGAAATATGCAGTTTGAAGAAAGTTATTAGCCTCGCTGTCAAGTAATGTAGTTTGTGGTCTTCTTTGACTTAGAATAATTTCCGTGTTTTTCGGCCAAATTGGCTATGCGACTCTCTGTAAGAGTGAATATAGATTAAAACGTAATACAGATAGAGGAAATCCGAAATAACCATTCGATAGAGAACAAGGTAATGAACATCTCAGCCAAGTTTGGTCCTGAAATATGCAGTTTGAAGAAAGTTATTAGCCTCGCTGTCAAGTAATGTAGTTTGTGGTCTTCTTTGACTTAGAATAATTTCCGTGTTTTTTGGCCAAATTGGCTATGCGACTCTCTGTAAGAGTGAATATAGATTAAAACGTAATACAGATAGAGGAAATCCGAAATAACCATTCGATAGAGAACAAGGTAATGAACATCTCAGCCAAGTTTGGTCCTGAAATATGCAGTTTGAAGAAAGTTATTAGCCTCGCTGTCAAGTAATGTAGTTTGTGGTCTTCTTTGACTTAGAATAATTTCCGTGTTTTTCGGCCAAATTGGCTACGCGACTCTCTGTAAGAGTGAATATAGATTAAAAAGTAAGACAGATAGAGGAAATCCGAAACAAACATTCGATAGAGAACAAGGTAATGAACATCTCAGCCAAGTTTGGTCCTGAAATATGCAGTTTGAAGAAAGTTATTAGCCTCGCTGTCAAGTAATGTAGTTTGTGGTCTTCTTTGACTTAGAATAATTTCCGTGTTTTTCGGCCAAATTGGCTACGCGACTCTCTGTAAGAGTGAATATAGATTAAAAAGTAAGACAGATAGAGGAAATCCGAAATAACCATTCGATAGAACACAAGGTAATGAACATCTCAGCCAAGTTTGGTCCTGAAATATGCAGTTTGAAGAAAGTTATTAGCCTCGCTGTCAAGTAATGTAGTTTGTGGTCTTCTTTGACTTAGAATAATTTCCGTGTTTTTAGGCCAAATTGGCTATGCGACTCTCTGTAAGAGTGAATATAGATTAAAACGTAATACAGATAGAGGAAATCCGAAACAACCATTCGATAGAGAACAAGGTAATGAACATCTCAGCCAAGTTTGGTCCTGAAATATGCAGTTTGAAGAAAGTTATTAGCCTCGCTGTCAAGTAATGTAGTTTGTGGTCTTCTTTGACTTAGAATAATTTCCGTGTTTTTCGGCCAAATTGGCTACGCGACTCTCTGTAAGAGTGAATATAGATTAAAACGTAAGACAGATAGAGGAAATCCGAAATAACCATTCGATAGAGAACAAGGTAATGAACATCTCAGCCAAGTTTGGTCCTGAAATATGCAGTTTGAAGAATGTTATTAGCCTCGCTGTCAAGTAATGTAGTTTGTGGTCTTCTTTGACTTAGAATAATTTCCGTGTTTTTCGGCCAAATTGGCTACGCGACTCTCTGTAAGAGTGAATATAGATTAAAACGTAAGACAGATAGAGGAAATCCGAAATAACCATTCGATAGAGAACAAGGTAATGAACATCTCAGCCAAGTTTGGTCCTGAAATATGCAGTTTGAAGAAAGTTATTAGCCTCGCTGTCAAGTAATGTAGTTTGTGGTCTTCTTTGACTTAGAATAATTTCCGTGTTTTTCGGCCAAATTGGCTACGCGACTCTCTGTAAGAGTGAATATAGATTAAAAAGTAAGACAGATAGAGGAAATCCGAAATAACCATTCGATAGAACACAAGGTAATGAACATCTCAGCCAAGTTTGGTCCTGAAATATGCAGTTTGAAGAAAGTTATTAGCCTCGCTGTCAAGTAATGTAGTTTGTGGTCTTCTTTGACTTAGAATAATTTCCGTGTTTTTCGGCCAAATTGGCTATGCGACTCTCTGTAAGAGTGAATATAGATTAAAACGTAAGACAGATAGAGGAAATCCGAAATAACCATTCGATAGAGAACAAGGTAATGAACATCTCAGCCAAGTTTGGTCCTGAAATATGCAGTTTGAAGAAAGTTATTAGCCTCGCTGTCAAGTAATGTAGTTTGTGGTCTTCTTTGACTTAGAATAATTTCCGTGTTTTCGGCCAAATTGGCTTTGCGACTCTCTGTAAGAGTGAATATAGATTAAAAAGTAAGACAGATAGAGGAAATCCGAAATAACCATTCGATAGAACACAAGGTAATGAACATCTCAGCCAAGTTTGGTCCTGAAATATGCAGTTTGAAGAAAGTTATTAGCCTCGCTGTCAAGTAATGTAGTTTGTGGTCTTCTTTGACTTAGAATAATTTCCGTGTTTTTCGGCCAAATTGGCTATGCGACTCTCTGTAAGAGTGAATATAGATTAAAACGTAAGACAGATAGAAGAAATCCGAAATAACCATTCGATAGAACACAAGGTAATGAACATCTCAGCTAAGTTTGGTCCTGAAATATGCAGTTTGAAGAAAGTTATTAGCCTCGCTGTCAAGTAATGTAGTTTGTGGTCTTCTTTGACTTAGAATAATTTCCGTGTTTTTTGGCCAAATTGGCTATGCGACTCTCTGTAAGAGTGAATATAGATTAAAACGTAAGACAGATAGAGGAAATCCGAAATAACCATTCGATAGAGAACAAGGTAATGAACATCTCAGCCAAGTTTGGTCCTGAAATATGCAGTTTGAAGAAAGTTATTAGCCTCGCTGTCAAGTAATGTAGTTTGTGGTCTTCTTTGACTTAGAATAATTTCCGTGTTTTTCGGCCAAATTGGCTACGCGACTCTCTGTAAGAGTGAATATAGATTAAAAAGTAAGACAGATAGAAGAAATCCGAAACAACTATTCGATAGAGAACAAGGTAATGAACATCTCAGCCAAGTTTGGTCCTGAAATATGCAGTTTGAAGAAAGTTATTAGCCTCGCTGTCAAGTAATGTAGTTTGTGGTCTTCTTTGACTTAGAATAATTTCCGTGTTTTTCGGCCAAATTGGCTACGCGACTCTCTGTAAGAGTGAATATAGATTAAAAAGTAAGACAAATAGAGGAAATCCGAAATAACCATTCGATAGAGAACAAGGTAATGAACATCTCAGCCAAGTTTGGTCCTGAAATATGCAGTTTGAAGAAAGTTATTAGCCTCGCTGTCAAGTAATGTAGTTTGTGGTCTTCTTTGACTTAGAATAATTTCCGTGTTTTTCGGCCAAATTGGCTACGCGACTCTCTGTAAGAGTGAATATAGATTAAAAAGTAAGACAGATAGAGGAAATCCGAAACAAACATTCGATAGAGAACAAGGTAATGAACATCTCAGCCAAGTTTGGTCCTGAAATATGCAGTTTGAAGAAAGTTATTAGCCTCGCTGTCAAGTAATGTAGTTTGTGGTCTTCTTTGACTTAGAATAATTTCCGTGTTTTTCGGCCAAATTGGCTACGCGACTCTCTGTAAGAGTGAATATAGATTAAAAAGTAAGACAGATAGAGGAAATCCGAAACAACCATTCGATAGAGAACAAGGTAATGAACATCTCAGCCAAGTTTGGTCCTGAAATATGCAGTTTGAAGAAAGTTATTAGCCTCGCTGTCAAGTAATGTAGTTTGTGGTCTTCTTTGACTTAGAATAATTTCCGTGTTTTTCGGCCAAATTGGCTACGCGACTCTCTGTAAGAGTGAATATAGATTAAAACGTAAGACAGATAGAGGAAATCCGAAATAACCATTCGATAGAGAACAAGGTAATGAACATCTCAGCCAAGTTTGGTCCTGAAATATGCAGTTTGAAGAAAGTTATTAGCCTCGCTGTCAAGTAATGTAGTTTGTGGTCTTCTTTGACTTATAATAATTTCCGTGTTTTTCGGCCAAATTGGCTACGCGACTCTCTGTAAGAGTGAATATAGATTAAAACGTAAGACAGATAGAGGAAATCCGAAATAACCATTCGATAGAGAACAAGGTAATGAACATCTCAGCCAAGTTTGGTCCTGAAATATGCAGTTTGAAGAAAGTTATTAGCCTCGCTGTCAAGTAATGTAGTTTGTGGTCTTCTTTGACTTAGAATAATTTCCGTGTTTTTCGGCCAAATTGGCTACGCGACTCTCTGTAAGAGTGAATATAGATTAAAAAGTAAGACAGATAGAGGAAATCCGAAATAACCATTCGATAGAACACAAGGTAATGAACATCTCAGCCAAGTTTGGTCCTGAAATATGCAGTTTGAAGAAAGTTATTAGCCTCGCTGTCAAGTAATGTAGTTTGTGGTCTTCTTTGACTTAGAATAATTTCCGTGTTTTTCGGCCAAATTGGCTATGCGACTCTCTGTAAGAGTGAATATAGATTAAAACGTAAGACAGATAGAGGAAATCCGAAATAACCATTCGATAGAGAACAAGGTAATGAACATCTCAGCCAAGTTTGGTCCTGAAATATGCAGTTTGAAGAAAGTTATTAGCCTCGCTGTCAAGTAATGTAGTTTGTGGTCTTCTTTGACTTAGAATAATTTCCGTGTTTTCGGCCAAATTGGCTTTGCGACTCTCTGTAAGAGTGAATATAGATTAAAAAGTAAGACAGATAGAGGAAATCCGAAATAACCATTCGATAGAACACAAGGTAATGAACATCTCAGCCAAGTTTGGTCCTGAAATATGCAGTTTGAAGAAAGTTATTAGCCTCGCTGTCAAGTAATGTAGTTTGTGGTCTTCTTTGACTTAGAATAATTTCCGTGTTTTTCGGCCAAATTGGCTATGCGACTCTCTGTAAGAGTGAATATAGATTAAAACGTAAGACAGATAGAAGAAATCCGAAATAACCATTCGATAGAACACAAGGTAATGAACATCTCAGCCAAGTTTGGTCCTGAAATATGCAGTTTGAAGAAAGTTATTAGCCTCACTGTCAAGTAATGTAGTTTGTGGTCTTCTTTGACTTAGAATAATTTCCGTGTTTTTTGGCCAAATTGGCTATGCGACTCTCTGTAAGAGTGAATATAGATTAAAACGTAAGACAGATAGAGGAAATCCGAAATAACCATTCGATAGAGAACAAGGTAATGAACATCTCAGCCAAGTTTGGTCCTGAAATATGCAGTTTGAAGAAAGTTATTAGCCTCGCTGTCAAGTAATGTAGTTTGTGGTCTTCTTTGACTTAGAATAATTTCCGTGTTTTTCGGCCAAATTGGCTACGCGACTCTCTGTAAGAGTGAATATAGATTAAAAAGTAAGACAGATAGAGGAAATCCGAAATAACCATTCGATAGAACACAAGGTAATGAACATCTCAGCCAAGTTTGGTCCTGAAATATGCAGTTTGAAGAAAGTTATTAGCCTCGCTGTCAAGTAATGTAGTTTGTGGTCTTCTTTGACTTAGAATAATTTCCGTGTTTTTCGGCCAAATTGGCTATGCGACTCTCTGTAAGAGTGAATATAGATTAAAACGTAAGACAGATAGAGGAAATCCGAAATAACCATTCGATAGAGAACAAGGTAATGAACATCTCAGCCAAGTTTGGTCCTGAAATATGCAGTTTGAAGAAAGTTATTAGCCTCGCTGTCAAGTAATGTAGTTTGTGGTCTTCTTTGACTTAGAATAATTTCCGAATTTTCGGCCAAATTGGCTTTGCGACTCTCTGTAAGAGTGAATATAGATTAAAAAGTAAGACAGATAGAGGAAATCCGAAATAACCATTCGATAGAACACAAGGTAATGAACATCTCAGCCAAGTTTGGTCCTGAAATATGCAGTTTGAAGAAAGTTATTAGCCTCGCTGTCAAGTAATGTAGTTTGTGGTCTTCTTTGACTTAGAATAATTTCCGTGTTTTTCGGCCAAATTGGCTATGCGACTCTCTGTAAGAGTGAATATAGATTAAAACGTAAGACAGATAGAAGAAATCCGAAATAACCATTCGATAGAACACAAGGTAATGAACATCTCAGCTAAGTTTGGTCCTGAAATATGCAGTTTGAAGAAAGTTATTAGCCTCGCTGTCAAGTAATGTAGTTTGTGGTCTTCTTTGACTTAGAATAATTTCCGTGTTTTTTGGCCAAATTGGCTATGCGACTCTCTGTAAGAGTGAATATAGATTAAAACGTAAGACAGATAGAGGAAATCCGAAATAACCATTCGATAGAGAACAAGGTAATGAACATCTCAGCCAAGTTTGGTCCTGAAATATGCAGTTTGAAGAAAGTTATTAGCCTCGCTGTCAAGTAATGTAGTTTGTGGTCTTCTTTGACTTAGAATAATTTCCGTGTTTTTCGGCCAAATTGGCTACGCGACTCTCTGTAAGAGTGAATATAGATTAAAAAGTAAGACAGATAGAAGAAATCCGAAACAACTATTCGATAGAGAACAAGGTAATGAACATCTCAGCCAAGTTTGGTCCTGAAATATGCAGTTTGAAGAAAGTTATTAGCCTCGCTGTCAAGTAATGTAGTTTGTGGTCTTCTTTGACTTAGAATAATTTCCGTGTTTTTCGGCCAAATTGGCTACGCGACTCTCTGTAAGAGTGAATATAGATTAAAAAGTAAGACAGATAGAGGAAATCCGAAATAACCATTCGATAGAGAAC
Organism: Gibbula magus; assembly: GCA_936450465.1. Lineage (NCBI taxonomy): Eukaryota > Metazoa > Mollusca > Gastropoda > Trochida > Trochidae > Gibbula > Gibbula magus. Next base: position 57,861,026 of record OW388295.1, read on the forward strand.
AAGGTAATGAACATCTCAGCCAAGTTTGGTCCTGAAATATGCAGTTTGAAGAAAGTTATTAGCCTCGCTGTCAAGTAATGTAGTTTGTGGTCTTCTTTGACTTAGAATAATTTCCGTGTTTTTCGGCCAAATTGGCTACGCGACTCTCTGTAAGAGTGAATATAGATTAAAAAGTAAGACAGATAGAGGAAATCCGAAACAAACATTCGATAGAGAACAAGGTAATGAACATCTCAGCCAAGTTTGGTCCTGAAATATGCAGTTTGAAGAAAGTTATTAGCCTCGCTGTCAAGTAATGTAGTTTGTGGTCTTCTTTGACTTAGAATAATTTCCGTGTTTTTCGGCCAAATTGGCTACGCGACTCTCTGTAAGAGTGAATATAGATTAAAAAGTAAGACAGATAGAGGAAATCCGAAACAACCATTCGATAGAGAACAAGGTAATGAACATCTCAGCCAAGTTTGGTCCTGAAATATGCAGTTTGAAGAAAGTTATTAGCCTCGCTGTCAAGTAATGTAGTTTGTGGTCTTCTTTGACTTAGAATAATTTCCGTGTTTTTCGGCCAAATTGGCTACGCGACTCTCTGTAAGAGTGAATATAGATTAAAACGTAAGACAGATAGAGGAAATCCGAAATAACCATTCGATAGAGAACAAGGTAATGAACATCTCAGCCAAGTTTGGTCCTGAAATATGCAGTTTGAAGAAAGTTATTAGCCTCGCTGTCAAGTAATGTAGTTTGTGGTCTTCTTTGACTTAGAATAATTTCCGTGTTTTTCGGCCAAATTGGCTACGCGACTCTCTGTAAGAGTGAATATAGATTAAAACGTAAGACAGATAGAGGAAATCCGAAATAACCATTCGATAGAGAACAAGGTAATGAACATCTCAGCCAAGTTTGGTCCTGAAATATGCAGTTTGAAGAAAGTTATTAGCCTCGCTGTCAAGTAATGTAGTTTGTGGTCTTCTTTGACTTAGAATAATTTCCGTGTTTTTCGGCCAAATTGGCTACGCGACTCTCTGTAAGAGTGAATATAGATTAAAAAGTAAGACAGATAGAGGAAATCCGAAATAACCATTCGATAGAACACAAGGTAATGAACATCTCAGCCAAGTTTGGTCCTGAAATATGCAGTTTGAAGAAAGTTATTAGCCTCGCTGTCAAGTAATGTAGTTTGTGGTCTTCTTTGACTTAGAATAATTTCCGTGTTTTTCGGCCAAATTGGCTATGCGACTCTCTGTAAGAGTGAATATAGATTAAAACGTAAGACAGATAGAGGAAATCCGAAAAAACCATTCGATAGAGAACAAGGTAATGAACATCTCAGCCAAGTTTGGTCCTGAAATATGCAGTTTGAAGAAAGTTATTAGCCTCGCTGTCAAGTAATGTAGTTTGTGGTCTTCTTTGACTTAGAATAATTTCCGTGTTTTCGGCCAAATTGGCTTTGCGACTCTCTGTAAGAGTGAATATAGATTAAAAAGTAAGACAGATAGAGGAAATCCGAAATAACCATTCGATAGAACACAAGGTAATGAACATCTCAGCCAAGTTTGGTCCTGAAATATGCAGTTTGAAGAAAGTTATTAGCCTCGCTGTCAAGTAATGTAGTTTGTGGTCTTCTTTGACTTAGAATAATTTCCGTGTTTTTCGGCCAAATTGGCTATGCGACTCTCTGTAAGAGTGAATATAGATTAAAACGTAAGACAGATAGAAGAAATCCGAAATAACCATTCGATAGAACACAAGGTAATGAACATCTCAGCTAAGTTTGGTCCTGAAATATGCAGTTTGAAGAAAGTTATTAGCCTCACTGTCAAGTAATGTAGTTTGTGGTCTTCTTTGACTTAGAATAATTTCCGTGTTTTTTGGCCAAATTGGCTATGCGACTCTCTGTAAGAGTGAATATAGATTAAAACGTAAGACAGATAGAGGAAATCCGAAATAACCATTCGATAGAGAACAAGGTAATGAACATCTCAGCCAAGTTTGGTCCTGAAATATGCAGTTTGAAGAAAGTTATTAGCCTCGCTGTCAAGTAATGTAGTTTGTGGTCTTCTTTGACTTAGAATAATTTCCGAATTTTCGGCCAAATTGGCTTTGCGACTCTCTGTAAGAGTGAATATAGATTAAAAAGTAAGACAGATAGAGGAAATCCGAAATAACCATTCGATAGAACACAAGGTAATGAACATCTCAGCCAAGTTTGGTCCTGAAATATGCAGTTTGAAGAAAGTTATTAGCCTCGCTGTCAAGTAATGTAGTTTGTGGTCTTCTTTGACTTAGAATAATTTCCGTGTTTTTCGGCCAAATTGGCTATGCGACTCTCTGTAAGAGTGAATATAGATTAAAACGTAAGACAGATAGAAGAAATCCGAAATAACCATTCGATAGAACACAAGGTAATGAACATCTCAGCCAAGTTTGGTCCTGAAATATGCAGTTTGAAGAAAGTTATTAGCCTCGCTGTCAAGTAATGTAGTTTGTGGTCTTCTTTGACTTAGAATAATTTCCGTGTTTTTTGGCCAAATTGGCTATGCGACTCTCTGTAAGAGTGAATATAGATTAAAACGTAAGACAGATAGAGGAAATCCGAAATAACCATTCGATAGAGAACAAGGTAATGAACATCTCAGCCAAGTTTGGTCCTGAAATATGCAGTTTGAAGAAAGTTATTAGCCTCGCTGTCAAGTAATGTAGTTTGTGGTCTTCTTTGACTTAGAATAATTTCCGTGTTTTTCGGCCAAATTGGCTACGCGACTCTCTGTAAGAGTGAATATAGATTAAAAAGTAAGACAGATAGAAGAAATCCGAAACAACTATTCGATAGAGAACAAGGTAATGAACATCTCAGCCAAGTTTGGTCCTGAAATATGCAGTTTGAAGAAAGTTATTAGCCTCGCTGTCAAGTAATGTAGTTTGTGGTCTTCTTTGACTTAGAATAATTTCCGTGTTTTTCGGCCAAATTGGCTACGCGACTCTCTGTAAGAGTGAATATAGATTAAAAAGTAAGACAAATAGAGGAAATCCGAAATAACCATTCGATAGAGAACAAGGTAATGAACATCTCAGCCCAGTTTGGTCCTGAAATATGCAGTTTGAAGAAAGTTATTAGCCTCGCTGTCAAGTAATGTAGTTTGTGGTCTTCTTTGACTTAGAATAATTTCCGTGTTTTTCGGCCAAATTGGCTACGCGACTCTCTGTAAGAGTGAATATAGATTAAAAAGTAAGACAGATAGAGGAAATCCGAAACAAACATTCGATAGAGAACAAGGTAATGAACATCTCAGCCAAGTTTGGTCCTGAAATATGCAGTTTGAAGAAAGTTATTAGCCTCGCTGTCAAGTAATGTAGTTTGTGGTCTTCTTTGACTTAGAATAATTTCCGTGTTTTTCGGCCAAATTGGCTACGCGACTCTCTGTAAGAGTGAATATAGATTAAAAAGTAAGACAGATAGAGGAAATCCGAAACAACCATTCGATAGAGAACAAGGTAATGAACATCTCAGCCAAGTTTGGTCCTGAAATATGCAGTTTGAAGAAAGTTATTAGCCTCGCTGTCAAGTAATGTAGTTTGTGGTCTTCTTTGACTTAGAATAATTTCCGTGTTTTTCGGCCAAATTGGCTACGCGACTCTCTGTAAGAGTGAATATAGATTAAAACGTAAGACAGATAGAGGAAATCCGAAATAACCATTCGATAGAGAACAAGGTAATGAACATCTCAGCCAAGTTTGGTCCTGAAATATGCAGTTTGAAGAAAGTTATTAGCCTCGCTGTCAAGTAATGTAGTTTGTGGTCTTCTTTGACTTAGAATAATTTCCGTGTTTTTCGGCCAAATTGGCTACGCGACTCTCTGTAAGAGTGAATATAGATTAAAACGTAAGACAGATAGAGGAAATCCGAAATAACCATTCGATAGAGAACAAGGTAATGAACATCTCAGCCAAGTTTGGTCCTGAAATATGCAGTTTGAAGAAAGTTATTAGCCTCGCTGTCAAGTAATGTAGTTTGTGGTCTTCTTTGACTTAGAATAATTTCCGTGTTTTTCGGCCAAATTGGCTACGCGACTCTCTGTAAGAGTGAATATAGATTAAAAAGTAAGACAGATAGAGGAAATCCGAAATAACCATTCGATAGAACACAAGGTAATGAACATCTCAGCCAAGTTTGGTCCTGAAATATGCAGTTTGAAGAAAGTTATTAGCCTCGCTGTCAAGTAATGTAGTTTGTGGTCTTCTTTGACTTAGAATAATTTCCGTGTTTTTCGGCCAAATTGGCTATGCGACTCTCTGTAAGAGTGAATATAGATTAAAACGTAAGACAGATAGAGGAAATCCGAAATAACCATTCGATAGAGAACAAGGTAATGAACATCTCAGCCAAGTTTGGTCCTGAAATATGCAGTTTGAAGAAAGTTATTAGCCTCGCTGTCAAGTAATGTAGTTTGTGGTCTTCTTTGACTTAGAATAATTTCCGTGTTTTCGGCCAAATTGGCTTTGCGACTCTCTGTAAGAGTGAATATAGATTAAAAAGTAAGACAGATAGAGGAAATCCGAAATAACCATTCGATAGAACACAAGGTAATGAACATCTCAGCCAAGTTTGGTCCTGAAATATGCAGTTTGAAGAAAGTTATTAGCCTCGCTGTCAAGTAATGTAGTTTGTGGTCTTCTTTGACTTAGAATAATTTCCGTGTTTTTCGGCCAAATTGGCTATGCGACTCTCTGTAAGAGTGAATATAGATTAAAACGTAAGACAGATAGAAGAAATCCGAAATAACCATTCGATAGAACACAAGGTAATGAACATCTCAGCCAAGTTTGGTCCTGAAATATGCAGTTTGAAGAAAGTTATTAGCCTCACTGTCAAGTAATGTAGTTTGTGGTCTTCTTTGACTTAGAATAATTTCCGTGTTTTTTGGCCAAATTGGCTATGCGACTCTCTGTAAGAGTGAATATAGATTAAAACGTAAGACAGATAGAGGAAATCCGAAATAACCATTCGATAGAGAACAAGGTAATGAACATCTCAGCCAAGTTTGGTCCTGAAATATGCAGTTTGAAGAAAGTTATTAGCCTCGCTGTCAAGTAATGTAGTTTGTGGTCTTCTTTGACTTAGAATAATATCCGTGTTTTTCGGCCAAATTGGCTACGCGACTCTCTGTAAGAGTGAATATAGATTAAAAAGTAAGACAGATAGAAGAAATCCGAAACAACTATTCGATAGAGAACAAGGTAATGAACATCTCAGCCAAGTTTGGTCCTGAAATATGCAGTTTGAAGAAAGTTATTAGCCTCGCTGTCAAGTAATGTAGTTTGTGGTCTTCTTTGACTTAGAATAATTTCCGTGTTTTTCGGCCAAATTGGCTACGCGACTCTCTGTAAGAGTGAATATAGATTAAAAAGTAAGACAAATAGAGGAAATCCGAAATAACCATTCGATAGAGAACAAGGTAATGAACATCTCAGCCAAGTTTGGTCCTGAAATATGCAGTTTGAAGAAAGTTATTAGCCTCGCTGTCAAGTAATGTAGTTTGTGGTCTTCTTTGACTTAGAATAATTTCCGTGTTTTTCGGCCAAATTGGCTACGCGACTCTCTGTAAGAGTGAATATAGATTAAAAAGTAAGACAGATAGAGGAAATCCGAAACAACCATTCGATAGAGAACAAGGTAATGAACATCTCAGCCAAGTTTGGTCCTGAAATATGCAGTTTGAAGAAAGTTATTAGCCTCGCTGTCAAGTAATGTAGTTTGTGGTCTTCTTTGACTTAGAATAATTTCCGTGTTTTTCGGCCAAATTGGCTACGCGACTCTCTGTAAGAGTGAATATAGATTAAAAAGTAAGACACATAGAGGAAATCCGAAACAACCATTCGATAGAGAACAAGGTAATGAACATCTCAGCCAAGTTTGGTCCTGAAATATGCAGTTTGAAGAAAGTTATTAGCCTCGCTGTCAAGTAATGTAGTTTGTGGTCTTCTTTGACTTAGAATAATTTCCGTGTTTTTCGGCCAAATTGGCTACGCGACTCTCTGTAAGAGTGAATATAGATTAAAACGTAAGACAGATAGAGGAAATCCGAAATAACCATTCGATAGAGAACAAGGTAATGAACATCTCAGCCAAGTTTGGTCCTGAAATATGCAGTTTGAAGAAAGTTATTAGCCTCGCTGTCAAGTAATGTAGTTTGTGGTCTTCTTTGACTTAGAATAATTTCCGTGTTTTTCGGCCAAATTGGCTACGCGACTCTCTGTAAGAGTGAATATAGATTAAAACGTAAGACAGATAGAGGAAATCCGAAATAACCATTCGATAGAGAACAAGGTAATGAACATCTCAGCCAAGTTTGGTCCTGAAATATGCAGTTTGAAGAAAGTTATTAGCCTCGCTGTCAAGTAATGTAGTTTGTGGTCTTCTTTGACTTAGAATAATTTCCGTGTTTTTCGGCCAAATTGGCTACGCGACTCTCTGTAAGAGTGAATATAGATTAAAAAGTAAGACAGATAGAGGAAATCCGAAATAACCATTCGATAGAACACAAGGTAATGAACATCTCAGCCAAGTTTGGTCCTGAAATATGCAGTTTGAAGAAAGTTATTAGCCTCGCTGTCAAGTAATGTAGTTTGTGGTCTTCTTTGACTTAGAATAATTTCCGTGTTTTTCGGCCAAATTGGCTATGCGACTCTCTGTAAGAGTGAATATAGATTAAAACGTAAGACAGATAGAGGAAATCCGAAATAACCATTCGATAGAGAACAAGGTAATGAACATCTCAGCCAAGTTTGGTCCTGAAATATGCAGTTTGAAGAAAGTTATTAGCCTCGCTGTCAAGTAATGTAGTTTGTGGTCTTCTTTGACTTAGAATAATTTCCGTGTTTTCGGCCAAATTGGCTTTGCGACTCTGTAAGAGTGAATATAGATTAAAAAGTAAGACAGATAGAGGAAATCCGAAATAACCATTCGATAGAACACAAGGTAATGAACATCTCAGCCAAGTTTGGTCCTGAAATATGCAGTTTGAAGAAAGTTATTAGCCTCGCTGTCAAGTAATGTAGTTTGTGGTCTTCTTTGACTTAGAATAATTTCCGTGTTTTTCGGCCAAATTGGCTATGCGACTCTCTGTAAGAGTGAATATAGATTAAAACGTAAGACAGATAGAAGAAATCCGAAATAACCATTCGATAGAACACAAGGTAATGAACATCTCAGCCAAGTTTGGTCCTGAAATATGCAGTTTGAAGAAAGTTATTAGCCTCGCTGTCAAGTAATGTAGTTTGTGGTCTTCTTTGACTTAGAATAATTTCCGTGTTTTTCGGCCAAATTGGCTACGCGACTCTCTGTAAGAGTGAATATAGATTAAAAAGTAAGACAGATAGAAGAAATCCGAAACAACTATTCGATAGAGAACAAGGTAATGAACATCTCAGCCAAGTTTGGTCCTGAAATATGCAGTTTGAAGAAAGTTATTAGCCTCGCTGTCAAGTAATGTAGTTTGTGGTCTTCTTTGACTTAGAATAATTTCCGTGTTTTTCGGCCAAATTGGCTATGCGACTCTCTGTAACAGTGAATATAGGTTAAAAAGTAAGACAGATAGAGGAAATCCGAAATAACCATTCGATAGAACACAAGGTAATGAAATCTCAGCCAAGTTTGGTCCTGAAATATGCAGTTTGAAGAAAGTTATTAGCCTCGCTGTCAAGTAATGTAGTTTGTGGTCTTCTTTGACTTAGAATAATTTCCGTGTTTTTCGGCCAAATTGGCTACGCGACTCTCTGTAAGAGTGAATATAGATTAAAAAGTAAGACAGATAGAAGAAATCCGAAACAACTATTCGATAGAGAACAAGGTAATGAACATCTCAGCCAAGTTTGGTCCTGAAATATGCAGTTTGAAGAAAGTTATTAGCCTCGCTGTCAAGTAATGTAGTTTGTGGTCTTCTTTGACTTAGAATAATTTCCGTGTTTTTCGGCCAAATTGGCTACGCGACTCTCTGTAAGAGTGAATATAGATTAAAAAGTAAGACAGATAGAGGAAATCCGAAATAACCATTCGATAGAACACAAGGTAATGAACATCTCAGCCATGTTTGGTCCTGAAATATGCAGTTTGAAGAAAGTTATTAGCCTCGCTGTCAAGTAATGTAGTTTGTGCTCTTCTTTGACTTAGAATAATTTCCATGTTTTTCGGCCAAATTGGCTATGCGACTCTCTGTAAGAGTGAATATAGATTAAAAAGTAAGACAGATAGAGGAAATCCGAAATAACCATTCGATAGAACACAAGGTAATGAACATCTCAGCCAAGTTTGGTCCTGAAATATGCAGTTTGAAGAAAGTTATTAGCCTCGCTGTCAAGTAATGTAGTTTGTGGTCTTCTTTGACTTAGAATAATTTCCGTGTTTTTCGGCCAAATTGGCTATGCGACTCTCTGTAACAGTGAATATAGGTTAAAAAGTAAGACAGATAGAGGAAATCCGAAATAACCATTCGATAGAACACAAGGTAATGAACATCTCAGCCAAGTTTGGTCCTGAAATATGCAGTTTGAAGAAAGTTATTAGCCTCGCTGTCAAGTTATGTAGTTTGTGGTCTTCTTTGACTTAGAATAATTTCCGTGTTTTTCGGCCAAATTGGCTACGCGACTCTCTGTAAGAGTGAATATAGATTAAAACGTAAGACAGTTAGAGGAAATCCGAAATAACCATTCGATAGAGAACAAGGTAATGAACATCTCAGCCAAGTTTGGTCCTGAAATATGCAGTTTGAAGAAAGTTATTAGCCTCGCTGTCAAGTAATGTAGTTTGTGGTCTTCTTTGACTTAGAATAATTTCCGTGTTTTTCGGCCAAATTGGCTACGCGACTCTCTGTAAGAGTGAATATAGATTAAAACGTAAGACAGATAGAGGAAATCCGAAATAACCATTCGATAGAGAACAAGGTAATGAACATCTCAGCCAAGTTTGGTCCTGAAATATGCAGTTTGAAGAAAGTTATTAGCCTCGCTGTCGAGTAATGTAGTTTGTGGTCTTCTTTGACTTAGAATAATTTCCGTGTTTTTCGGCCAAATTGGCTATGCGACTCTCTGTAACAGTGAATATAGGTTAAAAAGTAAGACAGATAGAGGAAATCCGAAATAACCATTCGATAGAACACAAGGTAATGAACATCTCAGCCAAGTTTGGTCCTGAAATATGCAGTTTGAAGAAAGTTATTAGCCTCGCTGTCAAGTAATGTAGTTTGTGGTCTTCTTTGACTTAGAATAATTTCCGTGTTTTTCGGCCAAATTGGCTACGCGACTCTCTGTAAGAGTGAATATAGATTAAAAAGTAAGACAGATAGAGGAAATCCGAAACAACCATTCGATAGAGAACAAGGTAATAAACATCTCAGCCAAGTTTGGTCCTGAAATATGCAGTTTGAAGAAAGTTATTAGCCTCGCTGTCAAGTAATGTAGTTTGTGGTCTTCTTTGACTTAGAATAATTTCCGTGTTTTTCGGCCAAATTGGCTACGCGACTCTCTGTAAGAGTGAATATAGATTAAAAAGTAAGACAGATAGAAGAAATCCGAAACAACTATTCGATAGAGAACAAGGTAATGAACATCTCAGCCAAGTTTGGTCCTGAAATATGCAGTTTGAAGAAAGTTATTAGCCTCGCTGTCAAGTAATGTAGTTTGTGCTCTTCTTTGACTTAGAATAATTTCCGTGTTTTTAGGCCAAATTGGCTATGCGACTCTCTGTAAGAGTGAATATAGATTAAAAAGTAAGACAGATAGAGGAAATCCGAAATAACCATTCGATAGAACACAAGGTAATGAACATCTCAGCCAAGTTTGGTCCTGAAATATGCAGTTTGAAGAAAGTTATTAGCCTCGCTGTCAAGTAATGTAGTTTGTGGTCTTCTTTGACTTAGAATAATTTCCGTGTTTTTCGGCCAAATTGGCTATGCGACTCTCTGTAACAGTGAATATAGGTTAAAAAGTAAGACAGATAGAGGAAATCCGAAATAACCATTCGATAGAACACAAGGTAATGAACATCTCAGCCAAGTTTGGTCCTGAAATATGCAGTTTGAAGAAAGTTATTAGCCTCGCTGTCAAGTAATGTAGTTTGTGGTCTTCTTTGACTTAGAATAATTTCCGTGTTTTTCGGCCAAATTGGCTACGCGACTCTCTGTAAGAGTGAATATAGATTAAAACGTAAGACAGTTAGAGGAAATCCGAAATAACCATTCGATAGAGAACAAGGTAATGAACATCTCAGCCAAGTTTGGTCCTGAAATATGCAGTTTGAAGAAAGTTATTAGCCTCGCTGTCAAGTAATGTAGTTTGTGGTCTTCTTTGACTTAGAATAATTTCCGTGTTTTTCGGCCAAATTGGCTACGCGACTCTCTGTAACAGTGAATATAGATTAAAAAGTAAGACAGATAGAGGAAATCCGAAATAACCATTCGATAGAACACAAGGTAATGAAATCTCAGCCAAGTTTGGTCCTGAAATATGCAGTTTGAAGAAAGTTATTAGCCTCGCTGTCAAGTAATGTAGTTTGTGGTCTTCTTTGACTTAGAATAATTTCCGTGTTTTTCGGCCAAATTGGCTACGCGACTCTCTGTAAGAGTGAATATAGATTAAAAAGTAAGACAGATAGAGGAAATCCGAAACAACCATTCGATAGAGAACAAGGTAATGAACATCTCAGCCAAGTTTGGTCCTGAAATATGCAGTTTGAAGAAAGTTATTAGCCTCGCTGTCAAGTAATGTAGTTTGTGGTCTTCTTTGACTTAGAATAATTTCCGTGTTTTTCGGCCAAATTGGCTACGCGACTCTCTGTAAGAGTGAATATAGATTAAAACGTAAGACAGATAGAGGAAATCCGAAATAACCATTCGATAGAGAACAAGGTAATGAACATCTCAGCCAAGTTTGGTCCTGAAATATGCAGTTTGAAGAAAGTTATTAGCCTCGCTGTCGAGTAATGTAGTTTGTGGTCTTCTTTGACTTAGAATAATTTCCGTGTTTTTCGGCCAAATTGGCTATGCGACTCTCTGTAACAGTGAATATAGGTTAAAAAGTAAGACAGATAGAGGAAATCCGAAATAACCATTCGATAGAACACAAGGTAATGAACATCTCAGCCAAGTTTGGTCCTGAAATATGCAGTTTGAAGAAAGTTATTAGCCTCGCTGTCAAGTAATGTAGTTTGTGGTCTTCTTTGACTTAGAATAATTTCCGTGTTTTTCGGCCAAATTGGCTACGCGACTCTCTGTAAGAGTGAATATAGATTAAAAAGTAAGACAGATAGAAGAAATCCGAAACAACTATTCGATAGAGAACAAGGTAATGAACATCTCAGCCAAGTTTGGTCCTGAAATATGCAGTTTGAAGAAAGTTATTAGCCTCGCTGTCAAGTAATGTAGTTTGTGGTCTTCTTTGACTTAGAATAATTTCCGTGTTTTTCGGCCAAATTGGCTACGCGACTCTCTGTAAGAGTGAATATAGATTAAAAAGTAAGACAGATAGAGGAAATCCGAAATAACCATTCGATAGAACACAAGGTAATGAACATCTCAGCCAAGTTTGGTCCTGAAATATGCAGTTTGAAGAAAGTTATTAGCCTCGCTGTCAAGTAATGTAGTTGTGCTCTTCTTTGACTTAGAATAATTTCCATGTTTTTCGGCCAAATTGGCTATGCGACTCTCTGTAAGAGTGAATATAGATTAAAAAGTAAGACAGATAGAGGAAATCCGAAATAACCATTCGATAGAACACAAGGTAATGAACATCTCAGCCAAGTTTGGTCCTGAAATATGCAGTTTGAAGAAAGTTATTAGCCTCGCTGTCAAGTAATGTAGTTTGTGGTCTTCTTTGACTTAGAATAATTTCCGTGTTTTTCGGCCAAATTGGCTATGCGACTCTCTGTAACAGTGAATATAGGTTAAAAAGTAAGACAGATAGAGGAAATCCGAAATAACCATTCGATAGAACACAAGGTAATGAACATCTCAGCCAAGTTTGGTCCTGAAATATGCAGTTTGAAGAAAGTTATTAGCCTCGCTGTCAAGTAATGTAGTTTGTGGTCTTCTTTGACTTAGAATAATTTCCGTGTTTTTCGGCCAAATTGGCTACGCGACTCTCTGTAAGAGTGAATATAGATTAAAACGTAAGACAGTTAGAGGAAATCCGAAATAACCATTCGATAGAGAACAAGGTAATGAACATCTCAGCCAAGTTTGGTCCTGAAATATGCAGTTTGAAGAAAGTTATTAGCCTCGCTGTCAAGTAATGTAGTTTGTGGTCTTCTTTGACTTAGAATAATTTCCGTGTTTTTCGGCCAAATTGGCTACGCGACTCTCTGTAACAGTGAATATAGATTAAAAAGTAAGACAGATAGAGGAAATCCGAAATAACCATTCGATAGAACACAAGGTAATGAAATCTCAGCCAAGTTTGGTCCTGAAATATGCAGTTTGAAGAAAGTTATTAGCCTCGCTGTCAAGTAATGTAGTTTGTGGTCTTCTTTGACTTAGAATAATTTCCGTGTTTTTCGGCCAAATTGGCTACGCGACTCTCTGTAAGAGTGAATATAGATTAAAAAGTAAGACAGATAGAGGAAATCCGAAACAACCATTCGATAGAGAACAAGGTAATGAACATCTCAGCCAAGTTTGGTCCTGAAATATGCAGTTTGAAGAAAGTTATTAGCCTCGCTGTCAAGTAATGTAGTTTGTGGTCTTCTTTGACTTAGAATAATTTCCGTGTTTTTCGGCCAAATTGGCTACGCGACTCTCTGTAAGAGTGAATATAGATTAAAACGTAAGACAGTTAGAGGAAATCCGAAATAACCATTCGATAGAGAACAAGGTAATGAACATCTCAGCCAAGTTTGGTCCTGAAATATGCAGTTTGAAGAAAGTTATTAGCCTCGCTGTCAAGTAATGTAGTTTGTGGTCTTCTTTGACTTAGAATAATTTCCGTGTTTTTCGGCCAAATTGGCTACGCGACTCTCTGTAACAGTGAATATAGGTTAAAAAGTAAGACAGATAGAGGAAATCCGAAATAACCATTCGATAGAACACAAGGTAATGAAATCTCAGCCAAGTTTGGTCCTGAAATATGCAGTTTGAAGAAAGTTATTAGCCTCGCTGTCAAGTAATGTAGTTTGTGGTCTTCTTTGACTTAGAATAATTTCCGTGTTTTTCGGCCAAATTGGCTACGCGACTCTCTGTAAGAGTGAATATAGATTAAAAAGTAAGACAGATAGAAGAAATCCGAAATAACCATTCGATAGAACACAAGGTAATGAACATCTCAGCCAAGTTTGGTCCTGAAATATGCAGTTTGAAGAAAGTTATTAGCCTCGCTGTCAAGTAATGTAGTTTGTGGTCTTCTTTGACTTAGAATAATTTCCGTGTTTTTCGGCCAAATTGGCTATGCGACTCTCTGTAACAGTGAATATAGGTTAAAAAGTAAGACAGATAGAGGAAATCCGAAATAACCATTCGATAGAACACAAGGTAATGAACATCTCAGCCAAGTTTGGTCCTGAAATATGCAGTTTGAAGAAAGTTATTAGCCTCGCTGTCAAGTAATGTAGTTTGTGGTCTTCTTTGACTTAGAATAATTTCCGTGTTTTTCGGCCAAATTGGCTATGCGACTCTCTGTAAGAGTGAATATAGATTAAAAAGTAAGACAGATAGAGGAAATCCGAAACAACCATTCGATAGAGAACAAGGTAATGAACATCTCAGCCAAGTTTGGTCCTGAAATATGCAGTTTGAAGAAAGTTATTAGCCTCGCTGTCAAGTAATGTAGTTTGTGGTCTTCTTTGACTTAGAATAATTTCCGTGTTTTTCGGCCAAATTGGCTACGCGACTCTCTGTAAGAGTGAATATAGATTAAAAAGTAAGACAGATAGAGGAAATCCGAAACAACCATTCGATAGAGAACAAGGTAATGAACATCTCAGCCAAGTTTGGTCCTGAAATATGCAGTTTGAAGAAAGTTATTAGCCTCGCTGTCAAGTAATGTAGTTTGTGGTCTTCTTTGACTTAGAATAATTTCCGTGTTTTTCGGCCAAATTGGCTACGCGACTCTCTGTAAGAGTGAATATAGATTAAAACGTAAGACAGATAGAGGAAATCCGAAATAACCATTCGATAGAGAACAAGGTAATGAACATCTCAGCCAAGTTTGGTCCTGAAATATGCAGTTTGAAGAAAGTTATTAGCCTCGCTGTCAAGTAATGTAGTTTGTGGTCTTCTTTGACTTAGAATAATTTCCGTGTTTTTCGGCCAAATTGGCTACGCGACTCTCTGTAAGAGTGAATATAGATTAAAAAGTAAGACAGATAAAGGAAATCCGAAATAACCATTCGATAGAACACAAGGTAATGAACATCTCAGCCAAGTTTGGTCCTGAAATATGCAGTTTGAAGAAAGTTATTAGCCTCGCTGTCAAGTAATGTAGTTTGTGGTCTTCTTTGACTTAGAATAATTTCCGTGTTTTTCGGCCAAATTGGCTACGCGACTCTCTGTAAGAGTGAATATAGATTAAAAAGTAACACAGATAGAAGAAATCTGAAACAACCATTCGATAGAGAACAAGGTAATGAACATCTCAGCCAAGTTTGGTCCTGAAATATGCAGTTTGAAGAAAGTTATTAGCCTCGCTGTCAAGTAATGTAGTTTGTGGTCTTCTTTGACTTAGAATAATTTCCGTGTTTTTCGGCCAAATTGGCTACGCGACTCTCTGTAAGAGTGAATATAGATTAAAAAGTAAGACAGATAGAGGAAATCTGAAACAACCATTCGATAGAGAACAAGGTAATGAACATCTCAGCCAAGTTTGGTCCTGAAATATGCAGTTTGAAGAAAGTTATTAGCCTCGCTGTCAAGTAATGTAGTTTGTGGTCTTCTTTGACTTAGAATAATTTCCGTGTTTTTCGGCCAAATTGGTTACGCGACTCTCTGTAAGAGTGAATATAGATTAAAACGTAAGACAGATAGAGGAAATCCGAAATAACCATTCGATAGAACACAAGGTAATGAACATCTCAGCCAAGTTTGGTCCTGAAATATGCAGTTTGAAGAAAGTTATTAGCCTCGCTGTCAAGTAATGTAGTCTGTGGTCTTCTTTGACTTAGAATAATTTCCGTGTTTTTTGGCCAAATTGGCTATGCGACTCTCTGTAAGAGTGAATATAGATTAAAACGTAAGACAGATAGAGGAAATCCGAAATAACCATTCGATAGAGAACAAGGTAATGAACATCTCAGCCAAGTTTGGTCCTGAACTATGCAGTTTGAAGAAAGTTATTAGCCTCGCTGTCAAGTAATGTAGTTTGTGGTCTTCTTTGACTTAGAATAATTTCCGTGTTTTTCGGCCAAATTGGCTACGCGACTCTCTGTAAGAGTGAATATAGATTAAAAAGTAAGACAGATAGAAGAAATCCGAAACAACTATTCGATAGAGAACAAGGTAATGAACATCTCAGCCAAGTTTGGTCCTGAAATATGCAGTTTGAAGAAAGTTATTAGCCTCGCTGTCAAGTAATGTAGTTTGTGGTCTTCTTTGACTTAGAATAATTTCCGTGTTTTTCGGCCAAATTGGCTACGCGACTCTCTGTAAGAGTGAATATAGATTAAAAAGTAAGACAGATAGAGGAAATCCGAAATAACCATTCGATAGAGAACAAGGTAATGAACATCTCAGCCAAGTTTGGTCCTGAAATATGCAGTTTGAAGAAAGTTATTAGCCTCGCTGTCAAGTAATGTAGTTTGTGGTCTTCTTTGACTTAGAATAATTTCCGTGTTTTTCGGCCAAATTGGCTACGCGACTCTCTGTAAGAGTGAATATAGATTAAAAAGTAAGACAGATAGAGGAAATCCGAAATAACCATTCGATAGAACACAAGGTAATGAACATCTCAGCCAAGTTTGGTCCTGAAATATGCAGTTTGAAGAAAGTTATTAGCCTCGCTGTCAAGTAATGTAGTTTGTGGTCTTCTTTGACTTAGAATAATTTCCGTGTTTTTCGGCCAAATTGGCTATGCGACTCTCTGTAAGAGTGAATATAGATTAAAACGTAAGACAGATAGAGGAAATCCGAAATAACCATTCGATAGAGAACAAGGTAATGAACATCTCAGCCAAGTTTGGTCCTGAAATATGCAGTTTGAAGAAAGTTATTAGCCTCGCAGTCAAGTAATGTAGTCTGTGGTCTTCTTTGACTTAGAATAATTTCCGTGTTTTCGGCCAAATTGGCTGTGCGACTCTCTGTAAGAGTGAATATAGATTAAAACGTAAGACAGATAGAGGAAATCCGAAATAACCATTCGATAGAGAACAAGGTAATGAACATCTCAGCCAAGTTTGGTCCTGAAATATGTAGTTTGAAGAAAGTTATTAGCCTCGCTGTCAAGTAATGTAGTTTGTGGTCTTCTTTGACTTAGAATAATTTCCGTGTTTTTCGGCCAAATTGGCTATGCGACTCTCTGTAACAGTGAATATAGGTTAAAAAGTAAGACAGATAGAGGAAATCCGAAATAACCATTCGATAGAACACAAGGTAATGAACATCTCAGCCAAGTTTGGTCCTGAAATATGCAGTTTGAAGAAAGTTATTAGCCTCGCTGTCAAGTAATGTAGTTTGTGGTCTTCTTTGACTTACACTAATTTCCATGTTTTTCGGCCAAATTGGCTATGCGACTCTCTGTAAGAGTGAATATAGATTAAAACGTAAGACAGATAGAGGAAATCCGAAATAACCATTCGATAGAGAACAAGGTAATGAACATCTCAGCCAAGTTTGGTCCTGAAATATGCAGTTTGAAGAAAGTTATTAGCCTCGCTGTCAAGTAATGTAGTTTGTGGTCTTCTTTGACTTAGAATAATTTCCGTGTTTTTCGGCCAAATTGGCTACGCGACTCTCTGTAAGAGTGAATATAGATTAAAACGTAAGACAGATAGAGGAAATCCGAAATAACCATTCGATAGAACACAAGGTAATGAACATCTCAGCCAAGTTTGGTCCTGAAATATGCAGTTTGAAGAAAGTTATTAGCCTCGCTGTCAAGTAATGTAGTCTGTGGTCTTCTTTGACTTAGAATAATTTCCGTGTTTTCGGCCAAATTGGCTTTGCGACTCTCTGTAAGAGTGAATATAGATTAAAAAGTAAGACAGATAGAAGAAATCCGAAATAACCATTCGATAGAACACAAGGTAATGAACATCTCAGCCAAGTTTGGTCCTGAAATATGCAGTTTGAAGAAAGTTATTAGCCTCGCTGTCAAGTAATGTAGTTTGTGGTCTTCTTTGACTTAGAATAATTTCCGTGTTTTTCGGCCAAATTGGCTATGCGACTCTCTGTAACAGTGAATATAGGTTAAAAAGTAAGACAGATAGAGGAAATCCGAAATAACCATTCGATAGAGAACAAGGTAATGAACATCTCAGCCAAGTTTGGTCCTGAAATATGCAGTTTGAAGAAAGTTATTAGCCTCGCTGTCAAGTAATGTAGTTTGTGGTCTTCTTTGACTTAGAATAATTTCCGTGTTTTTCGGCCAAATTGGCTACGCGACTCTCTGTAAGAGTGAATATAGATTAAAAAGTAAGACAGATAGAGGAAATCCGAAATAACCATTCGATAGAACACAAGGTAATGAACATCTCAGCCAAGTTTGGTCCTGAAATATGCAGTTTGAAGAAAGTTATTAGCCTCGCTGTCAAGTAATGTAGTTTGTGGTCTTCTTTGACTTAGAATAATTTCCGTGTTTTTCGGCCAAATTGGCTATGCGACTCTCTGTAAGAGTGAATATAGATTAAAACGTAAGACAGATAGAGGAAATCCGAAATAACCATTCGATAGAGAACAAGGTAATGAACATCTCAGCCAAGTTTGGTCCTGAAATATGCAGTTTGAAGAAAGTTATTAGCCTCGCTGTCAAGTAATGTAGTTTGTGGTCTTCTTTGACTTAGAATAATTTCCGTGTTTTTCGGCCAAATTGGCTACGCGACTCTCTGTAAGAGTGAATATAGATTAAAAAGTAAGACAGATAGAGGAAATCCGAAACAACCATTCGATAGAGAACAAGGTAATGAACATCTCAGCCAAGTTTGGTCCTGAAATATGCAGTTTGAAGAAAGTTATTAGCCTCGCTGTCAAGTAATGTAGTTTGTGGTCTTCTTTGACTTAGAATAATTTCCGTGTTTTTCGGCCAAATTGGCTACGCGACTCTCTGTAAGAGTGAATATAGATTAAAACGTAAGACAGATAGAGGAAATCCGAAATAACCATTCGATAGAGAACAAGGTAATGAACATCTCAGCCAAGTTTGGTCCTGAAATATGCAGTTTGAAGAAAGTTATTAGCCTCGCTGTCAAGTAATGTAGTTTGTGGTCTTCTTTGACTTACACTAATTTCCATGTTTTTCGGCCAAATTGGCTATGCGACTCTCTGTAAGAGTGAATATAGATTAAAACGTAAGACAGATAGAGGAACTCCGAAATAACCATTCGATAGAGAACAAGGTAATGAACATCTCAGCCAAGTTTGGTCCTGAAATATGCAGTTTGAAGAAAGTTATTAGCCTCGCTGTCAAGTAATGTAGTTTGTGGTCTTCTTTGACTTAGAATAATTTCCGTGTTTTACGGCCAAATTGGCTATGCGACTCTCTGTAAGAGTGAATATAGATTAAAACGTAAGACAGATAGAGGAAATCCGAAATAACCATTCGATAGAGAACAAGGTAATGAACATCTCAGCCAAGTTTGGTCCTGAAATATGCAGTTTGAAGAAAGTTATTAGCCTCGCTGTCAAGTAATGTAGTTTGTGGTCTTCTTTGACTTAGAATAATTTCCGTGTTTTTCGGCCAAATTGGCTACGCGACTCTCTGTAAGAGTGAATATAGATTAAAAAGTAAGACAGATAGAGGAAATCCGAAATAACCATTCGATAGAACACAAGGTAATGAACATCTCAGCCAAGTTTGGTCCTGAAATATGCAGTTTGAAGAAAGTTATTAGCCTCGCTGTCAAGTAATGTAGTCTGTGGTCTTCTTTGACTTAGAATAATTTCCGTGTTTTCGGCCAAATTGGCTTTGCGACTCTCTGTAAGAGTGAATATAGATTAAAAAGTAAGACAGATAGAGGAAATCCGAAATAACCATTCGATAGAACACAAGGTAATGAACATCTCAGCCAAGTTTGGTCCTGAAATATGCAGTTTGAAGAAAGTTATTAGCCTCGCTGTCAAGTAATGTAGTCTGTGGTCTTCTTTGACTTAGAATAATTTCCGTGTTTTCGGCCAAATTGGCTTTGCGACTCTCTGTAAGAGTGAATATAGATTAAAAAGTAAGACAGATAGAGGAAATCCGAAATAACCATTCGATAGAACACAAGGTAATGAACATCTCAGCCAAGTTTGGTCCTGAAATATGCAGTTTGAAGAAAGTTATTAGCCTCGCTGTCAAGTAATGTAGTTTGTGGTCTTCTTTGACTTACACTAATTTCCATGTTTTTCGGCCAAATTGGCTATGCGACTCTCTGTAAGAGTGAATATAGATTAAAACGTAAGACAGATAGAGGAACTCCGAAATAACCATTCGATAGAGAACAAGGTAATGAACATCTCAGCCAAGTTTGGTCCTGAAATATGCAGTTTGAAGAAAGTTATTAGCCTCGCTGTCAAGTAATGTAGTTTGTGGTCTTCTTTGACTTAGAATAATTTCCGTGTTTTACGGCCAAATTGGCTATGCGACTCTCTGTAAGAGTGAATATAGATTAAAACGTAAGACAGATAGAGGAAATCCGAAATAACCATTCGATAGAGAACAAGGTAATGAACATCTCAGCCAAGTTTGGTCCTGAAATATGCAGTTTGAAGAAAGTTATTAGCCTCGCTGTCAAGTAATGTAGTTTGTGGTCTTCTTTGACTTAGAATAATTTCCGTGTTTTTCGGCCAAATTGGCTATGCGACTCTCTGTAAGAGTGAATATAGATTAAAACGTAAGACAGATAGAGGAAATCCGAAATAACCATTCGATAGAACACAAGGTAATGAACATCTCAGCCAAGTTTGGTCCTGAAATATGCAGTTTGAAGAAAGTTATTAGCCTCGCTGTCAAGTAATGTAGTTTGTGGTCTTCTTTGACTTAGAATAATTTCCGTGTTTTTCGGCCAAATTGGCTACGCGACTCTCTGTAAGAGTGAATATAGATTAAAACGTAAGACAGATAGAGGAAATCCGAAATAACCATTCGATAGAACACAAGGTAATGAACATCTCAGCCAAGTTTGGTCCTGAAATATGCAGTTTGAAGAAAGTTATTAGCCTCGCTGTCAAGTAATGTAGTCTGTGGTCTTCTTTGACTTAGAATAATTTCCGTGTTTTCGGCCAAATTGGCTTTGCGACTCTCTGTAAGAGTGAATATAGATTAAAAAGTAAGACAGATAGAGGAAATCCGAAATAACCATTCGATAGAACACAAGGTAATGAACATCTCAGCCAAGTTTGGTCCTGAAATATGCAGTTTGAAGAAAGTTATTAGCCTCGCTGTCAAGTAATGTAGTCTGTGGTCTTCTTTGACTTAGAATAATTTCCGTGTTTTCGGCCAAATTGGCTTTGCGACTCTCTGTAAGAGTGAATATAGATTAAAAAGTAAGACAGATAGAGGAAATCCGAAATAACCATTCGATAGAACACAAGGTAATGAACATCTCAGCCAAGTTTGGTCCTGAAATATGCAGTTTGAAGAAAGTTATTAGCCTCGCTGTCAAGTAATGTAGTTTGTGGTCTTCTTTGACTTACACTAATTTCCATGTTTTTCGGCCAAATTGGCTATGCGACTCTCTGTAAGAGTGAATATAGATTAAAACGTAAGACAGATAGAGGAACTCCGAAATAACCATTCGATAGAGAACAAGGTAATGAACATCTCAGCCAAGTTTGGTCCTGAAATATGCAGTTTGAAGAAAGTTATTAGCCTCGCTGTCAAGTAATGTAGTTAGTGGTCTTCTTTGACTTAGAATAATTTCCGTGTTTTACGGCCAAATTGGCTATGCGACTCTCTGTAAGAGTGAATATAGATTAAAACGTAAGACAGATAGAGGAAATCCGAAATAACCATTCGATAGAGAACAAGGTAATGAACATCTCAGCCAAGTTTGGTCCTGAAATATGCAGTTTGAAGAAAGTTATTAGCCTCGCTGTCAAGTAATGTAGTTTGTGGTCTTCTTTGACTTAGAATAATTTCCGTGTTTTTCGGCCAAATTGGCTACGCGACTCTCTGTAAGAGTGAATATAGATTAAAACGTAAGACAGATAGAGGAAATCCGAAATAACCATTCGATAGAACACAAGGTAATGAACATCTCAGCCAAGTTTGGTCCTGAAATATGCAGTTTGAAGAAAGTTATTAGCCTCGCTGTCAAGTAATGTAGTCTGTGGTCTTCTTTGACTTAGAATAATTTCCGTGTTTTCGGCCAAATTGGCTTTGCGACTCTCTGTAAGAGTGAATATAGATTAAAAAGTAAGACAGATAGAGGAAATCCGAAATAACCATTCGATAGAACACAAGGTAATGAACATCTCAGCCAAGTTTGGTCCTGAAATATGCAGTTTGAAGAAAGTTATTAGCCTCGCTGTCAAGTAATGTAGTCTGTGGTCTTCTTTGACTTAGAATAATTTCCGTGTTTTCGGCCAAATTGGCTTTGCGACTCTCTGTAAGAGTGAATATAGATTAAAAAGTAAGACAGATAGAGGAAATCCGAAATAACCATTCGATAGAACACAAGGTAATGAACATCTCAGCCAAGTTTGGTCCTGAAATATGCAGTTTGAAGAAAGTTATTAGCCTCGCTGTCAAGTAATGTAGTTTGTGGTCTTCTTTGACTTACACTAATTTCCATGTTTTTCGGCCAAATTGGCTATGCGACTCTCTGTAAGAGTGAATATAGATTAAAACGTAAGACAGATAGAGGAACTCCGAAATAACCATTCGATAGAGAACAAGGTAATGAACATCTCAGCCAAGTTTGGTCCTGAAATATGCAGTTTGAAGAAAGTTATTAGCCTCGCTGTCAAGTAATGTAGTTTGTGGTCTTCTTTGACTTAGAATAATTTCCGTGTTTTACGGCCAAATTGGCTATGCGACTCTCTGTAAGAGTGAATATAGATTAAAACGTAAGACAGATAGAGGAAATCCGAAATAACCATTCGATAGAGAACAAGGTAATGAACATCTCAGCCAAGTTTGGTCCTGAAATATGCAGTTTGAAGAAAGTTATTAGCCTCGCTGTCAAGTAATGTAGTTTGTGGTCTTCTTTGACTTAGAATAATTTCCGTGTTTTTCGGCCAAATTGGCTACGCGACTCTCTGTAAGAGTGAATATAGATTAAAACGTAAGACAGATAGAGGAAATCCGAAATAACCATTCGATAGAACACAAGGTAATGAACATCTCAGCCAAGTTTGGTCCT
Organism: Gibbula magus; assembly: GCA_936450465.1. NCBI lineage: Eukaryota > Metazoa > Mollusca > Gastropoda > Trochida > Trochidae > Gibbula > Gibbula magus. The sequence goes on from OW388295.1 coordinate 57,883,494, forward strand.
GAAATATGCAGTTTGAAGAAAGTTATTAGCCTCGCTGTCAAGTAATGTAGTCTGTGGTCTTCTTTGACTTAGAATAATTTCCGTGTTTTCGGCCAAATTGGCTTTGCGACTCTCTGTAAGAGTGAATATAGATTAAAAAGTAAGACAGATAGAGGAAATCCGAAATAACCATTCGATAGAGAACAAGGTAATGAACATCTCAGCCAAGTTTGGTCCTGAAATATGCAGTTTGAAGAAAGTTATTAGCCTCGCTGTCAAGTAATGTAGTTTGTGGTCTTCTTTGACTTACACTAATTTCCATGTTTTTCGGCCAAATTGGCTATGCGACTCTCTGTAAGAGTGAATATAGATTAAAACGTAAGACAGATAGAGGAACTCCGAAATAACCATTCGATAGAGAACAAGGTAATGAACATCTCAGCCAAGTTTGGTCCTGAAATATGCAGTTTGAAGAAAGTTATTAGCCTCGCTGTCAAGTAATGTAGTTTGTGGTCTTCTTTGACTTAGAATAATTTCCGTGTTTTACGGCCAAATTGGCTATGCGACTCTCTGTAAGAGTGAATATAGATTAAAACGTAAGACAGATAGAGGAAATCCGAAATAACCATTCGATAGAGAACAAGGTAATGAACATCTCAGCCAAGTTTGGTCCTGAAATATGCAGTTTGAAGAAAGTTATTAGCCTCGCTGTCAAGTAATGTAGTTTGTGGTCTTCTTTGACTTAGAATAATTTCCGTGTTTTTCGGCCAAATTGGCTACGCGACTCTCTGTAAGAGTGAATATAGATTAAAACGTAAGACAGATAGAGGAAATCCGAAATAACCATTCGATAGAACACAAGGTAATGAACATCTCAGCCAAGTTTGGTCCTGAAATATGCAGTTTGAAGAAAGTTATTAGCCTCGCTGTCAAGTAATGTAGTCTGTGGTCTTCTTTGACTTAGAATAATTTCCGTGTTTTTCGGCCAAATTGGCTATGCGACTCTCTGTAAGAGTGAATATAGATTAAAAAGTAAGACAGATAGAGGAAATCCGAAACAACTATTCGATAGAACACAAGGTAATGAACATCTCAGCCAAGTTTGGTCCTGAAATATGCAGTTTGAAGAAAGTTATTAACCTCGCTGTCAAGTAATGTAGTTTGTGGTCTTCTTTGACTTAGAATAATTTCCGTGTTTTTCGGCCAAATTGGCTATGCGACTCTCTGTAAGAGTGAATATAGATTAAAAAGTAAGACAGATAGAGGAAATCCGAAATAACCATTCGATAGAGAACAAGGTAATGAACATCTCAGCCAAGTTTGGTCCTGAAATATGCAGTTTGAAGAAAGTTATTAGCCTCGCTGTCAAGTAATGTAGTTTGTGCTCTTCTTTGACTTAGAATAATTTCCGTGTTTTCGGCCAAATTGGCTTTGCGACTCTCTGTAAGAGTGAATATAGATTAAAAAGTAAGACAGATAGAGGAAATCCGAAATAACCTTTCGATAGAACAAAAGGTAATGAACATCTCAGCCAAGTTTGGTCCTGAAATATGCAGTTTGAAGAAAGTTATTAGCCTCGCTGTCAAGTAATGTAGTCTGTGGTCTTCTTTGACTTAGAATAATTTCCGTGTTTTCGGCCAAATTGGCTTTGCGACTCTCTGTAAGAGTGAATATAGATTAAAAAGTAAGACAGATAGAGGAAATCCGAAATAACCATTCGATAGAACACAAGGTAATGAACATCTCAGCCAAGTTTGGTCCTGAAATATGCAGTTTGAAGAAAGTTATTAGCCTCGCTGTCAAGTAATGTAGTTTGTGGTCTTCTTTGACTTAGAATAATTTCCGTGTTTTTCGGCCAAATTGGCTATGCGACTCTCTGTAAGAGTGAATATAGATTAAAACGTAAGACAGATAGAGGAAATCCGAAATAACCATTCGATAGAGAACAAGGTAATGAACATCTCAGCCAAGTTTGGTCCTGAAATATGCAGTTTGAAGAAAGTTATTAGCCTCGCTGTCAAGTAATGTAGTTTGTGGTCTTCTTTGACTTAGAATAATTTCCGTGTTTTTCGGCCAAATTGGCTACGCGACTCTCTGTAAGAGTGAATATAGATTAAAACGTAAGACAGATAGAGGAAATCCGAAATAACCATTCGATAGAACACAAGGTAATGAACATCTCAGCCAAGTTTGGTCCTGAAATATGCAGTTTGAAGAAAGTTATTAGCCTCGCTGTCAAGTAATGTAGTTTGTGGTCTTCTTTGACTTAGAATAATTTCCGTGTTTTTCGGCCAAATTGGCTACGCGACTCTCTGTAAGAGTGAATATAGATTAAAAAGTAAGACAGATAGAGGAAATCCGAAATAACCATTCGATAGAGAACAAGGTAATGAACATTTCAGCCAAGTTTGGTCCTGAAATATGCAGTTTGAAGAAAGTTATTAGCCTCGCTGTCAAGTAATGTAGTTTGTGGTCTTCTTTGACTTAGAATAATTTCCATGTTTTTCGGCCAAATTGGCTTTGCGACTCTCTGTAAGAGTGAATATAGATTAAAAAGTAAGACAGATAGAGGAAATCCGAAATAACCATTCGATAGAACACAAGGTAATGAACATCTCAGCCAAGTTTGGTCCTGAAATATGCAGTTTGAAGAAAGTTATTAGCCTCGCTGTCAAGTAATGTAGTTTGTGGTCTTCTTTGACTTAGAATAATTTCCGTGTTTTTCGGCCAAATTGGCTATGCGACTCTCTGTAAGAGTGAATATAGATTAAAACGTAAGACAGATAGAGGAAATCCGAAATAACCATTCGATAGAGAACAAGGTAATGAACATCTCAGCCAAGTTTGGTCCTGAAATATGCAGTTTGAAGAAAGTTATTAGCCTCGCTGTCAAGTAATGTAGTTTGTGGTCTTCTTTGACTTAGAATAATTTCCGTGTTTTTCGGCCAAATTGGCTACGCGACTCTCTGTAAGAGTGAATATAGATTAAAAAGTAACAAAGATAGAAGAAATCCGAAACAACTATTCGATAGACAACAAGGTAATGAACATCTCAGCCAAGTTTGGTCCTGAAATATGCAGTTTGAAGAAAGTTATTAGCCTCGCTGTCAAGTAATGTAGTTTGTGGTCTTCTTTGACTTAGAATAATTTCCGTGTTTTTCGGCCAAATTGGCTACGCGACTCTCTGTAAGAGTGAATATAGATTAAAAAGTAAGACAGATAGAGGAAATCCGAAACAACCATTCGATAGAGAACAAGGTAATGAACATCTCAGCCAAGTTTGGTCCTGAAATATGCAGTTTGAAGAAAGTTATTAGCCTCGCTGTCAAGTAATGTAGTTTGTGGTCTTCTTTGACTTAGAATAATTTCCGTGTTTTTCGGCCAAATTGGTTACGCGACTCTCTGTAAGAGTGAATATAGATTAAAACGTAAGACAGATAGAGGAAATCCGAAATAACCATTCGATAGAACACAAGGTAATGAACATCTCAGCCAAGTTTGGTCCTGAAATATGCAGTTTGAAGAAAGTTATTAGCCTCGCTGTCAAGTAATGTAGTCTGTGGTCTTCTTTGACTTAGAATAATTTCCGTGTTTTTTGGCCAAATTGGCTATGCGACTCTCTGTAAGAGTGAATATAGATTAAAACGTAAGACAGATAGAGGAAATCCGAAATAACCATTCGATAGAGAACAAGGTAATGAACATGTCAGCCAAGTTTGGTCCTGAAATATGCAGTTTGAAGAAAGTTATTAGCCTCGCTGTCAAGTAATGTAGTTTGTGGTCTTCTTTGACTTAGAATAATTTCCGTGTTTTTCGGCCAAATTGGCTACGCGACTCTCTGTAAGAGTGAATATAGATTAAAAAGTAAGACAGATAGAAGAAATCCGAAACAACTATTCGATAGAGAACAAGGTAATGAACATCTCAGCCAAATTTGGTCCTGAAATATGCAGTTTGAAGAAAGTTATTAGCCTCGCTGTCAAGTAATGTAGTTTGTGGTCTTCTTTGACTTAGAATAATTTCCGTGTTTTTCGGCCAAATTGGCTACGCGACTCTCTGTAAGAGTGAATATAGATTAAAAAGTAAGACAGATAGAGGAAATCCGAAATAACCATTCGATAGAGAACAAGGTAATGAACATTTCAGCCAAGTTTGGTCCTGAAATATGCAGTTTGAAGAAAGTTATTAGCCTCGCTGTCAAGTAATGTAGTTTGTGGTCTTCTTTGACTTAGAATAATTTCCATGTTTTTCGGCCAAATTGGCTATGCGACTCTCTGTAAGAGTGAATATAGATTAAAAAGTAAGACAGATAGAAGAAATCCGAAACAACCATTCGATAGAGAACAAGGTAATGAACATCTCAGCCAAGTTTGGTCCTGAAATATGCAGTTTGAAGAAAGTTATTAGCCTCGCTGTCAAGTAATGTAGTTTGTGGTCTTCTTTGACTTAGAATAATTTCCGTGTTTTTCGGCCAAATTGGCTATGCGACTCTCTGTAAGAGTGAATATAGATTAAAACGTAAGACAGATAGAGGAAATCCGAAATAACCATTCGATAGAGAACAAGGTAATGAACATCTCAGCCAAGTTTGGTCCTGAAATATGCAGTTTGAAGAAAGTTATTAGCCTCGCTGTCAAGTAATGTAGTCTGTGGTCTTCTTTGACTTAGAATAATTTCCGTGTTTTTCGGCCAAATTGGCTACGCGACTCTCTGTAAGAGTGAATATAGATTAAAAAGTAAGACAGATAGAGGAAATCCGAAATAACCATTCGATAGAACACACGGTAATGAACATCTCAGCCAAGTTTGGTCCTGAAATATGCAGTTTGAAGAAAGTTATTAGCCTCGCTGTCAAGTAATGTAGTTGTGCTCTTCTTTGACTTAGAATAATTTCCATGTTTTTCGGCCAAATTGGCTATGCGACTCTCTGTAAGAGTGAATATAGATTAAAACGTAAGACAGATAGAGGAAATCCGAAATAACCATTCGATAGAGAACAAGGTAATGAACATGTCAGCCAAGTTTGGTCCTGAAATATGCAGTTTGAAGAAAGTTATTAGCCTCGCTGTCAAGTAATGTAGTTTGTGGTCTTCTTTGACTTAGAATAATTTCCGTGTTTTTCGGCCAAATTGGCTACGCGACTCTCTGTAAGAGTGAATATAGATTAAAAAGTAAGACAGATAGAAGAAATCCGAAACAACTATTCGATAGAGAACAAGGTAATGAACATCTCAGCCAAATTTGGTCCTGAAATATGCAGTTTGAAGAAAGTTATTAGCCTCGCTGTCAAGTAATGTAGTTTGTGGTCTTCTTTGACTTAGAATAATTTCCGTGTTTTTCGGCCAAATTGGCTACGCGACTCTCTGTAAGAGTGAATATAGATTAAAAAGTAAGACAGATAGAGGAAATCCGAAATATCCATTCGATAGAGAACAAGGTAATGAACATTTCAGCCAAGTTTGGTCCTGAAATATGCAGTTTGAAGAAAGTTATTAGCCTCGCTGTCAAGTAATGTAGTTTGTGGTCTTCTTTGACTTAGAATAATTTCCATGTTTTTCGGCCAAATTGGCTATGCGACTCTCTGTAAGAGTGAATATAGAATAAAAAGTAAGACAGATAGAGGAAATCCGAAATAACCATTCGATAGAGAACAAGGTAATGAACATTTCAGCCAAGTTTGGTCCTGAAATATGCAGTTTGAAGAAAGTTATTAGCCTCGCTGTCAAGTAATGTAGTTTGTGGTCTTCTTTGACTTAGAATAATTTCCATGTTTTTCGGCCAAATTGGCTTTGCGACTCTCTGTAAGAGTGAATATAGATTAAAAAGTAAGACAGATAGAGGAAATCCGAAATAACCATTCGATAGAACACAAGGTAATGAACATCTCAGCCAAGTTTGGTCCTGAAATATGCAGTTTGAAGAAAGTTATTAGCCTCGCTGTCAAGTAATGTAGTTTGTGGTCTTCTTTGACTTAGAATAATTTCCGTGTTTTTCGGCCAAATTGGCTATGCGACTCTCTGTAAGAGTGAATATAGATTAAAACGTAAGACAGATAGAGGAAATCCGAAATAACCATTCGATAGAGAACAAGGTAATGAACATCTCAGCCAAGTTTGGTCCTGAAATATGCAGTTTGAAGAAAGTTATTAGCCTCGCTGTCAAGTAATGTAGTTTGTGGTCTTCTTTGACTTAGAATAATTTCCGTGTTTTTCGGCCAAATTGGCTACGCGACTCTCTGTAAGAGTGAATATAGATTAAAAAGTAACAAAGATAGAAGAAATCCGAAACAACTATTCGATAGACAACAAGGTAATGAACATCTCAGCCAAGTTTGGTCCTGAAATATGCAGTTTGAAGAAAGTTATTAGCCTCGCTGTCAAGTAATGTAGTTTGTGGTCTTCTTTGACTTAGAATAATTTCCGTGTTTTTCGGCCAAATTGGCTACGCGACTCTCTGTAAGAGTGAATATAGATTAAAAAGTAAGACAGATAGAGGAAATCCGAAACAACCATTCGATAGAGAACAAGGTAATGAACATCTCAGCCAAGTTTGGTCCTGAAATATGCAGTTTGAAGAAAGTTATTAGCCTCGCTGTCAAGTAATGTAGTTTGTGGTCTTCTTTGACTTAGAATAATTTCCGTGTTTTTCGGCCAAATTGGTTACGCGACTCTCTGTAAGAGTGAATATAGATTAAAACGTAAGACAGATAGAGGAAATCCGAAATAACCATTCGATAGAACACAAGGTAATGAACATCTCAGCCAAGTTTGGTCCTGAAATATGCAGTTTGAAGAAAGTTATTAGCCTCGCTGTCAAGTAATGTAGTCTGTGGTCTTCTTTGACTTAGAATAATTTCCGTGTTTTTTGGCCAAATTGGCTATGCGACTCTCTGTAAGAGTGAATATAGATTAAAACGTAAGACAGATAGAGGAAATCCGAAATAACCATTCGATAGAGAACAAGGTAATGAACATGTCAGCCAAGTTTGGTCCTGAAATATGCAGTTTGAAGAAAGTTATTAGCCTCGCTGTCAAGTAATGTAGTTTGTGGTCTTCTTTGACTTAGAATAATTTCCGTGTTTTTCGGCCAAATTGGCTACGCGACTCTCTGTAAGAGTGAATATAGATTAAAAAGTAAGACAGATAGAAGAAATCCGAAACAACTATTCGATAGAGAACAAGGTAATGAACATCTCAGCCAAATTTGGTCCTGAAATATGCAGTTTGAAGAAAGTTATTAGCCTCGCTGTCAAGTAATGTAGTTTGTGGTCTTCTTTGACTTAGAATAATTTCCGTGTTTTTCGGCCAAATTGGCTACGCGACTCTCTGTAAGAGTGAATATAGATTAAAAAGTAAGACAGATAGAGGAAATCCGAAATAACCATTCGATAGAGAACAAGGTAATGAACATTTCAGCCAAGTTTGGTCCTGAAATATGCAGTTTGAAGAAAGTTATTAGCCTCGCTGTCAAGTAATGTAGTTTGTGGTCTTCTTTGACTTAGAATAATTTCCATGTTTTTCGGCCAAATTGGCTATGCGACTCTCTGTAAGAGTGAATATAGATTAAAAAGTAAGACAGATAGAAGAAATCCGAAACAACCATTCGATAGAGAACAAGGTAATGAACATCTCAGCCAAGTTTGGTCCTGAAATATGCAGTTTGAAGAAAGTTATTAGCCTCGCTGTCAAGTAATGTAGTTTGTGGTCTTCTTTGACTTAGAATAATTTCCGTGTTTTTCGGCCAAATTGGCTATGCGACTCTCTGTAAGAGTGAATATAGATTAAAACGTAAGACAGATAGAGGAAATCCGAAATAACCATTCGATAGAGAACAAGGTAATGAACATCTCAGCCAAGTTTGGTCCTGAAATATGCAGTTTGAAGAAAGTTATTAGCCTCGCTGTCAAGTAATGTAGTCTGTGGTCTTCTTTGACTTAGAATAATTTCCGTGTTTTTCGGCCAAATTGGCTACGCGACTCTCTGTAAGAGTGAATATAGATTAAAAAGTAAGACAGATAGAGGAAATCCGAAATAACCATTCGATAGAACACAAGGTAATGAACATCTCAGCCAAGTTTGGTCCTGAAATATGCAGTTTGAAGAAAGTTATTAGCCTCGCTGTCAAGTAATGTAGTTGTGCTCTTCTTTGACTTAGAATAATTTCCATGTTTTTCGGCCAAATTGGCTATGCGACTCTCTGTAAGAGTGAATATAGATTAAAACGTAAGACAGATAGAGGAAATCCGAAATAACCATTCGATAGAGAACAAGGTAATGAACATGTCAGCCAAGTTTGGTCCTGAAATATGCAGTTTGAAGAAAGTTATTAGCCTCGCTGTCAAGTAATGTAGTTTGTGGTCTTCTTTGACTTAGAATAATTTCCGTGTTTTTCGGCCAAATTGGCTACGCGACTCTCTGTAAGAGTGAATATAGATTAAAAAGTAAGACAGATAGAAGAAATCCGAAACAACTATTCGATAGAGAACAAGGTAATGAACATCTCAGCCAAATTTGGTCCTGAAATATGCAGTTTGAAGAAAGTTATTAGCCTCGCTGTCAAGTAATGTAGTTTGTGGTCTTCTTTGACTTAGAATAATTTCCGTGTTTTTCGGCCAAATTGGCTACGCGACTCTCTGTAAGAGTGAATATAGATTAAAAAGTAAGACAGATAGAGGAAATCCGAAATAACCATTCGATAGAGAACAAGGTAATGAACATTTCAGCCAAGTTTGGTCCTGAAATATGCAGTTTGAAGAAAGTTATTAGCCTCGCTGTCAAGTAATGTAGTTTGTGGTCTTCTTTGACTTAGAATAATTTCCATGTTTTTCGGCCAAATTGGCTATGCGACTCTCTGTAAGAGTGAATATAGATTAAAAAGTAAGACAGATAGAAGAAATCCGAAACAACCATTCGATAGAGAACAAGGTAATGAACATCTCAGCCAAGTTTGGTCCTGAAATATGCAGTTTGAAGAAAGTTATTAGCCTCGCTGTCAAGTAATGTAGTTTGTGGTCTTCTTTGACTTAGAATAATTTCCGTGTTTTTCGGCCAAATTGGCTATGCGACTCTCTGTAAGAGTGAATATAGATTAAAACGTAAGACAGATAGAGGAAATCCGAAATAACCATTCGATAGAGAACAAGGTAATGAACATCTCAGCCAAGTTTGGTCCTGAAATATGCAGTTTGAAGAAAGTTATTAGCCTCGCTGTCAAGTAATGTAGTCTGTGGTCTTCTTTGACTTAGAATAATTTCCGTGTTTTCGGCCAAATTGGCTGTGCGACTCTCTGTAAGAGTGAATATAGATTAAAAAGTAAGACAGATAGAGGAAATCCGAAATAACCATTCGATAGAACACAAGGTAATGAACATCTCAGCCAAGTTTGGTCCTGAAATATGCAGTTTGAAGAAAGTTATTAGCCTCGCTGTCAAGTAATGTAGTTTGTGGTCTTCTTTGACTTACACTAATTTCCATGTTTTTCGGCCAAATTGGCTACGCGACTCTCTGTAAGAGTGAATATAGATTAAAAAGTAAGACAGATAGAGGAAATCCGAAATAACCATTCGATAGAACACAAGGTAATGAACATCTCAGCCAAGTTTGGTCCCGAAATATGCAGTTTGAAGAAAGTTATTAGCCTCGCTGTCAAGTAATGTAGTTTGTGGTCTTCTTTGACTTAGAATAATTTCCGTGTTTTTCGGCCAAATTGGCTATGCGACTCTCTGTAAGAGTGAATATAGATTAAAACGTAAGACAGATAGAGGAAATCCGAAATAACCATTCGATAGAGAACAAGGTAATGAACATTTCAGCCAAGTTTGGTCCTGAAATATGCAGTTTGAAGAAAGTTATTAGCCTCGCTGTCAAGTAATGTAGTTTGTGGTCTTCTTTGACTTAGAATAATTTCCATGTTTTTCGGCCAAATTGGCTATGCGACTCTCTGTAAGAGTGAATATAGATTAAAAAGTAAGACAGATAGAAGAAATCCGAAACAACCATTCGATAGAGAACAAGGTAATGAACATCTCAGCCAAGTTTGGTCCTGAAATATGCAGTTTGAAGAAAGTTATTAGCCTCGCTGTCAAGTAATGTAGTTTGTGGTCTTCTTTGACTTAGAATAATTTCCGTGTTTTTCGGCCAAATTGGCTATGCGACTCTCTGTAAGAGTGAATATAGATTAAAACGTAAGACAGATAGAGGAAATCCGAAATAACCATTCGATAGAGAACAAGGTAATGAACATCTCAGCCAAGTTTGGTCCTGAAATATGCAGTTTGAAGAAAGTTATTAGCCTCGCTGTCAAGTAATGTAGTTTGTGGTCTTCTTTGACTTAGAATAATTTCCGTGTTTTTCGGCCAAATTGGCTACGCGACTCTCTGTAAGAGTGAATATAGATTAAAACGTATGACAGAGAGAGGAAATCCGAAATAACCATTCGATAGAGAACAAGGTAATAATCATCTCACCCAAGTTTGGTCCTGAAATATGCAGTTTGAAGAAAGTTATTAGCCTCGCTGTCAAGTAATGTAGTTTGTGGTCTTCTTTGACTTAGAATAATTTCCGTGTTTTTCGGCCAAATTGGCTACGCGACTCTCTGTAAGAGTGAATATAGATTAAAAAGTAAGACAGATAGAGGAAATCCGAAATAACCATTCGATAGAGAACAAGGTAATGAACATCTCAGCCAAGTTTGGTCCTGAAATATGCAGTTTGAAGAAAGTTATTAGCCTCGCTGTCAAGTAATGTAGTTTGTGGTCTTCTTTGACTTAGAATAATTTCCGTGTTTTTCGGCCAAATTGGCTACGCGACTCTCTGTAAGAGTGAATATAGATTAAAAAGTAAGACAGATAGAGGAAATCCGAAACAACCATTCGATAGAGAACAAGGTAATGAACATCTCAGCCAAGTTTGGTCCTGAAATATGCAGTTTGAAGAAAGTTATTAGCCTCGCTGTCAAGTAATGTAGTTTGTGGTCTTCTTTGACTTAGAATAATTTCCGTGTTTTTCGGCCAAATTGGTTACGCGACTCTCTGTAAGAGTGAATATAGATTAAAACGTAAGACAGATAGAGGAAATCCGAAATAACCATTCGATAGAGAACAAGGTAATGAACATGTCAGCCAAGTTTGGTCCTGAAATATGCAGTTTGAAGAAAGTTATTAGCCTCGCTGTCAAGTAATGTAGTTTGTGGTCTTCTTTGACTTACACTAATTTCCATGTTTTTCGGCCAAATTGGCTATGCGACTCTCTGTAAGAGTGAATATAGATTAAAAAGTAAGACAGATAGAGGAACTCCGAAATAACCATTCGATAGAGAACAAGGTAATGAACATCTCAGCCAAGTTTGGTCCTGAAATATGCAGTTTGAAGAAAGTTATTAGCCTCGCTGTCAAGTAATGTAGTTTGTGGTCTTCTTTGACTTAGAATAATTTCCGTGTTTTTCGGCCAAATTGGCTACGCGACTCTCTGTAAGAGTGAATATAGATTAAAACGTATGACAGAGAGAGGAAATCCGAAATAACCATTCGATAGAGAACAAGGTAATGAACATCTCAGCCAAGTTTGGTCCTGAAATATGCAGTTTGAAGAAAGTTATTAGCCTCGCTGTCAAGTAATGTAGTTTGTGGTCTTCTTTGACTTAGAATAATTTCCGTGTTTTTCGGCCAAATTGGCTACGCGACTCTCTGTAAGAGTGAATATAGATTAAAAAGTAAGACAGATAGAGGAAATCCGAAATAACCATTCGATAGAGAACAAGGTAATGAACATCTCAGCCAAGTTTGGTCCTGAAATATGCAGTTTGAAGAAAGTTATTAGCCTCGCTGTCAAGTAATGTAGTTTGTGGTCTTCTTTGACTTAGAATAATTTCCGTGTTTTTCGGCCAAATTGGCTACGCGACTCTCTGTAAGAGTGAATATAGATTAAAAAGTAAGACAGATAGAGGAAATCCGAAACAACCATTCGATAGAGAACAAGGTAATGAACATCTCAGCCAAGTTTGGTCCTGAAATATGCAGTTTGAAGAAAGTTATTAGCCTCGCTGTCAAGTAATGTAGTTTGTGGTCTTCTTTGACTTAGAATAATTTCCGTGTTTTTCGGCCAAATTGGTTACGCGACTCTCTGTAAGAGTGAATATAGATTAAAACGTAAGACAGATAGAGGAAATCCGAAATAACCATTCGATAGAACACAAGGTAATGAACATCTCAGCCAAGTTTGGTCCTGAAATATGCAGTTTGAAGAAAGTTATTAGCCTCGCTGTCAAGTAATGTAGTCTGTGGTCTTCTTTGACTTAGAATAATTTCCGTGTTTTTTGGCCAAATTGGCTATGCGACTCTCTGTAAGAGTGAATATAGATTAAAACGTAAGACAGATAGAGGAAATCCGAAATAACCATTCGATAGAGAACAAGGTAATGAACATGTCAGCCAAGTTTGGTCCTGAAATATGCAGTTTGAAGAAAGTTATTAGCCTCGCTGTCAAGTAATGTAGTTTGTGGTCTTCTTTGACTTAGAATAATTTCCGTGTTTTTCGGCCAAATTGGCTACGCGACTCTCTGTAAGAGTGAATATAGATTAAAAAGTAAGACAGATAGAAGAAATCCGAAACAACTATTCGATAGAGAACAAGGTAATGAACATCTCAGCCAAATTTGGTCCTGAAATATGCAGTTTGAAGAAAGTTATTAGCCTCGCTGTCAAGTAATGTAGTTTGTGGTCTTCTTTGACTTAGAATAATTTCCGTGTTTTTCGGCCAAATTGGCTACGCGACTCTCTGTAAGAGTGAATATAGATTAAAAAGTAAGACAGATAGAGGAAATCCGAAATAACCATTCGATAGAGAACAAGGTAATGAACATTTCAGCCAAGTTTGGTCCTGAAATATGCAGTTTGAAGAAAGTTATTAGCCTCGCTGTCAAGTAATGTAGTTTGTGGTCTTCTTTGACTTAGAATAATTTCCATGTTTTTCGACCAAATTGGCTATGCGACTCTCTGTAAGAGTGAATATAGATTAAAAAGTAAGACAGATAGAAGAAATCCGAAACAACCATTCGATAGAGAACAAGGTAATGAACATCTCAGCCAAGTTTGGTCCTGAAATATGCAGTTTGAAGAAAGTTATTAGCCTCGCTGTCAAGTAATGTAGTTTGTGGTCTTCTTTGACTTAGAATAATTTCCGTGTTTTTCGGCCAAATTGGCTATGCGACTCTCTGTAAGAGTGAATATAGATTAAAACGTAAGACAGATAGAGGAAATCCGAAATAACCATTCGATAGAGAACAAGGTAATGAACATCTCAGCCAAGTTTGGTCCTGAAATATGCAGTTTGAAGAAAGTTATTAGCCTCGCTGTCAAGTAATGTAGTCTGTGGTCTTCTTTGACTTAGAATAATTTCCGTGTTTTCGGCCAAATTGGCTGTGCGACTCTCTGTAAGAGTGAATATAGATTAAAAAGTAAGACAGATAGAGGAAATCCGAAATAACCATTCGATAGAACACAAGGTAATGAACATCTCAGCCAAGTTTGGTCCTGAAATATGCAGTTTGAAGAAAGTTATTAGCCTCGCTGTCAAGTAATGTAGTTTGTGGTCTTCTTTGACTTACACTAATTTCCATGTTTTTCGGCCAAATTGGCTATGCGACTCTCTGTAAGAGTGAATATAGATTAAAACGTAAGACAGATAGAGGAACTCCGAAATAACCATTCGATAGAGAACAAGGTAATGAACATCTCAGCCAAGTTTGGTCCTGAAATATGCAGTTTGAAGAAAGTTATTAGCCTCGCTGTCAAGTAATGTAGTTTGTGGTCTTCTTTGACTTAGAATAATTTCCGTGTTTTTCGGCCAAATTGGCTACGCGACTCTCTGTAAGAGTGAATATAGATTAAAACGTATGACAGAGAGAGGAAATCCGAAATAACCATTCGATAGAGAACAAGGTAATGAACATCTCAGCCAAGTTTGGTCCTGAAATATGCAGTTTGAAGAAAGTTATTAGCCTCGCTGTCAAGTAATGTAGTTTGTGGTCTTCTTTGACTTAGAATAATTTCCGTGTTTTTCGGCCAAATTGGCTACGCGACTCTCTGTAAGAGTGAATATAGATTAAAACGTAAGACAGAGAGAGGAAATCCGAAACAACCATTCGATAGAGAACAAGGTAATGAACATCTCAGCCAAGTTTGGTCCTGAAATATGCAGTTTGAAGAAAGTTATTAGCCTCGCTGTCAAGTAATGTAGTTTGTGGTCTTCTTTGACTTAGAATAATTTCCGTGTTTTTCGGCCAAATTGGCTATGCGACTCTCTGTAACAGTGAATATAGGTTAAAAAGTAAGACAGATAGAGGAAATCCGAAATAACCATTCGATAGAACACAAGGTAATGAACATCTCAGCCAAGTTTGGTCCTGAAATATGCAGTTTGAAGAAAGTTATTAGCCTCGCTGTCAAGTAATGTAGTTTGTGGTCTTCTTTGACTTAGAATAATTTCCGTGTTTTTCGGCCAAATTGGTTACGCGACTCTCTGTAAGAGTGAATATAGATTAAAACGTAAGACAGATAGAGGAAATCCGAAATAACCATTCGATAGAACACAAGGTAATGAACATCTCAGCCAAGTTTGGTCCTGAAATATGCAGTTTGAAGAATGTTATTAGCCTCGCTGTCAAGTAATGTAGTCTGTGGTCTTCTTTGACTTAGAATAATTTCCGTGTTTTTTGGCCAAATTGGCTATGCGACTCTCTGTAAGAGTGAATATAGATTAAAACGTAAGACAGATAGAGGAAATCCGAAATAACCATTCGATAGAGAACAAGGTAATGAACATGTCAGCCAAGTTTGGTCCTGAAATATGCAGTTTGAAGAAAGTTATTAGCCTCGCTGTCAAGTAATGTAGTTTGTGGTCTTCTTTGACTTACACTAATTTCCATGTTTTTCGGCCAAATTGGCTATGCGACTCTCTGTAAGAGTGAATATAGATTAAAACGTAAGACAGATAGAGGAACTCCGAAATAACCATTCGATAGAGAACAAGGTAATGAACATCTCAGCCAAGTTTGGTCCTGAAATATGCAGTTTGAAGAAAGTTATTAGCCTCGCTGTCAAGTAATGTAGTTTGTGGTCTTCTTTGACTTAGAATAATTTCCGTGTTTTTCGGCCAAATTGGCTACGCGACTCTCTGTAAGAGTGAATATAGATTAAAAAGTAAGACAGATAGAGGAAATCCGAAATAACCATTCGATAGAGAACAAGGTAATGAACATCTCAGCCAAGTTTGGTCCTGAAATATGCAGTTTGAAGAAAGTTATTAGCCTCGCTGTCAAGTAATGTAGTTTGTGGTCTTCTTTGACTTAGAATAATTTCCGTGTTTTTCGGCCAAATTGGCTACGCGACTCTCTGTAAGAGTGAATATAGATTAAAAAGTAAGACAGATAGAGGAAATCCGAAACAACCATTCGATAGAGAACAAGGTAATGAACATCTCAGCCAAGTTTGGTCCTGAAATATGCAGTTTGAAGAAAGTTATTAGCCTCGCTGTCAAGTAATGTAGTTTGTGGTCTTCTTTGACTTAGAATAATTTCCGTGTTTTTCGGCCAAATTGGCTACGCGACTCTCTGTAAGAGTGAATATAGATTAAAAAGTAAGACAGATAGAAGAAATCCGAAACAACTATTCGATAGAGAACAAGGTAATGAACATCTCAGCCAAATTTGGTCCTGAAATATGCAGTTTGAAGAAAGTTATTAGCCTCGCTGTCAAGTAATGTAGTTTGTGGTCTTCTTTGACTTAGAATAATTTCCGTGTTTTTCGGCCAAATTGGCTACGCGACTCTCTGTAAGAGTGAATATAGATTAAAAAGTAAGACAGATAGAGGAAATCCGAAATAACCATTCGATAGAGAACAAGGTAATGAACATTTCAGCCAAGTTTGGTCCTGAAATATGCAGTTTAAAGAAAGTTATAAGCCTCGCTGTCAAGTAATGTAGTTTGTGGTCTTCTTTGACTTAGAATAATTTCCATGTTTTTCGGCCAAATTGGCTATGCGACTCTCTGTAAGAGTGAATATAGATTAAAAAGTAAGACAGATAGAAGAAATCCGAAACAACCATTCGATAGAGAACAAGGTAATGAACATCTCAGCCAAGTTTGGTCCTGAAATATGCAGTTTGAAGAAAGTTATTAGCCTCGCTGTCAAGTAATGTAGTTTGTGGTCTTCTTTGACTTAGAATAATTTCCGTGTTTTTCGGCCAAATTGGCTATGCGACTCTCTGTAAGAGTGAATATAGATTAAAACGTAAGACAGATAGAGGAAATCCGAAATAACCATTCGATAGAGAACAAGGTAATGAACATCTCAGCCAAGTTTGGTCCTGAAATATGCAGTTTGAAGAAAGTTATTAGCCTCGCTGTCAAGTAATGTAGTCTGTGGTCTTCTTTGACTTAGAATAATTTCCGTGTTTTCGGCCAAATTGGCTGTGCGACTCTCTGTAAGAGTGAATATAGATTAAAAAGTAAGACAGATAGAGGAAATCCGAAATAACCATTCGATAGAACACAAGGTAATGAACATCTCAGCCAAGTTTGGTCCTGAAATATGCAGTTTGAAGAAAGTTATTAGCCTCGCTGTCAAGTAATGTAGTTTGTGGTCTTCTTTGACTTACACTAATTTCCATGTTTTTCGGCCAAATTGGCTATGCGACTCTCTGTAAGAGTGAATATAGATTAAAACGTAAGACAGATAGAGGAACTCCGAAATAACCATTCGATAGAGAACAAGGTAATGAACATCTCAGCCAAGTTTGGTCCTGAAATATGCAGTTTGAAGAAAGTTATTAGCCTCGCTGTCAAGTAATGTAGTTTGTGGTCTTCTTTGACTTAGAATAATTTCCGTGTTTTTCGGCCAAATTGGCTACGCGACTCTCTGTAAGAGTGAATATAGATTAAAACGTATGACAGAGAGAGGAAATCCGAAATAACCATTCGATAGAGAACAAGGTAATGAACATCTCAGCCAAGTTTGGTCCTGAAATATGCAGTTTGAAGAAAGTTATTAGCCTCGCTGTCAAGTAATGTAGTTTGTGGTCTTCTTTGACTTAGAATAATTTCCGTGTTTTTCGGCCAAATTGGCTACGCGACTCTCTGTAAGAGTGAATATAGATTAAAAAGTAAGACAGAGAGAGGAAATCCGAAACAACAATTCGATAGAGAACAAGGTAATGAACATCTCAGCCAAGTTTGGTCCTGAAATATGCAGTTTGAAGAAAGTTATTAGCCTCGCTGTCAAGTAATGTAGTTTGTGGTCTTCTTTGACTTAGAATAATTTCCGTGTTTTTCGGCCAAATTGGCTATGCGACTCTCTGTAACAGTGAATATAGGTTAAAAAGTAAGACAGATAGAGGAAATCCGAAATAACCATTCGATAGAACACAAGGTAATGAACATCTCAGCCAAGTTTGGTCCTGAAATATGCAGTTTGAAGAAAGTTATTAGCCTCGCTGTCAAGTAATGTAGTTTGTGGTCTTCTTTGACTTAGAATAATTTCCGTGTTTTTCGGCCAAATTGGCTACGCGACTCTCTGTAACAGTGAATATAGGTTAAAAAGTAAGACAGAGAGAGGAAATCCGAAATAACCATTCGATAGAACACAAGGTAATGAAATCTCAGCCAAGTTTGGTCCTGAAATATGCAGTTTGAAGAAAGTTATTAGCCTCGCTGTCAAGTAATGTAGTTTGTGGTCTTCTTTGACTTAGAATAATTTCCGTGTTTTTCGGCCAAATTGGCTACGCGACTCTCTGTAAGAGTGAATATAGGTTAAAAAGTAAGACAGATAGAGGAAATCCGAAATAACCATTCGATAGATAACAAGGTAATGAACATCTCAGCCAAGTTTGGTCCTGAAATATGCAGTTTGAAGAAAGTTATTAGCCTCGCTGTCAAGTAATGTAGTTTGTGGTCTTCTTTGACTTAGAATAATTTCCGTGTTTTTCGGCCAAATTGGCTACGCGACTCTCTGTAAGAGTGAATATAGATTAAAAAGTAAGACAGATAGAGGAAATCCGAAACAACCATTCGATAGAGAACAAGGTAATGAACATCTCAGCCAAGTTTGGTCCTGAAATATGCAGTTTGAAGAAAGTTATTAGCCTCGCTGTCAAGTAATGTAGTTTGTGGTCTTCTTTGACTTAGAATAATTTCCGTGTTTTTCGGCCAAATTGGTTACGCGACTCTCTGTAAGAGTGAATATAGATTAAAACGTAAGACAGATAGAGGAAATCCGAAATAACCATTCGATAGAACACAAGGTAATGAACATCTCAGCCAAGTTTGGTCCTGAAATATGCAGTTTGAAGAAAGTTATTAGCCTCGCTGTCAAGTAATGTAGTCTGTGGTCTTCTTTGACTTAGAATAATTTCCGTGTTTTTTGGCCAAATTGGCTATACGACTCTCTGTAAGAGTGAATATAGATTAAAACGTAAGACAGATAGAGGAAATCCGAAATAACCATTCGATAGAGAACAAGGTAATGAACATGTCAGCCAAGTTTGGTCCTGAAATATGCAGTTTGAAGAAAGTTATTAGCCTCGCTGTCAAGTAATGTAGTTTGTGGTCTTCTTTGACTTAGAATAATTTCCGTGTTTTTCGGCCAAATTGGCTACGCGACTCTCTGTAAGAGTGAATATAGATTAAAAAGTAAGACAGATAGAAGAAATCCGAAACAACTATTCGATAGAGAACAAGGTAATGAACATCTCAGCCAAATTTGGTCCTGAAATATGCAGTTTGAAGAAAGTTATTAGCCTCGCTGTCAAGTAATGTAGTTTGTGGTCTTCTTTGACTTAGAATAATTTCCGTGTTTTTCGGCCAAATTGGCTACGCGACTCTCTGTAAGAGTGAATATAGATTAAAAAGTAAGACAGATAGAGGAAATCCGAAATAACCATTCGATAGAGAACAAGGTAATGAACATTTCAGCCAAGTTTGGTCCTGAAATATGCAGTTTGAAGAAAGTTATTAGCCTCGCTGTCAAGTAATGTAGTTTGTGGTCTTCTTTGACTTAGAATAATTTCCATGTTTTTCGGCCAAATTGGCTATGCGACTCTCTGTAAGAGTGAATATAGATTAAAAAGTAAGACAGATAGAAGAAATCCGAAACAACCATTCGATAGAGAACAAGGTAATGAACATCTCAGCCAAGTTTGGTCCTGAAATATGCAGTTTGAAGAAAGTTATTAGCCTCGCTGTCAAGTAATGTAGTTTGTGGTCTTCTTTGACTTAGAATAATTTCCGTGTTTTTCGGCCAAATTGGCTATGCGACTCTCTGTAAGAGTGAATATAGATTAAAACGTAAGACAGATAGAGGAAATCCGAAATAACCATTCGATAGAACACAAGGTAATGAACATCTCAGCCAAGTTTGGTCCTGAAATATGCAGTTTGAAGAAAGTTATTAGCCTCGCTGTCAAGTAATGTAGTTTGTGGTCTTCTTTGACTTACACTAATTTCCATGTTTTTCGGCCAAATTGGCTATGCGAATCTCTGTAAGAGTGAATATAGATTAAAACGTAAGACAGATAGAGGAACTCCGAAATAACCATTCGATAGAGAACAAGGTAATGAACATCTCAGCCAAGTTTGGTCCTGAAATATGCAGTTTGAAGAAAGTTATTAGCCTCGCTGTCAAGTAATGTAGTTTGTGGTCTTCTTTGACTTAGAATAATTTCCGTGTTTTTCGGCCAAATTGGCTACGCGACTCTCTGTAAGAGTGAATATAGATTAAAACGTATGACAGAGAGAGGAAATCCGAAATAACCATTCGATAGAGAACAAGGTAATGAACATCTCAGCCAAGTTTGGTCCTGAAATATGCAGTTTGAAGAAAGTAATTAGCCTCGCTGTCAAGTAATGTAGTTTGTGGTCTTCTTTGACTTAGAATAATTTCCGTGTTTTTCGGCCAAATTGGCTACGCGACTCTCTGTAAGAGTGAATATAGATTAAAAAGTAAGACAGAGAGAGGAAATCCGAAACAACCATTCGATAGAGAACAAGGTAATGAACATCTCAGCCAAGTTTGGTCCTGAAATATGCAGTTTGAAGAAAGTTATTAGCCTCGCTGTCAAGTAATGTAGTTTGTGGTCTTCTTTGACTTAGAATAATTTCCGTGTTTTTCGGCCAAATTGGCTATGCGACTCTCTGTAACAGTGAATATAGGTTAAAAAGTAAGACAGATAGAGGAAATCCGAAATAACCATTCGATAGAACACAAGGTAATGAACATCTCAGCCAAGTTTGGTCCTGAAATATGCAGTTTGAAGAAAGTTATTAGCCTCGCTGTCAAGTAATGTAGTTTGTGGTCTTCTTTGACTTAGAATAATTTCCGTGTTTTTCGGCCAAATTGGCTACGCGACTCTCTGTAACAGTGAATATAGGTTAAAAAGTAAGACAGAGAGAGGAAATCCGAAATAACCATTCGATAGAACACAAGGTAATGAAATCTCAGCCAAGTTTGGTCCTGAAATATGCAGTTTGAAGAAAGTTATTAGCCTCGCTGTCAAGTAATGTAGTTTGTGGTCTTCTTTGACTTAGAATAATTTCCGTGTTTTTCGGCCAAATTGGCTACGCGACTCTCTGTAAGAGTGAATATAGATTAAAAAGTAAGACAGATAGAGGAAATCCGAAATAACCATTCGATAGAACACAAGGTAATGAACATCTCAGCCAAGTTTGGTCCTGAAATATGCAGTTTGAAGAAAGTTATTAGCCTCGCTGTCAAGTAATGTAGTTTGTGCTCTTCTTTGACTTAGAATAATTTCCATGTTTTTCGGCCAAATTGGCTATGCGACTCTCTGTAAGAGTGAATATAGATTAAAAAGTAAGACAGATAGAAGAAATCCGAAACAACCATTCGATAGAGAACAAGGTAATGAACATCTCAGCCAAGTTTGGTCCTGAAATATGCAGTTTGAAGAAAGTTATTAGCCTCGCTGTCAAGTAATGTAGTTTGTGGTCTTCTTTGACTTAGAATAATTTCCGTGTTTTTCGGCCAAATTGGCTATGCGACTCTCTGTAAGAGTGAATATAGATTAAAACGTAAGACAGATAGAGGAAATCCGAAACAACCATTCGATAGAACACAAGGTAATGAACATCTCAGCCAAGTTTGGTCCTGAAATATGCAGTTTGAAGAAAGTTATTAGCCTCGCTGTCAAGTAATGTAGTCTGTGGTCTTCTTTGACTTAGAATAATTTCCGTGTTTTCGGCCAAATTTGCTGTGCGACTCTCTGTAAGAGTGAATATAGATTAAAAAGTAAGACAGATAGAGGAAATCCGAAATAACCATTCGATAGAACACAAGGTAATGAACATCTCAGCCAAGTTTGGTCCTGAAATATGCAGTTTGAAGAAAGTTATTAGCCTCGCTGTCAAGTAATGTAGTTTGTGGTCTTCTTTGACTTAGAATAATTTCCGTGTTTTTCGGCCAAATTGGCTATGCGACTCTCTGTAACAGTGAATATAGGTTAAAAAGTAAGACAGATAGAGGAAATCCGAAATAACCATTCGATAGAACACAAGGTAATGAACATCTCAGCCAAGTTTGGTCCTGAAATATGCAGTTTGAAGAAAGTTATTAGCCTCGCTGTCAAGTAATGTAGTTTGTGGTCTTCTTTGACTTAGAATAATTTCCGTGTTTTTCGGCCAAATTGGCTACGCGACTCTCTGTAACAGTGAATATAGGTTAAAAAGTAAGACAGAGAGAGGAAATCCGAAATAACCATTCGATAGAACACAAGGTAATGAAATCTCAGCCAAGTTTGGTCCTGAAATATGCAGTTTGAAGAAAGTTATTAGCCTCGCTGTCAAGTAATGTAGTTTGTGGTCTTCTTTGACTTAGAATAATTTCCATGTTTTTCGACCAAATTGGCTATGTGACTCTCTGTAAGAGTGAATATAGATTAAAACGTAAGACAGATAGAGGAAATCCGAAATAACCATTCGATAGAGAACAAGGTAATGAACATCTCAGCCAAGTTTGGTCCTGAAATATGCAGTTTGAAGAAAGTTATTAGCCTCGCTGTCAAGTAATGTAGTTTGTGGTCTTCTTTGACTTAGAATAATTTCCGTGTTTTTCGGCCAAATTGGCTATGCGACTCTCTGTAACAGTGAATATAGGTTAAAAAGTAAGACAGATAGAGGAAATCCGAAATAACCATTCGATAGAACACAAGGTAATGAACATCTCAGCCAAGTTTGGTCCTGAAATATGCAGTTTGAAGAAAGTTATTAGCCTCGCTGTCAAGTAATGTAGTTTGTGGTCTTCTTTGACTTAGAATAATTTCCGTGTTTTTCGGCCAAATTGGCTACGCGACTCTCTGTAACAGTGAATATAGGTAAAAAGTAAGACAGAGAGAGGAAATCCGAAATAACCATTCGATAGAACACAAGGTAATGAAATCTCAGCCAAGTTTGGTCCTGAAATATGCAGTTTGAAGAAAGTTATTAGCCTCGCTGTCAAGTAATGTAGTTTGTGGTCTTCTTTGACTTAGAATAATTTCCGTGTTTTTCGGCCAAATTGGCTACGCGACTCTCTGTAAGAGTGAATATAGATTAAAAAGTAAGACAGATAGAGGAAATCCGAAATAACCATTCGATAGAGAACAAGGTAATGAACATCTCAGCCAAGTTTGGTCCTGAAATTTGCAGTTTGAAGAAAGTTATTAGCCTCGCTGTCAAGTAATGTAGTTTGTGGTCTTCTTTGACTTAGAATAATTTCCGTGTTTTTCGGCCAAATTGGCTACGCGACTCTCTGTAAGAGTGAATATAGATTAAAAAGTAAGACAGATAGAGGAAATCCGAAACAACCATTCGATAGAGAACAAGGTAATGAACATCTCAGCCAAGTTTGGTCTTGAAATATGCAGTTTGAAGAAAGTTATTAGCCTCGCTGTCAAGTAATGTAGTTTGTGGTCTTCTTTGACTTAGAATAATTTCCGTGTTTTTCGGCCAAATTGGCTACGCGACTCTCTGTAAGAGTGAATATAGATTAAAACGTAAGACAGATAGAGGAAATCCGAAATAACCATTCGATAGAGAACAAGGTAATGAACATCTCAGCCAAGTTTGGTCCTGAAATATGCAGTTTGAAGAAAGTTATTAGCCTCGCTGTCAAGTAATGTAGTTTGTGGTCTTCTTTGACTTAGAATAATTTCCGTGTTTTTCGGCCAAATTGGCTATGCGACTCTCTGTAAGAGTGAATATAGATTAAAACGTAAGACAGATAGAGGAAATCCGAAATAACCATTCGATAGAGAACAAGGTAATGAACATCTCAGCCAAGTTTGGTCCTGAAATATGCAGTTTGAAGAAAGTTATTAGCCTCGCTGTCAAGAAATGTAGTCTGTGGTCTTCTTTGACTTAGAATAATTTCCGTGTTTTCGGCCAAATTGGCTGTGCGACTCTCTGTAAGAGTGAATATAGATTAAAAAGTAAGACAGATAGAGGAAATCCGAAACAACCATTCGATAGAGAACAAGGTAATGAACATCTCAGCCAAGTTTGGTCCTGAAATATGCAGTTTGAAGAAAGTTATTAGCCTCGCTGTCAAGTAATGTAGTTTGTGGTCTTCTTTGACTTAGAATAATTTCCGTGTTTTTCGGCCAAATTGGCTACGCGACTCTCTGTAAGAGTGAATATAGATTAAAAAGTAAGACAGATAGAGGAAATCCGAAACAACCATTCGATAGAGAACAAGGTATTGAACATCTCAGCCAAGTTTGGTCTTGAAATATGCAGTTTGAAGAAAGTTATTAGCCTCGCTGTCAAGTAATGTAGTTTGTGGTCTTCTTTGACTTAGAATAATTTCCGTGTTTTTCGGCCAAATTGGCTACGCGACTCTCTGTAAGAGTGAATATAGATTAAAACGTAAGACAGATAGAGGAAATCCGAAATAACCATTCGATAGAGAACAAGGTAATGAACATCTCAGCCAAGTTTGGTCCTGAAATATGCAGTTTGAAGAAAGTTATTAGCCTCGCTGTCAAGTAATGTAGTTTGTGGTCTTCTTTGACTTAGAATAATTTCCGTGTTTTTCGGCCAAATTGGCTATGCGACTCTCTGTAAGAGTGAATATAGATTAAAACGTAAGACAGATAGAGGAACTCCGAAATAACCATTCGATAGAGAACAAGGTAATGAACATCTCAGCCAAGTTTGGTCCTGAAATATGCAGTTTGAAGAAAGTTATTAGCCTCGCTGTCAAGTAATGTAGTCTGTGGTCTTCTTTGACTTAGAATAATTTCCGTGTTTTCGGCCAAATTGGCTGTGCGACTCTCTGTAAGAGTGAATATAGATTAAAAAGTAAGACAGATAGAGGAAATCCGAAATAACCATTCGATAGAGAACAAGGTAATGAACATCTCAGCCAAGTTTGGTCCTGAAATATGCAGTTTGAAGAAAGTTATTAGCCTCGCTGTCAAGTAATGTAGTTTGTGGTCTTCTTTGACTTAGAATAATTTCCGTGTTTTTCGGCCAAATTGGCTATGCGACTCTCTGTAACAGTGAATATAGGTTAAAAAGTAAGACAGATAGAGGAAATCCGAAATAACCATTCGATAGAACACAAGGTAATGAACATCTCAGCCAAGTTTGGTCCTGAAATATGCAGTTTGAAGAAAGTTATTAGCCTCGCTGTCAAGTAATGTAGTTTGTGGTCTTCTTTGACTTAGAATAATTTCCGTGTTTTTCGGCCAAATTGGCTACGCGACTCTCTGTAACAGTGAATATAGGTTAAAAAGTAAGACAGAGAGAGGAAATCCGAAATAACCATTCGATAGAACACAAGGTAATGAAATCTCAGCCAAGTTTGGTCCTGAAATATGCAGTTTGAAGAAAGTTATTAGCCTCGCTGTCAAGTAATGTAGTTTGTGGTCTTCTTTGACTTAGAATAATTTCCGTGTTTTTCGGCCAAATTGGCTACGCGACTCTCTGTAAGAGTGAATATAGATTAAAAAGTAAGACAGATAGAGGAAATCCGAAATAACCATTCGATAGAGAACAAGGTAATGAACATCTCAGCCAAGTTTGGTCCTGAAATATGCAGTTTGAAGAAAGTTATTAGCCTCGCTGTCAAGTAATGTAGTTTGTGGTCTTCTTTGACTTAGAATAATTTCCGTGTTTTTCGGCCAAATTGGCTACGCGACTCTCTGTAAGAGTGAATATAGATTAAAAAGTAAGACAGATAGAGGAAATCCGAAACAACCATTCGATAGAGAACAAGGTAATGAACATCTCAGCCAAGTTTGGTCTTGAAATATGCAGTTTGAAGAAAGTTATTAGCCTCGCTGTCAAGTAATGTAGTTTGTGGTCTTCTTTGACTTAGAATAATTTCCGTGTTTTTCGGCCAAATTGGCTACGCGACTCTCTGTAAGAGTGAATATAGATTAAAACGTAAGACAGATAGAGGAAATCCGAAATAACCATTCGATAGAGAACAAGGTAATGAACATCTCAGCCAAGTTTGGTCCTGAAATATGCAGTTTGAAGAAAGTTATTAGCCTCGCTGTCAAGTAATGTAGTTTGTGGTCTTCTTTGACTTAGAATAATTTCCGTGTTTTTCGGCCAAATTGGCTACGCGACTCTCTGTAAGAGTGAATATAGATTAAAAAGTAAGACAGATAGAGGAAATCCGAAACAACCATTCGATAGAGAACAAGGTATTGAACATCTCAGCCAAGTTTGGTCTTGAAATATGCAGTTTGAAGAAAGTTATTAGCCTCGCTGTCAAGTAATGTAGTTTGTGGTCTTCTTTGACTTAGAATAATTTCCGTGTTTTTCGGCCAAATTGGCTATGCGACTCTCTGTAAGAGTGAATATAGATTAAAACGTAAGACAGATAGAGGAAATCCGAAATAACCATTCGATAGAGAACAAGGTAATGAACATCTCAGCCAGGTTTGGTCCTGAAATATGCAGTTTGAAGAAAGTTATTAGCCTCGCTGTCAAGTAATGTAGTTTGTGGTCTTCTTTGACTTAGAATAATTTCCGTGTTTTTCGGCCAAATTGGCTACGCGACTCTCTGTAACAGTGAATATAGGTTAAAAAGTAAGACAGATAGAGGAAATCCGAAACAACCATTCGATAGAGAACAAGGTAATGAACATCTCAGCCAAGTTTGGTCCTGAAATATGCAGTTTGAAGAAAGTTATTAGCCTCGCTGTCAAGTAATGTAGTTTGTGGTCTTCTTTGACTTAGAATAATTTCCGTGTTTTTCGGCCAAATTGGCTACGCGACTCTCTGTAAGAGTGAATATAGATTAAAAAGTAAGACAGATAGAGGAAATCCGAAACAACCATTAGATAGAGAACAAGGTAATGAACATCTCAGCCAAGTTTGGTCTTGAAATATGCAGTTTGAAGAAAGTTATTAGCCTCGCTGTCAAGTAATGTAGTTTGTGGTCTTCTTTGACTTAGAATAATTTCCGTGTTTTTCGGCCAAATTGGCTACGCGACTCTCTGTAAGAGTGAATATAGATTAAAACGTAAGACAGATAGAGGAAATCCGAAATAACCATTCGATAGAGAACAAGGTAATGAACATCTCAGCCAAGTTTGGTCCTGAAATATGCAGTTTGAAGAAAGTCATTAGCCTCGCTGTCAAGTAATGTAGTTTGTGGTCTTCTTTGACTTAGAATAATTTCCGTGTTTTTCGGCCAAATTGGCTACGCGACTCTCTGTAAGAGTGAATATAGATTAAAAAGTAAGACAGATAGAGGAAATCCGAAATAACCATTCGATAGAACACAAGGTAATGAACATCTCAGCCAAGTTTGGTCCTGAAATATGCAGTTTGAAGAAAGTTATTAGCCTCGCTGTCAAGTAATGTAGTTTGTGGTCTTCTTTGACTTAGAATAATTTCCGTGTTTTTCGGCCAAATTGGCTATGCGACTCTCTGTAAGAGTGAATATAGATTAAAACGTAAGACAGATAGAGGAAATCCGAAATAACCATTCGATAGAGAACAAGGTAATGAATATCTCAGCCAAGTTTGGTCCTGAAATATGCAGTTTGAAGAAAGTTATTAGCCTCGCTGTCAAGTAATGTAGTTTGTGGTCTTCTTTGACTTAGAATAATTTCCGTGTTTTTCGGCCAAATTGGCTACGCGACTCTCTGTAAGAGTGAATATAGATTAAAAAGTAAGACAGATAGAAGAAATCCGAAACAACTATTCGATAGAGAACAAGGTAATGAACATCTCAGCCAAGTTTGGTCCTGAAATATGCAGTTTGAAGAAAGTTATTAGCCTCGCTGTCAAGTAATGTAGTTTGTGGTCTTCTTTGACTTAGAATAATTTCCGTGTTTTTCGGCCAAATTGGCTACGCGACTCTCTGTAAGAGTGAATATAGATTAAAACGTAAGACAGATAGAGGAAATCCGAAATAACCATTCGATAGAACACAAGGTAATGAACATCTCAGCCAAGTTTGGTCCTGAAATATGCAGTTTGAAGAAAGTTATTAGCCTCGCTGTCAAGTAATGTAGTCTGTGGTCTTCTTTGACTTAGAATAATTTCCGTGTTTTTCGGCCAAATTGGCTATGCGACTCTCTGTAAGAGTGAATATAGATTAAAAAGTAAGACAGATAGAGGAAATCCGAAACAACTATTCGATAGAACACAAGGTAATGAACATCTCAGCCAAGTTTGGTCCTGAAATATGCAGTTTGAAGAAAGTTATTAACCTCGCTGTCAAGTAATGTAGTTTGTGGTCTTCTTTGACTTAGAATAATTTCCGTGTTTTTCGGCCAAATTGGCTATGCGACTCTCTGTAAGAGTGAATATAGATTAAAACGTAAGACAGATAGAGGAAATCCGAAATAACCATTCGATAGAGAACAAGGTAATGAACATCTCAGCCAAGTTTGGTCCTGAAATATGCAGTTTGAAGAAAGTTATTAGCCTCGCTGTCAAGTAATGTAGTTTGTGGTCTTCTTTGACTTAGAATAATTTCCGTGTTTTTCGGCCAAATTGGCTACGCGACTCTCTGTAAGAGTGAATATAGATTAAAAAGTAAGACAGATAGAGGAAATCCGAAACAACCATTCGATAGAGAACAAGGTAATGAACATCTCAGCCAAGTTTGGTCCTGAAATATGCAGTTTGAAGAAAGTTATTAGCCTCGCTGTCAAGTAATGTAGTTTGTGGTCTTCTTTGACTTAGAATAATTTCCGTGTTTTTCGGCCAAATTGGCTACGCGACTCTCTGTAAGAGTGAATATAGATTAAAACGTAAGACAGATAGAGGAAATCCGAAATAACCATTCGATAGAGAACAAGGTAATGAACATCTCAGCCAAGTTTGGTCCTGAAATATGCAGTTTGAAGAAAGTCATTAGCCTCGCTGTCAAGTAATGTAGTTTGTGGTCTTCTTTGACTTAGAATAATTTCCGTGTTTTTCGGCCAAATTGGCTACGCGACTCTCTGTAAGAGTGAATATAGATTAAAAAGTAAGACAGATAGAGGAAATCCGAAATAACCATTCGATAGAACACAAGGTAATGAACATCTCAGCCAAGTTTGGTCCTGAAATATGCAGTTTGAAGAAAGTTATTAGCCTCGCTGTCAAGTAATGTAGTTTGTGGTCTTCTTTGACTTAGAATAATTTCCGTGTTTTTCGGCCAAATTGGCTATGCGACTCTCTGTAAGAGTGAATATAGATTAAAACGTAAGACAGATAGAGGAAATCCGAAATAACCATTCGATAGAGAACAAGGTAATGAATATCTCAGCCAAGTTTGGTCCTGAAATATGCAGTTTGAAGAAAGTTATTAGCCTCGCTGTCAAGTAATGTAGTTTGTGGTCTTCTTTGACTTAGAATAATTTCCGTGTTTTTCGGCCAAATTGGCTACGCGACTCTCTGTAAGAGTGAATATAGATTAAAAAGTAAGACAGATAGAAGAAATCCGAAACAACTATTCGATAGAGAACAAGGTAATGAACATCTCAGCCAAGTTTGGTCCTGAAATATGCAGTTTGAAGAAAGTTATTAGCCTCGCTGTCAAGTAATGTAGTTTGTGGTCTTCTTTGACTTAGAATAATTTCCGTGTTTTTCGGCCAAATTGGCTACGCGACTCTCTGTAAGAGTGAATATAGATTAAAACGTAAGACAGATAGAGGAAATCCGAAATAACCATTCGATAGAACACAAGGTAATGAACATCTCAGCCAAGTTTGGTCCTGAAATATGCAGTTTGAAGAAAGTTATTAGCCTCGCTGTCAAGTAATGTAGTCTGTGGTCTTCTTTGACTTAGAATAATTTCCGTGTTTTTCGGCCAAATTGGCTATGCGACTCTCTGTAAGAGTGAATATAGATTAAAAAGTAAGACAGATAGAGGAAATCCGAAACAACTATTCGATAGAACACAAGGTAATGAACATCTCAGCCAAGTTTGGTCCTGAAATATGCAGTTTGAAGAAAGTTATTAACCTCGCTGTCAAGTAATGTAGTTTGTGGTCTTCTTTGACTTAGAATAATTTCCGTGTTTTTCGGCCAAATTGGCTATGCGACTCTCTGTAAGAGTGAATATAGATTAAAACGTAAGACAGATAGAGGAAATCCGAAATAACCATTCGATAGAGAACAAGGTAATGAACATCTCAGCCAAGTTTGGTCCTGAAATATGCAGTTTGAAGAAAGTTATTAGCCTCGCTGTCAAGTAATGTAGTTTGTGGTCTTCTTTGACTTAGAATAATTTCCGTGTTTTTCGGCCAAATTGGCTACGCGACTCTCTGTAAGAGTGAATATAGATTAAAAAGTAAGACAGATAGAGGAAATCCGAAACAACCATTCGATAGAGAACAAGGTAATGAACATCTCAGCCAAGTTTGGTCCTGAAATATGCAGTTTGAAGAAAGTTATTAGCCTCGCTGTCAAGTAATGTAGTTTGTGGTCTTCTTTGACTTAGAATAATTTCCGTGTTTTTCGGCCAAATTGGCTACGCGACTCTCTGTAAGAGTGAATATAGATTAAAAAGTAAGACAGATAGAGGAAATCCGAAACAACCATTAGATAGAGAACAAGGTAATGAACATCTCAGCCAAGTTTGGTCTTGAAATATGCAGTTTGAAGAAAGTTATTAGCCTCGCTGTCAAGTAATGTAGTTTGTGGTCTTCTTTGACTTAGAATAATTTCCGTGTTTTTCGGCCAAATTGGCTACGCGACTCTCTGTAAGAGTGAATATAGATTAAAACGTAAGACAGATAGAGGAAATCCGAAATAACCATTCGATAGAGAACAAGGTAATGAACATCTCAGCCAAGTTTGGTCCTGAAATATGCAGTTTGAAGAAAGTCATTAGCCTCGCTGTCAAGTAATGTAGTTTGTGGTCTTCTTTGACTTAGAATAATTTCCGTGTTTTTCGGCCAAATTGGCTACGCGACTCTCTGTAAGAGTGAATATAGATTAAAAAGTAAGACAGATAGAGGAAATCCGAAATAACCATTCGATAGAACACAAGGTAATGAACATCTCAGCCAAGTTTGGTCCTGAAATATGCAGTTTGAAGAAAGTTATTAGCCTCGCTGTCAAGTAATGTAGTTTGTGGTCTTCTTTGACTTAGAATAATTTCCGTGTTTTTCGGCCAAATTGGCTATGCGACTCTCTGTAAGAGTGAATATAGATTAAAACGTAAGACAGATAGAGGAAATCCGAAATAACCATTCGATAGAGAACAAGGTAATGAATATCTCAGCCAAGTTTGGTCCTGAAATATGCAGTTTGAAGAAAGTTATTAGCCTCGCTGTCAAGTAATGTAGTTTGTGGTCTTCTTTGACTTAGAATAATTTCCGTGTTTTTCGGCCAAATTGGCTACGCGACTCTCTGTAAGAGTGAATATAGATTAAAAAGTAAGACAGATAGAAGAAATCCGAAACAACTATTCGATAGAGAACAAGGTAATGAACATCTCAGCCAAGTTTGGTCCTGAAATATGCAGTTTGAAGAAAGTTATTAGCCTCGCTGTCAAGTAATGTAGTTTGTGGTCTTCTTTGACTTAGAATAATTTCCGTGTTTTTCGGCCAAATTGGCTACGCGACTCTCTGTAAGAGTGAATATAGATTAAAACGTAAGACAGATAGAGGAAATCCGAAATAACCATTCGATAGAACACAAGGTAATGAACATCTCAGCCAAGTTTGGTCCTGAAATATGCAGTTTGAAGAAAGTTATTAGCCTCGCTGTCAAGTAATGTAGTCTGTGGTCTTCTTTGACTTAGAATAATTTCCGTGTTTTTCGGCCAAATTGGCTATGCGACTCTCTGTAAGAGTGAATATAGATTAAAAAGTAAGACAGATAGAGGAAATCCGAAACAACTATTCGATAGAACACAAGGTAATGAACATCTCAGCCAAGTTTGGTCCTGAAATATGCAGTTTGAAGAAAGTTATTAACCTCGCTGTCAAGTAATGTAGTTTGTGGTCTTCTTTGACTTAGAATAATTTCCGTGTTTTTCGGCCAAATTGGCTATGCGACTCTCTGTAAGAGTGAATATAGATTAAAACGTAAGACAGATAGAGGAAATCCGAAATAACCATTCGATAGAGAACAAGGTAATGAACATCTCAGCCAAGTTTGGTCCTGAAATATGCAGTTTGAAGAAAGTTATTAGCCTCGCTGTCAAGTAATGTAGTTTGTGGTCTTCTTTGACTTAGAATAATTTCCGTGTTTTTCGGCCAAATTGGCTACGCGACTCTCTGTAAGAGTGAATATAGATTAAAAAGTAAGACAGATAGAGGAAATCCGAAACAACCATTCGATAGAGAACAAGGTAATGAACATCTCAGCCAAGTTTGGTCCTGAAATATGCAGTTTGAAGAAAGTTATTAGCCTCGCTGTCAAGTAATGTAGTTTGTGGTCTTCTTTGACTTAGAATAATTTCCGTGTTTTTCGGCCAAATTGGCTACGCGACTCTCTGTAAGAGTGAATATAGATTAAAAAGTAAGACAGATAGAGGAAATCCGAAACAACCATTCGATAGAACACAAGGTAATGAACATCTCAGCCAAGTTTGGTCCTGACATATGCAGTTTGAAGAAAGTTATTAGCCTCGCTGTCAAGTAATGTAGTTTGTGGTCTTCTTTGACTTAGAATAATTTCCGTGTTTTTCGGCCAAATTGGCTACGCGACTCTCTGTAACAGTGAATATAGGTTAAAAAGTAAGACAGAGAGAGGAAATCCGAAATAACCATTCGATAGAACACAAGGTAATGAACATCTCAGCCAAGTTTGGTCCTGACATATGCAGTTTGAAGAAAGTTATTAGCCTCGCTGTCAAGTAATGTAGTTTGTGGTCTTCTTTGACTTAGAATAATTTCCGTGTTTTTCGGCCAAATTGGCTACGCGACTCTCTGTAACAGTGAATATAGGTTAAAAAGTAAGACAGAGAGAGGAAATCCGAAATAACCATTCGATAGAACACAAGGTAATGAAATCTCAGCCAAGTTTGGTCCTGAAATATGCAGTTTGAAGAAAGTTATTAGCCTCGCTGTCAAGTAATGTAGTTTGTGGTCTTCTTTGACTTAGAATAATTTCCGTGTTTTTCGGCCAAATTGGCTACGCGACTCTCTGTAAGAGTGAATATAGATTAAAAAGTAAGACAGATAGAGGAAATCCGAAATAACCATTCGATAGAGAACAAGGTAATGAACATCTCAGCCAAGTTTGGTCCTGAAATATGCAGTTTGAAGAAAGTTATTAGCCTCGCTGTCAAGTAATGTAGTTTGTGGTCTTCTTTGACTTAGAATAATTTCCGTGTTTTTCGGCCAAATTGGCTACGCGACTCTCTGTAACAGTGAATATAGGTTAAAAAGTAAGACAGAGAGAGGAAATCCGAAATAACCATTCGATAGAACACAAGGTAATGAAATCTCAGCCAAGTTTGGTCCTGACATATGCAGTTTGAAGAAAGTTATTAGCCTCGCTGTCAAGTAATGTAGTTTGTGGTCTTCTTTGACTTAGAATAATTTCCGTGTTTTTCGGCCAAATTGGCTACGCGACTCTCTGTAACAGTGAATATAGATTAAAAAGTAAGACAGAGAGAGGAAATCCGAAATAACCATTCGATAGAACACAAGGTAATGAACATCTCAGCCAAGTTTGGTCCTGACATATGCAGTTTGAAGAAAGTTATTAGCCTCGCTGTCAAGTAATGTAGTTTGTGGTCTTCTTTGACTTAGAATAATTTCCGTGTTTTTCGGCCAAATTGGCTACGCGACTCTCTGTAACAGTGAATATAGGTTAAAAAGTAAGACAGAGAGAGGAAATCCGAAATAACCATTCGATAGAACACAAGGTAATGAACATCTCAGCCAAGTTTGGTCCTGAAATATGCAGTTTGAAGAAAGTTATTAGCCTCGCTGTCAAGTAATGTAGTTTGTGGTCTTCTTTGACTTAGAATAATTTCCGTGTTTTTCGGCCAAATTGGCTATGCGACTCTCTGTAAGAGTGAATATAGATTAAAACGTAAGACAGATAGAGGAAATCCGAAATAACCATTCGATAGAGAACAAGGTAATGAATATCTCAGCCAAGTTTGGTCCTGAAATATGCAGTTTGAAGAAAGTTATTAGCCTCGCTGTCAAGTAATGTAGTTTGTGGTCTTCTTTGACTTAGAATAATTTCCGTGTTTTTCGGCCAAATTGGCTACGCGACTCTCTGTAAGAGTGAATATAGATTAAAAAGTAAGACAGATAGAAGAAATCCGAAACAACTATTCGATAGAGAACAAGGTAATGAACATCTCAGCCAAGTTTGGTCCTGAAATATGCAGTTTGAAGAAAGTTATTAGCCTCGCTGTCAAGTAATGTAGTTTGTGGTCTTCTTTGACTTAGAATAATTTCCGTGTTTTTCGGCCAAATTGGCTACGCGACTCTCTGTAAGAGTGAATATAGATTAAAACGTAAGACAGATAGAGGAAATCCGAAATAACCATTCGATAGAACACAAGGTAATGAACATCTCAGCCAAGTTTGGTCCTGAAATATGCAGTTTGAAGAAAGTTATTAGCCTCGCTGTCAAGTAATGTAGTCTGTGGTCTTCTTTGACTTAGAATAATTTCCGTGTTTTTCGGCCAAATTGGCTATGCGACTCTCTGTAAGAGTGAATATAGATTAAAAAGTAAGACAGATAGAGGAAATCCGAAACAACTATTCGATAGAACACAAGGTAATGAACATCTCAGCCAAGTTTGGTCCTGAAATATGCAGTTTGAAGAAAGTTATTAACCTCGCTGTCAAGTAATGTAGTTTGTGGTCTTCTTTGACTTAGAATAATTTCCGTGTTTTTCGGCCAAATTGGCTATGCGACTCTCTGTAAGAGTGAATATAGATTAAAACGTAAGACAGATAGAGGAAATCCGAAATAACCATTCGATAGAGAACAAGGTAATGAACATCTCAGCCAAGTTTGGTCCTGAAATATGCAGTTTGAAGAAAGTTATTAGCCTCGCTGTCAAGTAATGTAGTTTGTGGTCTTCTTTGAATTAGAATAATTTCCGTGTTTTTCGGCCAAATTGGCTACGCGACTCTCTGTAAGAGTGAATATAGATTAAAAAGTAAGACAGATAGAGGAAATCCGAAACAACCATTCGATAGAGAACAAGGTAATGAACATCTCAGCCAAGTTTGGTCCTGAAATATGCAGTTTGAAGAAAGTTATTAGCCTCGCTGTCAAGTAATGTAGTTTGTGGTCTTCTTTGACTTAGAATAATTTCCGTGTTTTTCGGCCAAATTGGCTACGCGACTCTCTGTAAGAGTGAATATAGATTAAAAAGTAAGACAGATAGAGGAAATCCGAAACAACCATTCGATAGAGAACAAGGTAATAAACATCTCAGCCAAGTTTGGTCCTGAAATATGCAGTTTGAAGAAAGTTATTAGCCTCGCTGTCAAGTAATGTAGTTTGTGGTCTTCTTTGACTTAGAATAATTTCCGTGTTTTTCGGCCAAATTGGCTACGCGACTCTCTGTAAGAGTGAATATAGATTAAAACGTAAGACAGTTAGAGGAAATCCGAAATAACCATTCGATAGAGAACAAGGAAATGAACATCTCAGCCAAGTTTGGTCCTGAAATATGCAGTTTGAAGAAAGTTATTAGCCTCGCTGTCAAGTAATGTAGTTTGTGGTCTTCTTTGACTTAGAATACTTTCCGTGTTTTTCGGCCAAATTGGCTGTGCGACTCTCTGTAAGAGTGAATATAGATTAAAAAGTAAGACAGATAGAGGAAATCCGAAATAACCATTCGATAGAACACAAGGTAATGAACATCTCAGCCAGGTTTGGTCCTGAAATATGCAGTTTGAAGAAAGTTATTAGCCTCGCTGTCAAGTAATGTAGTTTGTGGTCTTCTTTGACTTAGAATACTTTCCGTGTTTTTCGGCCAAATTGGCTGTGCGACTCTCTGTAAGAGTGAATATAGATTAAAAAGTAAGACAGATAGAGGAAATCCGAAATAACCATTCGATAGAACACAAGGTAATGAACATCTCAGCCAAGTTTGGTCCTGAAATATGCAGTTTGAAGAAAGTTATTAGCCTCGCTGTCAAGTAATGTAGTTTGTGGTCTTCTTTGACTTAGAATAATTTCCGTGTTTTTCGGCCAAATTGGCTGTGCGACTCTCTGTAAGAGTGAATATAGATTAAAACGTAAGACAGATAGAGGAAATCCGAAATAACCATTCGATAGAACACAAGGTAATGAACATCTCAGCCAGGTTTGGTCCTGAAATATGCAGTTTGAAGAAAGTTATTAGCCTCGCTGTCAAGTAATGTAGTTTGTGGTCTTCTTTGACTTAGAATACTTTCCCTGTTTTTCGGCCAAATTGGCTGTGCGACTCTCTGTAAGAGTGAATATAGATTAAAAAGTAAGACAGATAGAGGAAATCCGAAATAACCATTCGATAGAACACAAGGTAATGAACATCTCAGCCAAGTTTGGTCCTGAAATATGCAGTTTGAAGAAAGTTATTAGCCTCGCTGTCAAGTAATGTAGTTTGTGGTCTTCTTTGACTTAGAATACTTTCCGTGTTTTTCGGCCAAATTGGCTGTGCGACTCTCTGTAAGAGTGAATATAGATTAAAAAGTAAGACAGATAGAGGAAATCCGAAATAACCATTCGATAGAACACAAGGTAATGAACATCTCAGCCAGGTTTGGTCCTGAAATATGCAGTTTGAAGAAAGTTATTAGCCTCGCTGTCAAGTAATGTAGTTTGTGGTCTTCTTTGACTTAGAATACTTTCCGTGTTTTTCGGCCAAATTGGCTGTGCGACTCTCTGTAAGAGTGAATATAGATTAAAAAGTAAGACAGATAGAGGAAATCCGAAATAACCATTCGATAGAACACAAGGTAATGAACATCTCAGCCAGGTTTGGTCCTGAAATATGCAGTTTGAAGAAAGTTATTAGCCTCGCTGTCAAGTAATGTAGTTTGTGGTCTTCTTTGACTTAGAATACTTTCCGTGTTTTTCGGCCAAATTGGCTGTGCGACTCTCTGTAAGAGTGAATATAGATTAAAAAGTAAGACAGATAGAGGAAATCCGAAATAACCATTCGATAGAACACAAGGTAATGAACATCTCAGCCAAGTTTGGTCCTGAAATATGCAGTTTGAAGAAAGTTATTAGCCTCGCTGTCAAGTAATGTAGTTTGTGGTCTTCTTTGACTTAGAATAATTTCCGTGTTTTTCGGCCAAATTGGCTATGCGACTCTCTGTAAGAGTGAATATAGATTAAAAAGTAAGACAGATAGAGGAAATCCGAAACAACCATTCGATAGAGAACAAGGTAATGAACATCTCAGCCAAGTTTGGTCCTGAAATATGCAGTTTGAAGAAAGTTATTAGCCTCGCTGTCAAGTAATGTAGTTTGTGGTCTTCTTTGACTTAGAATAATTTCCGTGTTTTTCGGCCAAATTGGCTACGCGACTCTCTGTAAGAGTGAATATAGATTAAAAAGTAAGACAGATAGAGGAAATCCGAAATAACCATTCGATAGAACACAAGGTAATGAACATCTCAGCCAAGTTTGGTCCTGAAATATGCAGTTTGAAGAAAGTTATTAGCCTCGCTGTCAAGTAATGTAGTTTGTGGTCTTCTTTGACTTAGAATAATTTCCGTGTTTTTCGGCCAAATTGGCTATGCGACTCTCTGTAAGAGTGAATATAGATTAAAACGTAAGACAGATAGAGGAAATCCGAAATAACCATTCGATAGAGAACAAGGTAATGAACATCTCAGCCAAGTTTGGTCCTGAAATATGCAGTTTGAAGAAAGTTATTAGCCTCGCTGTCAAGTAATGTAGTTTGTGGTCTTCTTTGACTTAGAATAATTTCCGTGTTTTTCGGCCAAATTGGCTACGCGACTCTCTGTAAGAGTGAATATAGATTAAAAAGTAAGACAGATAGAGGAAATCCGAAACAACCATTCGATAGAGAACAAGGTAATGAACATCTCAGCCAAGTTTGGTCCTGAAATATGCAGTTTGAAGAAAGTTATTAGCCTCGCTGTCAATTAATGTAGTTTGTGGTCTTCTTTGACTTAGAATAATTTCCGTGTTTTTCGGCCAAATTGGCTACGCGACTCTCTGTAAGAGTGAATATAGATTAAAAAGTAAGACAGATAGAGGAAATCCGAAACAACCATTCGATAGAGAACAAGGTAATGAACATCTCAGCCAAGTTTGGTCCTGAAATATGCAGTTTGAAGAAAGTTATTAGCCTCGCTGTCAAGTAATGTAGTTTGTGGTCTTCTTTGACTTAGAATAATTTCCGTGTTTTTCGGCCAAATTGGCTACGCGACTCTCTGTAAGAGTGAATATAGATTAACAAGTAAGACAGATAGAGGAAATCCGAAACAACCATTCGATAGAGAACAAGGTAATAAACATCTCAGCCAAGTTTGGTCCTGAAATATGCAGTTTGAAGAAAGTTATTAGCCTCGCTGTCAAGTAATGTAGTTTGTGGTCTTCTTTGACTTAGAATAATTTCCATGTTTTTCGCCCAAATTGGCTATGCGAATCTCTGTAAGAGTGAATATAGATTAAAACGTAAGACAGATAGAGGAAATCCGAAATAACCATTCGATAGAGAACAAGGTAATGAACATCTCAGCCAAGTTTGGTCCTGAAATATGCAGTTTGAAGAAAGTTATTAGCCTCGCTGTCAAGTAATGTAGTTTGTGGTCTTCTTTGACTTAGAATAATTTCCGTGTTTTTCGGCCAAATTGGCTACGCGACTCTCTGTAAGAGTGAATATAGATTAAAAAGTAAGACAGATAGAGGAAATCCGAAATAACCATTCGATAGAACACAAGGTAATGAACATCTCAGCCAAGTTTGGTCCTGAAATATGCAGTTTGAAGAAAGTTATTAGCCTCGCTGTCAAGTAATGTAGTTTGTGGTCTTCTTTGACTTAGAATAATTTCCGTGTTTTTCGGCCAAATTGGCTACGCGACTCTCTGTAAGAGTGAATATAGATTAACAAGTAAGACAGATAGAGGAAATCCGAAACAACCATTCGATAGAGAACAAGGTAATGAACATCTCAGCCAAGTTTGGTCCTGAAATATGCAGTTTGAAGAAAGTTTTTAGCCTCGCTGTCAATTAATGTAGTTTGTGGTCTTCTTTGACTTAGAATAATTTCCGTGTTTTTCGGCCAAATTGGCTACGCGACTCTCTGTAAGAGTGAATATAGATTAAAAAGTAAGACAGATAGAGGAAATCCGAAACAACCATTCGATAGAGAACAAGGTAATGAACATCTCAGCCAAGTTTGGTCCTGAAATATGCAGTTTGAAGAAAGTTATTAGCCTCGCTGTCAAGTAATGTAGTTTGTGGTCTTCTTTGACTTAGAATAATTTCCGTGTTTTTCGGCCAAATTGGCTACGCGACTCTCTGTAAGAGTGAATATAGATTAAAAAGTAAGACAGATAGAGGAAATCCGAAACAACCATTCGATAGAGAACAAGGTAATAAACATCTCAGCCAAGTTTGGTCCTGAAATATGCAGTTTGAAGAAAGTTATTAGCCTCGCTGTCAAGTAATGTAGTTTGTGGTCTTCTTTGACTTAGAATACTTTCCGTGTTTTTCGGCCAAATTGGCTGTGCGACTCTCTGTAAGAGTGAATATAGATTAAAAAGTAAGACAGATAGAGGAAATCCGAAATAACCATTCGATAGAACACAAGGTAATGAACATCTCAGCCAGGTTTGGTCCTGAAATATGCAGTTTGAAGAAAGTTATTAGCCTCGCTGTCAAGTAATGTAGTTTGTGGTCTTCTTTGACTTAAAATACTTTCCGTGTTTTTCGGCCAAATTGGCTGTGCGACTCTCTGTAAGAGTGAATATAGATTAAAAAGTAAGACAGATAGAGGAAATCCGAAATAACCATTCGATAGAACACAAGGTAATGAACATCTCAGCCAGGTTTGGTCCTGAAATATGCAGTTTGAAGAAAGTTATTAGCCTCGCTGTCAAGTAATGTAGTTTGTGGTCTTCTTTGACTTAGAATACTTTCCGTGTTTTTCGGCCAAATTGGCTGTGCGACTCTCTGTAAGAGTGAATATAGATTAAAAAGTAAGACAGATAGAGGAAATCCGAAATAACCATTCGATAGAACACAAGGTAATGAACATCTCAGCCAAGTTTGGTCCTGAAATATGCAGTTTGAAGAAAGTTATTAGCCTCGCTGTCAAGTAATGTAGTTTGTGGTCTTCTTTGACTTAGAATAATTTCCGTGTTTTTCGGCCAAATTGGCTATGCGACTCTCTGTAAGAGTGAATATAGATTAAAAAGTAAGACAGATAGAGGAAATCCGAAACAACCATTCGATAGAGAACAAGGTAATGAACATCTCAGCCAAGTTTGGTCCTGAAATATGCAGTTTGAAGAAAGTTATTAGCCTCGCTGTCAAGTAATGTAGTTTGTGGTCTTCTTTGACTTAGAATACTTTCCGTGTTTTTCGGCCAAATTGGCTGTGCGACTCTCTGTAAGAGTGAATATAGATTAAAAAGTAAGACAGATAGAGGAAATCCGAAATAACCATTCGATAGAACACAAGGTAATGAACATCTCAGCCAGGTTTGGTCCTGAAATATGCAGTTTGAAGAAAGTTATTAGCCTCGCTGTCAAGTAATGTAGTTTGTGGTCTTCTTTGACTTAGAATACTTTCCGTGTTTTTCGGCCAAATTGGCTGTGCGACTCTCTGTAAGAGTGAATATAGATTAAAAAGTAAGACAGATAGAGGAAATCCGAAATAACCATTCGATAGAACACAAGGTAATGAACATCTCAGCCAGGTTTGGTCCTGAAATATGCAGGTTGAAGAAAGTTATTAGCCTCGCTGTCAAGTAATGTAGTTTGTGGTCTTCTTTGACTTAGAATACTTTCCGTGTTTTTCGGCCAAATTGGCTGTGCGACTCTCTGTAAGAGTGAATATAGATTAAAAAGTAAGACAGATAGAGGAAATCCGTAATAACCATTCGATAGAACACAAGGTAATGAACATCTCAGCCAAGTTTGGTCCTGAAATATGCAGTTTGAAGAAAGTTATTAGCCTCGCTGTCAAGTAATGTAGTTTGTGGTCTTCTTTGACTTAGAATAATTTCCGTGTTTTTCGGCCAAATTGGCTATGCGACTCTCTGTAAGAGTGAATATAGATTAAAAAGTAAGACAGATAGAGGAAATCCGAAACAACCATTCGATAGAGAACAAGGTAATGAACATCTCAGCCAAGTTTGGTCCTGAAATATGCAGTTTGAAGAAAGTTATTAGCCTCGCTGTCAAGTAATGTAGTTTGTGGTCTTCTTTGACTTAGAATAATTTCCGTGTTTTTCGGCCAAATTGGCTACGCGACTCTCTGTAAGAGTGAATATAGATTAAAAAGTAAGACAGATAGAGGAAATCCGAAATAACCATTCGATAGAACACAAGGTAATGAACATCTCAGCCAAGTTTGGTCCTGAAATATGCAGTTTGAAGAAAGTTATTAGCCTCGCTGTCAAGTAATGTAGTTTGTGGTCTTCTTTGACTTAGAATAATTTCCGTGTTTTTCGGCCAAATTGGCTATGCGACTCTCTGTAAGAGTGAATATAGATTAAAACGTAAGACAGATAGAGGAAATCCGAAATAACCATTCGATAGAGAACAAGGTAATGAACATCTCAGCCAAGTTTGGTCCTGAAATATGCAGTTTGAAGAAAGTTATTAGCCTCGCTGTCAATTAATGTAGTTTGTGGTCTTCTTTGACTTAGAATAATTTCCGTGTTTTTCGGCCAAATTGGCTACGCGACTCTCTGTAAGAGTGAATATAGATTAAAAAGTAAGACAGATAGAGGAAATCCGAAATAACCATTCGATAGAACACAAGGTAATGAACATCTCAGCCAAGTTTGGTCCTGAAATATGCAGTTTGAAGAAAGTTATTAGCCTCGCTGTCAAGTAATGTAGTTTGTGGTCTTCTTTGACTTAGAATAATTTCCGTGTTTTTCGGCCAAATTGGCTATGCGACTCTCTGTAAGAGTGAATATAGATTAAAACGTAAGACAGATAGAGGAAATCCGAAATAACCATTCGATAGAGAACAAGGTAATGAACATCTCAGCCAAGTTTGGTCCTGAAATATGCAGTTTGAAGAAAGTTATTAGCCTCGCTGTCAAGTAATGTAGTTTGTGGTCTTCTTTGACTTAGAATAATTTCCGTGTTTTTCGGCCAAATTGGCTACGCGACTCTCTGTAAGAGTGAATATAGATTAACAAGTAAGACAGATAGAGGAAATCCGAAACAACCATTCGATAGAGAACAAGGTAATAAACATCTCAGCCAAGTTTGGTCCTGAAATATGCAGTTTGAAGAAAGTTATTAGCCTCGCTGTCAAGTAATGTAGTTTGTGGTCTTCTTTGACTTAGAATAATTTCCGTGTTTTTCGGCCAAATTGGCTACGCGACTCTCTGTAAGAGTGAATATAGATTAAAAAGTAAGACAGATAGAGGAAATCCGAAACAACCATTCGATAGAGAACAAGGTAATGAACATCTCAGCCAAGTTTGGTCCTGAAATATGCAGTTTGAAGAAAGTTATTAGCCTCGCTGTCAAGTAATGTAGTTTGTGGTCTTCTTTGACTTAGAATAATTTCCGTGTTTTTCGGCCAAATTGGCTATGCGACTCTCTGTAAGAGTGAATATAGATTAAAACGTAAGACAGATAGAGGAAATCCGAAATAACCATTCGATAGAGAACAAGGTAATGAACATCTCAGCCAAGTTTGGTCCTGAAATATGCAGTTTGAAGAAAGTTATTAGCCTCGCTGTCAATTAATGTAGTTTGTGGTCTTCTTTGACTTAGAATAATTTCCGTGTTTTTCGGCCAAATTGGCTACGCGACTCTCTGTAAGAGTGAATATAGATTAAAAAGTAAGACAGATAGAGGAAATCCGAAACAACCATTCGATAGAGAACAAGGTAATGAACATCTCAGCCAAGTTTGGTCCTGAAATATGCAGTTTGAAGAAAGTTATTAGCCTCGCTGTCAAGTAATGTAGTTTGTGGTCTTCTTTGACTTAGAATAATTTCCGTGTTTTTCGGCCAAATTGGCTACGCGACTCTCTGTAAGAGTGAATATAGATTAAAAAGTAAGACAGATAGAGGAAATCCGAAATAACCATTCGATAGAGAACAAGGTAATAAACATCTCAGCCAAGTTTGGTCCTGAAATATGCAGTTTGAAGAAAGTTATTAGCCTCGCTGTCAAGTAATGTAGTTTGTGGTCTTCTTTGACTTAGAATAATTTCCGTGTTTTCGGCCAAATTGGCTGTGCGACTCTCTGTAAGAGTGAATATAGATTAAAAAGTAAGACAGATAGAGGAAATCCGAAATAACCATTCGATAGAACACAAGGTAATGAACATCTCAGCCAAGTTTGGTCCTGAAATATGCAGTTTGAAGAAAGTTATTAGCCTCGCTGTCAAGTAATGTAGTTTGTGGTCTTCTTTGACTTAGAATAATTTCCGTGTTTTTCGGCCAAATTGGCTACGCGACTCTCTGTAAGAGTGAATATAGATTAAAAAGTAAGACAGATAGAGGAAATCCGAAACAACCATTCGATAGAGAACAAGGTAATGAACATCTCAGCCAAGTTTGGTCCTGAAATATGCAGTTTGAAGAAAGTTATTAGCCTCGCTGTCAAGTAATGTAGTTTGTGGTCTTCTTTGACTTAGAATAATTTCCGTGTTTTTCGGCCAAATTGGCTATGCGACTCTCTGTAAGAGTGAATATAGATTAAAACGTAAGACAGATAGAGGAAATCCGAAATAACCATTCGATAGAGAACAAGGTAATGAACATCTCAGCCAAGTTTGGTCCTGAAATATGCAGTTTGAAGAAAGTTATTAGCCTCGCTGTCAATTAATGTAGTTTGTGGTCTTCTTTGACTTAGAATAATTTCCGTGTTTTTCGGCCAAATTGGCTACGCGACTCTCTGTAAGAGTGAATATAGATTAAAAAGTAAGACAGATAGAGGAAATCCGAAACAACCATTCGATAGAGAACAAGGTAATGAACATCTCAGCCAAGTTTGGTCCTGAAATATGCAGTTTGAAGAAAGTTATTAGCCTCGCTGTCAAGTAATGTAGTTTGTGGTCTTCTTTGACTTAGAATAATTTCCGTGTTTTTCGGCCAAATTGGCTATGCGACTCTCTGTAAGAGTGAATATAGATTAAAAAGTAAGACAGATAGAGGAAATCCGAAACAACCATTCGATAGAGAACAAGGTAATAAACATCTCAGCCAAGT
Organism: Gibbula magus; assembly: GCA_936450465.1. Classification (NCBI taxonomy): domain Eukaryota; kingdom Metazoa; phylum Mollusca; class Gastropoda; order Trochida; family Trochidae; genus Gibbula; species Gibbula magus. The sequence continues at coordinate 57,927,284 of OW388295.1, forward strand.
TTGGTCCTGAAATATGCAGTTTGAAGAAAGTTATTAGCCTCGCTGTCAAGTAATGTAGTTTGTGGTCTTCTTTGACTTAGAATAATTTCCGTGTTTTCGGCCAAATTGGCTGTGCGACTCTCTGTAAGAGTGAATATAGATTAAAAAGTAAGACAGATAGAGGAAATCCGAAATAACCATTCGATAGAACACAAGGTAATGAACATCTCAGCCAAGTTTGGTCCTGAAATATGCAGTTTGAAGAAAGTTATTAGCCTCGCTGTCAAGTAATGTAGTTTGTGGTCTTCTTTGACTTAGAATAATTTCCGTGTTTTCGGCCAAATTGGCTGTGCGACTCTCTGTAAGAGTGAATATAGATTAAAACGTAAGACAGATAGAGGAAATCCGAAATAACCATTCGATAGAACACAAGGTAATGAACATCTCAGCCAAGTTTGGTCCTGAAATATGCAGTTTGAAGAAAGTTATTAGCCTCGCTGTCAAGTAATGTAGTTTGTGGTCTTCTTTGACTTAGAATACTTTCCGTGTTTTTCGGCCAAATTGGCTGTGCGACTCTCTGTAAGAGTGAATATAGATTAAAAAGTAAGACAGATAGAGAAAATCCGAAATAACCATTCGATAGAACACAAGGTAATGAACATCTCAGCCAAGTTTGGTCCTGAAATATGCAGTTTGAAGAAAGTTATTAGCCTCGCTGTCAAGTAATGTAGTTTGTGGTCTTCTTTGACTTAGAATAATTTCCGTGTTTTTCGGCCAAATTGGCTACGCGACTCTCTGTAAGAGTGAATATAGATTAAAAAGTAAGACAGATAGAGGAAATCCGAAACAACCATTCGATAGAGAACAAGGTAATGAACATCTCAGCCAAGTTTGGTCCTGAAAAATGCAGTTTGAAGAAAGTTATTAGCCTCGCTGTCAAGTAATGTAGTTCGTGGTCTTCTTTGACTTAGAATAATTTCCGTGTTTTCGGCCAAATTGGCTGTGCGACTCTCTGTAAGAGTGAATATAGATTAAAAAGTAAGACAGATAGAGGAAATCCGAAATAACCATTCGATAGAACACAAGGTAATGAACATCTCAGCCAAGTTTGGTCCTGAAATATGCAGTTTGAAGAAAGTTATTAGCCTCGCTGTCAAGTAATGTAGTTTGTGGTCTTCTTTGACTTAGAATAATTTCCGTGTTTTTCGGCCAAATTGGCTTCGCGACTCTCTGTAAGAGTGAATATAGATTAAAACGTAAGACAGATAGAGGAAATCCGAAATAACCATTCGATAGAACACAAGGTAATGAACATCTCAGCCAAGTTTGGTCCTGAAATATGCAGTTTGAAGAAAGTTATTAGCCTCGCTGTCAAGTAATGTAGTCTGTGGTCTTCTTTGACTTAGAATAATTTCCGTGTTTTTCGGCCAAATTGGCTACGCGACTCTCTGTAAGAGTGAATATAGATTAAAAAGTAAGACAGATAGAGGAAATCCGAAATAACCATTCGATAGAACACAAGGTAATGAACATCTCAGCCAGGTTTGGTCCTGAAATATACAGTTTGAAGAAAGTTATTAGCCTCGCTGTCAAGTAATGTAGTTTGTGGTCTTCTTTGACTTAGAATAATTTCCGTGTTTTTCGGCCAAATTGGCTTCGCGACTCTCTGTAAGAGTGAATATAGATTAAAACGTAAGACAGTTCGAGGAAATCCGAAATAACCATTCGATAGAACACAAGGTAATGAACATCTCAGCCAAGTTTGGTCCTGAAATATGCAGTTTGAAGAAAGTTATTAGCCTCGCTGTCAAGTAATGTAGTCTGTGGTCTTCTTTGACTTAGAATAATTTCCGTGTTTTTCGGCCAAATTGGCTACGCGACTCTCTGTAAGAGTGAATATAGATTAAAAAGTAAGACAGATAGAGGAAATCCGAAACAACCATTCGATAGAGAACAAGGTAATGAACATCTCAGCCAAGTTTGGTCCTGAAATATGCAGTTTGAAGAAAGTTATTAGCCTCGCTGTCAAGTAATGTAGTTTGTGGTCTTCTTTGACTTAGAATAATTTCCGTGTTTTTCGGCCAAATTGGCTACGCGACTCTCTGTAAGAGTGAATATAGATTAAAAAGTAAGACAGATAGAGGAAATCCGAAACAACCATTCGATAGAGAACAAGGTAATGAACATCTCAGCCAAGTTTGGTCCTGAAATATGCAGTTTGAAGAAAGTTATTAGCCTCGCTGTCAAGTAATGTAGTTTGTGGTCTTCTTTGACTTAGAATAATTTCCGTGTTTTTCGGCCAAATTGGCTATGCGACTCTCTGTAAGAGTGAATATAGATTAAAACGTAAGACAGATAGAGGAAATCCGAAATAACCATTCGATAGAGAACAAGGTAATGAACATCTCAGCCAAGTTTGGTCCTGAAATATGCAGTTTGAAGAAAGTTATTAGCCTCGCTGTCAAGTAATGTAGTCTGTGGTCTTCTTTGACTTAGAATAATTTCCGTGTTTTTCGGCCAAATTGGCTACGCGACTCTCTGTAAGAGTGGATATAGATTAAAAAGTAAGACAGATAGAGGAAATCCGAAACAACCATTCGATAGAGAACAAGGTAATGAACATCTCAGCCAAGTTTGGTCCTGAAATATGCAGTTTGAAGAAAGTTATTAGCCTCGCTGTCAAGTAATGTAGTTTGTGGTCTTCTTTGACTTATAATAATTTCCGTGTTTTTCGGCCAAATTGGCTACGCGACTCTCTGTAAGAGTGAATATAGATTAAAAAGTAAGACAGATAGAGGAAATCCGAAACAACCATTCGATAGAACACAAGGTAATGAACATCTCAGCCAAGTTTGGTCCTGAAATATGCAGTTTGAAGAAAGTTATTAGCCTCGCTGTCAAGTAATGTAGTTTGTGGTCTTCTTTGACTTAGAATAATTTCCGTGTTTTTCGGCCAAATTGGCTATGCGACTCTCTGTAAGAGTGAATATAGATTAAAACGTAAGACAGATAGAGGAAATCCGAAATAACCATTCGATAGAGAACAAGGTAATGAACATCTCAGCCAAGTTTGGTCCTGAAATATGCAGTTTGAAGAAAGTTATTAGCCTCGCTGTCAAGTAATGTAGTTTGTGGTCTTCTTTGACTTAGAATAATTTCCGTGTTTTTCGGCCAAATTGGCTACGCGACTCTCTGTAAGAGTGAATATAGATTAAAAAGTAAGACAGATAGAGGAAATCCGAAATAACCATTCGATAGAACACAAGGTAATGAACATCTCAGCCAGGTTTGGTCCTGAAATATACAGTTTGAAGAAAGTTATTAGCCTCGCTGTCAAGTAATGTAGTTTGTGGTCTTCTTTGACTTAGAATAATTTCCGTGTTTTTCGGCCAAATTGGCTTCGCGACTCTCTGTAAGAGTGAATATAGATTAAAACGTAAGACAGATAGAGGAAATCCGAAATAACCATTCGATAGAACACAAGGTAATGAACATCTCAGCCAAGTTTGGTCCTGAAATATGCAGTTTGAAGAAAGTTATTAGCCTCGCTGTCAAGTAATGTAGTCTGTGGTCTTCTTTGACTTAGAATAATTTCCGTGTTTTTCGGCCAAATTGGCTACGCGACTCTCTGTAAGAGTGAATATAGATTAAAAAGTAAGACAGATAGAGGAAATCCGAAACAACCATTCGATAGAGAACAAGGTAATGAACATCTCAGCCAAGTTTGGTCCTGAAATATGCAGTTTGAAGAAAGTTATTAGCCTCGCTGTCAAGTAATGTAGTTTGTGGTCTTCTTTGACTTAGAATAATTTCCGTGTTTTTCGGCCAAATTGGCTACGCGACTCTCTGTAAGAGTGAATATAGATTAAAAAGTAAGACAGATAGAGGAAATCCGAAACAACCATTCGATAGAGAACAAGGTAATGAACATCTCAGCCAAGTTTGGTCCTGAAATATGCAGTTTGAAGAAAGTTATTAGCCTCGCTGTCAAGTAATGTAGTTTGTGGTCTTCTTTGACTTAGAATAATTTCCGTGTTTTTCGGCCAAATTGGCTATGCGACTCTCTGTAAGAGTGAATATAGATTAAAACGTAAGACAGATAGAGGAAATCCGAAATAACCATTCGATAGAGAACAAGGTAATGAACATCTCAGCCAAGTTTGGTCCTGAAATATGCAGTTTGAAGAAAGTTATTAGCCTCGCTGTCAAGTAATGTAGTCTGTGGTCTTCTTTGACTTAGAATAATTTCCGTGTTTTTCGGCCAAATTGGCTACGCGACTCTCTGTAAGAGTGGATATAGATTAAAAAGTAAGACAGATAGAGGAAATCCGAAACAACCATTCGATAGAGAACAAGGTAATGAACATCTCAGCCAAGTTTGGTCCTGAAATATGCAGTTTGAAGAAAGTTATTAGCCTCGCTGTCAAGTAATGTAGTTTGTGGTCTTCTTTGACTTAGAATAATTTCCGTGTTTTTCGGCCAAATTGGCTACGCGACTCTCTGTAAGAGTGAATATAGATTAAAAAGTAAGACAGATAGAGGAAATCCGAAACAACCATTCGATAGAACACAAGGTAATGAACATCTCAGCCAAGTTTGGTCCTGAAATATGCAGTTTGAAGAAAGTTATTAGCCTCGCTGTCAAGTAATGTAGTTTGTGGTCTTCTTTGACTTAGAATAATTTCCGTGTTTTTCGGCCAAATTGGCTATGCGACTCTCTGTAAGAGTGAATATAGATTAAAACGTAAGACAGATAGAGGAAATCCGAAATAACCATTCGATAGAGAACAAGGTAATGAACATCTCAGCCAAGTTTGGTCCTGAAATATGCAGTTTGAAGAAAGTTATTAGCCTCGCTGTCAAGTAATGTAGTTTGTGGTCTTCTTTGACTTAGAATAATTTCCGTGTTTTTCGGCCAAATTGGCTACGCGACTCTCTGTAAGAGTGAATATAGATTAAAAAGTAAGACAGATAGAGGAAATCCGAAATAACCATTCGATAGAACACAAGGTAATGAACATCTCAGCCAGGTTTGGTCCTGAAATATACAGTTTGAAGAAAGTTATTAGCCTCGCTGTCAAGTAATGTAGTTTGTGGTCTTCTTTGACTTAGAATAATTTCCGTGTTTTTCGGCCAAATTGGCTTCGCGACTCTCTGTAAGAGTGAATATAGATTAAAACGTAAGACAGATAGAGGAAATCCGAAATAACCATTCGATAGAACACAAGGTAATGAACATCTCAGCCAAGTTTGGTCCTGAAATATGCAGTTTGAAGAAAGTTATTAGCCTCGCTGTCAAGTAATGTAGTCTGTGGTCTTCTTTGACTTAGAATAATTTCCGTGTTTTTCGGCCAAATTGGCTACGCGACTCTCTGTAAGAGTGAATATAGATTAAAAAGTAAGACAGATAGAGGAAATCCGAAACAACCATTCGATAGAGAACAAGGTAATGAACATCTCAGCCAAGTTTGGTCCTGAAATATGCAGTTTGAAGAAAGTTATTAGCCTCGCTGTCAAGTAATGTAGTTTGTGGTCTTCTTTGACTTAGAATAATTTCCGTGTTTTTCGGCCAAATTGGCTACGCGACTCTCTGTAAGAGTGAATATAGATTAAAAAGTAAGACAGATAGAGGAAATCCGAAACAACCATTCGATAGAGAACAAGGTAATGAACATCTCAGCCAAGTTTGGTCCTGAAATATGCAGTTTGAAGAAAGTTATTAGCCTCGCTGTCAAGTAATGTAGTTTGTGGTCTTCTTTGACTTAGAATAATTTCCGTGTTTTTCGGCCAAATTGGCTATGCGACTCTCTGTAAGAGTGAATATAGATTAAAACGTAAGACAGATAGAGGAAATCCGAAATAACCATTCGATAGAGAACAAGGTAATGAACATCTCAGCCAAGTTTGGTCCTGAAATATGCAGTTTGAAGAAAGTTATTAGCCTCGCTGTCAAGTAATGTAGTTTGTGGTCTTCTTTGACTTAGAATAATTTCCGTGTTTTTCGGCCAAATTGGCTACGCGACTCTCTGTAAGAGTGAATATAGATTAAAAAGTAAGACAGATAGAAGAAATCCGAAACAACTATTCGATAGAGAACAAGGTAATGAACATCTCAGCCAAGTTTGGTCCTGAAATATGCAGTTTGAAGAAAGTTATTAGCCTCGCTGTCAAGTAATGTAGTTTGTGGTCTTCTTTGACTTAGAATAATTTCCGTGTTTTTCGGCCAAATTGGCTACGCGACTCTCTGTAAGAGTGAATATAGATTAAAAAGTAAGACAGATAGAGGAAATCCGAAATAACCATTCGATAGAACACAAGGTAATGAACATCTCAGCCGGGTTTGGTCCTGAAATATACAGTTTGAAGAAAGTTATTAGCCTCGCTGTCAAGTAATGTAGTTTGTGGTCTTCTTTGACTTAGAATAATTTCCGTGTTTTTCGGCCAAATTGGCTTCGCGACTCTCTGTAAGAGTGAATATAGATTAAAACGTAAGACAGATAGAGGAAATCCGAAATAACCATTCGATAGAACACAAGGTAATGAACATCTCAGCCAAGTTTGGTCCTGAAATATGCAGTTTGAAGAAAGTTATTAGCCTCGCTGTCAAGTAATGTAGTCTGTGGTCTTCTTTGACTTAGAATAATTTCCGTGTTTTTCGGCCAAATTGGCTACGCGACTCTCTGTAAGAGTGAATATAGATTAAAAAGTAAGACAGATAGAGGAAATCCGAAACAACCATTCGATAGAGAACAAGGTAATGAACATCTCAGCCAAGTTTGGTCCTGAAATATGCAGTTTGAAGAAAGTTATTAGCCTCGCTGTCAAGTAATGTAGTTTGTGGTCTTCTTTGACTTAGAATAATTTCCGTGTTTTTCGGCCAAATTGGCTACGCGACTCTCTGTAAGAGTGAATATAGATTAAAAAGTAAGACAGATAGAGGAAATCCGAAAAAACCATTCGATAGAGAACAAGGTAATGAACATCTCAGCCAAGTTTGGTCCTGAAATATGCAGTTTGAAGAAAGTTATTAGCCTCGCTGTCAAGTAATGTAGTTTGTGGTCTTCTTTGACTTAGAATAATTTCCGTGTTTTTCGGCCAAATTGGCTATGCGACTCTCTGTAAGAGTGAATATAGATTAAAACGTAAGACAGATAGAGGAAATCCGAAATAACCATTCGATAGAGAACAAGGTAATGAACATCTCAGCCAAGTTTGGTCCTGAAATATGCAGTTTGAAGAAAGTTATTAGCCTCGCTGTCAAGTAATGTAGTTTGTGGTCTTCTTTGACTTAGAATAATTTCCGTGTTTTTCGGCCAAATTGGCTACGCGACTCTCTGTAAGAGTGAATATAGATTAAAAAGTAAGACAGATAGAAGAAATCCGAAACAACTATTCGATAGAGAACAAGGTAATGAACATCTCAGCCAAGTTTGGTCCTGAAATATGCAGTTTGAAGAAAGTTATTAGCCTCGCTGTCAAGTAATGTAGTTTGTGGTCTTCTTTGACTTAGAATAATTTCCGTGTTTTTCGGCCAAATTGGCTACGCGACTCTCTGTAAGAGTGAATATAGATTAAAACGTAAGACAGATAGAGGAAATCCGAAATAACCATTCGATAGAGAACAAGGTAATGAACATCTCAGCCAAGTTTGGTCCTGAAATATGCAGTTTGAAGAAAGTTATTAGCCTCGCTGTCAAGTAATGTAGTTTGTGGTCTTCTTTGACTTAGAATAATTTCCGTGTTTTTCGGCCAAATTGGCTTCGCGACTCTCTGTAAGAGTGAATATAGATTAAAACGTAAGACAGATAGAGGAAATCCGAAATAACCATTCGATAGAACACAAGGTAATGAACATCTCAGCCAAGTTTGGTCCTGAAATATGCAGTTTGAAGAAAGTTATTAGCCTCGCTGTCAAGTAATGTAGTCTGTGGTCTTCTTTGACTTAGAATAATTTCCGTGTTTTCGGCCAAATTGGCTGTGCGACTCTCTGTAAGAGTGAATATAGATTAAAAAGTAAGACAGATAGAGGAAATCCGAAATAACCATTCGATAGAACACAAGGTAATGAACATCTCAGCCAAGTTTGGTCCTGAAATATGCAGTTTGAAGAAAGTTATTAGCCTCGCTGTCAAGTAATGTAGTTTGTGGTCTTCTTTGACTTAGAATAATTTCCGTGTTTTTCGGCCAAATTGGCTTCGCGACTCTCTGTAAGAGCGAATATAGATTAAAACGTAAGACAGATAGAGGAAATCCGAAATAACCATTCGATAGAACACAAGGTAATGAACATCTCAGCCAAGTTTGGTCCTGAAATATGCAGTTTGAAGAAAGTTATTAGCCTCGCTGTCAAGTAATGTAGTTTGTGGTCTTCTTTGACTTAGAATACTTTCCGTGTTTTTCGGCCAAATTGGCTACGCGACTCTCTGTAAGAGTGAATATAGATTAAAAAGTAAGACAGATAGAAGAAATCCGAAACAAATATTCGATAGAGAACAAGGTAATGAACATCTCAGCCAAGTTTGGTCCTGAAATATGCAGTTTGAAGAAAGTTATTAGCCTCGCTGTCAAGTAATGTAGTTTGTGGTCTTCTTTGACTTAGAATAATTTCCGTGTTTTTCGGCCAAATTGGCTACGCGACTCTCTGTAAGAGCGAATATAGATTAAAAAGTAAGACAGATAGAGGAAATCCGAAATAACCATTCGATAGAACACAAGGTAATGAACATCTCAGCCAAGTTTGGTCCTGAAATATGCAGTTTGAAGAAAGTTATTAGCCTCGCTGTCAAGTAATGTAGTTTGTGGTCTTCTTTGACTTAGAATAATTTCCGTGTTTTTCGGCCAAATTGGCTACGCGACTCTCTGTAAGAGTGAATATAGATTAAAAAGTAAGACAGATAGAAGAAATCCGAAACAACTATTCGATAGAGAACAAGGTAATGAACATCTCAGCCAAGTTTGGTCCTGAAATATGCAGTTTGAAGAAAGTTATTAGCCTCGCTGTCAAGTAATGTAGTTTGTGGTCTTCTTTGACTTAGAATAATTTCCGTGTTTTTCGGCCAAATTGGCTTCGCGACTCTCTGTAAGAGTGAATATAGATTAAAACGTAAGACAGATAGAGGAAATCCGAAATAACCATTCGATAGAACACAAGGTAATGAACATCTCAGCCAAGTTTGGTCCTGAAATATGCAGTTTGAAGAAAGTTATTAGCCTCGCTGTCAAGTAATGTAGTCTGTGGTCTTCTTTGACTTAGAATAATTTCCGTGTTTTCGGCCAAATTGGCTGTGCGACTCTCTGTAAGAGTGAATATAGATTAAAACGTAAGACAGATAGAGGAAATCCGAAATAACCATTCGATAGAGAACAAGGTAATGAACATCTCAGCCAAGTTTGGTCCTGAAATATGCAGTTTGAAGAAAGTTATTAGCCTCGCTGTCAAGTAATGTAGTTTGTGGTCTTCTTTGACTTAGAATAATTTCCGTGTTTTTCGGCCAAATTGGCTACGCGACTCTCTGTAAGAGTGAATATAGATTAAAAAGTAAGACAGATAGAGGAAATCCGAAATAACCATTCGATAGAACACAAGGTAATGAACATCTCAGCCAGGTTTGGTCCTGAAATATACAGTTTGAAGAAAGTTATTAGCCTCGCTGTCAAGTAATGTAGTTTGTGGTCTTCTTTGACTTAGAATAATTTCCGTGTTTTTCGGCCAAATTGGCTTCGCGACTCTCTGTAAGAGTGAATATAGATTAAAACGTAAGACAGATAGAGGAAATCCGAAATAACCATTCGATAGAACACAAGGTAATGAACATCTCAGCCAAGTTTGGTCCTGAAATATGCAGTTTGAAGAAAGTTATTAGCCTCGCTGTCAAGTAATGTACTGTGGTCTTCTTTGACTTAGAATAATTTCCGTGTTTTTTCGGCCAAATTGGCTACGCGGACTCTCTGTAAGAGTGAATATAGATTAAAAAGAAAGACAGATAGAGAGGAATGCCGAAATAAACCATTCGATAGACACAAGGTAATGAACATCTCAGCCAGGTTTGGTCCTGAAAATATACAGTTTGAAGAAAGTTATTAGCCTCGCTGTCAAGTAATGTAGTTGTGGTCTTCTTTGACTTAGAATAATTTCCGTGTTTTTCGGCCAAATTGGCTTCGCGACTCTCTGTAAGAGTGAATATAGATTAAAACGTAAGACAGATAGAGGAAATCCGAAATAACCATTCGATAGAACACAAGGTAATGAACATCTCAGCCAAGTTGGTCCTGAAATATGCAGTTTGAAGAAAGTTATTAGCCTCGCTGTCAAGTAATGTAGTCTGTGGTCTTCTTTGACTTAGAATAATTTCCGTGTTTTTCGGCCAAATTGGCTACGCGACTCTCTGTAAGAGTGAATATAGATTAAAAAGTAAGACAGATAGAGGAAATCCGAAACAACCATTCGATAGAGAACAAGGTAATGAACATCTCAGCCAAGTTTGGTCCTGAATATGCAGTTTGAAGAAAGTTATTAGCCTCGCTGTCAAGTAATGTAGTTTGTGGTCTTCTTTGACTTAGAATAATTTCCGTGTTTTTCGGCCAAATTGGCTACGCGACTCTCTGTAAGAGTGAATATAGATTAAAACGTAAGACAGATAGAGGAAATCCGAAACAACCATTCGATAGAGAACAAGGTAATGAACATCTCAGCCAAGTTTGGTCCTGAAATATGCAGTTTGAAGAAAGTTATTAGCCTCGCTGTCAAGTAATGTAGTTTGTGGTCTTCTTTGACTTAGAATAATTTCCGTGTTTTTCGGCCAAATTGGCTATGCGACTCTCTGTAAGAGTGAATATAGATTAAAACGTAAGACAGATAGAGGAAATCCGAAATAACCATTCGATAGAGAACAAGGTAATGAACATCTCAGCCAAGTTTGGTCCTGAAATATGCAGTTTGAAGAAAGTTATTAGCCTCGCTGTCAAGTAATGTAGTCTGTGGTCTTCTTTGACTTAGAATAATTTCCGTGTTTTTCGGCCAAATTGGCTACGCGACTCTCTGTAAGAGTGGATATAGATTAAAAAGTAAGACAGATAGAGGAAATCCGAAACAACCATTCGATAGAGAACAAGGTAATGAACATCTCAGCCAAGTTTGGTCCTGAAATATGCAGTTTGAAGAAAGTTATTAGCCTCGCTGTCAAGTAATGTAGTTTGTGGTCTTCTTTGACTTAGAATAATTTCCGTGTTTTTCGGCCAAATTGGCTACGCGACTCTCTGTAAGAGTGAATATAGATTAAAAAGTAAGACAGATAGAGGAAATCCGAAACAACCATTCGATAGAACACAAGGTAATGAACATCTCAGCCAAGTTTGGTCCTGAAATATGCAGTTTGAAGAAAGTTATTAGCCTCGCTGTCAAGTAATGTAGTTTGTGGTCTTCTTTGACTTAGAATAATTTCCGTGTTTTTCGGCCAAATTGGCTATGCGACTCTCTGTAAGAGTGAATATAGATTAAAACGTAAGACAGATAGAGGAAATCCGAAATAACCATTCGATAGAGAACAAGGTAATGAACATCTCAGCCAAGTTTGGTCCTGAAATATGCAGTTTGAAGAAAGTTATTAGCCTCGCTGTCAAGTAATGTAGTTTGTGGTCTTCTTTGACTTAGAATAATTTCCGTGTTTTTCGGCCAAATTGGCTACGCGACTCTCTGTAAGAGTGAATATAGATTAAAAAGTAAGACAGATAGAGGAAATCCGAAATAACCATTCGATAGAACACAAGGTAATGAACATCTCAGCCAGGTTTGGTCCTGAAATATACAGTTTGAAGAAAGTTATTAGCCTCGCTGTCAAGTAATGTAGTTTGTGGTCTTCTTTGACTTAGAATAATTTCCGTGTTTTTCGGCCAAATTGGCTTCGCGACTCTCTGTAAGAGTGAATATAGATTAAAACGTAAGACAGATAGAGGAAATCCGAAATAACCATTCGATAGAACACAAGGTAATGAACATCTCAGCCAAGTTTGGTCCTGAAATATGCAGTTTGAAGAAAGTTATTAGCCTCGCTGTCAAGTAATGTAGTCTGTGGTCTTCTTTGACTTAGAATAATTTCCGTGTTTTTCGGCCAAATTGGCTACGCGACTCTCTGTAAGAGTGAATATAGATTAAAAAGTAAGACAGATAGAGGAAATCCGAAACAACCATTCGATAGAGAACAAGGTAATGAACATCTCAGCCAAGTTTGGTCCTGAAATATGCAGTTTGAAGAAAGTTATTAGCCTCGCTGTCAAGTAATGTAGTTTGTGGTCTTCTTTGACTTAGAATAATTTCCGTGTTTTTCGGCCAAATTGGCTACGCGACTCTCTGTAAGAGTGAATATAGATTAAAAAGTAAGACAGATAGAGGAAATCCGAAACAACCATTCGAAAGAGAACAAGGTAATGAACATCTCAGCCAAGTTTGGTCCTGAAATATGCAGTTTGAAGAAAGTTATTAGCCTCGCTGTCAAGTAATGTAGTTTGTGGTCTTCTTTGACTTAGAATAATTTCCGTGTTTTTCGGCCAAATTGGCTATGCGACTCTCTGTAACAGTGAATATAGATTAAAACGTAAGACAGATAGAGGAAATCCGAAATAACCATTCGATAGAGAACAAGGTAATGAACATCTCAGCCAAGTTTGGTCCTGAAATATGCAGTTTGAAGAAAGTTATTAGCCTCGCTGTCAAGTAATGTAGTTTGTGGTCTTCTTTGACTTAGAATAATTTCCGTGTTTTTCGGCCAAATTGGCTACGCGACTCTCTGTAAGAGTGAATATAGATTAAAAAGTAAGACAGATAGAAGAAATCCGAAACAACTATTCGATAGAGAACAAGGTAATGAACATCTCAGCCAAGTTTGGTCCTGAAATATGCAGTTTGAAGAAAGTTATTAGCCTCGCTGTCAAGTAATGTAGTTTGTGGTCTTCTTTGACTTAGAATAATTTCCGTGTTTTTCGGCCAAATTGGCTACGCGACTCTCTGTAAGAGTGAATATAGATTAAAACGTAAGACAGATAGAGGAAATCCGAAATAACCATTCGATAGAGAACAAGGTAATGAACATCTCAGCCAAGTTTGGTCCTGAAATATGCAGTTTGAAGAAAGTTATTAGCCTCGCTGTCAAGTAATGTAGTTTGTGGTCTTCTTTGACTTAGAATAATTTCCGTGTTTTTCGGCCAAATTGGCTTCGCGACTCTCTGTAAGAGTGAATATAGATTAAAACGTAAGACAGATAGAGGAAATCCGAAATAACCATTCGATAGAACACAAGGTAATGAACATCTCAGCCAAGTTTGGTCCTGAAATATGCAGTTTGAAGAAAGTTATTAGCCTCGCTGTCAAGTAATGTAGTCTGTGGTCTTCTTTGACTTAGAATAATTTCCGTGTTTTCGGCCAAATTGGCTGTGCGACTCTCTGTAAGAGTGAATATAGATTAAAAAGTAAGACAGATAGAGGAAATCCGAAATAACCATTCGATAGAACACAAGGTAATGAACATCTCAGCCAAGTTTGGTCCTGAAATATGCAGTTTGAAGAAAGTTATTAGCCTCGCTGTCAAGTAATGTAGTTTGTGGTCTTCTTTGACTTAGAATAATTTCCGTGTTTTTTGGCCAAATTGGCTGTGCGACTCTCTGTAAGAGTGAATATAGATTAAAAAGTAAGACAGATAGAGGAAATCCGAAATAACCATTCGATAGAACACAAGGTAATGAACATCTCAGCCAAGTTTGGTCCTGAAATATGCAGTTTGAAGAAAGTTATTAGCCTCGCTGTCAAGTAATGTAGTTTGTGGTCTTCTTTGACTTAGAATAATTTCCGTGTTTTTCGGCCAAATTGGCTACGCGACTCTCTGTAAGAGTGAATATAGATTAAAAAGTAAGACAGATAGAAGAAATCCGAAACAAATATTCGATAGAGAACAAGGTAATGAACATCTCAGCCAAGTTTGGTCCTGAAATATGCAGTTTGAAGAAAGTTATTAGCCTCGCTGTCAAGTAATGTAGTTTGTGGTCTTCTTTGACTTAGAATAATTTCCGTGTTTTTCGGCCAAATTGGCTACGCGACTCTCTGTAAGAGCGAATATAGATTAAAACGTAAGACAGATAGAGGAAATCCGAAATAACCATTCGATAGAACACAAGGTAATGAACATCTCAGCCAAGTTTGGTCCTGAAATATGCAGTTTGAAGAAAGTTATTAGCCTCGCTGTCAAGTAATGTAGTTTGTGGTCTTCTTTGACTTAGAATAATTTCCGTGTTTTTCGGCCAAATTGGCTACGCGACTCTCTGTAAGAGTGAATATAGATTAAAAAGTAAGACAGATAGAAGAAATCCGAAACAACTATTCGATAGAGAACAAGGTAATGAACATCTCAGCCAAGTTTGGTCCTGAAATATGCAGTTTGAAGAAAGTTATTAGCCTCGCTGTCAAGTAATGTAGTTTGTGGTCTTCTTTGACTTAGAATAATTTCCGTGTTTTTCGGCCAAATTGGCTACGCGACTCTCTGTAAGAGTGAATATAGATTAAAACGTAAGACAGATAGAGGAAATCCGAAATAACCATTCGATAGAGAACAAGGTAATGAACATCTCAGCCAAGTTTGGTCCTGAAATATGCAGTTTGAAGAAAGTTATTAGCCTCGCTGTCAAGTAATGTAGTTTGTGGTCTTCTTTGACTTAGAATAATTTCCGTGTTTTTCGGCCAAATTGGCTTCGCGACTCTCTGTAAGAGTGAATATAGATTAAAACGTAAGACAGATAGAGGAAATCCGAAATAACCATTCGATAGAACACAAGGTAATGAACATCTCAGCCAAGTTTGGTCCTGAAATATGCAGTTTGAAGAAAGTTATTAGCCTCGCTGTCAAGTAATGTAGTCTGTGGTCTTCTTTGACTTAGAATAATTTCCGTGTTTTCGGCCAAATTGGCTGTGCGACTCTCTGTAAGAGTGAATATAGATTAAAAAGTAAGACAGATAGAGGAAATCCGAAATAACCATTCGATAGAACACAAGGTAATGAACATCTCAGCCAAGTTTGGTCCTGAAATATGCAGTTTGAAGAAAGTTATTAGCCTCGCTGTCAAGTAATGTAGTTTGTGGTCTTCTTTGACTTAGAATAATTTCCGTGTTTTTTGGCCAAATTGGCTATGCGACTCTCTGTAAGAGTGAATATAGATTAAAACGTAAGACAGATAGAGGAAATCCGAAATAACCATTCGATAGAGAACAAGGTAATGAACATCTCAGCCAAGTTTGGTCCTGAAATATGCAGTTTGAAGAAAGTTATTAGCCTCGCTGTCAAGTAATGTAGTTTGTGGTCTTCTTTGACTTAGAATAATTTCCGTGTTTTTCGGCCAAATTGGCTACGCGACTCTCTGTAAGAGTGAATATAGATTAAAAAGTAAGACAGATAGAAGAAATCCGAAACAAATATTCGATAGAGAACAAGGTAATGAACATCTCAGCCAAGTTTGGTCCTGAAATATGCAGTTTGAAGAAAGTTATTAGCCTCGCTGTCAAGTAATGTAGTTTGTGGTCTTCTTTGACTTAGAATAATTTCCGTGTTTTTCGGCCAAATTGGCTACGCGACTCTCTGTAAGAGCGAATATAGATTAAAACGTAAGACAGATAGAGGAAATCCGAAATAACCATTCGATAGAACACAAGGTAATGAACATCTCAGCCAAGTTTGGTCCTGAAATATGCAGTTTGAAGAAAGTTATTAGCCTCGCTGTCAAGTAATGTAGTTTGTGGTCTTCTTTGACTTAGAATAATTTCCGTGTTTTTCGGCCAAATTGGCTACGCGACTCTCTGTAAGAGTGAATATAGATTAAAAAGTAAGACAGATAGAAGAAATCCGAAACAACTATTCGATAGAGAACAAGGTAATGAACATCTCAGCCAAGTTTGGTCCTGAAATATGCAGTTTGAAGAAAGTTATTAGCCTCGCTGTCAAGTAATGTAGTTTGTGGTCTTCTTTGACTTAGAATAATTTCCGTGTTTTTCGGCCAAATTGGCTTCGCGACTCTCTGTAAGAGTGAATATAGATTAAAACGTAAGACAGATAGAGGAAATCCGAAATAACCATTCGATAGAACACAAGGTAATGAACATCTCAGCCAAGTTTGGTCCTGAAATATGCAGTTTGAAGAAAGTTATTAGCCTCGCTGTCAAGTAATGTAGTCTGTGGTCTTCTTTGACTTAGAATAATTTCCGTGTTTTCGGCCAAATTGGCTGTGCGACTCTCTGTAAGAGTGAATATAGATTAAAAAGTAAGACAGATAGAGGAAATCCGAAATAACCATTCGATAGAACACAAGGTAATGAACATCTCAGCCAAGTTTGGTCCTGAAATATGCAGTTTGAAGAAAGTTATTAGCCTCGCTGTCAAGTAATGTAGTTTGTGGTCTTCTTTGACTTAGAATAATTTCCGTGTTTTTTGGCCAAATTGGCTATGCGACTCTCTGTAAGAGTGAATATAGATTAAAACGTAAGACAGATAGAGGAAATCCGAAATAACCATTCGATAGAGAACAAGGTAATGAACATCTCAGCCAAGTTTGGTCCTGAAATATGCAGTTTGAAGAAAGTTATTAGCCTCGCTGTCAAGTAATGTAGTTTGTGGTCTTCTTTGACTTAGAATAATTTCCGTGTTTTTCGGCCAAATTGGCTACGCGACTCTCTGTAAGAGTGAATATAGATTAAAAAGTAAGACAGATAGAAGAAATCCGAAACAAATATTCGATAGAGAACAAGGTAATGAACATCTCAGCCAAGTTTGGTCCTGAAATATGCAGTTTGAAGAAAGTTATTAGCCTCGCTGTCAAGTAATGTAGTTTGTGGTCTTCTTTGACTTAGAATAATTTCCGTGTTTTTCGGCCAAATTGGCTACGCGACTCTCTGTAAGAGCGAATATAGATTAAAACGTAAGACAGATAGAGGAAATCCGAAATAACCATTCGATAGAACACAAGGTAATGAACATCTCAGCCAAGTTTGGTCCTGAAATATGCAGTTTGAAGAAAGTTATTAGCCTCGCTGTCAAGTAATGTAGTTTGTGGTCTTCTTTGACTTAGAATACTTTCCGTGTTTTTCGGCCAAATTGGCTACGCGACTCTCTGTAAGAGTGAATATAGATTAAAAAGTAAGACAGATAGAAGAAATCCGAAACAAATATTCGATAGAGAACAAGGTAATGAACATCTCAGCCAAGTTTGGTCCTGAAATATGCAGTTTGAAGAAAGTTATTAGCCTCGCTGTCAAGTAATGTAGTTTGTGGTCTTCTTTGACTTAGAATAATTTCCGTGTTTTTCGGCCAAATTGGCTACGCGACTCTCTGTAAGAGCGAATATAGATTAAAACGTAAGACAGATAGAGGAAATCCGAAATAACCATTCGATAGAACACAAGGTAATGAACATCTCAGCCAAGTTTGGTCCTGAAATATGCAGTTTGAAGAAAGTTATTAGCCTCGCTGTCAAGTAATGTAGTTTGTGGTCTTCTTTGACTTAGAATAATTTCCGTGTTTTTCGGCCAAATTGGCTACGCGACTCTCTGTAAGAGTGAATATAGATTAAAAAGTAAGACAGATAGAGGAAATCCGAAACAACCATTCGATAGAGAACAAGGTAATGAACATCTCAGCCAAGTTTGGTCCTGAAATATGCAGTTTGAAGAAAGTTATTAGCCTCGCTGTCAAGTAATGTAGTTTGTGGTCTTCTTTGACTTAGAATAATTTCCGTGTTTTTCGGCCAAATTGGCTATGCGACTCTCTGTAAGAGTGAATATAGATTAAAACGTAAGACAGATAGAGGAAATCCGAAATAACCATTCGATAGAGAACAAGGTAATGAACATCTCAGCCAAGTTTGGTCCTGAAATATGCAGTTTGAAGAAAGTTATTAGCCTCGCTGTCAAGTAATGTAGTTTGTGGTCTTCTTTGACTTAGAATAATTTCCGTGTTTTTCGGCCAAATTGGCTACGCGACTCTCTGTAAGAGTGAATATAGATTAAAAAGTAAGACAGATAGAAGAAATCCGAAATAACCATTCGATAGAGAACAAGGTAATGAACATCTCAGCCAAGTTTGGTCCTGAAATATGCAGTTTGAAGAAAGTTATTAGCCTCGCTGTCAAGTAATGTAGTTTGTGGTCTTCTTTGACTTAGAATAATTTCCGTGTTTTTCGGCCAAATTGGCTTCGCGACTCTCTGTAAGAGTGAATATAGATTAAAACGTAAGACAGATAGAGGAAATCCGAAATAACCATTCGATAGAACACAAGGTAATGAACATCTCAGCCAAGTTTGGTCCTGAAATATGCAGTTTGAAGAAAGTTATTAGCCTCGCTGTCAAGTAATGTAGTCTGTGGTCTTCTTTGACTTAGAATAATTTCCGTGTTTTCGGCCAAATTGGCTGTGCGACTCTCTGTAAGAGTGAATATAGATTAAAAAGTAAGACAGATAGAGGAAATCCGAAATAACCATTCGATAGAACACAAGGTAATGAACATCTCAGCCAAGTTTGGTCCTGAAATATGCAGTTTGAAGAAAGTTATTAGCCTCGCTGTCAAGTAATGTAGTTTGTGGTCTTCTTTGACTTAGAATAATTTCCGTGTTTTTTGGCCAAATTGGCTATGCGACTCTCTGTAAGAGTGAATATAGATTTAAACGTAAGACAGATAGAGGAAATCCGAAATAACCATTCGATAGAGAACAAGGTAATGAACATCTCAGCCAAGTTTGGTCCTGAAATATGCAGTTTGAAGAAAGTTATTAGCCTCGCTGTCAAGTAATGTAGTTTGTGGTCTTCTTTGACTTAGAATAATTTCCGTGTTTTTCGGCCAAATTGGCTACGCGACTCTCTGTAAGAGTGAATATAGATTAAAAAGTAAGACAGATAGAAGAAATCCGAAACAAATATTCGATAGAGAACAAGGTAATGAACATCTCAGCCAAGTTTGGTCCTGAAATATGCAGTTTGAAGAAAGTTATTAGCCTCGCTGTCAAGTAATGTAGTTTGTGGTCTTCTTTGACTTAGAATAATTTCCGTGTTTTTCGGCCAAATTGGCTACGCGACTCTCTGTAAGAGCGAATATAGATTAAAACGTAAGACAGATAGAGGAAATCCGAAATAACCATTCGATAGAACACAAGGTAATGAACATCTCAGCCAAGTTTGGTCCTGAAATATGCAGTTTGAAGAAAGTTATTAGCCTCGCTGTCAAGTAATGTAGTTTGTGGTCTTCTTTGACTTAGAATACTTTCCGTGTTTTTCGGCCAAATTGGCTACGCGACTCTCTGTAAGAGTGAATATAGATTAAAAAGTAAGACAGATAGAAGAAATCCGAAACAAATATTCGATAGAGAACAAGGTAATGAACATCTCAGCCAAGTTTGGTCCTGAAATATGCAGTTTGAAGAAAGTTATTAGCCTCGCTGTCAAGTAATGTAGTTTGTGGTCTTCTTTGACTTAGAATAATTTCCGTGTTTTTCGGCCAAATTGGCTACGCGACTCTCTGTAAGAGCGAATATAGATTAAAAAGTAAGACAGATAGAGGAAATCCGAAATAACCATTCGATAGAACACAAGGTAATGAACATCTCAGCCAAGTTTGGTCCTGAAATATGCAGTTTGAAGAAAGTTATTAGCCTCGCTGTCAAGTAATGTAGTTTGTGGTCTTCTTTGACTTAGAATAATTTCCGTGTTTTTCGGCCAAATTGGCTACGCGACTCTCTGTAAGAGTGAATATAGATTAAAAAGTAAGACAGATAGAAGAAATCCGAAACAACTATTCGATAGAGAACAAGGTAATGAACATCTCAGCCAAGTTTGGTCCTGAAATATGCAGTTTGAAGAAAGTTATTAGCCTCGCTGTCAAGTAATGTAGTTTGTGGTCTTCTTTGACTTAGAATAATTTCCGTGTTTTTCGGCCAAATTGGCTTCGCGACTCTCTGTAAGAGTGAATATAGATTAAAACGTAAGACAGATAGAGGAAATCCGAAATAACCATTCGATAGAACACAAGGTAATGAACATCTCAGCCAAGTTTGGTCCTGAAATATGCAGTTTGAAGAAAGTTATTAGCCTCGCTGTCAAGTAATGTAGTCTGTGGTCTTCTTTGACTTAGAATAATTTCCGTGTTTTCGGCCAAATTGGCTGTGCGACTCTCTGTAAGAGTGAATATAGATTAAAAAGTAAGACAGATAGAGGAAATCCGAAATAACCATTCGATAGAACACAAGGTAATGAACATCTCAGCCAAGTTTGGTCCTGAAATATGCAGTTTGAAGAAAGTTATTAGCCTCGCTGTCAAGTAATGTAGTTTGTGGTCTTCTTTGACTTAGAATAATTTCCGTGTTTTTTCGGCCAAATTGGCTATGCGACTCTCTGTAAGAGTGAATATAGATTAAAACGAAAGACAGATAGAGGAAATCCGAAATAACCATTCGATAGAGAACAAGGTAATGAACATCTCAGCCAAGTTTGGTCCTGAAATATGCAGTTTGAAGAAAGTTATTAGCCTCGCTGTCAAGTAATGTAGTTTGTGGTCTTCTTTGACTTAGAATAATTTCCGTGTTTTTCGGCCAAATTGGCTACGCGACTCTCTGTAAGAGTGAATATAGATTAAAAAGTAAGACAGATAGAAGAAATCCGAAACAAATATTCGATAGAGAACAAGGTAATGAACATCTCAGCCAAGTTTGGTCCTGAAATATGCAGTTTGAAGAAAGTTATTAGCCTCGCTGTCAAGTAATGTAGTTTGTGGTCTTCTTTGACTTAGAATAATTTCCGTGTTTTTCGGCCAAATTGGCTACGCGACTCTCTGTAAGAGCGAATATAGATTAAAACGTAAGACAGATAGAGGAAATCCGAAATAACCATTCGATAGAACACAAGGTAATGAACATCTCAGCCAAGTTTGGTCCTGAAATATGCAGTTTGAAGAAAGTTATTAGCCTCGCTGTCAAGTAATGTAGTTTGTGGTCTTCTTTGACTTAGAATACTTTCCGTGTTTTTCGGCCAAATTGGCTACGCGACTCTCTGTAAGAGTGAATATAGATTAAAAAGTAAGACAGATAGAAGAAATCCGAAACAAATATTCGATAGAGAACAAGGTAATGAACATCTCAGCCAAGTTTGGTCCTGAAATATGCAGTTTGAAGAAAGTTATTAGCCTCGCTGTCAAGTAATGTAGTTTGTGGTCTTCTTTGACTTAGAATAATTTCCGTGTTTTTCGGCCAAATTGGCTACGCGACTCTCTGTAAGAGCGAATATAGATTAAAACGTAAGACAGATAGAGGAAATCCGAAATAACCATTCGATAGAACACAAGGTAATGAACATCTCAGCCAAGTTTGGTCCTGAAATATGCAGTTTGAAGAAAGTTATTAGCCTCGCTGTCAAGTAATGTAGTTTGTGGTCTTCTTTGACTTAGAATAATTTCCGTGTTTTTCGGCCAAATTGGCTACGCGACTCTCTGTAAGAGTGAATATAGATTAAAAAGTAAGACAGATAGAAGAAATCCGAAACAAATATTCGATAGAGAACAAGGTAATGAACATCTCAGCCAAGTTTGGTCCTGAAATATGCAGTTTGAAGAAAGTTATTAGCCTCGCTGTCAAGTAATGTAGTTTGTGGTCTTCTTTGACTTAGAATAATTTCCGTGTTTTTCGGCCAAATTGGCTACGCGACTCTCTGTAAGAGCGAATATAGATTAAAACGTAAGACAGATAGAGGAAATCCGAAATAACCATTCGATAGAACACAAGGTAATGAACATCTCAGCCAAGTTTGGTCCTGAAATATGCAGTTTGAAGAAAGTTATTAGCCTCGCTGTCAAGTAATGTAGTTTGTGGTCTTCTTTGACTTAGAATAATTTCCGTGTTTTTCGGCCAAATTGGCTACGCGACTCTCTGTAAGAGTGAATATAGATTAAAAAGTAAGACAGATAGAAGAAATCCGAAACAACTATTCGATAGAGAACAAGGTAATGAACATCTCAGCCAAGTTTGGTCCTGAAATATGCAGTTTGAAGAAAGTTATTAG
Source organism: Gibbula magus (assembly GCA_936450465.1). NCBI lineage: Eukaryota > Metazoa > Mollusca > Gastropoda > Trochida > Trochidae > Gibbula > Gibbula magus. The sequence goes on from OW388295.1 coordinate 57,949,330, forward strand.
CCTCGCTGTCAAGTAATGTAGTTTGTGGTCTTCTTTGACTTAGAATAATTTCCGTGTTTTTTGGCCAAATTGGCTATGCGACTCTCTGTAAGAGTGAATATAGATTAAAACGTAAGACAGATAGAGGAAATCCGAAATAACCATTCGATAGAGAACAAGGTAATGAACATCTCAGCCAAGTTTGGTCCTGAAATATGCAGTTTGAAGAAAGTTATTAGCCTCGCTGTCAAGTAATGTAGTTTGTGGTCTTCTTTGACTTAGAATAATTTCCGTGTTTTTCGGCCAAATTGGCTACGCGACTCTCTGTAAGAGCGAATATAGATTAAAACGTAAGACAGATAGAGGAAATCCGAAATAACCATTCGATAGAACACAAGGTAATGAACATCTCAGCCAAGTTTGGTCCTGAAATATGCAGTTTGAAGAAAGTTATTAGCCTCGCTGTCAAGTAATGTAGTTTGTGGTCTTCTTTGACTTAGAATAATTTCCGTGTTTTTCGGCCAAATTGGCTACGCGACTCTCTGTAAGAGTGAATATAGATTAAAAAGTAAGACAGATAGAAGAAATCCGAAACAACTATTCGATAGAGAACAAGGTAATGAACATCTCAGCCAAGTTTGGTCCTGAAATATGCAGTTTGAAGAAAGTTATTAGCCTCGCTGTCAAGTAATGTAGTTTGTGGTCTTCTTTGACTTAGAATAATTTCCGTGTTTTTCGGCCAAATTGGCTACGCGACTCTCTGTAAGAGTGAATATAGATTAAAAAGTAAGACAGATAGAGGAAATCCGAAATAACCATTCGATAGAGAACAAGGTAATGAACATCTCAGCCAAGTTTGGTCCTGAAATATGCAGTTTGAAGAAAGTTATTAGCCTCGCTGTCAAGTAATGTAGTTTGTGGTCTTCTTTGACTTAGAATAATTTCCGTGTTTTTCGGCCAAATTGGCTACGCGACTCTCTGTAAGAGTGAATATAGATTAAAAAGTAAGACAGATAGAAGAAATCCGAAACAAATATTCGATAGAGAACAAGGTAATGAACATCTCAGCCAGGTTTGGTCCTGAAATATGCAGTTTGAAGAAAGTTATTAGCCTCGCTGTCAAGTAATGTAGTTTGTGGTCTTCTTTGACTTAGAATAATTTCCGTGTTTTTCGGCCAAATTGGCTACGCGACTCTCTGTAAGAGCGAATATAGATTAAAACGTAAGACAGATAGAGGAAATCCGAAATAACCATTCGATAGAACACAAGGTAATGAACATCTCAGCCAAGTTTGGTCCTGAAATATGCAGTTTGAAGAAAGTTATTAGCCTCGCTGTCAAGTAATGTAGTTTGTGGTCTTCTTTGACTTAGAATAATTTCCGTGTTTTTCGGCCAAATTGGCTACGCGACTCTCTGTAAGAGTGAATATAGATTAAAAAGTAAGACAGATAGAGGAAATCCGAAATAACCATTCGATAGAGAACAAGGTAATGAACATCTCAGCCAAGTTTGGTCCTGAAATATGCAGTTTGAAGAAAGTTATTAGCCTCGCTGTCAAGTAATGTAGTTTGTGGTCTTCTTTGACTTAGAATAATTTCCGTGTTTTTCGGCCAAATTGGCTACGCGACTCTCTGTAAGAGCGAATATAGATTAAAACGTAAGACAGATAGAGGAAATCCGAAATAACCATTCGATAGAACACAAGGTAATGAACATTTCAGCCAAGTTTGGTCCTGAAATATGCAGTTTGAAGAAAGTTATTAGCCTCGCTGTCAAGTAATGTAGTTTGTGGTCTTCTTTGACTTAGAATAATTTCCGTGTTTTTCGGCCAAATTGGCTACGCGACTCTCTGTAAGAGTGAATATAGATTAAAAAGTAAGACAGATAGAAGAAATCCGAAACAACTATTCGATAGAGAACAAGGTAATAAACATCTCAGCCAAGTTTGGTCCTGAAATATGCAGTTTGAAGAAAGTTATTAGCCTCGCTGTCAAGTAATGTAGTTTGTGGTCTTCTTTGACTTAGAATAATTTCCGTGTTTTTCGGCCAAATTGGCTACGCGACTCTCTGTAAGAGCGAATATAGATTAAAACGTAAGACAGATAGAGGAAATCCGAAATAACCATTCGATAGAGAACAAGGTAATGAACATCTCAGCCAAGTTTGGTCCTGAAATATGCAGTTTGAAGAAAGTTATTAGCCTCGCTGTCAAGTAATGTAGTTTGTGGTCTTCTTTGACTTAGAATAATTTCCGTGTTTTTCGGCCAAATTGGCTACGCGACTCTCTGTAAGAGTGAATATAGATTAAAAAGTAAGACAGATAGAAGAAATCCGAAACAACTATTCGATAGAGAACAAGGTAATAAACATCTCAGCCAAGTTTGGTCCTGAAATATGCAGTTTGAAGAAAGTTATTAGCCTTGCTGTCAAGTAATGTAGTTTGTGGTCTTCTTTGACTTAGAATAATTTCCGTGTTTTTCGGCCAAATTGGCTACGCGACTCTCTGTAAGAGTGAATATAGATTAAAAAGTAAGACAGATAGAGGAAATCCGAAATAACCATTCGATAGAGAACAAGGTAATGAACATCTCAGCCAAGTTTGGTCCTGAAATATGCAGTTTGAAGAAAGTTATTAGCCTCGCTGTCAAGTAATGTAGTTTGTGGTCTTCTTTGACTTAGAATAATTTCCGTGTTTTTCGGCCAAATTGGCTACGCGACTCTCTGTAAGAGTGAATATAGATTAAAACGTAAGACAGATAGAGGAAATCCGAAATAACCATTCGATAGAGAACAAGGTAATGAACATCTCAGCCAAGTTTGGTCCTGAAATATGCAGTTTGAAGAAAGTTATTAGCCTCGCTGTCAAGTAATGTAGTTTGTGGTCTTCTTTGACTTAGAATAATTTCCGTGTTTTTCGGCCAAATTGGCTACGCGACTCTCTGTAAGAGCGAATATAGATTAAAACGTAAGACAGATAGAGGAAATCCGAAATAACCATTCGATAGAACACAAGGTAATGAACATCTCAGCCAAGTTTGGTCCTGAAATATGCAGTTTGAAGAAAGTTATTAGCCTCGCTGTCAAGTAATGTAGTTTGTGGTCTTCTTTGACTTAGAATAATTTCCGTGTTTTTCGGCCAAATTGGCTACGCGACTCTCTGTAAGAGCGAATATAGATTAAAACGTAAGACAGATAGAGGAAATCCGAAATAACCATTCGATAGAACACAAGGTAATGAACATCTCAACCAAGTTTGGTCCTGAAATATGCAGTTTGAAGAAAGTTATTAGCCTCGCTGTCAAGTAATGTAGTTTGTGGTCTTCTTTGACTTAGAATAATTTCCGTGTTTTTCGGCCAAATTGGCTACGCGACTCTCTGTAAGAGTGAATATAGATAAAAAAGTAACACAGATAGAAGAAATCCGAAACCACTATTCGATAGAGAACAAGGTAATGAACATCTCAGCCAAGTTTGGTCCTGAAATATGCAGTTTGAAGAAAGTTATTAGCCTCGCTGTCAAGTAATGTAGTTTGTGGTCTTCTTTGACTTAGAATAATTTCCGTGTTTTTCGGCCAAATTGGCTACGCGACTCTCTGTAAGAGTGAATATAGATTAAAACGTAAGACAGATAGAGGAAATCCGAAATAACCATTCGATAGAACACAAGGTAATGAACATCTCAGCCAAGTTTGGTCCTGAAATATGCAGTTTGAAGAAAGTTATTAGCCTCGCTGTCAAGTAATGTAGTTTGTGGTCTTCTTTGACTTAGAATAATTTCCGTCTTTTTCGGCCAAATTGGCTACGCGACTCTCTGTAAGAGTGAATATAGATTAAAACGTAAGACAGATAGAGGAAATCCGAAATAACCATTCGATAGAACACAAGGTAATGAACATCACAGCCAAGTTTGGTCCTGAAATATGCAGTTTGAAGAAAGTTATTATCCTCGCTGTCAAGTAATGTAGTTTGTGGTCTTCTTTGACTTAAAATAATTTCCGTGTTTTTCGGCCAAATTGGCTACGCGACTCTCTGTAAGAGTGAATATAGATTAAAAAGTAAGACAGATAGAGGAAATCCGAAATAACCATTCGATAGAACACAAGGTAATGAACATCTCAGCCAAGTTTGGTCCTGAAATATGCAGTTTGAAGAAAGTTATTAGCCTCGCTGTCAAGTAATGTAGTTTGTGGTCTTCTTTGACTTAGAATAATTTCCGTGTTTTTCGGCCAAATTGGCTACGCGACTCTCTGTAAGAGTGAATATAGATTAAAAAGTAAGACAGATAGAAGAAATCCGAAACAACTATTCGATAGAGAACAAGGTAATGAACATCTCAGCCAAGTTTGGTCCTGAAATATGCAGTTTGAAGAAAGTTATTAGCCTCGCTGTCAAGTAATGTAGTTTGTGGTCTTCTTTGACTTAGAATAATTTCCATGTTTTTCGGCCAAATTGGCTATGTGACTCTCTGTAAGAGTGAATATAGATTAAAACGTAAGACAGATAGAGGAAATCCGAAATAACCATTCGATAGAACACAAGGTAATGAACATCTCAGCCAAGTTTGGTCCTGAAACATGCAGTTTGAAGAAAGTTATTAGCCTCGCTGTCAAGTAATGTAGTTTGTGGTCTTCTTTGACTTAGAATAATTTCCGTGTTTTTCGGCCAAATTGGCTACGCGACTCTCTGTAAGAGTGAATATAGATTAAAAAGTAAGACAGATAGAAGAAATCCGAAACAAATATTCGATAGAACACAAGGTAATGAACATCTCAGCCAAGTTTGGTCCTGAAATATGCAGTTTGAAGAAAGTTATTAGCCTCGCTGTCAAGTAATGTAGTTTGTGGTCTTCTTTGACTTAGAATAATTTCCGTGTTTTTCGGCCAAATTGGCTACGCGACTCTCTGTAAGAGTGAATATAGATTAAAAAGTAAGACAGATAGAAGAAATCCGAAACAACTATTCGATAGAGAACAAGGTAATGAACATCTCAGCCAAGTTTGGTCCTGAAATATGCAGTTTGAAGAAAGTTATTAGCCTCGCTGTCAAGTAATGTAGTTTGTGGTCTTCTTTGACTTAGAATAATTTCCGTGTTTTTCGACCAAATTGGCTACGCGACTCTCTGTAAGAGTGAATATAGATTAAAAAGTAAGACAGATAGAAGAAATCCGAAACAACTATTCGATAGAGAACAAGGTAATGAACATCTCAGCCAAGTTTGGTCCTGAAATATGCAGTTTGAAGAAAGTTATTAGCCTCGCTGTCAAGTAATGTAGTTTGTGGTCTTCTTTGACTTAGAATAATTTCCGTGTTTTTCGGCCAAATTGGCTACGCGACTCTCTGTAAGAGCGAATATAGATTAAAACGTAAGACAGATAGAGGAAATCCGAAATAACCATTCGATAGAACACAAGGTAATGAACATCTCAACCAAGTTTGGTCCTGAAATATGCAGTTTGAAGAAAGTTATTAGCCTCGCTGTCAAGTAATGTAGTTTGTGGTCTTCTTTGACTTAGAATAATTTCCGTGTTTTTCGGCCAAATTGGCTACGCGACTCTCTGTAAGAGTGAATATAGATTAAAAAGTAACACAGATAGAAGAAATCCGAAACCACTATTCGATAGAGAACAAGGTAATGAACATCTCAGCCAAGTTTGGTCCTGAAATATGCAGTTTGAAGAAAGTTATTAGCCTCGCAGTCAAGTAATGTAGTTTGTGGTCTTCTTTGACTTAAAATAATTTCCGTGTTTTTCGGCCAAATTGGCTACGCGACTCTCTGTAAGAGTGAATATAGATTAAAAAGTAAGACAGATAGAGGAAATCCGAAATAACCATTCGATAGAACACAAGGTAATGAACATCTCAGCCAAGTTTGGTCCTGAAATATGCAGTTTGAAGAAAGTTATTAGCCTCGCTGTCAAGTAATGTAGTTTGTGGTCTTCTTTGACTTAGAATAATTTCCGTGTTTTTCGGCCAAATTGGCTACGCGACTCTCTGTAAGAGTGAATATAGATTAAAAAGTAAGACAGATAGAAGAAATCCGAAACAACTATTCGATAGAGAACAAGGTAATGAACATCTCAGCCAAGTTTGGTCCTGAAATATGCAGTTTGAAGAAAGTTATTAGCCTCGCTGTCAAGTAATGTAGTTTGTGGTCTTCTTTGACTTAGAATAATTTCCATGTTTTTCGGCCAAATTGGCTATGTGACTCTCTGTAAGAGTGAATATAGATTAAAACGTAAGACAGATAGAGGAAATCCGAAATAACCATTCGATAGAACACAAGGTAATGAACATCTCAGCCAAGTTTGGTCCTGAAACATGCAGTTTGAAGAAAGTTATTAGCCTCGCTGTCAAGTAATGTAGTTTGTGGTCTTCTTTGACTTAGAATAATTTCCGTGTTTTTCGGCCAAATTGGCTACGCGACTCTCTGTAAGAGTGAATATAGATTAAAAAGTAAGACAGATAGAAGAAATCCGAAACAAATATTCGATAGAACACAAGGTAATGAACATCTCAGCCAAGTTTGGTCCTGAAATATGCAGTTTGAAGAAAGTTATTAGCCTCGCTGTCAAGTAATGTAGTTTGTGGTCTTCTTTGACTTAGAATAATTTCCGTGTTTTTCGGCCAAATTGGCTACGCGACTCTCTGTAAGAGTGAATATAGATTAAAAAGTAAGACAGATAGAGGAAATCCGAAATAACCATTCGATAGAGAACAAGGTAATGAACATCTCAGCCAAGTTTGGTCCTGAAATATGCAGTTTGAAGAAAGTTATTAGCCTCGCTGTCAAGTAATGTAGTTTGTGGTCTTCTTTGACTTAGAATAATTTCCGTGTTTTTCGGCCAAATTGGCTACGCGACTCTCTGTAAGAGTGAATATAGATTAAAACGTAAGACAGATAGAGGAAATCCGAAATAACCATTCGATAGAACACAAGGTAATGAACATCACAGCCAAGTTTGGTCCTGAAATATGCAGTTTGAAGAAAGTTATTAGCCTCGCTGTCAAGTAATGTAGTTTGTGGTCTTCTTTGACTTAAAATAATTTCCGTGTTTTTCGGCCAAATTGGCTACGCGACTCTCTGTAAGAGTGAATATAGATTAAAAAGTAAGACAGATAGAGGAAATCCGAAATAACCATTCGATAGAACACAAGGTAATGAACATCTCAGCCAAGTTTGGTCCTGAAATATGCAGTTTGAAGAAAGTTATTAGCCTCGCTGTCAAGTAATGTAGTTTGTGGTCTTCTTTGACTTAGAATAATTTCCGTGTTTTTCGGCCAAATTGGCTACGCGACTCTCTGTAAGAGTGAATATAGATTAAAAAGTAAGACAGATAGAGGAAATCCGAAATAACCATTCGATAGAACACAAGGTAATGAACATCTCAGCCAAGTTTGGTCCTGAAATATGCAGTTTGAAGAAAGTTATTAGCCTCGCTGTCAAGTAATGTAGTTTGTGGTCTTCTTTGACTTAGAATAATTTCCGTGTTTTTCGGCCAAATTGGCTATGCGACTCTCTGTAAGAGTGAATATAGATTAAAACGTAAGACAGATAGAAGAAATCCGAAACAACTATTCGATAGAGAACAAGGTAATGAACATCTCAGCCAAGTTTGGTCCTGAAATATGCAGTTTGAAGAAAGTTATTAGCCTCGCTGTCAAGTAATGTAGTTTGTGGTCTTCTTTGACTTAGAATAATTTCCGTGTTTTTCGGCCAAATTGGCTACGCGACTCTCTGTAAGAGTGAATATAGATTAAAAAGTAACACAGATAGAAGAAATCCGAAACCACTATTCGATAGAGAACAAGGTAATGAACATCTCAGCCAAGTTTGGTCCTGAAATATGCAGTTTGAAGAAAGTTATTAGCCTCGCTGTCAAGTAATGTAGTTTGTGGTCTTCTTTGACTTAGAATAATTTCCGTGTTTTTCGGCCAAATTGGCTACGCGACTCTCTGTAAGAGTGAATATAGATTAAAACGTAAGACAGATAGAGGAAATCCGAAATAACCATTCGATAGAACACAAGGTAATGAACATCTCAGCCAAGTTTGGTCCTGAAATATGCAGTTTGAAGAAAGTTATTAGCCTCGCTGTCAAGTAATGTAGTTTGTGGTCTTCTTTGACTTAGAATAATTTCCGTCTTTTTCGGCCAAATTGGCTACGCGACTCTCTGTAAGAGTGAATATAGATTAAAACGTAAGACAGATAGAGGAAATCCGAAATAACCATTCGATAGAACACAAGGTAATGAACATCACAGCCAAGTTTGGTCCTGAAATATGCAGTTTGAAGAAAGTTATTAGCCTCGCTGTCAAGTAATGTAGTTTGTGGTCTTCTTTGACTTAAAATAATTTCCGTGTTTTTCGGCCAAATTGGCTACGCGACTCTCTGTAAGAGTGAATATAGATTAAAAAGTAAGACAGATAGAGGAAATCCGAAATAACCATTCGATAGAACACAAGGTAATGAACATCTCAGCCAAGTTTGGTCCTGAAATATGCAGTTTGAAGAAAGTTATTAGCCTCGCTGTCAAGTAATGTAGTTTGTGGTCTTCTTTGACTTAGAATAATTTCCGTGTTTTTCGGCCAAATTGGCTACGCGATCTTTGTAAGAGTGAATATAGATTAAAAAGTAAGACAGATAGAAGAAATCCGAAACAACTATTCGATAGAGAACAAGGTAATGAACATCTCAGCCAAGTTTGGTCCTGAAATATGCAGTTTGAAGAAAGTTATTAGCCTCGCTGTCAAGTAATGTAGTTTGTGGTCTTCTTTGACTTAGAATAATTTCCGTGTTTTTCGGCCAAATTGGCTATGTGACTCTCTGTAAGAGTGAATATAGATTAAAACGTAAGACAGATAGAGGAAATCCGAAATAACCATTCGATAGAACACAAGGTAATGAACATCTCAGCCAAGTTTGGTCCTGAAATATGCAGTTTGAAGAAAGTTATTAGCCTCGCTGTCAAGTAATGTAGTTTGTGGTCTTCTTTGACTTAGAATAATTTCCGTGTTTTTCGGCCAAATTGGCTACGCGACTCTCTGTAAGAGTGAATATAGATTAAAAAGTAAGACAGATAGAAGAAATCCGAAACAAATATTCGATAGAACACAAGGTAATGAACATCTCAGCCAAGTTTGGTCCTGAAATATGCAGTTTGAAGAAAGTTATTAGCCTCGCTGTCAAGTAATGTAGTTTGTGGTCTTCTTTGACTTAGAATAATTTCCGTGTTTTTCGGCCAAATTGGCTACGCGACTCTCTGTAAGAGTGAATATAGATTAAAAAGTAAGACAGATAGAAGAAATCCGAAACAACTATTCGATAGAGAACAAGGTAATGAACATCTCAGCCAAGTTTGGTCCTGAAATATGCAGTTTGAAGAAAGTTATTAGCCTCGCTGTCAAGTAATGTAGTTTGTGGTCTTCTTTGACTTAGAATAATTTCCGTGTTTTTCGACCAAATTGGCTACGCGACTCTCTGTAAGAGTGAATATAGATTAAAAAGTAAGACAGATAGAGGAAATCCGAAATAACCATTCAATAGAACACAAGGTAATGAACATCTCAGCCAAGTTTGGTCCTGATATATGCAGTTTGAAGAAAGTTATTAGCCTCGCTGTCAAGTAATGTAGTTTGTGGTCTTCTTTGACTTAGAATAATTTCCGTGTTTTTCGGCCAAATTGGCTACGCGACTCTCTGTAAGAGTGAATATAGATTAAAAAGTAAGACAGATAGAGGAAATCCGAAATAACCATTCGATAGAGAACAAGGTAATGAACATCTCAGCCAAGTTTGGTCCTGAAATATGCAGTTTGAAGAAAGTTATTAGCCTCGCTGTCAAGTAATGTAGTTTGTGGTCTTCTTTGACTTAGAATAATTTCCGTGTTTTTCGGCCAAATTGGCTACGCGACTCTCTGTAAGAGTGAATATAGATTAAAACGTAAGACAGATAGAGGAAATCCGAAATAACCATTCGATAGAACACAAGGTAATGAACATCACAGCCAAGTTTGGTCCTGAAATATGCAGTTTGAAGAAAGTTATTAGCCTCGCTGTCAAGTAATGTAGTTTGTGGTCTTCTTTGACTTAAAATAATTTCCGTGTTTTTCGGCCAAATTGGCTACGCGACTCTCTGTAAGAGTGAATATAGATTAAAAAGTAAGACAGATAGAGGAAATCCGAAATAACCATTCGATAGAACACAAGGTAATGAACATCTCAGCCAAGTTTGGTCCTGAAATATGCAGTTTGAAGAAAGTTATTAGCCTCGCTGTCAAGTAATGTAGTTTGTGGTCTTCTTTGACTTAGAATAATTTCCGTGTTTTTCGGCCAAATTGGCTACGCGACTCTCTGTAAGAGTGAATATAGATTAAAAAGTAAGACAGATAGAGGAAATCCGAAATAACCATTCGATAGAACACAAGGTAATGAACATCTCAGCCAAGTTTGGTCCTGAAATATGCAGTTTGAAGAAAGTTATTAGCCTCGCTGTCAAGTAATGTAGTTTGTGGTCTTCTTTGACTTAGAATAATTTCCGTGTTTTTCGGCCAAATTGGCTATGCGACTCTCTGTAAGAGTGAATATAGATTAAAACGTAAGACAGATAGAAGAAATCCGAAACAACTATTCGATAGAGAACAAGGTAATGAACATCTCAGCCAAGTTTGGTCCTGAAATATGCAGTTTGAAGAAAGTTATTAGCCTCGCTGTCAAGTAATGTAGTTTGTGGTCTTCTTTGACTTAGAATAATTTCCATGTTTTTCGACCAAATTGGCTATGTGACTCTCTGTAAGAGTGAATATAGATTAAAACGTAAGACAGATAGAGGAAATCCGAAATAACCATTCGATAGAACACAAGGTAATGAACATCTCAGCCAAGTTTGGTCCTGAAATATGCAGTTTGAAGAAAGTTATTAGCCTCGCTGTCAAGTAATGTAGTTTGTGGTCTTCTTTGACTTAGAATAATTTCCGTGTTTTTCGGCCAAATTGGCTACGCGACTCTCTGTAAGAGTGAATATAGATTAAAACGTAAGACAGATAGAGGAAATCCGAAATAACCATTCAATAGAACACAAGGTAATGAACATCTCAGCCAAGTTTGGTCCTGATATATGCAGTTTGAAGAAAGTTATTAGCCTCGCTGTCAAGTAATGTAGTTTGTGGTCTTCTTTGACTTAGAATAATTTCCGTGTTTTTCGGCCAAATTGGCTACGCGACTCTCTGTAAGAGTGAATATAGATTAAAACGTAAGACAGATAGAGGTAATCCGAAATAACATTCGATAGAACACAAGGTAATGAACATCTCAGCCAAGTTTGGTCCTGAAATATGCAGTTTGAAGAAAGTTATTAGCCTCGCTGTCAAGTAATGTAGTTTGTGGTCTTCTTTGACTTAGAATAATTTCCGTGTTTTTCGGCCAAATTGGCTACGCGACTCTCTGTAAGAGTGAATATAGATTAAAAAGTAAGACAGATAGAGGAAATCCGAAATAACCATTCGATAGAACACAAGGTAATGAACATCTCAGCCAAGTTTGGTCCTGAAATATGCAGTTTGAAGAAAGTTATTAGCCTCGCTGTCAAGTAATGTAGTTTGTGGTCTTCTTTGACTTAGAATAATTTCCGTGTTTTTCGGCCAAATTGGCTACGCGACTCTCTGTAAGAGTGAATATAGATTAAAACGTAAGACAGATAGAGGAAATCCGAAATAACCATTCCATAGAACACAAGATAATGAACATCTCAGCCAAGTTTGGTCCTGAAATATGCAGTTTGAAGAAAGTTATTAGCCTCGCTGTCAAGTAATGTAGTTTGTGGTCTTCTTTGACTTAGAATAATTTCCGTGTTTTTCGGCCAAATTGGCTACGCGACTCTCTGTAAGAGTGAATATAGATTAAAACGTAAGACAGATAGAGGAAATCCGAAATAACCATTCGATAGAACACAAGGTAATGAACATCACAGCCAAGTTTGGTCCTGAAATATGCAGTTTGAAGAAAGTTATTAGCCTCGCTGTCAAGTAATGTAGTTTGTGGTCTTCTTTGACTTAAAATAATTTCCGTGTTTTTCGGCCAAATTGGCTACGCGACTCTCTGTAAGAGTGAATATAGATTAAAAAGTAAGACAGATAGAGGAAATCCGAAATAACCATTCGATAGAACACAAGGTAATGAACATCTCAGCCAAGTTTGGTCCTGAAATATGCAGTTTGAAGAAAGTTATTAGCCTCGCTGTCAAGTAATGTAGTTTGTGGTCTTCTTTGACTTAGAATAATTTCCGTGTTTTTCGGCCAAATTGGCTACGCGACTCTCTGTAAGAGTGAATATAGATTAAAAAGTAAGACAGATAGAGGAAATCCGAAATAACCATTCGATAGAACACAAGGTAATGAACATCTCAGCCAAGTTTGGTCCTGAAATATGCAGTTTGAAGAAAGTTATTAGCCTCGCTGTCAAGTAATGTAGTTTGTGGTCTTCTTTGACTTAGAATAATTTCCGTGTTTTTCGGCCAAATTGGCTATGCGACTCTCTGTAAGAGTGAATATAGATTAAAACGTAAGACAGATAGAAGAAATCCGAAACAACTATTCGATAGAGAACAAGGTAATGAACATCTCAGCCAAGTTTGGTCCTGAAATATGCAGTTTGAAGAAAGTTATTAGCCTCGCTGTCAAGTAATGTAGTTTGTGGTCTTCTTTGACTTAGAATAATTTCCATGTTTTTCGACCAAATTGGCTATGTGACTCTCTGTAAGAGTGAATATAGATTAAAACGTAAGACAGATAGAAGAAATCCGAAACAACTATTCGATAGAACACAAAGTAATGAACATCTCAGCCAAGTTTGGTCCTGATATATGCAGTTTGAAGAAAGTTATTAGCCTCGCTGTCAAGTAATGTAGTTTGTGGTCTTCTTTGACTTAGAATAATTTCCGTGTTTTTCGGCCAAATTGGCTACGCGACTCTCTGTAAGAGTGAATATAGATTAAAACGTAAGACAGATAGAGGAAATCCGAAATAACCATTCGATAGAACACAAGGTAATGAACATCTCAGCCAAGTTTGGTCCTGAAATATGCAGTTTGAAGAAAGTTATTAGCCTCGCTGTCAAGTAATGTAGTTTGTGGTCTTCTTTGACTTAGAATAATTTCCGTGTTTTTCGGCCAAATTGGCTACGCGACTCTCTGTAAGAGTGAATATAGATTAAAAAGTAAGACAGATAGAAGAAATCCGAAACAACTATTCGATAGAGAACAAGGTAATGAACATCTCAGCCAAGTTTGGTCCTGAAATATGCAGTTTGAAGAAAGTTATTAGCCTCGCTGTCAAGTAATGTAGTTTGTGGTCTTCTTTGACTTAGAATAATTTCCGTGTTTTTCGGCCAAATTGGCTACGCGACTCTCTGTAAGAGTGAATATAGATTAAAAAGTAAGACAGATAGAGGAAATCCGAAATAACCATTCGATAGAACACAAGGTAATGAACATCACAGCCAAGTTTGGTCCTGAAATATGCAGTTTGAAGAAAGTTATTAGCCTCGCTGTCAAGTAATGTAGTTTGTGGTCTTCTTTGACTTAAAATAATTTCCGTGTTTTTCGGCCAAATTGGCTACGCGACTCTCTGTAAGAGTGAATATAGATTAAAAAGTAAGACAGATAGAGGAAATCCGAAATAACCATTCGATAGAACACAAGGTAATGAACATCTCAGCCAAGTTTGGTCCTGAAATATGCAGTTTGAAGAAAGTTATTAGCCTCGCTGTCAAGTAATGTAGTTTGTGGTCTTCTTTGACTTAGAATAATTTCCGTGTTTTTCGGCCAAATTGGCTATGCGACTCTCTGTAAGAGTGAATATAGATTAAAACGTAAGACAGATAGAGGAAATCCGAAATAACCCTCGATAGAACACAAGGTAATGAACATCTCAGCCAAGTTTGGTCCTGAAATATGCAGTTTGAAGAAAGTTATTAGCCTCGCTGTCAAGTAATGTAGTTTGTGGTCTTCTTTGACTTAGAATAATTTCCATGTTTTTCGACCAAATTGGCTATGTGACTCTCTGTAAGAGTGAATATAGATTAAAACGTAAGACAGATAGAGGAAATCCGAAATAACCATTCGATAGAACACAAGGTAATGAACATCTCAGCCAAGTTTGGTCCTGAAATATGCAGTTTGAAGAAAGTTATTAGCCTCGCTGTCAAGTAATGTAGTTTGTGGTCTTCTTTGACTTAGAATAATTTCCGTGTTTTTCGGCCAAATTGGCTACGCGACTCTCTGTAAGAGTGAATATAGATTAAAACGTAAGACAGATAGAGGAAATCCGAAATAAGCATTCAATAGAACACAAGGTAATGAACATCTCAGCCAAGTTTGGTCCTGATATATGCAGTTTGAAGAAAGTTATTAGCCTCGCTGTCAAGTAATGTAGTTTGTGGTCTTCTTTGACTTAGAATAATTTCCGTGTTTTTCGGCCAAATTGGCTACGCGACTCTCTGTAAGAGTGAATATAGATTAAAACGTAAGACAGATAGAGGAAATCCGAAATAACATTCGATAGAACACAAGGTAATGAACATCTCAGCCAAGTTTGGTCCTGAAATATGCAGTTTGAAGAAAGTTATTAGCCTCGCTGTCAAGTAATGTAGTTTGTGGTCTTCTTTGACTTAGAATAATTTCCGTGTTTTTCGGCCAAATTGGCTACGCGACTCTCTGTAAGAGTGAATATAGATTAAAAAGTAAGACAGATAGAGGAAATCCGAAATAACCATTCGATAGAACACAAGGTAATGAACATCTCAGCCAAGTTTGGTCCTGAAATATGCAGTTTGAAGAAAGTTATTAGCCTCGCTGTCAAGTAATGTAGTTTGTGGTCTTCTTTGACTTAGAATAATTTCCGTGTTTTTCGGCCAAATTGGCTACGCGACTCTCTGTAAGAGTGAATATAGATTAAAACGTAAGACAGATAGAGGAAATCCGAAATAACCATTCCATAGAACACAAGATAATGAACATCTCAGCCAAGTTTGGTCCTGAAATATGCAGTTTGAAGAAAGTTATTAGCCTCGCTGTCAAGTAATGTAGTTTGTGGTCTTCTTTGACTTAGAATAATTTCCATGTTTTTCGACCAAATTGGCTATGTGACTCTCTGTAAGAGTGAATATAGATTAAAACGTAAGACAGATAGAGGAAATCCGAAATAACCATTCGATAGAACACAAGGTAATGAACATCTCAGCCAAGTTTGGTCCTGAAATATGCAGTTTGAAGAAAGTTATTAGCCTCGCTGTCAAGTAATGTAGTTTGTGGTCTTCTTTGACTTAGAATAATTTACGTGTTTTTCGGCCAAATTGGCTACGCGACTCTCTGTAAGAGTGAATATAGATTAAAACGTAAGACAGATAGAGGAAATCCGAAATAACCATTCAATAGAACACAAGGTAATGAACATCTCAGCCAAGTTTGGTCCTGATATATGCAGTTTGAAGAAAGTTATTAGCCTCGCTGTCAAGTAATGTAGTTTGTGGTCTTCTTTGACTTAGAATAATTTCCGTGTTTTTCGGCCAAATTGGCTACGCGACTCTCTGTAAGAGTGAATATAGATTAAAACGTAAGACAGATAGAGGAAATCCGAAATAACCATTCCATAGAACACAAGATAATGAACATCTCAGCCAAGTTTGGTCCTGAAATATGCAGTTTGAAGAAAGTTATTAGCCTCGCTGTCAAGTAATGTAGTTTGTGGTCTTCTTTGACTTAGAATAATTTCCGTGTTTTTCGGCCAAATTGGCTACGCGACTCTCTGTAAGAGTGAATATAGATTAAAACGTAAGACAGATAGAGGAAATCCGAAATAACCATTCGATAGAACACAAGGTAATGAACATCACAGCCAAGTTTGGTCCTGAAATATGCAGTTTGAAGAAAGTTATTAGCCTCGCTGTCAAGTAATGTAGTTTGTGGTCTTCTTTGACTTAAAATAATTTCCGTGTTTTTCGGCCAAATTGGCTACGCGACTCTCTGTAAGAGTGAATATAGATTAAAAAGTAAGACAGATAGAGGAAATCCGAAATAACCATTCGATAGAACACAAGGTAATGAACATCTCAGCCAAGTTTGGTCCTGAAATATGCAGTTTGAAGAAAGTTATTAGCCTCGCTGTCAAGTAATGTAGTTTGTGGTCTTCTTTGACTTAGAATAATTTCCGTGTTTTTCGGCCAAATTGGCTACGCGACTCTCTGTAAGAGTGAATATAGATTAAAAAGTAAGACAGATAGAGGAAATCCGAAATAACCATTCGATAGAACAGAAGGTAATGAACATCTCAGCCAAGTTTGGTCCTGAAATATGCAGTTTGAAGAAAGTTATTAGCCTCGCTGTCAAGTAATGTAGTTTGTGGTCTTCTTTGACTTAGAATAATTTCCGTGTTTTTCGGCCAAATTGGCTATGCGACTCTCTGTAAGAGTGAATATAGATTAAAACGTAAGACAGATAGAAGAAATCCGAAACAACTATTCGATAGAGAACAAGGTAATGAACATCTCAGCCAAGTTTGGTCCTGAAATATGCAGTTTGAAGAAAGTTATTAGCCTCGCTGTCAAGTAATGTAGTTTGTGGTCTTCTTTGACTTAGAATAATTTCCATGTTTTTCGACCAAATTGGCTATGTGACTCTCTGTAAGAGTGAATATAGATTAAAACGTAAGACAGATAGAGGAAATCCGAAATAACCATTCGATAGAACACAAGGTAATGAACATCTCAGCCAAGTTTGGTCCTGAAATATGCAGTTTGAAGAAAGTTATTAGCCTCGCTGTCAAGTAATGTAGTTTGTGGTCTTCTTTGACTTAGAATAATTTCCGTGTTTTTCGGCCAAATTGGCTACGCGACTCTCTGTAAGAGTGAATATAGATTAAAACGTAAGACAGATAGAGGAAATCCGAAATAACCATTCAATAGAACACAAAGTAATAAACATCTCAGCCAAGTTTGGTCCTGATATATGCAGTTTGAAGAAAGTTATTAGCCTCGCTGTCAAGTAATGTAGTTTGTGGTCTTCTTTGACTTAGAATAATTTCCGTGTTTTTCGGCCAAATTGGCTACGCGACTCTCTGTAAGAGTGAATATAGATTAAAAAGTAAGACAGATAGAGGAAATCCGAAATAACCATTCGATAGAACACAAGGTAATGAACATCTCAGCCAAGTTTGGTCCTGAAATATGCAGTTTGAAGAAAGTTATTAGCCTCGCTGTCAAGTAATGTAGTTTGTGGTCTTCTTTGACTTAGAATAATTTCCGTGTTTTTCGGCCAAATTGGCTACGCGACACTCTTACAGAGTGAATATAGATTAAAACGTAAGACAGATAGAGGAAATCCGAAATAACCATTCCATAGAACACAAGGTAATGAACATCTCAGCCAAGTTTGGTCCTGATATATGCAGTTTGAAGAAAGTTATTAGCCTCGCTGTCAAGTAATGTAGTTTGTGGTCTTCTTTGACTTAGAATAATTTCCATGTTTTTCGGCCAAACTGGCTACGCGACTCTCTGTAAGAGTGAATATAGATTAAAACGTAAGACAGATAGAGGAAATCCGAAATAACCATTCGATAGAACACAAGGTAATGAACATCTCAGCCAAGTTTGGTCCTGAAATATGCAGTTTGAAGAAAGTTATTAGCCTCGCTGTCAAGTAATGTAGTTTGTGGTCTTCTTTGACTTAGAATAATTTCCGTGTTTTTCGACCAAATTGGCTACGCGACTCTCTGTAAGAGTGAATATAGATTAAAAAGTAAGACAGATAGAAGAAATCCGAAACAACTATTCGATAGAGAACAAGGTAATGAACATCTCAGCCAAGTTTGGTCCTGAAATATGCAGTTTGAAGAAAGTTATTAGCCTCGCTGTCAAGTAATGTAGTTTGTGGTCTTCTTTGACTTAGAATAATTTCCGTGTTTTTCGGCCAAATTGGCTACGCGACTCTCTGTAAGAGTGAATATAGATTAAAAAGTAAGACAGATAGAGGAAATCCGAAATAACCATTCGATAGAGAACAAGGTAATGAACATCTCAGCCAAGTTTGGTCCTGAAATATGCAGTTTGAAGAAAGTTATTAGCCTCGCTGTCAAGTAATGTAGTTTGTGGTCTTCTTTGACTTAGAATAATTTCCGTGTTTTTCGGCCAAATTGGCTACGCGACTCTCTGTAAGAGTGAATATAGATTAAAACGTAAGACAGATAGAGGAAATCCGAAATAACCATTCGATAGAACACAAGGTAATGAACATCTCAGCCAAGTTTGGTCCTGAAATATGCAGTTTGAAGAAAGTTATTAGCCTCGCTGTCAAGTAATGTAGTTTGTGGTCTTCTTTGACATAGAATAATTTCCGTGTTTTTCGGCCAAATTGGCTACGCGACTCTCTGTAAGAGTGAATATAGATTAAAACGTAAGACAGATAGAGGAAATCCGAAATAACCATTCGATAGAACACAAGGTAATGAACATCACAGCCAAGTTTGGTCCTGAAATATGCAGTTTGAAGAAAGTTATTAGCCTCGCTGTCAAGTAATGTAGTTTGTGGTCTTCTTTGACTTAAAATAATTTCCGTGTTTTTCGGCCAAATTGGCTACGCGACTCTCTGTAAGAGTGAATATAGATTAAAAAGTAAGACAGATAGAGGAAATCCGAAATAACCATTCGATAGAACACAAGGTAATGAACATCTCAGCCAAGTTTGGTCCTGAAATATGCAGTTTGAAGAAAGTTATTAGCCTCGCTGTCAAGTAATGTAGTTTGTGGTCTTCTTTGACTTAGAATAATTTCCATGTTTTTCGACCAAATTGGCTATGTGACTCTCTGTAAGAGTGAATATAGATTAAAACGTAAGACAGATAGAGGAAATCCGAAATAACCATTCGATAGAACACAAGGTAATGAACATCTCAGCCAAGTTTGGTCCTGAAATATGCAGTTTGAAGAAAGTTATTAGCCTCGCTGTCAAGTAATGTAGTTTGTGGTCTTCTTTGACTTAGAATAATTTCCGTGTTTTTCGGCCAAATTGGCTACGCGACTCTCTGTAAGAGTGAATATAGATTAAAACGTAAGACAGATAGAGGAAATCCGAAATAACCATTCGATAGAACACAAGGTAATGAACATCTCAGCCAAGTTTGGTCCTGAAATATGCAGTTTGAAGAAAGTTATTAGCCTCGCTGTCAAGTAATGTAGTTTGTGGTCTTCTTTGACTTAGAATAATTTCCGTGTTTTTCGGCCAAATTGGCTACGCGACTCTCTGTAAGAGTGAATATAGATTAAAACGTAAGACAGATAGAGGAAATCCGAAATAACCATTCGATAGAACACAAGGTAATGAACATCTCAGCCAAGTTTGGTCCTGAAATATGCAGTTTGAAGAAAGTTATTAGCCTCGCTGTCAAGTAATGTAGTTTGTGGTCTTCTTTGACTTAGAATAATTTCCGTGTTTTTCGGCCAAATTGGCTACGCGACTCTCTGTAAGAGTGAATATAGATTAAAACGTAAGACAGATAGAGGAAATCCGAAATAACCATTCCATAGAACACAAGATAATGAACATCTCAGCCAAGTTTGGTCCTGAAATATGCAGTTTGAAGAAAGTTATTAGCCTCGCTGTCAAGTAATGTAGTTTGTGGTCTTCTTTGACTTAGAATAATTTCCGTGTTTTTCGGCCAAATTGGCTACGCGACTCTCTGTAAGAGTGAATATAGATTAAAACGTAAGACAGATAGAGGAAATCCGAAATAACCATTCGATAGAACACAAGGTAATGAACATCACAGCCAAGTTTGGTCCTGAAATATGCAGTTTGAAGAAAGTTATTAGCCTCGCTGTCAAGTAATGTAGTTTGTGGTCTTCTTTGACTTAAAATAATTTCCGTGTTTTTCGGCCAAATTGGCTACGCGACTCTCTGTAAGAGTGAATATAGATTAAAACGTAAGACAGATAGAGGAAATCCGAAATAACCATTCGATAGAACACAAGGTAATGAACATCTCAGCCAAGTTTGGTCCTGAAATATGCAGTTTGAAGAAAGTTATTAGCCTCGCTGTCAAGTAATGTAGTTTGTGGTCTTCTTTGACTTAGAATAATTTCCATGTTTTTCGGCCAAACTGGCTACGCGACTCTCTGTAAGAGTGAATATAGATTAAAACGTAAGACAGATAGAGGAAATCCGAAATAACCATTCGATAGAACACAAGGTAATGAACATCTCAGCCAAGTTTGGTCCTGAAATATGCAGTTTGAAGAAAGTTATTAGCCTCGCTGTCAAGTAATGTAGTTTGTGGTCTTCTTTGACTTAGAATAATTTCCGTGTTTTTCGACCAAATTGGCTACGCGACTCTCTGTAAGAGTGAATATAGATTAAAAAGTAAGACAGATAGAAGAAATCCGAAACAACTATTCGATAGAGAACAAGGTAATGAACATCTCAGCCAAGTTTGGTCCTGAAATATGCAGTTTGAAGAAAGTTATTAGCCTCGCTGTCAAGTAATGTAGTTTGTGGTCTTCTTTGACTTAGAATAATTTCCGTGTTTTTCGGCCAAATTGGCTACGCGACTCTCTGTAAGAGTGAATATAGATTAAAAAGTAAGACAGATAGAGGAAATCCGAAATAACCATTCGATAGAGAACAAGGTAATGAACATCTCAGCCAAGTTTGGTCCTGAAATATGCAGTTTGAAGAAAGTTATTAGCCTCGCTGTCAAGTAATGTAGTTTGTGGTCTTCTTTGACTTAGAATAATTTCCGTGTTTTTCGGCCAAATTGGCTACGCGACTCTCTGTAAGAGTGAATATAGATTAAAACGTAAGACAGATAGAGGAAATCCGAAATAACCATTCGATAGAACACAAGGTAATGAACATCTCAGCCAAGTTTGGTCCTGAAATATGCAGTTTGAAGAAAGTTATTAGCCTCGCTGTCAAGTAATGTAGTTTGTGGTCTTCTTTGACTTAGAATAATTTCCGTGTTTTTCGGCCAAATTGGCTACGCGACTCTCTGTAAGAGTGAATATAGATTAAAACGTAAGACAGATAGAGGAAATCCGAAATAACCATTCGATAGAACACAAGGTAATGAACATCACAGCCAAGTTTGGTCCTGAAATATGCAGTTTGAAGAAAGTTATTAGCCTCGCTGTCAAGTAATGTAGTTTGTGGTCTTCTTTGACTTAAAATAATTTCCGTGTTTTTCGGCCAAATTGGCTACGCGACTCTCTGTAAGAGTGAATATAGATTAAAAAGTAAGACAGATAGAGGAAATCCGAAATAACCATTCGATAGAACACAAGGTAATGAACATCTCAGCCAAGTTTGGTCCTGAAATATGCAGTTTGAAGAAAGTTATTAGCCTCGCTGTCAAGTAATGTAGTTTGTGGTCTTCTTTGACTTAGAATAATTTCCATGTTTTTCGACCAAATTGGCTATGTGACTCTCTGTAAGAGTGAATATAGATTAAAACGTAAGACAGATAGAGGAAATCCGAAATAACCATTCGATAGAACACAAGGTAATGAACATCTCAGCCAAGTTTGGTCCTGAAATATGCAGTTTGAAGAAAGTTATTAGCCTCGCTGTCAAGTAATGTAGTTTGTGGTCTTCTTTGACTTAGAATAATTTCCGTGTTTTTCGGCCAAATTGGCTACGCGACTCTCTGTAAGAGTGAATATAGATTAAAACGTAAGACAGATAGAGGAAATCCGAAATAACCATTCGATAGAACACAAGGTAATGAACATCTCAGCCAAGTTTGGTCCTGAAATATGCAGTTTGAAGAAAGTTATTAGCCTCGCTGTCAAGTAATGTAGTTTGTGGTCTTCTTTGACTTAGAATAATTTCCGTGTTTTTCGGCCAAATTGGCTACGCGACTCTCTGTAAGAGTGAATATAGATTAAAAAGTAAGACAGATAGAGGAAATCCGAAATAACCATTCGATAGAACACAAGGTAATGAACATCTCAGCCAAGTTTGGTCCTGAAATATGCAGTTTGAAGAAAGTTATTAGCCTCGCTGTCAAGTAATGTAGTTTGTGGTCTTCTTTGACTTAGAATAATTTCCGTGTTTTTCGGCCAAATTGGCTACGCGACTCTCTGTAAGAGTGAATATAGATTAAAACGTAAGACAGATAGAGGAAATCCGAAATAACCATTCCATAGAACACAAGATAATGAACATCTCAGCCAAGTTTGGTCCTGAAATATGCAGTTTGAAGAAAGTTATTAGCCTCGCTGTCAAGTAATGTAGTTTGTGGTCTTCTTTGACTTAGAATAATTTCCGTGTTTTTCGGCCAAATTGGCTACGCGACTCTCTGTAAGAGTGAATATAGATTAAAACGTAAGACAGATAGAGGAAATCCGAAATAACCATTCGATAGAACACAAGGTAATGAACATCACAGCCAAGTTTGGTCCTGAAATATGCAGTTTGAAGAAAGTTATTAGCCTCGCTGTCAAGTAATGTAGTTTGTGGTCTTCTTTGACTTAAAATAATTTCCGTGTTTTTCGGCCAAATTGGCTACGCGACTCTCTGTAAGAGTGAATATAGATTAAAACGTAAGACAGATAGAGGAAATCCGAAATAACCATTCGATAGAACACAAGGTAATGAACATCTCAGCCAAGTTTGGTCCTGAAATATGCAGTTTGAAGAAAGTTATTAGCCTCGCTGTCAAGTAATGTAGTTTGTGGTCTTCTTTGACTTAGAATAATTTCCGTGTTTTTCGGCCAAATTGGCTACGCGACTCTCTGTAAGAGTGAATATAGATTAAAAAGTAAGACAGATAGAGGAAATCCGAAATAACCATTCGATAGAACACAAGGTAATGAACATCTCAGCCAAGTTTGGTCCTGAAATATGCAGTTTGAAGAAAGTTATTAGCCTCGCTGTCAAGTAATGTAGTTTGTGGTCTTCTTTGACTTAGAATAATTTCCGTGTTTTTCGGCCAAATTGGCTATGCGACTCTCTGTAAGAGTGAATATAGATTAAAACGTAAGACAGATAGAAGAAATCCGAAACAACTATTCGATAGAGAACAAGGTAATGAACATCTCAGCCAAGTTTGGTCCTGAAATATGCAGTTTGAAGAAAGTTATTAGCCTCGCTGTCAAGTAATGTAGTTTGTGGTCTTCTTTGACTTAGAATAATTTCCGTGTTTTTCGGCCAAATTGGCTACGCGACTCTCTGTAAGAGTGAATATAGATTAAAAAGTAAGACAGATAGAGGAAATCCGAAATAACCATTCGATAGAACACAAGGTAATGAACATCTCAGCCAAGTTTGGTCCTGAAATATGCAGTTTGAAGAAAGTTATTAGCCTCGCTGTCAAGTAATGTAGTTTGTGGTCTTCTTTGACTTAGAATAATTTCCGTGTTTTTCGGCCAAATTGGCTACGCGACTCTCTTACAGAGTGAATATAGATTAAAACGTAAGACAGATAGAGGAAATCCGAAATAACCATTCCATAGAACACAAGGTAATGAACATCTCAGCCAAGTTTGGTCCTGATATATGCAGTTTGAAGAAAGTTATTAGCCTCGCTGTCAAGTAATGTAGTTTGTGGTCTTCTTTGACTTAGAATAATTTCCATGTTTTTCGGCCAAACTGGCTACGCGACTCTCTGTAAGAGTGAATATAGATTAAAACGTAAGACAGATAGAGGAAATCCGAAATAACCATTCGATAGAACACAAGGTAATGAACATCTCAGCCAAGTTTGGTCCTGAAATATGCAGTTTGAAGAAAGTTATTAGCCTCGCTGTCAAGTAATGTAGTTTGTGGTCTTCTTTGACTTAGAATAATTTCCGTGTTTTTCGGCCAAATTGGCTACGCGACTCTCTGTAAGAGTGAATATAGATTAAAACGTAAGACAGATAGAGGAAATCCGAAATAACCATTCGATAGAACACAAGGTAATGAACATCTCAGCCAAGTTTGGTCCTGAAATATGCAGTTTGAAGAAAGTTATTAGCCTCGCTGTCAAGTAATGTAGTTTGTGGTCTTCTTTGACTTAGAATAATTTCCGTGTTTTTCGGCCAAATTGGCTACGCGACTCTCTGTAAGAGTGAATATAGATTAAAACGTAAGACAGATAGAGGAAATCCGAAATAACCATTCGATAGAACACAAGGTAATGAACATCACAGCCAAGTTTGGTCCTGAAATATGCAGTTTGAAGAAAGTTATTAGCCTCGCTGTCAAGTAATGTAGTTTGTGGTCTTCTTTGACTTAAAATAATTTCCGTGTTTTTCGGCCAAATTGGCTACGCGACTCTCTGTAAGAGTGAATATAGATTAAAAAGTAAGACAGATAGAGGAAATCCGAAAAAACCATTCGATAGAACACAAGGTAATGAACATCTCAGCCAAGTTTGGTCCTGAAATATGCAGTTTGAAGAAAGTTATTAGCCTCGCTGTCAAGTAATGTAGTTTGTGGTCTTCTTTGACTTAGAATAATTTCCATGTTTTTCGACCAAATTGGCTATGTGACTCTCTGTAAGAGTGAATATAGATTAAAACGTAAGACAGATAGAGGAAATCCGAAATAACCATTCGATAGAACACAAGGTAATGAACATCTCAGCCAAGTTTGGTCCTGAAATATGCAGTTTGAAGAAAGTTATTAGCCTCGCTGTCAAGTAATGTAGTTTGTGGTCTTCTTTGACTTAGAATAATTTCCGTGTTTTTCGGCCAAATTGGCTACGCGACTCTCTGTAAGAGTGAATATAGATTAAAACGTAAGACAGATAGAGGAAATCCGAAATAACCATTCGATAGAACACAAGGTAATGAACATCTCAGCCAAGTTTGGTCCTGAAATATGCAGTTTGAAGAAAGTTATTAGCCTCGCTGTCAAGTAATGTAGTTTGTGGTCTTCTTTGACTTAGAATAATTTCCGTGTTTTTCGGCCAAATTGGCTACGCGACTCTCTGTAAGAGTGAATATAGATTAAAAAGTAAGACAGATAGAGGAAATCCGAAATAACCATTCGATAGAACACAAGGTAATGAACATCTCAGCCAAGTTTGGTCCTGAAATATGCAGTTTGAAGAAAGTTATTAGCCTCGCTGTCAAGTAATGTAGTTTGTGGTCTTCTTTGACTTAGAATAATTTCCGTGTTTTTCGGCCAAATTGGCTACGCGACTCTCTGTAAGAGTGAATATAGATTAAAACGTAAGACAGATAGAGGAAATCCGAAATAACCATTCCATAGAACACAAGATAATGAACATCTCAGCCAAGTTTGGTCCTGAAATATGCAGTTTGAAGAAAGTTATTAGCCTCGCTGTCAAGTAATGTAGTTTGTGGTCTTCTTTGACTTAGAATAATTTCCGTGTTTTTCGGCCAAATTGGCTACGCGACTCTCTGTAAGAGTGAATATAGATTAAAACGTAAGACAGATAGAGGAAATCCGAAATAACCATTCGATAGAACACAAGGTAATGAACATCACAGCCAAGTTTGGTCCTGAAATATGCAGTTTGAAGAAAGTTATTAGCCTCGCTGTCAAGTAATGTAGTTTGTGGTCTTCTTTGACTTAAAATAATTTCCGTGTTTTTCGGCCAAATTGGCTACGCGACTCTCTGTAAGAGTGAATATAGATTAAAACGTAAGACAGATAGAGGAAATCCGAAATAACCATTCGATAGAACACAAGGTAATGAACATCTCAGCCAAGTTTGGTCCTGAAATATGCAGTTTGAAGAAAGTTATTAGCCTCGCTGTCAAGTAATGTAGTTTGTGGTCTTCTTTGACTTAGAATAATTTCCGTGTTTTTCGGCCAAATTGGCTACGCGACTCTCTGTAAGAGTGAATATAGATTAAAACGTAAGACAGATAGAGGAAATCCGAAATAACCATTCGATAGAACACAAGGTAATGAACATCTCAGCCAAGTTTGGTCCTGAAATATGCAGTTTGAAGAAAGTTATTAGCCTCGCTGTCAAGTAATGTAGTTTGTGGTCTTCTTTGACTTAGAATAATTTCCATGTTTTTCGACCAAATTGGCTATGTGACTCTCTGTAAGAGTGAATATAGATTAAAACGTAAGACAGATAGAGGAAATCCGAAATAACCATTCGATAGAACACAAGGTAATGAACATCTCAGCCAAGTTTGGTCCTGAAATATGCAGTTTGAAGAAAGTTATTAGCCTCGCTGTCAAGTAATGTAGTTTGTGGTCTTCTTTGACTTAGAATAATTTCCGTGTTTTTCGGCCAAATTGGCTACGCGACTCTCTGTAAGAGTGAATATAGATTAAAACGTAAGACAGATAGAGGAAATCCGAAATAACCATTCGATAGAACACAAGGTAATGAACATCTCAGCCAAGTTTGGTCCTGAAATATGCAGTTTGAAGAAAGTTATTAGCCTCGCTGTCAAGTAATGTAGTTTGTGGTCTTCTTTGACTTAGAATAATTTCCGTGTTTTTCGGCCAAATTGGCTACGCGACTCTCTGTAAGAGTGAATATAGATTAAAAAGTAAGACAGATAGAGGAAATCCGAAATAACCATTCGATAGAACACAAGGTAATGAACATCTCAGCCAAGTTTGGTCCTGAAATATGCAGTTTGAAGAAAGTTATTAGCCTCGCTGTCAAGTAATGTAGTTTGTGGTCTTCTTTGACTTAGAATAATTTCCGTGTTTTTCGGCCAAATTGGCTACGCGACTCTCTGTAAGAGTGAATATAGATTAAAACGTAAGACAGATAGAGGAAATCCGAAATAACCATTCCATAGAACACAAGATAATGAACATCTCAGCCAAGTTTGGTCCTGAAATATGCAGTTTGAAGAAAGTTATTAGCCTCGCTGTCAAGTAATGTAGTTTGTGGTCTTCTTTGACTTAGAATAATTTCCGTGTTTTTCGGCCAAATTGGCTACGCGACTCTCTGTAAGAGTGAATATAGATTAAAACGTAAGACAGATAGAGGAAATCCGAAATAACCATTCGATAGAACACAAGGTAATGAACATCACAGCCAAGTTTGGTCCTGAAATATGCAGTTTGAAGAAAGTTATTAGCCTCGCTGTCAAGTAATGTAGTTTGTGGTCTTCTTTGACTTAAAATAATTTCCGTGTTTTTCGGCCAAATTGGCTACGCGACTCTCTGTAAGAGTGAATATAGATTAAAACGTAAGACAGATAGAGGAAATCCGAAATAACCATTCGATAGAACACAAGGTAATGAACATCTCAGCCAAGTTTGGTCCTGAAATATGCAGTTTGAAGAAAGTTATTAGCCTCGCTGTCAAGTAATGTAGTTTGTGGTCTTCTTTGACTTAGAATAATTTCCGTGTTTTTCGGCCAAATTGGCTACGCGACTCTCTGTAAGAGTGAATATAGATTAAAAAGTAAGACAGATAGAGGAAATCCGAAATAACCATTCGATAGAACACAAGGTAATGAACATCTCAGCCAAGTTTGGTCCTGAAATATGCAGTTTGAAGAAAGTTATTAGCCTCGCTGTCAAGTAATGTAGTTTGTGGTCTTCTTTGACTTAGAATAATTTCCGTGTTTTTCGGCCAAATTGGCTATGCGACTCTCTGTAAGAGTGAATATAGATTAAAACGTAAGACAGATAGAAGAAATCCGAAACAACTATTCGATAGAGAACAAGGTAATGAACATCTCAGCCAAGTTTGGTCCTGAAATATGCAGTTTGAAGAAAGTTATTAGCCTCGCTGTCAAGTAATGTAGTTTGTGGTCTTCTTTGACTTAGAATAATTTCCATGTTTTTCGACCAAATTGGCTATGTGACTCTCTGTAAGAGTGAATATAGATTAAAACGTAAGACAGATAGAGGAAATCCGAAATAACCATTCGATAGAACACAAGGTAATGAACATCTCAGCCAAGTTTGGTCCTGAAATATGCAGTTTGAAGAAAGTTATTAGCCTCGCTGTCAAGTAATGTAGTTTGTGGTCTTCTTTGACTTAGAATAATTTCCGTGTTTTTCGGCCAAATTGGCTACGCGACTCTCTGTAAGAGTGAATATAGATTAAAACGTAAGACAGATAGAGGAAATCCGAAATAACCATTCAATAGAACACAAGGTAATGAACATCTCAGCCAAGTTTGGTCCTGATATATGCAGTTTGAAGAAAGTTATTAGCCTCGCTGTCAAGTAATGTAGTTTGTGGTCTTCTTTGACTTAGAATAATTTCCGTGTTTTTCGGCCAAATTGGCTACGCGACTCTCTGTAAGAGTGAATATAGATTAAAACGTAAGACAGATAGAGGAAATCCGAAATAACCATTCGATAGAACACAAGGTAATGAACATCTCAGCCAAGTTTGGTCCTGAAATATGCAGTTTGAAGAAAGTTATTAGCCTCGCTGTCAAGTAATGTAGTTTGTGGTCTTCTTTGACTTAGAATAATTTCCGTGTTTTTCGGCCAAATTGGCTACGCGACTCTCTGTAAGAGTGAATATAGATTAAAACGTAAGACAGATAGATGAAATCCGAAATAACCATTCGATAGAACACAAGGTAATGAACATCTCAGCCAAGTTTGGTCCTGAAATATGCAGTTTGAAGAAAGTTATTAGCCTCGCTGTCAAGTAATGTAGTTTGTGGTCTTCTTTGACTTAGAATAATTTCCGTGTTTTTCGGCCAAATTGGCTACGCGACTCTCTGTAAGAGTGAATATAGATTAAAAAGTAAGACAGATAGAGGAAATCCGAAATAACCATTCGATAGAACACAAGGTAATGAACATCTCAGCCAAGTTTGGTCCTGAAATATGCAGTTTGAAGAAAGTTATTAGCCTCGCTGTCAAGTAATGTAGTTTGTGGTCTTCTTTGACTTAGAATAATTTCCGTGTTTTTCGGCCAAATTGGCTACGCGACTCTCTGTAAGAGTGAATATAGATTAAAACGTAAGACAGATAGAGGAAATCCGAAATAACCATTCCATAGAACACAAGATAATGAACATCTCAGCCAAGTTTGGTCCTGAAATATGCAGTTTGAAGAAAGTTATTAGCCTCGCTGTCAAGTAATGTAGTTTGTGGTCTTCTTTGACTTAGAATAATTTCCGTGTTTTTCGGCCAAATTGGCTACGCGACTCTCTGTAAGAGTGAATATAGATTAAAACGTAAGACAGATAGAGGAAATCCGAAATAACCATTCGATAGAACACAAGGTAATGAACATCACAGCCAAGTTTGGTCCTGAAATATGCAGTTTGAAGAAAGTTATTAGCCTCGCTGTCAAGTAATGTAGTTTGTGGTCTTCTTTGACTTAAAATAATTTCCGTGTTTTTCGGCCAAATTGGCTACGCGACTCTCTGTAAGAGTGAATATAGATTAAAAAGTAAGACAGATAGAGGAAATCCGAAATAACCATTCGATAGAACACAAGGTAATGAACATCTCAGCCAAGTTTGGTCCTGAAATATGCAGTTTGAAGAAAGTTATTAGCCTCGCTGTCAAGTAATGTAGTTTGTGGTCTTCTTTGACTTAAAATAATTTCCGTGTTTTTCGGCCAAATTGGCTATGCGACTCTCTGTAAGAGTGAATATAGATTAAAACGTAAGACAGATAGAAGAAATCCGAAACAACTATTCGATAGAGAACAAGGTAATGAACATCTCAGCCAAGTTTGGTCCTGAAATATGCAGTTTGAAGAAAGTTATTAGCCTCGCTGTCAAGTAATGTAGTTTGTGGTCTTCTTTGACTTAGAATAATTTCCATGTTTTTCGACCAAATTGGCTATGTGACTCTCTGTAAGAGTGAATATAGATTAAAACGTAAGACAGATAGAGGAAATCCGAAATAACCATTCGATAGAACACAAGGTAATGAACATCTCAGCCAAGTTTGGTCCTGAAATATGCAGTTTGAAGAAAGTTATTAGCCTCGCTGTCAAGTAATGTAGTTTGTGGTCTTCTTTGACTTAGAATAATTTCCGTGTTTTTCGGCCAAATTGGCTACGCGACTCTCTGTAAGAGTGAATATAGATTAAAACGTAAGACAGATAGAGGAAATCCGAAATAACCATTCGATAGAACACAAGGTAATGAACATCTCAGCCAAGTTTGGTCCTGATATATGCAGTTTGAAGAAAGTTATTAGCCTCGCTGTCAAGTAATGTAGTTTGTGGTCTTCTTTGACTTAGAATAATTTCCGTGTTTTTCGGCCAAATTGGCTACGCGACTCTCTGTAAGAGTGAATATAGATTAAAACGTAAGACAGATAGAGGAAATCCGAAATAACCATTCGATAGAACACAAGGTAATGAACATCTCAGCCAAGTTTGGTCCTGAAATATGCAGTTTGAAGAAAGTTATTAGCCTCGCTGTCAAGTAATGTAGTTTGTGGTCTTCTTTGACTTAGAATAATTTCCGTGTTTTTCGGCCAAATTGGCTACGCGACTCTCTGTAAGAGTGAATATAGATTAAAAAGTAAGACAGATAGAGGAAATCCGAAATAACCATTCGATAGAACACAAGGTAATGAACATCTCAGCCAAGTTTGGTCCTGAAATATGCAGTTTGAAGAAAGTTATTAGCCTCGCTGTCAAGTAATGTAGTTTGTGGTCTTCTTTGACTTAGAATAATTTCCGTGTTTTTCGGCCAAATTGGCTACGCGACTCTCTGTAAGAGTGAATATAGATTAAAAAGTAAGACAGATAGAGGAAATCCGAAATAACCATTCGATAGAACACAAGGTAATGAACATCTCAGCCAAGTTTGGTCCTGAAATATGCAGTTTGAAGAAAGTTATTAGCCTCGCTGTCAAGTAATGTAGTTTGTGGTCTTCTTTGACTTAGAATAATTTCCGTGTTTTTCGGCCAAATTGGCTATGCGACTCTCTGTAAGAGTGAATATAGATTAAAACGTAAGACAGATAGAAGAAATCCGAAACAACTATTCGATAGAGAACAAGGTAATGAACATCTCAGCCAAGTTTGGTCCTGAAATATGCAGTTTGAAGAAAGTTATTAGCCTCGCTGTCAAGTAATGTAGTTTGTGGTCTTCTTTGACTTAGAATAATTTCCATGTTTTTCGACCAAATTGGCTATGTGACTCTCTGTAAGAGTGAATATAGATTAAAACGTAAGACAGATAGAGGAAATCCGAAATAACCATTCGATAGAACACAAGGTAATGAACATCTCAGCCAAGTTTGGTCCTGAAATATGCAGTTTGAAGAAAGTTATTAGCCTCGCTGTCAAGTAATGTAGTTTGTGGTCTTCTTTGACTTAGAATAATTTCCGTGTTTTTCGGCCAAATTGGCTACGCGACTCTCTGTAAGAGTGAATATAGATTAAAACGTAAGACAGATAGAGGAAATCCGAAATAACCATTCAATAGAACACAAGGTAATGAACATCTCAGCCAAGTTTGGTCCTGATATATGCAGTTTGAAGAAAGTTATTAGCCTCGCTGTCAAGTAATGTAGTTTGTGGTCTTCTTTGACTTAGAATAATTTCCGTGTTTTTCGGCCAAATTGGCTACGCGACTCTCTGTAAGAGTGAATATAGATTAAAACGTAAGACAGATAGAGGAAATCCGAAATAACCATTCGATAGAACACAAGGTAATGAACATCTCAGCCAAGTTTGGTCCTGAAATATGCAGTTTGAAGAAAGTTATTAGCCTCGCTGTCAAGTAATGTAGTTTGTGGTCTTCTTTGACTTAGAATAATTTCCGTGTTTTTCGGCCAAATTGGCTACGCGACTCTCTGTAAGAGTGAATATAGATTAAAAAGTAAGACAGATAGAGGAAATCCGAAATAACCATTCGATAGAACACAAGGTAATGAACATCTCAGCCAAGTTTGGTCCTGAAATATGCAGTTTGAAGAAAGTTATTAGCCTCGCTGTCAAGTAATGTAGTTTGTGGTCTTCTTTGACTTAGAATAATTTCCGTGTTTTTCGGCCAAATTGGCTACGCGACTCTCTGTAAGAGTGAATATAGATTAAAACGTAAGACAGATAGAGGAAATCCGAAATAACCATTCCATAGAACACAAGATAATGAACATCTCAGCCAAGTTTGGTCCTGAAATATGCAGTTTGAAGAAAGTTATTAGCCTCGCTGTCAAGTAATGTAGTTTGTGGTCTTCTTTGACTTAGAATAATTTCCGTGTTTTTCGGCCAAATTGGCTACGCGACTCTCTGTAAGAGTGAATATAGATTAAAACGTAAGACAGATAGAGGAAATCCGAAATAACCATTCGATAGAACACAAGGTAATGAACATCACAGCCAAGTTTGGTCCTGAAATATGCAGTTTGAAGAAAGTTATTAGCCTCGCTGTCAAGTAATGTAGTTTGTGGTCTTCTTTGACTTTAAATAATTTCCGTGTTTTTCGGCCAAATTGGCTACGCGACTCTCTGTAAGAGTGAATATAGATTAAAAAGTAAGACAGATAGAGGAAATCCGAAATAACCATTCGATAGAACACAAGGTAATGAACATCTCAGCCAAGTTTGGTCCTGAAATATGCAGTTTGAAGAAAGTTATTAGCCTCGCTGTCAAGTAATGTAGTTTGTGGTCTTCTTTGACTTAGAATAATTTCCGTGTTTTTCGGCCAAATTGGCTACGCGACTCTCTGTAAGAGTGAATATAGATTAAAACGTAAGACAGATAGAGGAAATCCGAAATAACCATTCGATAGAACACAAGGTAATGAACATCTCAGCCAAGTTTGGTCCTGAAATATGCAGTTTGAAGAAAGTTATTAGCCTCGCTGTCAAGTAATGTAGTTTGTGGTCTTCTTTGACTTAGAATAATTTCCGTGTTTTTCGGCCAAATTGGCTACGCGACTCTCTGTAAGAGTGAATATAGATTAAAAAGTAAGACAGATAGAGGAAATCCGAAATAACCATTCGATAGAACACAAGGTAATGAACATCTCAGCCAAGTTTGGTCCTGAAATATGCAGTTTGAAGAAAGTTATTAGCCTCGCTGTCAAGTAATGTAGTTTGTGGTCTTCTTTGACTTAGAATAATTTCCGTGTTTTTCGGCCAAATTGGCTACGCGACTCTCTGTAAGAGTGAATATAGATTAAAACGTAAGACAGATAGAGGAAATCCGAAATAACCATTCCATAGAACACAAGATAATGAACATCTCAGCCAAGTTTGGTCCTGAAATATGCAGTTTGAAGAAAGTTATTAGCCTCGCTGTCAAGTAATGTAGTTTGTGGTCTTCTTTGACTTAGAATAATTTCCGTGTTTTTCGGCCAAATTGGCTACGCGACTCTCTGTAAGAGTGAATATAGATTAAAACGTAAGACAGATAGAGGAAATCCGAAATAACCATTCGATAGAACACAAGGTAATGAACATCACAGCCAAGTTTGGTCCTGAAATATGCAGTTTGAAGAAAGTTATTAGCCTCGCTGTCAAGTAATGTAGTTTGTGGTCTTCTTTGACTTTAAATAATTTCCGTGTTTTTCGGCCAAATTGGCTACGCGACTCTCTGTAAGAGTGAATATAGATTAAAAAGTAAGACAGATAGAGGAAATCCGAAATAACCATTCGATAGAACACAAGGTAATGAACATCTCAGCCAAGTTTGGTCCTGAAATATGCAGTTTGAAGAAAGTTATTAGCCTCGCTGTCAAGTAATGTAGTTTGTGGTCTTCTTTGACTTAGAATAATTTCCGTGTTTTTCGGCCAAATTGGCTACGCGACTCTCTGTAAGAGTGAATATAGATTAAAAAGTAAGACAGATAGAGGAAATCCGAAATAACCATTCGATAGAACACAAGGTAATGAACATCTCAGCCAAGTTTGGTCCTGAAATATGCAGTTTGAAGAAAGTTATTAGCCTCGCTGTCAAGTAATGTAGTTTGTGGTCTTCTTTGACTTAGAATAATTTCCGTGTTTTTCGGCCAAATTGGCTACGCGACTCTCTGTAAGAGTGAATATAGATTAAAAAGTAAGACAGATAGAGGAAATCCGAAATAACCATTCGATAGAACACAAGGTAATGAACATCTCAGCCAAGTTTGGTCCTGAAATATGCAGTTTGAAGAAAGTTATTAGCCTCGCTGTCAAGTAATGTAGTTTGTGGTCTTCTTTGACTTAGAATAATTTCCGTGTTTTTCGGCCAAATTGGCTATGCGACTCTCTGTAAGAGTGAATATAGATTAAAACGTAAGACAGATAGAAGAAATCCGAAACAACTATTCGATAGAGAACAAGGTAATGAACATCTCAGCCAAGTTTGGTCCTGAAATATGCAGTTTGAAGAAAGTTATTAGCCTCGCTGTCAAGTAATGTAGTTTGTGGTCTTCTTTGACTTAGAATAATTTCCATGTTTTTCGACCAAATTGGCTATGTGACTCTCTGTAAGAGTGAATATAGATTAAAACGTAAGACAGATAGAGGAAATCCGAAATAACCATTCGATAGAACACAAGGTAATGAACATCTCAGCCAAGTTTGGTCCTGAAATATGCAGTTTGAAGAAAGTTATTAGCCTCGCTGTCAAGTAATGTAGTTTGTGGTCTTCTTTGACTTAGAATAATTTCCGTGTTTTTCGGCCAAATTGGCTACGCGACTCTCTGTAAGAGTGAATATAGATTAAAACGTAAGACAGATAGAGGAAATCCGAAATAACCATTCAATAGAACACAAGGTAATGAACATCTCAGCCAAGTTTGGTCCTGATATATGCAGTTTGAAGAAAGTTATTAGCCTCGCTGTCAAGTAATGTAGTTTGTGGTCTTCTTTGACTTAGAATAATTTCCGTGTTTTTCGGCCAAATTGGCTACGCGACTCTCTGTAAGAGTGAATATAGATTAAAACGTAAGACAGATAGAGGAAATCCGAAATAACCATTCGATAGAACACAAGGTAATGAACATCTCAGCCAAGTTTGGTCCTGAAATATGCAGTTTGAAGAAAGTTATTAGCCTCGCTGTCAAGTAATGTAGTTTGTGGTCTTCTTTGACTTAGAATAATTTCCGTGTTTTTCGGCCAAATTGGCTACGCGACTCTCTGTAAGAGTGAATATAGATTAAAAAGTAAGACAGATAGAGGAAATCCGAAATAACCATTCGATAGAACACAAGGTAATGAACATCTCAGCCAAGTTTGGTCCTGAAATATGCAGTTTGAAGAAAGTTATTAGCCTCGCTGTCAAGTAATGTAGTTTGTGGTCTTCTTTGACTTAGAATAATTTCCGTGTTTTTCGGCCAAATTGGCTACGCGACTCTCTGTAAGAGTGAATATAGATTAAAACGTAAGACAGATAGAGGAAATCCGAAATAACCATTCCATAGAACACAAGATAATGAACATCTCAGCCAAGTTTGGTCCTGAAATATGCAGTTTGAAGAAAGTTATTAGCCTCGCTGTCAAGTAATGTAGTTTGTGGTCTTCTTTGACTTAGAATAATTTCCGTGTTTTTCGGCCAAATTGGCTACGCGACTCTCTGTAAGAGTGAATATAGATTAAAACGTAAGACAGATAGAGGAAATCCGAAATAACCATTCGATAGAACACAAGGTAATGAACATCACAGCCAAGTTTGGTCCTGAAATATGCAGTTTGAAGAAAGTTATTAGCCTCGCTGTCAAGTAATGTAGTTTGTGGTCTTCTTTGACTTTAAATAATTTCCGTGTTTTTCGGCCAAATTGGCTACGCGACTCTCTGTAAGAGTGAATATAGATTAAAAAGTAAGACAGATAGAGGAAATCCGAAATAACCATTCGATAGAACACAAGGTAATGAACATCTCAGCCAAGTTTGGTCCTGAAATATGCAGTTTGAAGAAAGTTATTAGCCTCGCTGTCAAGTAATGTAGTTTGTGGTCTTCTTTGACTTAGAATAATTTCCGTGTTTTTCGGCCAAATTGGCTATGCGACTCTCTGTAAGAGTGAATATAGATTAAAACGTAAGACAGATAGAAGAAATCCGAAACAACTATTCGATAGAGAACAAGGTAATGAACATCTCAGCCAAGTTTGGTCCTGAAATATGCAGTTTGAAGAAAGTTATTAGCCTCGCTGTCAAGTAATGTAGTTTGTGGTCTTCTTTGACTTAGAATAATTTCCATGTTTTTCGACCAAATTGGCTATGTGACTCTCTGTAAGAGTGAATATAGATTAAAACGTAAGACAGATAGAGGAAATCCGAAATAACCATTCGATAGAACACAAGGTAATGAACATCTCAGCCAAGTTTGGTCCTGAAATATGCAGTTTGAAGAAAGTTATTAGCCTCGCTGTCAAGTAATGTAGTTTGTGGTCTTCTTTGACTTAGAATAATTTCCGTGTTTTTCGGCCAAATTGGCTACGCGACTCTCTGTAAGAGTGAATATAGATTAAAACGTAAGACAGATAGAGGAAATCCGAAATAACCATTCAATAGAACACAAGGTAATGAACATCTCAGCCAAGTTTGGTCCTGAAATATGCAGTTTGAAGAAAGTTATTAGCCTCGCTGTCAAGTAATGTAGTTTGTGGTCTTCTTTGACTTAGAATAATTTCCGTGTTTTTCGGCCAAATTGGCTACGCGACTCTCTGTAAGAGTGAATATAGATTAAAAAGTAAGACAGATAGAGGAAATCCGAAATAACCATTCGATAGAACACAAGGTAATGAACATCTCAGCCAAGTTTGGTCCTGAAATATGCAGTTTGAAGAAAGTTATTAGCCTCGCTGTCAAGTAATGTAGTTTGTGGTCTTCTTTGACTTAGAATAATTTCCGTGTTTTTCGGCCAAATTGGCTACGCGACTCTCTGTAAGAGTGAATATAGATTAAAACGTAAGACAGATAGAGGAAATCCGAAATAACCATTCCATAGAACACAAGATAATGAACATCTCAGCCAAGTTTGGTCCTGAAATATGCAGTTTGAAGAAAGTTATTAGCCTCGCTGTCAAGTAATGTAGTTTGTGGTCTTCTTTGACTTAGAATAATTTCCGTGTTTTTCGGCCAAATTGGCTACGCGACTCTCTGTAAGAGTGAATATAGATTAAAACGTAAGACAGATAGAGGAAATCCGAAATAACCATTCGATAGAACACAAGGTAATGAACATCACAGCCAAGTTTGGTCCTGAAATATGCAGTTTGAAGAAAGTTATTAGCCTCGCTGTCAAGTAATGTAGTTTGTGGTCTTCTTTGACTTAAAATAATTTCCGTGTTTTTCGGCCAAATTGGCTACGCGACTCTCTGTAAGAGTGAATATAGATTAAAAAGTAAGACAGATAGAGGAAATCCGAAATAACCATTCGATAGAACACAAGGTAATGAACATCTCAGCCAAGTTTGGTCCTGAAATATGCAGTTTGAAGAAAGTTATTAGCCTCGCTGTCAAGTAATGTAGTTTGTGGTCTTCTTTGACTTAGAATAATTTCCGTGTTTTTCGGCCAAATTGGCTATGCGACTCTCTGTAAGAGTGAATATAGATTAAAACGTAAGACAGATAGAAGAAATCCGAAACAACTATTCGATAGAGAACAAGGTAATGAACATCTCAGCCAAGTTTGGTCCTGAAATATGCAGTTTGAAGAAAGTTATTAGCCTCGCTGTCAAGTAATGTAGTTTGTGGTCTTCTTTGACTTAGAATAATTTCCATGTTTTTCGACCAAATTGGCTATGTGACTCTCTGTAAGAGTGAATATAGATTAAAACGTAAGACAGATAGAGGAAATCCGAAATAACCATTCGATAGAACACAAGGTAATGAACATCTCAGCCAAGTTTGGTCCTGAAATATGCAGTTTGAAGAAAGTTATTAGCCTCGCTGTCAAGTAATGTAGTTTGTGGTCTTCTTTGACTTAGAATAATTTCCGTGTTTTTCGGCCAAATTGGCTACGCGACTCTCTGTAAGAGTGAATATAGATTAAAACGTAAGACAGATAGAGGAAATCCGAAATAACCATTCAATAGAACACAAGGTAATGAACATCTCAGCCAAGTTTGGTCCTGATATATGCAGTTTGAAGAAAGTTATTAGCCTCGCTGTCAAGTAATGTAGTTTGTGGTCTTCTTTGACTTAGAATAATTTCCGTGTTTTTCGGCCAAATTGGCTACGCGACTCTCTGTAAGAGTGAATATAGATTAAAAAGTAAGACAGATAGAGGAAATCCGAAATAACCATTCGATAGAACACAAGGTAATGAACATCTCAGCCAAGTTTGGTCCTGAAATATGCAGTTTGAAGAAAGTTATTAGCCTCGCTGTCAAGTAATGTAGTTTGTGGTCTTCTTTGACTTAGAATAATTTCCGTGTTTTTCGGCCAAATTGGCTATGCGACTCTCTGTAAGAGTGAATATAGATTAAAACGTAAGACAGATAGAAGAAATCCGAAACAACTATTCGATAGAGAACAAGGTAATGAACATCTCAGCCAAGTTTGGTCCTGAAATATGCAGTTTGAAGAAAGTTATTAGCCTCGCTGTCAAGTAATGTAGTTTGTGGTCTTCTTTGACTTAGAATAATTTCCATGTTTTTCGACCAAATTGGCTATGTGACTCTCTGTAAGAGTGAATATAGATTAAAACGTAAGACAGATAGAGGAAATCCGAAATAACCATTCGATAGAACACAAGGTAATGAACATCTCAGCCAAGTTTGGTCCTGAAATATGCAGTTTGAAGAAAGTTATTAGCCTCGCTGTCAAGTAATGTAGTTTGTGGTCTTCTTTGACTTAGAATAATTTCCGTGTTTTTCGGCCAAATTGGCTACGCGACTCTCTGTAAGAGTGAATATAGATTAAAACGTAAGACAGATAGAGGAAATCCGAAATAACCATTCAATAGAACACAAGGTAATGAACATCTCAGCCAAGTTTGGTCCTGATATATGCAGTTTGAAGAAAGTTATTAGCCTCGCTGTCAAGTAATGTAGTTTGTGGTCTTCTTTGACTTAGAATAATTTCCGTGTTTTTCGGCCAAATTGGCTACGCGACTCTCTGTAAGAGTGAATATAGATTAAAACGTAAGACAGATAGAGGAAATCCGAAATAACCATTCGATAGAACACAAGGTAATGAACATCTCAGCCAAGTTTGGTCCTGAAATATGCAGTTTGAAGAAAGTTATTAGCCTCGCTGTCAAGTAATGTAGTTTGTGGTCTTCTTTGACTTAGAATAATTTCCGTGTTTTTCGGCCAAATTGGCTACGCGACTCTCTGTAAGAGTGAATATAGATTAAAACGTAAGACAGATAGAGGAAATCCGAAATAACCATTCCATAGAACACAAGATAATGAACATCTCAGCCAAGTTTGGTCCTGAAATATGCAGTTTGAAGAAAGTTATTAGCCTCGCTGTCAAGTAATGTAGTTTGTGGTCTTCTTTGACTTAGAATAATTTCCGTGTTTTTCGGCCAAATTGGCTACGCGACTCTCTGTAAGAGTGAATATAGATTAAAACGTAAGACAGATAGAGGAAATCCGAAATAACCATTCGATAGAACACAAGGTAATGAACATCACAGCCAAGTTTGGTCCTGAAATATGCAGTTTGAAGAAAGTTATTAGCCTCGCTGTCAAGTAATGTAGTTTGTGGTCTTCTTTGACTTAAAATAATTTCCGTGTTTTTCGGCCAAATTGGCTACGCGACTCTCTGTAAGAGTGAATATAGATTAAAAAGTAAGACAGATAGAGGAAATCCGAAATAACCATTCGATAGAACACAAGGTAATGAACATCTCAGCCAAGTTTGGTCCTGAAATATGCAGTTTGAAGAAAGTTATTAGCCTCGCTGTCAAGTAATGTAGTTTGTGGTCTTCTTTGACTTAGAATAATTTCCGTGTTTTTCGGCCAAATTGGCTACGCGACTCTCTGTAAGAGTGAATATAGATTAAAACGTAAGACAGATAGAGGAAATCCGAAATAACCATTCCATAGAACACAAGATAATGAACATCTCAGCCAAGTTTGGTCCTGAAATATGCAGTTTGAAGAAAGTTATTAGCCTCGCTGTCAAGTAATGTAGTTTGTGGTCTTCTTTGACTTAGAATAATTTCCGTGTTTTTCGGCCAAATTGGCTATGCGACTCTCTGTAAGAGTGAATATAGATTAAAACGTAAGACAGATAGAAGAAATCCGAAACAACTATTCGATAGAGAACAAGGTAATGAACATCTCAGCCAAGTTTGGTCCTGAAATATGCAGTTTGAAGAAAGTTATTAGCCTCGCTGTCAAGTAATGTAGTTTGTGGTCTTCTTTGACTTAGAATAATTTCCATGTTTTTCGACCAAATTGGCTATGTGACTCTCTGTAAGAGTGAATATAGATTAAAACGTAAGACAGATAGAGGAAATCCGAAATAACCATTCGATAGAACACAAGGTAATGAACATCTCAGCCAAGTTTGGTCCTGAAATATGCAGTTTGAAGAAAGTTATTAGCCTCGCTGTCAAGTAATGTAGTTTGTGGTCTTCTTTGACTTAGAATAATTTCCGTGTTTTTCGGCCAAATTGGCTACGCGACTCTCTGTAAGAGTGAATATAGATTAAAACGTAAGACAGATAGAGGAAATCCGAAATAACCATTCAATAGAACACAAGGTAATGAACATCTCAGCCAAGTTTGGTCCTGATATATGCAGTTTGAAGAAAGTTATTAGCCTCGCTGTCAAGTAATGTAGTTTGTGGTCTTCTTTGACTTAGAATAATTTCCGTGTTTTTCGGCCAAATTGGCTACGCGACTCTCTGTAAGAGTGAATATAGATTAAAACGTAAGACAGATAGAGGAAATCCGAAATAACCATTCGATAGAACACAAGGTAATGAACATCTCAGCCAAGGTTGGTCCTGAAATATGCAGTTTGAAGAAAGTTATTAGCCTCGCTGTCAAGTAATGTAGTTTGTGGTCTTCTTTGACTTAGAATAATTTCCGTGTTTTTCGGCCAAATTGGCTACGCGACTCTCTGTAAGAGTGAATATAGATTAAAAAGTAAGACAGATAGAGGAAATCCGAAATAACCATTCGATAGAACACAAGGTAATGAACATCTCAGCCAAGTTTGGTCCTGAAATATGCAGTTTGAAGAAAGTTATTAGCCTCGCTGTCAAGTAATGTAGTTTGTGGTCTTCTTTGACTTAGAATAATTTCCGTGTTTTTCGGCCAAATTGGCTACGCGACTCTCTGTAAGAGTGAATATAGATTAAAACGTAAGACAGATAGAGGAAATCCGAAATAACCATTCCATAGAACACAAGATAATGAACATCTCAGCCAAGTTTGGTCCTGAAATATGCAGTTTGAAGAAAGTTATTAGCCTCGCTGTCAAGTAATGTAGTTTGTGGTCTTCTTTGACTTAGAATAATTTCCGTGTTTTTCGGCCAAATTGGCTACGCGACTCTCTGTAAGAGTGAATATAGATTAAAAAGTAAGACAGATAGAGGAAATCCGAAATAACCATTCGATAGAGAACAAGGTAATGAACATCTCAGCCAAGTTTGGTCCTGAAATATGCAGTTTGAAGAAAGTTATTAGCCTCGCTGTCAAGTAATGTAGTTTGTGGTCTTCTTTGACTTAAAATAATTTCCGTGTTTTTCGGCCAAATTGGCTACGCGACTCTCTGTAAGAGTGAATATAGATTAAAAAGTAAGACAGATAGAGGAAATCCGAAATAACCATTCGATAGAACACAAGGTAATGAACATCTCAGCCAAGTTTGGTCCTGAAATATGCAGTTTGAAGAAAGTTATTAGCCTCGCTGTCAAGTAATGTAGTTTGTGGTCTTCTTTGACTTAGAATAATTTCCGTGTTTTTCGGCCAAATTGGCTACGCGACTCTCTGTAAGAGTGAATATAGATTAAAAAGTAAGACAGATAGAGGAAATCCGAAATAACCATTCGATAGAACACAAGGTAATGAACATCTCAGCCAAGTTTGGTCCTGAAATATGCAGTTTGAAGAAAGTTATTAGCCTCGCTGTCAAGTAATGTAGTTTGTGGTCTTCTTTGACTTAGAATAATTTCCGTGTTTTTCGGCCAAATTGGCTATGCGACTCTCTGTAAGAGTGAATATAGATTAAAACGTAAGACAGATAGAAGAAATCCGAAACAACTATTCGATAGAGAACAAGGTAATGAACATCTCAGCCAAGTTTGGTCCTGAAATATGCAGTTTGAAGAAAGTTATTAGCCTCGCTGTCAAGTAATGTAGTTTGTGGTCTTCTTTGACTTAGAATAATTTCCATGTTTTTCGACCAAATTGGCTATGTGACTCTCTGTAAGAGTGAATATAGATTAAAACGTAAGACAGATAGAGGAAATCCGAAATAACCATTCGATAGAACACAAGGTAATGAACATCTCAGCCAAGTTTGGTCCTGAAATATGCAGTTTGAAGAAAGTTATTAGCCTCGCTGTCAAGTAATGTAGTTTGTGGTCTTCTTTGACTTAGAATAATTTCCGTGTTTTTCGGCCAAATTGGCTACGCGACTCTCTGTAAGAGTGAATATAGATTAAAACGTAAGACAGATAGAGGAAATCCGAAATAACCATTCAATAGAACACAAGGTAATGAACATCTCAGCCAAGTTTGGTCCTGATATATGCAGTTTGAAGAAAGTTATTAGCCTCGCTGTCAAGTAATGTAGTTTGTGGTCTTCTTTGACTTAGAATAATTTCCGTGTTTTTCGGCCAAATTGGCTACGCGACTCTCTGTAAGAGTGAATATAGATTAAAACGTAAGACAGATAGAGGAAATCCGAAATAACCATTCGATAGAACACAAGGTAATGAACATCTCAGCCAAGTTTGGTCCTGAAATATGCAGTTTGAAGAAAGTTATTAGCCTCGCTGTCAAGTAATGTAGTTTGTGGTCTTCTTTGACTTAGAATAATTTCCGTGTTTTTCGGCCAAATTGGCTACGCGACTCTCTGTAAGAGTGAATATAGATTAAAAAGTAAGACAGATAGAGGAAATCCGAAATAACCATTCGATAGAACACAAGGTAATGAACATCTCAGCCAAGTTTGGTCCTGAAATATGCAGTTTGAAGAAAGTTATTAGCCTCGCTGTCAAGTAATGTAGTTTGTGGTCTTCTTTGACTTAGAATAATTTCCGTGTTTTTCGGCCAAATTGGCTACGCGACTCTCTGTAAGAGTGAATATAGATTAAAACGTAAGACAGATAGAGGAAATCCGAAATAACCATTCCATAGAACACAAGATAATGAACATCTCAGCCAAGTTTGGTCCTGAAATATGCAGTTTGAAGAAAGTTATTAGCCTCGCTGTCAAGTAATGTAGTTTGTGGTCTTCTTTGACTTAGAATAATTTCCGTGTTTTTCGGCCAAATTGGCTACGCGACTCTCTGTAAGAGTGAATATAGATTAAAACGTAAGACAGATAGAGGAAATCCGAAATAACCATTCCATAGAACACAAGATAATGAACATCTCAGCCAAGTTTGGTCCTGAAATATGCAGTTTGAAGAAAGTTATTAGCCTCGCTGTCAAGTAATGTAGTTTGTGGTCTTCTTTGACTTAGAATAATTTCCGTGTTTTTCGGCCAAATTGGCTACGCGACTCTCTGTAAGAGTGAATATAGATTAAAACGTAAGACAGATAGAGGAAATCCGAAATAACCATTCCATAGAACACAAGATAATGAACATCTCAGCCAAGTTTGGTCCTGAAATATGCAGTTTGAAGAAAGTTATTAGCCTCGCTGTCAAGTAATGTAGTTTGTGGTCTTCTTTGACTTAGAATAATTTCCGTGTTTTTCGGCCAAATTGGCTACGCGACTCTCTGTAAGAGTGAATATAGATTAAAAAGTAAGACAGATAGAGGAAATCCGAAATAACCATTCGATAGAACACAAGGTAATGAACATCTCAGCCAAGTTTGGTCCTGAAATATGCAGTTTGAAGAAAGTTATTAGCCTCGCTGTCAAGTAATGTAGTTTGTGGTCTTCTTTGACTTAGAATAATTTCCGTGTTTTTCGGCCAAATTGGCTACGCGACTCTCTGTCAGAGTGAATATAGATTAAAACGTAAGACAGATAGAGGAAATCCGAAATAACCATTCCATAGAACACAAGGTAATGAACATCTCAGCCAAGTTTGGTCCTGATATATGCAGTTTGAAGAAAGTTATTAGCCTCGCTGTCAAGTAATGTAGTTTGTGGTCTTCTTTGACTTAGAATAATTTCCGTGTTTTTCGGCC
Source organism: Gibbula magus (assembly GCA_936450465.1). Classification (NCBI taxonomy): domain Eukaryota; kingdom Metazoa; phylum Mollusca; class Gastropoda; order Trochida; family Trochidae; genus Gibbula; species Gibbula magus. Next base: position 57,993,428 of record OW388295.1, read on the forward strand.
AAATTGGCTACGCGACTCTCTGTAAGAATGAATATAGATTAAAAAGTAAGACAGATAGAGGAAATCCGAAATAACCATTCGATAGAACACAAGGTAATGAACATCTCAGCCAAGTTTGGTCCTGAAATATGCAGTTTGAAGAAAGTTATTAGCCTCGCTGTCAAGTAATGTAGTTTGTGGTCTTCTTTGACTTAGAATAATTTCCGTGTTTTTCGGCCAAATTGGCTACGCGACTCTCTGTAAGAGTGAATATAGATTCAAACGTAAGACAGATAGAGGAAATCCGAAACAACCATTCGATAGAGAACAAGGTAATGAACATCTCAGCCAAGTTTGGTCCTGAAATATGCAGTTTGAAGAAAGTTATTAGCCTCGCTGTCAAGTAATGTAGTTTGTGGTCTTCTTTGACTTAGAATAATTTCCGTGTTTTTCGGCCAAATTGGCTACGCGACTCTCTGTAAGAGTGAATATAGATTAAAACGTAAGACAGATAGAGGAAATCCGAAATAACCATTCCATAGAACACAAGGTAATGAACATCTCAGCCAAGTTTGGTCCTGATATATGCAGTTTGAAGAAAGTTATTAGCCTCGCTGTCAAGTAATGTAGTTTGTGGTCTTCTTTGACTTAGAATAATTTCCATGTTTTTCGGCCAAACTGGCTACGCGACTCTCTGTAAGAGTGAATATAGATTAAAACGTAAGACAGATAGAGGAAATCCGAAATAACCATTCGATAGAACACAAGGTAATGAACATCTCAGCCAAGTTTGGTCCTGAAATATGCAGTTTGAAGAAAGTTATTAGCCTCGCTGTCAAGTAATGTAGTTTGTGGTCTTCTTTGACTTAGAATAATTTCCGTGTTTTTCGGCCAAATTGGCTACGCGACTCTCTGTAAGAGTGAATATAGATTAAAACGTAAGACAGATAGAGGAAATCCGAAATAACCATTCCATAGAACACAAGGTAATGAACATCTCAGCCAAGTTTGGTCCTGATATATGCAGTTTGAAGAAAGTTATTAGCCTCGCTGTCAAGTAATGTAGTTTGTGGTCTTCTTTGACTTAGTATAATTTCCGTGTTTTTCGGCCAAATTGGCTACGCGACTCTCTGTAAGAGTGAATATAGATTAAAACGTAAGACAGATAGAGGAAATCCGAAATAACCATTCGATAGAACACAAGGTAATGAACATCTCAGCCAAGTTTGGTCCTGAAATATGCAGTTTGAAGAAAGTTATTAGCCTCGCTGTCAAGTAATGTAGTTTGTGGTCTTCTTTGACTTAGAATAATTTCCGTGTTTTTCGGCCAAATTGGCTACGCGACTCTCTGTAAGAGTGAATATAGATTAAAACGTAAGACAGATAGAGGAAATCCGAAATAACCATTCGATAGAACACAAGGTAATGAACATCTCAGCCAAGTTTGGTCCTGAAATATGCAGTTTGAAGAAAGTTATTAGCCTCGCTGTCAAGTAATGTAGTTTGTGGTCTTCTTTGACTTAGAATAATTTCCGTGTTTTTCGGCCAAATTGGCTACGCGACTCTCTGTAAGAGTGAATATAGATTAAAAAGTAAGACAGATAGAGGAAATCCGAAATAACCATTCGATAGAACACAAGGTAATGAACATCTCAGCCAAGTTTGGTCCTGAAATATGCAGTTTGAAGAAAGTTATTAGCCTCGCTGTCAAGTAATGTAGTTTGTGGTCTTCTTTGACTTAGTATAATTTCCGTGTTTTTCGGCCAAATTGGCTACGCGACTCTCTGTAAGAGTGAATATAGATTAAAAAGTAAGACAGATAGAAGAAATCCGAAACAACTATTCGATAGAGAACAAGGTAATGAACATCTCAGCCAAGTTTGGTCCTGAAATATGCAGTTTGAAGAAAGTTATTAGCCTCGCTGTCAAGTAATGTAGTTTGTGGTCTTCTTTGACTTAGAATAATTTCCGTGTTTTTCGGCCAAATTGGCTACGCGACTCTCTGTAAGAGTGAATATAGATTAAAAAGTAAGACAGATAGAGGAAATCCGAAACAACCATTCGATAGAGAACAAGGTAATGAACATCTCAGCCAAGTTTGGTCCTGAAATATGCAGTTTGAAGAAAGTTATTAGCCTCGCTGTCAAGTAATGTAGTTTGTGGTCTTCTTTGACTTAGAATAATTTCCATGTTTTTCGGCCAAATTGGCTATGCGACTCTCTGTAAGAGTGAATATAGATTAAAACGTAAGACAGATAGAGGAAATCCGAAATAACCATTCGATAGAACACAAGGTAATGAACATCTCAGCCAAGTTTGGTCCTGAAATATGCAGTTTGAAGAAAGTTATTAGCCTCGCTGTCAAGTAATGTAGTTTGTGGTCTTCTTTGACTTAGAATAATTTCCGTGTTTTTCGGCCAAATTGGCTACGCGACTCTCTGTAAGAGTGAATATAGATTAAAAAGTAAGACAGATAGAGGAAATCCGAAATAACCATTCGATAGAACACAAGGTAATGAACATCTCAGCCAAGTTTGGTCCTGAAATATGCAGTTTGAAGAAAGTTATTAGCCTCGCTGTCAAGTAATGTAGTTTGTGGTCTTCTTTGACTTAGAATAATTTCCGTGTTTTTCGGCCAAATTGGCTACGCGACTCTCTGTAAGAGTGAATATAGATTAAAAAGTAAGACAGATAGAAGAAATCCGAAACAACTATTCGATAGAGAACAAGGTAATGAACATCTCAGCCAAGTTTGGTCCTGAAATATGCAGTTTGAAGAAAGTTATTAGCCTCGCTGTCAAGTAATGTAGTTTGTGGTCTTCTTTGACTTAGAATAATTTCCGTGTTTTTCGGCCAAATTGGCTATGCGACTCTCTGTAAGAGTGAATATAGATTAAAACGTAAGACAGATAGAGGAAATCCGAAATAACCATTCGATAGAACACAAGGTAATGAACATCTCAGCCAAGTTTGGTCCTGAAATATGCAGTTTGAAGAAAGTTATTAGCCTCGCTGTCAAGTAATGTAGTTTGTGGTCTTCTTTGACTTAGAATAATTTCCGTGTTTTTCGGCCAAATTGGCTACGCGACTCTCTGTAAGAGTGAATATAGATTAAAAAGTAAGACAGATAGAGGAAATCCGAAATAACCATTCGATAGAACACAAGGTAATGAACATCTCAGCCAAGTTTGGTCCTGAAATATGCAGTTTGAAGAAAGTTATTAGCCTCGCTGTCAAGTAATGTAGTTTGTGGTCTTCTTTGACTTAGAATAATTTCCGTGTTTTCGGCCAAATTGGCTATTCGACTCTCTGTAAGAGTGAATATAGATTAAAACGTAAGACAGATAGAGGAAATCCGAAATAACCATTCCATAGAACACAAGGTAATGAACATCTCAGCCAAGTTTGGTCCTGATATATGCAGTTTGAAGAAAGTTATTAGCCTCGCTGTCAAGTAATGTAGTTTGTGGTCTTCTTTGACTTAGAATAATTTCCATGTTTTTCGGCCAAATTGGCTACGCGACTCTCTGTAAGAGTGAATATAGATTAAAACGTAAGACAGATAGAGGAAATCCGAAATAACCATTCGATAGAACACAAGGTAATGAACATCTCAGCCAAGTTTGGTCCTGAAATATGCAGTTTGAAGAAAGTTATTAGCCTCGCTGTCAAGTAATGTAGTTTGTGGTCTTCTTTGACTTAGAATAATTTCCGTGTTTTTCGGCCAAATTGGCTACGCGACTCTCTGTAAGAGTGAATATAGATTAAAACGTAAGACAGATAGAGGAAATCCGAAATAACCATTCGATAGAACACAAGGTAATGAACATCTCAGCCAAGTTTGGTCCTGAAATATGCAGTTTGAAGAAAGTTATTAGCCTCGCTGTCAAGTAATGTAGTTTGTGGTCTTCTTTGACTTAGAATAATTTCCGTGTTTTTCGGCCAAATTGGCTACGCGACTCTCTGTAAGAGTGAATATAGATTAAAAAGTAAGACAGATAGAGGAAATCCGAAATAACCATTCGATAGAACACAAGGTAATGAACATCTCAGCCAAGTTTGGTCCTGAAATATGCAGTTTGAAGAAAGTTATTAGCCTCGCTGTCAAGTAATGTAGTTTGTGGTCTTCTTTGACTTAGTATAATTTCCGTGTTTTTCGGCCAAATTGGCTACGCGACTCTCTGTAAGAGTGAATATAGATTAAAAAGTAAGACAGATAGAAGAAATCCGAAACAACTATTCGATAGAGAACAAGGTAATGAACATCTCAGCCAAGTTTGGTCCTGAAATATGCAGTTTGAAGAAAGTTATTAGCCTCGCTGTCAAGTAATGTAGTTTGTGGTCTTCTTTGACTTAGAATAATTTCCGTGTTTTTCGGCCAAATTGGCTACGCGACTCTCTGTAAGAGTGAATATAGATTAAAAAGTAAGACAGATAGAGGAAATCCGAAACAACCATTCGATAGAGAACAAGGTAATGAACATCTCAGCCAAGTTTGGTCCTGAAATATGCAGTTTGAAGAAAGTTATTAGCCTCGCTGTCAAGTAATGTAGTTTGTGGTCTTCTTTGACTTAGAATAATTTCCGTGTTTTTCGGCCAAATTGGCTACGCGACTCTCTGTAAGAGTGAATATAGATTAAAAAGTAAGACAGATAGAGGAAATCCGAAATAACCATTCGATAGAACACAAGGTAATGAACATCTCAGCCAAGTTTGGTCCTGAAATATGCAGTTTGAAGAAAGTTATTAGCCTCGCTGTCAAGTAATGTAGTTTGTGGTCTTCTTTGACTTAGAATAATTTCCGTGTTTTCGGCCAAATTGGCTATTCGACTCTCTGTAAGAGTGAATATAGATTAAAACGTAAGACAGATAGAGGAAATCCGAAACAACCATTCGATAGAACACAAGGTAATGAACATCTCAGCCAAGTTTGGTCCTGAAATATGCAGTTTGAAGAAAGTTATTAGCCTCGCTGTCAAGTAATGTAGTTTGTGGTCTTCTTTGACTTAGAATAATTTCCGTGTTTTTCGGCCAAATTGGCTACGCGACTCTCTGTAAGAGTGAATATAGATTAAAACGTAAGACAGATAGAGGAAATCCGAAATAACCATTCGATAGAACACAAGGTAATGAACATCTCAGCCAAGTTTGGTCCTGAAATATGCAGTTTGAAGAAAGTTATTAGCCTCGCTGTCAAGTAATGTAGTTTGTGGTCTTCTTTGACTTAGAATAATTTCCGTGTTTTTCGGCCAAATTGGCTACGCGACTCTCTGTAAGAGTGAATATAGATTAAAACGTAAGACAGATAGAGGAAATCCGAAATAACCATTCGATAGAACACAAGGTAATGAACATCTCAGCCAAGTTTGGTCCTGAAATATGCAGTTTGAAGAAAGTTATTAGCCTCGCTGTCAAGTAATGTAGTTTGTGGTCTTCTTTGACTTAGAATAATTTCCGTGTTTTTCGGCCAAATTGGCTACGCGACTCTCTGTAAGAGTGAATATAGATTAAAAAGTAAGACAGATAGAGGAAATCCGAAATAACCATTCGATAGAACACAAGGTAATGAACATCTCAGCCAAGTTTGGTCCTGAAATATGCAGTTTGAAGAAAGTTATTAGCCTCGCTGTCAAGTAATGTAGTTTGTGGTCTTCTTTGACTTAGAATAATTTCCGTGTTTTTCGGCCAAATTGGCTACGCGACTCTCTGTAAGAGTGAATATAGATTAAAAAGTAAGACAGATAGAAGAAATCCGAAACAACTACTCGATAGAGAACAAGGTAATGAACATCTCAGCCAAGTTTGGTCCTGAAATATGCAGTTTGAAGAAAGTTATTAGCCTCGCTGTCAAGTAATGTAGTTTGTGGTCTTCTTTGACTTAGAATAATTTCCGTGTTTTTCGGCCAAATTGGCTATGCGACTCTCTGTAAGAGTGAATATAGATTAAAACGTAAGACAGATAGAGGAAATCCGAAATAACCATTCGATAGAACACAACGTAATGAACATCTCAGCCAAGTTTGGTCCTGAAATATGCAGTTTGAAGAAAGTTATTAGCCTCGCTGTCAAGTAATGTAGTTTGTGGTCTTCTTTGACTTAGAATAATTTCCGTGTTTTTCGGCCAAATTGGCTACGCGACTCTCTGTAAGAGTGAATATAGATTAAAACGTAAGACAGATAGAGGAAATCCGAAATAACCATTCCATAGAACACAAGGTAATGAACATCTCAGCCAAGTTTGGTCCTGAAATATGCAGTTTGAAGAAAGTTATTAGCCTCGCTGTCAAGTAATGTAGTTTGTGGTCTTCTTTGACTTAGAATAATTTCCGTGTTTTTCGGCCAAATTGGCTACGCGACTCTCTGTAAGAGTGAATATAGATTAAAAAGTAAGACAGATAGAGGAAATCCGAAACAACCATTCGATAGAGAACAAGGTAATGAACATCTCAGCCAAGTTTGGTCCTGAAATATGCAGTTTGAAGAAAGTTATTAGCCTCGCTGTCAAGTAATGTAGTTTGTGGTCTTCTTTGACTTAGAATAATTTCCATGTTTTTCGGCCAAATTGGCTATGCGACTCTCTGTAAGAGTGAATATAGATTAAAACGTAAGACAGATAGAGGAAATCCGAAATAACCATTCGATAGAACACAAGGTAATGAACATCTCAGCCAAGTTTGGTCCTGAAATATGCAGTTTGAAGAAAGTTATTAGCCTCGCTGTCAAGTAATGTAGTTTGTGGTCTTCTTTGACTTAGAATAATTTCCGTGTTTTTCGGCCAAATTGGCTACGCGACTCTCTGTAAGAGTGAATATAGATTAAAACGTAAGACAGATAGAGGAAATCCGAAATAACCATTCGATAGAACACAAGGTAATGAACATCTCAGCCAAGTTTGGTCCTGAAATATGCAGTTTGAAGAAAGTTATTAGCCTCGCTGTCAAGTAATGTAGTTTGTGGTCTTCTTTGACTTAGAATAATTTCCGTGTTTTTCGGCCAAATTGGCTACGCGACTCTCTGTAAGAGTGAATATAGATTAAAAAGTAAGACAGATAGAGGAAATCCGAAATAACCATTCCATAGAACACAAGGTAATGAACATCTCAGCCAAGTTTGGTCCTGAAATATGCAGTTTGAAGAAAGTTATTAGCCTCGCTGTCAAGTAATGTAGTTTGTGGTCTTCTTTGACTTAGAATAATTTCCGTGTTTTTCGGCCAAATTGGCTACGCGACTCTCTGTAAGAGTGAATATAGATTAAAAAGTAAGACAGATAGAAGAAATCCGAAACAACTATTCGATAGAGAACAAGGTAATGAACATCTCAGCCAAGTTTGGTCCTGAAATATGCAGTTTGAAGAAAGTTATTAGCCTCGCTGTCAAGTAATGTAGTTTGTGGTCTTCTTTGACTTAGAATAATTTCCGTGTTTTTCGGCCAAATTGGCTACGCGACTCTCTGTAAGAGTGAATATAGATTAAAAAGTAAGACAGATAGAGGAAATCCGAAATAACCATTCGATAGAACACAAGGTAATGAACATCTCAGCCAAGTTTGGTCCTGAAATATGCAGTTTGAAGAAAGTTATTAGCCTCGCTGTCAAGTAATGTAGTTTGTGGTCTTCTTTGACTTAGAATAATTTCCGTGTTTTTCGGCCAAATTGGCTACGCGACTCTCTGTAAGAGTGAATATAGATTAAAAAGTAAGACAGATAGAAGAAATCCGAAACAACTATTCGATAGAGAACAAGGTAATGAACATCTCAGCCAAGTTTGGTCCTGAAATATGCAGTTTGAAGAAAGTTATTAGCCTCGCTGTCAAGTAATGTAGTTTGTGGTCTTCTTTGACTTAGAATAATTTCCGTGTTTTTCGGCCAAATTGGCTACGCGACTCTCTGTAAGAGTGAATATAGATTAAAAAGTAAGACAGATAGAGGAAATCCGAAACAACCATTCGATAGAGAACAAGGTAATGAACATCTCAGCCAAGTTTGGTCCTGAAATATGCAGTTTGAAGAAAGTTATTAGCCTCGCTGTCAAGTAATGTAGTTTGTGGTCTTCTTTGACTTAGAATAATTTCCGTGTTTTTCGGCCAAATTGGCTACGCGACTCTCTGTAAGAGTGAATATAGATTAAAACGTAAGACAGATAGAGGAAATCCGAAATAACCATTCGATAGAACACAAGGTAATGAACATCTCAGCCAAGTTTGGTCCTGAAATATGCAGTTTGAAGAAAGTTATTAGCCTCGCTGTCAAGTAATGTAGTTTGTGGTCTTCTTTGACTTAGAATAATTTCCGTGTTTTTCGGCCAAATTGGCTACGCGACTCTCTGTAAGAGTGAATATAGATTAAAAAGTAAGACAGATAGAGGAAATCCGAAATAACCATTCGATAGAACACAAGGTAATGAACATCTCAGCCAAGTTTGGTCCTGAAATATGCAGTTTGAAGAAAGTTATTAGCCTCGCTGTCAAGTAATGTAGTTTGTGGTCTTCTTTGACTTAGAATAATTTCCGTGTTTTTCGGCCAAATTGGCTACGCGACTCTCTGTAAGAGTGAATATAGATTAAAAAGTAAGACAGATAGAGGAAATCCGAAATAACCATTCGATAGAACACAAGGTAATGAACATCTCAGCCAAGTTGGGTCCTGAAATATGCAGTTTGAAGAAAGTTATTAGCCTCGCTGTCAAGTAATGTAGTTTGTGGTCTTCTTTGACTTAGAATAATTTCCGTGTTTTTCGGCCAAATTGGCTACGCGACTCTCTGTAAGAGTGAATATAGATTAAAAAGTAAGACAGATAGAAGAAATCCGAAACAACTATTCGATAGAGAACAAGGTAATGAACATCTCAGCCAAGTTTGGTCCTGAAATATGCAGTTTGAAGAAAGTTATTAGCCTCGCTGTCAAGTAATGTAGTTTGTGGTCTTCTTTGACTTAGAATAATTTCCGTGTTTTTCGGCCAAATTGGCTACGCGACTCTCTGTAAGAGTGAATATAGATTAAAAAGTAAGACAGATAGAGGAAATCCGAAACAACCATTCGATAGAGAACAAGGTAATGAACATCTCAGCCAAGTTTGGTCCTGAAATATGCAGTTTGAAGAAAGTTATTAGCCTCGCTGTCAAGTAATGTAGTTTGTGGTCTTCTTTGACTTAGAATAATTTCCTTGTTTTTCGGCCAAATTGGCTATGCGACTCTCTGTAAGAGTGAATATAGATTAAAACGTAAGACAGATAGAGGAAATCCGAAATAACCATTCGATAGAACACAAGGTAATGAACATCTCAGCCAAGTTTGGTCCTGAAATATGCAGTTTGAAGAAAGTTATTAGCCTCGCTGTCAAGTAATGTAGTTTGTGGTCTTCTTTGACTTAGAATAATTTCCGTGTTTTTCGGCCAAATTGGCTACGCGACTCTCTGTAAGAGTGAATATAGATTAAAAAGTAAGACAGATAGAGGAAATCCGAAATAACCATTCGATAGAACACAAGGTAATGAACATCTCAGCCAAGTTTGGTCCTGAAATATGCAGTTTGAAGAAAGTTATTAGCCTCGCTGTCAAGTAATGTAGTTTGTGGTCTTCTTTGACTTAGAATAATTTCCGTGTTTTTCGGCCAAATTGGCTACGCGACTCTCTGTAAGAGTGAATATAGATTAAAACGTAAGACAGATAGAGGAAATCCGAAATAACCATTCCATAGAACACAAGGTAATGAACATCTCAGCCAAGTTTGGTCCTGAAATATGCAGTTTGAAGAAAGTTATTAGCCTCGCTGTCAAGTAATGTAGTTTGTGGTCTTCTTTGACTTAGAATAATTTCCGTGTTTTTCGGCCAAATTGGCTACGCGACTCTCTGTAAGAGTGAATATAGATTAAAACGTAAGACAGATAGAGGAAATCCGAAATAACCATTCGATAGAACACAAGGTAATGAACATCTCAGCCAAGTTTGGTCCTGAAATATGCAGTTTGAAGAAAGTTATTAGCCTCGCTGTCAAGTAATGTAGTTTGTGGTCTTCTTTGACTTAGAATAATTTCCGTGTTTTTCGGCCAAATTGGCTACGCGACTCTCTGTAAGAGTGAATATAGATTAAAACGTAAGACAGATAGAGGAAATCCGAAATAACCATTCCATAGAACACAAGGTAATGAACATCTCAGCCAAGTTTGGTCCTGATATATGCAGTTTGAAGAAAGTTATTAGCCTCGCTGTCAAGTAATGTAGTTTGTGGTCTTCTTTGACTTAGAATAATTTCCGTGTTTTTCGGCCAAATTGGCTACGCGACTCTCTGTAAGAGTGAATATAGATTAAAACGTAAAACAGATAGAGGAAATCCGAAATAACCATTCGATAGAACACAAGGTAATGAACATCTCAGCCAAGTTTGGTCCTGAAATATGCAGTTTGAAGAAAGTTATTAGCCTCGCTGTCAAGTAATGTAGTTTGTGGTCTTCTTTGACTTAGAATAATTTCCGTGTTTTTCGGCCAAATTGGCTACGCGACTCTCTGTAAGAGTGAATATAGATTAAAACGTAAGACAGATAGAGGAAATCCGAAATAACCATTCGATAGAACACAAGGTAATGAACATCTCAGCCAAGTTTGGTCCTGAAATATGCAGTTTGAAGAAAGTTATTAGCCTCGCTGTCAAGTAATGTAGTTTGTGGTCTTCTTTGACTTAGAATAATTTCCGTGTTTTTCGGCCAAATTGGCTACGCGACTCTCTGTAAGAGTGAATATAGATTAAAACGTAAGACAGATAGAGGAAATCCGAAATAACCATTCGATAGAACACAAGGTAATGAACATCTCAGCCAAGTTTGGTCCTGAAATATGCAGTTTGAAGAAAGTTATTAGCCTCGCTGTCAAGTAATGTAGTTTGTGGTCTTCTTTGACTTAGAATAATTTCCGTGTTTTTCGGCCAAATTGGCTACGCGACTCTCTGTAAGAGTGAATATAGATTAAAAAGTAAGACAGATAGAAGAAATCCGAAACAACTATTCGATAGAGAACAAGGTAATGAACATCTCAGCCAAGTTTGGTCCTGAAATATGCAGTTTGAAGAAAGTTATTAGCCTCGCTGTCAAGTAATGTAGTATGTGGTCTTCTTTGACTTAGAATAATTTCCGTGTTTTTCGGCCAAATTGGCTACGCGACTCTCTGTAAGAGTGAATATAGATTAAAACGTAAGACAGATAGAGGAAATCCGAAATAACCATTCGATAGAACACAAGGTAATGAACATCTCAGCCAAGTTTGGTCCTGAAATATGCAGTTTGAAGAAAGTTATTAGCCTCGCTGTCAAGTAATGTAGTTTGTGGTCTTCTTTGACTTAGAATAATTTCCGTGTTTTTCGGCCAAATTGGCTACGCGACTCTCTGTAAGAGTGAATATAGATTAAAACGTAAGACAGATAGAGGAAATCCGAAATAACCATTCCATAGAACACAAGGTAATGAACATCTCAGCCAAGTTTGGTCCTGATATATGCAGTTTGAAGAAAGTTATTAGCCTCGCTGTCAAGTAATGTAGTTTGTGGTCTTCTTTGACTTAGAATAATTTCCGTGTTTTTCGGCCAAATTGGCTACGCGACTCTCTGTAAGAGTGAATATAGATTAAAACGTAAGACAGATAGAGGAAATCCGAAATAACCATTCGATAGAACACAAGGTAATGAACATCTCAGCCAAGTTTGGTCCTGAAATATGCAGTTTGAAGAAAGTTATTAGCCTCGCTGTCAAGTAATGTAGTTTGTGGTCTTCTTTGACTTAGAATAATTTCCGTGTTTTTCGGCCAAATTGGCTACGCGACTCTCTGTAAGAGTGAATATAGATTAAAACGTAAGACAGATAGAGGAAATCCGAAATAACCATTCCATAGAACACAAGGTAATGAACATCTCAGCCAAGTTTGGTCCTGATATATGCAGTTTGAAGAAAGTTATTAGCCTCGCTGTCAAGTAATGTAGTTTGTGGTCTTCTTTGACTTAGAATAATTTCCGTGTTTTTCGGCCAAATTGGCTATGCGACTCTCTGTAAGAGTGAATATAGATTAAAACGTAAGACAGATAGAGGAAATCCGAAATAACCATTCGATAGAACACAAGGTAATGAACATCTCAGCCAAGTTTGGTCCTGAAATATGCAGTTTGAAGAAAGTTATTAGCCTCGCTGTCAAGTAATGTAGTTTGTGGTCTTCTTTGACTTAGAATAATTTCCGTGTTTTTCGGCCAAATTGGCTACGCGACTCTCTGTAAGAGTGAATATAGATTAAAACGTAAGACAGATAGAGGAAATCCGAAATAACCATTCCATAAAACACAAGGTAATGAACATCTCAGCCAAGTTTGGTCCTGATATATGCAGTTTGAAGAAAGTTATTAGCCTCGCTGTCAAGTAATGTAGTTTGTGGTCTTCTTTGACTTAGAATAATTTCCGTGTTTTTCGGCCAAATTGGCTACGCGACTCTCTGTAAGAGTGAATATAGATTAAAACGTAAGACAGATAGAGGAAATCCGAAATAACCATTCGATAGAACACAAGGTAATGAACATCTCAGCCAAGTTTGGTCCTGAAATATGCAGTTTGAAGAAAGTTATTAGCCTCGCTGTCAAGTAATGTAGTTTGTGGTCTTCTTTGACTTAGTATAATTTCCGTGTTTTTCGGCCAAATTGGCTACGCGACTCTCTGTAAGAGTGAATATAGATTAAAAAGTAAGACAGATAGAAGAAATCCGAAACAACTATTCGATAGAGAACAAGGTAATGAACATCTCAGCCAAGTTTGGTCCTGAAATATGCAGTTTGAAGAAAGTTATTAGCCTCGCTGTCAAGTAATGTAGTTTGTGGTCTTCTTTGACTTAGAATAATTTCCATGTTTTTCGGCCAAATTGGCTATGCGACTCTCTGTAAGAGTGAATATAGATTAAAACGTAAGACAGATAGAGGAAATCCGAAATAACCATTCGATAGAACACAAGGTAATGAACATCTCAGCCAAGTTTGGTCCTGAAATATGCAGTTTGAAGAAAGTTATTAGCCTCGCTGTCAAGTAATGTAGTTTTCTGGTCTTCTTTGACTTAGAATAATTTCCGTGTTTTTCGGCCAAATTGGCTACGCGACTCTCTGTAAGAGTGAATATAGATTAAAACGTAAGACAGATAGAGGAAATCCGAAATAACCATTCGATAGAACACAAGGTAATGAACATCTCAGCCAAGTTTGGTCCTGAAATATGCAGTTTGAAGAAAGTTATTAGCCTCGCTGTCAAGTAATGTAGTTTGTGGTCTTCTTTGACTTAGAATAATTTCCGTGTTTTTCGGCCAAATTGGCTACGCGACTCTCTGTAAGAGTGAATATAGATTAAAAAGTAAGACAGATAGAGGAAATCCGAAATAACCATTCGATAGAACACAAGGTAATGAACATCTCAGCCAAGTTTGGTCCTGAAATATGCAGTTTGAAGAAAGTTATTAGTCTCGCTGTCAAGTAATGTAGTTTGTGGTCTTCTTTGACTTAGAATAATTTCCGTGTTTTTCGGCCAAATTGGCTACGCGACTCTCTGTAAGAGTGAATATAGATTAAAACGTAAGACAGATAGAGGAAATCCGAAATAACCATTCCATAGAACACAAGGTAATGAACATCTCAGCCAAGTTTGGTCCTGATATATGCAGTTTGAAGAAAGTTATTAGCCTCGCTGTCAAGTAATGTAGTTTGTGGTCTTCTTTGACTTAGAATAATTTCCGTGTTTTTCGGCCAAATTGGCTACGCGACTCTCTGTAAGAGTGAATATAGATTAAAACGTAAGACAGATAGAGGAAATCCGAAATAACCATTCGATAGAACACAAGGTAATGAACATCTCAGCCAAGTTTGGTCCTGAAATATGCAGTTTGAAGAAAGTTATTAGCCTCGCTGTCAAGTAATGTAGTTTGTGGTCTTCTTTGACTTAGAATAATTTCCGTGTTTTTCGGCCAAATTGGCTACGCGACTCTCTGTAAGAGTGAATATAGATTAAAACGTAAGACAGATAGAGGAAATCCGAAATAACCATTCGATAGAACACAAGGTAATGAACATCTCAGCCAAGTTTGGTCCTGAAATATGCAGTTTGAAGAAAGTTATTAGCCTCGCTGTCAAGTAATGTAGTTTGTGGTCTTCTTTGACTTAGAATAATTTCCGTGTTTTTCGGCCAAATTGGCTACGCGACTCTCTGTAAGAGTGAATATAGATTAAAACGTAAGACAGATAGAGGAAATCCGAAATAACCATTCGATAGAACACAAGGTAATGAACATCTCAGCCAAGTTTGGTCCTGAAATATGCAGTTTGAAGAAAGTTATTAGCCTCGCTGTCAAGTAATGTAGTTTGTGGTCTTCTTTGACTTAGAATAATTTCCGTGTTTTTCGGCCAAATTGGCTACGCGACTCTCTGTAAGAGTGAATATAGATTAAAAAGTAAGACAGATAGAGGAAATCCGAAATAACCATTCGATAGAACACAAGGTAATGAACATCTCAGCCAAGTTTGGTCCTGAAATATGCAGTTTGAAGAAAGTTATTAGTCTCGCTGTCAAGTAATGTAGTTTGTGGTCTTCTTTGACTTAGAATAATTTCCGTGTTTTTCGGCCAAATTGGCTACGCGACTCTCTGTAAGAGTGAATATAGATTAAAACGTAAGACAGATAGAGGAAATCCGAAATAACCATTCCATAGAACACAAGGTAATGAACATCTCAGCCAAGTTTGGTCCTGATATATGCAGTTTGAAGAAAGTTATTAGCCTCGCTGTCAAGTAATGTAGTTTGTGGTCTTCTTTGACTTAGAATAATTTCCGTGTTTTTCGGCCAAATTGGCTACGCGACTCTCTGTAAGAGTGAATATAGATTAAAACGTAAGACAGATAGAGGAAATCCGAAATAACCATTCGATAGAACACAAGGTAATGAACATCTCAGCCAAGTTTGGTCCTGAAATATGCAGTTTGAAGAAAGTTATTAGCCTCGCTGTCAAGTAATGTAGTTTGTGGTCTTCTTTGACTTAGAATAATTTCCGTGTTTTTCGGCCAAATTGGCTACGCGACTCTCTGTAAGAGTGAATATAGATTAAAAAGTAAGACAGATAGAGGAAATCCGAAATAACCATTCCATAGAACACAAGGTAATGAACATCTCAGCCAAGTTTGGTCCTGATATATGCAGTTTGAAGAAAGTTATTAGCCTCGCTGTCAAGTAATGTAGTTTGTGGTCTTCTTTGACTTAGAATAATTTCCGTGTTTTTCGGCCAAATTGGCTACGCGACTCTCTGTAAGAGTGAATATAGATTAAAAAGTAAGACAGATAGAGGAAATCCGAAATAACCATTCGATAGAACACAAGGTAATGAACATCTCAGCCAAGTTTGGTCCTGATATATGCAGTTTGAAGAAAGTTATTAGCCTCGCTGTCAAGTAATGTAGTTTGTGGTCTTCTTTGACTTAGAATAATTTCCGTGTTTTTCGGCCAAATTGGCTACGCGACTCTCTGTAAGAGTGAATATAGATTAAAAAGTAAGACAGATAGAGGAAATCCGAAATAACCATTCGATAGAACACAAGGTAATGAACATCTCAGCCAAGTTTGGTCCTGAAATATGCAGTTTGAAGAAAGTTATTAGCCTCGCTGTCAAGTAATGTAGTTTGTGGTCTTCTTTGACTTAGAATAATTTCCGTGTTTTTCGGCCAAATTGGCTACGCGACTCTCTGTAAGAGTGAATATAGATTAAAACGTAAGACAGATAGAGGAAATCCGAAATAACCATTCGATAGAACACAAGGTAATGAACATCTCAGCCAAGTTTGGTCCTGAAATATGCAGTTTGAAGAAAGTTATTAGCCTCGCTGTCAAGTAATGTAGTTTGTGGTCTTCTTTGACTTAGAATAATTTCCGTGTTTTTCGGCCAAATTGGCTACGCGACTCTCTGTAAGAGTGAATATAGATTAAAAAGTAAGACAGATAGAGGAAATCCGAAATAACCATTCGATAGAACACAAGGTAATGAACATCTCAGCCAAGTTTGGTCCTGATATATGCAGTTTGAAGAAAGTTATTAGCCTCGCTGTCAAGTAATGTAGTTTGTGGTCTTCTTTGACTTAGAATAATTTCCGTGTTTTTCGGCCAAATTGGCTACGCGACTCTCTGTAAGAGTGAATATAGATTAAAAAGTAAGACAGATAGAGGAAATCCGAAATAACCATTCGATAGAACACAAGGTAATGAACATCTCAGCCAAGTTTGGTCCTGAAATATGCAGTTTGAAGAAAGTTATTAGCCTCGCTGTCAAGTAATGTAGTTTGTGGTCTTCTTTAATTAAAAAGTAAGACAGATAGAGGAAATCCGAAATAACCATTCGATAGAACACAAGGTAATGAACCTCTCAGCCAAGTTTGGTCCTGAAATATGCAGTTTGAAGAAAGTTATTAGCCTCGCTGTCAAGTTATGTAGTTTGTGGTCTTCTTTGACTTAGAATAATTTCCGCGTTTTTCGGCCAAATTGGCTGTGCGACTCTCTGTAAGAGTGAATATAGATTAAAAAGTAAGACAGATAGAGGAAATCCGAAATAACCATTCGATAGAACACAAGGTAATGAACATCTCAGCCAAGTTTGGTCCTGAAATATGCAGTTTGAAGAAAGTTATTAGCCTCGCTGTCAAGTAATGTAGTTTGTGGTCTTCTTTGATTAAAAAGTAAGACAGATAGAGGAAATCCGAAATAACCATTCGATAGAACACAAGGTAATGAACCTCTCAGCCAAGTTTGGTCCTGAAATATGCAGTTTGAAGAAAGTTATTAGCCTCGCTGTCAAGTTATGTAGTTTGTGGTCTTCTTTAATTAAAAAGTAAGACAGATAGAGGAAATCCGAAATAACCATTCGATAGAACACAAGGTAATGAACCTCTCAGCCAAGTTTGGTCCTGAAATATGCAGTTTGAAGAAAGTTATTAGCCTCGCTGTCAAGTTATGTAGTTTGTGGTCTTCTTTGACTTAGAATAATTTCCGCGTTTTTCGGCCAAATTGGCTGTGCGACTCTCTGTAAGAGTGAATATAGATTAAAAAGTAAGACAGATAGAGGAAATCCGAAATAACCATTCGATAGAACACAAGGTAATGAACATCTCAGCCAAGTTTGGTCCTGAAATATGCAGTTTGAAGAAAGTTATTAGCCTCGCTGTCAAGTAATGTAGTTTGTGGTCTTCTTTGATTAAAAAGTAAGACAGATAGAGGAAATCCGAAATAACCATTCGATAGAACACAAGGTAATGAACCTCTCAGCCAAGTTTGGTCCTGAAATATGCAGTTTGAAGAAAGTTATTAGCCTCGCTGTCAAGTTATGTAGTTTGTGGTCTTCTTTGACTTAGAATAATTTCCGCGTTTTTCGGCCAAATTGGCTGTGCGACTCTCTGTAAGAGTGAATATAGATTAAAACGTAAGACAGATTGAGGAAATCCGAAATAACCATTCGATAGAACACAAGGTAATGAACATCTCAGCCAAGTTTGGTCCTGATATATGCAGTTTGAAGAAAGTTATTAGCCTCGCTGTCAAGTAATGTAGTTTGTGGTCTTCTTTGACTTAGAATAATTTCCGTGTTTTTCGGCCAAATTGGCTACGCGACTCTCTGTAAGAGTGAATATAGATTAAAAAGTAAGACAGATAGAGGAAATCCGAAATAACCATTCGATAGAACACAAGGTAATGAACATCTCAGCCAAGTTTGGTCCTGAAATATGCAGTTTGAAGAAAGTTATTAGCCTCGCTGTCAAGTAATGTAGTTTGTGGTCTTCTTTGACTTAGAATAATTTCCGTGTTTTTCGGCCAAATTGGCTACGCGACTCTCTGTAAGAGTGAATATAGATTAAAAAGTAAGACAGATAGAGGAAATCCGAAATACCATTCGATAGAACACAAGGTAATGAACATCTCAGCCAAGTTTGGTCCTGAAATATGCAGTTTGAAGAAATTTATTAGCCTCGCTGTCAAGTAATGTAGTTTGTGGTCTTCTTTGACTTAGAATAATTTCCGTGTTTTTCGGCCAAATTGGCTACGCGACTCTCTGTAAGAGTGAATATAGATTAAAACGTAAGACAGATAGAGGAAATCCGAAATAACCATTCGATAGAACACAAGGTAATGAACATCTCAGCCAAGTTTGGTCCTGAAATATGCAGTTTGAAGAAAGTTATTAGCCTCGCTGTCAAGTAATGTAGTTTGTGGTCTTCTTTGATTAAAAAGTAAGACAGATAGAGGAAATCCGAAATAACCATTCGATAGAACACAAGGTAATGAACCTCTCAGCCAAGTTTGGTCCTGAAATATGCAGTTTGAAGAAAGTTATTAGCCTCGCTGTCAAGTTATGTAGTTTGTGGTCTTCTTTGACTTAGAATAATTTCCGCGTTTTTCGGCCAAATTGGCTGTGCGACTCTCTGTAAGAGTGAATATAGATTAAAAAGTAAGACAGATAGAGGAAATCCGAAATAACCATTCGATAGAACACAAGGTAATGAACATCTCAGCCAAGTTTGGTCCTGAAATATGCAGTTTGAAGAAAGTTATTAGCCTCGCTGTCAAGTAATGTAGTTTGTGGTCTTCTTTGACTTAGAATAATTTCCGTGTTTTCGGCCAAATTGGCTATTCGACTCTCTGTAAGAGTGAATATAGATTAAAAAGTAAGACAGATAGAGGAAATCCGAAATAACCATTCGATAGAACACAAGGTAATGAACATCTCAGCCAAGTTTGGTCCTGAAATATGCAGTTTGAAGAAAGTTATTAGCCTCGCTGTCAAGTAATGTAGTTTGTGGTCTTCTTTGACTTAGAATAATTTCCGTGTTTTTCGGCCAAATTGGCTACGCGACTCTCTGTAAGAGTGAATATAGATTAAAACGTAAGACAGATAGAGGAAATCCGAAATAACCATTCGATAGAACACAAGGTAATGAACATCTCAGCCAAGTTTGGTCCTGAAATATGCAGTTTGAAGAAAGTTATTAGCCTCGCTGTCAAGTAATGTAGTTTGTGGTCTTCTTTGACTTAGAATAATTTCCGTGTTTTTCGGCCAAATTGGCTACGCGACTCTCTGTAAGAGTGAATATAGATTAAAACGTAAGACAGATTGAGGAAATCCGAAATAACCATTCGATAGAACACAAGGTAATGAACATCTCAGCCAAGTTTGGTCCTGATATATGCAGTTTGAAGAAAGTTATTAGCCTCGCTGTCAAGTAATGTAGTTTGTGGTCTTCTTTGACTTAGAATAATTTCCGTGTTTTTCGGCCAAATTGGCTACGCGACTCTCTGTAAGAGTGAATATAGATTAAAAAGTAAGACAGATAGAGGAAATCCGAAATAACCATTCGATAGAACACAAGGTAATGAACATCTCAGCCAAGTTTGGTCCTGAAATATGCAGTTTGAAGAAAGTTATTAGCCTCGCTGTCAAGTAATGTAGTTTGTGGTCTTCTTTGACTTAGAATAATTTCCGTGTTTTTCGGCCAAATTGGCTACGCGACTCTCTGTAAGAGTGAATATAGATTAAAAAGTAAGACAGATAGAGGAAATCCGAAATACCATTCGATAGAACACAAGGTAATGAACATCTCAGCCAAGTTTGGTCCTGAAATATGCAGTTTGAAGAAAGTTATTAGCCTCGCTGTCAAGTAATGTAGTTTGTGGTCTTCTTTGACTTAGAATAATTTCCGTGTTTTTCGGCCAAATTGGCTACGCGACTCTCTGTAAGAGTGAATATAGATTAAAACGTAAGACAGATAGAGGAAATCCGAAATAACCATTCGATAGAACACAAGGTAATGAACATCTCAGCCAAGTTTGGTCCTGATATATGCAGTTTGAAGAAAGTTATTAGCCTCGCTGTCAAGTAATGTAGTTTGTGGTCTTCTTTGACTTAGAATAATTTCCGTGTTTTTCGGCCAAATTGGCTACGCGACTCTCTGTAAGAGTGAATATAGATTAAAAAGTAAGACAGATAGAGGAAATCCGAAATAACCATTCGATAGAACACAAGGTAATGAACATCTCAGCCAAGTTTGGTCCTGAAATATGCAGTTTGAAGAAAGTTATTAGCCTCGCTGTCAAGTAATGTAGTTTGTGGTCTTCTTTGACTTATAATAATTTCCGTGTTTTTCGGCCAAATTGGCTACGCGACTCTCTGTAAGAGTGAATATAGATTAAAAAGTAAGACAGATAGAGGAAATCCGAAACAACCATTCGATAGAACACAAGGTAATGAACATCTCAGCCAAGTTTGGTCCTGAAATATGCAGTTTGAAGAAAGTTATTAGCCTCGCTGTCAAGTAATGTAGTTTGTGGTCTTCTTTGACTTAGAATAATTTCCGTGTTTTTCGGCCAAATTGGCTATGCGACTCTCTGTAAGAGTGAATATAGATTAAAAAGTAAGACAGATAGAGGAAATCCGAAATAACCATTCGATAGAACACAAGGTAATGAACATCTCAGCCAAGTTTGGTCCTGAAATATGCAGTTTGAAGAAAGTTATTAGCCTCGCTGTCAAGTAATGTAGTTTGTGGTCTTCTTTGACTTATAATAATTTCCGTGTTTTTCGGCCAAATTGGCTACGCGACTCTCTGTAAGAGTGAATATAGATTAAAAAGTAAGACAGATAGAGGAAATCCGAAACAACCATTCGATAGAACACAAGGTAATGAACATCTCAGCCAAGTTTGGTCCTGAAATATGCAGTTTGAAGAAAGTTATTAGCCTCGCTGTCAAGTAATGTAGTCTGTGGTCTTCTTTGACTTAGAATAATTTCCGTGTTTTTCGGCCAAATTGGCTACGCGACTCTCTGTAAGAGTGGATATAGATTAAAAAGTAAGACAGATAGAGGAAATCCGAAACAACCATTCGATAGAACACAAGGTAATGAACATCTCAGCCAAGTTTGGTCCTGAAATATGCAGTTTGAAGAAAGTTATTAGCCTCGCTGTCAAGTAATGTAGTTTGTGGTCTTCTTTGACTTATAATAATTTCCGTGTTTTTCGGCCAAATTGGCTACGCGACTCTCTGTAAGAGTGAATATAGATTAAAAAGTAAGACAGATAGAGGAATTCCAAAAATACCATTCGATAGAACACAAGGTAATGAACATCTCAGCCAAGTTTGGTCCTGAAATATGCAGTTTGAAGAAAGTTATTAGCCTCGCTGTCAAGTAATGTAGTTTGTGGTCTTCTTTGACTTAGAATAATTTCCGTGTTTTTCGGCCAAATTGGCTACGCGACTCTCTGTAAGAGTGAATATAGATTAAAACGTAAGACAGATAGAGGAAATCCGAAATAACCATTCGATAGAACACAAGGTAATGAACATCTCAGCCAAGTTTGGTCCTGATATATGCAGTTTGAAGAAAGTTATTAGCCTCGCTGTCAAGTAATGTAGTTTGTGGTCTTCTTTGACTTAGAATAATTTCCGTGTTTTTCGGCCAAATTGGCTACGCGACTCTCTGTAAGAGTGAATATAGATTAAAAAGTAAGACAGATAGAGGAAATCCGAAATAACCATTCGATAGAACACAAGGTAATGAACATCTCAGCCAAGTTTGGTCCTGAAATATGCAGTTTGAAGAAAGTTATTAGCCTCGCTGTCAAGTAATGTAGTTTGTGGTCTTCTTTGACTTAGAATAATTTCCGTGTTTTTCGGCCAAATTGGCTACGCGACTCTCTGTAAGAGTGAATATAGATTAAAAAGTAAGACAGATAGAGGAAATCCGAAATAACCATTCGATAGAACACAAGGTAATGAACATCTCAGCCAAGTTTGGTCCTGAAATATGCAGTTTGAAGAAAGTTATTAGCCTCGCTGTCAAGTTATGTAGTTTGTGGTCTTCTTTGACTTAGAATAATTTCCGTGTTTTCGGCCAAATTGGCTATTCGACTCTCTGTAAGAGTGAATATAGATTAAAAAGTAAGACAGATAGAGGAAATCCGAAATAACCATTCGATAGAACACAAGGTAATGAACATCTCAGCCAAGTTTGGTCCTGAAATATGCAGTTTGAAGAAAGTTATTAGCCTCGCTGTCAAGTAATGTAGTTTGTGGTCTTCTTTGACTTAGAATAATTTCCGTGTTTTTCGGCCAAATTGGCTACGCGACTCTCTGTAAGAGTGAATATAGATTAAAACGTAAGACAGATAGAGGAAATCCGAAATAACCATTCGATAGAACACAAGGTAATGAACATCTCAGCCAAGTTTGGTCCTGAAATATGCAGTTTGAAGAAAGTTATTAGCCTCGCTGTCAAGTAATGTAGTTTGTGGTCTTCTTTGACTTAGAATAATTTCCGTGTTTTCGGCCAAATTGGCTATTCGACTCTCTGTAAGAGTGAATATAGATTAAAAAGTAAGACAGATAGAGGAAATCCGAAATAACCATTCGATAGAACACAAGGTAATGAACCTCTCAGCCAAGTTTGGTCCTGAAATATGCAGTTTGAAGAAAGTTATTAGCCTCGCTGTCAAGTTATGTAGTTTGTGGTCTTCTTTGACTTAGAATAATTTCCGCGTTTTTCGGCCAAATTGGCTGTGCGACTCTCTGTAAGAGTGAATATAGATTAAAAAGTAAGACAGATAGAGGAAATCCGAAATAACCATTCGATAGAACACAAGGTAATGAACATCTCAGCCAAGTTTGGTCCTGAAATATGCAGTTTGAAGAAAGTTATTAGCCTCGCTGTCAAGTAATGTAGTTTGTGGTCTTCTTTGACTTAGAATAATTTCCGTGTTTTCGGCCAAATTGGCTATTCGACTCTCTGTAAGAGTGAATATAGATTAAAAAGTAAGACAGATAGAGGAAATCCGAAATAACCATTCGATAGAACACAAGGTAATGAACATCTCAGCCAAGTTTGGTCCTGAAATATGCAGTTTGAAGAAAGTTATTAGCCTCGCTGTCAAGTAATGTAGTTTGTGGTCTTCTTTGACTTAGAATAATTTCCGTGTTTTTCGGCCAAATTGGCTACGCGACTCTCTGTAAGAGTGAATATAGATTAAAACGTAAGACAGATAGAGGAAATCCGAAATAACCATTCGATAGAACACAAGGTAATGAACATCTCAGCCAAGTTTGGTCCTTATATATGCAGTTTGAAGAAAGTTATTAGCCTCGCTGTCAAGTAATGTAGTTTGTGGTCTTCTTTGACTTAGAATAATTTCCGTGTTTTTCGGCCAAATTGGCTACGCGACTCTCTGTAAGAGTGAATATAGATTAAAAAGTAAGACAGATAGAGGAAATCCGAAATAACCATTCGATAGAACACAAGGTAATGAACATCTCAGCCAAGTTTGGTCCTGAAATATGCAGTTTGAAGAAAGTTATTAGCCTCGCTGTCAAGTAATGTAGTTTGTGGTCTTCTTTGACTTAGAATAATTTCCGTGTTTTTCGGCCAAATTGGCTACGCGACTCTCTGTAAGAGTGAATATAGATTAAAAAGTAAGACAGATAGAGGAAATCCGAAATAACCATTCGATAGAACACAAGGTAATGAACATCTCAGCCAAGTTTGGTCCTGAAATATGCAGTTTGAAGAAAGTTATTAGCCTCGCTGTCAAGTAATGTAGTTTGTGGTCTTCTTTGACTTAGAATAATTTCCGTGTTTTCGGCCAAATTGGCTATGTGACTCTCTGTAAGAGTGAATATAGATTAAAACGTAAGACAGATAGAGGAAATCCGAAATAACCATTCGATAGAGAACAAGGTAATGAACATCTCAGCCAAGTTTGGTCCTGAAATATGCAGTTTGAAGAAAGTTATTAGCCTCGCTGTCAAGTAATGTAGTTTGTGGTCTTCTTTGACTTAGAATAATTTCCGTGTTTTTCGGCCAAATTGGCTACGCGACTCTCTGTAAGAGTGAATATAGATTAAAACGTAAGACAGATAGAGGAAATCCGAAATAACCATTCGATAGAACACAAGGTAATGAACATCTCAGCCAAGTTTGGTCCTGAAATATGCAGTTTGAAGAAAGTTATTAGCCTCGCTGTCAAGTAATGTAGTTTGTGGTCTTCTTTGACTTAGAATAATTTCCGTGTTTTCGGCCAAATTGGCTATTCGACTCTCTGTAAGAGTGAATATAGATTAAAAAGTAAGACAGATAGAGGAAATCCGAAATAACCATTCGATAGAACACAAGGTAATGAACCTCTCAGCCAAGTTTGGTCCTGAAATATGCAGTTTGAAGAAAGTTATTAGCCTCGCTGTCAAGTTATGTAGTTTGTGGTCTTCTTTGACTTAGAATAATTTCCGCGTTTTTCGGCCAAATTGGCTGTGCGACTCTCTGTAAGAGTGAATATAGATTAAAAAGTAAGACAGATAGAGGAAATCCGAAATAACCATTCGATAGAACACAAGGTAATGAACATCTCAGCCAAGTTTGGTCCTGAAATATGCAGTTTGAAGAAAGTTATTAGCCTCGCTGTCAAGTAATGTAGTTTGTGGTCTTCTTTGACTTAGAATAATTTCCGTGTTTTCGGCCAAATTGGCTATTCGACTCTCTGTAAGAGTGAATATAGATTAAAAAGTAAGACAGATAGAGGAAATCCGAAATAACCATTCGATAGAACACAAGGTAATGAACATCTCAGCCAAGTTTGGTCCTGAAATATGCAGTTTGAAGAAAGTTATTAGCCTCGCTGTCAAGTAATGTAGTTTGTGGTCTTCTTTGACTTAGAATAATTTCCGTGTTTTTCGGCCAAATTGGCTACGCGACTCTCTGTAAGAGTGAATATAGATTAAAAAGTAAGACAGATAGAGGAAATCCGAAATAACCATTCGATAGAACACAAGGTAATGAACATCTCAGCCAAGTTTGGTCCTGAAATATGCAGTTTGAAGAAAGTTATTAGCCTCGCTGTCAAGTAATGTAGTTTGTGGTCTTCTTTGACTTAGAATAATTTCCGTGTTTTCGGCCAAATTGGCTATTCGACTCTCTGTAAGAGTGAATATAGATTAAAAAGTAAGACAGATAGAGGAAATCCGAAATAACCATTCGATAGAACACAAGGTAATGAACCTCTCAGCCAAGTTTGGTCCTGAAATATGCAGTTTGAAGAAAGTTATTAGCCTCGCTGTCAAGTTATGTAGTTTGTGGTCTTCTTTGACTTAGAATAATTTCCGTGTTTTCGGCCAAATTGGCTATTCGACTCTCTGTAAGAGTGAATATAGATTAAAAAGTAAGACAGATAGAGGAAATCCGAAATAACCATTCGATAGAACACAAGGTAATGAACATCTCAGCCAAGTTTGGTCCTGAAATATGCAGTTTGAAGAAAGTTATTAGCCTCGCTGTCAAGTAATGTAGTTTGTGGTCTTCTTTGACTTAGAATAATTTCCGTGTTTTTCGGCCAAATTGGCTACGCGACTCTCTGTAAGAGTGAATATAGATTAAAAAGTAAGACAGATAGAGGAAATCCGAAATAACCATTCGATAGAACACAAGGTAATGAACATCTCAGCCAAGTTTGGTCCTGAAATATGCAGTTTGAAGAAAGTTATTAGCCTCGCTGTCAAGTAATGTAGTTTGTGGTCTTCTTTGACTTAGAATAATTTCCGTGTTTTTCGGCCAAATTGGCTACGCGACTCTCTGTAAGAGTGAATATAGATTAAAAAGTAAGACAGATAGAGGAAATCCGAAATAACCATTCGATAGAACACAAGGTAATGAACATCTCAGCCAAGTTTGGTCCTGAAATATGCAGTTTGAAGAAAGTTATTAGCCTCGCTGTCAAGTAATGTAGTTTGTGGTCTTCTTTGACTTAGAATAATTTCCGTGTTTTTCGGCCAAATTGGCTACGCGACTCTCTGTAAGAGTGAATATAGATTAAAACGTAAGACAGATAGAGGAAATCCGAAATAACCATTCGATAGAACACAAGGTAATGAACATCTCAGCCAAGTTTGGTCCTGATATATGCAGTTTGAAGTAAGTTATTAGCCTCGCTGTCAAGTAATGTAGTTTGTGGTCTTCTTTGACTTAGAATAATTTCCGTGTTTTTCGGCCAAATTGGCTACGCGACTCTCTGTAAGAGTGAATATAGATTAAAACGTAAGACAGATAGAGGAAATCCGAAATAACCATTCGATAGAACACAAGGTAATGAACATCTCAGCCAAGTTTGGTCCTGAAATATGCAGTTTGAAGAAAGTTATTAGCCTCGCTGTCAAGTAATGTAGTTTGTGGTCTTCTTTGACTTAGAATAATTTCCGTGTTTTCGGCCAAATTGGCTATTCGACTCTCTGTAAGAGTGAATATAGATTAAAAAGTAAGACAGATAGAGGAAATCCGAAATAACCATTCGATAGAACACAAGGTAATGAACCTCTCAGCCAAGTTTGGTCCTGAAATATGCAGTTTGAAGAAAGTTATTAGCCTCGCTGTCAAGTTATGTAGTTTGTGGTCTTCTTTGACTTAGAATAATTTCCGCGTTTTTCGGCCAAATTGGCTGTGCGACTCTCTGTAAGAGTGAATATAGATTAAAAAGTAAGACAGATAGAGGAAATCCGAAATAACCATTCGATAGAACACAAGGTACTGAACATCTCAGCCAAGTTTGGTCCTGAAATATGCAGTTTGAAGAAAGTTATTAGCCTCGCTGTCAAGTAATGTAGTTTGTGGTCTTCTTTGACTTAGAATAATTTCCGTGTTTTCGGCCAAATTGGCTATTCGACTCTCTGTAAGAGTGAATATAGATTAAAAAGTAAGACAGATAGAGGAAATCCGAAATAACCATTCGATAGAACACAAGGTAATGAACATCTCAGCCAAGTTTGGTCCTGAAATATGCAGTTTGAAGAAAGTTATTAGCCTCGCTGTCAAGTAATGTAGTTTGTGGTCTTCTTTGACTTAGAATAATTTCCGTGTTTTTCGGCCAAATTGGCTACGCGACTCTCTGTAAGAGTGAATATAGATTAAAACGTAAGACAGATAGAGGAAATCCGAAATAACCATTCGATAGAACACAAGGTAATGAACATCTCAGCCAAGTTTGGTCCTGATATATGCAGTTTGAAGAAAGTTATTAGCCTCGCTGTCAAGTAATGTAGTTTGTGGTCTTCTTTGACTTAGAATAATTTCCGTGTTTTTCGGCCAAATTGGCTACGCGACTCTCTGTAAGAGTGAATATAGATTAAAAAGTAAGACAGATAGAGGAAATCCGAAATAACCATTCGATAGAACACAAGGTAATGAACATCTCAGCCAAGTTTGGTCCTGAAATATGCAGTTTGAAGAAAGTTATTAGCCTCGCTGTCAAGTAATGTAGTTTGTGGTCTTCTTTGACTTAGAATAATTTCCGTGTTTTTCGGCCAAATTGGCTACGCGACTCTCTGTAAGAGTGAATATAGATTAAAAAGTAAGACAGATAGAGGAAATCCGAAATAACCATTCGATAGAACACAAGGTAATGAACATCTCAGCCAAGTTTGGTCCTGAAATATGCAGTTTGAAGAAAGTTATTAGCCTCGCTGTCAAGTAATGTAGTTTGTGGTCTTCTTTGACTTAGAATAATTTCCGTGTTTTCGGCCAAATTGGCTATGTGACTCTCTGTAAGAGTGAATATAGATTAAAACGTAAGACAGATAGAGGAAATCCGAAATAACCATTCGATAGAGAACAAGGTAATGAACATCTCAGCCAAGTTTGGTCCTGAAATATGCAGTTTGAAGAAAGTTATTAGCCTCGCTGTCAAGTAATGTAGTTTGTGGTCTTCTTTGACTTAGAATAATTTCCGTGTTTTTCGGCCAAATTGGCTACGCGACTCTCTGTAAGAGTGAATATAGATTAAAAAGTAAGACAGATAGAGGAAATCCGAAATAACCATTCGATAGAACACAAGGTAATGAACATCTCAGCCAAGTTTGGTCCTGAAATATGCAGTTTGAAGAAAGTTATTAGCCTCGCTGTCAAGTAATGTAGTTTGTGGTCTTCTTTGACTTAGAATAATTTCCGTGTTTTCGGCCAAATTGGCTATTCGACTCTCTGTAAGAGTGAATATAGATTAAAAAGTAAGACAGATAGAGGAAATCCGAAATAACCATTCGATAGAACACAAGGTAATGAACCTCTCAGCCAAGTTTGGTCCTGAAATATGCAGTTTGAAGAAAGTTATTAGCCTCGCTGTCAAGTTATGTAGTTTGTGGTCTTCTTTGACTTAGAATAATTTCCGCGTTTTTCGGCCAAATTGGCTGTGCGACTCTCTGTAAGAGTGAATATAGATTAAAAAGTAAGACAGATAGAGGAAATCCGAAATAACCATTCGATAGAACACAAGGTAATGAACATCTCAGCCAAGTTTGGTCCTGAAATATGCAGTTTGAAGAAAGTTATTAGCCTCGCTGTCAAGTAATGTAGTTTGTGGTCTTCTTTGACTTAGAATAATTTCCGTGTTTTCGGCCAAATTGGCTATTCGACTCTCTGTAAGAGTGAATATAGATTAAAAAGTAAGACAGATAGAGGAAATCCGAAATAACCATTCGATAGAACACAAGGTAATGAACATCTCAGCCAAGTTTGGTCCTGAAATATGCAGTTTGAAGAAAGTTATTAGCCTCGCTGTCAAGTAATGTAGTTTGTGGTCTTCTTTGACTTAGAATAATTTCCGTGTTTTTCGGCCAAATTGGCTACGCGACTCTCTGTAAGAGTGAATATAGATTAAAAAGTAAGACAGATAGAGGAAATCCGAAATAACCATTCGATAGAACACAAGGTAATGAACATCTCAGCCAAGTTTGGTCCTGAAATATGCAGTTTGAAGAAAGTTATTAGCCTCGCTGTCAAGTAATGTAGTTTGTGGTCTTCTTTGACTTAGAATAATTTCCGTGTTTTCGGCCAAATTGGCTATTCGACTCTCTGTAAGAGTGAATATAGATTAAAAAGTAAGACAGATA
This sequence comes from Gibbula magus, assembly GCA_936450465.1. NCBI lineage: Eukaryota > Metazoa > Mollusca > Gastropoda > Trochida > Trochidae > Gibbula > Gibbula magus. The sequence continues at coordinate 58,022,349 of OW388295.1, forward strand.
GAGGAAATCCGAAATAACCATTCGATAGAACACAAGGTAATGAACCTCTCAGCCAAGTTTGGTCCTGAAATATGCAGTTTGAAGAAAGTTATTAGCCTCGCCGTCAAGTTATGTAGTTTGTGGTCTTCTTTGACTTAGAATAATTTCCGTGTTTTCGGCCAAATTGGCTATTCGACTCTCTGTAAGAGTGAATATAGATTAAAAAGTAAGACAGATAGAGGAAATCCGAAATAACCATTCGATAGAACACAAGGTAATGAACATCTCAGCCAAGTTTGGTCCTGAAATATGCAGTTTGAAGAAAGTTATTAGCCTCGCTGTCAAGTAATGTAGTTTGTGGTCTTCTTTGACTTAGAATAATTTCCGTGTTTTTCGGCCAAATTGGCTACGCGACTCTCTGTAAGAGTGAATATAGATTAAAAAGTAAGACAGATAGAGGAAATCCGAAATAACCATTCGATAGAACACAAGGTAATGAACATCTCAGCCAAGTTTGGTCCTGAAATATGCAGTTTGAAGAAAGTTATTAGCCTCGCTGTCAAGTAATGTAGTTTGTGGTCTTCTTTGACTTAGAATAATTTCCGTGTTTTTCGGCCAAATTGGCTGTGCGACTCTCTGTAAGAGTGAATATAGATTAAAAAGTAAGACAGATAGAGGAAATCCGAAATAACCATTCGATAGAACACAAGGTAATGAACATCTCAGCCAAGTTTGGTCCTGAAATATGCAGTTTGAAGAAAGTTATTAGCCTCGCTGTCAAGTAATGTAGTTTGTGGTCTTCTTTGACTTAGAATAATTTCCGTGTTTTTCGGCCAAATTGGCTACGCGACTCTCTGTAAGAGTGAATATAGATTAAAACGTAAGACAGATAGAGGAAATCCGAAATAACCATTCGATAGAACACAAGGTAATGAACATCTCAGCCAAGTTTGGTCCTGATATATGCAGTTTGAAGAAAGTTATTAGCCTCGCTGTCAAGTAATGTAGTTTGTGGTCTTCTTTGACTTAGAATAATTTCCGTGTTTTTCGGCCAAATTGGCTACGCGACTCTCTGTAAGAGTGAATATAGATTAAAAAGTAAGACAGATAGAGGAAATCCGAAATACCATTCGATAGAACACAAGGTAATGAACATCTCAGCCAAGTTTGGTCCTGAAATATGCAGTTTGAAGAAAGTTATTAGCCTCGCTGTCAAGTAATGTAGTTTGTGGTCTTCTTTGACTTAGAATAATTTCCGTGTTTTTCGGCCAAATTGGCTACGCGACTCTCTGTAAGAGTGAATATAGATTAAAACGTAAGACAGATAGAGGAAATCCGAAATAACCATTCGATAGAACACAAGGTAATGAACATCTCAGCCAAGTTTGGTCCTGAAATATGCAGTTTGAAGAAAGTTATTAGCCTCGCTATCAAGTAATGTAGTTTCTGGTCTTCTTTGACTTAGAATAATTTCCGTGTTTTTCGGCCAAATTGGCTACGCGACTCTCTGTAAGAGTGAATATAGATTAAAAAGTAAGACAGATAGAGGAAATCCGAAATAACCATTCGATAGAACACAAGGTAATGAACATCTCAGCCAAGTTTGGTCCTGAAATATGCAGTTTGAAGAAAGTTATTAGCCTCGCTGTCAAGTAATGTAGTTTGTGGTCTTCTTTGACTTAGAATAATTTCCGTGTTTTTCGGCCAAATTGGCTACGCGACTCTCTGTAAGAGTGAATATAGATTAAAACGTAAGACAGATAGAGGAAATCCGAAATAACCATTCGATAGAACACAAGGTAATGAACATCTCAGCCAAGTTTGGTCCTGATATATGCAGTTTGATGAAAGTTATTAGCCTCGCTGTCAAGTAATGTAGTTTGTGGTCTTCTTTGACTTAGAATAATTTCCGTGTTTTTCGGCCAAATTGGCTACGCGACTCTCTGTAAGAGTGAATATAGATTAAAACGTAAGACAGATAGAGGAAATCCGAAATAACCATTCGATAGAACACAAGGTAATGAACATCTCAGCCAAGTTTGGTCCTGATATATGCAGTTTGAAGAAAGTTATTAGCCTCGCTGTCAAGTAATGTAGTTTGTGGTCTTCTTTGACTTAGAATAATTTCCGTGTTTTTCGGCCAAATTGGCTACGCGACTCTCTGTAAGAGTGAATATAGATTAAAAAGTAAGACAGATAGAGGAAATCCGAAATAACCATTCGATAGAACACAAGGTAATGAACATCTCAGCCAAGTTTGGTCCTGAAATATGCAGTTTGAAGAAAGTTATTAGCCTCGCTGTCAAGTAATGTAGTTTGTGGTCTTCTTTGACTTAGAATAATTTCCGTGTTTTTCGGCCAAATTGGCTACGCGACTCTCTGTAAGAGTGAATATAGATTAAAAAGTAAGACGGATAGAGGAAATCCGAAATACCATTCGATAGAACACAAGGTAATGAACATCTCAGCCAAGTTTGGTCCTGAAATATGCAGTTTGAAGAAAGTTATTAGCCTCGCTGTCAAGTAATGTAGTTTGTGGTCTTCTTTGACTTAGAATAATTTCCGTGTTTTTCGGCCAAATTGGCTACGCGACTCTCTGTAAGAGTGAATATAGATTAAAACGTAAGACAGATAGAGGAAATCCGAAATAACCATTCGATAGAACACAAGGTAATGAACATCTCAGCCAAGTTTGGTCCTGAAATATGCAGTTTGAAGAAAGTTATTAGCCTCGCTGTCAAGTAATGTAGTTTGTGGTCTTCTTTGACTTAGAATAATTTCCGTGTTTTTCGGCCAAATTGGCTACGCGACTCTCTGTAAGAGTGAATATAGATTAAAAAGTAAGACAGATAGAGGAAATCCGAAATAACCATTCGATAGAACACAAGGTAATGAACATCTCAGCCAAGTTTGGTCCTGAAAT